>OW026358.1:137452526-139952526 GCA_932273835.1 Sarcophaga variegata | reverse complement strand
TCGATGTCAATGGCAGTTAATGCATTCGAATACTGCAGTTAACCCGTTAAAAACAACAAATACATACACAGTTACAGACACATACTTAAACAGAAACACATGCAACAATAACTGACTGAGGAGTTTTTAATTCAAAAACACAACAATTTTTAAAACTTAAAAAAAAGAAGAAAAAACTTAAAAAAAATTAAAAAAAATACAAAAAATCAAAAATATTATGGGAAAATTAATAAAAAATAAAAACTAAAACTGAAAAAAAATTAAAAAATATTTAGGTAGGCATTTACACGGTAAAAGCAACGAAAATAAAAATTAAAAAAAAATTAAATGGAACTGAAACAAAACCAATAAAACCAATATGGAAGTTAAAGGAAACGGAAACGAGCAGTAGTTAGACCATAAGTTTTTACTATATGAACTCTAAATAAATAATAAAAAAAAGTTATTTAAGGTAAGGAAAAAACCCCAACCAATACAAAAATAATAAAAATAAACTGCTGCAAGCAGAGTGCCAAAACATTCTTATATACCCCCCTCGTATAAAAAGGGAAACATATTTAAAAAAATATTTTTTATTTTATTTTTTAAAACCCCCCTTAAAATACAAAACATAACCCAAAAACTACCAATAAATATAAAAATTATTATTAAACTTAGTAATGAACTCAACAAATATTATGTTTAATAAGTAGAAAATTTTACAGTTAAAAACAAAATAAATAAAAAATTAAAACTTAAATAATAAAAACAAAACAAACAAAAAAAATAGAAAATAAAAACAAAATATTTTCAACTCTTCTCTTCTTATGATTTTCGAACTTAAATTTAAAATATTTTTAATCAACTTCCCCTTCCTTATTGGGCAGACAAAAGTCCCCAAAAAACTTAAATAATATACCATGTAGTCAATCCTTAAATTAAAAAAAAAAACAAAAACAAAAAAAATACTTAAAGAATTTGTTGTTAAAAAAAATAAAAATTTTAAAATAAATTACAAAAGAAAAACAGAAATAAATTGTATAATTTTTCTTTCTTTCCGTGTAGTTTTTAAAAAATATACTGCAATGCTAAGCCTAGCGTTGAAAGTAAAAAGTAGTTTTTAAAATAAATAAAAAAATAAAATTTAAAAATCCCCAAAATCCTTAATCTCTTTACTATTTAATGTCTATGCTATTTGATTATATAAAAAAAGAAAAAATAAAATTTTAAAAAAAGAAAAAAAAAATAAATCAAACACGTTAATTTAAATCTTTTAAGTACGAGTAGTTTTAAAGTAGAACATATTTTGCCCCAAATAAATAACAAAAAAAAGGAAAAACAAAACACAACAACAATAAATACATTCAAATCCCTTTTAAACCTGCCATTTTAAACTAAAAAATGGGTCAAACAGTGTTGCGGAAAGGAACGCCACTATAGTGCTACAATATTTCAAGTGATTGAAAAAACAAAACCAACTCCATGTATGTAAAGCTTTCAATCTTTGCATGGTAAGTGCTAAAATAATTTTGAAATTTTTGAGAGAGTTTTATATGGCAACAAATCAATTTCATTCTCTGCTTTTAAACACAGACTAACATCTCATCTCTCAATTATAACTCACGGCATCCTTCTCTGCCATTCGTGATCTTCTTTTAAGTGTTGATATTGAATTTTCTCAAAATTTTGCCACTTATTTCTTAGTGTACCTTACGGTGTGTGTATTTTGTTGTTGTCTGTTTGTCATGATAACAACACATTTAGTGAGTACCATACCACAGACTGAGAGCTGTGGAATCAAAATTAAACAATAATGTTACAATCTTACAAACCTATTGTACTGGCAGAATTTAAGATGCTGCTTTGCATTAACAAAAACAACTCCCCTCCCAGTAGATGATACGCATGCAGCTATTTTCCTCTGCAATGATACATTCTCCTAATCACAGTTTAGCCCTTTATTTATCGGACAGATTTGATAAATACTAGGAGATAACATTACCGACATTCTTGTTTTACCAAGTGGATTATTTGACGAGTTTTTACCTGTCTTTAGCATCACAAGTTGCCATACCTGCATCTTTCGTTCAGCTGGATAGATTGCTATGAGTATAGATACGATTCTAAAAAATGGCAATGAAGGGCCTTAATGGGGTCTTTTTAAGAGCTTCCTATTTTTAAATGTAAAAAAAACAAACTGTGTATAAGTTATGATCGAATTTTTTTCTATTAATGGATTCTATTGTTTGTGGAATATAATGTCGTTAAACTGACCGCGCATTTAAAATTTCCAATATGAGATCGATGACTTAGATTATAGGCTTGGCTTTGAGGACCCCTGTAGTTTGTGGCTTATTCGCATACACCAACGAATTAAGAAATCCCCTCAAGAAAACATCTAACGGCGTCAAATCGCACATTCTTGGTGATCAGTTCACATCAACTCTCCGTGAGATGACCATGCCTTAAAATTGTTCGTGCAGTTTATCCATGACATGAGCCGTGTCGCACGTATCGCTGTTCTATTGAAAACGTTTGTGTACATATTACACAAATTAGGGCAGAAGGAGAATTTGGTAATCATTGACATCGCCGTTTTCAATGAAAGCCTAGCCAACGTCGTTTTTCAAAGATGGCAACGCCAGCCCAAAATCCCCATCAAAGGGGGACATTTTCGAGATGCATTAATAGCCTAGTAGGTAGTGTGTTGGCTTATTAGACGGTTCAAACAACAGGTCAGACTTCTCCATCAAAACGAAATATGAACAAATATTTCTTCGGCGCCTTTCTCTCAGAAGATTTTTGGCAAAAACTCTGAGCGTTAAAAATAAAAATTACCATGAAAAGTTTCTCAAAAGTCTGTCGTTTGAAGAAGACTTTAAAATGTATGTCACATTACTCATGTATAAAATTAACACACACAATATAAGTGGTGTTAGATAATAGTTTGTAATCCTGGCTGAAGGGTGGTAATGACCAATTATGTGTATGTATTAGACACTCTTGGGTATCATATTGATTGGTATCATTACTAATTCGATTATTTTTTTTATGTTCAAGTACCCATTTATTCGAAAGTGCTACTGTAATGCATGTCGTTGTCTATAGTCATCCATGATGTTTTCGCTAGACAGACTGAATAAATGACAACTAATTTGGCAGGTGCAGCTTTAAAAAGATGATCGTTATACAATGACAAATTTCGGCAGTCTTTATTGGAAGATCTTGTAGAACTAGACTTTAGTAAAAAACTGATAATCATAACAAAATGATACACACTTCCTCCTTTTTTCCTTCCACATACAATACATGAGCGGTACTTATGACTTGATATAGCAGAGGTGCATTAAATGTAAAATTTATTCTGGGATAAGCAGATTATCAATCGTCATTATCTAACGCTTTGGATCATCATTCATTTTAAAATAAACGAGAAAAATTACTCTTAAATAATGGCCAAAATTTCTGGTGAAAAAATTGCGGTTTAAAGCCAACTCTCCACACACACTGTTTGATAAACTGCTTAACTGCTAATTACTTAAACAATTTTTTAAAGAAAAAAAAACAATTTTTTCCAAATGTGCCAGAAAAATGTGCAATAATTTCATTTTTGTTAAACCAAGAAACAACAACAGAAAAAATGAATATTCATTCTATTTATAATGAAAAAAATAAGCCAAACTACAACAATAATATAAAGAAAATATACAATTTTACAATTTATATTGTATTTATAGGATAAACAGATAAACAAACAAACAAACAAGAGGAAAGAAAAAAAATAAAAAAAAATTAAAAATTAAATAAAATAAAATAGTTATTGATATACATACATACATACATTTACTCATAAATAACCATTGATAAATAAACAAATAAACAGACAGACGGACATATACAAAATGACAGTACCATACATAGTATATTACACTCATACATACACACATTATTTCATATGAAATAGAAAGAAAACAAAAATTGAATTGAATTGAATGAAAAACAGGATAAAAAGTGAAGAAAAAAAAAAAAAAAAAGAAAAAATAATTAAAAATTTAAAACATGAGTACGTTAGGCATGGTAATTGATATTTTCAAATAAAAATCCATAATAATTAAATAAATAAAGAAATGAATAAAACAAAACCAAATAAAATAAATAAAAAATTAACCGAAATATGGTAGAAGAATGAAAATTAAATAAAAATTGAAAAAACCACAAAAAAAATTTTTTTTATGTAGAACAACAACAACAAAAACATAGAAAAGGAATGAAAAATCTTACCATAAAAACAATAAAATAAATAATAAAAAATTTATTTCATAATTTATTATAGAAAGTATTGGATTTTTTTAGTTTTTTTGCATTTTATTTTATTAAGTATCAACAGAAAAAACACACACAGACACAGTCATTCATATTTATTTTCTTCTTTTTTTTTGTACACAAAAACCACACTTGGCTTTTCGGAATACATAAATACTTAGTCAATCAAATGAAACTATTTCCGGTGCTTTTTGTTGTATACGAGGCCGGCCGCATAAGTGAAACCAAAATATAATCATTATGAATTTGAAGGAATATTGTACCGTTTTGAAACAAAATCTCCTTTTTAGCGTACCTGCTTACTTAAGTAGTTTCATTCTGGACCGATGTCTTACTCCATTCCTGGCGACTCTGCTGAATGACTTCAATTAGCCACATCGATCGACAGTTCAGTTTACTGGACTTGGTTTTCTCACCGCTTCGTTGGATTCTACACCGATGTCTTACTCCATTCCTGTCGACTCTGCTAGACGTTTTCAGTTACACACACCGATCGACAATTCAACTTACTGGACTTGGTTTTATCACCCTCTACGGCATTATCAACTGATCTTCACCGACAAATATCCTTGCGAACATTGTAGTCGCCGTAGTCTAGTAGGTAGTGTATTGGCTTATTAGACGTAAAGCCAGTGTTCGAGCTCCAGGCCAGACGTCAAGACAAAATACAAAAAGTATTTTTTCGGCGAATTCCTATCAGCAGATTTCTGGCAAAAACTCTGAGAGTAAATAAAATTGCCATGAAAAAGTTTTTCAAAAATCTGTCGTTCGGAGTCGACTTTAAACTGTAGGTCCCACCGCTCATGTATAAAATTAACACACACAACATAAGTGGTGTGAGAAACTAGGACATTGTACAATGGGTCAATTCGACCTCCAGTTCCAGTTCGGCACAGTTCCTGTACTGACTGAGTTCCAACAAACTAGCGAAGTAGTTGTTCAGCGCAAGGGCTGCACATTAAAAGTATGACTACCTGGACTAGGCTGGAAAACCAGCCTGAAAGTTTAATAACGAAACGATATCCTTGACATCAATGGATCAAATCAAATCATCATCATCAAATAACCTAGATGTGTACCTTGCAAGAGATGGACATCCTTCAGCAGATCTATACCCACGATAGTCTTACCGCGTGTCTTCCAATAACGCAATGAACTGCAAGCAAGGCCACTGTAATCGAGATGACAGTACGACTGTATTACAGTCGACAAAAAGAATTTGTCTCGAATAAGATATTCAACATAGTTGGCTTAGTTTGAATATCTGACTGATGGTGGACTAACCAGAACTGATGGCACACTGATGCAATCCAATTAGTGCCTTGGCTTGTTGCACCAGTCGATCACACAATTATCTTGCTAGACATGTATGCATATACCTTCCGTTACCGTTCTGTCTGATCCACTAACCTAATCAGGGTTAGCAAAACTTTCTCAGGTTTGGAAGTACAAAAATATCCAATAGAAGCCAAGCTAGAGAATAAGAGATCTCACCAAATTCATTGATTTTAGGCGCTGCATTATTGCCTTAAACACACAACTCTATTATGCCGAATATGATGTATTTTCTGTATCCGGAACTGACTTTGCTTTCTGTCGATATGATTCGATTTTTATGTCTCTTTTTCATGGTTAAAAATCGACGTAGGATCTTCGGAAATAATTCATCGAAACATCTTCATGATAGTCAGATATTATAGGCAATTGTGACATACACTCAGCCACAAAAGTATACATAAAATTTCTGAAATTTGTTAACCAATCCGTTTTCGTTGAAATTCTTTATAATTGTCTGACATTTTCCTCGATTTTTTTCTTTTTGCATTGGTTCAGAAATTTGTGAAATTTGTTAATCGGATGTATACTTTTGTGGGCCTGTGCAGGGCCACAATTCAGTTCAATATCAGAAATTTTTTAACCACTGCAAAAGACCGTCTTAAAATCAAGGAAACTATAAATATTTTTAACGAAAACCGATTGGTTAAAAAATTTCTGAAATTTGTTAACCGTATGTATACTTTAGTAACTGTGTGTACATTTGACACACACTTCCTTATCTGCAAATGCACAGTCAATGTTTAATTTGTAGAACTTTTTTTAAAATGCCTATCATTTCGGTTAGAATGTATGCCTTCAGCTGCAGATCATCCAGTAACATTGTATCGAATCTATTGGTCAATCACTTCTTCCTGCCAGTTGGAACTGACTCGAATACTAAACTCTGCCATCCATAGTAGACAAAGAAAGTACGGTTCCACCATAGTAGAATATAGTTTTGGACTGATATCTTACAAATGCCTTCATTAAACTGTAGAACATTTTCCTAGTTTTCATAATTCTTTTCCGGCAAAAAAAAGAATACTAAACTAAACGAGGCCTTTAAACTTAAACCACTTGTTTTATAAAGTTTATGATATTCTCCAAAGTAAAGGTTTTCAACTCGAAGTCGATTAATTCTAAATGCGCCCTCGTACGTATATGGCACATATACAAATACCTGTGAGCATAGTTCTTATACATTAGCATACAGAGCAGACATGTGAACAATTAAAAATTGCAATCTTTGCAGTTCAAAAAAGATTACTTATTGCCAATATTTATGGATTTAAACCAAATGGTGTCAACCACTAGGCACTTTAAAATATATTTAAAGGAGTAAATTCATTAAATTGTATTGAATAAAAGCATTCGATGTACTTTAACCCTTTCATGCCCGATGTTGCCTATAGGCAACATTGTATATTTTTGTTCATAAATTCCGCAAATGTTTAATTTTTTTAAAAGATTTTTTTTTGCAAACAAGCTTGCTTAAAAACGTGTAAAACCAGAATACGTAGGACTATGAATTTAATATCACTTCATATTTAGGCCATGACTAACAAACACATGTCCTTAAAAAAATTTTAGCTCTGGCCCAAAAAATTCGGGCATGAAAGGGTTAATGAAAAGTGAATTTGGAGCCATTTTTACTCGTCCAACACTCAGAGGTTGATCCCTACTCATGTAATGCAATGTGTTGGAATTAGAAAATAGGATATGGAATGAAGGACAGATGGATTAGTGTTTGTGAACATTGGATTTTAATATTTTTGTATTATAAGTGGCAGAAAAGACTTTTGCAAGTATAAAGTGCCATATACGGATAGGCCGGCTAATGAATGAATTCTGTCGGTAACGCAGTGTACGATCCATTTGACGATTGACCACAAACGGATGTGTCTAGTAAGAAAGATGGGTGCCACGTAAGAGTATACGATTTTCGGGAACAAATCTCTTTCTCGCGTTAGCCAGGTCAGACATCTCCAACAAAACGAAAAATGAAAAAATTATTTCTTCGGCCACTTCCTCTCTCAGCAGTTATATGGCAAAAACTCTGATAGTAAAATAAAATTGCCATGAAAAGTTTCTTAAAAAATCTGCATCGAGTCTAAACTGTAGGTCCCGACACTCATGTATAAAAACATAAGGGTATGGTGATGTCGTAACCCTGACTGAATGGTTGTAATGGCCAATTATGTTTCAACTCGGAAATGTAATCATAAGAGCATCTGTTTCTATAGATTTATAAATAATTTATATTTATCCAGAGTGACCAAAGCTATATTTCTAAAATTGGAAGAATTGCTCATGGTGGTTGTCTCAAAACATTTTTAAGTAAAGAAATAAAAATATAACTACGTCCTCCCAGATACGAAATTCTCGAATAAAAGCCCAAAAAAATTATAATGATGCCTTCAATTCAATGATTTTTTTAAATTTTAATTGACCTCCAAGTCACCTATAACAACACAAACAAACAACCAACCAGTCATTCATTATAAGCATATGATATGATTAAAGTCAACGTAGTTTAAAACAAAAATGTAAAAGAATGAATTCTTATTAAAAAAAGAAAAGAACAAAATAAACTTAAAAGAAAAAATTATTATGATTATTCAATTAGTTTTTACGACTTAAAAGTAATTTAAAATGGAAATTAAAAACAAACAAACAAAAAAAATTAAAACATTTTTATTAACACAACACAAAACAAAAAAAGAAAAAAATATTAAAAAAAGGATTCTGAAAGAGAAAAAATAAATAAGAAAGTGAATAAATAATTGGTAAATAAATACTTATACTTACATGTGATTGTTATTTAAATTTGTATAAATTAAGTTGAAACACAAAAACAAAAAAAATATTTATTATTGAATTGAATCGAGCGAATAAGAAATAAAAATAAAATGAAAATGAAAAAAATGGTAAATAAAGAAAATGACACAAAAAACAGTAAAAAAATATTATAAAAACATGATTCTTTTATTTATAATGAAAAAATACAATGATGGTAAGTATGTATATTAATGAATTCGTACATGGTTAGATAGATTTGGCAAACTTGCGGAAAGTACAAGACGCCTCGCTTAGGCTTGAAAAATAATTTCACTGTGATATTTTAAACGCTAATTGAGGAATCTAACACAAGTTCTATACAGATACTATCAAATACAGTGCTTACCATCATTGAGTTACAATACACACAAATCTTTTTAACAATAATGCCAGATCGGCCAGATAAATAAGAAACATTTGTTTTACCCTGAACAAAGCTGGGCAGTTGGAAAGGAATTGTAAAGTCGCCTCATCATCCTTTTGTCATAATGCAGAATTTAAAATACCAGTCCGCATAATATGTTCCTTGTATTAGTATGGCAACTTACATGTAAACGTTCTAATATCAGAGAAGGTAAGTAAATTATCCCAGCGTGAAGATTGATGCGTAAAGAAGTCGCCGTAGTCTAGTAGGCAGTGTGTTGGCGTAAAGCCAGGGTTCGAGCCCCAGTCCAGACATCAAAACAAAATACAAAAAGTATTTCTTCGGCGACTTTCTCTCAGCAGATTTCTGGCAAAAACTCTGAGAGTAAATAAAATTGCTATGAAAAGTTTCTCAATAATCTGTCCTTCGCAGTCGACTTTAAACTGTAGGTCCCACCACTCATGTATAAAATTAACACACACAACACAAGTGGTGTGAGAAACTAGGTCGTAATCCTGACTGAAGAGTTGTAATGACCAATTATGTATGTAAAGATTGATGCGAGACTAAGGGTATATAGAGACGGCATCTAGCAATAGTTGGCGTTACAGATTGAAATGTAAATGGGGAGTTAGTTCGCTTACCTGTGACATCACAACGAGCCGCTATGCGTGCTCAAGTGAGCTTTGATAAACCAAGCTACCACTCCGACCTAGAGCAAAGGGCCTAGTTCGCCTATAAATGGTTGTGAACTTTGCTGTAATTTTCGCAGCATCATTTAGTTTTTTACACACAGTTACTAAAGTATACATACGGTTAAATTGACGTTTTCGTTGTAAATATTTATAGTTTCCTTGATGTTAAGACGGTCTTTTGCAGTGGTTAAAAAATTTCTGAAATTGAACTAAATTGTGGCCCTGTACAGGCCCACAAATGTATGCATCCGATGTACAAATTTCACAAATTTCTGAACCAATGCAAAAGACCGTCTTAAAATCGAAGAAAGATGTCACACAATTATAAACATTTTCACCGAAAACGGATTGGTTAAAAAATTTCTGAAATTTGTTATCCGTATGTATGTATGCTTTTGTGGCTGAGTGTATATCTTCTGCATGAAGAGTATAGTGCGGAACGATGTCGATGTATATTCAAGCAAGGGAACTTAGTCGACTTTATAACATGCACTAGATCGGAAATCTGAATAGCATTAAAGAATAACATGAAAGACGCATCACAACGGTAAGTGGATATACCACGCTTCGAAGTGGTTTACTACTTCACATAAATCCTATACGGTCATGGGAGCTGCTGGCTATATCTGCATCGATTTCTGTCTGATGTCTGGCTCAACTAGTTCCTAAGTAAGCAATTTCTTTATTTATTTATTACAATACAGTTACAAATTATTGTTGCGCAATTGGAAACGACCTAATATCATTTCACATAAAAACAATAAGCAAAAGCTACAAAAACAGAGACCGTGAGTATGAAAGAGATAGATAACGAAAACGCAACGAAAGCGAACGCAACAAGAGACAATGTGTACACAATACACACGACACAAATACACACTAACAAATACATCGAACACATTGCAAGTAAACCAACAACAACAAGCATGAGAGAAAAAGGAATAGACAAGTGTGCAGAATGCACAAACAAGAATGTGGTCGCGATAGAGTTCTCGAGAAGGCGAGAATACGAACCTTCTACTTCAAAAATGTTCGTTAGACTGCTTGTGTTGGACTATAAATGGGCAAGACAAAGCAGGCAACAGTCAGTAATAATTCAGTCAGTCTTGTGGGAAGAAGTCGTGGTTTGAAGATTGTCGTTGAAAAGATCTGTTGTAAGCAAAGAATAATAGCGAATAAACAAATTGTTGTTGTATCGTTAAGTTGTAAACGGTGGCACACAAAAGTAGTGTGAACAATAAAGAGTTTAATTGAAACAAGACACAAATTTGTTTTTACTTTGTTTTCAATTAACGAACTCATATTCTAAACGTTTTTATAAAGGTAAAAACGTAACATTATATTCAATTATTTACGAACTTAGTGATTTCGACCTTATGCTCGGTTTAGTGTAACAGACCAGAGTCTCTGGTTAGATTCGAACCCACACGATAATAGTTTAGCGCACTACCCACTAGACTACCAGGGCACCCAAAGGTCAACAGTCCGCGAAACTGCCAAACAGGACTACTGAGATGTGATGTGTAGTCAGACTCCTGGCTTTTCTTCCATTAGTCACTCTTTTTCACCGGAAGCGGTGCTATCGTAAGGGTCTTACGAAACTTCTGTGCTATTTGTAATAGCAGGATCACAATCTTTAGCCAGTAGCTAGTTGATTACGATCATTTTCAGTTACGGAAACATGAATACAACATGTTCATTTGTTTGTCCTTCGCTTGAACGTTGAGGACATCTTAGTAAGGTGTCATGCTCAAGGCAATAGTGATGTCTTCTACAAACATCATATCTTGGGTTAAGTTATATCTTCATAGCGTCTAATAATCCATTTTTTTATAATTGGGATTCGTTTATGAGTCCCTTCAACATTAGGACTGTTTTCTTTGTTTTGGCAGAGTGTGATTTGTCTTATATGTTCCGGTTATCCTTCGGTAGACTGAATAATCGCTCATTATAAACACATAACTGAACAGATTGCTTTTCTTGCCTGTGCTACTTACATACATACATAATTGGTCATTGCAACCCTTCAGACAGGATTACGACCTAGTTTCTCACACCACTTATGTTTTGTGTGATTATTTTATACATGAGTGGTGGGACGTACAGTTTAAAGTCGACTCCGAACGACAGATTTTTGAGAAACTTTTTCATGGCAATTTTATTTACTCTCAGAGTTCTTGCCAGAAATCTGCTGAGAAGAAGTCGCCGAAGAAATACTTTTTGTATTTTATTTTGATATCTGGCCTGGGGCTCGAACCCTGGCGTTACGTCTAATAAGCCAACACACTACCTACTAGACTACGGTGACTTCCTATTTAACGATTTTATATAAGTCAGATGTTACGGGATGACTTGAGTGACAATATCCAATTAATTGATTGAGTCATTGGCCACTTAGTGTCTAAACTTGACTGTCTTCCGTCTACTAGCGACATCAAATTGATAATGAAGTCAACTGAAGTCAGCTAAGATGGAATAAAAGTTTGTTGCGTTCAAAAATATGATTAAAAATAGTTGGGTTAACAATATCAAAGACAGTAATTCATCCACATTGTTACAAAAATGAAAAATCCTGATATTGGTGTTTTGCTTTTACATCGCTTAATATTAAAATTGTAAGCAAAGCTACAAAAACAAAACAATGCAGTAAACAAATCTGTTTACAAATTATCGTACTACTTAATATAATAACAAACACTGGCATAAAAATGGTAAACAAGTAAACAAAAATATACCAACAACACTACAATAATAAACCTAAACAATGATGTTTACAGGCGAAGTCATGAGAATTCGTCTTCAAGAACATTCATCATATTGTTTACCCTGCCATATAAAAGGCAAGACAATGTAGGCGAGTGGGTTAGTGAAGTTCAGTCAGTCTTGTGTGAGGACACGGTGCGTTTGAAGAGAGTAATCGTGATTTGAAGATCTCCGTTACAAAGATCTGTCGAACAATTGTCTAGTAATTGTTATGGTTTATGCAAAGGTGTATAAACAGAGGAATAACAAAGAAAAGCAATTGTTGTTGTTTACATCAAGTGGTGAACAGTGGCACACAAAATTGTGCGAATAATAAAGATCTTTAATTAAAAACTAAACACAAATTTATTTTATTTGCAATCTACGACCTCTTATTTTAAACGTTTTTAAAAGGTAAAAACGTAACAATATAAAGATAACGGGTGATTTTTCAGGTATTATCTTTTTGGCAACACTGGCTTAAACAGCTCACGCACGTTTCGTGTTTTGTTTCACAGTCAAACATCTTCAGTTTGGTCTATAATTTAACCATGAATCGTCCGTCTTACAAACGAACAACGCTTGCAAATCATTGAATTTTATTATCAAAATGCGTGCTCTGTTAAGAAAGTTCATCGCGCGCTTCTTCCATTTTATGGTCAGTTTAATCGACCCACTGAAGCGGCTATTCGGGCGATTGCGACTAAATTTCGCACCAAATTTACATTGATTTTGGAGTGAAGATCAGCCAGAAGCATTGTAAAAGCTACCAATGTATCCAGAAAAAGTCACAGTTTGGTGCGGTTTATAGGCTGGTGGCATCATTGGACCGTACTTCTTCAAAGATGCTGCGAATCGTAACGTAGCTGTGAATGGTGAGCGCTACCGTGAGATGATATCCAACTTTTTTTGCCCAAAATGCAAGAGCTTGACTTGCATGACAAGTGGTTTCAACAAGACGGTGCCACATGCCACACAGCACGCGTAACAATGGACTTATTGAGAGGCGAGTTCGGTGAACACTTTATTTCACGTTCGGGACCGGTCAATTGGCCGCCTACATCGTGCAACTTAACGCCTTTCGACTAGTTTTTGTGGGGCTATGTTAAAGCTCATGTCTATACAGACAAGCCCGCTTCAATTGACGCAATGACATTGAAGCATTTATTCGTGAGATACCGGCCGAAATGTTGGAAAGAGTATTTCAAAATCGGACTAAGCGGATAGACCATTTGAGGTGCAGTCGCGGTCAACATTTGCATGAAATAATCTTCAAACATTAATTTATATGGACCGTACTATCGATTCAAATAAAGATTTCATGAATTTTTCTGAATTTTTGTGTTTTTTTTTTGAAAAATTTCCCTATAGCTCTTAAAAAGTCACCCATTATTTAAGCCTGGCTTACAATTCATAATTTATTCCAGGTATTAGTCACTAATAAAATGAAACATGTTTATTACGATGTAGATTGTCTTATGGTGTACGTAGGCCAACAGCCATATTGTGTACTTGTTTTTAAATTAAATAAAGTTAACTTTTTTCTTTGGTTAAGATTTATTTACAGATTTGATAAATATTGTGGTCATTTAGAATGCGATATTTGAAACCGCTACCATGAAAACTTTTTCTCTCCCCTCTTATCAGAGGCCATTTCTATGAAGGCAATAATTCAAAAGTAGAAACTTTATAAACATAATAATGCGGTGGTATTTCTATTATGACATTTCACAAGCAACCACATATACAAACGTACACACACATACACAATAAAGTATAGAACTTTATTACATTACATACATACACATGAATAAATTCAAACACATCTTGAAGAGGAATATTTTTGATGAATAATGCTTAACAAATCCTAACATTTCTTTAAAATTTTTATCTCTGACATTAGGTTTGGTTTTCATAAGTATTTTTTAATTAAAAAAATGAAGTGAATGTCGGTTCAAAATATGATTTAAAATTTATTGTTTAGGGGTTGTGTGTTAATATTAGATAAACTCGAGATTATAGAAAACTATTGTGGAGAAAATGTTTGGAATTTTTAAATAAGTTATCTTACAAGAGCGAAATGAGCAAATTTTCTTAGCACTACACTTAGTATAGCACAGTAGTCCGACACAGTAGTCCGACGTAGTCTCAGGGACTACGCAACGACAGTTAACAACTGTATTATACTGGAGTCTGCAACAATATATCAATTGCCTGCTTAGCCCAAAAAATTAATTCAACTGAAACAAGAAGAAATAATCACAGAATGGCATAGATGCCTTATCACAGCTCTATGTTCCTTGAAGGTACGAAAAAAGGAAGAAAAAAAATTGATGAATAGAAATCACGGTGAGTTAACTTCCTAATTTCTAACACAACACACCGATTGATTCATTTTTGCCTGAAGATGTGCCCAAATTATTAGCAATAAAAATGTACATAAAGGGTCCGCCAAATAACTATTTTTTTTTGAAAATGCTTTAAAAAGAAAAATTATTGAATATTTTCTCAAATTTCTTTTTTTATTTGAAAGTACAATCCTTCCGTTTAATAATGGAAAATAATTTCATTCAAATGGCTGCCTCGGCTAGCCATGCAGTAGCCTACACGATCGGTCCAATTTTTAAGCACATTATCGATTGTGTGCAGCTGTATTTCACTAATGGCTCCACGAATATTGTCCTTTAAAGCGTCAATTGTCTCTGGCTTGTCGGCGTCACACTTATCTTTGACGACACCCCACAAATAATAGTCCAACGGTGTCAAATCGCAGCTCCAAGGTAGCCAAACGACATCAGCTCCGCGGCTGATAATGCGATCTTCAAAAAGGGGCGCAAAACATCGAGTGTAGCTTTGGCTGTGTGGCACGTAGCGCCGCCCTGTTGAAACCAAATGTTGCCAATATCCTCCTCTTCAATTTTTGTGAACAAGAATTCGTTCAGCATGGCCCGATAACGATCGCCATTGACTGTAACGTCCACTCCTTGCTCATTTTCGAAGAAAAATTGCCCAATTATGCCTCTGGACCAAAATCCGCACCAGACAGTGACTCGTTTTGGGTGCGTCAGCGTTTCAATGTATGCGTGCGGGTTTTCTGTGCCCCAAATGCGACAATTTTGCTTGTTTACATACCCGCCAAGATCAAAATGAGCTTCATCTGAAAAAATCGGCATCTTCTGTAAGTCGATCGCAGGACCACTTAGCGAAGCGAAAACGCATTGGATGGTCCATATTCGTTCAGCGGAAGTATAAAACTAATTATCGGTCAAATCAGACATGAGCTAAGTGTTACCATTCACGAAATAAGCACTAGTTGAAAAAAAAAAAACGTTAAATGGTGGACCCGATATGTGGAGACATAGGGAAGGTTACCGTTATTTATGATCGGCACAATCCTACTGGAGGAAAATACACTGTAAATCGAGAATTACAATTCCATAGTGAACCCGTTCATGAGCCTAATTAATGTTAATGTACCACTGACTACAGATGATGAAAATGGCAAGGTCCTAGCAATTATTAAATCCATATGGAAAGGGCGAGTAACTATAATTATAAGCGTCATTGGTCATTACAACCCTTCAGTCAGGATTACCACCTAGTTTCTCACACCACTTATGTAGTGTGTGTTAATTTTATACATGACTGGCGGGACCTACAGTTTATAGTCGACTCCGAACGACAGATTTTTGAGAAACTTTTCATGGCAATTTTATTTACTCTCACAGTTTTTGCCAGAAATCTGCTGAGAGGAAGTCGCCGAAGAAATACTTTTTGTATTTTATTTTGATGTCTGGCCTGGGCCTCGAAACCTGGCTTTTCGTCCAATAAGCCAACACACTAGCTACTAGACCGCGGCGACAAAACGTGCAAGTGACTAACTACAAGTCAATGTAATACCACATGTCGTGGTGATTCAAATGCATTCGAGCATCATGGGAAGATTATTATCATTATTGTCGTGAAGAGGTGCCTCGGATCGTAGTACTGATCATACAATCTATCGTACGGGTCTTAAAGGCGATACGGTATCCCTAAAGGGTCTCGTGAAGAGGTCCGCAATGAGTATTCAAAACGATGGGTAGATTCGTATCATACTTATAATTTCTGCTACTTATACGCATTCATACTTAGTTTAATGTCATACTCATACTACTCATATTCAGAGTTTGAAATACTCATGGCACTCATACTTAACAAAACGTATGATGTTGTTGATTTCGACTCTCCATGACTCATCGTATACACGAATCACAAAATAATTATGATTCGCGTACGAACACTACAATACTCACAAGAAGGTTGTGTGTTTGCTCTGCTTGCTGTCTTTGTCTTTTTTGTGTATTTGTCTTTCTTCTATCTTTGTAAATGCAACAACAACTAAAACTGTAAATTTTGACGAATGATTCTTCTTCCGATCTGACGACTCCTAATGAAGTAATTTGTATTTGGATTTAAATCTCTTTTCGTCTAAAATTCCACTAACTCAACAGTTAAAACCATGTGACCATTTAAATCGCCATAGGTTTACTGAATGAGTGCTAAAACCAAAGACTTTAAATCAAAATTTTCTGATAATCATGGCTTACGCGATGGTTGCTTTAGCAAGCAAAAATTTCGCATTTGGGATTCAGAAAATCCAGAAAAATAACTTCTTGATGCGCATTATAATCTTGAGATTAAACTGAGTAGTATTTTTCCAAAAGTGACTCTGGCAGAAGGGTTACAGTCAATTCAAAGCGCTGTGACAGTATCTTAAGTAACTTTTTTCCACTATTACATGAGATGATTCCATAAAGAATTAATTTCCCATTTTGGCAATGCCAATTGGTATGTCGGGCTTTACCAAAGACCGCATGTACACATATAATCCTCAAACATTAGAGAATTTGAAGTTTGTTCTCAAAAGTGCCAAAAAGTTATTGTAAATTACCTCAAAATGATCGACTGTTTACAAGTTATTCTAAAACCGTCCCTTTATTTTGAAAAAGTTCAGAAAGTCATTTACTGTTCCTTTTTCGGCACAGACTGCTGATCTGCTACAAGTTGAAAGGCATGTGATTTTTAATTGAACACACTGAACTCTTTGTTGCAACGTTTCTAGTCTGAACAATTCGAAAAAACTTTTTTAAAGATTTTCTTCGTTTTCCTTAAGAACTCTAAGCAATTTTTCTTACTTGGGCAGACGAAAACTTCAAAAACACCCTCCAGCCAAAAGAAATCAGACTTGATTTTGAAAACCTTAAGGAAATAATCCTTGTTGTTGAATTAAAGACCAGAATTGACATGACATACGCATAAGAAGGCTAATTTGCATTGCATTTGAAAATTAATTGAACAAGTTTTTGTTTTTATTTGTGTATCTTACCACTGAATTATGAAAACAAAAACAAAAAAAAAAATGTTTCAAAAATTTTTTTGTAATCCTGGGTTGGCTTTCTATCCCCCTTAGTGGCTTGTGTAATAAAATTGTGGAAAATCACCTCTCAACTTGAGTATTCATTCAACTTCATTTAAAACTTTTTCATTTACTTTTCAACCAACAACAACACAACTTTCAACAACTGGTTGTTATTGGCGGCATTCGCCTCTTTTGTTTTTTCAAAAATTTTTATTCTATTTGGTGACGCCAACGCAGTGGTCGCATATTATATTTCTTTTTTAGATTCAGTTTCAGTTTTTGTTTTTCCATTTTCATTTTGATTTTCATTTCAGTTAGTGTTTCTGTTTCTGTTTCAGTTTCTATTTTTCCTTGAGAATAAATTTGAATTTAAATACGAATTTTATTCCATTTCAGCATCAGTTTTTTAGTTTTTCATTTCACTTGTCTGGCATGGAGGCATGTGGCTCGGCTTAAGCATTAGACGTGGCACAATAATTGTGGTTCTTGCTTAGTTTTAGAGAAAACTACTGTTAGAGATACAGAGGAGGATGGAAAGTGTGTGGCATTTTAAACCAAAAAAATTTTACAGAATTACACAAACACACACACAATATGACGCCCCTAAATTTTTTTAAAATTTTTTAAGTTTTATTGTCGTCGTCCTTTCATATCAACGTCGCCGTCCTTTAGTACACGGATGAATGTTTCCGTTTGTTTGCAAATGTTTTCATAACTTTTTTTCCTCTGTTTTCTTTGTCCTTATGGCAGACAGCTATTCGTAAAGAAAAATTAAAAATTAAAAACAAAATTTTTGTTGTTGTTGTTGTTTTACATTTTTTGTTTATAATTTTTTCTCTGCTTTTTCTCTGTTTATCTTCATTTTTTTTTTTTTTTGTATAAATTGTAGCCATAATGTCTGCGACATTATGTTTTCATATCGCTTAACTACAACCTACACAACGTGAACTGAAACATCATAAATTTGTAATTACGCGCTGTTACGAGATAAGAAAACCATGGCAGTTGGTTTGTAGCAAAGCAAAGCAAAGAGAGAGAGAGAGAGATAAGGGAAAGAGAGAAGGAGAGAAAAATGTTGTAAAAACTTTAATAAAGAAGAGAATTAATTAGAAAAACTAACCAACTGCTAATGCCACTAAAGACAACATGACAACTGGAATAATAATGTTGAAAATTAAAAACAAAGTGCTCTAGAGGTGGCCACACTTAAAGGCAAAAGAAAAATAAAATTAAAATTAAACACGTAAAACAATTTAAAATAGTATCTCCATATGGACTCATTCATTAGGCGTATGGTTTCAATCGGTCTTTGTTTGTTCTGTTCTTGTTTAATCTAATCATCGTTAAATTCTGATACTTCACCTTCACGTTTAAATGCTTCTTTTCCAAGTCTTGTGAAGGCAAAATATCCTCGAAAATGCTTGAAATGTTTACGTTACCTTATTCAACTGTCAACGAGCGATTAGCAACAAATGAGGGCTTACACACGTGATTATATCCGCCTTCCGTGTATCGTCTAAGAGCGATTAGACAGATAAGTGGCTTCAGGACAGTGTCTGATTAAGCGGTATTGGTATTGGCAAAGACAATACCAATAGACATATTGGCGGATGAGATGAGGCGGATATACTTTCGCCGTTTCGAGTTTCCAGGACGAACTGCAGCTATAAAGGCGGAGGAACGAAAGACTTCCATTTACAAATGGCAGTCACGATGGGAGAACATTTTAAAAGGAAGATGGACATTTCACCTTGACCCTAATGTAACCCTTTGGATTGAGAATGAACATTGCGAGCTGAACTACTACGTGACCCAGTTCCTAACTGGTCATGGGTGCTTCAGGAAGTACCTGCATAGATTTGGTCATGACACTTCCCCTTTATTCCCAAACTGTGTAGATGAGGAGGAGTATCCAGAGCATATTCTAACATGCTCCCCAGATTTAGATGGCCCGGGGAAACGAGTTTCGAACCAACTCGGCTTATGAAGGAGGTGTTGAATTCTAGGATTCTATGGAGCCAATACATTCAGAGAATAGCTGAAGTTATGATAGAACTCCGAAGGCTGGATGAACGGAGGCGAAATTTAAATTTAACTTAGTGTGACGAAGCTTTAAAGCTAACCAGCCATCCGCGAAGAAATACCTTACGGCAGTCCCACGGAGGGAGAGTGGTTGAAGTGTGTAGGCGGTGGGGTTTAGTACGTAGACACCAGTGATCGTGAATCGTGCACTCTTTTGTTGTCTTTCGAAGATTCCCACCTCCAGGCCTAAGACAAAAAAAAACACGTGATTATATCCATCCTGTTCAAGTCAATATTTGAACCTGTTATATTGCAATACATATTAATAATGCTTTACGATTGAAACGAAAACTACGGGCATTCCTATGGCGATTAGGACTTCGTACATACACACATATATTGGTCATTACAACCATTTAGTCAGGATTACGACCACACCACTTATCTTGTGTACGTTGAATTTATACATGAGATTTTTGAGAAACTTTTCATGGCAATTTTTCTTTACTCTCAGAGTTTTTGTCAGAAATCTGCTGCTTTATACTTCGTTTAGTTGGAGATGAATGCCCTGAGGTTTGAACCGAGTTGTTACGTTAAGCCAACACACTACCTACTAGACTACTGCGACCCTTTAGCCCTTCAGGGAAATAAACTTTTGGCCTAAGCCTTATTCTGTTTACTCCTCATTATGAACTGATTATAAGGTTCCTAAGGCCATTCAGACAGGTGCTTAGACAACATTATCCTAAGTGCAGATTAAAGGAACTAAAAGCCAAGTCTTCTTCTAAATTTTCTGGAAATGAACACCAATAACTTGAAATTGAAAAGGAAAGTGACATGACGACATGAAAGAAGACATGAACGTTAGATTTTCGTATTGATTCACGAGTCAATACGAGTAAGCTACTCAGAAGAATATACTCTAAGAATTTACTGTCTTACAAGGCAGAAAGTTTACCTTAAAATTTCTTAAGAATGTTGCTTATTTCTTCTGCAAAGTGGTCATCTATTATGTACTGAGGATCTCGACCGCTAGATTGAGTTAACTGAATCAGAATCCGAGGAAAAGAAAACTAATCATGCTTTCTCTAGCCTTCATTTTCGCTAGGAGGTGTCAACTACTTCGGTACTGTGCCTACTAAGGAGAAATGACATCATTTGCCCCTTACACCATTCGTGTTTGTGTAGCGATTTGGAAGAAAAAGCAGCACTTAATGCGCTGATACTCAGATAATGCTCTAAAATGTCTGGTGAAATTGCGAAAATTTCAAAGGGAAATGATGGTGTGTGCGATACATGAAGGCCTTGAAAAGTCTTGGGCCAGAGATGGCATGCATGAAGCGCCTCTTCATCGTAAAAATCGAAAGGACAATGGATTTAATGAACTAATCTAAGTGGAAATCTTTCGTGAATGAGTTTGATGACATTACTTCGCCTCACCTAAACTTAATGTAGGCGAGTTAAGGAGCCAAGCAGAACAAGCGTTGTAGTTTGGGAGTTCTCAATGAATCCTCTGGGTTCATAAAGCCAAAGAACACTGTTTTGCTATAAACCTGAGATTGTTCTGTGATAGGTTTGTTGTGCACAACTAAAATTTTTGTTTAAAACCTCCTATCAAATTCACATCTAACGCAGTATCTCCACCAAGCCAAAGAGATGAACAACTTTTTTTTGTTGAAAATTTCTTTTTTCTTTCTAAACATACATCCTGTCATCCGTTTTATCGCCGTTCGTTTCTTTGACGACTTAGTATATCTAAAGATTAAAATCAAAACTTTGACGAAAATATCTCAATTTCTCTGCGCTGGGTTATGACTTCCTTTTAACATTTTTTTCTTTTTGTATTGCCATTCGTAATATTCCGCTGAAATCTTTATTTTTTTATTTCTTTTTTCCGATTTTCACATTTTCCATCATACATATATACTCCGCATTGAAAGTTTATTTTTATTTATGCGGCTTCCTTTCTTTTTACGTTCGCATCACATCAACGTAATGAGTTTTTCTTTTCCTTTGTTGCCAACACAACACAACACAACACAACACAATTCCTCTAAGCCAAGTTATGAAAGATGTTGTCAATGTGTTTATATTGATTTTGATTTGTTTGTTTTATCGTCGTTTTTTTTACAACTGTCTGTTGGTGTGTCTGTGTATGTGTATGTGCGTGTGTGTATTGGCATTAGTGGTTGTAATAATATTCATTCGCAGTGTTATTGATGCGAAATAAAGATTGAATTGAGACGACAACATTATCATGATAATGCTGTCGACTATATTACATGAAATAATTGTTTGTATTATTGTTGGTATAATTTTTTATTTTCATTCTTTTTTCTCTTTTTCTTCCCTTATTATTGAAGTTTTTATTAGCAGCAGACTTAATGGCGTCTGCATATGTTTGGCTATCAAAAATTTTGTTTTTTATTTTTAATTTCCAAAAATGAAAATGAAAATAAAAAACTCTATGAAAAGAGAAATACAATTTGAAATGGTCTTTAGCTTAATGCCTTAAATGGTGATTATTCCAGAATAATAATGCCTGTTATTAGATGTTCTTCTTTATTTCAAAATAAAATCAAATTTTTTTCATAATTGTCGTTTATAATGGGTGATTTTTTAAGAGTTTTAGGAAAATTTTTCAAAAAAAAAAAAAAAAAACACATAAAATTCAGAAAAATGCATGAAATCTTTATTTGAATCGATAGTACGGTCCATATAATTTAATGTTCGAAGATTATTTCATGCAAATGTTGACCGCGACTGCGCCTCAAATGGTCCATCCGCTTAGTCCGATTTTGGCATACTATTTCCAACATTTCGGCCGGTATCTCACGAATAAATGCTTCAATGTTGTCTTCCAATGCGTCAATTGAAGCGGGCCTTGTCTGTATAGACATGAGCTTTAACATAGCCCCACAAAAAATAGTCTAAAGGCGTTAAATCGCAAGATCTAGGCGGGCAATTGACCGGTCCCGAACGTGAAATAAAATGTTCACCGAACTCGCCTCTCAATAAGTCCATTGTTACACGTGTTGTGTGGCATGTGGCACCGTCTTGTTGAAACCACATGTCATGCAAGTCAAGCTTTTGCATTTTGGACAAAAAAGTTGGATATCATCTCACGGTAGCGCTCACCATTCAGAGTTACGTTACGATTCGCAGCATCTTTGAAGAAGTACGGTCCAATGATGCCACCAGCCCATAAACCGCACCTAACAGTGACTTTTTCTGGATGCATTGGTAGCTTTTGCAATGCTTCTGGCTGATCTTAACTCCAAAATCGAAAATTTTGCTTATTTACGTGTTCAATGAGGCAAAAATGAGCTTCGTAGCTCATTTCCAAGAGCCCATTCACCAAAAATTGTGCGTTGCGGTAGGTCGTTCGGCTTCAATTCTTGCACCAGCTGTATTTTGAAAGGCTTCACACCCAAATCCTTCCGCAAAATTTTCCACGTTGTTGAGTAACAGAGGCCCAATTGCTGCGAACGGCGGCGAATCGATAATTGATGGTCATCATTAACACTGGCCGATACAGCTGCGATATTTTCTTCAGTTCGCACTCTACGTAAGCATGTTGGTGGTATAATGTCCAACAATATAAATTTGGTGGGGAAATTTAGTCACAATAGCCCGAATAGCCGCTTCAGTGGGTCGATTAAACTGGCCATAAAATGGAAGAAGCGCGCGTTGAACTTTCTTAACAGAGCACGAGTTTTGGTAATAAAATTCAATGATTTGCAAGCGTTGTTCGTTTGTAAGACGATTCATGGTTAAATTGTAGACCAAACTGAAAATGTTTGACAGTGAAACAAAACACGAAACGTGCGTGAGCTATTTAAACCTGTGTTGCCAAAAAGTTAATAGATAAAAATCACCCGTTATTGTCACGATATGTGATGCCACATTGTAATTAAGAAAATATTTTTTAGTATTGCAGTGCTCTATGGAGTAATATTTGAGCTGTTATTATTATTTTAGTGAAGTGACGAACTTGTAGTGCAACGATATGATCTATTGTACTCTCCTCAATCTTTATAGGGCATCCGTATATTATCTCTCACAACACTATTGCCCCGACAAACCCCTGGTTGTTGCTCGGTATCAATAAGGGTAACATCCAGCAATCAATGATGCAATCCTAGCATGCATTAGTACCTCACAAGTTCAAAGAATGTGTTTTGATGATTCATTCTCATAGAATCATATTGGGTTCGTTGCAATTTTCATTCTGAACAAGTATGCTTTAAGATTACACTGCCCTGTCCCCCGGTTATTAACCTCAAGTAATTTCTGAATAGTTTGATGCTTAACTTAAGCCTCTTCTTATTATAATTTCACAACAAATGTTTTGATTGTCTTAAACCCATTTAGTTTGTAAAGATTCTTTACCAGTTCTTATTTTCCCATTCGTTGTGTATATATTTTCAAATATCTGGAGTTATATTTACCCTTCTTCAAAGTGAGTAATTTATTCTTGGATTAGATCTGCTCCTTGCAAAACTCTCTACCTAACGATCGCTTGGGGTTAAGTCCAAAGTATAAGACATATGAACGTGCAATTTACATAAGAACACTGTCTCAAGATAGAAAATAAAATGTATTTTTGAAGTTTAAAAATTTGTGCCAAATCTATTCATATTTTATATGACTTAGGTAAAACAGAGCATCTACTAGAGTATCCTTCTTTCTTCCTATGTGTACTCTTAATACCGGCTTTCTGTAATCGAAACACTATAATCCCTCGCAGTACTTTTTCAATTGCTCGTATAATAGTCACAATAAGTAAATAAAAATTGCCATTAAAAGTTTCTCAAAAATCTTCCGTTTGGAATCGACTTTAAACTGTAGGTTCCGATGCTCATGTATAACATTAACACATACAACGGAAGTGGTGTGAGCCACTAGGTTGCAATCTTAACTAAAGGGTTGTAATGACCTATTATGTATGTATGTCTAGCCACAACACTGCACCTCTACTATTGGATTTAGGGGTCGAGAAAGCATAAAATTTTATCCGCACTATACATATATCGGATTACTTCGGAAGAAATAGGCACACTTCAGGCATATTACAAAGCTAATATACTCCCTGTACTTCATTGTTTTCTCAATTCTCTTGAGTAGAGACAGAATCATGTATTCAACTTCGCCTTTTTTTAAATCCCACATGTTTAGTTGCCTTTACTAAAATATACAGCCTTGTCGAGCATCGTCTTCTACATGAGGCTTGTTGAGCTTCGATGAACTACAAGAAAGTGTAAGTTTTTTTGAAATTTCTTAAATGAAGTTGACGTAACCTATAAAGCAGTGGGTTGGCTTATTAGAAATGAAGCCACGGTTCAAATTCCAGGGCAATAAAAATGAAATGAAGGAAAATATTTCTTCGGCACTTCCCTTCAGCAGATTTCTGGCAAAAACTCTGGGAGTGAACAGAAAATGCCATGAAAAAGTTTCTCAAAACTCTGTCGTTTGGAGTTCACTTTAAACTGTAGATACCACCACTCATGTATAAAATTAACACACACACAACAGAAGTGGTGTGAGAAGCTAGGTCTTTATTCTGACTGAACGGTTGTAATGGTCAATTATATATGTATGTATGTGATGAGATGCAACCCTGTTCTACAGAAACCTTAATAATGAATGGATGAACCACACTAAAGCTTGCATTTGTGTATATTTCCTAGACGATATCGGTTAGTTTCGTGGTTACGTCTTTAAGGGTGATTCTTTCCAACTAACAACCTGGAGAAATGTGTTGCAAACTTATTGGAAATTGATGAAGATCGACTATTTAATCATTTGATTGCTTAAATAAAATGCTAAGAATGTTTATTTAGTCCCCCAAAACTTGAAGGCTTTAAGCTGGATTCACCCATTTCAAGCATTTTGTTCCGAAAAAAGTTTAGTTTTTTGAGAGTTTGTTCTAAAACGATTCACCCACTTCGAACAATTGTTCTGTAAAAACAAGGTTACCATACGAAATATTTTTGTAAACGATGCGTATTAGTTTTACAATTAGGCAGCACAGTAGCAGATGATTGCAATTCGTTTGTTTTCTTGGCCTGAGTGTGATCATATTTTTATTATTGTGTTACAAAGAAATTGTAAATTAAAACAAATCTTAGTGAAAAAAACTGGATAAACGTAAAGTGCAAAAAACCACTCTCCTCACCTCTCTTGCCTACAAGCTGCCATTCTGTGCCAGCATGATTGTTCTCGTGTGTGATTGCCCACTGAGTTGAAGAAAGCTTGTTTAATTACAAATGTATGTACATATAATATGATGTGGCAGCTCGGTTCAACTTTACTTAACAAATTAAGGTAGCTGGCAGCACAGTTCGATTGTTTCGGAACAAAAATTAAAATTAAACCAATTCGAGCTGAAATTGTTCCGAAGCAAGCTTACTCTCTTCCGCTCTCTCTCTCAAAAAGAGAAACGTCAAACTAGACTAGAAGTTTTTTTTTTTTTTTTTTTTTTTTTTTTTTTTTTTTTGATAATATTTTCGAATAACTTGCTTATTCTGATTTATGCTAGTGAATCCGTTGATGTTTTTGCATTCTTTATAATCATCTTTGGTGAGGGTAAGTTACAGGTTTGGATGAATAGGAAGAGTAATGAGTGATGAATGCAATAAGATCTGATTTAATAAAAATAATACACTTCGTCTCTTAGTTATGTTTCAATTAATTGGTGTTATGATGTCCATATGTTGTCCTTTCGATTGCTTTTAATTTATAAGAGGGTGCCCTGGTAGTCTAGTGGGTAGTGTGCGACACTATTGGCGTAAGGGTCGTGGGTCGTTCGATTCCCACCAGAGACTCTAGTCCGTGACACTACACCGAGCATATGGTCAAGTTACTCCGCTTGTATATAATTACAAATTATATTTTAATTAATAAATAAATAAATAAATAATTTATAAGATTTCTAGTTTCTTGTAATAATTTGGATTTCGTGTGCTAAGCATAATCTTGATAAAAAAAAATGCGTTCATGGCTTATGCTGTACAATTTTGTATTTCTTTTTTCTTTGTGCCAAAAATAATATTCTCCACATTTTTGGTCATGCCATTTACTATCGTTAATTTCATTTTACTCGCATATAAAGTTCAATGAAATATTGACAAATTATCAGGTACTTTTTTATTATTTTCCATTCCAATTCAATGCTTTTCCATAAAGGCAACAAAAACAGAACCCACAAAATGTAAAGAAAAAAGTAAATAAACAACTGCATATTATTGTGTTTATTTTTGCTACATACTCACATACACGTGACGCACAAAAACTTAAACTTATAATACAATGACACACATTGCTAAGAACATAAAAAGACCAAAAAACTACAATAAAATTTGTTGTGTATCTCTCTCTCTATCTCTCTCAGTCTCCTTTATGACTTTTCAACAAACTGCCATTTCATTTACAACATACGCTCATACGTTTCCCCTCTTTTGTTAGTATTTGTTTACAAAAATATAAAAAAGTAGCACACACACAAAATAAAAGTCATTGTGGCGTATGTGAATGAACGAGGATATAACCATGTACGTACATGTATATGTATGTATGTATGTATGTATATGTATGAGTGTATGTTATTTACTAACCATCATAAAAATTAACAATTCAATGAGAGGTAAAAAATACTTGAATTACTTCAACTTCATTTTATTTTTTTGTTTTTTGCTTAAAATGTAAACACATTTCAATAAAATTGCAAAACAAGACTACAATGTGATACAACAACAGTTACTAACATAACTACTAAGTAGCAACACACACACATGCACACATTTTAATAACAATGAAACTTGCTAGCACATCTTATTGAGTAAAATCATCGACGCCATAAAAGCAAGCGAAAGAAACTTTTTCAATAATTGCATCAAAAAACAAAAAAAAAATTGTGTTTTATGTATGAGTGCGTGTATGAAAAGTTTCAAAATGTAATGAAAACAGTTTCTCTCTCTCTCTCTCTCTCTCTCTGTCACTCACTTTCTTTTGTTTCATTTTCTGCTACCGCTACTCTCTTACTTACACATACGTATACATACGAGTATAGAGATTCTCTTGAGACACACAATGAAAACTTTGTGTTTATTTTGTTCAGTCTTTTGTTCAGTAAGAAAAGTGTATCAATGCGTATGAGTACTTAAAAGTATGTGGATGGCTGCGGGTGTGTGTACGTATAAATTGCCAATATTCCTCCATAGTTAAAAGTAAAGCAATAACAGCAACAATCTAAAACTTGTAAGAAACCAAATAAAATAGAGGGTCCGCCAAATAACATTTTTTTTTGAAAATGCTTTAAAAAAAAACTACTGAATATTTCTTCAAATTTCTTTTTTTATTTGAAAGTACAATCCTTCCGGTTAATAATGGAAAATAATTTCATTCAAATGGTTGCCTCGGCTGGCCATGCAGTAGCCTACACGATCGGTCCAATTTTTAAGCACATTATCGATTGTGTGCAGCTGTATTTCACCAATGGCTTTACGAATATTGTTCTTTAAAGCGTCAATTGTCTCTGGCTTGTCGTCGTAACACTTATCTTTGACGGCACCCCACAAATAATAGTCCAACGGTGTCACATCGCAGCTCCGAGGTGGCCAAACGACATCAGCTCTGCGGCTGATAATGCGATCTTCAAAAACAGGGCGCAAAACATCGAGTGTACCTTCGGCTGTATGGCACGTAGCGCCGTCCTGTTGAAACCAAATGTTGCCAATATCCTCCTCTTCAATTTTTGTGAACAAAAATTTGTTCAACATGGCCCGATAACGATCGCCATTGACTGTAACGGCCACTTCTTGCTAATTTTCGAAGAAAAATGGCCCAATTATGCCTTTGGACTAAAATCCGCACCAAACAGTGACTCGTTTTGGGTGCGTCGGCTTTTCAATGTATGCGTGCGGGTTTTCTGTGCCCCAAATTCGACAATTTTGATTCTTTACATACCCGCCAAGATCAAAATGAGCTTCATCTGAAAAGACAATTTTTTGCCAAAATCGGCATCTCCTGGTGTAGGCTACAGCATGGCCAGCCGAGGCAGCCATTTGAATGAAATTATTTTCCATTATTAACCGGAAGGATTGTACTTTCAAATAAAAAAAGAAATTTGAGAAAAATATTCAGTAGTTTTTTTCAAACATTTTCAAAAAAAAGAAAAGTTATTTGGCGGACCCTTTATTACATGTTGTGTGTGTATTGGAATTAGAAGTATGTGTGCCATTAAAAATATTTTTGATACCAGAAACTATGGTTACAGTTGTGTTCTACCCGGTTTCCAATGTATAAACCTTCGAGTAAAACTTATTTAATGGAGCTTCACACAATTTATTTTATTTTTTTTTTCTTTCGGTTTTTTAATTTATTTTGTTGTATTTGTAGTTATTAATGTTAATGCTTTTGTTGTTGTTGTTGTTGTTGCTACCATATAAGTAAGTACTCATACGTACTGTAGTGTATTGTATTTATGGTAACGCAATTTAAACCTTAATGTATGCAAATTAACATGTTTCAAGCATACAGTGATGGGCAAAAGAAAGAGAAAATTATTAAAAAATTAAGGAAAATGGTTTGAGTAAAATAAAGAATATTTATTACATGAACTAATTTCCAAAGTGTATTGCTTTGATTCATATTTCTTTATACGTATAAATTTCTATAGTTCATCGATGACGTCAAATATCTTCAGAAAGTTTCTTCTGACCACAGACTGTGAGATTTTTATTCATTTTTCTTTTCAATAAAAACCAGAAGTCGCCGTAGAATAGTAGGTAGTGTGTTCACTTATTAGACGTAAAGCACGAGTTCTAACCCCAGGTCACACATCAAAAAGAAATTTTAAAAAATATTTCTTCGGCGACTTCCTCTCAGCAGATTTCTGGCAAAAACTTTGAAAGCAAATAAACCTGCCATGAAAAAGTTTCTCAAAATCTGTCGTTCGGAGTCGACATTAAACTGTAGGTCTCGCCACTCACGTATAAAATTAAGGCATACAACATGAGAGGTGTGAGAAGCTAGGCCGTAAACCTGACTAAAGGGTTGTAATGGCCAATTATGTATGTATGTTGTGTCACAAAATATATCTCTGATACCTCTATTATATCGTGACTTTGTTTTAAACAATAGGGTTGCCATCTACCCTAACATAGAAACAACATTGCCAGCGAGCTTCATTTGATTTTATTTTCACATTTCTGTCTGGTCGGTCTGTGGTCTTTGTTTTTGTATTGTACTCAATGTAGAGCAAATGGTCAGAGGCTTCGAGGATTGATTATTTAACTTTTAAATTTGAAAATAAAAATAAAAAATTTTTTTTTGTCTTTCCACAGTTCAGCGTGGAATTGCTAGCCCTTGTAGTTAAGCTTTATAACCACTACTGCTTGAAGGCCCGTTTGAAAGACATATTGATGCCATTAAGGCGGGAATAAAACAACGTTCAAATATCCACCTCGATTTTTCTGGGTGAAGATCATCTCTATTTTCTATTTAATCGATGGCATTGGCTAAGCAGGCCCATTCACAGCCTGATGAACAGTTAACATTGTCACCCATTGAGATGCAGAATATACAATGCGGTATGAGCCGTGTGCCACGTAACGCTGTCCTGTTGAATTCAGGCTGAAAGAAGTTCATAATCAACGGCTTATAGTGTTTCCCGTTGACAGTGATGAACTGACCAATATCGTTTTAAAACGAATACGGACCTATGACATCTCTAACTCAAAATCCGCTCTAAACACTGACTTTTTCGAGTTACATTGGATACTCTTGTGTCTCGTTTTAATTGGTATCATCCCAAATTCCAATAATGTGTTCATGCATGCAGCCATCCATTCAGAAATGACGTCGATACATTGCCCGAAAATTGCAGCCATTTTGATAAAACAATTTCATTGTTTGCTCGTGTCGTTTGTTGTTGTTTGCATATATTCGTCCATTGTAATGTGGCAAAACAAGCTAAATAAATGACAACTAGTTTGATAGATATAGCTTCAACAAGATGGCCTTAATCAATTCTCAAAATTCCCTGTTGGATTGTTAAAAACTTACCGAGATATATATTTTAATTTGAAATCATTTTTGTCTGTAATTTGCCGCCACTCATGTATAAAATTAACACACACAACATAAGTGGTGTGAGAAACTAGGTCGTAATCCTGACTGAAGGGTTGTAATGACCAATTATGTATCGATATTAAAGTATTTGTAGAGGGGGAATGGTGTAGTAATGAAATTCAAATCATTTCAGATTCGATCACAGCAGAAAATAAAAAATTTTCATTGCGAATAGATAACCTATTATCGACGTACATTGAAGAAGAATAAGCCAATGCTATGTAATGTAATTACCGATTATGTTTGCGTTCTTATCAACGAACAGCATTAAAATGATCAGACATTTCTAAATCTTGGGAAACAGTCAATAATTTCCACAGAGACAATTGTTTCTATGCTCTATCAGCTACTTAACGAGTAAAAATCTATTAATGCAACTGAGGTAGAACTGCAAATTATGGGAAGGCGAATAGCGATGGTTTGAGACTGTAGTGTGGAGAGTTTCATACTACATACAGTTAATTACACTATGCGACAAAATAAAAAATCGAAATACACCCAGCTTATGACATAGTGAACTTGAAGTCGCCTTGGTCTAGTAGGTAGTATGTTGGCTTATTAGACAAAAAGCCAGGATTCGCGCCCCAGGCCAGACATCAAAACAATATACAAAAAGTATTTCTTCGGCGACTTCCTCTCAGCAGATTTCTGGCAAAAATTCTGAGAATAAATAAAATTTCCACGAAAAGTTTCTCAAAAATCTGTCGTTCGGAGCCGACTTTAAACTGTAGGTCCCGCCACTCATGTATAAAATTAACATACACAACATAAGTGGTGTGAGAAACTAGGTCGTAATCCTATCTGAAGGGTTGTAATGATTAATTATGTATGTTATGACATAGTGTAAGTTGTGAGTTTTGTTGAGTAGAACTCAAATTCACTTTCTTATAATTCTTGAACCCTCCAAACTTGTTTTATTTGACAAAAACTGTTTTTGGACTAATTTATTGATTACACAAACATTTCTGAACCGATGTCCTAAATTTAAACCTTGTTAGAAAGGAGAGGGAAGGGCCTTTAACATGATATACATATATATGTTATTTGACTTAATCTGCTATGAGGTTTGATGAGCTAAACTTGGCAAATACGAATTTTTTTCATATTTTTTCAAGTTTGTCTGTTCATGGTTGCAAACTTTAATTACAAAATATGAAATTAGTGATGACATTCTGAAAGTGCATTATCTTGTGAAAAGATTGGTTTGATAAAATTGGACAAAAATTACCGTAGTTATTACGTAAAGAGTCCAACAGTCGAGTTATATTTTTCATATACGACTATATTTCAAATGAATTTTTAGTTCAAAAATTTTCAGAATTTTTGATGGATCTTGATAGTTTATCGGAAAATGTGCCAATTTCACGTTTGAGCGACCACCAGAATTTGGACAATGTTTGCGCAAGGAGAAATAATAATATTTGCAAAAAACACAAATATTAGCCGGCTTCTGGTAGTTGTACAAACGTGAAATTGACGCATTTTGCGATAAACAATCAAGATCCAACAAAACTTTTGAAAATTTTTGAACTGAAAGTTCATTTGATAAGATTGCATACGAGTGTATAAAAAATATATGGCGACTGTTATGCAATTTAAATAATACCTACGTTAATTTTTATCCGATTTGATCAAACGATGTGTCAATATTTTCACAAGATAATGCACTTTCAGAATTCTGTCACTTATTATATATCTTTTAATTAAATTTTGCAATTAAGAATAGCCAAAATTGAAAAACTGAGAAAAGTAATCATATTTTCCAAGTTTACCTGATCAAAACTCATAACATCTTAGTTTGAACAATATGTTTATAGATACCATTTTAAAGAGTCATCGGCCCTATTTTCAAAAAACTTTGGATTTTGAAAATTGGTTGAAAAATATTTGGATAATCAATAATTTTGTGTGAAATGATCAAAAATACCGTTTTTGTCAAATAAAACGAGTTTGGAGGGTTCGAGAAATATAAACAAATATTTTTGAGTTCTACTCAACAAAACTCACAACATACACTATATCATTAGCTGGGTGTATTTTGACTGTCGCACCGTGTTATTAACGATAGTAAACTATTTTATATTTGCATAGCGAAGTCGCTTGGATTGTTGCCCTTAATTGATCTGGCTTTGAATGACTCTTTCTTAAATTTTTTTCATAGGTTACGAACTCAATATAGCCTATCAGCTCTTATTTTTAAAAGAATTCTGCTAAAGCTACCGAGTATTCTTTAACTTTTGCCCTGCACTGTACTTTATTTGGTATTTTATGAAATTCTCACATGATAACGATAAAGTTTTTCTCTCTTTTTTTTATCGCAAACGAAATATCTTAATGAACCGCATGAGGTTTTAACATTTTTAAATGCGGAATTTATTGAACCGGTAGATATGCTGATGTGTGACACGATAGAGGTTTTTAAATGAAAAGAAATTTTTTCGATTTTTAATAACTTTTAAACAAAAATGTTTTTTAAGTAAAAAATTGAATGAATGAAATCGGAGGACATGGGTTACAGCCAGTACTGTGTCCCATACTTTAAACGTGATGGTATGCAAGTGGGAGGGATGTAATGCATGTAAACAAGGTAAAGTTTCTGATTGTGGTCAACGTGGCGACCTCCAGAACGATCTTTGTCTTGCTGTATTCAAATCGATACGCAGCCTCCTGGTGGCTGCTCCTGGATGGCATACTAGCACCCGCTAGATGTTAACTAATGCGTGCAGTGCAGTCTAATCCCCTAGACGTTAAATTTGGGTTGTGCGGATGGAACCTTGGAACCCATCAATAAAAACCAATAAAGTGAAGTAGATGTTATCGACAAGTAGAGACGTGCGGCGTATTGGATCCCAGATAACGGCCGATAACTATAAAGGGTTATCCATTTCGTGGTTTCAAAAGTAAACGTAAATAAAACACTTATAAAATATTTCTTTCATGATATTTTTTTTTATTGTAAAGTTTGAACGTTGACATTATGTGTGACACAACACCATCATTTAAATGACCTCCACCCGAAGTGTTGCAAGCATTGATTCTTTTGAAATAATTTTCGACCACTTTTTGACACATATTGGGCGGTATCTCAGCCATAACTTGACGAATGTTGGTTTTTAAGTGCTCAAGAGTTGAAGGTTTGTCAGCATAAACACGGTCTTTCGCGTAGCCCCACAAAAAAAGTTTAATGGTGTCAAATCGGATGATTTTGGTGGCCAGTTGATATCGGCACGACGAGAAATTACGCGGCCATGAAATGTCTCTTGCAATAAAGCCATATTCGCTCGAGTTGTGTGGCATGTGGCACCGTCTTGTTGAAACAACATATTCTACAATTCGGATTCTTCAATAGCAGGCAAAAAAAATTCGGTTATCATATGACCATAACGCTCCGAATTGACGGTGACAGTCGTTCCATCGTCGTTTTCGAAGAAGTAAGGTCCAATCACACCTTCGGACCAAAGAGCGCACCAAACAGTGACTTTTTCTGGATGTAATGGCCTCTCTTCAATTACTTGAGGGTTTTCAGAACCCCAAATACGACAATTTTGTTTATTAACATACCCAACAAGTGTGAAATGTGTTTCATCTAAGAAGAAGAAAATTTTGTTCGAAATATTGCCGTCCACCGCCTGTTGTTCAAGCACCCATTCTACGTATCTACGACGTTGTGAATGGTCAGCTGGCTTCAGTTGTTGCGTGAGCTGGATTTTATATGGACGTAGGTGTAGATCTAAATGCAAAATACGCCATAATGTGCCGTAAGATAGTCCTAATTCCTGAGAACGACGAGGAATCGACACATCCGGGTCTTCGGCAACACTTTCACTTACAATAGTGATATTTTCAGCGAAACGAGCGAAACGATGGTGCACAGGCCTTTCAATATTTTTATTTGTACCCACTCCAGTCTCTTCAAATTTCTTCACAATTTTGCCAATTCCTTGCGTAGTTGGACGATTATGTAAACCATAATCTCCTCTTAAAGCACGATACGTGGCTGTGGCAGAATCACCATTTTTGTAGTAGGTTTTGATAATTTTTATGCGTTCTGTGATAGTTAAGCGATCCATTTTCGTCAATGTCAGACTTTCAACTGAAAAGAAAAAAATTGGTTTCACAACTTAGTTTGACAGATGTCGAATTCCAGTCCCATACTTTTGAAATCACGAAATGGATAACCCTTTACTTTCGATATAGTCAAGGAATTTATTTATCTTGGCTCCGCCGTTACTATTAAAAATAATGTCAGTCTGGAGATCAAGCGCACTATCACTCTTGCCAACAGGTGCTACTAGGGTCTCAATAGGCAATTAACTAGTAGAGACATCTCTCGTGCAACAAAACTAATACTCAACAAGACGCTCGTTCTCCCCGTGCCGCAGAGGCATGGACACTATTAAGCACTGATGCAGCAGCCTTGAGAGTTTTCGAGAGAAAAGGCCTACTCAAAAGATTTATTTGAAGTCGCTTCGGTGACTTCTTCTCTGCAGATTTCTGGCAAAAACTCGGAGTATAAATAAAATTGCCATGAAAAGTTTATCAAAAATCTGTCGTTCGGAGTCGACTTTAAACTCTAGGTCCCGCCACTCATGTATAAAATTGACACACACAACATAAGTAGTGTGAGAACTAGCTCGTAATCCTGACTGAAGGGTTGTAATGACCAATTATGTATGTGTGTATACTATGTATACTTTCGATATAGTCAATGAATTTATTTATCTTGGCTCCGCCGTTACCACTAAAAATTATGTCAGTCTGGAGATCAAGCGCAGAATCACTCTTGACAACAGGTGCTTCTATGGTCTCAATAGGCAACTGAGTACAAGAGACTTCTCAGAAGTCAGTTGTGTCGTACAACAAAACTAATACTCTTCAAAACGCTCCTCCCCGCTCTTCTTTATGGCGCAGATGAATAGGCAGTATTAAGCACTGATGTAGCAGCCTTAAGAGTTTTCCGAGAGAAACGTCCTACGTAAGATCTTCGAAAGCTCTGCAATCGATTTGGTGTGACCAACTGGCGTATGCGCGCAAAAATCCGAGGCGTCTGGAAGGATGTGTTAAGGCAGGCCGAAATCCCTTAATCCGGTTGTTAATGGCCGCTTAAGTAGGTATTCAAGTGTACAAGTCAAAAAGGTTTTTAGGCTGTCCTACCTTATTAAAGTGTTTAATTATAACAAACTCTTAGGGAAACAAAGAGCATCTTATTTTTGACCTTTGAAAAAAGAAATAAATTTTTTAAAAATTTTCTTTTCGGGTGCATTAATTATGGCTCCTTTAAAATTTTTCTTTTTTAAATTAAATTTAATGTTGATTTTTAATTATGCCACCACCATCACCACCACCATTACCATCAGCTACCATTATAAACGAAATTATAATTTGCTTGTAAAATAAACTCCATCTGGGCGTATAATTAATAATATTTTCATTTTGTACACTCATGCGTATGAGTAACAGAAATTTTTTGTGTGCCTCTATTAAAAACATTACGTATGAGTGATTTCTTGAAATGTGGAACATGAACATGAGCAGTAAATTTGTTGGCGTAATAATAACGACAACAACAAAAAAACAAGAAAAATAAAACAAGAAAAATAAAAATGTTAAGAAAAATTAAGCTGCGAACAAAAAATAAGGAAAAAACACGCTTGAGCCTCTAAACTTGAAGTTAAATACACTGCCACTGTTTTTATGCACAAACTGTTCGCAATGGCATGAGCTCACCTATGTATGCTCCGTGAAATATAAACACAGTACGAGAATATGTTTCCATTTTCATTTCCTTCTTGATTTCAATGTTTTACTTCGTAGCATAAAATTAAATTTTCCCTGCCCTGTTTGAATATTCAAATATTTTAGGGGAGCCATCCAGCTTAAAGGCGAACCGAACAGGTAGCCTAGGCGTTAGTATACAACAACGGTAACGACCTCTTAGTTAGCACCCCCAAAAATGTTGTAAGTGTGTCTCTCTCTCTCTCTGTATATGTTGGTAGCATTCATGTTGGCTGTGTAGGTGTGTAGGTGTTAAAATTAGTCATGTTGTTATCGTTAACAACATTGACACTTTTGGAAATGTTTTCCTACAAATACAAACACAAATACATTTTGAGGATTCCATTGCCAAGGCAAAAACAGTAACATCTTTAGCTGTCACTTTTCCTAGGCATAAATTGTAAATTAAAATGTCTTCTATGGGTTTCTTTTGTTTGTGTGTGTGTACATACAAATGTATTGTTTTGCTCAACTGAATAAGTGAGTTACACTCGTATATCACATTAAAGTCGATGTAAAATTAAGGCATGTTGTCAGCTAATTTTCTTTCTTTTTTTAAGGTATTTTAAGGCTTTTAACAAGGAAGTAAATAAGGCAGTTATATTATACAAGTATTTTACACTGAACTTTGGTAAGATGTGGGTCCTTATCTGCCTTTCTAGATATAAAATACGGACTGGTCGGGTCTATTAAATAAAATAATTTGTTACAGAATTAAATTTAACTTTTTTTTCGCTAATTATCACTGATATTAACTGGTATCTGAAGTCGCAGTAGTCTAGTAGGTAGTGTGTTGGCTTATTAGACGTAAAGCCAGGGTTCGAGCGACTTCCTCTCAGCAGATTTCTGGCAAAAACTCTCAAAGTATATAAACCTGGAAAAGTTTTTGAAAAAATTTGTCGTTTAGCCTCGACGTTAAACTGTACGTCTCGCCACTCACGTATAAAACTAACGCACTCAACATGAGTGGTGTGAAAAGCTATGCCGTAATCCTCACTGAAGGGTTGTAATGGCCAATTATGTATGTATGTATGTATGTAATTACAAGTAACAAACAAGCTTAGGAAAGATTTGATAGATCAAAAATTCTCTCATATACATACGACATATATATGTATGTATGAGTATATTCAATAGCTATGTTAAATCAGTTAAGCTTTGACGCTTGAGACCCATGGAACCCAATCCAATGCGTCATCAATGGCGTACAAGTATTTATTAATGCCGTCACTATCGTATACTCAACATTTGCTGGCCAAACACTATTTTAAACGATAAATTAATGGCTAATTATAGGAAAACCTTTGATGACTGTGGAATAAAAAACTGAAAGATGTCTTAGGTTATCGCAGGGTATGAAAACCTTTAGCCAACATTAACAGAAACGCATTGCTAAGCTCAATCTCAACTAACCTTGATAACAATATATGAAACCGACAAAAACTTAGCAAAACATTCTCTGTTTTGCCTGTATTATAGAGGAGTTTAGCTCATTTAGAATAATTCTTTCCCAAAATCTTTCCTACGATATTCATTTTAAATATTATTCTGTTCGGGTTTCAATGAGTGCTGCATAAATTAAGTGACTCAATACCGCACAGCAGTATTTGTTATTAAAACTTTTGCAAAACATAAGAAAACGTACAACATCGGCTGTGGATCCAATTTCAATACATATATAATTGACTATTACAACCCTTCAGTCAGTATTACGACCTAGCTTCTCACACCACTCATGTTATGTGCGGCAGGTTTATTTACTCTCAGAGTTTTTTTTGCTAGAAATCTGCTGAGAGGAAATCACCGAAGAAATATTTTTTTTCATATTTCGTTTTGATGCCTGACCTGGGATACGAACCCGGGCTTTACGTCTAATAAGCCAACCCACTACCTATTAGACTACGGCGACTTATCTCTTATCAAACAATAATGATACCTCTGGGAGGGGCACATCCGAAATGTCCAATTTCTAGTCACATTATTAGTCTGGTATCCGGAAACCACATGAGAATAATCACATGATAGGTAAGTCCTTAACCCAATCATTACATGACTTATTGCAAGAAACTTCAAATCTTACAAATGGCTCATGTAGTATATTCAATAGAGCAGGTACTGTGTGGTATGTAGCGCCGTCATTTTCAATCCAAGTTGGTGTCCAAATCGTTCAAACTGGATCAAAAAAGTGGTTATAATAGACGAATAGCGACAACTCCTTCCAGACATACACGAAGATACTGTGAAAATTTCCAGAAAATCGGTTCAGCCGTTTAGTCGTCTATAAATCTCAAATATACAAATATACAAACAAACACACATTCATTTTGATATATATAGATAAGAACATAAAAATTTTTGTAATTACTTCACGTGAGAGGCACCACCTTACTATAGCTGGAATACAAAATTGGGGACTCTAGCTGTTATAGTTTTCTAGATATACAGATTTTAATAATTAGTTCATATGGAGTTTGCCACGCCCCTAATGCTTGATCGCCCATTTTTAACAAAAATATTGCTATTGAACCTTTAGATATTCGTACAAAATTTGAGCAGTCTAACTGTTCTGGTGTTCTAGATATGTAGATTTTAGTATTTACTTCATGTGGAAGGTGCCACACCCGCTTTTGCTGAGCTCCCTATTTTTGTCCAAAATATTTATATTTAAACAAAAGTTACTTGTACAAAATTGGGGGACTCCAACTGTTAAAGTTTTCCAGTTGTGCAGATTTTAGTATTTACTTTATAAGAAAGGTGCCATGCCCCCTAATGATAGCTTGCCCATTTTTGTCAAAAAAAACCATATTGAATCTAAAGATATTCGTGCAGAATTTGAGTAGTTTAACTGTTCTGGTGTTCTAGATATGCAGATGACCAGCAAAAACTCTAATTAACATGAAGACTGTCCTTCTAAGGATTATAGAGAAAAAGGCCAGAAATAGCCGGTCTAGAGCAAATTTTTCTAAACACAAAAATACGAAATATTTCTTGGCATAGCGCTTGCAGTTTTTACACATCATTTCTCATCAGCATATGTAAAGACATTACTCAATCCACAGGCTTATTGGTAGAAGCTAAATTGCACAAGTCCCTTAATGTAAACCTAATTCTCTTTTCACTTTCTTTGATGTAAGGGTCATGGTCACATGGAATATCATATCATTTAACGGGCGAAAATGTATTCCAAATCTTGAAAGGCTTTTATTATTATTATTTCATTTCCAGAACTTGCCAACTTAAAGTTAAAATTAATTCTCAAACAATTTCTTTAAAAGAAAAAAAAGAAGACATTCAAAATGTATTTTGCCTGCCTAAATGCCAAACTGTGTTTGTGTGTGTTTCTTTGATGAAATTTAAAATTTTTCTTGAATGTCTTGACATTTTCAAAAACAAAAAAAACAACGAAAGAAAAATTCCAAGTCAAAGAACATGTTAATTAGTCGCCACAAAAATCTGTAAAATGTAGGCAAAAAATGAAGAAAAAAACTGAACTTTACCGTTAGAAATTGTTGAAAAGCCTAAACGTTTATTTTGTGCTACCAGCAATCACAACAACAACAACAACAACATTAATATTTATTTGTCAGCAAAAATATGGTGTGTTGCCTGTTAGGCGAGGATGTTCATTTCATTTCATTTCATTTCATTTTAAATGAATAAATTATGGAAATAACCTGCCTAAGGAATCAACCATCACCACCAGTACCACCACCACCAATAAACGTTAAAAAAGCCCATCTTAAGGAAGCCATTTTAAACTATTTTCTACACAATCTGTTTAACTTTTTTGGTAGACAAATTGCCATCGCAAATATATTCAGCTGCTGCCTACTAATGTCAGGTGAAACAATAAAAATCTTGTTGTTGTTATTGTTGTTGTTGTTGATGTTTTGGGTGTTAAAAGTCAAAAATAATTAAAAATTTTGATTAGTCAGAGAGGTTAACAGATACTTAAGCAATTATGACTTAATGAAGCTTATAAAAGTCTCAAATAAAATTTATGGATTACGTAGTGTAATGAGGCATAGAAAAATCGAATTTTAAATTCCAATTGGCCTCCAAAAACATTTTGTTAATGAAATATATCGCGATTTTATCTTTTAATATAAATAAGGAGAAGAAGAAGAAGTTGAAAGAACACCACAGAACACCGTCTTCCCTTTATAGTTCTGAACTTGGAGACTGGAGATGGAATATTTTAGGGCAGCCAGAAATTATCGACAGTCTAGTCAAAGGCAATTTGAGAAAAAATTTATTCATAATTCAAGAATTAATGACAGTCAATGGTACTAAAAGTGTACCTGTATCCATGTACATAGTATCCATGTAAGTTATGCTGTCAATTTAACATAACCTAAGGCTTACAGGGAATATCAGGGAAATTTTGAAAAAGTTGGGCCATTCATTCGTCATACTCGGAGTGTGAGTTATTACCGAGCAGTTATTACCTACGCCTCCTTGATGGAATGCCTTGAATAGACATCTTCGACGTGGGAATGCGAAAAGATACAGTAGATTGGCTCTTTGGGAAGCTGCGCTGGATGCAATATTCAGCCAGACTTATACGAAAAACGAGAAGCGAAGAGCCATATGCCTGAGGGATTAGATCTGTTGAAAACAGCACTGAAAAAAGCGTTCCAGAATTCTGAATACCTATCCCCCTTTTGATGAAGAGGGCACTTATGAATGGAATCTCCTTTTACATAATTCCATCTTGTGTCGAAGTTAAGGATTTCATATGGGTGATGACACTGTGCAAGATTTTGGACTGAAGCTTCAATACAAACTGGCGTAGAAATTTTTTATAAAAAGGTATGTGCTGTTTTGACGGAAAACATGGATATCAGACGACACTTGGCACCTGATTTCTCAGAGAAGGGAGCTCAAACTGCAGCTTATAAACAATAACACAGAATCCTTTAGAAAGCATTAGCAACAGCTAGCAAATCGAGTAAAGAAAGCTGCAAGAATATAGAAAAGAAAGTTCCTGGAACGGCTAGCAAGCACAGCAGAAGAAGCAGCTGGTCAAAATAACATGAGAAAACTATATCAGACGATTGACTGCCTGACCAATCGGAAATGTAACAGTAGCCAAGCAGTTGCTGATTGTAGTGGCGAACTATTAACCAGGAATGAAGCGCCGACGAAAAGGTGGGCGAAAATTTCGAAGAGATCAGTAACGTCGTCATAGATAATACTGAAGACATCGAAACAAACGATAACGGCCATGCAGCAGAAAACAACCTAAGAATAGCATGCAACGCTTCCAGACTAAACGAGATACAACAGGTCATCAAACAACTTAGAAGAAACAAAACAGCAGGCGAAGATGGATGGATGCAGGTTGACATCGAAACCACAGCAGGACTTCTATGGCCCCACAACGGCCTGGGAGGAAGAGAGGCTGCCTCCAACCTGGAAGAAAGGCAGCATTGTAAAGTTACCAAAAAGCGGCGACTTGAAAGACTGCAACAACTGGAGAGGAATAACTCTGCTTAAAACCATATACAAAATTTTAGCAACAATAATACAGGGAAGGCTTTGAGTTAAAATTGACGACTAATTGCGAGACGAACAGGCAGGTTTCCGACCAAACAGAAGCTGCGTAGATTAGGCAAACACCTTACGAATTATTGTTGAACAATCTCTGGAATGCTGTACCCTCTTGTAAGTGCTGTTTGTCGACTTTAAGAAAGCTTTTGACACCATCATACGAGCTGCTATATGGAAAGCATTGAAAAATAAAGGAGTACGCTAGAAAATAGTCAAAATAATTAGAGCTATATACGTGAAGGCAGACCTCTCAGTCCTTCACAATGGCAACATCAGTCAACCGTTTCAAACAAACGGTGGAGTCAAGTAAGGATATCCACTATCACCTCTGTTATTCGCCATCGTGTTGGATGAAATCATGAGCGAAGTGTGTTCAAAGAGAAGAGGAATAACATGGGTTTCTCACGCCAACTCGAGGTTTTGGATTATGCAGACGATATTTGTCTACTCTCGAACAAGGTCTCCAACATGCAGTCAAAACTCGAACACCTGGAAAGATTGGCTAGCAACGTTGGACTTGAGATAAATATCAAGAAAACCAAAGCCATGAGAATTAACAGCACTGGCATAGAAAACATCATGCTACAGGGCCAAATGGTCTAGTACGTCGATTGCTTCTGCTATCTAGGCAGTACAACAAATGGTGGCGCAGAAACAGACGTAGATAATAGACTCAATAGGGGGAGAGCATCATTCAGGCGACTGGACATCGTATGGAGAAGCTCATATATATCTAGGCGTACCAATCTAAGAATATTCAACGCTTGTGTAAGGTCAACGTTACTATATAGTAGCGAGACTTGGCTTATATCTAACACCATCACGCAAAAACTTCAGTTATTTATCAATAAATGCCTGAGAATCATATGTGGATTATTCTGGCCCAACACCATCAGCAACGCACACCTCTGGACTATTACAGAGGAGGAATCCATACAGAAGCAGATCAAAAAGAAAAAATGGGGGTGGATCGGCCATACATTGAGAAAGAAGCCCGACACACCAAAAAACACTTGGAGATACACGGTCCTTAAAAACTAAGACTAAATGACTTGACATGGGAAGGCGCAAAAACATCAGCGAAGAATCGTGTTAGATGAAGATGCTTTTTGGAAGCCCGAGAAGGCTAATGGAAAAAAATGTGCTGTTTTGAACGTTCCATGTCGGACCTCGATTCTTCAGAAGCGAAATATAACGTGATTTTCGTTAACAGGTTGGTCTGAGGACTTTAGGATAGGACGCCCTAAAAGGCCTTGAACGTAATTGGCTCAGTCTCCATTTGTTTCTAGAATTCCTGGGTACAATAAGGCTGTCGTATCTGCCAGACTAGGCGCTGGCTTGATTGGGAATATGCTTGTAGACCTTAGTCTTTAGAATTTCCGGAAGATGGAGCAGAGCCCATCCATTGTACAATGGGTCAATTTGACCTCCTTGTCTTGTACTTGTCTTAATTGCTCTAACCTGGAGCAGAGTCGTTGAGATGGTAAATTGGGGTGCTGAGTAACCATGACATCTCTCTCTCTTGACATCTATCGGCGATTGCGCATTGAGAAGAGGAGTTGTTGGAGGCATTAGAGCATCTCTTCTGTGCCTATTCAGGTATTTGTAGAAGAAGGCCTTAAAGATTTAAACTCTCTGTCAGAAGGTTTAGTGGTGCTTGTAACAGGACTTTAATTTTAATTCATCGTCTCTTAATTAATTTTCTCTGTTTTTGTTTTCTATGATTTTCCTTCACTCTCTCCATACCATTTCTTTTACTTCACTTCTTTTCATTTTCTACGACAGACTGCACACTGGCGTCCCGGACCTTCGGATGTTATTGTATTTGCCCTTATCACCATAAACGTTTTTAAATGTTTTAATGGACTTCCATATAATCTCTAACCATGGAGCAACAAATAAAAATCTTAAAATTTCTCTAAGGCAACGAAACTAGTTTCTGAATATATCGCACAGGATGATAAAATATTAAATTATGTCAACAATCCAGCTATACTGAGGACACTGGCTGGGCATATGTTATACCGAGACTGGTTGCATCTGGCGGGAAGGCCCTTACAATAGCTCCGAACTGGTAAAAAATAAAAAAAGTACTGGATTTTGGTAGTGCAACGTTGGGAGAAATGAGCTCGCTGATGAACTAGTGAGAGAGGGTGAGCTAAAGTTCGGAGTTCTGACGAATGGGTGTGTAAGATGTCCTACGGGTTACTTTTTGAGGTGAGCGGCCAATGAAGCAAGTGGAGTGTTATAGTTAAGTAGGGAAGACTTTTGAATCCTTACGCTAATATAGTTCAGATTGGATTATTGTGCGATTAGATAGCCTATTATTAACCCTTTCATGCCCGATGTTGCCTATAGGCAACATTTGTTCATAAATTCCGTAATTTTTAATTTTTTTAAGAGATTTTTTTTTGTATACAAGCTTGATTAAAAACGTGTGAAACCAGAATACGTACGACTCTGAATTTAATATCACTTCATATTTAGGTCAATGACTAACAAACACATGTCCTTAAAAAAATTTTAGCTCTGGCTCAAAAAATTCGGGCATGAAAGGGTTAATAAAAAAAATTGTAAAGGGCTATCCATTTCGTGGTTTCAAAAGTATGGGACTGGAATTCGACATCTGTTAAACTAAGTTGTGAAACCATTTTTTTTTTCTTTTCAGTTGAAAGTCTGACATTGACGAAAATGGATCGCTTAGCTATCACAGAACGCATAAAAATTATCAAAACCTACTACAAAAATGGTGATTATGCCACAGCCACGCATCGTGCTTTAAGAGGAGATTATGGTTTATATAATCGTCCAACTACGCAAGCAATTGGCAAAATTGTGAAGAAATTTGAAGAGACTATAGTGGTTACAAATATTGAAAGGCCTGTGCATCATCGTTTCGCTCGTTCCGCTGAAAATATCGCTATTGTAAGTGAAAGTGTTGCCGAAGACCCGGATGTGTCGATTCCTCGTCGTTCTCAGGAATTAGGACTATCTTACGGCACATTATGGCGTATTTTGCATTTAGATCTACACCTACGTCCATATAAAATCCAGCTCACGCAACAACTGAAGCCAGCTGACCATTCACAACGTCGTAGATACGTGGAATGGGTGCTTGAACAACAGGCGGTGGACGGCAATTTTTCGAACAAAATTTTCTTCAGCGACGAAGCACATTTCACATTTGGTGGGTACGTTAGGTTAGGTTACGTTAGGTTAGACGACATGTCACTCGGTGGGTATGTTAATAAACAAAATTGTCATATTTGGGGTTCTGAGAATCCTCAAGTAATTGAAAAGAGGCCATTACATCCAGAAAAAATCACTGTTTGGTGCGCTCTTTGGTCCGAAGGTGTGATTGGACCTTACTTCTTCGAAAACGACGATGGAACGACTGTCACCGTCAATTCGGAGCGTTTTGGTCATATGATAACCGAATTTTTTTTGCCTGCTATTGAAGAATCCGAATTGTAAAATATGTTGTTTCAACAAGACGGTGCCACATGCCACACAACTCGAGCGAATATAGCTTTATTGCAAGAGACATTTCATGGCCGCGTAATTTCTCGTCGTGCCGATATCAACTGGCCACCAAGATCATGCGATTTGACACCATTAGACTTTTTTTTGTGGGCCTACGCGAAAGACCGTGTTTATGCAGATAAACCTTCAACTCTTGAGCACTTAAAAACCAACATTCGTCAAGTTATGGCTGAGATACCGCCCAATATGTGTCAAAAAGTGGTTGAAAATTAACTCAAGAGAATCAATGCTTTCAACACTTCGGGTGGAGGTCATTAGAATGATGTTGTTGTATCACACATAATGTCAACGTTCAAACTTTACAATAAAAAAGAAATATCATGAACAAAATATTTTATATGTGTTTTATTTATTAATTAATAACTGAATAATCTGAAGAATTACTAACCACTACCCCTTGTTTAATTGATTTAACATCTGATATATCTTCCAACTCTATACCGCTCCTCATATTTAAAATCATTATTAAATAAGATTTACTGTTGTAACGATTCAACGTCTTACATTACTTTTGATTAATTTGCATAATTTTTTTATTTTTGGATAAGCTTCCTTAACCCAACTTCAAGAAAAACACAAAAAAAAGAAAACAAAAAAGAAGTAAAACAAGCCAACAAAAATTTTGTAATTTTTCATTGCTTTTCTTCACACAGTAACTTGAAAAAAATTCTCTTTAAGCCATAGGCCAAGGAGAAATGAAAACTGTGTAGTGTCTGGCAAAATACAAATGATAGACAAAAAAAAAAAAACAAAAAAAGAAAACGAGAAATGGAAGCATAGCCTTTGCATAGCTCATGTATAGCTCATGCAGAACACAGAAATGGCAAAGCAGAACTTAAGATATCTTTTACATGAATTTTCTTGCTTCGTCTTTTACTTTCCGTTTCTTGTCCTTGTTGCAGTTGTTGTTCTTGTTATTATTGTTCTCTACAGTTTCCCTCTGACATTGTCAAGTGAAAATGATTTATTAACAAAATAGCCAGTGAAGCGAAATATTTTTTAAGTTTTTTCTCTCTCTCCATATCTCTCTCTCTCTCGTTGACGTTATCTTTTCTTGTGTCAGTAATGATGCCACAAATACTTTCGTTTGTTCATTCATACGTTTGTACGAGCAACGTTATTGAGGTAAATGTTACAACATAAAAAATGCAATTGTATTCCCCCTCTACTCTGTTATTGTTGTTTATAGAAAAGTGTTGCCAATACCCTACAGTAAGTCTATGAGGGAAAGAATATTGATCAACCAGAATAATTTCCTATCATTTTGGCTTAGCGTGTTAGACCGCATCTGCTTCTAGCGTGCTTTCGCCAGTTTGGTTACACCAATCGCAGACAGATTTTCTTTGATATGGTCCTTCCAATGCAAACAAAATCGTTCTCAATGTTGATTTGCGCTAATCCCAGCATCACATGCCCATCTAGCAGGAACATTGTCTTCTATTTGAACAACATGGCCGACACAACGCAGCCGCGGGATGTTAATACTGCTGCACAAAGCATATGCCGTTTATGAGCTCATACAGCTATCATCGCCAGCTCGCTTTGGACCGAAAATATCACGTAGGACTGTATTGGTGAATATTCTTAAAGCCGCTGCATTGTTGCTTAATAGCGTCTATGCTTGTGTGAGATTCTGTGACCTTATGAACTTTGACTGTATGATTGATGTACCATTCTACACACTTGAAAGTATGACGACTAAGCTCCCAGTCCTCTGTCTGGTGTTGCTAGTAACCAATGAAAACATTTCTGAGTGGATGCAATCTGCATGGCTTTACGAACCTTGAATCTTTACTTGTTGAAACGTTACATGAATTTTGTTTTGCAGAAATCATTTGCGTAAATGCCGTGTTTTCGTCATGCATACCAAAAGGACAATGGCCTGTAAGAATCCTTATTGTGCGAGGAATGGCCATGTGAGCCAGTGCTTTTCTTTTCCCTACATGTCCAGCAAGTCCAGCAGAGTCTAGAAATATTGTAGATGCCAACGAGATTGGGCTTCCCTATAATAATATCCATGTTAACTGAAGCATTCGAAATAGCTATGCCCTGTAACATGTCAGAGATTGAGAGCTCTGGTTAGCCTATTAGCACTGAAATTTCCAACGATATCCCAATGACCCGGAATGCATATAAAGGTTAACTTTAAATGATCAAACATTTTTCTGAGAAATCCTCGACATTCTTGGGCGACAACTACATTTGTTAGGGACTTAATGGCAGCTGACTGTCCAAGTACGTCGAAAAAATTTTCAGGGAATATTACAAGCATTGCCCTCTTTCAAAATTCTCATGACCTCTGCTTGAAAACTGGAGAACCTGATTACATACTCACACTCCCAACGTACCATTTACAAGAGAGACAATCCTCCTTCTCGTTATTTAGATCCTTTGAAGGTTAAAACCTCGACATTCAAAGGCACAGACGAACGTATAAACTATGTTCGTTTGTGACTTAATCGCAGCCCTGTTGTAGAGCAAATCAAATGATTTTCAGGGAAAATTCCACAGTTCAACAAGTCACGGTCTTTGCTTGGAAAGTGAATAGCCTGATTAGCCATACAAAAAACAAACGTACCATGTAAGAGAAACATAGTCCTTTGTTTCTTCTTTTTATTCAGCTCCTAAGTAATTTAAGACCTGAACATTGCATGCTGCTAAGAATTTATGCGATAACACAACAGCTGGAGATAATACACAACGACTTTCATAGCTCTATGTTGCCCATAAGTCATCAATGAAAAATATTTATATTTTACATTGCTCCTAACATATGCGATGTTTGTCGAAGCCAACTCAGTTGATTATTTCTGTGACTATCCAAATACTCTTCTTTTGTGACTGACTAGTCCATCCAGAGCCTTTAAATAATTATTAAGGAAGTCACCGTAGTCCAGTAAGTATTGTGTTGGCTTATTAAACGTATCGTATCGTAAACGGTTCGAAACTCAAGTCAAACATCTCTAACAAAAAAAGTCGACTTCCTCTCAGCAGATTTCTGGCAAAAACTCTAAGAGTACATAAGAAATTGCCATGAAAAGTTTCTCAAAAAACTATCGATCGGAGTCTACTTTAAAATGTAGGACCCGCCACTTATGAATAAAATTAACACGCACAATATAAGTAATATGAGAAGCTAGATCGTAATCCTGGCTGAAGGGTTGCAATGGCTAATTATGTATGTATGTAATGGACTCAGAACCTCCATTATAATTGACACAACAATAATACATCGAATTGTATTGTAACGTTTTTACCTTTTCAAATCGTTTAAAATATGAGCTCGTAGATTGCAAATAAAATAAGAATAAATTTGTGTTTAGTTTGAATTAAAATTCTGTATTATTCGCATAATTCTGTGTGCCACTGTTCACAACTTTATATATACAACAACAATTGCTTTGTTTGTTATTCCTCTGTTTTACCCCTTTACATAGAGAATGGCAATTACTAGATAATTGTTGGATTGATCTTTGTAATGGAGATCTTCAAACTCTCTTCAAACACACCGCGTCTTCACACAAGTCTGACTGAACTTTTACTAAGTTAGTTGCCAGCTTTGCCTTGCCTTTTAGATGGCAATGTAAACAGTGTGATGAATGTTCTTGAAATCGAATGTTCGTGGCTTGGCCATCTCGAGATCTCTGTAAATGGAAACATCGTTGTTTACATTTATTATTGTTGTTTGTGTATTTTATTTACATTTATTCTTGTTGTGTTTGTTGTTGTATTTTTGTTTACTTGTTTATCATTTGTTTATGCTGGTGTTTGTTGCAATGATTTGTAAACAAGTTCATTGTTTTTGTTTTTAAAGCTTCTGTTTATAATTTTAATGTTAAACCAAACACCAGTATCTAGATTTTTCCATTTTCGTAACAGTATGAAAATAAAATAAGGCTCCTATATTGTATGACTGACCAATAATTATGCCAGCGAGTGTAAAGTACTAAAGCGTCAACCTTGTTCGCCGGTAGTGCTCCCACATTTTTTTATGCCATTCCTGATGGTCTTGTTAAATGTTTCTCTTGGTTTATTTGTACAGAGGCAGTGTGCTGGCTGGTATAATAGAAGTGAAAGCAGAAGAAAAAAAAAAGAAAATTAACATGACATTGAATGACAGCAGAAAATTAACATAAATGAACAATATTTTCACACGCACACACACCCACATATTTATATAAGAAAATATATGTATAAGTATTCCTTTAAAAAATTACATAAAAATTGTTCATTGTATTCATTCGCATAACTTTCGTTGGAAAGTTTCAATGTCGAAGTCGGTCAAATTATAATAATTTTTTTCACTTCTTTTTTTCTTTTGGTTTTTATTTTCATTTTTATTTTTAATTTTTCATTTAAAATTATGCAAATTTGTTGCGTTAGGTTAAAAAGATTGTTTAAATTTGTTTTAAAAGAGAATTATTAAATTCAGTTTTAAAGAAAAAAGAAAAAAAGAAAAGAAAATTTTTTACAATCAAAATTGTTATGTTTTTGACACACAAAAATCCAATTCAAAAGCAGCTTAAAGTCAAAGTTAATGCCTTCGCAATGGAAATAAAGTTTCTTTCTGTCTTTTTGAAAGATTATTTTCATAGGAAATGTAATTTTGTTTAGTCAGAAATAGAAAGAAAAAATGTGCCAAACAATATAAAAAAGAGATTAAATTGTGAAATAATAAATAAATAAATTAAAATAAGAAATAAAAAAATTGAATCTAAGCTACATTCGGTTTAGGATGTGCAACCACACGGTGTGGATGCCAGAGTATTGGCAGTCAACAAATTTGAATGGAATTTCTGTTCGTTATTTGTAGACTAGAAGCAGATTTTAGATGAAGTCCGTTTGCTGTATTCAACCAAAGCATTACTTGCCACAGTTTACCATGTAAGTAAAGATTTATTATCCTCGACAATATCGACGAATTTCACAATGCAGTCCTCCTTATAACCAATGATCCACTATATACGGATTCTAGAACAGAACACTGTATAACACTGACATTTTACTATCGTTAGTTAGGTCAAGTCGCCGTAGTCTATTAGGTAGTGTGTTGGTTTATTCGACGTGAGGCCACGGTTCCTGGGGTATGAACAAAAACTAAAATATGAAAAAAATATTGCTTCGTTGATTTCCTCTTAGCATATTCTCTCTGAGAATAAATAAAAAATTGCCATGAAAAGCTTCACAAAAATCTATCGTTTGGAGTCGACTTTTGACTGTAACTCTAGCCACTCATGTATAAAATTAACTCACACAACATAAGTGGTATGAGAAACGAGGTCGTAATCCTGATTGAAGGGTTGTAGTGACCAAATTATGTATGTAAGTTAGGTCACGTTAGGTTCGAAGTTCCACGCCTTCAGACAAAGATCCATAGTTTGAGTGTGTCCCTTCAAATAGAAGAAAAGGAAAAGAAAGAAGATAAGCGAAACGAAAAGGAGGTTGGGAACATAATTGGAAAAGGAAAAAAAAGAAGGTGACATACGACAATTAGCCACTTATGGCACTCATAGTCTCCGTAGTCTAGTAGGTAGTGTGCTGGCTTATTAGACGCAAAAGCCTGGGTTCGAGCCCCAGGCCAGACATCAAAACAAAATACAAAAAGTATTTCTTCGGCGACTTCCTCTCAGCAGATTTCTTGCAAAAACTCTGCAAGAGAATAAAAATTTGCCATGAAAAGTTTCTCAAAAATCTGTTCTTCGGAGTCGACTTTAAACTGTAGGTCCCGCCACTCATGTATAAAATTAACACACACAACATAAGTGGTGTGAGAAACTAAGTCGTAATCCTGACTGAAGGATTGTAATGACCAATTATGTATGTATCTATGGCACTCATTGATAAACCTGTAAAAACTTTACTCTAGCCAGAAGTCGCCGTAGTCTAGTAGGTAGTGTGTTGGCTTATTAGACGCAAAAGCCTGGGTTCGAGCCCCAGGCCAGGCATCAAAGACAAAATACAAAAAGTATTTTTTCGGCGACTTTCTCTCAGTAGATTTCTGGCAAAAACTCTGAGAGTAAATAAAAATTGCCATGAAAAGTTTCCCAACAAATAAAAATCTGTCGTTCGGAGTCGACTTTAAACTGTTGGTCCCACCACTCATGTATAAAATTAACACACACAACATAAGTGGTGTGAGAAACTAGGACGTTGTACAATGGGCCAATTCGACCTCCGGTTACTGTACTTGCCTTAATTGACAAGTACACGTCCTCTAACCTAACCTAACCTTACTCTAGCCAGTCATTCCAGTTTATGAACTAGATCCACAAGTCTATAGTCTTTCAGATCCGATTCTGATTTTCTAGTAGGCAGTGTGCTAAACTTCAAGTGCCAATACCGTGGGTTCGACACCCAGACCCTGGGTGTTTTGTGATTGTCTGGTTGTTGATATCAATAAATTTGTCTCTTTCTGCTATTCCACTACAATATACTGCATGAGTAGGAGTCATATACAGAGTGTCGTGCCCTAAAAAAAGAAAATCAGCTACCCAGCCTTCTCTGCCTACTGGTATATAAGCAAGGAACGTGGCATATAAAACTACTATATCGTCTGCTCCTTCTCATAGCCTGCAGAAATCTTTGAAGTTCCTATACCATCCCCCTTAGCCCGATGTCTAAAGCTACCATGCCTCGATATTACTCCCGCGTTCCCATATTTAAAATAAATTTTGTTCATAAAGCATTGAGCCTTGGCCATAAATTCATACGTTTCATATCTCCGTGCACGGTGTACGATTGAATTAAACTTTTTCTATATAAAAATAAAAAAGCAGCCCATTGATAATCTCTCTGCCTGCTCTCCTGTTATAGTCTCCAAAGCTGTGCCTGATCGTGCCAATTCAGCCACAAATTTTTTGCCAAAAACGCTGCACTGAACAGTTACCAAGTCTTATTCAATTCGATAAATCCGCTTAGCAGCCTTTTATCACTCTGACACCATATAGTCGCCGTAGTCTAGTGGGTAGTGTGTCGGCTTATTACACATAAGGCCACGGTTCAAACCCCAGGTCAGACATCAAAACGAAAATATAAAAATATTTCTTCGGTGACTTCCTCTCACCGTTTAACGACTCGCATTTAACGACTTCTGCCGTGGGTGCAGATCCGCTGAAGAAGAGGAAACTGATATTCATTTTCTTTGTCAATGTCCTTCTCTTGCGAGGTGCAGGTATAGGTTATTTGGCTCTCCAACCCTTGTCAGCTTGACGGAGCTATCGCCCATTAATGTCAAGGATATTGCATCGTTTATCAAGCCTTCTGGCTGGTAGTCGTGCTTTGAAATATGTAGCCCTTGCGTAGACCAACTTCTCCCTCCTTGGTTCGGAGGAACTTGGTCGGTACAGGGACTGCGTTCACCTGTGGCGTCACAACGGGCCGCTATGCGTGCTCAAGTGAGCTTTTGGTATGAAAACTACTACACTAACCAAACCTAATCTATGCCCTCAGCAAATTTCTGGCAAAAGCTCTGAGTGTAAATAGAATTGCCATGAAAAGTTTCTAAAAAATCTGACATTTAGAGTCGAATTTAAACTGTAAGTCACGCCACTCATGTATAAAATTATCGCACACAACATATGTAAGTGGTGTGAAATGCTAGGTCATAATCCAGACTGAATGGTTGTAATGACCAATTATGTTATGTTTGTCTGATTATCTTTTTGGGTATGTGCACTTAACGATCACCAGAACCTCCGGCCTTCTGTCGGGAGTCTGTATGAATTCCTGAAATTTGTTCCAAAAATGAAAATCCCTGCACTCGCGCCCATCTCTATCTTAGACTTTTCAGTGGCCTACCGTATTCGTTCCTTAATTAATTTCTAAATATTTGATTCAAGATATTCATGTATCTTTTATCTTTGCACAGATGATAGCAAGTTCGTATATTGCTTTCCATAGTTCTTATAGGAAAATATCTGACCGTAACTCCATCTCTAACTTTTCTTTCCACAATTTTCAGTTTTGCTCTTTGCAAATCATATTAATTGTACAGAGTTCTTTCAGTCTCCCTGTAGTCTCGTAGCCAGTTGTATTCCGGAGTTCTTCAGATAATGTTCCTGTATTTTTTATACCATAAAGTTGAAAGAAAGTTACGAATTTCTTTAATTATTTTTCTTTGTTAGCGTATTAAACATTTCAATTGTTATTGATTTTAAGATTTTTATTGGACGTTTCCAAAATCCTCTTTACTTGCCACAATATTTTAAGGATCAAATCATAATTAAATTTTAAACTGTTGCCTACTTTCAACAGTCGCATCAGCATTGGCAACAGCAACATCCGCAACAATAATAGCATTAGCAATAGAGCAACAACAACAATGAAATCAGCTTAAGCGTACCAAACCAACATGTTTTCCTAACAGCAGCATAATTGTTCCCCGAAGGTTTGTTTCAGTGAAGCATGTCCTGTTGGTAGTAAACTTCTGTTCTTTTTTTTCTTTTTGTTGTTCTTGAAATAGAAGAAAAACACTTCATGTTCATGTTTGATCTGTTTAAAGAAAACTAGAAAAATAAAATGCCAGAGAGAAAGATATGAGGGATATGAAATGGAATGATAAGCGTATTAAGGAAGCAAACCAAACAGTAAATGATTTATGGCTGTGGAGATGCAAAAAAAGAAAATTTAAAAAATTATTTACATGGGAATAGTTTCTTGAACTGGAAAGCGATGAATGAAAGATTAAATTCGGAATCTGAATTTTTTTAGTGAATAAACTCTACGTTGCCTTCGTGTAAGATAGAATAGATATTGTTACGTTTTATTATTATTTATTTTATTTCTTCTCGAAATCTCTATACATAAATGAAAATATCGTTGGACCTACAGCTTATCAATTTGAGGTACGTGCGATTAGTGAATGCAGGCTCCGCGTTAGGGATAATTTAGTAAACTTTACAGGGTGGCTGATATATAATGCAACAAAGTAAAGTGCTATATTTTTTTAATTTTTGTTTTAATTTTATTGTTCAAAAGCAAAAAATGTTGGAAATAACATCAAATTTTAGATTCAGTTTAGATTTGTTCGAATTGGCCACCTTTGGTACGAATTATGGCCTTCAAACTGCCGACAAAGCCATCACAGGCAGCACGAAAGTGGCTCTGCGGTATTTTGGCCCATTCCCGGCAAAGCGCCGTCTAGAGATGATCGAGACTTTGGTATTTTTTAGTGAGAACCTTACTCTCCAAAATGCCCCAGACGCGTGCTGAGTGCGGTGGTGCTGAGTCCTGTTGGAATGTCCATGGTCTGCGGCCGAAATGTTTGTTTGCCCAGGGTTTCAATACTGTCTTTAAGACATTTTCCCGATAATATTCGGCATTTATATTGACCCCACGTTCGATGAATACGAGCGGGGAGAGACCATCGGCCGTTATGGCGGCCCACACCATTGCCATCGGCGGCGCTTGAGTTCTGGTGACCAATCGCAGGTGGAAATTTTCAGCTGACCTCTTTGGCAAGTAAACCCGATCATTTTGTTTGTTCACAAATTGCTCAATTTGGACTGGCTTCTCATCGGAGAAAACCAAATTCGGTAACTGGCCACTTTCGTGCAAGCGAAGTAACTCCTTGGCTCTTTCCAGTCTAACTTTTTTTTGTCCATCGGTGAGCTCTTGCACTTTTTCAATGGCTTTAGTCCAAGCTCATTTTTCAATATGTGTTGCATCCGTTCTCGCGATATGTTCAGCTCACGAGCAATTTTTCTACCACTGCGCCGTCGATGTCGATCAAATATGGCCTTCACTTTTCGGATCATTTCTGTTGTGTTGTTACCGTTTTTTTCGTCCACTTTTTGGACGCGATGCAACACTGCCAGTATCACGGTAACGAGCAATGGTACGAGAAACAAAAGATTTATTCACATTTAAATGCTGGAGGGCTCTAACGATAGCCACATTGTGGTTTTCCAGCCAAATATAAAGCAATCACCCTATCACGCTTGAATTCCATCACGAATAATTTTTTTTTCTGAATGCAATAGATCAAAATGCTTTTGTAAGCTTGTAAATAATAAACTGAACTGTCACTGGAATAAATCTGTCAGCTGTTAGACGAGCGGTTTACAAATGATAACAACCTGAAGTTGGTTGCAATACATATCAGCCACCCTGTACATATCTGGATTGAAATTTCTTCACAAATTGTAAATTTACAATAAGGACAGTAACATCCTGGTATATAGAACCGCCCTGGACTGTAAAGGGGTGATTAACAATTACTTAAGATATGCTACGATAAGCAATATGTAATTACTACTAGTCAACTGTCTAATGGAGGCAGAGTACCACATACAATAAGCTTGGATAACCAAATAGTTTTTACTGCATTGTGGAACAATGACAGTAGGAGTGCAAAGACACTCTGGGGTGATTTCGAAAAGGAAAAAGCCATCATTATTTTAACGCTTAATAAGGGCAATTCAGGTAAGTATTCATGTACAATATTTATATTCTTATGTATGTATTAGCGTGATGGAAATAGACGAATGCAGAGCATTTTGTGAAGAGACAGCGAAACGATGGAATATTTTTCTTTATGACCTTGCCCAGCTATTGGAATCTTAAGATCATAATATTTCGCAGATGGTACTATAACAGTCACCGTATTATAAGAGCCAGTGTTCCAACCCCCAACTCAAATATCATAACGAAATATTTAAAAAAATATATTCCTTTCAGCCACTACCTCTCAAAAGTCTTCTGGCAAAAACTCTGCAAGCAAAAGCAAAATTGCCATGAAAACCTACCGACTTTAAACTGTAGGTCCTGCCGCGTATGGACAGCATTAACACACACAATATAGGTCGTGTGAGAAGCTAGGTTTTAATAACCAATTATGTATGTAAGGATCTAAGATTTCATACCAAGACATTCGTGTTCAATGAGTGGAGTGAAAGAATTGAAGGAAGTTTGTACAAGGTACAGACTTTCTATCGAAGGTATGGTTGGTATCAGAGTTCAGCAATGAGTATTCAAAAAGATGACTAGAATCGAATCAAACTCATAATTTCTGATGCTTATACGCATTCGTAATTATTTTAATATCATGGAACCCCTACTCAACTCAAAGTTTGAAGTACTCATCATATTCATACTTAACAATACTTATGATGTTGTTGATTTCGACTCTCCATAACTCAACATATACTAGAATCACAAAATATGTATGAATCGCGTACAAACACTAAAATACTTACTAGAAGGTTGTGTGTTTGTTCTGCTTGTTGCCCTGTCTTTTTTGCTTATACGTCGTTTTTCTTTTGTTGTAAATGCAGACTGTAAATTTTGTGAAAGATTCAAGTCACTCGTTTCATTTATAAGTATTTTTCTAAAGTTATGAATCTAAATAAGTAGGCTTATGAATCAAACATATTTGGAATGGTATGAGTTTGATGTCAACGTTGTACGTTGCACTCATTGCAACCTATACTTATAAATCAACGTTGTAGTGATTACGAATGAATCAGAGTACATAGTTAAATTTCAATATTGTTGACTCATTTATATTCAAAATTTCATGAGTGCTTATGAGTAGCGAAGCGATTCATTGCTGATCTCTGGTATTCAGTAACTTCATACATGACATACGCTTTTTATTGAATTCAGTTTAAAATATATTACTTATGCGCACCCATACTAAGTGTACTGAAGAAATTGCACTGAAAAGTATGCAATAAAATAAGAGTTTAATGTTGTCGTATATCACCGAATCTATTATCACTCATACGTATACTTAATATCGATTTCAATTTAAGAGTATATTACTTATACGCATCCATACACTTATCTGAACGGCCATAATTACTCTGAAAAGTATGCAATAAAATAATATTGTCGTATGCCACCGAATTTATAGAATCTAATATCACTCATACGTATACTTTATATTGAATTAAATTTAAAATATATTACTTATACGCACTCATACTACGTGAACTGCCATAATTACTCTGAAAAGTATGCAATAAAATAAGAGTTTTATTTTGTTGTATACGTTGTTAATAAAATTTCATATCACTCATACGTTACGTATGTGTATCTCATTAATTCATTACCAGAATATGGTTTTTCAGATATTGATTTCCAAATTATGCCAGTTGATTATGGAAGTTTAATCTGCCAAATAAGTTATCATTTTTTCAGTTTGTTTTGCCAAATCACGGATATAGCACGCAATAATGCCTGCAAATAATAGAATTGTTTTAGCAAAATTGGTATTTAGTTTACTGTAATCTGATGTGTAACTCTACCAAATACGTTTTTGTTCCATCCTAAGCATGCACAATTTACCATCGCTGGAGCCTAAGTACTAAACATACCGCATATATTCTTAAACCACTCTCAATATGCGAGTATAACTTCGCGAAAGGCTGCTTAGCTTTGGAACTTTTTCATATCAAGTTCCATCTCTAAATCTCCAACCGTCTGAGTTCCAGTATGACTTCAGCCATATAGCGACTGTACTTGTGCCACAGAACTTTAAAATTTAACATCTCGAACATAACAGCTACTCATTCTCTTCATTCTCTTCCACAGAGCTTTGGGCATGTAGGAGACTTATAATGTCCAAATCTGTGCAGGTTTTTTTTCTTTTTTTTAGAAGTTCAGTTCACAGAGTTTGTTCCACAACCAAGGAGTTATGTACATACATACAAGTACATAATTGGCCATTACAACCCTTCAGTCAGGATTACGCCCTAGCTTCTCACACCACTCATGTTGTGTGCGTTAATTTTATACGTGAGTGGCGCGACCTACAGTTTAACGTCGACTCCGAAAGACAGATTTTTTGAGAAACTTTTTCATGGCAGGTTTATTTACTCTCAGGGTTTTTGCCAGAAATCTGCTGAGAGGAAGTCGCCGAAGAAATATTTTTTTATTTTTATTTTCGCTTTGATGTCTGATCTGGGATACGAACCCGGGCTTTACGTCTTATAAGCCAACACACTACCTGCTAGACTACGGCGACTTCAAGGACCAAGGAGTTATATTAGGGATACGTTGAAATGTTCACCTTCCCTTTACACCGTCCTCCACATTTTAATTCTTCGTTCCTTCGACTTTTAGCAGCAGTTTATAATGGGTCCTCGAGACGGCGAATATACATATATTCGCTTCATTTCATTCCCCAAAATTCCTATCGGTATTATCTTTGCCAAAGCACTTATCAGTCTATTCGTACATAGGCGATAAACCAAGGATATTTTCATTTGTTGGCATCACTTAAGGGCTACCACACAACAAACTTACTTGATGGCTTAAGAGTATGTCATTTGGCATGGGATCCTTGGTTTGTCGCCCCTCTCTTTTAACCTACCTATCTACAGTGGTGGCCTTATAATTAGAAACGACTTAGCAACATGCATGTTTGTTAATTTGTTTTACAGTTTTCACTGTGTACCTGGGATTAAAGGCTTTGTTTGGAGGACGTCTTACATACGTTTTTCCAACAGATTGGGACAAATTAAACTTAGATTCGTCACTCCAGACAACTCTGTTCCAGAAATATCGTTTTTAATTTTAAGGCCACCACTGTATGTAATCATGGACAGTCCAAAAGTCATATTTAAATAGCAACTTTTTGTATGAAGTCCAGTGACAGATTTAATAACAATGTGTTCTAATTGATACTGTTTAAAAACTAACCATATGCTTCTAGCAAAGTATGCCCTGTTGCTGCATTCTCTTCCGGGCATAGTCTACACTTTCCCTAACATACTTAAGTTATAACCTGGAAACCAGATGACATCTAGGTAGTTGTGTCTTCATAGTAAATCTAAATCAATGTCTACCTTCCGTAATTTCTAAGCTCTTGAATGAATTGTGACGTTTTTACCTTTTAAAAAACGTTTAAAATATGAGCTCGTAGATTGCAAATAAAATAAAAATAAATTTGTATTTAATTGTAATTAAAATTCTTTATTATTCGCACAATTATGCGTGCCTCTGTTCACAACCTGATGTAAACAACAGCAATTGCTTTGTTAGTTACTTCTCTTTGCACTCTTTTGCGTAAGCAATACCAATTACTAAAGGGTCCGCCAAATAACTTTTTTTTTGAAAATGCTTTAAAAAAAACTACTGAAGATTTTCTCAAGTTTCTTTTTTTATTTGAAAGTACAATCTTTCCGGTTAATAATAGAAAATAATTTCATTCAAATGGCTGCCTCGGCTGGCTATGCAGTAGCCTAGACGATCAGTCCAATTTTTAAGCACATTATCGATTGTGTGCAGCTGTATTTCACCAATGGCGTCAATTGTCTCTGGCTTGTCGGCGTAAGACTTATCTTTGACGGCACCCCACAAATAATAGTCCAACGGTGTCAAATCGCAGCCCCGAGGTGGCCAAACGATATAAGATCTGCGGCTGATAATGCGATCTTCAAAAAACAGGGCGCAAAACATCGAGTGTAGCTTCGGCGGTGTGGCACGTATCGCCGTCCTGTTGAAACCAAATGTTGCCAATATCGTCCTCTTAAATTTTTGTGAACAAAAATTCGTTCAACATGGCCCGATAACGATCGCCATTGACTGTAACGGCCACTCCTTGCTCATTTTCGAAGAAAAATGGCCCATTTATGCCTCTGGACCAAAATCCGCACCAAACACTGGCTCGTTTTGGGTGCGTCGGCTTTTCAATGTATGCGTGCTGGTTTTCCGTGCCCCAAATACGACAATTTTGCTTGTTTACATACCCGCCAATATCAAAATGATCTTCATCAGAAAAGATAATTTTTTTTTTGCCAAAATCGGCATCTTCTGCCGGTCGCAGGCCCACTTAGCGAAGCGAAAACGCATTGGATGGTCAATTGCTGGCTTCAACTCCTGAACCAATTGGACTTTGTATGGCGTCATACCAAGGCCTTTATGCAAAATTCGTCTCAATAATGTCTCCGAAATGTTCAATTGTTGAGAACGACGGTGAATTGATGTTGATGGCGCTTCACGCACACTTTCTGCCACAGCAGCAATATTCTCGGTTGTACGCACTCTTTTTGGCTTTTCACGCTTTGGTTTATCGATGAGGATACCAGTTTCTTTCACTTTTTTCACAAGATAACGAACATACGGAGCTGACGGTGCTTCTCTTCTTCCAAAATCCGTGCGCAATTTTCGCACACATTCTGCAACATTACCATGATTTTCAAAATAATGTCGCAATATTTCCCAGCGTTGTTCAAGTGTATACACAACCATATTCGTTCAGCGGAAGGATAAAACTAATTATCTGTCAAATCAGACATGAGCTAAGTGTTATCATTCACGAAATAAGCACTAGTTGAAAACAAAAACGTTAGATGGCGGACCCGATAGTTAATTTGTTCGACAGATCTTTATAATGGAGATCTTCAAACAATGATTACATTCTTCAATCACACCGCATCTTCACACACAAGACTGACTTAAATTTTACTAAGAGAAATACTATACCTAACGTTTGATTTGGCGTAGCCTTTGGTCGGTCTCTGTACCTAATTACAGTTCTGGAGAGAGTCTTTGATTATTGCCTATTGCACCATAAACAATGAAGTCCACTACTAAATTATTCGCTGCCAACTGCATGGCTTTCGTATAGATTTTCGTACATTCAATTGCATAACATAGGACCACCCTTTCATATCATTTTCTATTGGAATTCCATTGAGGAAGATAATAAATTTCACAGATTCATTAGAGACAGAATTTAATATTTTTATGAATTTCAATTCATATGATTTTTATATGAATGTTAGAACTCTGAAGAATAATTTTTTTTGTCAAATCTCAACATACTGCAGCCATTTCAAAAAACTTTTTCACAAATATTTTCTTGATTTATTAAATTAAAAAATATTTTCCATAAATTTCTGGATTTCTTTTTTCAGTATTTGTTTGTCGATGTTTTTTTCTGTTTTTTTTTTTTTTTTTTGAAGGGTTTGCTGGTACATGTTCATTCACTTCTGTTCTGTTTCAGGGAAAACTATTTAGAAAATTTCACCCAACAACAACAATAAAAACACTATGCTTTTTAATAAAAACGAGGAGAACTTAAAAACAATTTAATAAATAAAAAACATTTTTCTCCAACAAAATATTTTTCCAAAAAAAAGAAGAAGAGTTCCCAACAAAGAAGACGAAATATTTATTCCACACAATAACAACAACAGCAACTGGAGAAGCAAAGAGGGAATATTTTTACAACCATTTTATAAAAGATAAAAGGGTTACATACTCTAGGAAAAGTACAATAAAAATCCAACAACGCAGAGGGGAAAACAATTTTATGGAATATTTCTGCTGATACCAACAAAATAAAGAAAAACAACAGCAACAACAGCAAATTTCTATTGAAATTTAATACAACTTTAATAGAAATAAAATGTGAAAATGGGAAATGAAATTATTGCAAAAGAAAATGCTTCGTTTTTCCCAAAAAAAAAAAAAAAAAAAATATCCACAAAAAAATTCGGAAATTTAAGAAGCCCATAAAGGCAACTGACAACAACATTTTCAAGCAATAAATTATGTTTTTGTAGAGAGAATTCTTTTTCTTCTTCTTTCATATTTTCTTTCTTCTTCTTGTTTTTTTTTTCTTTCTAAGAAATTCGAAAAGAACATGAAAAACCTTTAGATCTGCATATGACCATGGCAATATAAGTAAGACACACGCATACTACGCTTAAATTCATGTGTGAAATTCAGAAATTTCGGAGGATATGGTGAGATAAACTTGTATTTCTACTCTCCAACACATACATATACGGACACAATAATATGCCAAATGCTTAGATACTTTACATACATATGTAAATGGTATGAGGTATGTACATACATATACCTCATATCAACACATATGTACATATGTATGTACATAAGTACCATATATTCTTCAAGCTCGTTATGTATTTTCAAACACACAATTTACGTGTGTTTATAGGTTTGAGATAATCAATACACTTTTATTATTGTTGTTGTTGTATTTTCGAAGAATATCGTATTTTTTCGGTTTTTTTTATGAATGGCCTTAGCCCTCAGGATTAAATCAACCTTTAATAGAAACGTGTCAGATGATATGTGGTGAAGATTTCATTAATGACTACAAAATGCGGCTTAAATGAGTAACGTATACCCACCGACATGTATTGTTAAAGCCCCAAAAACCAAATGTTATTAACTGTGAATGAAACGTGAATAAATCTTATTTCAATTTTCCTTTTTTTTTCAATTAAATAGGGTCTTCCAAAGGGAGTTTTAAACTTTGACAGTTGATAAGCTACATCAACAGTTGAAACTGCATCTGTCAAATCGGTTCTCAATAATTTACAATGTTGTGTAAAATCATCTTGAACGACCATAAACAACGACGTATACTCGCTGAATGGGCTCTAAAGGATTTGGCAGCTGACCCTAATTTTTATCTAAAAATTATATCCAGCGATAAGGAACACTTTTGGTTTAATGGGTACGTTTTTAACTTTTAAAAAACTTTTAAAATATGAGCTCGTAAATTACAAATAAAATAAAAATAAATTTGTTTTTAGTTTTTAATTAAAGTTCTTTATTATTTGCACAATTCTGTGTGTTACTGTTCACATCTTGATGTAAACAACAACAATTGCTTTGTTTGTTATTATTAACAATAGCAATTACTAGACCTAGACATATCTTTGTAACGGAGATCCTTAAACCACGAATACTCTATTCAAACACTCCTCGTCTTCACGCAAGACTGACTGAACTTTTACTGACAAAATTGTTGAACAATACTGATTTGATCCAAGAGTGTCCAATACATTTTGAAAAAGTCACTGTTTGATTAAAATTTTAGGCTGAAGACGTTATTTATTTGTGAACGACGTTATCCAAGTCGACGAACACTATTGATCGATTATTACCAATTTCTTTTGGCCTAAATTTAATGATCTGGACAACAATGTCATGTTCTTTCCATAGCATGGCGAAATGTGCTGCATTGGATACTCTGCAAGAGCTATTTGAGGCCATGATCAGGTGCCGTGAACTGGCCAACGTGGCCGTGTGATTTTCCACTTTGAGACTTTTTCTTATGGGATTTTCTTAAGGCACGGGCGTATGAAAATAAGCCACAAATCAAAGTGGACTGCCGGGGACTTAAAAGTGAATGGAATTCTGCAACTAAATTTGCACCATTGCTACCTAGTTGTCAATCCAAGCATAGACAACAACCGCATTTTAGAACAATTGCGTTCAAAGTTCACTGACCATCCAAAAACCACTTACCATTGGCAAGATAAAAGATTTCCTATCAGCACAGCACCACCTATGATGTCGTGTTAATAGGTCACGTCGTCTCAATGAGCTAGGGAGGAGGCGTTGCCTGAAGAAGAATGAAACTACAGCAAGCATTTTGTAAAATTGTACGGCCAGGATCAAGCGGATCCGGTTGCGAAGTCGCCGTAGTCTAGCAGGCAGCGTGTTGGCTTTTAAGACGAGAGACTGTGGTTCAGGTCCTGGCATCTTGGGTAAAATAAAATCTGAAAGAAATATTTCTTCGGCGACTTCTATACAACAGTCTGTTCTACCAAAAACCTTGAGAAACCATGAATAGTTTCTCAAAAATCTGTTGTTCGAAGACAACTTTAAACTCTACGTCCCGTCTGTCATGTATAAAATTAACACTCACAACATGGGTGGTGGGATACTGAACTAGGTTGTAATACCGCCTAAAGGGTTGTAATAACCAATTAAGTAGGTAAGGGATATGGAAAGCAGAGAAGTTGCTATTTGAATATGATTTTCGAATTGCTTCTTTTCATTTAAGATATCATGTGAAGGAGATGATGGCATCCATAGACAATTGTGTTGCACTGCGTAATATCTTCACTAAGTATTGTACTGATAAGCACACAGTATAAGTTCTTTATCACAGTATTTAGTGGGTAGTGTGTTGGCTTGTTAGACATAAAGGCTATGATTCAAACCCCAGGACAGACATATTTCTTCGGCGGCTTTCTCTCAGCAGATTTCTGGCAAGAACTCTGAGAGCAAATAAATAATTTTGTATGTGTACATTGCTAGTAACCGTATAAAGTACATCAAGCTGTTAGGCAACCTACTGTGTGTGATAATAACAAGTGTTATTAGGAGCCAGTTATCCATTATATCCTGTCTTATGCGGCTCAAACTCGACCTTTAGAACAAACATAACATACATAATTGGTCATTACAACCCTTCAGTCAGGATTACGACCTTTAGAACAAAGCTATGAATAAAACGCGCGCAGAAGTGGCTAAACTAAAACATACTGTGTTCCGTTATACTTTTGCCTGGCGTTCATAGTTAATGTTACATGAAAACCTACTTACGTACGTACGTAATTGGTCATTACAAACCTTCAGTAAGGATTACGTCCTAGTTTCTCACACCACTTATGTTATGTGAGTTAATTTTATACATGAGTGGCGGGACCTACAGTTTAAAGTCGACTCCGAACGACAGATTTTTGAGAAACTTTTCATGGCAATTTTATTTACTCTCAGAGTTTTTGCCAGGAATCTGCTGAGAGGAAGTCGCCGAAGAAATACTTTTTGTATTTTATTTTGGAGTCAGGCCTGTGGCCCGAACCCTGGCTTTTCGTCTAATAAGCCAACACACTACCTTCTAGACCACGGCATATATGCAAAAGGTTATATACGCACATTTGCGATGGCTAAAATTAGCTTACCTACTTACTTAATTAGCCATTAACAACCCAATTAACGGATTTCAGCCTGCCGAAACACATCCTTCCAGGCGCCTCTGCTTCTTGCGCGTCTACTCAAGTTGGTCACACCAATCGATGACAGGGCTTCCTCGTTTTGGTCCTTCCAACGCAAACGAGGTCGTCCTCTTCGCCGACTTTCGCAGATCCCCGCATCAAATACCTGTCTTGTCGGAGCATCCTCCTAGATGGCTAAAATTAGGGAATTTAAATGACTTCAAACCGCACATTATCCAAAAGAATTTGCTACCAGGAATTTTTTTCTAATTTCAATCTTAAAAAACTGACGGAATGGTAAAAGGTTTGACGACAATGAAGAGGTAGTAATTGTAGTTGATGACCTTTTAAGAAGTTAAACTATTCTTATAACTTACTGGGGGAACTTACGCAGCTTAAAGGAGGATTATGTTGAGAAAAAAAATAGAATATATTTCCAAAAAAAATTTGATTTTTCTCTGCCAAGTTGTCTACATTTGGAACTGTCCCTTACAAAGTTTTTCGGAAAATAAATTTAAAGTCAATTATTCGATAATTTTATTACAAAGAAAAGAATTTTAATTTCATTAACATTTTATTTTTATTTATTCACTGTGAGTGTATGTGTGTAAAACACAGGTTAATTATTTGACGAAATTTACCTTTTGCAAATTCATTAATTGTTTTCCATTAAAATGTAAAAATATTTACGAGCAAAGCAATCAAATGATTTATTTGCACTTTTGCATGCCTTTGTGCACACACAGAATATCTTACCAACTCAAGTAACCATAACTTCAAACGCAATTTCAATTTCAACATAATTTCTGCAGCAGTTAAGCGTTTACATTGTAAATCTTTTTTATTTGTGTCTACGAAATTCCGTAACGAAATGCTCCAATAAAAATAAACACCTTGTAACACAGTTAAAATCAAATAAATCTCTCCGTTGGCTAATTAATCATTAAAAAAATTATTTCACATTTCAAACTCTGCTTCTTCTTCCCAGACGCGGGGAAATGTATCCCTTCCCGCCAACAGTGCCAGTAAGTGGAACAAAATAAAGTACTAGGAGCCCCAAGTAAATGAGATAAAAAATGGAACAAAATAGAGTATAAAATTGTAACGAATTACAAAAAAAAAGGAAAAAATACACAACGAAAGAGAAAAAGAAAAAACACGAAACGTATCCACAAAATTTTGTCTTCTTCTGTTCTTTTTTTTTCTTTGATTTTATTAAGAAAAATTTAATTAGCGGAGCACATAATTAAGATGAACACAATGCAATAAAAATGTACAAATTCTAGAACCAACAGCAGCACCAGCACTAGCAACAACCAGAAGAAGGAGAAGAAGAAAACATTTAGAAACCACTACAGGAAAGTAAAATAAGCTGCCAGCATTACTAACAGCACCAAGAAATGCTTTGAACTTCAATACAGAAACGAAACGAAATGAAAAGAAAAGAGAGAAGCAAACATTGCAAAACGCAACAATTCTTAAAACCGCCACGCAAAATACTCTTGGCTCTGGGCTATAATTTAAACTCATTCCTCGAGCTATAGTTGCTAAGGGCTGCCCGTAATTTGCAGGCATTTCTGTACAATGAATTATTTTTTGTTTGTTCGTTTGTTTCTTTTCTTTCTTGTTTAAAGGGACACCCTTAAATAGAGCATTTAACATTAGTGGCATAATAATTTTGCCAGTGCTTTAAACTACAAATGATTCTATGCAAGAAACCTTGCCTGGCAGTATAAAATGTTTTATTTTCATAAAATAAATATAAAAAACAAAAGTAGACTTAAAATTATTGCAGAGAAATTTACAATGCAACAGAACGGTGTTACTGAGCACCCTATAATAAGGATTATAGGTTATGTTAAGATAAATTGGCAGAATATCGGATCCTGCTGTTAAACCGATTGCTTTTTCGAACGCCAATATTGTCTAATGTGCTAAATTTTGCTTGTGTTTCCCATACACATACATACAGAACATAATTGGTCATTACAACTCTTCAGTCAGGACTACGACCTAGCTTCTCACACCACTTATGTCGTATTCGTTAATTTCATACATGACTAGCGGGACCTAGAGTCTAAAGTCGATTCCGAACGACAGATTTTTTTGAGAAACTCTTCATGGCAATTTTATTTTCTCTCAGAGTTTTTGCCAGAAATCTGCAGAGTGGAAGTTGCCGAGGAAATATTTTTTAATTTCGTTTTGATGTCTGTCCTGGGGCTTAAACCGTGGCCTTACTAATAAGCCAACACACCACCTACTAGACTACAGCGACTTCCCAGACATACGTTTGAAAGCGTTTGTCTTACACAAACCGGTCTAAATCTATCTACACAGGTTCTAACAAGAAGTTCCCAGAATATCCAAAAATTCTTCGTTTCTATGGTCTCTCCTGCCGCTCTTCTATTCTGCAGCTTATGCAGCTATGGGTCATATATTCCCACCCTCCAGACTTGTGTACAAAGAGGCCAGTATCACTTTGAAACAGCTCGTAGTATGGAATCCGAGTGCTTGAGTATAAAGGAGGTAACCATATATGCTCTTCTTGGCATCGAAGACGCATGGAGAGTTATCAACTCCTCACAGGATCTGAAAAAAGGTCATTAGATAGAATATAACCTATAATATCCAGATGGATAGCAGAAGTCCTATACACATAGGGGACGAATTTGATAACATTCCTCACTGGATCTTAAAACAGGCCATTATATAGGAGAAGTATAGAACTTATTAAGTCCAGTTGGATCGCATATATTCGATCTATGAAAACATAAGAAGGAAACCAATTAACAGAGGTAGGCACAACTTAGGGATGCCTACAGGGTGGTGTCCGTTCAACTCTAATGCAGAGCATGGTTATGGACGAACTCCTGACAAAACCATCTGAGACGGGGCATTGACTGCCAAGGATATGCAGATGATATAGTCTTGATGACTAGAGGCAAATTTGAGGAGCCTCTATACGACATCATTCAAAGAGATCTTGAGATTGTAAGTCGTTATTGAATGACAGTGGGCCCAGGGAAGACTCAATAAAAACGCAACTAGACTTAGTAGCCAAAATGAATGCAATAACAGGCAGGTACATACTTTCTTAAGAGTGGAACTCTTTAGTGGTATACAGATGGTAAAAGAACAGATTTTAGAAGCAGGAGTTTTTATAGAAATATTATGAGCCCATGGAGAAACTTGCAGTTATCTTCCATGCGGAGGTCTATGCCATTCAAATATGTGCACAATTTAGCTTGGATCGGACGCACAGAAGACAGTACATAGCAATACTATTTGATGGTGAGGCTTCCATTCAGTTACAGGACTCTTATGAGTTTGATTCGACTATTTAGGTAAAATAAGGTGCTGGTCATTCAGGAATTCTCGTCAATGATCCAGCGTCAACGATATGGCGAAGGGGGCCTTCCACTTGATGAGAGCAGTACCCTTCTGGGTATCTTCCAAACAGAAGTCTTTCGATGGCATAGAAAGATGTATTCAATTCCACTTGTTTGGGAAATACAAATGAATGGACAAAGCGATACTATCTGACAGTAAAGTACCCTTTCGGTCACACGCCTCTTATGAGGTTAAATTGAAGATTGTATGAAACCTTCTGATTCGGCTAGATAGGGACAATAAAGTTACACTCTGCTTGGTCCTAGATCAGTCAGGAATTCTCGCCAATGTGCAAGCGTGGCGAGGGGAGACTTCCACTTGATCAGAGCAGTGCCTCAACAAAAGCGAATATAAAGAGAGGCAGAGACACTTCTACAGTCAAGTGGGTTTGAAACAATGGAACCTTTAGTTAGAAAATTACAATAAAAAGAGATCTAAGTCATGTATTGGACTATACAGAAATAGCCTGAGGTTGGTAACCAATCTTTTGATACGGCACTGAGGCTGAGAGCACACCTATTCAGATTGGGTTTTGGTTGTCTCGAGGGCATCATGTAAAGTTTGAGGAGAGTACAATAGATCGCAGAACTAAGGCAACTTTTCATAGAATTGTAAACTACATAATTAAAAAGTTATAAAAGAGTAGCCGCCGTATTCTAGTACGTAGTGTATGGGCTTATTATACGTGAGCCCACGGTTCAAACACCAGGTCAGACATCTTGAACAAAACAAAATAGTACAAAATATTTCTTAGGCGACTGCCTCTCAGCAGATTTCTGGCAAAAACTCTGAGAGTAAAATGAAATTGCCATGAAAAGTATATCAAAAAAAAATTTCGTGCAGAGTCGATTTTGAACATTAGCTCCCGCCACTCATGTATAAAACTTAACACGCGCAACATAAATGGTGTTGTGATATTCTTGAATGAAGGATTGTAGTGACCAATGTATGTATGAAAGAATATTAAACTCACAACCTTCTTATTGCATTGATGGGTTTCAATGTAATTTGTATCATTATGTACCATATATTACTTCTTAATGATACTGAGAATCTGCTTGGGAACTTCTTTGGAGCTAACGAGATCATATCATATAATTTAAATCGACAAATACTGAAAACAAGAGTGAGAAAATTGTTGAAGTCAACTGTTCAAATAGTACTCTGAAGCAATGGATGTGATCAATAAATACCTTTTTTGCTCAAAAGCCACTTTTTTGCTGTGATTCACTATTCTAGGTAATGCGGATGTTTAATAAATGATGGTATTTCACATACATACATACATAATTGGTCATTACAACCCTTCAGTCAGGATTACGACCTAGTTTCTCACACCACTGTGTTTGAAGAGAGTAATCGTGTTTTGAAGATCTCCGGTACAAAGATCTACCGAGCAATTGTTATCGTTTATGCAAAGGGGTATAAACAGAGGAATAACAAAGAAAAACAATTGTTGTTGTTACATCAAGTTGTGAACAGTGGCACACAGTCTTTCACAAATAATTTTAAAATTAAAATTTAAAAAAATTAATTTTCCATCAAATCTTCGTATAAGTCTTACAAACACAATCTAAAATTCCATGTATTTTTATAATAAAAATTTATTTATTTTTGGTACATCTAATAGTACCATATGACATGGGTTAGAGACATATCGACAAAATGCTTTAATTTAAAAGATAGCTATGGCTGTGCATGTAGTACCACCACAAAAGCAATTAAAACCAAAAATTTATGGCCGTATATGTAATGGTTGGAACGTGATAATGCTGGCATAGAAAACAGAAAATAAAAACAAAAATAAAAATAACAAAATGTTAACAAAAGAAAAATGTGTTCACCCGTTTTAAATGAAAAGTAATGTTGAGCATAAAAATTAAAATAAAAATGCAACAGAAAACAAAACAAAGTTTTTTATTTTTTTATATAAAAAAAAATTGTGCCGTCATTGTGTTTTTAATAGAAATTTTGTTGCAAATAAAAATTGTTTATATTGTTGTTGTTGTTGTTGTTCTTTTATTCTTATGAACACGTGTGCATAAAAAATGGGAATATAATCCTACGACAGTGAAGCCTTTTAATAATGGCCTCGGGCTGAATTATATAATGGACTCCAGAGATTTCCACTCAAAGTAGAGATTTTGCTGTCTGGGATTAGTGTGTCTTATGTTGGCAAAAAAAAAGAAGGAAGAAAAAAATGCATAATAAATGCTAAAAGTTTATTGGTAGACAAGAATTGAAAAAAAATTTCCAAAAATAGGCCAAAATTGACAGTTTGATTTAACGCTTGAATAGGTCATAAATATACAATGATTTTGCCAAAAAAATTCATTTTCGCACTTGCACACACAAACACTTCATACACATGCCTGACTTAATACTCGGATTGCTATTCACCAAATCAAACAAAAAAAAATATTGGAAATCCATTTTTTATAAGAAAAAATAAAAAAAAATCCTCCAAAAAAAAATTGGGGGAAATTGGTGCCACTTTATTGACCGCCTGGTTTCAGGGCATTATTTTATTTTATTTTTTTCCAAATTTTTATTAAATTGTCTAAGGCCTGCAAGCAAAATAGCAATTTTTCATTTATTTTCGTATTTATTTTGTTGCCTCCGTTCAAATTAAATAAAGCCATCGTTTTTTATTTTCTTTTTTAATAACTTTTTAGATTGTAACCAACACCATCCATTCATTGTTGTGTTCTCGTTCGGTAGCAACTTTTTGATTAAATTTATTAACAAAAAAAAATGGTTAAAGAATTTTAAAATTTTGTTGTTTTGTATTTAAATTAAATTTTATTTTATTTTTAAAAAGTAAAAGTTGTTTGGCAAAATTTATTCATTCATTCATGCAGTCGTACTGAATGAATTTAATGTCATAAATTTCAATTAATTTATACATCGTTACCACCATATTTGGTTACTGTCACAGCAACAAAAAAACAGGAAACAAAGTAAAAAAAAATGTCGTTCTAACGATATATGCTTTTATTTACACGCATATGCCCAAAAAACAAAAATATTCCTGGTGTTTTCAGTTACAATCAAAAGTTTTTTAAGAATTTCTAATTCAAGGTTTTTAGTGAGTTGCTACACTGTAAGCAATTATTTGGAAATACAATTCTGAAATCAAAGAACCTGAAGAATTTTCTTTAATGATCTATGACCTAAAGTGTATACTTGTAGTTTGTGTCTAATGTTTCAGTTCTTTAACCTAATTGGTCATTACAATCCTTCAGTCAGGATTATGACCTAGCTTCTTACACAATCTATTCTATGAGTCCTAATTTTATACAGTTTAAAGTTGACTCCGAACATCAAATTTTTGAGAAACTTTTTTATGCCAATTTTATTTACTCTCATGAAAATTTTTTTCGTATTTCGTATCTGCGTTGTAGTTTGAACGACGGACATATGTACGTCTAGCACGCCAACGCCCTATCTGCTAGACTAAGCTGTCTTCAAATTCTTTAAAGTTAATGACAAAGTGCATTTAGTGTCCAGTTATATCTACTTCCTTCAGTAAACTTCCATTCATTAATTGCCTTGTATTATCAAGTCGTACCATAAAGTTCCATGGATTTCCATCAAAATACTTTATTAATTTAATTACTTACATATAAATAAAACACAAACTTTCCATGTTCCATGTGACTACCACGCACTTTAATACAATCCCCGGTTTTTAATCGTTGACTCAAATCTCATCACCGTGTGACAACGCACTACAGATTGCCAGCGTCGTCCTTTCTATATTTATACCAGGGATCAGAAATGAATCGTTTTTTCGCTACTCATAAGCACTCATGAAATTTTGAATATAAGTGAGTCAACAAAATTGAAATTTAAATATGTACTCTGATTCATTCGTACTCACAACAACGTTGATTTATAAGTACAGGTTGCAATGAGTATGCGTACAACGTTGACATCAAACTCATACCATTCGAAATATGTTTGATTCATACGCCTACTCATTCAGGTTCATAAATATAGAAAAATAATTATAAATGATACGAGTGACTCGAATCATTCATCAAAATTTACAGTCTGAGTTGTTGTTGCATTTACAAAAAAAGAAAACATGCACATAAGCAAAAAAAGATAGAGCAGCGAGCCGAGCACACACGCAACCTTCTAGTGATTATTTTAGTGTTCGTACGCGATTCATACTTATTTTGTGATTCGTGTATATGTTGAGTTATGGAATGTCGAAATCAACAACATCTGTATGAATATGATGCTTCTTCAAACTTTCCTACTTCAAACTTTGAATATGAGTAGAGGTTCCATGATATTAAAATAAGTATGAGATATTATGAGTATAATTCGATTCTACTCATCTTTTTAATACTCATTGCTGATCTCTGATTTTTACCCCTTATTTTTATATCTTGCAACTTCACAGTCTTTCTAGGAATTGTTATTGTTGGATTTTTTTCTTTGTTTTACTCCCTTGTATTTTATACATGTGAATTTACAACGAATTTGTTTGTGTAATTTATTTTACCATACGCTGTGTATACTTTGTTATTATTTATTTGATCTGTCTTCTTCTTTTCATTTAATCCCGTTTGGCCACGTAACTATGTGTTGTATTGATATTGACTTAAAAGCCTGTCTTAACTTCTGGATTAGCAAACCTAACCTCATCCAACCTGTCATTGAATTTAGCAGCACTTTGTAGAATAATAAAGAATACATTCATTAACACTAATGTTCACTTGAAAGCAAATGTTTTAATTATCGGTCATGCACGCTGAGGCAGGGTAAATAATTGCTTCATAAGCAAAATGATTATTTTTGGTTGTTTTTGATATTGTCTGGCTTTGAGAATAGTTGTTAGTCAAACAGCTCCCTAGATGAGTTATTTGGAAGAGTATTCAAGGCTCTGAATTTTAAAAATTGCAAACCCTGATATGAACTTTTCCATGGTATCACACTGTATGTCAGCTAGTTAATTTTTTCTCTTTGGCCGAATTTTATATGTTTTATTGTTTCAAGTTTCTTATAATGAGTATAGGTTACCAACAGACGGACTCCAACGTAATGTATCTTACTATTGAGTTTCATTTTAGCTCAACTATGTACAGTAGTATGTCATTTGGATGGCATATGAGCTGATAACGATTTATTGCCTTCATAAAATGTGATCGAACCTATTCCACTCGAGCTTCTTTATGTATCTTGCCAGTGACGGTTGAATGCTTCAATAAGTTGATGTTAGAAATTAAATTTGGCCACTTAATTTCGGGGGAAGTAGTTCACTCCCAGTTCCTTTACTAATACCGGCTCTTTATTTCATTGATATATCCCCAGCTTAAGCAACATACTGGCTTCACCTACCACGGCAAAATGTTAAAGGTTATTGGGAATAAAGGCCACCTGAAATCCGAAAAGGCGAATTCGTTTTTCTTAGATTTTGGTCTACGAGCTTCGCTAGGTTTCCTCTAAGTAAGAGAGATGAGTTTCGTTGACTTAACTTAGCATACTAAAACACTCTACACGGAATTCTGATCGATAGTGCTTTATCAATTATGCTAAAATATTTTTGTCCCGCTGATATGATCAGTGCCACTGTTACGCATTAAAGCAATTTATTTGTTTTCAAGTACCAATGGAACTGCGTTAGAAATTTCTTTGGTCATGATGTACTCATGTATTACGCAAATGGTCGCCTTAAACACGCTTCGTGTAAATGCAGCTGCTCAAAATTCTGCTGCTGATCTTAATGATCAACTCATCTTCTCTTCATTACTGGTCTTCTGCAAGCATCTTAACTCTCCAGCTTAAAATCTAACCTTTTTGTTAATCGACACCAAAATGTTCCCAAAACAATACAACTTTTCTCCGCAGTGTATGTCGTTACGCAAACATATTTAACTGGATAAACACAGCCACATGTTACACTTTTTTCTTTACTCACACGCACTCACATTATATAAACACACCCACACCTATACACACACACACACTAAAATTTACAGAGAAGATACTTCTGGAAAGGAGTAGAGAGGCAGGTCTGAAATAAAATCATCGTGTGTAGAAAAACCACGGAAATGCTAAATTCTCTCTTTTTTTATCGCATTAAACATGCTTTAACTTTGGGATTTACTGTGTGTGTGTCACTGTGCGTATAAATTCATTGCGTTTCCGACATTGCTCATGGAAAACATTCCGGTTTCTTTCCTTTCCTGGCATGACAACGAGGCCTCCTGCCGTCAACGGCAGACAGTGAAATATGAATATTGGAAGGATAAAATCGTAGCAGCAACACAGGTTTACACATTACTGTGGAGTATAGAGTAACAAATTGTGGTAATTCTTCGAAATCGTAATGAAGCGAATCTGTTGATATTATGTTGCGAATGCATTTCTACGTAAATTGAGATTTACTTGATAACGAGAGAGATTTTTTAAAATCAATTTAAATGTGAACTCGCAAATTATAATGCATAACGAAGTGGAATATTTTTTTTCTCTTTTTGTTATTTTTTGGGCCAAAGGTACAGTAGTACGGCGATTTAACGAAACTCATTGTTATCAGTCCTGTTAAAGTGAAGTGTATATTCAGAACGAAGTTAAAAAGGAAAACCGTTCTCCATTTTGTTCAAAACCCAAAGTATATGTGGAATTTTCAATATTTTTAACTCTTTTATATGAGCAAACTCGATCAAATTAAAAAAGTGCAGTTTCCTCGCCTAGCCGGCTGGACAGCTATTGGACCTAGGATTATAAAATAGTTTTCGCTACGGGTAACCTTTTTGACCGCACATATACTCGAAAATGCAAAGCTTTTTATACACACAAAAAAGTGTTCTTCTTCTTTCTGACCTAGTGGGCTAGATAGCCCTGGTATCAAGAATTGCAAAACAGTTTTTGTTGGCACTTACTTACGACCGGAGATATCAGTGACGAAGCTAATATAAGCGTTGAAGCTAATATCTTTATTATCAACCAAAAACTTAAATCATTGACAATAAAAATTCAAGTCATGTGGTGGCCTTATAATTAGAAACGATGTTTCTGGAACAGAGTTCTCTGGAGTGACGAATCTAAGTTTAATTTGTCCCAATCTGATGGAAAAACGTATGTAAGGCGTCCTCCAAACAAAGCCTTTGATACCAGGTACACAGTGAAAACTGGAAAAGAAATTAACAAACATACATGTTGCTAAGTCGATTCTAATTATAAGTCCACCACTGTATATATATAATATAATATAATAGTCATTGATCAAACTAATGCAAGTCATCGACCAAGAAAAATGCAAATCATAGACCAAAGAGTGTCAGTCATTTACCAAAAAAATGCCAGCAATAGACCATAGGAAATGCAAGGCATCAACCAAAAAAAAAATGCAAGTCATCGAACCAAAAAACATGCAAGTTATCGAACCAAGAAAAATGCAAACCATCGACCAAAATAATGCAATTCATTTACCATTGAAAATGCAAGTATCAACCAAAAACTGCATGAAATCGCACAAAAAGATGCAAGTCATCGCCCAAAATATAAAATCCATCAAGAAAAAAACCGCAAGACACCGACAATTTGCCCGGTTTATATAGCGAACTTTTGTTTGCTGATTTAAAGAAAATAATTAGCTTCGATGCCCATGTCTCCGGTGCCAAGTAATGCTCGATCATAAGGAAACATATTGTGGAGTACTTGAGACTATGGCTCTGCAGCCCATTTCCTCGCTAGCTCCATTTTTTAGTCCATTTTGCCTGATTTATGGAGAATTTTTTGGCTAATTTGAAAAAAACACCTAGCTTCGTCGCCTATATTTTCGGACTTAAGAAAATCTGTTTCGGAATCCTATTGTGGGATCGTTGATCCATCTAATTCAACAATGAGCTGTATGAGCCCCTCAATGTTATGGACGTTGTGCAATGCACTGGCTCAGTCATGTTGTTCGGTTGTAACATGATTTTACTACGAGAGGCATATTTACTACGAGAATTAGCGGAAGTTGGCGTAAAGGACGACATTGCCTGGATTGATAAAACCAAACCAAGAAAGCCATGTAATCGATTGGTGTGACCAGCTGGCAAAGGCGCCAGAGCAGTAGAAGTATCTGGAAGGATGTATTAAGACAGGCTGAAATCCTAAAGGGTCCGTCAAATAACTTTTTTTTTTGAAAATGCTTATAAAAAAAAACTACTGAATATTTTCTCAAATTTCTTTTTTTATTTGAAAGTACAATCCTTCCGGTTAATAATGGAAAATAATTTCATTCAAATGGCTGCCTCGGCTGGCCATGCAGTAGCCTACACGATCGGTCCAATTTTTAAGCACATTATCGATTGTGTGCAGCTGTCTTTCACCAATGTCTTCACAAATATTGTCCTTTAAAGCGTCAATTGTCTCTGGCTTGTCGGCGTAACACTTATCTTTGACGGCACCCCACAAATAATAGTCCAACGGTGTCAAGTCGCAGCCCCGAGGTGGCCAAACGACATCAGCTCTGTGGTTGATAATGCGATCTTCAAAAACAGGGCGCAAAACATCGAGTGTAGCTTCGGCTGTGTGGCACGTAGCGTTGTCCTGTTGAAACCAAACAATCCCAAAAACCAAACATTCGTTCAACATGGCCCGATAACGCTCGCCATTGACTGTAACGGATACTTCTTGCTCATTTTCGAAGAAAAGTGGCCCAATTATGCCTCTGGACCAAAATCCTCACCAAACAGTGACTCGTTTTGGGTGCGTCGGCTTTTCAATGTATGCGTGCGGGTTTTCTGTGCCCCAAATGCGACAATTTTGCTTGTTTACATACCCGCCAAGATCAAAATGAGTTTCATCTGAAAAGATGATTTTTTTTTATTGCCAAAATCGGCATCTTCTGTAAGTCGATCGCAGGCTCACTTAGTGAAGCGAAAACGCATTGGATGGTCAATTGGCTTCAACTCCTGAACCAATTGGACTTTGTATGGCGTCATACCAAGGTCTTTTTGCAAAATTCGTCTCAATGATGTCTCCGAAATGTTCAATTGTTGAGAACGACGGTGAAATGATGTTGATGGCGCTTCACGCACACTTTCTGCCACAGCAGCAATATTCTCCGGTGTACGCACTGTTTTTGGCTTTTCACGCTTCGGTTTACCGATGAGAATGCCAGTTTCTTTCACTTTTTTCACAAGATAACGAACATACGGAGTTGACGGTGCTTCTCTTCTTCCAAAATCCGTACGCAATTTTCGCACACATTCTGCAACATTACCATGATTTTCAAAGTAATATCGCAATATTTTCCAGCGTTTTTCAAGCGTATACACAACCATATTCGTTCAGCGGAAGTATAAAACTAATTATCTGTCAAATCAAACATGAGCTAAATGTTACCATTCACGAAATAAGTATTAGTTGAAAAAAAACGTTAGATGGCGGACCCGATATAAACGTGTTGTTAAGTAAATAACTTTCTACAGGGTTAAGTTACGAAATTGAGCATTTCAGCAAAATATTGGACTCATTGCAATACACATTATTACACATTATTATTATAACATTGGGTATAGAAGTTATAGTCTGGGAACATACATACATAATTGGCCATTACAACCCTTCAGTCAGGATTACGGCCTAGCTTCTCACACCACTCATGTTGTGTGCGTTAATTTTATACGTGAGCGGCGGGACCTACAGTTTAACGTCGACTCCGAACGACAGAATTTTGAGAAACTTTTCATGGCAGTTTATTTTACTCTCAGAGTTTTTGCCAGAAATCTGCTGAGAGGAAGTCGCCGAAGAAATATTTTTTTTTCATATTTCATTTTTGATTTGACCTGGGATACGAACCCGGGCTTTACGAATAGTAAGCCAACACACTACCTACTACACCATGGCGACTTCTGGGAACACTGTATCAAATAATTAAGAAACGAGGTTTAAAATTTGTTAATTGAGTTCTTTTTCACCTCAAAGACCCACTGTCTCGCACTGTCCGACAAAACTGGTTTTAAGAGCCTGCAAAACCAAAAACATGTTGTAAATCACTTGACAAAGTTTACTTAACAACACAGGAGGGTTTTACAATGTTGAAATTGCAAAACTAGCCGAGGAACTGCTAAAGATGAAATTGATATTCAATAGAAAATAAAATTTTAATTAAAAAATTTGCTTAAAACCCGGGCGTTGATAAACGTGGTCCACATAAAGATGTTATATTTTGGGAATTTAAATAAATTTTTTCTTACTTCTTTATTTTCTTAAATTTCAGCAATTTTTTTTTGGCCAAAATCATGTACAAAATTGGTACATCCTTTGACTATATTTACTGGGAAACCTTATATTTACGAGAATGTTGCTCTTAATACTGTATTCCATGAAATGTTTTCCCACAAAAGCCTTTACTTTAGTAGCAATCTCCTGTTGCTTTACAATTTGCAAGAAATCTTGTAAATTATGGACCATAATAACCTACTGTGATATATTACTACACATACCTTGCCTTTCCCCCCCGCTACTAACAATATTAATTGTACGAGTCTATTTCGTATGCATGAATGAAAGCCTAGAAAATTATGCACAAGTCCTTTAACGTACACATGTAAAGAAACCAGAAAATGTTTCACATCAACTTTAACATGAGTGTAGTTGGTGGGCAAATGTAAAAATAAAACAAAAAAACTTAAATACGAGAAAAGAAAATTGTCAACTGAAAAACTACACACTGTGTTGAAGGATTTTGTTGTCGTTTGGTTTTTTCTCCTCAACTGCTGTTGGTGGTACTTTCCGGTGACACACTGCAACGTAAATTATTACAGGAAACAAGAGAATTGTTAACCGCCAAAGAAATGTGAAGAAAAAAACGCTTCAGAAAAAAATGGCAACAATTTTAAAGAAGTTCCCCCTGAAATAAAGTCTATTAAAGGGAAACCGAAAAAAATTTCGAATTGTTTTCGAAACTTTAAGTAGAAAGTTGGAAGAAAAAAAGAAAATAAACTCTTGCGTAAGAATACTTAAAAGTATCCACGAATATAAAGACAAAAAAAGAAAAGAAAAGAAAATATCGGCGAAAGATTTATACCTCGAAACTTTTCTCCTCTAACGTTGTAGTTATTGTTGTTGTTCTTGGTAAGTGGAAAAAATAGAAACAAAAACAAAAATAAAAATGAAAAGTTTTAAATAAATAAATTATTTTCAATAAATTTAAATATTAAAGTAAGGCTTAGAGAGAGAAGAGGAATACAATGTGCTTCAGTATGAGGTTACCAGAGTTCAATGCAGAAAAGGTTATTCCCAGTCATTAATTATTTTTATGTAATCGCATGTTTTTTAATCAAATTTTCTAAATTATTTAGTATTTGTTTGTTTGTATGTTTTTTTATTTATTTATGCTCGCATGTGCTAATGTAAATACATGTTAAAGCCTCATGTTATTTATGATGATATTAACACCAATACTTACTTATAATATGTGTGTCTGTTCACGTATGTGTTCATGTATGTATTTGTATGTATTTGTATATAAATTATCATTATTGTAATCATTTGTAATGGTGTTTGTAAGATGTACGAATTTTATTTCTATATCTACAGCGTTTAACTAATGCCCGGAGCTACTTTCAATAGTAATGTAGTGTCAGTCTGGTAAGGAGCTTGTTCTTGTCTTATTGGGGCATATAAAAATGTGACTTTCTTAACAAATTATTCCATACACAAAATGAATTTTATTTCTAAACATATTTGTTGTGATCTTCAAGACCTTTTATTATGTTTATATTGCCTTCATATGTCCATTACTCTTAGACATTAGTGGCGTAATGGCCAATTGATATACAGCGGCTTTTGCTTCTGATAAATTACTTTTACTATCTCTAAGAAACATAATAACCACGATTATTTTCTTCAAACACACCGCGTCTTCACACAAGACTGACTCAACTTTTACTAACTCAGTTGCCTGCTTTGCCTTGCATTTTATATGGCAGAGTAAACAGGCTAATGAATGTTTTTGAAGGTGAATGTTCGTGACTTCGCCTTCTCGAAATCTCTGTAAATGTAACCATCGTTGTTCCATTATTGCTGTTTGTGTATTTTGTCTGCATTTATTCTTGTAGTGTTTGTTGTTGTATTTTTGTTTACTTGTTTACCATTTTTTATGCTGGTGTTTGTTTTTGTATTTTTGTTTATATTTTTAATGTTAAACGATGTAATAGCAAAACACCTGTATCTATATTCTTCATTTTCGTAACAATATAGTAGTCATACGTTGTATAGTTGTTAAGTACGGTAAAACATGAGAATCAAAAGCTCCAAGCTCACATTTATAGTTGAACTCAATATCTCTACGAGCGCCATGTCTTAACTGTTTTATTTTAAGGTTAAGCAATAGAAATTTGATTTGATAATTTTGTCACATTGTAGCAGCTTACATACATGTATAATATTGGTCATTACAAAGCTTCAATCAGAATTACAATCGAACTTTTCAAACCACTTATATTGTGTGTGTTAATTTTTTACACGAGCGCCACGCACTACAGTTTAAAGTCGATTCCAAGTGACAGATTTTTCTGAGAAACTTTTTCATGGCAATTTGATTCACTTTCAGTGTTTTTGCCAGAAATCTGCTAAGAGGAAGTCGCCGAAGACATATTTTTTCAAGTTTCGTTTTATTGGAGATGTCTGACCTAGATTTTGAAACGAGGTCTCATGTCTAATAAGTCACTACACTACTTGCTTCTTTGTAGCAGCTTATAATAGATAATTTCCTTCGTTTCCTAAAACCATGCAGAGACCAGCGTGTGATAGCATAACAAAGGCAATGAGAACCTATCCTACCCCGTTGAATTTTGTTCCAGTGATTAGGGATTAGAGAATTCATTAGGTGATTTCGTGATCTAAGGAATCGATTGACAGATAGCTCTTAACTATTCCCTCAACAGAACCAGTAAATTCTATGATTTGGGAAAGTGCTTCGCAATGAGACTTTTTAACAAAAATGAATACAGTAATCTGGCAGCTTTATATTCTCTTAAAAGAGGAAATATTTTGTCGTAAAGAACAGAAATCTAAAATGGATCTTAGAACAGAAGCAGAAGTCCTTAAACCTGGAATGAAAATTTTTGAAAACAAAGCAACTTGCAACGATCTGTCAAGCTAAAGTCTCTCTAAATCGTAAGATGTGCTCAATTCAACTTGGATACATAGATACATACATACATAAGTGGTCATTGCAACCCTTTAGTCAGGATTACGACTTAGCTTCTCAGACCACTTATGTTGTGTGTGTTAATTTTATACATGAATGGCGGGCCCTACAGTTTAAAGTCGTCTCTGAACGACAGATTTTTCTGAGAAATTTTTCATGGCAATTTTATTTGGTCTCAGAGTTTTTGAAAGTAAACTGCTAAGAGGAAGTCAACAAAAAAATACTTCGTTTTGTTAGAGTTGTCTGACCTGGTGTTAGATGATGTGTAAAAACCAGGACACACAGGTCCCCCTTAGAAGCCTTGGCCCTTAAAGGGTTAAACCGAATATAGTATGGGACTTTCTGAGGAAGATCATTTTGCAAGACAAGGCAAAATAAGGTTGTCTTCCGCTAGATCACAAATCATGTAAAAATTCTCAGCAATGAGCAAGCAAATGAACATGTATAGAGGAGAGCTTCCACGCTGTTGTGAGGCTAGAACCGTTCTGTAGAGTGGGAGTGGATGTTTGAAAAGGTATGCCTAACGAAAGAAAGATCACTCTTTTCAAACCAAGTAGGTTAGAGGCAATAGCAACTTTTGTTGGGAGACTACAATAAGAGGAGATCTGACTCATGTGTTAGACTATCCAGGAAAAACCTGAAGTTGGTGTATGAACTTTTGACAGAGCACTAAAGACTCCGAGTACATTTGTTTAGAATGGGGGCTGTTTCAAGCCAAACATGTAGGTTCTGCAACGATGAGAATGAATCCGCGGACCATTTTCTTGGAACCAGTGAGGCATTAATGCCTGGGTGCATATCAGATGCTAGGCAGAGAAGGTATTGAGGTATGCCAGGGCAGTAGACTTGGGGAATGCATTACAGGGATATCCTATAAATTTGAATTGAAGTGCAATAGATCGTATATATGCAGTACTAAAGTACCTTTGCACGACTATAATAATAATAATAATAAACGTATAAAAAAAATTAACCTAAGTTTACTTGACTTCAATCAAAATCTTGACGTCATTTTCAAGCTAAACAATCAAATTCCTTTGCATCAATTTGTGTTGCGTTGTTGGTTGTTGAAGGTAAGGGTAGATAATAATTATCTTTCACAAATTTTCATACTTTTTGATAGGACCTAAGAATTAAAGAGAGCTGTTCCTTTAAATATAAAATAATCTACAAAGTCAGCTATAATTTATTTCGTAGATACTGACGTAAAAGCCTAATTACCATTCCCTAATAAGACTGCATATACATACGTTTTATACAACCCATTATTAATAGGAATTTTGTCAATGTTTTTTTATTCGCTGTTTTTACATTTTATGTTCATACTTTTTTAATCCTCTTTAAAAAAAAACGAATTTTTTTGTTTTAATAGAGTAGCACAGCTCATATTCCTTATATTCCATAAGCTATTTTGGCTTTAAACCATAATTGCCCTCATGTACTCGCTCATACGAATGATTCCACCAAAATTTGGGTTAAACACGGAACAATTTAATGCCGTTTTTTTCTTTTTCTTCCTCTTACTCTTACTCGATTTTTTTATATTATTACTCGCATACATTCGCGCATACATTTGTTCTTCTCAGTTGACATTTTATTTTCTCACTCACTCAAGTAATTTTGTGTTCCCCGAAAAACGAAAGGGGATTGTTTTTGTGCCAAAAAGAACTGCTGAACTTTGACGTTCACATTAACGTTTGGCTGTTTTGGCTGTGTCGTTGTCGTTCTTTTCTATTTCATGATGTGACTGTCAGTTGACTGAAAAATATACTAATGAGCTGAAAACGATTTGTAAACAGACTTTTCTACTCACACAGATCATATATGAGCAGCACATATATGTATGTACGTACACATGTAGGAGTTTATATAGAGTGTGTGTATGTTAAAAAGGAAGGAAATGTGAGATGGGAAAGCCAGCTTTGTAAGTGAAAAAAAGCAGCTTTGCTAACGGAAAGGCATAATGGCTTAAGTGATTTTACAAATATAAATAAAACCATTAACCTAGTTTCTCTCTTTCCGTCTCTCTCTTTCTGTTTTTTGTTTCATCTAATCGTCTACAAAATATTATCTTCTTATGGATTTTTTTTGGTTTCTTCTGCAAAAATAAACTCCAACATATACCCTAAAGCCTCGTTCCATACAAATAGTGGAAATTTTCCTTACTCGTTGGCTTATTTGTCAAATGTTTGCATGTGTATTTGTTTGTGTAAGTATAACAAAGATTTTCCTATTCATCTATGGTATGCTATATGATATGTTGTTCTTCCTTTTTTTTTCTTAAATGGATTTTAGTTTGGCTATAAAAATTGTTACAAGTACCCGCCTCTCTTCACTTCATATATCTTTCCGTGTGTGTGAGTATGTCTTATCAGAAACATTGAGTTCAAGTGTTAATTTAATTGGTAGCTTAACATCAATTTTATGTGTGTGACAAACAACAATCTCGAAAGAAGATAAAACTCAAAATAAAAAGAAACATGACATCCACTCACTGCCTTGGTATGAAGTAGTTTTTAATAGAATTTTTAATGTTTTTTCAGATTTCATTTCATTTCTTTATATTTTTTTTTTATTTTGGTTTCGTTTTAAAAAAAATTCATTTCCATCCAGCGTAACGTTGTAACATGTGTTGTGATAGGAGATAGGAGGTCAGTTTTATTTATTTTGTTAAATGATTCCATTACTTTTGAAATGAAATTCACTATTTGCTTAGCCTGAATTTCGTATACATATATGGCATCATTCGAGTAATGCTAAGCGAGGTGTGTCCAATAAGTAAAGTTATCATTCGATTTTCACAGATGAATATGGTCCATGTTATAATTCTACAAGTTATTGTCGAACACCATTAAATCAAAAAAAAAGTGTTTCTTTTTAGCATTTGTGATGATATTTAGTATCCATAATTTAATATATATAATATATAATGTTTAAAGTATATATACATATAATGTTTTAAAGTTGGCTTTAGATTTTTCAACTCAAGCCTGCCGTCTGATCTGGAGTATGCCAAAAACTATGTTAATAAATCAGAAGACTTCTGGAATACTGTGATATTTACGGACGAAAGTAAGTTAAATATTTTTGGCTCAGACGGCAGGAGATTTGTGTGGCGTAGAGAAAATACAGCTCTTGAGTTGAAAAACCTAAAGCCAACTTTAAAACATGGTGGTGATAACGTGATCGTTTGGGGTGCCATGTTAGCAGGAGGTGTGGCAAATCTCGTTTTTATTGAAACTACAATAGATAAGCACCATTATTTGAATATTTTAAAAGAAAATTTGGAAGCTAGTGCAATGAAATTAGGAATGCTAGGTGATTTTCGACTCGTTCACGATAATGACCCAAAACATAAGGCCAAAATTCTAAGTGAATGGTTATGTGAAAACGTAAAAGAAGTGCTTTCTGATCATTCTCAGAGTCCAGATCTTAATCCCATAGAGCATCTATGGGGAGTTTTGGAGAAAAAAATCCGTCAGCTTACAATCACTGGCAAGGAAATGGTCAAAAACGTTATTACCGATTAATGGCTGAATATTGGTCAAGAAATTACTAGTAAATTATTATTATCAATGAAGAACCGTTTAAAAGAGGTTATTAAAGCCAAAAGATATCACACCCGTTATTAAAACCACATTAATTAGTTTTAAGGTGTAAATATTATTCTGTACGGATAATTTTTTGAGTTTGGTTTCTGAAGTATTTTCTTAATTTTGTTAGTTCAATAAAATTTATTTCTGTTTTCACCTTTATGTGTTTGTATTTGTGTAATATGCCTGTTGCACTCTTTAAAAATCAAAAACTCATTTTCATTGGATATATATTTTCCGAACTACATTAAATTATATTTTCAATAGTTTAGTGTACGGGCAATTGTTTGAATCAGTGTATGTTGTGTGTGTTAGTTTTATACATGAGTGGCGGGACCTACAGTTTAAAGTCGACTCCGAATGACAGATTTTTTGAGAAACTTTACATGGCAATTTTATTTACTCTCAGGGTTTCTGCCAGAAATCTGCTGAGAGCAAGTCGCCGAAGAAATATTTCTTCATATTTCGTTTTGATGTCTAACCCGGGAATTGAACCGTGGCCTTACGTCTAATAAGCCAACACACAACTTACTAGACTACGGCGACTTACTAGACTACATGCTAAAGAATGCAATGCTTTATTCCAGGATCCCATTTGCTCCGACCACTTGGCAACTATTCTGTTGAAATCTGTCCAAATCTTTTGATATGACGTTGCGATATCTATAAAGGCGTATATGTATGATGTATCAACATGTATATCAGAGGTCAGCAATGAGTATTCAAAACGATGAGTAGATTCAAATCATACTTATAATTTCTGATACTTATACGCATTCATACTTATTTTAATGTCATACTCATACTACTCATATTCAGGGTTTGAAATACTCATGGCACTCATACTTAACAATACGCATGTTGTTATTGATTTCGACTCTCCCTGACTCATCGTATACACGAATCACAAAATAATTATGATTCGCGTACGAACACTACAATCCTCACAAGAAGGTTGTGTGTTTGCTCTGCTTGCTGCCTTTGTCTTTCTTGTTTATGTGTCTCTCTTTTCTCTTTGTAAATGCAACAACTAAGACTGTAAATTTTGACGAATGATTCGAATCACTCGAATCATTTATGAGTATTATAAGTATTTTTCTAAATTTGTGAATCTGAATGAGTAGGCGTATGAATCAAACATATTTCGAATGGTATGAGTTTGATGTCAACGTTGTACTCATACTCATTGCAATCTGTACTTATAAATCAATGCTGTACTGAGTACGAAAGAATCAGAGTAGTTGGATTTCAATACTATTGACTCACTCATACTCAAAATTTCATGAGTACTTATGAGTAGTGAAAAAGCGATTCATTGCTGATCTCTGATGTATATAGCATATTGTTACGAAAATGAAAAACCTAGATACTTGTGTTTTGCTTTTACATAGCTTAACATTCAAATTATAAACAAAAGCAACGAAAACAAAAACAACGAACTTGTATACATGATAAACAAGTAAACAAAAATATACCAAGAAACACTACTATAAAAAATGCTGAACAAGTAAACAAAAATGCAACAACAATGACTACATGAATAAATAAAAAATCGAAATTTACATTTATAGAGATTTCGAGAAGCCGAACTTATGCACATTCGCCTTCAAGAACATTCATCAGAATGTTTACGTTGCCATATAAAAGGGGAAGCAAAGCAGGCGAATGAGTTAGTGAAGTTCAATCAATCTTGTAAGAAGACGCAGTGTGTCGTTACAAAGATCTGCCGAACAATTGTTATCATTAAAGCAAAAAGTGTAAACAGAGGAATAACAAAGAAATGCAATTGTTGTTGTTTACATCAAGTTGTGAACAGTTGCACATAGAATTGTGCAAATAATAAAGAATTTTAATTAAAACTAAACACAAATTATTTTTATTTTATTTGTAATCTAAGAACTCATATTTTAAAAGTTTTTAAAAGATAAAAACTTAATAACTTTAAAATACAAGAAGCTTCTTTTTATGTATTATGATTATTGTCATGAGGAGTTGCCATAGTACTATGATCATACGATCCCCCAATATTATAGAGTATAATGTCACCTCCAAGCCTGTTACCCTAACTAACTTTAGGTTGCTAGGCGGTGTCAGACAAACTTCCCCGCATAGGACTTGATATGCACCCAGTTATTTCCTTCTGAAAAGTAGTAATGCCCCACAGGTTGTAAAAATGTGTTCTGATCATTCATTCTCAACGTCACAGAATCTTCATGTTGGGCTTGAAATAACTCACTTTTTGAATTAATGTACTCTGAAGCCTGTCGCCGTTGTCTAGTAGGCAGTGTATTGGCTTATTAGACGTCAAGCCACGAGTTAAACCCCACGTCAGATTTCCCGAACCAAACGAAATATGAAAAAATGTTTCTGCGGGGACTTCCTCTCAGCAGATTTCTGTCAAAACTGTCAGAGAGTAAATAAAATTGTCATGAAAACTTTCATAAAAGAACAGTCGTTTGAAATCGGCTTTAAACTGTAGGTCCCCCCACTCATGTGTAAAATTAACACACACAATATAAGTGGTGTGAAAAGTTATGTCGTAATCCTGACTAAAGGGTTGTAATTACTAATTATGTATATGTATGTGAATACTGGTTGCCAAACTCAAGTTATTGCTGGATTGTCCGAAGCATGAGTAAGATCTCCTCTTATTTTTCAACACAGCAATAAGGTCCATTGTGATATCACAATTAATATTCAACTCGGAGATAAAACATTCCTTAAACCTGACTCCAGCAGAAATCTTTCTATTGCAGCAATCTTTATATTCGATTGGATACAAGGAAATGAGAGTTTAAGAACCTCCACTCTTTATATCAAGGGCAAAACACTTGAAGTGAAAGCTAGGCTTTTCTTCAGATCCATTTTAAACGTTTTGAACCTTGTGTATTTAAATTTGCAAAAAATATTTCTATTCTCCTCAATACAGCTTCAAAACACCATCCACTTTATATTGTAATGGAAAGCAAAATTTATTTTTAAATCCTTAATTAACCCAGATTTCTGATTTAGAATATAAAACCAGAAAGTAAATGTCAAACATTAAAGACGGTTTAATTTCTTCTACCTCTCTCTCTCTCTCTCTCTCTCTTTAATACAAAGTGGCAAGTAATACAATTTCTTCCTGTCAATTTATCTATTTGTGGATATCTTTTCTTTCTTTTTTTATAATCACTATCAAATGCATTTGTCGAGATACACACACAGAGTGAGTGTGACTGTTTTTGTAAAAGGAAAAGCAGTATTTGACAAAATTTAAATAAAAAATACACGCACATACACAAAAATGCATACACGTATAATACTGTGAGCAAACATTCACAGAATTCAATAGAATTGCTACACACACACAAGCATACATATATTCACATATGTATTTTGAAATGCATGTTCAAATACAAACGATTTGATATTTTTTTTTTGCTTCCTTTGTTGTACTCCCTCTATTTACGCTTTTTAAATTGTTTTTCTATGTGAACTCAAGTGCACCCTCTTTTGAATGCAGGAGATGCACAAACACAAACACATTCGCACATATTTATTTGCGAATATCTCTTTCACTTTAGATAACACAAGCTTTCATATGTTGCATATGTATTTACATATGAATTTCTACTATATATACACTGAGGGAAAAAAGTTTAACACACCTTAAGCAAAATAACAATTAAAGTTCCATACTATGCAACAGTCAGAAATGCATAAACGATTCCATAAAATGATCAAAAGGTGCCTTATATTCTAAGTAGCATTAAAAGAATTTATTTTTGCAGTGTAGGACCTGTTTAATACAGTGATCATATGATACTTTAAGGACAATGAAAAAATTCTTCTTTTCATTGAAAGGTTTTTCTTTGAATTTCCAATTGTAGGTAAGGAATTGTATCTAATATTCATTCCTCAGTATGATTTGCATGCGTCCATGATTACGTGCCCACACCCTGTTGACTTTGGGCTGTTGAGCTTATATGCGCGGTGTCCATCTAATATAACTTTTCAAATTTAAAACAAAATATATACAAACTTTGCTCTGTGTTTGCACAAAACAAAGTTGAATAAACTGTACACAGTCATTGTTTCGATAGAAATTGTTTTTAATTTTCATTTCACTTCTCGATTGTTTTTTACTTTTTTCTTCTTCGTTTAATTTTGCTTTTTAGAAAAAATTTTACCATCACCAATGTCACTTCTGTTTTTAATGCCTAAAAATAGTTGCAAACTTTAAATGGAATTTTGTTTATGAAGTCAAAATAAGTACAAATATACCGCGTCTATTGTGTTTTAGTACACCAACAAAAGCTCAACTGCATCTATCTCAACAAAGAAAGCCACATAATTCTTTGCAAACGTTTGATATTGCTACGAAAATGAGCATCTAGATAGTGGTGTTTTGCTTTTACATCGCTTAACATTAAAATTATAAACAAAGAAATATAACAACAAACACCAGCATAAAAAAATGGTAAACAAGTAAACAAAAATACAAAAACAAACAATACAAGAATAAATGTAAACAAAAATACAAAACAAACACTACAAGAATAAATGTAAACAATGATGTTTAAATTTTTAGAGATTTCGGGAAGACAATGTCATGAATATTCGCCTTCAAGAACATTCATCAGACCGTTTACTCTGCCATGTAAAAGGCAAAGCAAAGCAGGCGAGTGAGTTAGTGAAGTTCTGTCAGTATTGTGTGAAGACGCGATGCGTTTGAAGAGAGTAATTGTGGTTTGAAGATCTCCGTTACGAAGATCTGTCGAACAATTGTCTAGTAAATGCTATTGTTTATGCAAAGGTTATAAACAGAAGAATAACAAAGAAAAGCAATTGTTGTTGTTTACATCAAGTTGTGAATAGTGGCATACATAATTGTGCGAACAATAAAGAATTTCAATTCAAACTAAACAATATTGTCCATGATATGTTTTGAATACATAGTAGTTTCGAGAGAATTCTAACAGATAGTCAAGGAAATTATTTTTTGTCACGTCTTTAAAGCGTAGTATAGGAAATATGTTTGATTACAAATCCATTGGGTTTCTTTCGAAAGTTTTTCGTATTAAAAAAAAAAAAATAAATAATCAAATTTCAGTAATCAATAATTTTTAAGCTGCATAATCGTTTGCAAGAAAGGCTATAGGAATTCAGATGGCTTTTGAACAAAGTGGGAACAGGAGCACAATGAAATAATTAATGTCCATGGAGAAACTTTTACGAGGAAGTGGAGGTAATTGATGACGCAGAGCACACTATTTTCGAGTGTGCACGCTGGCAGAGCTATCGCTCTGTACTGACGTCAATAGTTGGAACGATCACAGCTGCTAATATTGTCGGGGTTATGACTGCGAGTAGTGAAAATTGGACCTCGGTAGTGAATTATGTAGAGCGCATTCTGAGACGGAAGAAGAGAGATCTTGAGGCTGCAGAACGAGTAAGCATTCCGGCATAGGTGATACTGTCACACGTGCCAAGCGTGACCGCGACGATGATTTAGACGAAAGGAATAGTGGAGACGCTTAGATGACTCCTCAACTTTCGATTCGCAATCCGGACGCGGATATAAACATGAAGAGGCAAAAGGGCCAAAAGAACTCCACTCCAAAGTAATACCACCGTAGTTCCGGAGTGGGCACAAACAACTCCACAGGAGACGAGGGGGGATTTAGTAGGTGAGGGCCCCACACACGGAGCATGTGACGACTTCTTCTAAGGTGCGGTTAGATACATTTACCCCTCCTCAGCGAAAAAAAAATTGAGAAACTGACGGGTATCTTTCTATGCCATCGAAAGATGCACACAATTCAACTTAGATAGAAAGCAGGGAGGACAGGACAAAGCAATATTATCTGACAGCATGGTCGCCATTCGAACACGCGGCTGTTATGAGGTTAAATTGAAGATAGCAAGGGACTAGGGAAGCTGAATCGACAATATATGGGTAAAATAACGTTACCTAGGTTGTGAGGCGATCCTTGGTATTGAGCAAACAGAAGAGCTTGCAAGAAGGGGAGTTGCCGTCTGTAGTGGATGTGGAAGTTTTGGAAAGTCTATTTAATGAAAGATAAGATAGAGAGGGTTAATGTACTAAATTCGTCATAGATAGCTTCGTACACTAGCCACGTTGTGTGTGTTAATTTTATTTATGAATGGCGAACACTACAATTTAAAATCGACTCCAAACGGCAGATATTTGAGTAAATTTTCATTGCAATTTTTATTTATGCGCAGAGTTTTTGCACGAAGACTGCTGAAGGAAATTGCCAAAGAAATATTTTTTAATTTTTAATAAGCCAACAAACTACCTACTAGACTACAGAGAGGTAAAGGTTCTCCTCAAACTAAGTGGGTTTAGAAGTCGCCGTAGTCTAGTAGCTAGTGTTTTGGCTTATTAGACGTAAAGCAAGGGTTCGAGCCACAGGCCAGACATCAAGATAAAATACAAAAAGTATTTCTTCGGTGACTTCCTCTCAACAGATTTTTGGCAAAAACTCTGAGAGTAAAGAAAATTGTCATGAAAAAGTTTCTGAAAAATCTGTCGTTCGGAGTCGACTTTAAACTGTTAGTCCCACCACTCATGTATAAAATTAACACACACAACATAAGTGCTGTGAGAAACTAGGACGTTGTACAATGGGTCAATTCGACCCCCGGATACTGTACTTGTCTTAGTTGACAAGTACACGTTCTCTAACCTAACCTAACCTAACCTAAGTGGGTTTGAGGCAATTAAAAACTTTCTGTTGGGAAATTACAACAAAAGGGGATAAAGGGCCTCTGCTTCTTGCGTGCCTACTCAAGTTGGTCACACCAATCGATGACAGGGCCTCCTCGATTTGGTCTTTCCAACGGATACAAGGTCATCCTCTTCGCCGACTTCCGCAGATTCCCGCATCAAATACCCAGACTCAGAGCACACTTACTCAATATAGGAGTTCCTCCGAGCACAACATTTTAATTCAGTGTGTCTGATCGGAACACATTGTTGGAACCTATATGTTACTCAGGAAGAAATATCTGAATGTATATGAAGTGCTAGACAGGAAATTGTCAGACAGTGTTGATCCGTAAATGTATAACAAGAGCACTTATTTCACTCCATTGGATGTATCATTCTGTACTTTTTTTTTAATATTTTGTTATGTACCTGTGACACTTGGAAGTTACATATAAATACGGCAAGCCTTTATAAATCCAAGACTTCTAATGGGCCACCAAATAACTTTTTTTTTTGAAAAAGCTTTAAGAATAAAACTACTGAATATTTTCTCAAATTTCTTTTTTTAATTGAAAGTACAATCCTTCCGGTTAATAATGGAAAATAATTTCATTCAAATGGCTGCCTCGGCTAGACATGCAGTAGCCTACACAAGAAGATGCCGTTTTTGGCAAAAAAAATCATCTTTTCAGATGAAGCTCATTTTGATCTTGGCGGATATGTAAACAAGCAAAATTGTCGCATTTGGGGCACAGAAAACCCGCACGCATACATTGAAAAGCCGCCGCACCCAAAACGAGTCACCGTTTGGTGCGGATTTTGGTCCAGAGGCCATTCTTTTCATTCATTTCTTGTACTTTCAAATAAAAAAAGAAATTTGAGACAATATTCAGTAGTTTTTTTTTAAAGCATTTTCAAAAAAAAGAAGTGATTTGGCGGACCCTTTACCTGTGACAATTGGAAGCTACATAGAAATAATGCAAGTCTTTATAAATCCTGGACTTTTTTGTACGTTGAATGTATTCTCCTACTGAACAGGAATCAGTTTAAGTTGAAATCCTTGATAATCAAACTTTCTTTCCCATGATATCATTTCATATTTTGTGTATTTGTATTAATCTGCTTGTAATTCCCATTACATTGCTAACCAATTGCCTTAAGATTGAAAAATTGCTTGGAATTTTTGCAAACAATTGTATACAAAATATTTAACCACACACACACACACAGCATTTAATAAAGATCTCCTGTTAAATTTTTTATATTTCGGGCACATCACAAGATTAGAACAATTATGTGTTTTGGTCTTATCATTGTCTAACGGCTCTATACCAACTGTTACGAAATAAAACACAAGACACTAGGCCTACTACAAAGTTTGTATGGATATGTTTACCAAAATATCAAACGGCAACCCATGTATACAATGGTTTGGTTTGAAAAAGAATTCGTTTTTGGAAAAACCAAATGACCTTAAGCAAAAAAATTTATATTTTTCTTTAACAGTTTAGTTTAGTTTTCCTTGTCTTATGGGCAGCAAACCTAAACAAAACGAGCAAAATTTCTCTCTTGTAAGCATGTCTTAATTATAACAGTTGATTTATGGGCCTAAAAGAATCCCCAAAATGTTACAAACAAACAAACAAAAAAAGATGTCACATGCGAATTCCATACAACTTTGAGCCTCCCACACTATGTACAATATATAGATATGCCACATAACAAGAACCAAAGAAGACATGTGGCAAGTATTAGTCAAATAAGTATGGTGGTATCAGGGAGAGCCAAGGATAAGAACCCACATAGCAATAACTGGACATAAACCCCAGGCATTGTATCCCACTGTGTGGCAAAATATCAAAGAAAATCTGTTTTTTGTCAGGCAATAAATTTTACAAATTAAAAACTGAAAGCAAGAAAAGGCTCTCAAAACAGTTGGCATGACTTGTAGAAAATAAAACATCGAATGACAACAACAACAACAACAACAACAAAATAATAAAAAGGAAAACTTTAATTTGAATTTTATCACAAATTTAACAAACAATACTTGCTTAAATCTTTTTTTTTCAATTTAAAATTTCCTTTTTTTTCAATATAAAACAAAATTCTAACAACAGCAACAACAACATGTGCAAAACATATTCTATTTGTCAAATTTTGGTTCTACGAAGATTTCAAACACGATGCCTCAGACCATAGACCAGTTGTTTCTCCCATATCAGCAGCATGAACAATTTAAATTTGTTTGCAGCAAAAGGAACCACTTGTGAGTTGTATTTTTTAAAACGAGAGGAAGACTAGAAAACTAGAAAATTTATATGGAAAACAAACTAAAAAGAAAGTAGAAAAAACTTAAAGAAAGAAAAAAAACTTAAGTGAAATAACAAAGTTAATTTATGCTAAAAACTACAAACACATGAATGTATGTAGTTTACCCACAGTGCAGCACCTTCGCATAAAGGCAAATTGATCTACATTAGAGTCATAGAAACATACATAAAACGTTTTAAAATATGAACTATTAGATTGCAAATAAAATAAAAAAATAAATTTGTATTTAGTTTTAATTAAAATTCTTTATTATTCGCATAAATCTTTGCTCCACTGCTCACAACATGATGTAAACAACAACAATTGCTTTTCTTTATATACTTCCGTTTATACCCTTTGCATAAACAATAACAATTACTAGACAATTATTCGACAGATCTTTGTAACGGAGATCTTCTTCCACGATTACTCTCTTAAAGCGCACCGCGTGGTCACACAAGACTAGCTGAACTTCACTAATTACAGTCGCCTGCTTTGCCTTGCCTTTTATACCGCAGAGTAAACAGTCTGATGAATGTTCTTGAAGGCAAATGTTCATGACTTCGCCTTCTCGAAATCTCTATAAATGTAAACAACGATGTAAACAACGATGTAAACAACTATGTTTGCATTTATTCTTGTAGTGTTGTTTGTGTATTTTTGTTTACTTGTTTACGATTTCTTTTTATGCTGGTGCTTGCTGTTATATTAAGCATTGTTTTGTTTTTGTAGCTTTTGTTTATAATTTTAATGTTAAGTTATGTGGAAGCAAAACACCAGTGTGTAGATTTTTCGTTTTCGGAACAATATTCATTAATCCACATACATACATAAAGTCTCAGAAAGAAAATAATTTTTCTGCAAATGTTGTAAACAAGTAGAAGAGAATACCAAGAGCACACCAATATACCAATACCAAACAGCACCTCAATATAAAATCTGGTGTAGAGAATACATACAAAGCATCTCAACGAACTTTTAGAGTTTCGAACAACTGCATCTTGTTTAAAATATTTGGAAAGCCTTGATGCTGTTACAAAGTCAAACTGTTCATTGTAGTACACTGTTGGCAAATTTTAAGCCTAATTTATGAAAATATCGTATGCGGTCGACAAGGAATTGACGCTGAGGAAACAATTCTGTATGTTGGAAGCTAAAAAGCATTTTTAGGCAAACTTCATCCTGATGCAAATGATCTGCCATGACCATGATGCAAGTTTTGAGAATTTCAGAGAACTTTTGCTCGATTCAATCCCAAGAAAGTACTTGAACTTGTTTACGAAGATGGTCCATATAGCCAAGAGGATTCCTTTCCTAGCTCCTACCACACCATTTGATTATTACCCATAATAGAGGAAAACTGTTTAGTTAGAATGACACATAAGCAAAAATAATATAAAAGCGGTGACTTAAAGGCATTTGAGTTTGTTACTACCATAGTAAAAAGTTTTTCAAAACCTATTGATTTCGAAAATAAAGCCAAAAATTAAATGCAATCAGATGTATGCGAGACTATCACTTTGGGTTCCGAAGAAAACTTATCGCCATTGACTGAAGCCACAGATGGGTGCAAATCATAAGGACGTCTTTCCAGAAGAGATACTTCCACCCTGCAAAGAATGGGTAGTAGTTAGGTAAGTTGGATTGGTAGCTTTGATACCAAAGCTCACTTGAGCACGCATAGGTAAGGCGCAAAGGTCTGATTTATAAGCTGAAATTAGAATTTCCAAACCATTGGAAAAGTATACAGTCGGCCACAAATTTATAGTTATTGCAATCAATTTTCTAAGTTCTTCTCTAGCGATCGTTGTACAAAGGATAGTATATTCTGCTGTCATGCCCACTTTTCTGCCTTTGACACTGCTTTATTGTGGACACATGAAAGACCTCCCGAGGAATTTCAGGAGCATTAGCAACAGATCTTTCAGCTGAAGAAATGATTAAGGCACTGCAGAATTAAAGCGAGTGAAAAACTGTGTTCACATTAGCAATTAATATACGACGGGATATATGTCCCTCCGTTAAATAATCAAGTTTTGCCTCAACAGTCGTTCTTAAAATATCTTGGAGTTTACATTGATTGCCACCAGATTAAGAAATTTCAGAAGCAAATTTAGCTCGAGACAAATTAAAACATTTTGAAATTCAATGACTAATTGGCAGGAACTCACGGTCCAAGTGAGTTTGCATACTTCTACTGTTCACTCTGAAAACCGTGTTATGCTACTCAATGGTGGGGAACAGATAAAATTCAAATGCGATACGACAAGAAAAAGTCGATTGTCGATCAGAACAGAGATTCAAAATAGTAAGCAAAATACTTGAAAAAGCTGTTTTTGTACCCGATTGTCCTGGCTTGTGATGTCTTGGACTAACGCGGTAACATTTGTCTCAAAAAGAGGGAGACGTCGCTCCCATTTCCTTACAATTTTGTTAAAAGCTTTGAATTAAAAAAAAGGCTTCAAGTACAAATATTTGTGTCACGGCTAAAAGATATTTCTCACAACCATTCTTTATTTCTTAAAGTTTTCCGTCAGTTGTTACGGATCTAAGCAGATAAAAAGAATAATTTTATGAAAAATTTTAATTTTTTAAAATTTTCTGAACACTTGAATTATTTTCAGTGTGATAATTCGCTTTTTACCCAAAATTCGATGCAAATGTTTAGATTCAGCATTTTTCTGTAAAACCCAGTTAGTTGGAAACACCATGTCTCTGTCACTAAGAGACGAAACTTTCAAAATTTTAAATTTTTTCGCTATTTCTTTCCTTAGACCTCAAACAACCTTTAAACAAGTAGTTGCCACTGTTGTTGAGCTGTTGTGTTTCCATCAACATTGTATAAAATATGTACCACACACAGCAAACTCATGTGAATTTTGCAGGCACAATTACATGTTGAAACAAATTTATGCAAGTGATTTTGTTTTGTTCCTTTCATCCCCCCTAACCCGGTGATTGTGTATTTTTTCTTTTTTTTCGTTCTGTGCATTATTTTGTTGCACAAACTAAACATGCTGGCATGCAACACATAGACTTGTAAACCAAAACATGCATGTAGACAATCTCGGCATGATAGGATATTTATGTACAACAGTTTTACATGCATGTGGGCAATTCCGTAGCATAAAAGGTAATGCCATCAGGTTAACAATACGAAAGGCATAGATTTTTAAAATATCCTGAACACATCTTCAATTTCAAAAATTAGGGGAATTGAGGGATTACAATGATTCACAGAGAAGATGAAGGAGTTTTAAAAAGAATTTTTATTAGAGGCCGGAACACGCGTATACGCTGTTAGGCTTGCTAACTGTTCCACCGGTAATGCCAGCCTCACAGATCTGATGGCAAAATTGCCTCAGCATTCCACAATTTCCCAAATTTTAGATCAAAATTTCATCAAAATTTTTAGAAGCATTCAGTTAGATTTGAATATGAAAACCAAATATGAATGCCAGTCTCCCACTACCACAAAAATCTGTGGCCCAAAAAAATGTATTGCACACTCAAGGATTTAATAGAATGCATATGTATTTCATAAAATGTCTCACACATACACACCCACTGCTTTAATAGAATATTTTGAAAGTGTTTGCACAAAACAAAACATAATGTTTCCTTTGTGTTCAGAATAAAATTTAAAGATAACACTCTCGCATTACCATAAAACCAAAATTGAATTCGTAACTCAAAATTTTGAAAAGTGCCCCATAGAACATGAGATTTTCTACAATACATAGTTTTATGTATGACAACAATACGTATGAGTAACAATTTTAATATGACGACATGAGTATGTATAATTGAATTGAATATTAAGTATACGCTGCAGGTGTAGATTTCGTAAAAATTTTAAATAAAAAAATTTAACACAATAGATTATATTTTCAAATTAAATTAAAATCTTCATTCAGTACAATTAAAATAATTCTTTTGGGATAATTATTTTCTATTTGAGTCTATATTATATTATGATTACCAAATTTTCTATAGAAAATGCAAGTTATCGACAAACGTATGTTATCGACAAAATTTACTCTCGGAAATTAATAGAAATTGTAACGGATAATTAAAATTTGTTAATTCTCTGCGCTAAGAGTAACTGAATATATGCACACTGACCGCCAAAAGTGAGTAAACACTACTGAAATCATTCATTTTCTTAGGATAGCGAGAAAAGTAAATGAAAATAGTCGAATAAATTTAAAAAATAAAAACCTTTATTTATTACTTATAAAATGTTAAAACAAAAACAACAATTCATGATAAAGGAACTTTTTTTATACTTAAGAACGAAACTGCTTTATACTTAAGAACAAAAGTGTTGACTCACTTATGGCGCTCAGAGTAGTTAATTATTTAGGATTTAAAATTAACATTTGCACTTCCATCCGGATAAAGTCCAAGTCAGGCGAAAACTGAAGTCAGTAAATCATTCGCAACGTGATATGTATGCTGTAGCAAAAGACTTTTAATGTAGATTCCGCGATATTATTGCATGTGAAGCTTATTGAAAAAAGAACATTACATTTAAAAAGCCATTGCATTCGGAAAGGATACGGCTTGGGGGAAGGAAAGGTTATTGTCTAGGTGTGACCTTAAGACGTTTTCTTTTAAATTATATTGGCATGAGGCAATGCAATCGATGATTATGGTGTAAAAGGAATAGAACAAAATTCTTTTGTATTTATTTTTATCAAGTGCACTCTGAAGCGCACAGTTTGACAAGATTTTATTAATTAAAATGTCCCATCTTTTATACTAAAATTTTGGCTGATTTGACAATTCCAAATCCACCCCTATACTTCTAATACAATTTTTAAATCAGCTTAATACTATAACACATGTTTGTGTGTATAATTAATACTTAACTATATTTAAAGGGTTTGTGTGTGTGTTAATCGTGGGACAAGTGGATGTCATATGACACGCGCCCGCTGTCCGAAATAATTCCCACGGTAAAGTGTGAAGAGAGCCACACACGATCACTAGCAATGCAATACAACAACAATACACATTGTGCATATTATATGCATACCAATACTGCCGGCGGTCACTCAACAAAGTGTCAAATGGTCGTCGCGTGTGCGCATTACTATTGTGGCGTTATTCGCAGCAGCGACGGTCAGCAACGTTGAGTCAAGTGGTCGCTGCTCACATGCAATTGGATATTCTTTTGTTTATGCACATGAAATGTCGTGTTGGTATTGACAACTGTAAAATCGTGCTACTGATCCATGATGTTGCCGCCATTATCTAGTTGATATTCTGTTGGTTTATGAAGAAATACAGAGACAGAGTATTCTAGTAGGTAGCGTGTCTGTTTATTGGACATGAGGCTTCGGTTCAAGTCCCAGGTCAGACATCTTCAACAAAATGAAATACGAAAAGATATTTCTTCGGCAACTTCCTCTCAGCAAATTTCTGGCAAAAACTCTGAGATTAAATAAAATTTGCCACGAAAAGTTTTTCAATAATTTGTCGTTCGGAATCGGCTTTAAACTGTGGGTACCACCACTCTTGTATAAATTGACCCACACAACATAAGTGGTGTGAGAAACTATGTCGTAATCCTAACTAATTGTAATGACCAATTATGTATGTATGTAATGATACTGCACAGCAGTTTCTTATACTCAAAACCACGAACAAATACGATACCTACTATAAGTATAAAAATTTTTAACTAAGGTCTTAGTAAAGTGTCTACTAGCAGGGAACTTCCGAACATTATGTTGTTATTTATTCAGAATGTTTTGTCAAATCACCTTGGACGGATATGTAATTCAACAAAACGAGAAAATAGTAGTTTTCGTGGAAAAATTATGTTCAACTTACTGATGACATCTAAATTACATCCAAAAGTGTTCAATGCATTACAAAAAAGTTACTGTATTGGCTGAATTTTGAAATGGGTGGGGTCAATGGGGCGATATTTTTTGGAGGACGATATTGGCCAGGACATCACTGTTCATAGCGAGCTCTATATAGGTCAATGATCATACATACTTACATATATAATTGGTAATTACATCCCATCAGTCAGGATTGCTACCTTTTACTCACACCACTTTTGAGTGTTAATTTTATACATGAGTGGCGGGTCCTACAGTTTAAAGTCCACTTCGAACAACAGATATTTTGATACACTTTTCATAGCAATTTTCTTTTACTCTCAGATTTTTGACAGAAATCATGCTGAAAGGAAATAGCCGAAGAAATATTTTTTATATATCAATCGAGATGTCTGACGTCGGGTAGAAAATAAGTCGATTATCACCAACTTCTTTCGACCTGAATTGGATTAGTTAGATACCAATGATATGAGAATATTTTCTTAACAGTCGTAGATGTTCAGATTGTGTCCGCAAAACACTGCAATGAAGATATTTTTTGCAAAAAGAGATATCAAATTGTACCATCAGCTAATATCACCCTTGTCGCTATATGGGCTGTATAGCAGGTTTGCGCGGGAAAAAGCACTATTTTCGTAGAATTCCCGATTCAGTTTTATGTTGAAAGCAGAATATTTTTTTTATTATTATTATAAGTATTAAAAATACTTTAAATTTTCAAATTAAACAGAATTACTACAAAACACTAAATAATACAAAATTAATACATTTTCGTTTAAAAATATTTTCATTTAATTCATTTTTAATATTTGTTGGTAATAAATTGTATAGCTGTAGTCCTTTATAAAACAACGTTTTCTGCATCTGGGTTGACTTCACTCTTTGAATTCGAAAGTCGTCCGTATTCCTCAGCATATAAGTTTGGCTTTCTCCCACATATTTAATCTGCTCGCATAGGTATTTAGGCGCGTCACCATTCTTCATTTTCTTAAACTGTAATTTTTGTTTTATATTCATCCATTTCAGATCGTGGACCATTGTATTTATATGCGTATACCGATCGCATTTTAATATTACCCTCATAGCTCTATTTTGAAATTTCTGCATTCTTGTAAGTTGAATTGCGGTGCTGCATGTATACAATATAGTGGAATCGTATTCAAAGTGCGGTTTAATTATGGTGGTATAAATAGTTACTGCTGTAGATTTTGAAATTCTCTTTCTAATTCTCTTCAGGAAGCCTATTTTCTTGCCAATTGTCTTACATGCATAATCGATGTGTTCGTTTAAGTTTAGTTTTCTGTCAATTATAAAACTTAGGTATTTTACATGCTCAACCTTTTCTATTACAGAATCATTTATTTTAAATACTTCGTCAGAGTTCATGTTTATTTCCATTATTTCTGTTTTGTTCTCATTTAATTTCAATTTATTCATTTTAAGCCATTCATTTATTTTCTGAACATCGTATTTCATGTTATCCTGGCATTCCCTATCGCTATTTGTCACCGTATATATAAGAGTGTCATCAGCGTACAATACAACTTTGCATCTTTCCAATACTTTTGGCATATCATTTATATATAATATAAACAATAAAGCACCTAATATTGAACCTTGCGGTACACCGAAATTATTAATCGCTTCCTCAGACACAGTATTATTCAATTTTGTTGTTTGCGTTCTGTTTTCAAGGTATGACTTGAACCATTCTAATTCAATTTCTCTTATTCCATACATATAAAATTTCCTTAGCATGAAATCTCTGTCAATAGTCTATGACACAGTATGACACAAAAAAAAAACTGTAAACCAGCAAGAATTGATAAGAATATCCGACCGAATAGGTTGTGATTGAGACTAGAAACTTTATTCTGCTTTACTATACCAAGCAAGTAATTGTAATAACTACGCTAGTTTCCGTTTAAAATTTGCATTTGCAGTGTAATATCAAAATGTATAAATATACAGCGAGAAGTCGCCTCAGTAGAGTAGGTAGTGCGTCGCCGTATTAGACGTGAGGTCTCGTTTCAAACCTCAGGTCAGACATCTCAAACAAAACGAAAATATGAAAAATATTTCTACTGCAACTGGCTCCCAGCAGATTTCGAGCAAAAACTCTGAGAGTAAAATCAAATTGCCACGTAAAGTTGCTTTAAAATTCGTGGTTCGGAATCGAATTTAAAACGTTTGGTCCCAGCACGCATGTATAAAATTTAACACACACAACATAAGTGGTGTGAAAAGCTAAGTCGTAATCTTGACTGAAGGCTGACTGATGACCAATTATGTATTTATGTATGTATATATAAATATTCTGGGGTTGTGTACTCTCTCCTGTTTAAATCCTCACTGAATGTATTCGTATGTATATACAAAGAATAATTTTGCTGTCAATGAAAGAAAACTAAAATTTAATTTGAATCATAGAATCGCACAAAATCTAAAATGAAAAATAAAATAAAAAAACCAGTTCCAGGGAAAATATTTGTCCTTTTCTTTTTTTATTGACATTTCATTACCCCGGCATCATTTAGAGGATTTATTAAAATGTCATCATCAACTAGAAAGAGATAGAGAAAGAGAAAGAGATAGAGAAAGAGAGAGATCAGCGATGGTGGCGATGAAAGAGAAAACTACTCTCGTAAATCATCATGAAAATGTATGAAAATTATAAATGATTGAATGAATGAGACTGACTAGAGAGCCACTGAGTATATAAATGAATGAACTGGTGAGTGATTCGGTGACTGAGTGACGACTGAATGAATGCCGGAATTAATGAATACAACAGAGTTACAGTTACGGTTACAAAGTATTAGGAAGGAACTGTGCAACTAAAAATATAGAGCAATAGGGAGAGGGAGAGAGTGACTTAAATCAGTAAATTTATGACTGAAAATGAAAATGAGTGGCTGGTAATAAATAAAAATACGTTCACTACAGCAAATTTTCTTTTATTGGCAGTAGCAACAGGAAGGAAGAACCAAAAACCACAGAACAAAAAAGAAAAAAAAAATTTTTTGCAACATTATCACGTTTTTTTCTGCTACTTTCCTGTTACCATTTTCATTTGAAGCATTAAACATTAAATTGCTAAAAACGTTAATGATGACGTGGACGATGACGGTGGCGATAATGATGAGGATGGTGGTTGGCGGTTGTGATGGTTACATTGACGTTGAAAGTCGTAATGACTATGCGGTTGCGTTGGCTTAAATGTTGGCTGATGCTGATAATAATGATGCTGATGATTATGAGTGTTTCTGTATACATTACAGAAAAGGTAATTTAGTTTTCATGGGTATGGCTATGTAGTCACACGTTTATGTGTTCATTTGGCCTCAATTCATAACCGACCATTAAATGTTGGTCATTGTTATATGAACGGCGTTTTCGTATATTGTTTTGTTACGCTTCAATAGGTAGCCAAAGTGTATGAAATTCCATAAAAATATAAATAATGTTAGAATATACAGCTAAGGGTAAAAATATAGCATTAGCTTCATATGTAATGTTAATTTAAAAATCATCAAATGCGTTCAGAGGCTGAGAATGAGTCAAGCTGAAAAAGTGCCTGTAAATTTAATGAATCTAATTATCGTTGCGACATCATGTAATAATAACCTCTTAAGTCTGTTCATAGTCGCCGTAATCTAATTAGTGTGGCTGTTAGCTTATTAAGCGAGGACATTTGGAACAAAATGGAATGTGAACAAATACGTCTTTCGGCGTCTGCCTTGCAGCAACCTTTGGGCAAAACCTCTGAAATTAAAATGAAATTCTCAAGAAAATTTCCTTAAATCTGTCGTGCGCAGTCAACAATAAATTGAAAGTTCCGCCACTCATGTGAGAAACTACATTGTAGTCATGACACATGCAGACTCAGACGATGATTATGTACGTCGAGTCAGAGACAGACATTAAGGCCATCGTATACGTGACCTCTCTGCATAATGCTATGACCCATTAGAGTAGGTACAGTTACAGAAACATTCCTGCAATCCAATTTGAGGATATGATTAGCGTCGTTCCTATCTATTTCAGGTTAAGTAAGTCGGGCAATTAAACAAGATTCTTCCACGGGGAAAGATTTATCAGTAGCCAATAAATTGCTTTAAGTAATGGACAGTCTACTGAAGGCAAAAGGCCGTTAACCATTTAAAAAATGTGTAACGATCGACAACTCAATCATGCCGTATGAAATTAAAATCTTTGAATCCAACATTAAGTTTTTTATAACCCATGGGATGCACGTTTTATATGTATTGCCGGGTTTTGTGACCAGATGTTTGGGATGAATTTTAAATATATTTTTGCCAAATACAGTACACCATACTCTGGTCACTTAAACAACAAACATTACTTATTCGTATGATAAATATTAGGTGCACACGCGAATTACGTTAAGAAGGAAGACGAGATGTGTAGGAAAAGCTGGATGAAAAAAACCAGAATCGCCCGGAAAGGTAAAATTTTGTTACGAGACCATAGAAGAAAAGAAATAAAGATTACGCAATTAAATACATACATAAATATTATGGTCATTACAACCCTTCAGTAAGGATTACATTCAAGATTCTCATTGCACTTATGTTGTGTGTTGATTTTATACAAGAGTGGCAGGAATCAAATCTGTTGTTATAAATAATTTTAATTGGTTTATGTAGAACAGGGGGTCCTACGTTATGAATCTGGCGATGAGCTTAGTGAGGATACTCCCTTTAAGATCGTGGAGAAGTAGGTGCTACCGTAAATTATGGGTTGGAAAGGGGGTCGATATAAATTTTATTCGCTAAGATGGTTCAGGCTTTATAAGGTAAATAATGCCACACTTAATCATTTTTAAAGTCGCCGTGGTCTAGTGGGTAGTGTGTTGGCTTATTAGACGAAAAGCCAGGGTTTGAGCCCCAGGCCAGACATCAAAATAAAATACAAAAACTATTTCTCCGGCGACTTCCTCTCAGCAGTTTTCTGGCAAAAACTCTGAGAGTAAATAAAACACTGTCATGAAAAGTTTCTCAAAAAATCTGTCGTTCGGAGTCGACTTTAAACTGTAGGTCCCACCACTCATGTATAAAAATTAACACACACAACATAAGTGGTGTGAGAAACTAGGTCGTAATCCTGACTGAAGGGTTGTAATGACCAATTATGTTTGTAATCCTTTTTGAGTTGGGAAACTGACAATACCCCGGCATATCATAGAAATCCGTGTACAGAATGTGTACTCTACCGTTCAAGATACTAATATTTTAAGCAGCCTTTGATAAAAGAATTTAAGTTACAAACATTAAAAAAATATTACCATAATCGTTTATAGTATTTTTTTTTTAATTCCAGATTTTAAAGTTTAACCTCTAACGTTGCTATTATTTTCCCCATCGCTGTTCCTGTAGCTTATTCATATGACTATAAAATTTTATGTATTCTTCTTTGCTTTTAGCATAAAATATTTTATATCTGGTATTTCTTTTATGTTCGATGTTACCAACAACAACAAAAATAAACAAAAAAAATATGCGCTTGACAAAGAAAACATGAATAGAAAATATTTTTATTAGTTTTCTTTACTTATTTGCTTTATTTTTAAATTTTATGCAGAATATATAAATAAATAAAAATAAAAAAAAATATAAAAACAACACAACTGAATCAATATCAGCATACTGCTGCTGCCAACACACACATATTCGCTCTCCTGCACTCTCTCTCTCTCTCTCTCCCTCTCACTCTCTCTCTCTCTCTCTCTCACTCTCTCTCTCTTTCTCTCTATTCAACTTTAGTCTATTTCATCCATTTAATACTTGTTATGTATTTTCAAAGTTCAATTTTTAAACACATTCCGCATTCTTTTCTGTTTTTTTTTTCTCTCACTTGTCTATGCTGCTGCAAGTATAGGGTGAGCCCTTGATATTTTCAATCAAAAAAACCAGCTGAGGAACATATTCTGCAATAATAACAGAAAACCCTTGAATATCATACCCCTGCATGCACAACCCTTTCCCTTGGCAATGTAAACATGAAAGTAAATGCATAAAATTCTATATGTAAACATATAGATATGTGTGCATGCATTAGGGGGTGTATTGTTTAGTATCGTAAATCGCCATGTGCCTTAATATGATGCTATTGCTGTTATCACTTCCATTACGCTGAACAAAGTAAAATAAAAAATTTTGAATAACTTTTTAGAATCCTTTCTTTGAATATATAGAACACATACACACCCCCACCCATACGTATATATTTAAACACAACGCATAGTAATGTACTTACACATAAACAGTTATAAATAAAAAAGGAATCATAACAATAAACTATATGTTGCATACACAAAGGCGTAGTTTGCAAACTAGATACTCATAGAGATAGAGAGAGAGAGAGAGAGTATTTAATTAAATATCACACATTCAATATATGTACGATTGTATGTGTGCGTGTTGTGGAAAGGAAATAAGGGAAATTAAAGTGATATTCTTTAAATAAAAAATGTAAACGTCTAGCGAAAAAAATCCAACAGAAAACTTGTAGGGGAGTGAAATTGATTTGGAATTTTATTGTGGGGCGCATTTATCACAATTGTTCTGAGATCATATGATTTACTAATCATTGGTAAGATTCGGGAAACGTGTACTTAGGCTCTTATGGTAGTAGTTATTAAACTGTTTTTCTATTGATCTGATAGCGGAATTGGTAGCTGATATTGCAGTTTTTAAGGTCAACTTTATTAAAATATGGCCAGCCATGGCCAGATAGATTTACAACTAAAACGACAGATAAAAACTGTATAGGGATTTTCGTGGAGAAGTCGCTTTGGTGTAGTAGGTAATGCTCTGGCTTATTAGACATCAGGTCTCGGTCCAAACTCCAGATCAGACATCTCAAATAAAACGAAATTTTGAAAAAATATTCCTTCGGCGACTGCTTCTCAGCACATTTCTGGCAAAAACTCTGAGAGTAAATAAATATTTTCATTTCTCAAAAATTTGTCGTTCGGAATCGTTTTTAAACTGTAGGTCCCGCCACTCTTGAATTAAATTAACACACACAACATAAATGGCGTGAGAAGCTAGGTCGTAATTCTGACTAAAGGGTTGTAATCATAGCTGCCACATAAATGAGGCACCAAATCGTCAAATATTTGAGAAAAAATCATCATAAAATCGTCAGAAAAGTAAACAAATAAATCAAAAGATTTTAAAACCAAAATTATTTCTATTCTAGTAAAACGTATAAAGTCAATGTATGTCCATATGTATCTGAGTTCAAAAATTAAACATTAAAAAAATTTTGTTAGAAATTAAAAAAAAAAATTTATTATTTTTTTTTTTTCAAAAATGGAGAAATTTTATATCATTTTCAGGAAAAAAAAAAAGAGTAAGGTTGAATTGTTTATTGACACATAAGCGCAGCAATAATATTGCATCATCTTAATCTACGGGTGGTGTAAATATTAAGGAGTCAGAAGCTTTTGACATTCTAAGCATGAAAATTTAGTGTAGTATTGGCTGCAACCGACAAATTTTTCAGTTCCTTCATTCATTATAGAAATCATTATTTTTGAAGTCGCCGTAGTCTAGTAGGTAGTGTGTTGGCTTATTAGACGCAAAAGCCTGGGTTCGAGCCCCAGGCCAGGCATCAAAGACAAAATACAAAAAGTATTTTTTTCGGCGACTTGCTCTCAGTAGATTTCTGGCAAAAACTCTGAAATTAAGTAAAATGTCAATGAAAAGTTTCTCAATATATAAAAATCTGTCATTCGGAGTCGACTTTAAACTGTAGGTCCCACCACTCATGTATAAAATTAACACACACAACATAAATGTGTGTTACCTCCGGGTACTGTACTTGTCTTAACTGACAAGTACACGTCCTCTAACCTAACCTAACCTAACCGTCATTATAGAAAAAGTACGTTTTTTAGTCGGACTATTCGTATGTGGAACTCAATTCCTGCAGAGGTCTTTCCTGATGCTTATGGTATAAAAATATACAAGCCTAGCGTCCATAAAGGCGGTTCTCTCTTTCCTTCTTCCCAGAACATATTTTCATGCTTCCAAACACAATGCCATCGATCCCATGAGTGTTGGTTGTACGAAACAAAATAACAGCCTTTGTTCTTCCGATAATAATATTAGAAGTTATACTCGAATCTTTAAAAATTGTCTGCAATGACAAGTGATAAATTATTCTCAACTACGAGGTTATTTAGGAGTTTTAATTTTTTGGCTTTTAAGGGGTTAAAAGGGAATAAAATATAGAAAATTCATCACAGGTATTCGAAAGTAATTTAAAAATATAATACCTAAAGTTGATTAAAGTGGCTTTTGATGTACTAAAGTTAGGAATATGACGTAAATTTTTAATTTCTAAAAATCGTCAAAATAAGGGCATAAATCGTCACATCGTCAAAATGATATTTTTAGAGCCCAAAATCGTCAAAATGACGATAAATCGTCAAATCTGGCAGCTATGGTTGTAATGACCAATTATGTTATGTATGTAGGGATTTTCATGGATGAATCCATACTGTCAATGAGTGGCTGGAATTTATGTTTATATCAGGGGAAGAGACACGAAGTATAGGTTACAAGATAGCGGGTGATAATTTTCTATAAACCGAATAGTTTTTGCGGTTGTAAATAAGCCAAGGGATTACCGATTATAGGATGTAGGCATTTAAATCGCTTTGGATAAGTAATCTTCGTAAAATTCATAAAAGTAGCAAGTGTTTACCTGACATCCATATTGAATAAAAGAACTCTATTCATGAGATAGTGAAACATTTCTACCATTAATTGAGAATTTGGGCACGTGGACAATTTGCAACATCTTGCCTTGAAAGGTTTCCCATTACAATGATCAAACGATTGGTTGCTCTTTTCTCTGATATAGATTTGTCGAATGTAAGAAGAAATCACTGGAGTCTAGTAGGCAGTATGTAAGATATGTATGTCCATTAACACAGCCGTTGTTGATTCAATCCATTGGCTATCTACGATTTAATCTCAGTTAAAACTGTGGTTCGGCTGTAACCATTCCTCATAGCCGTATTGATGGTTGGCAAGCGGCAAGTGGATCTAACAATGGTAACAATAGAGGGAACAATAGAATGCTGCAATTGTGACTGGTTTATTTGCTACAAAATGAGGATAACACATGCAAAAGTTGCATCTTTCATCAAAACTACAGAGAATCTGAAATATTTTTAAGCAAAAAAAAAAAAAATCTGGCAACACCATCCATTATATTATTGATGAGTGTTGAAAAGCACTATGTATGTGCTTGTAATTGGTCATGGCAACCCTTTAGTCAGGATTACGACCTAGTTTCTCACACCACATATGTTGTGTGTGCTAATTTTATATATTAGTGGCGGGACCTACAGTTTAAAGTCGACTCCAAACGACAGATTTTTGAGAAACTTTTCATGGCAATATTTTATTTTCGATGTTACGCTCATGGAAATTTATTTTTTTGACTAAACTAATGTACACATACACCACCGTCTGTTTATTGACTTGCATGCATTAGTCTATCTGTAGTCCCTAAATGTCAGAATGGAAAACAAAAATTTTGAATAAAATTTCGAACAGAAAATAAAAATCAAACTCCCATATTTATTTGACAATTTATGCACACACAGACACTATAAATCTGTATCGCATACAGATAAATGTTAAAATTTTATTGCCATGTGAAATTATTTCATTTTAAAAAAATAATAAAGAGGAGGGGCATGGATTTGCATTCGCTACTACTGCTAGTGCATAGAAAATATGCTTAAGAAGGAATTCTTAAGAAATTTATAAGCGCTTATGAGTGCATTTCCTTTTTGTTTTTGCTGATGAATTTAAATAACGTACGTGTAGACTGCATTTGGCTTACGTGACATCAAGTCCAATGAAATCACTGCCATAGTTTGAATAGCAATACTTGAGGTGGCAAGAGATTTACTTAAGATAAATAGTAGAGAATATAGTGATTAGATTAATTGGATTGATAATTCGATATTCGTGCAATATTACGAGCATAAAATATTCTTTTAAATCTTTGGTTTGGTCTTTAAAAATTTATTGGAAATTTTAAATTTATTTTGCTTTTGAAATTTTCTCAAAAATTTGTCAAAAAAACGATTCATTTCCATTCAAGCCAAAGTAGTAAACAAAGTAAATAAAAAAAATACCGAAAATCTATGGACAAATTGCAAAGCCAAGCCAGCCAGTATACATATGAAAACGATTTCTATGGTGATAAACAACCCACCAGCCCACCAACCAACCTCATTGCCACACGTGTCTCAAACCCTAACACATATATGTAGAAATACTTGATTGCGTATGTATTTGCACATACATTTGAATTAGTTATCCTTTAAGTAAACCTCACAGTTTGAGGGAGTGAAAGAGTGTACACACAACAAAATGTATAAAAAGAGTATGAAATAGAGAGTATGAGAGTTCAAGAGTGAATGGAAATCGTAGAGAAATAGAATTGCAAGTGCATTTAATAGCAGCAATAAATTTCAAAATCTCTGTTTCATAGTTTTCAAATATTTTATTTGCAATATTTTATTTCATTTTCATGTGTTTATATTTCGTTTTCTATTTCTCAGTTTTTTCGATTTTTTTCTCATATTTTTTTGTTTGTTTTGCTATTTGCTTTCATTTCAGAGCTGTTACTATGGGTTTCAATTACGTAGAGATGGAGTGCAATTTGAAATTTTAATTTAAAATTGCAATAATACACTCTTTGTGCAATAGAAAAAAAGGGGAAGGACAGCCAACTAGTAAATGTTTTTATTAAAAGTGGTTTTATACGGAAAAATAATGAAAAGGACAGATTTAAGAAGGCTTGGTAGCTCTTCTGAATTTTATAACCGAAATGCTGTTTTAAAGCTCTAAGTATTTGCCATGATCATGACACATGACGCATCATGTGATTATGTTTCTTGTTGACAGGCTTTTTTAAGGATTTTGAAAACATAGAACACAGATTTGAATATGTTCTCGATTTAATGTGTGTCATGTATTTCTTTTAAACCATCTGTCCACTACATATAATGGAAGTATACCCAATAAATAATTATAATACAAAAATTCTATTTCAGTAAAATTCGCCTAAAAGGGGTTATAATAGGTAGTTTAGCTCTCTGATACTTATTTAAATAATCGGGCGATTATGGGCGATAAACTCTTATTAACATTAACGGATTTTTATATACATACCCATAAATACATAATTAGTCATTACAACACTTCAGTCATAATGACCATCTAGCTTCTCACATCACCTATGTTGCGTGTGTTAATTTTTGTATATGAGTGGAGAGTCTTAGAGTTTAAACTCTACTCTGAACGACAGATTTTTGAGAAACTTTTCATGGCAATTTTTATTTACTCAAGTAGTCGAAGTCTCAGTTAGATGTGATCTTGAAACACCGTGAGTCTTCTTAGGACATAGGTGGTCATTACAACGCTTCAGACACCACATAATGTAAATTTAACACAATTTTATACATGAGTGGCGGGAGCTACAGTCGATTCTGAACGTCAGATTTTTTGAGAAACTTTTTCAGGCCAATTTTATTTTACTCTCAGAGTTTTTGCTAGAAATCTGCTGAGAGGAAGTTGCCGAGAAAATATTTTATAAATTTCGTTTTGATGTCTGTCCTGGGGTATGAACCGTGACCTCACGTTTAATAAGCCAATACACTACCTACTAGACTACAGCGATTTCTTGTTCAGTTCATGTAAATTGGCTGCTAATCTTACAAAATTTAGCACTAAGGCTGCACTACCTACTACCCTAGGACGACTATGTATAACGAATTTTTGCACCGTTTTAAATGCTAGTATATTATGAGACCTTTAACAAGCCTAGCATCTTTCAAAGGCTTGTAAAACTCATACTGATTACAGATGCCGGACATTTTCTAATCCGATGGCTAGACGTTCTAATATTATTCTTGCCATTTGGCAAGCTAATGGCAGATGATTTAGCTACTTCAGGCTTACTTACTTAATTGGTCATTACAAAACTTTCATCAGGCCTAAGACCTAGCCTCTCACACCACCCATGTTGTGAGTGTTAATTTTATCCACCAACTGTTTTGAAGTCGACTTCAAACGGCTCATTTTTGAGAAACTTTCCATGAAATTTTGTTTTACTCTCAGAGTTTTTGCCAAAAGACAGCTGAGAGGAAGTCTTGCCGAAAGAAATACTTTTTTTCATATTTCCTTTTATACGAGATGTCTGATTTAGATGTTGAATCAAGGGTTTTTGTCTCGTAAGCCTACTGAACTACGGCAATAGCAAGCAGCTGCAGCCAGCAAGCTGCTCCAGGCAGTAAGCTGCTAATCACAGACTTTGAATGCATGCTCATGTAATCTGTGTCCCTTTATCTCAGTTGAAACTCACATAGATAACGCGCCTCTCAGTGGGAAGGTAGATGTGATCTGTGCTTGGTGTGAATAATAACTACCGTTGCTTATTCAATCCGTACGAAGTTCTTTTCATGAGATTCAATGTTATAGCGCAAGCGTTATTAATATCCACTCTCTCTGTCATTGTCCTGAATAGTCCACAGACAGGGAAAGATTCCTGGATAAATACAGGATAATTTTAAGGTGATTAAGGTTTTACTGTATAGATAGAGTAGTTAGTACATGTCCATTACAATTTGGCATGGGTTTGAATCTGAAAGTTTCAAAATATGAGTTCTATTCATATTGTAACGAAAATGAAAACATCGTTTAACATTAACGATTAAACAAACGCTACACATATACACAAATACAACGAACTTGTTCCAAGTAAACCAACAGCATCGGTATGAAAGAAAGCAACAACAAACAACGTAAACAAAATACACAAACAACATTGAAGTAGCGATAGAACTCTCGAGAAGGCGAAGACACGAACATTCTACATCAAGAACGTTCATCAGACTGAATACACGAGCATATAAAAAGGCAATGAAAAGCAGGCTAGAGGCAGGAAGAATTCAGCCAGTCTTGTGTGAAGACACGTTGCGTGCGAAGTAAACAGTCGTAGTTTGAAGATCTACCGAAGAGTTGTTAGTGTTTTGGGCGGACAGAAGTGTGAAATAGAATAGTGAATAAGCAATTATTGTTCGATCCGTTAAGTTGTATACGGTAGCACACAAAAGTATTGCGAACAATAAAGAGTTTAATTGAAACAAAACACAAATTTGTTTTTTACTTCGTTTGCAGTCAACGAACTCATATTCTAAACGTTTTTAAAAAAGGTAAAAACGTAACATATATTGTAGATTAAGCTGAGTTATGAATCTTAGAATTTTGATGGCCAGGCAGTGACTTGGTTCCAGGCCATCAGCTCATGCAGCCGTCATTGAAAGGAATCTCAAATTATAATTACTCTGGTCCTTCACTACCGCAATAATGAAATGAAAGAGATATAACGAAATAAGATTAAAAGTTTTCTTTTTAGTCCAGCAGACGTGTCCTTGTGCTGCCAATGAAGTTGATTGTTCCTGTAAACGGCAGCATAGTACTTAGTTTATACTGTGCCCTTTAACATATCAGAGAATGTGAGGTCCATACCTTGCGAAACACTCAACTTATCTTCGTCCTTAAATGATAATTACAACCCTTTAGTCAGGACTACAACCTTCTCACACCATCAATGTTGGGAGAGCTAATTTTTTCCATGAGTGCCGAGACATATGTGTAAATTAAAATTGACTCCAAACAAGAGATTTTTGAAAAACTTTTCACATCAATTTGATTTATGCTCAGTATTTTTCCCAGAAGACTGCGAAGAGGAAAGCGCTAAAGAAAAATTTAAAGATCATTTGAACGAGTTTTTCATTTAGAATCGAATGCCTGCATTCTATTTACTTTTGCGAGCCATAGTGCTGGGCTAACGCTCATTCGAGCATGAAGCCGTAGTAGTAGAAGATCATTTGAAAAATGAAAACAATTAAGTTGTTGACAGCTGAATGCCATTGATATTGCAGATAGAAAAACAAAATTGAAGGTCATTTAAAATAAATGATTTCGATTTCTTTTACTTTTTCATATTTTTTTTGCAACAAAACTTATAAAAAAAAAGAATTGTATTCTGTTGTTTGCTTTGTGCGCTGCCAGCAAGTAAAGTAAATTAAATTTTATTGTGTATGCCATGACAAAGGCAAAAAGTTACAAAAATAACTGCAAAGACACAAAAAAGAAGAAAACAAGTATCAGCTTATTTTGCTTTAAACTCTTTGCTTCTATGCTTTGTATCGTTTCGTTTTTTTATTAATTTTTTCTTGGGCTTTGAAGCCAGTCATACTATATACATTACCTAAGGCTATAATACCTTGATCAAGTTGGTATTGTGGTTAACGAAATAAAAAATAAAAGAAAAAAAGCTACTTTTGCTAAGCTGATTATAAAGTCTTTATTTTCACAACTTCATTGTATTACGAATATTTTTTGTTGTTCTTCGTACTCTTTTTTTCTTCTTCTAATTCTTGGGTATAAATTTTCTCTCGTTGGCAAGGAAAACATATGCTTTTTCCCAGCCGTTAAGAGAATATTTGCATGGCGAAAATTTTTTGTAGAAAATTAATTCAGAATTTATTTTTTGGTACGGCATTGTGGGATTTGGTTTTTCTTGGAAATAGGTTTCCATATTAATCATACGCCTGGGATGTTTTCTTTACATTTTCTTTTAATATTTTGCATGAAATTTTTAATGCCACAATATGTGGTAATAGGAGACACACTCTTTTTCTGTAATAAGGGTTCTCCGATAAGATATTATAATCTAAAAATAATTGCTTTAAGATAAGCATAGGACAGCCTTGACCGTTTTAAATGAATTAATTTGAATGCGTTACAAATAGTTTGAGATTTTTGCTTATGACTTGCAAAATAAAAATTTTCAATTTAAATTCCCCTTTTCCTTTTACTTTATTACAGTTTTTCATTTCATTTTATATCTCCTCCTATAAAATGTTTCAATTAATTTCGTCTCAAATGTTGTGTCATTGCAAAATACGTATGTATATCAGATATTACAGTCAGCTTATATCAAAGGACAGTATTTTTGAGAAAAAAAATCCTCTTTATTTTATTTAAAATTATTATTATTTATTATTTATTATTTATTATTTATTATTTAAAATTTTGGACATTTACTTTACAAATAAATCGTACCTATTCAGTTCTCTTAAATATTGCAGCATAAGTATCAAAAAAAAACACAAATAACAATAGAGGAGGCTTATTCCATGTCATATAAGCAGTTCAACTTCAAGAGAAAAACACATTGTTACGAAAATGAAAAATCTAGATTCTGGTGTTTTGCTGTTACATCGCTTAAAATTAAAATTATAAACAAAAGCCACGAAAACAAAATAATGCAGTAAACAAACCTGTTTACAAATTATCGTACTCTTTAATATAACAACAAACACTAGCGTAAAAAATGGTAAACAAGTAAACAAAAATACAACAACAAACACCAGCATAAAAAGGTAAACAAGTGAACAGAAATACACAAACAACACTACAATAATAAATGTAAACAACGATGTTTACATTTATTGAGATTTCGGGAAGGCGTTTACCCAGCCATATAAAAGGCAAGGCAAAGCAGGCGACTGCAGTTAGTAAGGTTCAGTCAGTCTTGTGTGAAGACGCGGTGCGTTTAAAGAGAGTAATCATGGTTTGAAGATCTCCGTTACAAAGATCAGTCGAACAATTGTCTAGCAATTGTTATTGTTTATGCAAAGGTTATAAAAAGAGGAATAACAAAGAAAAGCAATTGTTGTTGTTTACATCAAGTTGTGAACAGTGGCACACAGAATTGTGCAAATAATGAAGAATTTTAATTAAAAACTAAACACAAATTTATTTTCATTTTATTTGCAATTTACATGCTAATATTATAAACGTTTTTAAAATGTAAAAACGAAACAATATATCTAATATAGCAACTCTTATGTATCAAAGGACTGTATTTTTGGAAAAAAAATCCTCTTTAGTTTGTATTCATTTCAAACCGAAACAAATCCCTCTTGATGATTTCATTTACACTTTTGATGTTCTACTGAAATTTTCTGTGAACAAAACAAATCTTTGTAAAAAAAAAACTGAAATTCTGAAAATTTTGCAGGAAAGCAAATAAAAAATAAATCGATACCTTTTAATTCTTTGGAATATTGTAGCACAAGTATAAAAACAGAATACAAATTAACAGTTCAATAGAAAAATCCGTTTTCTTTTAGAAGTTAGGAGGTTTGTTCCACGTCATATATAGGCAATAAGAAATCAGGACAGAAAAACATGATGTGGATAATCAAAACATCTTGGGCTTACCCTACGCAATAGAGTTCCAAAATAATTGTAAAAGAATACCTAAAGGAAGCTTATATAAGGATTAAGTACAGACACAAACTTTACCGGAACTATCTGCAAAAAAGGAACAGGAATTTGTCATATAACACATCTCGTTTTTTCATAACTTTGTGGTTTCTAAACGACAAATTGATTCACTGAAAATATTTATTGCCATCAATCTACGTCTCAAAGAAGATAACCCCTAGAGAACTATACACTTCCACACTCTAATGTACGTAGGGAATCGCTGGCACGACGAGAATGTACTCTGGCTACCATCGTGGCGTTAAGAAAACCTTTCGATATTAGATGGAAAACTGAATAGCGAAATTGCTTTTGAAAAGGCCGTCACTATAAAAAAGGTCGTCAATATAGATATAGAAGTAGGAAATTCACAGATTTACAGTACCTCTCTGGTGATAAAAGGATTGCTAATGATCTCGATAGAAATCAGATCTTGGCAATCACCAATGTGGCTAACGTTGTTCTTACACAGGAAACTAGTCAGTGAATATTTGTTGCACGAAAATTCTTATAAAGTTATGAACTTTTGAAAACATTGACTACATGACATGAGTCGCAATTAGTTATTAATGTAGATCGGAATCAAAATGAGCGATTGATATAACGTACCTCGTGGTCGGCTCTCAGTAGATATTTCAAGACGAGTTAAGCTGAACAAAGCTATGAGTCGAGATATTAATTCTAACCCGACATATAAGGCAACCGGGTAATTGCAGAATATTCTAAATGGAGGTATCAGTCATATAGTTTACGCTATGCTGAGCTGATTATTGCAAAAAGTGGTATTTCTACGAAACATTAACGGCAAGGTGGTAGTAAGTATGTTCTCTTCTATGTTCTCCATTGATGACCTCAAAAATGATTTAAAGCTCCGTCAGATCGGAAGACTGCAGGTGAGAATAATGTGGAATAATGGGCCACCTTGGACTTTGAGTGTCTATGCTTCTTGTGAGCACGCCACTTTTCCGTACATGGACTGAAGAAGGCTTCAGTATTTTCAAAACAGCTGAAGTACTTCTTTGACTTCGTTACAGTACAGGGCTTCACTATACGTAAAGATATGCGAAGCTTTTTAAAGCCTACACATACTGTAGAGGCTTTGTGAAAAGTTTTGAAAGATTAGCAATCAATTTGCATCAGCTGAACTACAAATCAAAGTAGTGTCATTGAAGTGAATCACTAGGAAAGGCATTATAAACACGGAAAAAGCTACTGTGAGCAGCGAAATTTTAATCATACCTAGTTCCAAGGGAAAAAATTGTGTTTCACGGGGTGTGTAATACAGGACATTTTCAGTAAAGGACATGGGATATTATATACAAATGCTATCAAAGAAATAAAATTACCGCCTCACGCTTCGTTATCTTCTGACAGTTTAAGAGTACATATGGCACTATCACAAGTATCTAAGTGACCAGCATCATTCCGATGATTCTACGTTCAGATACCTATTGTAATCCATATACCCTACAGGAAAATTAGCACGTTGTATCGTGCGCTTGGAATGCTACGATTGTAGCATTACATATGTATGTAAAAGAGTCGTAAAATACAATAACACAGATCCTCGTGTAAGTAACGTGGCAGCATCCAGGCAATTTTGAGTTGTTTATATGGATTTAGTGGATTATTTGCGAGAGGCAAACATACATACATAACTGGTCATGTCAACCATTCAGTCAGGATTACGACCTAGCTTCTCACACCACTTATGTTGTGTATGTTAATTGTATACATGAGTGGCGGGACCTACAGTTTAAAGTCGATTCCGAACGACAAATTTTTGAGAAACCTTTAATGGCAAACTTTTATTCACTTTTAGAGTTTTTGCCAGAAATCTGCTGGAAGGCAGTTGCCGAATAAATATTTTTTGTATTTTGTTTTGATGTCTGGCCTGGGGCTCGAATCCTGGCTTTACGTATAATAAGCCAACACACCACCTACTAGACTACGGCGACTACAAGGCATTCAAGCATAAAACTATAACGAAAAAAGAGCTTCAACTGATCACAGTCCACAGCTTCTGAATATGATATTTAGATTACTTAGGAACGTAAAGTGTGTTCAATATCCAACGACGCATATTTATCATGGCTCCACAGTATTTTCTATTTAATTGAGGAATTTTTGCAAAAAGACGCTTAAAAGTACTTAAAAAGGCAGAATAATTTTTTTTTAACTGGAATAGTTTGTTTTTTTACTTTTTCAATGTAATCTGAATATGAATGTATGGATATTTGATTAATAATGAATATAAATGAATTAATGAATGAATATTAGATTCATGTGACATCATAGTAAAAAAAATTTATCAATTATATTATGTTGTACAGTCACAGAAAAAAGTCTTCATACACCCGTTGTATGTAGGCTTTTTTCCCTTTAATTTTTTTATTTTTTTCCTGATAATTTCTAGGCTATATTTTTTTATATTCGATTTTGTCTTCAAACATTTCTAATTGTGGCTCCCTTAAAGGGCGCTATGACACCTCTTTTAATTTGAAAAAATTCGCTTGGACTGTATGTCCGCTTTTTTGACTGTATACTATATAAGTAGTTGTAATTCAAATAACATGGACGTATGAGTAATATGAGGGCATTGTTTTCTGTGTATGAAACCGTATATCCTGAGGCGTATGATTTATTTTTAATAACATTCTCAAAGAAAAAAAAATAAACAAAACTAAACACAAACACAAACACAACAAAAACAATTTATTCTAAAATATTAATGACATTTGAGGCGTAAAAAAAAATAAAACACTCGTGCATATTAATGACAAGCAAACACACAAATTTTATTTTTTAATTTTTAAAACGTACACAAGCAAGCAAAAACTGACATTTCCGTTGAATTTTTTCGCATCTTTTTTGTTTCCTTTTTATTCATGTGATGTTTTTGCGTTTGTGTTTGTTTTTGTTAAACAAATTTTAGGGTGAATGCATGTAACACACAAGGCCAGTGCATATAAATTTTAAACAAATAAACCAAAAAAAATTTACACTTTCCATTTGGTTTTGCGTTTGTTTGTTTGTAAATGGCGAGGAAAAATAAAGTGTTTTAAGGAAAATTGAAAAACAAAGGAAAACTCAATTCAATGTTAAGCGAACTAAAGAAAGAATAACATTTGGAGCAACCATGCAACCAACAAGACTATTAAAGTGTGAAATAAGTTCAAAATTACTTCTATAAAGGGTAATACCCTACATTAAGCACATTTCTAAAACTGGTTTTTAAACCTCATGCCTATCCCCTCAACTATGCATATATAAAAACGAAAACATACTGCCTTGCAAAGCCGTTGTTGCAGTACAATTTTCTTGCAGCTTGGCATTCTTAGTTTTTTTCCTCTTCCTTTATCTTTATTTATTTTATTTTCGGCATCCTTAACTGAAGAAAAAAACACGCAAAAAGAAGAAAGGAATACAAACAGAATAAAAAGCGCTACAAACGACCACCACAATTGTTACAAAAAATACCCAGAAAAATAAGAGAGAAATTAAAGCGGATGTGCATCTATTTTACGTTTCTGCCTTAAATTTTATTCATTCTTTTTTCACAAGTAAACTGGGTCAACAACTGGCATGTGGTTGTTTTGTAGTTGTTGTTAGAATCGTTGTATTAGAATCGAGATAGAAAACTATACGTATCCATGGTAAGTATATTCATACCAGCTAAGCAAATGCTCAAATCTTTTTTAATGCATTAAAAAAAAACACAAAATTTTAATAAAAGAAGAAGGGAAGTTCCTTCCCCCTGTATTTGCGTATTAAAGAGAGTAACCGCCGAATTGCAAATTATTTGAGGACAACTTCCGCAAGAATTTAAAGAATGGAAACTTATGACCGGGAATTTATGCGTCCTTTTTAAAGCCAACTTTAAGCCAAATTTTATGACTATTTGTGGCACGCGTTGTGTGCAACAGTAAAATTTATTTTTGAAGCTGGGCTGCAGTTGAAACATTATTTTAAACAGAGATTATTAAAGTTTATCAGGCAACGCGAACATAATGTAAATCAATTCAAAAAGGGGGGGGGGGGGGTAGAAAACCTACAAAATAACTACAGTTTGACCTTTGGTGGTCCACAACTTCTAGAAAAGATTGGAAATTTTCAATATAATTGATAAAAAATATATTTAAGAAGAATATTGTTAAGAAGAATATTGAAGGCACCGTAGTCTAGTAGGTAGTGTGTTGGCTTATTAGACGTAAAGCCAGTGTTCGAGCCCCAGGCCAGACATCAAAACAAAATAAAAAAAAGTATTTCTTCGGCGACTTCCTCTCAGCAGATTTCTGGCAAAAACTCTGAGAGTAAATAAAATAAAAATTCCCATGAAAAGTTTCTCAAAAATATGTCGTTTGGAGTCGACTTTAAACTGTATATCCCACCACTCATGTATAAAATTAACACACACAACATAAGTGGTGCGAGAAACTAGGTCGTAGTCCTGACTGAAGGGTTGTAATGACCAATTATGTTTGTATTGTTACGACAATGAAGAATTTAGATGCCGATGTTTTTCTTTTACAACACTTAGCATTAAACGGATGATGTAAATAAAAATACAACAACAAACACCAGCATAAAGAAAATGGTAAACAAGTAAACAAAAATACAACAACAAACACAACAAGAATAAATGTAAACAAATATACAAAAACAACCATAATAAAACAACAATGTTTCGCGAAGGCGAAGCCATGAACATTCGCCTTCAAGAACATTCATCAGACTATGTACTCTGCCATATAAAAGGCAAGGCAATGCAGGTGAGTGAGTTAGTAAAGTTCAGTCAGTCTTGTGTGAAGACGCGGTGCGTTTGAAGAGAGTAATTGTGGTTTGAAGATCTCCGCTGCAAAGATCTGTCTTATATTTGTCTAGTAATTGTTATAGTTAATACAAAGGGTATAAACAGAAAAATAACAAAGAAAGGCAATTGTTGTTGTTTACATCAAGTTGTGAACAGTGGTACACAGAATTGTGGGAAGAATAAAGAATTTTAATTAAAACTAAACCCAACTATATTTTTTTATTTTATTTGCAATCTGCAAACTCATATTTTAAACGTTTTTAAAAGGTAAAAACGAAACAATATTTACAAACATGCTTATATCCACGAGGCTGTCAGAGCACTGTGTTCTACAATGATAAATTGTAAGATGGTTTATGTTTATCATGGATGTCTCAATAAGATATCAGAGCATTACGTCATTCACATCCTGTAGGGACCCGCGCGTAGTGATATTTCAGTAAACTAATAAGCGAACGAACTTACCAGATATAGCACAACCACCGTGCTCTCTGGTGAGTTCTCTACATTGAGAATCGAATTAAAAACCCTTCAGGTTTTAACTAAAAATACAACAATAGATTCCGACAATGCTGCCTGAGCAGGTGTGGAGATGGATAAGCACTAAAATTCTGGTTAAAAATGGATAGAGGGTTTACAGAAAATATTCTCAAATTCCAAAGGATCTCGGTCGTCAGAGTATTTAAGTACCTTACTGAGCATTGCACTGTAGGCACTCATGAAAGATAATACAAGTGACTTCTGATGGAGCTAAAGAGATGGAAAATAAAAAGAATATGTTCTACATCCAGTGAGTGCATGTCTAGTGTTAGTAGGTATTATACAGGTAAACTCATTGAACAGTAGAGAATGGATTTAAAGAGTCTAAGTAACTTCTACAGCCTATACAGACTACAGGATATACATTCTAGTATAGTTTCTCGACTAAGAAAAATGGACAGCTGTTATATCACAAAAGGAGTTACATCCCTGAACTGAGTATTTTCCACTATTTTAGCTGTCTTCTCTAAAAATGGAAACAGACACGATTAACGGTTTCCTTCTGCGGAATATCTACGTTCCTATGGCTCAGACAGAACTACAAAAATTGTTTGTTCTGTTACTGACCTGTAAGGAACAAAATATGGCTTTACGTGCCTAAGTTATGTGACACGTACGCTAGGGGTTTTTGTAATCAGATTTTTAGTGGCTGTCTTGAAGAGGAGGTAGAAATAGTTGCGAAGCATATTCACTTCTGATATGAATTACGTTTCGTAGTAGGTAGTACGTTAGCTTATTAGACATGAGGCCAGTGTTCAAATTCTAGGTCAGACATACAGAAAAAAACGAAGTCTGAAGAAATATTTCTTCATTACAAAATTGCCATGAAAATTTCTCAAAAAAATTTGTCCTTCGGAGTTGACTTTAAACTGTAGTTCCTACCACTCATGTATAAAATCGACACACGCAACATAAGTGGTGTGAGAAGCTACGTCGCAATCCTGACTGAAGAGTTGTAATGACTAATTATGTATGTAAGGTATACATGGGGAATTATTACCCTGTCTGACAAGAACTTCTGAAATTTTAAAAAATTTAATTTTTCTTTTGGCAAATCCGTACTAACAGCCTTCAGGCAAAATACCTTAAAATAAAAACTAATTGCCTAGAAAATTCATCTTAAATTTGTCGTTATAAGCCCAGCTATACACAGATAAAATAACCACACAAATTTTGAATGGTACGAGAAGCTATTAATGTACCACAAAGTGCTGCAGGACCTCCAACTGAACTCTTAAGAATTTGCAAACAATCCATTCTATTTATCTCCTTAGAGATAAAGCAGATCTATGCAACAGTAGTTTTGACAGTAAACTTTTAAGAATTCTAATTATAAAACAAAGATCACCAAAGCTATAGAAGAGATTAAATTTCAAAAATAATTTTTTTTCTTTGACACTCTCAAACACTTAAAATTTCTGCCTTTCATTCATTACAATTTCTCTTGTGGCATTCATCCCATTTCCTTTAAATTTTTCTTTTGTTTTTGTTTTATTCACACTGCTCTCTCTCTCGTTGCTATGATTGTCGTTTCCATTATGTCGTCTCTAAAGTTAGTTGGTTAGCTTTTGTTACTCCGTAATACAGTTTGTTTCGAAATTTTCAGCAAATTTCTGTATCAAATATGGTTAATCTTCTCTGCTTATCATTCTTAAAACCATTCTGTGGAAGTAGCAAATCACGATTTTCATTCTACTACTGTTTGTTATGTCGTCTAAAACATTGCTTGTAACCTACGAAAAGAAATTGTTGCAACAACGTGAATAAACTAACTGTTTGTTGCTTTTGCTTGTTGTTGTTGAAACAACAACAGAACTACAAATACAGTTGTAAGTAACGCTATTGAATTCAGTTTGAAAATAGAATCTCTCACTTCGTAGAATTCAGAAAGAAACAACAACGAGAAGGCAAAAAAAATAGTTTTTGCACTCAAGCCATTTGTCTTAGTTTGAAACAATTGGTGTTTTAAGCACAGTGGGCACAGTAGATGTTGAGTATATAGCTTGCACAGCTGTAGAGGCGTTTATAGTGCGAAAAAGCAGAGTACGATGCCGATTTTAATTTTTCAGTGTGTTCATTATTTGGGTTCTTTGACTTAAGGATTTACCCGTAAATGAATGAATTTGCTAGAACGAGTACTGGACTGAACAACGATTAATATGATTCGTACATGGGGCCACGGTTAGGATAAATTCCAATTCATGGCTAATGTCTCCTGTATCGAAAGGAGAGATTGCACGATTGTTTAATCTGAACATAAGGAAAACAAAATAACTAATAACGTTCTCTTTTGTTTTCTCTTAACTGGTTATATATTACTTGATCTTTATCCTTAAGAGGCATTGGCTAAAGGGGAGATATTCCAACAGAGAGAAAAAATACATCATCTTACACTTTATGTGCAGTAATTGCGCAAAGTAGTGGAGAATTTTTGAAAGCCCCATTCTTGGCATTAAAATAAAACTGTATTGGCTTGATACACACCCTTCTTAAAAATGTTCACCTTAACGACTTCGTCTCTGAATAAAAAGACCAACACCACCTAACCTAACCTTAGTGATACCAAGTTCTACCTTCGATGCAGGTGGTTGGTATGTCGTAGTGTCTTAGTAATGCCCTCTTTGTTGGGTGTATTGATTAAGAATTTTGGCATCTCCGTTCTAATCTTTTTCTAGAGGTCCAGTTGACTGATATGCCCGTTATGTTTAGAATTCTTCTTTGAAAATTCGAACACCATGAACATTTTCGGTTTTTCTCACATTTGTACCAGTATAATATTGTCTTCAAGAAGAACCTCGATATGCCACCATACGATCCAATGTACCCCGTTTCAGCTTTATAGAGTATCGCTTTAATTTCTACTCAAATCGGTTTGACAAACTTCAAGATATTGCCCGACGTCAACAATCACATTTCCCCGCATAGCACACACACTCAGTTGTTTCCTACTGGGTGTATTAATGCCTCACAGTTTTCAAAAATGTGTTCTGATGATTCGTTACCATGGTCACAGAATCTACATGTTGCACTCGAAACAACCCATACTCTGTATAAGTGTACTTGGGTCTACAGTCACCTGCTAGAAGACATGCGGTTGAAAGTTATTCCTGAATATTACAACGCACAACTTCCTCAGACAAGTCCACTCTACCTTTGATTGAACCTCATGATAGTCAAACATAGTATTGCTATGTTATGTCTTTTGTACCTCCTATCCAAGTTGAATTGAGCATATTATTCGATGTCATAGAGCTCTGTTTCGAAAATACCCGCATGCGCTCGCAAATATTTCGTTCTGGAGCCAAAAACTCCTGTCCCCAGATTCGTTCTTGAGAAACGAAATCGTTTCATGCTTCCAAATTAATCCATCCATTTTCTGTTACTAGGTATAGTTGCAAACCATTTTTAAAAATCATAGGCTCTACGCGTTAAGCAATCGATTTCTTGAGGAACGAAATATCCAAATACATTTTGATTATCATCTCAAACTCCGATGTAATGTACAGGGGACTTCAAACCAACAGAGCTTCTAGTGCCATTATAGGAAAGTTTATTGTTACGAAAATGAAAAAATCTAGATATTGGCGTTTTGATTTTACATCGTTTAACATTAAAATTATAAACAAAAGCTACAAGAACAAAAACAATGAACTTGTTTACAAATTACCGCATTGCGTAATATAACAACAAACACCAGCATAAAAAATGATAAACAAGTAAACAAAAATATACCAATATATATACCAATAAATGTAAACAAAATACACAAACAACAATAATGAAACACCGATGTTTACATTTATAGAGATCTCGAGAAGGCGAAGCCACGAACATTCGACTACAAGAACACTCATTAGACTGTTTACCTTGCCATATAAAAGGAAGGCAAAGCAGGCAACTGAGTTAGTAAAGTTCAGTCAATCTCCGTTACAAAGATCTGTCGATCAATTGTCTAATGATTGTTATTGTTTAACAAAGCAATTGTTGTTGTTTACATAAAGTTGTGAACTGTGGCACACCGACTTGCACGAAAAATAAAAAATTTTATTTAAAACTAAACACAAACTTATTTTTTTTTATTTGCAATCTACGAGCTCATATTTTAAACATTTTTAAAAGGTAGAAACGTAATAATTTGCCAAGGACCTAACTGATACGACCATAAGTTAATAAAACTTTACTTTGTTTGACAGAAGCCCACTGTACTTTAGTTAAAACACTTTTAACGATTTTCTATTCTCGTTTTTGTGTGTGTTTCCTTTGTCACAATCGCACTCGTTCACTTGTAGGTTGGCATAGAGTAGTAAAGTCAACTTTTTATCATAGTTTTGTGTAGCCTTTGCAACTGAAAAAGAATTGCCTGAAAAGAGAAACTAAAATTGCAAGTATTTTATAGAGAGCACACGACGATAACCGTACTTAACAAATTAACCTGGTACACTAAGTAGTAGTATTACGTGGAAATAAAATACAAACTTAATATTCTTTATGATGCTCACCTAGTCATTATATTCTCAAGTTTTGCCGTATTAATCCGGCATATTTAAATGAGCAACAATAACGTTATCATGGAATTCATTTTAAAACTTTTTCTTCTTATATTTTCGTGTACTTGTGTATTTCAATTTAAAACTAAAAATAGAAGAAAAGAAATGAATTAAAATAAAATAAAAGAAGAAAAACTAAGTTTCAGTTACAGTTACTTTCTATTTCCGTTAGATGGTTTTAAATGTGATTTTCGTTTTTCCATTTACGATGGAAAACCAATATCCGTTAGATAATGTAGAAAATAAATCAAACGATATGGAATAACAAACCAAAGTTGGTTTAATTTTAATCTCAGTTGTACTAGAGAAGAGAGAGAGAGATAGAGAGAGGCAGAGGGAATCTTACAAACTATTTGATTTGAAACGCACTTTCATAAAAAAATACTTAAGAAATTAAGAAATCCTACGCTATGTTCAGTATACAAGAAAATTTTCTCTTATTTTTCTCAATAAACATCAATGGCACAGCATGTGTAGCCTGTGGTCCATCTCCGTATAAACATTAAACGATTCTAGGAATTCATGATTGGACGGCAGGGATGGTTGTATCAATTCAAATCAATCGTCAATAATTTGATTAAAGTTTCAATCATAAAATCTCCATTTAAACTTGTTACCATAAATCCATGACTCACACACACACAGTACATAAAACAGTTAAAAACGGCAGGAAGAGGAAAAAAATAAATCAGAAATACAGAATTTAAAAAAAAAACGAAGAGAAAATGGAAAACTCATTTCATTGATTTTCATTTGGAAGCAACATTTTTATGGAAATTTATATTTTATGCGATGTGCATTAAAACTTTATTGCTTTTCTCCATGGAGTATTTTTTGTGATTTTTTTTTTATTATTTTTGCCATTATTGTTGAATTTGTTATCATTGTTATCTCTATTGATACATAAACAGCATGGTAAAGATTTACAACAGGCCTAAAGGAAGGCCTCAATTTTAAGAGTTAATTCTAATTTATGGAAACACATTCTCATTATCTAAACAACATGAAGATTTAATTTCAAAAAAGGGATGATGGATCCTTCTTGAAAACCCAAAGAACCCTCTTATTATTATTATGATAATTGGCATGAGGAGTTGTCATAGTACTATGACAATTCTGTTAAGTTTTAACCTTTCAAAAACGTTTAAAATATGTGCTCGTAGATTGCAAATAAAATAAAAATGAGTTTGTGTTTAGTTTTAATTAAAATCCTTTATTGTTCGCACAATTCTGTGTGTCACTGTTCACAACTTGATATAAACAACAACAATTGCTCTTCTTTGTTATTTCTCGGTTTATACACTTTGCATAAACAATAACAATTACTAGACAATTATTCGGCAGATATTTGAAACGGATATCTTCAAACCACGATTACTTTATTCAAACACACCGCGTCTTCATACAAGACTGACTGAACTTCACTAACTCCGTCGCCTGATCTGCCTTGCCTTTTATATTCCAAAGTAAACAGTCTGATGAATGTGCTTGTAGGCGAACATTCAGGACTTCGGCTTCTCGAAATCTCTAAACATAGTTGTTTACCTTTATTATTGTAGTGTTGTTGGTATATTTTTGATTATTTGCATACAATTTTTTTATGCTGGTGTTTGTTGTTTGTTTTGTTTTTGTAGTTTTTGTTTATAATTTTAACGTTAAGCGATGTAAAAGCAAAACACCAGTATCTAGATTTGTCATTTTCGTAACAACATTCATCTCATTACCTAAACAATATGCAAATTTAATTCGAAAAAAGATGTGTTGATGCTCCTTAAAAATCCAAGGACCTTCTTTTTATTATTATGAATATTGTCAAGGGGGTTGCCTTAGTACTATGACCATGCGATGTCTCCTCCAAGCCTGTTATCCGGACTAACTTTAGGATGCTAGACGACGATCCCAGACAAACTTCAGGATACTGCACATCTTCAATAATAACAATTCCCCGCCTAGGAATTGATATACACTCAGTTATATCAAGCCAGTGTTCGAGCCCCAGGCCAGACATCAAAACAAAATACAAAAAGTATTTCATCGCCGACTTCCTCTCAGCAGATTTCTGGCAAAAACTCTGAGAGTAAATAGAAACTGCCATGAAAAGTCTCTCAAAAAATCTGTCGTTCGGAGTCGACTTTAAAATGTAGGTCCTGCCACTCATGTATAAAATTAACACACACAACATGAGTGGCGTGAGAAGCTAGGCCGTAATCCTGACTGAAGGGTTGTAATGGCCAATTATGTATGTGTGATCACTGTGTTCTCACAATTAATATTCAACTCGGAGATCACACATTCCTTAAACCTGACTCCAGCAGAAATATTTCTATTGTAGCAATTTCTGTACACGAAAGGATGCCAGAAATTGAGATTTTAAGAACGTCCACTTCTTTACCTCAAGAGAAAGATGAAAACTAGGCTCCTCCTGTACCTCAGATCCTTAATTTTGCGAATATTATTCTATAGAATGTTAAGACTATCAAGTCCAATAAGACAGTGAATCATGAGAATCGTAACTTTACGATGGATAACCATGCGATATAAGGAGAGAATTATGTGAGGGTAGGGAGTAGCTGGCCGCTCACAGGCAAATTCACTCGGTGGCCTATGTGGCCCATTGTGTTACCCATTTTGAGGTAAGTCCCCTTGTCATGATCCTTTAGTGGTGGGTTTGGTTTGAGATCAGCAATGAGTATTCAAAAAGATGAGTAGATTCGAATCATACTTATAATATCTGATACTTCACACTTATTTTAATATTATACTCATACTACTCATATTCAAAGCCCCGCCATTCTTCGATAAAAATTAACACACATAATAGCTTCTCCTTATCTTTTATTAGGGCCCTGTTATCTTCTTAATCACATTATCCCTGGTAAACTTTTACTTGTTCGTTGAACAAATAAAATTCAAAGTATTGGTAAAAATTGTTTTCTTTTTGTTGCTGCTTATTGTCCAATATTATTCTAAACCATGGTCAACTAAACATTTTTAATATTTTATTTTTGTTTTTTTGTTGTTATTGTTATTATTATTGTTGCTGTTATTGCCATAGTTTTTCTGCCATCAATGGCAGAATAATTTCCTGAGAAATCAAAAGTCATTTATGCGTATGCACGTAGAAAAACGATCAAGAAAAAAAATTATTTTTCAAACATTTTCATTTCATTTTCGGAACGCATTTGTTCTTACCGTTCTGTTCTGTTCAAATCACCCTTAAAAAGTTTGTTTGTTTCAATGGATACTAGAAGTGACTTGACAATAACAAAAAGAAAAAGGAGAAAAAAGGGAAAAAGTTCTTAACTGGGCTATATTGTTGGTAAAAAAGAATGGAAGAAAAAATTGAAAACTTTTTTTTTATATTTTTAAGGGAAACATTTATTTTTTAGTTTCCAGTAGAAATATACGGCAATTTAAAAGATTATTTTTGTTCCAAATCCAACGTATCACAATGAGAGAAAATATTTTTTTATTTTCTTTTACTTTCTTTCTGAACTCTGAATGAAGGGGATACGAGTAGAAATTTTATTTTTATTTTATTATTATTATGGCCAATACGTAAATTGGGGCAAAAAGAAAATAATTTTATTAAAAGAAAAAAAGAACTAAAAGTGAACTTATTCTGCAGGCCAAAATCTTTAGCTTAAATCAGTATGTAAATGCGAAAAAGGTTCGGTCTTGTCACCTGACCTAAAGCTGAAGCTAAAAGAACTTACGAAATTAAAACTGAATGGGGAACCTTTTAGGGGTTGCATGACTTGTTCAATAAGATTGTTATGATTTTGTAATTCAAGTGAAATTGAAATCGGAAGACGGCATGCATACAGTGAGCGTCAAAAGAAACTGTACATTAAAAAATAATATAAAGGGGCCGCCAACTAACTTTTATTTTTTTGAAAATGCTTTAAAAAAAAACTACTTTTTTATTTTTATTTTTAATTTTTTATTTGAAAGCACAATCCTTCCGGTTAATAATGGAAAATAATTTCATTAAAATGGCTGCCTCGGCTGGCCGTGCAGAAGCCTACACCAGAAGATGCCGATTTTAGCAAAAAAAATCATCTTTTCAGATGAAGCTCATTTTGATCTTGACGGGTATGTAAACAAGAAAACTGTCGCATTTGGGGCAAAGACAACCCGCACGCATACATTGAAAAGCCGACGCACCCAAAACGAGTCACTGTTTGGTGCGGATTTTGGTCCAGAGGCATAATTGGGCCATTTTTCTTCGAAAATGAGCAAGGAGTGGCCGTTACAGTCAATGACGATCGTTATCGGGCCATGTTAACGAATTTTTGTTAACAAAAATTGAAGAGGAGCATATAGGTAACATTTGGTTTCAACAGGACGGCGCTACGTACCACACAGCCGAAGCTACACTCGATGTTTTGCGCCCTGTTTTTGAAGATCGCAATATCAGCCGCAGAGCTGATGTCGTTTGGCCACCTCGGAGCTGCGATTTGACACCGTTGGACTATTATTTGTGGGGTGCCGTCAAAGATAAGTGTTACTCCGACAAGCCAGAGACAATTGACGCTTTAAAGAACAATATTCGTGAAGCCATTGGTGAAATACAGTTGCACACAATCGATAATTGGACCGATCGTGTAGGCTTCTGCATGGCCAGCCGAGGCAGCCATTTGAATGAAATTATTTTCCATTATTAACAGGAAGGATTGTACTTCAAAAAAAAAAAAAAAATTGAGAAAATATTCAGCAGTTTTTTTTTTTAAAGCATTTTAAAAAAAAAAGTTATTTGGCGGACCCTTTACATGAATTTTTGTTATTTTTTATTATTATTTTTATTTTAAAATTGTTTCTCTAACAGTTTTTAAAATTGAAACAAAACAAAAAAAAATCCAAAACTTGGAAAAATTCTCAAATTTTTTCGGGCACTTTCCTTAAGTAGTAAAAGTTGAGTTTGATGATTCTTAGAATTTTATCCTTAGTGTACAGTTCGTTTTGAAGATCGCTGTATGTCGGCAAAGCCTAAAACTTTTAGATATTTTAGCATATTTTTTGTTCCGAACGATTTATTCGTTTCTTTCAGGAGTTTGAAAAAGCTTTGTAACATGATCAGTACACTGTACACAAAAATAATTGCGAGAAACATGGCTACTTGCTATCAAGTAGTGGAAGTTTTAGTTAGATGTGATCTTGAAACACCGTGAGTCTTCTTAGGACATACATAGCTAGTCATTACAACCCTTCAGTCAGAATTACAACCTAGCTTCTCACCACATATGTTGTGTATGTTAATTTTATACATGAGTGGTGGGATCTACAGTTTAAAGTCAACTACGAACGACAGATTTTTGAGAAACTTTACATGGTAATTTTATTTACTCTCACAGTTTTTGCCAGAAATCTGCTGAGAGGAAGTCACCGAAGAAATATTTTTTCATATTTCGTTTTTGTTCGAGATATTTTTATTTAGATTTTGAACAGTGGCCTTGCGCCTAATAAGCCAACACACCACCTACTAGACTACGGTGACTTCTTTTCTAGTAAGAGTTTTTGGGATCTCCAATATGAATTCGCTATAATCGAATTGGTGGCGTTGTGGTCAATTAATTTCCTGATTATTGATAACCACCACACGATGTATTCATATTGTTTGGAAATTGTTGAACGACTCACAATTCGAAACATGGAATATCAGAAAGCTTCTAATACAAGCAATATCAGTTCCAATATAGAAGTACTTGAAGAACCATACCCTGTTCTTAGCTGGTCTACCCGATCTGATAAAAGAATCATCTGCTGAAGGCACCAAATCATGCATGCATACATACATACCTTCATATATACATTATAATAATTACAGTCTTTCAGTCAGGATAACAAAGGAGCTCCTCACACCACACATGTTGTGTGTAGTAATTTTATACACGAGTGGCGAAACCTACAGTTTAAAATCTGAACGACAGATTTTTTGGAGAAACTTTTTCATGGTAATTTTTATTTACTCTCAGAGTTTTTCCCAGAAATCTGCTGAGAGGCAGTCGTCAAAGAAATATTTTTTCAAATTTTCGTTTTGTTGGAAATGTCTGATCAGGGATTTCAACCGTCGCCTTAAGCCTAATAAGCCAATACACTATCTACTAGACTACAGCGACTACAACTTCATGCTCTTAGACTAAACAAGTGGAGTCCAAAGGTCAAGCGCAGTTAGTTTCCTATACAGTAGACATACTTACAAGTGTGAGCGCAATATGATAAGAAGCGTTCTAACATTTTACTTTTCTTCTCTTAATTATTTTCCAGATTTCCTTCCTTAATCAGCGCTATAAACAGCTCAGCTTTAATGTAGCTTACTGAGCTACAAGTCGATTATTTCTACGAAACACAAATTCCCTTAACGTCTCTGTTATTATTGGACATGCCGTATTGCTACTGAGCAATACTTCCATTGGCATTTCTATACTCCGTTGGCGGCCACCCATTTTTCTCGATAATTCTGCCGTTTTCTTGCCGGTTCTTCTACTACTTACTTCAACTTCAATGCAAAGCAACAGAATTTCTATTATGTGGTGAGTTCAGTAAAGGCATGAGTTTTTGCTTAAGAATTAATCACAATAGAATTCAAGCACAAGACGGCATGCCTGGGAACAAGACCGCTTTTATCCTCCTATATAAACACCCTCTCATGCGTTATATTTTCTTAAAGATTTCTTTTTATTTTCAATTTTAATTATTTGAACCTGAATTGATCCCATTTGCCCATTGTATCCCTTTAACTATCCCTTAAACTTCTGAAATGTACAATTACCTCCACCTCATATATGTATACCCACACGTGTACTAAAAATAATCTTGTGACCTTAATTTATAAAATCAAGTCGAAGACAAATCACGTTTAGATTTTTTCTTTCCTGGAATTCTCACAACATCTTTTTGGTTCACACTTCTTGTTCTTTTTTTATTGGCCTTTTTGGGCCTTCGTTTTTAGCCTTTTTTTTTGCAAATTCATAACCATTAAATAAAATTCAAATCAATGAGGCAATCAAACTAAAATTTTCTATAGGAAGAAAGCCAGTCACATGCAATAGAATTGAAGTGAATTCACGCATTTAAGCAATGGCACGTATTATGGGCATTTATTTCGATTTTTCTCATTTCTATACAATTTTAATTGTGTATTGTAATAGAAATAAATTTTTCTTCCTTTTTTTTGGAATTACAATGAAAAATATAATAAAAGAGCCGTACTTACAAATAATGTGGTTTTATTTTTTTTTTTTGAGTTATTGTTCTGTTTGTGTAGTCATTGTATATTCTGGTTATTGTCTATAAATTATAATAAATTTTTAATAATTAATTTCAGTTTATTTTTCTAATTTAAATATTTGTTTCAAATTGGTTTCCATGGATACATAACGCCGTTCTACAGCTGCATTTTTAATTAGGCGTGTATGGATACATATATGTATACACAAGTAAATCTGTTAAAAATCATTTTAATTTTTATATTTATTGATCTATTGATGAATATTTAATAGCAAACAAATTGATTATTTTCATGTAAATAAAGTTTAAAAAAAATTCTGGCACAACAATGACTACATGTTAGTACGTTAATGTATTTTATTTAGAAATATTTTTGATTTCGTTTCCGAAAGAAAAACTTTTCATGGCAATTTTATTTACTCCCAGAGTATTTGCTAGAAATCTGCTGAGAGAAAGTCGGTGAAGAAATATTTTTTTCATATTTTCGTTTTGATGTCTGGCCTGGAATTTGAAACGTGGCCTCACGTTTAATAAGCCAACACACTAACTACTAGACCACGGTGGCTTATAGTGAGATAGGAAGGGATGTTAAAAAATGGAACTGTACTAGCGGTACCATGCGCGTGTTGCTGCGCCACCAACTAAAATAAATTTGAAAGAAAGACATTACACAAATGTCCAATTAATTTTGAATCATTTTATTGATTTTGTTTCCCGTTGTCCTGATGATTCAGATGAACGGGACTGAGTAGTACGCATTCGATCAGTTTCTAATCTCAGTTCTCGTTGTTCAAGTGGTTCAAGCGAACGGGTCTCAGCGGCATATACTCGAAGATTTTCCAGTCTTAATGCTCGTCTGATTCTGAGGCTTGTAATGCTCTTTTCTTCCGTGATTGATGTGTAGGTCGACCAATTGCTTGTCATTCATTTTGAATAATTTTCAGTGACGCCATCCATCGGAAATTAATCGCACCAACCTCCGTCGACTCATGCGCAACAACTTCGTTAAAGAATGTACAGTTTATGATTCAATTCATTTTAATTAATTTTCAGTGGCCCCACCTATCAGATATTGGACATACCAACTTAGTAACCTTCATCGGCTCATGCGCAACAACTTTGGTAATGATCATAACCTGATGAAATGCATAGTTTACGATTTTATTGATTTTAAGTAATTTTCAGTGGCGCCACCTGCCGGAAATTAGTCATACCAACTTAGAAACCTTCCCCGGATCATGCGCAACAACTTTGCTAAAGATCATAACATGATCAAATGCATAGTTTACGATTCTATAAGGTACATAAAAACAAACATTCATTTTTATATGTATAGACTATGGGAAGTGACACGCCCACTATAGCCAATACACCCATTTTGTTCATGTATACGTCAAAGGCGTCCATACAAAATTTGAGGATTCTAGCTGTTGCAGTTTATGAGATATGCGACATTAAATACTTATTGGGTATGTGGGCGTAGCACGTCGCATACCTTGTAATTTTAAAATAAAAAGTAGTCTATAGTTCCTTCCAGACATACAGGATGATACTGTGAAAATTTCAAGAAAATCGGTCCAGCCGTTTAGCCGTCTATAGACTTCAAACAAACCCACAAACAAATAAACACACATTCATTTTTATATGTATATAAGGTGATCATATACTGAAGGTGCTTAAGATATCGTAATCTCCGACAAATACTTAAGAACTTTAGCAGTTGATAAAGACCTTTTTGTTGAGGCTACATCTGTCAAAATAATTCTGCTTTATTCAGTCTACATTATTAAAAAACCATGTACAACCATATATAACCAACTGTTATCGCTGAACTGGACTCTGGAGCAATTGGCAACTGAACCTAATTTTTTTTATCAAAAATTCATGTTTAGCGATAAAGCCAATTGCTGGATGAATGCGAATAATTTGTGACGACACCAATTCATGTGATATTCAAGAGCGTCAAATGTATTCAGAAAAAGTCACTTTTTGGTGTGTATTTTGTGCTGATGGCATCATCGTTCTGTATTTATTCAAAAACGACATTGGCTAGACCACTACTGTTAAGGGCGTGCTCAAAGATCGATGATTACCATGTATAATAAGCCAACACAATACATATACCACAAGCCCTTGTTCAGGCATAGAACGAAACAAAATATGAAAAAATTTAACAAAAATTATCGTGAAAAGTTCCATAAAAATCTGTCGTTGGTGGTGTGAGAAACTAGATCGTAATGCTCACTATAGGCTGTAGTAATGATCAATTCAGATGTCAAAGTCTGTCTATATAATGTAAGAAAATTAGTTGTTTATTTATACGTCCAGTGTTATTTTAAATGAAAGTCTAATACCTACATATCTTCATAATTCGTCATTACAACCTTTCACTCAGAATTACCACCTATCTTCTCACACCACTTACGTTGTGTGCTTTAATTTTATACACGAGTAGCGGGACCTACAGTTTAACGTCGACTCCGAACGACAGATTTTTTTGAGAAACTTTTCATGGCAAATTTTTATTCACTTGAAAAGCTTTGCCAGAATTCTGATGAGAGGAAGTCGCCGAAGAAACGTTATTGTCTAAATGCAGTTGGACTTCACATTGGAGTTTACATTGTTAGATTATTAAATAGACCCTAGTAAAGAGAAAATGCAACAATTCTTCATATTCTACTATCCCTGAACAATAGACAAACTGCTGAAAACGTGAACAAACTGCTGAAAACGTGCATACAGTTATGAACTTGATGTTGTAGCATCGGAGCTGGGTTTCGACAAACGACGATACAACAGTGAACCATAGCTGCCAGATAAATGAGGCACCAAATCGTCAAATATTTGAGAAAAAATCGTCAAAATCGTCAAAGCCGTCTATTAAAATCGTCAGGAAAAGTAAATAAATAAATTAAAAATTTTTAAAATCAAAATTATTTCTATTGTAGTAAAACATATGAAGTCAATCAATCAATAGTCAATATCTGACTTCAAAAATAAAACATTTAACAAAGAATTTTAAAAGCTAGCGTCCCTCATTTTCATTTAATATTTTTTTTTCCAAAAATGGGGAAATTGGGATCATTTTCAGGAAAAAATTGTTTAAGATTTAAAGGTTGTTTATTGACACATAAGCGCAGCAATAATATTACATCATCTATATCCATGGGCGGTGTAGGTATTAGGGAATCAGAAGCTTTTGATGTTCTGAGCATGAAAAATCAGTGTAATGCTGGCACATTTTTGAGTTCCTTTTTAAGTTCTTAATATCTGATCTTACTATTTACACCGTTTGCAACTGACAGAGAATGGAATACAACTCTCATGTATGGGTTGGTGCCTCAACGTCTATTTTGCGGTTTCTCGACCGTGTACCGGAGAGACCATAGTATTTCGTTAATGACGGTAGTGTATCCAACTCCATTGAATCATTGGAGCATCGTTGCATAAGGGGACTTTTCCCGAAAATCATATATTCCTACATAACGCTAGTCTTTTTTGGCCAGAAAATCGTATGTGGTTGATTGGCCAGTGGATCGCACACTGCATTACAGAAAAATTACGTTATATAGTCGGATTATTCGTATGTGGAACTCAATTCCTGCAGAGGTCTGTCCTGTTACTTATGTTATAAAAATATACAAGCCTAGTGTCCATAATTTCTTATTATTTTATTAGGTTATTCAGGAGTTGTAATTGTTCAGCTTTTAAGGGGTTAAAAGGAATAAAATACAGGAAAATCATCACAGGTATTCGAAAGTAACTTAAAAATACAATACTTTACTACTTTTTCTTACTAACTAACATAAATTTCCAATAGAAAACAATTGCAAAGTAAATACAAATCTTAAAAGTGGAAACAATTGCAAAGTAAATACAAATCTTAAAAGTGGCTTTTAATTAATTAATTTTATTAAAGTAAAGAATATGATGTAAATTTTTAATTTTTAAAAATCGTCAAAATAAAGGCATAAATCTGGTAGCTATGATTGTGAGGCCAACCGCGGCAGCCATATAGATGAAATAAAAATCCATTTCCAACCGGAGCAGTTGTGGTTCACAGTAAAACAATAAATTTATCAAAATTTCAAACTAGTTTTTTGTTTTATTACATTTTTAAATTTAAACTTTTAGATAGCCAACCAATTATATTTACTCACATTATGCTCACATCTAATACAATATAAAATTCATAATGCAGAGAACATATGTGACGTATGAGTTATATTTAATTCCATTAGCTTCATACATGACAAAATCGAAGTTTTTTTTATGGCATACTTTTCAGGGTAACTATTCCAGTACATGTAATATGATGCGTATGAGTAATACATTTCAAATACAATTAAAAAGAAAGTATACCCCATAAATTTGGAATTAAGCAACATGATTTTTCGATTCTATGCAATTCTAGGCTATATTCTAAATTCCAGGAATATTACAGGGTGAACAAAGAAGGATGCAAATACCTGCTGAATGTGTTGATGGTGATGATTTCCAATAATAACAATTGCAAAGTATATACAAGGCTTAAAGTGGCTTTTAATGTACTAAAGTATAGAATATGATGTAAATTTTTAATTTTTATAAATCGTCAAAATAAGGGCAAAAATCGTCAAATCGTCAATATGATATTTTTGATGCTCAAAATCGTCCAAATGACGATAAATCGTCAAATCTGGCAGCTATGCACTGAACCCTAGCATTATATTGTACACAAGACGGTTTTAAACCAATTATATGATCCAAATTATTATAGATTCCAACGTCCCAATGGGTGTCCCTATGGTCTAGTTGGAAATGTGCAAAACTTCAATTACCGAGCCCGTGGTTTCGATTTTCAACAGAGCCTCTGCGTGTTTGTTGTTGTCTGATTGTTTTGTATGACGTTTTAAACGATTAACTACAATAGAAAAAAGAAAGTGTGAATTATTACAAAGTTATTGTGGAGAAAAAAAGAGAGAAAGGTACACATATACGCAGGTCATTAAATAAAATAAAAAATTGTCGCACGCTACCTACCACCTCTTGCCTTTCTCCTATAAACTATCTTACCTGTATTTCAACACAATTGATAGTATAGTATATATAGTATAGGAGTCATATATTGAGTGTTGATATATAAAAAAAAATTGGTACATATTACTTCCACCTTTCCCGACTCACACAACTTGCTTTCCTAATACAAAAAAAGAATAAATGTAAAGAAAGCGGCTCTCTACTGAGTATAGAAAATTGTATGGAGGCAACATTTCCAATTGTCGAATACTGATGATGAAAACTGAATCACCTGCCATAACGTCTAGAGAATGTTATTAAGACTGGCATTGAGCCAATATTTTACTTGAAAGTTATTGGCACAGATAGTGTCAATCCGCCTGAAGATACGATAACTTGACAGTCATGTTATATACTCCCTATCATGATACCAGTGGCTTACTAACTGGTTGCATGGTGAATAATTTGGAACTGGAACTGGAACTGGAAAACATTACGGCAGTGACCTATTATAAATTTGTATGTGGTGACCGAGTAAAATAAACTCATTTTCTATACCTTCTGTCTACATACATGATTCAACATTACAACCCTTTAGTCAGGATTACAACCTAGCTTCTCACAATACTTATATTGTGTAATTTTATACATGAGTGACGGCACATGCAGTTTAAAGTCATCTCCGAATGACAGAATTTTTGAAAAATTTTTCATGGCAATTTTGTTTTACTTTCAGAGTTTTTGACAGAAATCTGCTGACACCGAAACCTTCTGTCTAAGAACTACGAAAAGGAATGAACAAATGCAGAAATTTGGCATTCAAACTTAAAACATTTTACGAATGTGTCTTAAATAGTTTTGCTCGTATTTAAAGCTAAGCTTTGATTTGAAAATTTTTATTTAAAAACTACTACTAAACTTACGTAAACAATATTTAATCGTATCAGTACTTATCTGACTGACTGACGTATTAAAATCAAAAGTAAAAAATATTCATTTTTTGTTTATAAATTTAGTATCGAGCACACAATACATATGTACATATGTATGTATATATGCCTGGAAATGAAATTGTGTATGATGCAAGAGAAATTAATGCCACAACATACCTTAGCACAGATCAAAAATTTCTGACAAAATTTACAAAATATCTCTTTGTGTATTGGTATGTATGTGGCCATCCGTACATATGTATATGTTACAAGATTACTATATTTATTTAGATATGTATGCATTGATTTTTATGTTTCCAGTATTTCTTTCATGTATTCCTGTGTAATTTGTAATTCCAATTAAATCGATTACAATTCTTCGTACAGAAATTTATGCAATTCGATTATGTAAACTGGTGTGTATGCACAGGTAAAAACAAAAATAAAATTTTAAATGCATTTTATAACGATAAATAAACCAATAACTGCAACAACATCAGCAACAACAACAATAACAACAACTAAAACCATAGAAAATCCAAAAATTTGAAATTCAAATCATCAACAAAAAAGAAAAACATCACCTACAGTGCATAACTATTCTATAAGAATAACAAATACATTTGCATTCATATGCATATATAGGGTCTGTTATAAAGCGCTTCCTATTTATAAATTGATATCAAACAAAGTGTGTGAGAAATTTCAGGAATAATTTAACATTCGTTTGAAAAGCCTATTAATGCCATTATTGTGGACTATAAAAACGTTTAAATGTCCACCATGGCTTCTCTCATTGGAGCTCCTACGTAATGACAAATTTTTCTAAACTCTGGCTCCTATATCAGGCTGAATTTGACCGATGGCATGGGTTATGTTGGCTTTGAGGCTTTTGACTTATTTGCATATACCAGCGAAGTAAGAAAACTCCACAAGGAAAAGTCTAAGGGGGTCAAATCGTACGATCCTGGTGGTTAGTTCACACCACATCACATGATATGGATATCCAATATGGCATGTACTGTGTGGCTTATACCATCGTTCTCTTGAGGCCACATATCCTTGGTATCCAAATCATTCAATTCTGGCCAAAAGAAATCGGTAATGCTCGATCCATTGTGCTTTCCGTTGGCAGTGACAGTCTGGCCAACGTCGTTCTCAAAGAAATATGCATCGATGGCACCGCCTATCACACAAACAGTAACTTTTTCGAGATATCACGTGGATTGTCAAAGTCCCACATTCGATAATTTTGTTTGGTTCATCCAGAAATGGTCCTCATGGCTGAACATCACTTTTCGATGACAATTAGGCTGAATTGCCAAATCTTCCCAACTGCGTTCAGTGAACAGTGAAATGAGATCATACTAAAATATACATCAATTAGTAGCATTTACGGTATACACTGGAAGTTCTTGGATCTCATGTGAATTGGTGTCCCAAATTTTGATTGGACAAATCAGACTGAATGAATGACAACTAATTTGACTGATGTAGCTTTAAAACATCTAGTAGGTAGTGTGTTGGCCTATTAGACATAAGGCCACGGTTTAATCCCCAGGTCAGACATCAAAATGAAAATATGAAAAAAAATATTTCTTCAGCGACTTCCTCTCAGCAGATTTCTGGCAAAAACTCTGAGAGGAAAAGAAAAATTGCCATGAAGAGTATCTCAAAACTCTGCCGTTCGGAGTCGATGTTAAACTGTAGGTCCCGCCAGTCATGTATAAAATTATCACACACAACATGAGTGGTGTGAGAAGTTAGGCCGTAATCTTGACTGGAGGGTTGTAACGGCCAATTATGTACGTATGTATGTAGCTTTAAAAAGTCTGTCATCAAGTGGAATTCCCTGTTGTAAGACCCTAAGCATGTGTTTAGTTACATTGGTTATGATAACAGAACACAACAGAATATTTAACATGCACGTGTATTCATGTGTATCTGTGATTGCAACTGAAAATGTATCTGTATGTCTGTGTGTGTTTGTGTTCACGTGTTCATATTTACTGGTTATGAAATGTTTTCCCTGAAATATTTCATGAAAAAAGGAATTTCATAATGGAGATCAGAATAACTGTGGTAATTATGAAATACGACACATTTTGTGGCATTACTATGAAACACTACCACAAAATTTATTAATAAACAGAATTTGAGATTGAAGCGTTCGCCAAAATTGAACAGTTTATTGGCAATGTATTGCTAAAATTCTCTTTCTCTCTCTCTCTCTGTATCCAACCACTGTTTTGCAATAATTTATACGATAAAGGAGTTTTAAATGCAAAAATTCTTTTACTTTCAAATCAAGTTAACCTTGTGAAGAACTGTTTTACATTCTCTAGCCCTGATGATCAAAACTTTCGTGAGAAGAAAACCCTCTTCGAATATGACAATTAACCTACGTTTCTGTCTTAGGCCTGAGATTAAACCTACAATGGCATCACAAACCAATATCCAAACCAGGAATCAAAGATTTATTGAAAGAACATTTATTTTGGAGTGTTCAATCAAATGAGAAGAAAAATTGTGTCATCTTCCTTTATTGGCATGTTTTCTCACGGGGTAGTAGTAGCTCTCTTTATAATAAAGGTTGGACTCCAAAATATTCCTCAACTACTTTACACTCTTTTGTAAGTACAGTTGGACTCCATTGAGGATAAGAAAATTAATGGTAGGTATCTTGCAACGCTTGGGGATAGGGATCACTCCTGTTTTGCAAGCATTGGCGCCCAAACTGCTCTATAAACCCCAGACCTTAAAACTATATTGCTGTTCTCCTTCAACTTAAGAAAGTAAGAAAAATTCACCTTACTCCTGATGCCTCTAATTATTTCTCTTATTAGACAATCCTCCCCAATGGAGGCTGTAATGGTTCTTATAGTCAAAAATTCCTCTACAGTTTTCACCACATTGCAATTGACATTACCTTTAACCAAAGCCTTATAGATCGAAGATGCAAATGTTATCAGAAAACTTTTTTAATGCGATTTTAAGGTTATACCACACAGTTATTCTACTTTATGGAGCTTCAACGTTGTCCTACTTGGACGGTAGTCTAGCAACTGATAGTTTGTAAATTAACGTGTAAAACGCAGTCCAATACTGTCAATTATAATAATGCTGATACGTTTTTACCTTTTAAAAACGCTTAAAATATAAGCTCGTAGATTGCAAATAAAATAAAAATAAATTTCTGTTTAGTTTTAATTAAAATTCTTTATTATTCACACAATTCTCTGTGCTACTATTCACAACTTGATGTAAACAACAACAATTGTTTTTCTTTGTTATTCCACTGTTTAGACCCTTTGCATAAACAAAAACAATTACTAGACAATTATTCGACAGATCTTTGTAACGGAGATCTTCAAACCACGATTACTCTCTTCAAACACACCGCGTCTTCGCACAAGACAAACTAAACTTCATTAACTCAGTCGCCTGCTTTACCTTGCCTTTTATATGTCATGGTAAACAGTCTGATGAATGTTCTTGAAGTTGTTTACATCGTTATTTACATTAATTCTTGTAGTGTTTGTTGTTGTATTTTTGTTTACATGTTTACCATTTTTTATGCTGGTGCTTGTTGTTATATTAAGTAGTACGATCATTTGTAAACAGGTTTGTTTACTGCATTGTTTTTTTTTTGTAGCTTTCATTTATATTTTAATGTTAAGCGATGTAAAAGCAAAACACCAGTATCTAGATTTTTCATTTTCGTAACAATATGAACTCTATTTCCAGCTCGAAATTCAATGAGGCTTCAAGCAGCAGCTTATAATATAAATGCATTGGCATTCATATCCTCTCATGCTGCCATAGCACTCGTCACTATCTCTTCCATTCTGTTTCGTATATATTTTCGAGCACTGATAATAGCATGTGCCTTAAAACTTTTGTGTTTTATTTTCTCTTTCAAAGTAAAAAAAAAGTTGAAATTATTTTTCCTTTCTTTCTTTATTCCACAAAACCTGGGGTATTCGTTTGATTTATTTGTTGGTGCCGATGTACAATTGTTAGTTACCTTGTGACACACTGACGGTTGAATACTTTAGAAATGTTTTTGGTGATGGTGTTGTACTCAAACGTATCGTATTCATTTCTCCAACTCTTTCTGGCATTGCTTTTATTGTCATGACGTTTTTATTTATTTTAGCGTGTACAACGACAACAATGAAAATGTTCATGCCAAGAACAATACATTGGCAAATAAATATGTTGAAATCGAGTATACCACTTGGATGCTATCCAGTAAACAGAAATCCGAGGAGGAAGAATCAATAATGTGAACTCACCAAAGAAATGATTACTTTAACTCAGCCTGCTTAATGTTTGCTGGGTTATGTTTTCTGCATTCATATTCGTATGCCTGCATATGACTGTGTATCTGTATTAAGCAGATTATAAGCAACTTCATATGGCACAGCAATGTTGTTTACGAGGCATGTACGAGTATGCATGTATCTGAGTGTTTTGTAAAAGAAAAAAATGTTAAATTTTTATGAATGATTCATCATAACATCTCACAGTAATTAATGGAAAACGCATTAAAGCGTGTGATAAGAACCACTCAACAATTTTTCAAACTGTATTGCTGTTACTGCAGCAAACGTAAAGGAAAACGAAAACAAATTATGGATTCCGATTAAATATTATTCAAGGTAACAACAACAACAAGTGTATGTAACAAGTAAGGAAATCTAGGATTCAATCATATTCAAAATGTATTCACTTTCATTCGGTAGAAATCTTTGAATATCGCAATACTTTCTCTGGGCTACCATGTAACCTGTGCATGTGCCTAGTGTTTGTTCCATTTGTTATGGAATTTGTTTATTAATCTGTAATTAATTATTCATTTTGGATTAAAAATATATAAGTGTGGCCTTGAGTGTATGATGGTGTTACGCTTTACTTTCATTGGTAGTAATGTTGGCATTTAAAATCGAAATCCTCGAACTTTTTGAACATTTAATTGAGAAAAAAAATATTAAAAATAGTTTGTAATGGAACCGCCATCTCAGCTCATGTCTGATTTCACAGATAATTAGTTTTATCCTTCCGCTGAACGAATATGGTTGTGTATACGCTTGAACAACGCTGGGGAATATTGCGACATTACTTTGAAAATCATGGTAATGTTGCAGAATGTGTGCGAAAATTGCGTACGGATTTTGGAAGAAGGGAAGCACCGTCAGATCCGTATGTTCGTTGTCTTGTGAAAAAAGTGAAAGAAACTGGCATCCTCATCGATAAACCAAAGCGTGAAGAGCCAAAAACAGTGCGTACACCCGTGAATATTGCTGCTGTGGCAGAAAGTGTGCGTGAAGCGCCATCAACATCAATTCACCGTCGTTCTCAACAATTGAACATTTCGGAGACATCATTGAGACGAATTTTGCATAAAGACCTTGGTATGACATCATACAAAGTCCAATTGGTTCAGGAGTTGAAGCCAATTAACCATCCAATGCGTTTTCGCTTCCCTAAGTGGGCCTGTGATCGACTTACAGAAGATGCCGATTTTAGCAAAAAAAAATCATCTTTTCAGATAAAGCTAATTTTGATCTGGGCGGGTATGTAAGCAAACAAAATTGTCGAATTTGGGGGCACAGAAAACCCGCACGCATACATTGAAAAGCCGACGCACCCAAAACGAGTCACTGTTTGGTGCGTATTTTGGTCCAGAGGCATAATTGGGCCATTTTTCTTCGCAAATGAGGAAGGAGTGGCCGTTACGGTCAATGGCGATCGTTATTGGGCCATGTTGAACGAATTATTGTTCAAAAAATTGAAGAGGAGGATATTGGCATTTAGTTTCAACAGGACAACGCTACGTGCCACACAGCCGAAGCGACACTCGATGTTTTGCGCCCTGTTTTTGAAGATCGCATTATCAGCCGCAAAGCTGATGTCGTTTGGCCACCTCGGAGCAGCGATTTGACACCGTTGGACTATTATTTGTGGGATGCCGTCAAAGATAAGTGTTACGCCGATAACCCAGAGACAATTGCCTCTTTACAGGACAATATTCGTGAAGCCATTGGTGAAATACAGCTGCACACAATCGATAATGTGCTTAAAAATTGGACCGATCGCGTAGGCTACTGCATGGCCAGCCGAGGCAGCCATTTGAATGAAATTATTTTCCATTATTAACCGGAAGGATTGTACTTTCAAATAAAAAAAAGAAATTTGAGAAAATATTCAGTAGTTTTTTTTAAGCATTTTCAAAAAAAAAAGTTATTTGGCGGACCCTTTAACATTTCATATTGTGTATAATTATTATTCACAGTTGTATTGCGTCCAATTAAAATGTATACAAGATTCATTGGGAATCAATAAATTGAATAAAAGTTTGACATAAATTATCACCCGTAGAGTTTTTATAAATATTTGGCAAACAACACGGAACAGCAACCATTGCTGCCAGTGGTAAACGATGAAGCTGTTCTGAGTAAAAATCGTCGTAAGTAATACGACTTCGAACAAAACCGGAATATAAAAAAAAAAGTATTTCTTTCGGCGACTTCTTTTAGCAGTCTTCTGGTAAAAACGCTGTGAGAAAAATTAAATAGTCGTGAAAAATTTCTCAAAACGTCGTTCGGAGTCGACGATCATATTCTGGTGTGAGAAGGTTGGTTGTAAACCTCACTAAAGGGTTGCAATCAACAATGAAGTAAGTAAGTGGTACGATCTTCGCGAAGAAGGCTGTTAAAGGCAATCGATGACCGTTTTTCTGTACCTTCCAAGAAAACTACTGAGAGGAAGTCGCCGAAAGAAATATTTCGTTTTGTTCAAAATATTTGAGATGTAGTTTGAACACGGGCTCTTTTCAAATAAGCCAAACACACTTCTAACTAGACTACGACGACTTCAAATTATTAAACATTTAGTCTGTATTTAATGATGCTTCTTTAAATTGTTTAATGTTCGCTGATATGCTGGATAATTATCTGCAGCATAACTCAGGTCACCAATTTTTCCCAGTAACCTCCATGATAACCTTTTGAACCTGTTGGTCAGTTTCTACTACAATTTCTAGGACAAAATTAAATTAAAGCGATGATTTTCTCGGTTAGTTGGTTTTCATGCTAGACTCTGCTTGTGTCTCCCCTGTGTAGTCTCTGTATAAGTGATATGATGTTCGGTGGAGTGCTTTTACAAAACTATGGTATTTCCTAGAGTCCTATGGCCCAGAGCATTAAATGCCTTCTCAAAGGCATATCTAATCTACAGACCGTACGGCTTCACATGTTCACTGCACAACTGTGTGCCCAATAGTTGATCTTCTGTGGCTTAAAATCAGGTTCCAATGCATTAGCAAAGCAATAAATTTATACACCAAGCTTAGAAGGGTTATTCTCGTCTATATTTCCCACTCCGATACATTCCTTTTCTTTGGGATTTTAACGATGATATTTTCGTTTAATTTTCGGTTCAAACATTTCGTTTCTTATAATTTTTCGGTGAAAAGAAGTATTATTTGAGACCTTACCTTGAGATCAACGTTTGTCATTTAAGGTTGAGATCATTTTGCAGTCCCCTTATTATTTTAGCTGGCTTAAGTACCTACTCGTGAAATTTTCCATGACGTTATCAAATTACTTGTGATTCACTGCTAGGTTCAGTGGCGAGTGGCCTCAAGGAAGGGGTCCCACTTAGGTCAGCATTTAGGCCCATTGTGATACCTCAATTAATTCTATCCGGGGTTCAACCATTCCCTAAAGGAAACCATCCCGAGTCACTGCAAAAATAGAATGAAACTGAACTATTTGTGAATAGAGAGGGAAAAAGTTTCTGGACGAATTCAAGCGAAGTTACGGAAATGACGACAAAGCCAGTATTGACATCAAGAAAGGTAATCCTGATTGCCTAATTGAATTAGAACAGAAGTGTATATTAACTTTTTTAACTTTTAATTAAACGCAAGTGAACAACTAAATGATTGCCGTGTATATGCGCCATCAGCCTCTATGGACCGATAAGTAACTGCCGTATTTACACGATGTCAACCACTGTAATGCAGCAACTGATTGCCGAATATACACGGCACCCATTGTGAAATGGTTAAGGAATTGATTCTCTCATCTCTGATGCCAACACATAGCGAGACAAAGTAACCAAAATACCCCGAATTGAGAAAGAGAAAAGATGTTGCGATTCATTCGGCACACTTTTTTGATAACTCGACAAAAACTCAGAGCGCTAGAGTAGGTAGTTTTGATATATCCACCATATAAAGTCCAGACGTTGCATCTTTAGATTTTTCTTTGTTCTCATTTCAATTCCATAGAGACCTGCAAAACGCATTTGGAGCATTATATCACTTGGAAACCTTAGAAGTTTTGATCGTCTAATGAGTTTATCCCAATAATGGCCAAAATTTGTCAATCATTGCAGCTTATATTTGATTTACTAAAATGTATTCCAAATGTAAGTAAGGCTGGGTTTTATCGTGTTACTGAAATCATATGTCGCTCAGACATATGCCGTCTAGTTGTGGTCACAAGCACTCTGTTATCATGCACTGAATAACGTTCACAGAGACTGCAGTTTCAGCCTCTTTTTCAAACACAATACCTAACTAAAATCCGCACCGGAGAATTGATCGTTTTAAGTGCATTTGATGCACTTAATTTAATTTTTGATGTTTTTAGGCATCTTCGAAAGTCTGCACAAGCAATAATTTGAAGTCGCCGTAGTCAACTAGGTAGTGTGTTGGCTTATTAGACGTAAGGCCACGGTTCAAACCACAACTTAGACATCAAAACGAAAATATGAAAAAAAATATTTCTTTGGTGACTTCCTCTCAGCAGATTTCTGGCAAAAACCATGTAAAGTTTCTCAAAAAATCTGTCGTTCGGAGTCGACTTTAAACTGTAGGTCCCGACACAACATAAGTGGTGTGAGAAACTAGGTCGTAATCCTGACTAAAGGGTTGTAATGACCAATTATGTTATGTATGTAGGTTAGTTTAGGTTAGAGGACGTGTACTTGTCAATTTAGACAAGTACAGTGCCCGGAGGTCGACTTGGCCCATTGTACATAACGTCCTTAAGAAGGAGGGATAAAAAATTGGATAGTAAAAAGGAGCGGAAGTAGGAAGGGAGAATGCGAAGCGAAGGAATTACCCAGACCAGAACAAAACAAAATGGAAGAACGCGACTACACCGATGAAGCCCTAGCACTTCTCAACCAGCTCAAGTTACTAATGAATCTGTGGAGAGCTTTGATGTCAGCTCTCGACACAGAATTCAAACCATCAAAGAAGTATGTATGCATTCTTGTATTTTCTTTCATTTATGAAAAGGCTAATGGCCTCCTTTTTTATATCAAAAATAATTATTTCTTATTGTTTTTATTTAAGTTTTTCTTTTGTGCAAAAACCTTTTCCATTTTAATTATTTATTAATTTGTATTTCTTTGAAATGACGCCGCATAATTTATTTACACTTCAGCTGGCATTGGCATTGGAGATGGCTCCTCCTCCTCTTAATTAAGTGCGCTTCATTTAACTTTTATTTATTTGTATGTTTATTTATTTATTTATTTAAGTATGTCTTATTATAAATATTTTTCTTTATTTTTTCTTCTTATTATTCCTTAAATAATTACATTTTTATTTATATTTATTGGGGTTTTATTCTGTGTTGTCTTTGATGATATAATTTCAGTTCAGTTTTTCTTACATTTTCTTTGTCTTTATCGCTCATTTCCCTTGTTGCAGTTTCCACATTATTTGTTTTCATTCTTCTTTTTGTCTGTTTCTGTTTCTCTTTTCATATTGTGGCATAATTTTTTATTAAAATGTCTTTTAAACAGAAAAAAACAAAAAAAAACGAGAGAAGGACTTCACATTTATTTGCTGGTAATTACAGTTACAACCAGGACATTAAGAAGACAATCATGAGAAATTTTCAGTTGATTTTTTTTATTTTTTTTAATTTTTTTTCTTTTTCCGTAATTAATGGAAATCAAAAATATAAAAAAAATAAAAATAACAACTTAAAAACGTTTATTTTCATTTAATGAGTTAAGGTTTCAATTATTTTTCGTATGAATTTATAAACGAATTCAAGGTAAAGAGTAATGCAATTCGTTTATCAAAAATATTAATACGTTAAGTATTGTAATGGAAATGAAAATGTTTCCATTTAAATAAAAAATCAAGGAAATTAAAAGAAAGAATTCAATTTGGTCTCCTTTTTAGTTGAAATATTCTCGGTTTTATCCATCAAAATGTGTTGCTGAAGGTTGGACGAACTTTGGGAAGTGGATGAGCTTCTTCCAACGGGTGATTTTTTAAGTATTATCTTTTTGGCAACACTGGTTTAAACAGCTCCCGCACGTTTCGGGTTTTGTTTCACTGTCAAACATCTTCAGTTTGGTCTATAATTTAAACATGAATCGTCTTACAAACGAACAACGCTTGCAAATCATTGAATTTTATTATCAAAATGCGTGCTGTGTTAAGAAAGTTCATCGCGCGCTTCTTCCATTTTATGGTCAGTTTTATCGACCCACTGAAGCGGCTATTCGCGCTATTGTGACTAAATTTCGTACCAAATTTACATTGTTGGACATTAAACAACACGCTTACGTAGAGTGCGAACTGAAGAAAATATTTCAGCTGTAGCGGCCAGTGTTAATGATGACCATCAATTATCGATTCGTCGCCGTTCGCAGCAATTGGGCCTCTGTTACTCAACAACGTGGAAAATTTTGCGGAAGGATTTAGGTGTGAAGTCTTTCAAAATACAGCTGGTGCAAGAATTGAAGCCGAACGACCTACCGCAATGCAGAATTTTTGGTGAACGGGCTCTTGGAAAGTTGGCCGAAGATCCACTTCTTTATCAAAAAATTGTGTTCAGCGACGAAGCTCATTTTTGGCTCAATGGATACGTAAATAAGCAGAATTGTCGATTTTGGAGTGAAGATCAGCTAGAAGAATTGCAAAAGCTACCAATGCATCCAGAAAAAGTCACAGTTTGGTGCGGTTTATGGGCTGGTGGCATCATTGGACCGTACTTCTTCAAAGATGCTGCGAATCGTAACGTAGCTGTGAATGGTGAGTGCTACCGTGAGATGATATCCAACTTTTTTTGCCCAAAATGCAAGAGCTTGACTTGCATGACATCTGGTTTCAACAAGACGGTGCCACATGCCACACAGCACGCGTAACAATAGACTTAATGAGAGGCGAGTTCGGTGAACATTTTATTTCACGTTCGGGACCGGTCAATTGGCCGCCTAGATCGTGCGATTTAACGGCTTTAGACTATTTTTTGTGGGGCTATGTTAAAGCTCATGTCTATACAGACAAGCTCGCTTCAATTGACGCATTGGAAGACAACATTGAAGCATTTATTCGTGAGATTCCTGCCGAAATGTTGGAAAGGGTATGCCAAAATTTGACCAAGTGGATGGACCATTTGAGGTCAACATTTGCATGAAATAACACAGCCCTGCAAATTTGGACTTTTTTGTGCAAATAAAATGGCTCCAGGTGTTTCCGAAGGTATTTTGCGCGCTGAACACGAATCTGGTTTCAAAAATTCTCCATCACGTCAGGTTTTCGAGAATGAGGGGGTTGAAACCCCTAAAAATAGCGTTTTTGGCCATTTTTGAAACACTGTAGAACTAAACACTGATGTGCTAGAACCATCGCTATTATTAGAAATTGACAATTGATCTTTGCTCTTTAAAATGAGCCCAAAGCCAAATTGTTTGCATTCATCCTTAAAGTAGGAGGTGGGTTTATGTCAAGGGGTGCAAGAGAAAAAGAAACACATTACGGAGATCCTTAAAAATTAATCAGAATTACTTGAAAATTTGTTACTCAGGGGTTTTTGGGGTCGCTGATTACAGATCTTCATTCAGATTTAAATTTAAATTTAAAAAATTCAAAATGGCGAATCCAATATGGCGGTCAAGTAAATCTGATTAATTTTTATAATTTTTATATATATATATATAAGTGAGTGAATCGTTTTGGAACAAACTCCCCAAAAAAACTGAATGGTTAAATTCAGCTTAATGGAACTCGCAAAGGAGGTTAACCCATTCGCTGACAAGCCTAAACCATATAAAGTCATTCCCATTACCATTTATATTTTGAGTGTTATTGTTTACCAAAACCCTGTTATTTCTTGGTATACTCGTCGTTGAGAAGAGGAAGGCATACACGTATTTGCATACATTTTAGTAAGAAAACAAATAATAAATCACGCAGATGGATAAAATAAAGAAAATGGAATAAAACGAGACACATTGCGAAAATTGGCAACACTTAGAAATTCACTGTTGTCGATTACAGTGTCTCAGCATGTTATAATATATTTAAAGTAGGACGAGTATACTCGTCTTGGCAGTGCGGGAAACCCTGTCAAAGACGAGTATACTCGTCCTTGGCAGCGAATGGGTTAAAGGAGGAAGTAATTAGTTAACGAGGTAACCACTTCTTTTGGAATAGGGCTTCACAAATAAATAGTGTGGGGAAACACAAGTCATTCAGCAATGGCGGTGTAATACATACATACATACATACATAATTGGTCATTACAACCCTTCAGTCAGGATTACGACCTAGTTTCTCACACCACATATATTGTGTGTGCTAATTTTATACATGAGTGGCGGAAGCTACAGTTTAAAGGCGACTACGAACGACAAATTTTTGAGAAACTTTTTCATGGAAATTTTGATTTACTCTCAGCGTCTTTGCCAGAAATCAGCTGAGAGGAAGTCACCAAAGTAATACTTTTTGTATTTTGTTTTGATGTCTGGTCTGGGGCTCGAACCCTGGCTTTACGTCTAATAAGTTGACACGCTACCTACTAGACTAAGCCAACAATGGCGGTGTAATAAATCATTTATAAACACCTTCATCGTTCCTATATGACGACAAAAGAACTCAAAAAATACTTGGAGTTACCGCCCTATACATGAGAGTTGCATTCTATTTGCAGACAGAAATACATGATTTAAGTAAGAAGGACTTCACACGGGGTAATGTAATTTTCGGTGATACTTAAAAATACGATGGCATTGGATTTTTAAACGAACTTCTCTTAAAAATTAGTTACTTTAGGTTTAATTTTTGTGAAAGACAGTTATGGAATTCGACACTCTTGTAAATGGAATTGTTATCGCATTCTTTGGAAACATTTTTTGCAATCCAGTCCGCTGCTTTAACTGATCGTTTGAATAAAATCGAATCGACTCAAAATCCCTGCCTTATTTAAGTTGAATATCAGAATATTGAAATTTAGCACAGCCATTGAGTCTCTTACATACATACGTAATTGGTCATTACAACTCTTCAGTCAGGATTACGACCTAGTTTTTCTCACCACTTATGTTGTGTGTGTGGTAATTTTATACATGAGTGGTGGGACCTACAGTTTAAAGTCGACTCCGAACGACAGATTCTTTGAGAAACCTTTCATGGCAATTTTTATTTTACTTTCAGAGTTTTTGCCAGAAATAATTTTTGTATTTTGTCTTGATGTCGATCTGGGGATCGAACCCTGGCTTTACGTCTAATAAGCCAACACACTACCTACTAGACTACGGCGACTTATCTCTTATCAAACAATATTGATACCTCTGGGTGGAGCACATCCGAAATGTCAAATTTCCAGTCACATAATTAATCTGAATTTGAACGATCATATGGGTTATGTTGTCTTTGAAAGGCTCTTTAGTTTGTGGCTTGTTCCCATACACCTACGATTTAAGAAAAAGTCTAACTGGTCCGGCAATCGCATGGTCCCGACGGCCAGTTAACATCATCTCCACGTGACATGATCATGCCCTCAAATCACTCATACAGAATATCCAATGTGGCAAAAGCAGTGTATTATACAGTGGCATCCTCTTGAAAATATATGTCGTTGGTATTCTCATCATCCAATTCAAGCCGATAGAAGTTGGTAATCATCGACATGTAGTGCTCACTGCTAACAATGGAAGAAATATGAAGGAATGAAGTCGCCAGACTATAATTTGCAACAATCAGTGACTTACGTGGGATGCATTGAATATCATCTGCATTGTTATCGTCCCGAATTCGTCATCCAGAAATATCCTCAACATATGACAAAATGAAAATATGAAACAAAAATTTCTTCGGCGAATTACTCTCTACATATTTCTGACGAAAACTCCGAGAAAAAGTAAGAAAGGCTTGAAAAGATTCTCAAAAATTTGTACCGCCACTCATGTATAAAATTAGCACACACAACATGAGTGGTGTGAGAAGCTACGTCATAATCCTGACTGAAGGGTTGTAATGGCAAATTATGTATGTGTGTATACATGAAAAAAATTTATATACCAGTTACAATAATGAATTGTATATAATCGATCTACGACATCTATTAAATCAATATCAGGCTGGCTTTTTTAATTGCTAATCGATAATTGATTGCGTGTGACATACTTTGCTGACTTTCGGAGTGAATGCAATATTGCCGTAGTTGTGGCAACATTATTTTGCTTCTCCTTTCTTCAACGTTTTTATTGTTCAGTTTGTCTATTATGAAAGAGGTTTACTCGCAGATTACTAGATTGCCTCGAATAAAAATCTGTGAATACTTAAAAGCCAGTTTTAGCACTCCTGCCTCTCTAGCGTTTTTCATCAGTGCAAATGATAACGTGGGTAGCAAAAGAAATTTTGTTCATAATTTATTGCATTTGCATACAACCCTTGCTTCCAAGCTAATTGTAAAACCAAAGCTTATAAAAATCAAAAATAATTCAGGAAACAACGAGGACATGTTCAATTTTTATGCTTTGTAGTCCTGTCCTGTAGTTTATTTCATTTTTTTATTTTTTTTTTTTTTCTCTCTTTTCATGTCACCCAAAATTCTTTGCATTTGTGAGTCTGTGATTACACGTCATTTGCTAATTAAATTCTTTTTGCCTTTTGTCTCTTTTTGTACGACAAAAAACAAATTGGCCACTTATCCTTTCTTTGTTCGCCGAAAAATCCCAAAGAAAGAGAATAAAAAAATTAAAAATTAAAAAATTTTGTTTTTTTAAATTAAATTTTTATAAACGTTGCCGGGCAATTTAAGCAGCCAAGCGTACAATCAACCAGGCAAACTGGCAACCTGGCAACATATCAACTCATTATTTATGTTGAATTCCTTTGGTGGAATGTTTTTTGTTTGTTTTTGTAAGGATTTCACGTTTATCACAAACACTTCTACACTTGCTGCCCAGCCACCTTGTATTGTAATTCTAAAGGTTTCATCTGTTTTTTGCGTTGATTCCTTTTATTACCGGCTTGTATTGTTTTCATTTATTTTGTGAATTTTAGTCATTTAGTCAGTCATTCATTCAGTCATTCATTCATTTGTTCAGTCATTTGGTCGGCTTTTTTGTACACTTTTATGGGGTTTCGGTGTGTATATTTAAATGTCAAAACAGAGGTAATTTACATTTTTTAGCAGCCTTATTTGTGGAACTATTAGCACACCTTAAAATGTAAGAAATAAAAAACAACAACAACAATAAAAAAATATACCTACAAACAATTGAAATAAAAGGCGCAAGCACAGTGACTTGTTAATGTTATTGCTGTGGTCATGTCATTGCCAGCGTGTTAAAAAGATGTCTTTCCTGCCTTTCCTTTCGTCTTTCACATGGTGTTGGTGAGATGGTTCAATATCCCTTTTTTACCTCATTTGCACTAGTATTTGTGGTCCTTAGGAATACCACCTGAAGTGTTAGTTGCCACCACAGAGACATTTTCCTTTGCCTTTATGTTACCCTGAAAATGTAACGAACAGAACAGAAGACAACAACAAAAGTAAAAGACAATAAAATGCTAATAAGGCTAAAACCGTCTAACAGACAACATTTATTATTTTTGCAAAACACCAACAACAACACTAACAACAACAATTTAAAAATATAAATTTAATTTTTTTTTTTTTTCTTTTCATTCTGTCGTTGTTTTGTTTGATTTAATGTTGGGTGTTGCCAGCAGTTGTAAATCTTTAAACAACAACACTAAACATGCAGAATAAAAAAAACAAATGCTGTGTGCTGTGTGTATAGAAGCCCATAAAATATGAAAATAAATTTCATTTTCTTTCCTTCTTTGCAAATTTTATTATTTCTAATGTTGAGGGTGTTTCCTTCCATTTTCATTTCCGTTTTATTTTTTAAATTCACCATGAACGCAATCATAAAAATAAAGCCTGGATTTCTTTTATATTTTTTTGGAACAAGTTTCTTAAATTATCCTTGTTGCTGTAATAAAAAATCCTCTTTTATTTCCTTGGATTTACAATTATTTTCGCAGGGTTATTATCACATACAAATGGTAGAATTATGTTCAGGAATATTTTAACATCATTTAACGAAATCCAAAATTATCATATTAAACGTATAGGTGGAAGCAATAGTTTGATAAAAAATTAAGAAAAGAAGAAACCTTAGAAGTTATTTCTTTTTTTTGTGAGCCATCAAATATCGACATCCTAAGTGAATTTATAAGCCTGAAAACGGGTTCATTCCCCGAGGGAGCAGCACACAAAACAAAAAATCGTTTTTAATTTTTTGAATTTAAATAGCAAATGAGGCATAATCACAGGCTTACAAATGCAAAGAATTTTGGGTGACATGAAGAGACAAAATAAGAAAAAAAATTAAATAAACCACAGGACTACAAAGTATAAAAAATTAATGTGTCCTCTTGTATCCTGAATTATTTTTAATTTTTAAAAGCTTTGGTTTTACAATTCGACCGGCAGCAAGGGTTGTATGCAAATGCAATAAAATATTAAAAAAATTTCTTTTGCTACCCACGTTATCACTTACACTGATGAAAAAAGGTAGAGAGGATGGAGTGCTAAAATTGGATTTAAAATTTTCGCAGATTTTTATTTGAGGCAATCTAGTAATCTGCGAGTAAACCCCTTTCATAACAGACTAGCTGAACAATAAAAATGTAGAAAAAGGGGAAGCAAAAGAATGTTGCAACTACGGAAACATTTCTTTCACTCCGGTAGCCATCAAATTATGTCATAAGATCCTATCGCATGCAATCAATTATCGATTAGCAGTTAAAAACGCCAGCCTAGTATTGATCTAACAGATGACGTATCAATAGTCTCAAATCGATTATATAAAACTCATTATTGTACCTGATACATATGTACATATGCACATAAAGGGTCCGCCAAATAACTTTTTTTTTGAAAATGCTTTAAGTACAATCCTTCCGGTTAATAATGGGAAATACTTTCATTCAAATGGCTGCCTAGGCTGGCCACGCAGTAGCCTACACGATGGGTCCAATTTTTAAGCACATTATCGATTGTGTGCAGCTGTATTTCACCAATGGCTTCACGAATATTGTCCTTTAAAGCGTCAATTATCTCTAGCTTGTCGGCGTAACACTTATCTTTGACGGCACCCCACAAATAATAGTCCAACGCTGTCAAATCGCAGCTCCGAGGTGGCCAAACGACATCAGCTCTGCGGCTGATAGTGCGATCTTCAAAAACAGGGCGCAAAACATCGAGTGTGGCCTCGACTGTGTGGCACGTGGCGCAGTCCTGTTGAAACCAAATGTTGCCAATATTCTCCTCTTCAATTTTTGTGAGCAAACATACGTTCAACATGGCCCGATAACGATCGCCATTGACTGTAACGGCCTTTTCTTGCTCATTTTCGAAGAAAAATGGCCCAATTATGCCTCTGGACCAAAATCCGCACCAAACAGTGACTCGTTTTCAATGTATGCGTGCGGGTTTTCTGTGCCTCAAAAAAACAATTTTGCTTGTTTACATACCCGCCAAGATCAAAATGATCTTCATCTGAAAAGATGATTTTTTTTGCCAAAATCGGCATCTTCTGGTGTAGGCTACTGCATGGCCAGCCGAGGCCGCCATTTGAATGAAATTATTTTCCATTATTAACCGGAAGGATTGTACTTTCAAATAAAGAAAAAAATTTGAGAAAATATTCAGTAGTTTTGTTTTAAAGCATTTTCAAAAAAAAATGTTATTTGGGGGACCCTTTACATACATTTGTTTCATGTATACATACATAATTTATCATTACAATTTTTTATTTTTATACAAGAGTGGCTGGAATTTTTGAGAAACATTTCATGGCAATTTAATTTTACCTCAAATTATTTCCAGAACTGTGATGAGGGGAAGTCGTCGAAGAAATATTTTTTTAAATTTTCGTTTTGTTCACGATGTCTGAAATGAGGTTTGAACCACGGGCTCACATCTAATAGCCCAACACTCTATCTACTAGATTATGGTAACTAATGCAGAGAGAAAAAGGCGGTCTAAGACAGCAAATATCTTTTTGCACTTAGAGCTGAATTACTTAAGTGCGGGTATAGATTAAAGGTGTTCAAAGCACATTTTTACTGAATATGGAGATGGGATAACATTTTTCCTGGCCTTCTATAAAGACATACTGGAACAATTGCCATACCGTATACGCATCCAAAATCTTTTACAGCAATTACCCGCTTGACTTTTATGTTGAAAACAACTGATAACGGATAATTAGAAAAGATATGTGATATTAAGTTTTCTATAAGGCAGATAGATCTACTGAGACAGTTTTATAGATGGAGTTTGACTACCTGCGATTTTCTTGTTATAAAGAAGGAATATGATGACACGCCTTACGTAGTCATAGATAGGTCTTTAAATTGCAGACGTATAGATCCTATAATTACCAAATGAATGGCATACAAATTTACAGGATACGATATAATAGGGGTCGACAAAACCAGAGGTTGGCCAAAGGAAGAGGCTGTTTTATCGCTAATGTGAATCTTGGCTGTGGGAGAATCTCATGACGATCCCTTGATTTATTGCATTCCTTATGTCTAAAGGAAAATTTGAAGAGACTGTTTGTAATATCATTCAAAGAGATATTGATAATGTATATCTGAGAAGAAAGTAAGTGGGGTTAACTATAAACCCGGGCAAGACCACAGTAATACCATTTAGGAGAAGAAGAACACTTGTGTTCTAGATGAGAAAAAAATCACAAAAACTGCAGGGAAAATAAATGGGAATATTATTGGAAAGGAAATTAGCATGAAAAACTGATATTAAGAGCACTTCAAAAAAGACCAAATATCCCATAATTATACGCAGAAGGCTTGAAGGGAAATCTTGGGACTGTAACCTAAAAATTATGTCCTGCATACCACAATTGTCAGACCAATAGTGACCTACGGAGCCATTATTTTGGTATGCAGAACAAACTTTATACTCTGTATGCCATGTTGGTCAGGTAGGCAGAACAAACCAAAATAGAACATATTGAAATGGACAAGACGCAGAAACTAACGTATGTGATATAACGTGTAACGCATTGGAGAATTTGATTAAATTTATCAAACGAAGAACTGTCACGAGTAAGGGAAATCCATGAGGCTATTAAGGTAACAAAGTCTTTGTGGGAAATAGGAACCATGGATGATCAGCCAAAAGGCTAAGCATATTCCAAATTTATTGTACAGCAGTTCGTCAGAGTATGGAGTAGCAGATGAAGGTGCAGTTGATTTCAGTCGATAGCAAACCGAATACTTTCTGTTGGTATCAGTAAAAGTCTTTCGTACCTTATTATAAAAAATTGCTCATAATACAGCACAAACTACTGCTTTACAGATAATGCAATGGAATATGCCCTAATGAACTAAGGCGATTTGATACTCAGAAAAAAGAACTTTCTCTCTCTCTCTCTCTTCCATACACAAAAATTTCTTTTTGTTGCATTACAACGAGAACTTAGTTTCTAACAGAAATCTTAACCGTCTTTTACTGTGTAAATTTGATGTCCAAAGTTCAACTCAATTAGGGCCATAACTTTACCCATCCCTAATAATAAGCATTGCTTGAGTTCGTACTATCAAATGAATGTTGTTTTGAAACTATTGAACATAAAATTTCCATTTCTTTAAGCAACGGATTGGAGATTTCTTTAAAGTCTGTTATCTTTGTTTCTCTCCGTAGTTTAATACAGGCAAAAGCAATAAAATTAATCCACCATTTCGAAAACATTTGAAAGATAAAAAATGTTTTTTTTGCTCTTCCATAGCAACACGGCATACAAATAATTATACTTCGTTTACAATTTTTGGTCGCCTTAATTGTTTGTTGTTGCTGCTGCTGTTGCCAAAGAAGAAAATTGGAAGAAGCAAATAAAGTTCACAGAAATAAATTTCGTTTCGTTTCGTTTGTTTTTTTTGGAACTTTTCCAACATTATTGCTAATAATTAGAATTATTACGGCATTTTGTTTTGTTTTTTATCGTTGAGTCTCGCGTAGTAGATAGCGTTCATTCGTTCATTCATTCATTCACTCATTCATTCATTCATTCGTTCATTAATGGCAAAAATTAAGTTTGAATTTTAATCTCTACGAATGCGAAAAAAAAGAAAAGAAAAGAAAACAAAAAACGCAAATGAAATCCGAAATGGGTTGTCGTTTCTCAATTTCTAATGACGGCAATTAATTTCAACAGCCTTAAGCAGATTAAAACTGTGCATTTCGGTGGCTATGGAAGTATATGTATGTGTGTGTGTGTTTGTTCAATTGTTTAATATTATTTCACTTGAATTATTCTTTTTTAAATACCCTACAGCCTGATAATCGACCACAAGTACTTACATCAGCTTAGTTTTATAGAGTCTAGTAGCAGAGACTTCCGCACATTAACGGATTATAATGGCGATCTTGCTGAAGCAACTTCTGTCGAATTTGTTGCCATTTATTCATTCGATTTTGCCAAATAACTATGGACGGCCATACAAAACGGGGAATGTGTTTGCAAAAGCATTTGGCACCTGACCGTAATTTTCAGCGTAAAACCATCTTCAGCAATGAGAAATATTTCTGGGTGAATGGGTACGTGAAAAAAGAAAATTATTGAATGTGGGACCACATACGATCCACATGAGATCCCAAAATATTCAAAGTATACCGAAAAGGTCACTGTTTTGTGTGGATTTAGAGCTGGTGGCATCATCGCTGCATATTTCTGTAAAAACATGAACAGCAACGCCATCAGTGTTAACGGTGGGTCAGCAATGAGTATTCAAAAAGATTAGTAGAATCAAATCATGTTCATAATTTCTGATACTTATACGCATTCATTCTTATTTTAATATCATGGCACCTTCTATACCCATATTCAAAGTTTGAAGTACTCATCATATTCACACTTAACAACACGTATGATGTTGTTGATTTCGACTCTCCATACCGCAGCATATACACGAAGCACAAAATAAGTTCGATTTGCGTACGAACACTAAAATACTTACTAGAAGGTTGTGTGCTTGCTTTGCTTGTCTTTTTTCCTTATTTGTCGTTTTTCTTTTGTTGTAAATGCAACAACAACTAAGACTGTAAATTTTGATGACTGATCCGAGTCACTCGAAACATTTATATTTCGAATGATATGAGTTTGATATCAACATTGTATGCATACTTATTGCAACCTGCACTTATAAATCAACGTTGTGGTGAGTACGAATGAATCAGAGTAGTGAAGTTAAATTTCAATATTGTTGACTCACTTATATTCAAAATTTCATGAGCGCTTATGAGTAGCGAAAACACGATTCATTTCTGATCACTGGTGGATATTATCCCTTGATGATTACCAATTTTTTTGGGAACTGAATTAAATGATTTGAACATCAAAGAAATGTAGTTTCAGCAGGACGACGCTACGTTCCTCTCAGCTAAGTCCACATTGGATATTCTTTTAGTCAGAATTGGATGATTTGTAGACCAACGACATGTGGTTTTAACAAGGCGGCGCTATGTGCCTGCGGGCCTGAATTTAATGATTTGGACATCAACGAAATGTGGTTTGAAAAGAACGGCCATATAAGCCACACACCTCATGCCATATTGCGTATTCATTTCACTTAGATGTGATGGGGACTATGCACCAATATTGTGCGTTTTGACCCCATTAGACTTTTTCTTTTGGAGTGCTCTTAAGTCGCAGAGTTAAGCGAATGATTCACAAATCACATCGGCCCTTAAAGCCAACATACCCAGAACAGCTTTCAAAATTGAGAAATTGAGAAACCGTGGCGATCATTTGAACGATGTTGTATTAAACACATGGATGGTCTTTTAAAGGAATGAAAATATTCGAGGATATCTTACACAAGCTTTGCTTCATTTAAATTTAAAGAAAATGAAGGACCTGAATCGTTCAAAGTACAGCTGATAATTTATAAGAGTACTCTGGAGCTCAGAATGTTTATGGGTTCAGTGCTGATATTTATCAAAATCCTTTTTTATATCAGAATTTTTTTAATGAAGATTCCATATTTCACTGTGTTAGTTTATGACACAACCAGGGTAATTTACAATTTTTCAACCAAAAATCAGAATCTAAATTGCGTGAAAGAAGGAAGGAATTTATAACGAATAACTTATACGCCACAGTTCACGTATTATTCCAAGGAATCAATTTCAATGTAGAGAACAATGTGATCGACCTAGTCCGACCATAACTTGCGTTGTATTTCTTAAGACTTTTTAAAATTTATAACTACCCATGCCGGTTGTCTATGTTTGGTTCTGCTTGTGTGCGTTTAAACTTTAATGCACAAATTAGCATTAAAGTCCAATTCTTTTTCTCTTCTTTTCAACAATTAATGGGATTTTCATCTTTTTGTGTTACTAATCTGTGTATAAATATTATATTCAAAAAACACTGCGGAGAGAATGAAATCGTGTTTGCGAATATGAGTTAATTTTAAAACTCCCCTCCTTCTACACATTGTATTTGTGTCTTTGGCTATCAATTTTATAATAGCTTCACTAACGACTCCTCTTTATTCTTTCTTTTCAGTGTCATGCGTAATCGATCAAGAATTCTCTTAATTGTGAGCATTTGATGATGAACTATGGAATTTAATTTTCTCAAGCAAAGTTATATGGGTCAATAGCCATACATATCATGTATTTGTAATATTTTTTAATTCATTTGCTTTTTGAACGTTTGAAGCATATTTCTACCATTTTTATTATGGCTGGCAATGTAAACATTGTGCAAATCATTTAAATTTGATCAAATTGCATAGTCTTTATACATTCAATATACACTCTTCATAAAAAAATTTACTTTCAATTCGTTCCCATTAAAAACAGAAAACAAAAAAGAAAAAAAAGGAAACTTTTCATATCTAAATTACTGTTGCAAAAAGGGAAAGAATCTAGATACTGGTGTTTTGCATCTTTTAACATTAAAAGTATAAACAAAAGCTACAAAAACAATGAACTTTTTTACATGATAAACAAGTAAACAAAAATATACCAACAAACACCAGTAAAAAATGCTACACAAGTAAACGAAAATGCAACAACAAGCACTACAAGAATAAATGTAAACAAAATACACAAACAAAAATGAAACAACGATGTTTACATTTGTAGAGATCTCGAGAAGGCGAAGCCACGAACATTCGCCTTCAAGAGCATTCATCACACTGTTTACGTTACCATATAAAAGGCAAGGCAAAGCAGGCGACCGGAGTTAGTGAAGTTCAGTCAGACACGGAAAAAAAACTTTTCATAACAAAAATATGATCAACTGACAATGTCTCGACATCAACAGCAATTAGTGATCGTTGCTACTTATTTTCCATAGGTTTTCTTGATCTCAGTTTCAATAATTAAAATTTTCCAGACAAGCTGTTGATTGATCAACTGTAGCGTGTTCTAGGATTATTGTATTCTCATCCTTCGGTGGCTAGAAACAATTCGTGTTATTATATGTATTTTCTTTAGTAGCGATGGATTTACCTACTTTGTCCTGCACTTTATGTTTTGAGACATTCCCAAGATATTCGCTGCTGACGTTGTTCTCCTCTTGCGAGGCATGAATCAGGGAAAGATGGATGAATGGTTTGTTGCCCCATAATTTTTTAAAATCGAAAACTTTCGTATCTTTAAGTAAAATTATTATTTAATTTGTTCATAAAATTCATCGTTTCAAACTCGAATCCGCAGAACAAATACATGCAAACTGCGGAATGTCAATGGGTTTTCGAAGGAAGAACCTGAATATTTACCAATTACTTCCTGTCTCCGAACAGCTTCATAAGGTTTGTCTGAGGAGCATGCCTACGAGGGACATTAAAAAGCAAACTTGTGTTGGTCGACACAGACTAGCATTTCCTGCGAACCATATTTTAAAATAGTTGCGTGTCTAAGACTTTCATTTCATATGTTAAAATAAAATACCAGCAGATTGCAATACGTTTTCATTTAGGCACTCGTTTACGTGCTCGTGTATTTTAAATTCAATACATTCAGTTGATATGACATTCTTTACATTGTTTACATACAAAATAAAAATGTAAACAATGCTTTACTGCAGCTATTAATATTGAAATGGTGTCGCCGTAGTCTAGTAGGTAGTGTGTTAACTTATTAGACATAAGGCCTCGGTTCAAACTACAGGTCAGACATCGGAAACTTCCTCTCATCAGATTTGTGGCAAAAACTAAAAAAAAAACCTAAATAAATATGCCATGAAAAGTTTGTCAAAAATCTGTCGTTTCGGAGTCGACTATAAACTGTAGGTCCCGCCACTCATGTATAAAATTAAGACACACAACATGAGTGGTCTGAGAGGCTAGGTCGTAATACTGACTGAAGGATTGTAATGATCAATTATGTGTGTGTGTGTGTCTGATATTATCGAAATTGTCTATTCGTTTTCTTTTGCACCCTATTGGCGCCATCATGTATGGAATACTAACAACATCATTCAAATGCCTATCACGATTTCTATTGTAGAGCACAACCGGAATGTTCATGTCCCAAGACTCTGATGAACAAATTTGTGTAATGTAATATTTTTTTTTTTTTCTTCATTTATTTATTTATTTATTTTATTTTATTTATTAATCATAGCACAACAAGATAATAATCTTATAAATGATAGTGCTATGGGAGGACATCAAATAGGAAAAAGTAATAACAAATTGCTCATTGTATGAGTAATGAATTGTTTGAAGTACAGTATAAATAAAAATGAATAAGAATAAGAACATGTTTTAACCTCAGGAAATAGCAATCGATACAAAAAAATTAGGATAAGAAAATGAGTATTTGTAAAAAACTAAATTAGGAAAGATACAAATATAAAGAAAAATACAAACAAGGAAATATATTCATATAATGAGATACAATGAAACTTAAATAATAAATTAGAAAAATGAAAATAATTAATCACTAATAAAAATGAAGAGTAAAAATGTATAAAACAATCAAAATATATTACAAACTACTTAAACAGATTGTATAACTCCTTTTTGAACTTAGTTGCATTGCCTATGTTCTGAATATAATTAGGTAGTGCATTCCAAAGACTGATGGTGTGTATAAAGAACTGTCGTTTCGACAAAAGAGTCCTATGCCTTAATTGGATAATTTTCCTACCGCGGTTGGATCTAGCAAATCTAATCCTGCTAAATAAGTATACTGGCTGTTCCAAAGTAATAATCTTATGGAGGAGAATTAGGCACTTAATATTCAATAGATTATCAAAATGAATACCACATATCTGGTAAGAAAATTGTGATATATGGTCCCGACGTCCCTTAATAAATACATATCTGGATATATTATTATAAGCCAGGTTGAGTTTCCGCCTATCATCCGCATCACAGTTTGCGAAAATTTCCGATCCATATAAAAGAACAGGAATCAAAAACGTTTTTGCCAGTTGCAGGCGTATAGCAAAAGGAGTCGAATCTATAACAGCCCATAAGTTCCTAAGCATACCATAAACTTTACCAACGATGACATTAATGTGGCTAGACCACGTTAGCCGACCATTAAAGATAACACCCAGATTAGATGCCGATTCAACAAATCAAGCTGAATTCCACTGATGACATGGTTTACCTTGACTTTGAAGACCGCTGTGGTTTGCAGCTTATTCGAATACCCATGCGACTTAAGAAAATTACATAAGAAAAATCGTACGTGGTCAAATCGCAGGATTTTAGTGGCCAGTTCACATCAGATCTACGTGAGATGGATATGGCATGAGCTGTGTGGCTTATATCGTCGTTCTTTTAAAACCACACATCGTTGGTATCGAAATCATACAATTCGGGCCAATAGAAGTCAGTAATCTTCGATATATAGTGCTTGCCGTTGACACTGATAGCCTGGCCCACCTTATTCTCAAAGAAATATGGACGGATGACACTGCCTGCCTAAAATCCTTTTTCAGAATATCATGTGGATTGGTATCGTACAACATTCGATAATTTTATTTGTTTCATCCAGAAATGCTTCTCATTGCTGAAGATTACTTAACGATGGTCCAACTCTTTCAAATCGCATTCCGTTGTCTGTAGATATCCATGGTGATTTGGCAAAACAAACTGAATAAATGACAACTAATTTGACAAATGAAGCCTCAAATAAGAAGGCCCTTATTAACAGTCAACATTTGAAAGCCTTTGTTGGAAACTAAACTTATTGGGAATTGTTGCTCGCATTCAAAACAAAGAAAAAAAATTTGTTCTGGTAATGGATAATTTCTGCGAATGAAATTTTCACAAGAATAATAAAATGTCAGCCTCGTTAAGCATTCAGGCATTCAATTTATTGAAAGCTACGCGTGCCTGTAAATTGTTATAAATGTTTAACAATTTCTTGGTATACATTTAATCATACATACATGCGTACATAAATTCATTCATTCATTAATACATTTATGCATGAATACATTTTGTAAATTACAGTTTAACCATCATCATGATTAACCAATGACTGTCACTTGACTATGCATGGCACACATGCATACAGTTTAATGCGAATTAATTTCCACACTTTTACTTTAGAATCTCAATCAACAGGAATAAGCATGTCATTCTTCAATTGGAAACGTTTTAATCAGAAATGTTTTCATTTCAATTTTGATAGCCATCATGATGATGATGCTGATGCAGATGCTGATGCTGATGATTTGCCATTTCATTGTATGAAAAGATATTTTTGTAGTGCCTCCTGACAGGATAAGTTAAATGGCAGCTGAAAAGAATTTTTATGGCACTTTACTAAAGGAGTCAGTCAGTCAGACAGGCAGACAGACTGAAGGACTTTATTGAAAAGTATTAGTAATTGTTAAAGATAAGAACTATAACAACAAAAAATAAGGCTTTAATATGTGCAATTTCACACAACTTAACCAAATTTTTGGCAATTAATTTCATAACTTAAGCCTTCAGAATTAATTTCTGCTTGAATTGAAATTCTAAGGAATTATGCAAGTACCACAAGAGATTTGATTCTTTATTATTTAAGAAAATAATTTATTTTTTAAAGCAACGCAAAATACAAGATTTTCAACAAAAGTGCTCTTGAAATTTCTTGGCAATTCTTTAGTTTTCCAAAGAAATTTTGAGAATTTCGTTTCCTGTATGTACTCCTTGTCATTTCACATTTCCTACTTCACTTTAAAAGCTTTTCATTTGTTTCATTGGAATGAGGAAAGCGTGTTTGATTTCAATGTTAATACCTGCAGCAAAGCATTTGGGCAATTCACACGACTTTGTATCGTGTATGTTGTATGGAATACAGTTGTTTGTTTGTGAATGCTCAATGCTATGCTGTATTGTGTATCTCGTGGCATTCAAACAATGTGATAGCCCAAAACCAACACAACTTTTTAAAAACATATGAAAACATATACACATTTTTTTCATTCACGCAATTTGATAGCACGAAACCAATACAACTTTTAAAAACATATGGAAAAAATGTGTATAAGTGTATCGGATTTTTATATGAAAAATATCAACAACAATCATACACTGTTGTATGTTCTTCCAACAATACAATGAATACAACGATACAACGGCTTGTGTGAATTGAGTAATTGTTTAAATTTTTATTTTGTATGTAAAGAATGTAAAGAATGCCATATCAAATGAAAATAAAGGAGTACGTAAACGAGTGCCTAAATGAAAACGTATGACAATCTGCTGGTAGTTTATTTTAACATATGAAATGAAAGCCTTAAAGACGCAACTATTTTAAAATATCATTCGCAGGAAATGCTAGACATTTTTCTATTATACTGTCTCGACCTACACAAGGTTCCTTTCTAATGTCTCTCGTAGGCATGCTGCTCAGACAAACCTTATGAAATTGTTCAGGCAGGACAGGCAGGAAGGATAACTAACGGCTCAGTACTTGGTAAATATTCTGGTTCTTCCTTCGAAAACCCATTGACATTCCGCAGTTTGCATGTATTTGTTCTGCAGATTCGAGTTTGAAACGATGAATATTGAAATTTTATTTGGATTAACAATGCTTAGATACAAGATTGGTTACTGCTTTCAGGTCACATTTTAATAGACTGATGCCATATTCACGATGCATAAGCTTAAGTACAACTGGCTCGCTCAATTGTCTCACTTTTGTGAAACATGCATTCCCAACTTCTCTTCTCGCCTCATAGAAATGTGTAGAAGCTTTCCAACTAGTAAGATCGCTGCCCAGCCTATTGCCCAGAATTTTTAAGGCTCTGAGATCCACTGAAGGGTAACTATATCAAACAGCAAACGGGAGACAATATGGCAGCCATGCCATCAGATAGTATTTCTAGGTCGCACCCTTCTGTATTTTTTCTCCAAGAAGTTGTATTTGGCATAAATTTTGATGACGAAAACTTTTCCCATTCGTTCTGAGTAGCACCGAATAACACCGCTCCTGTCCATGCTCTGGCTATGCCAACGCATGAAACGCCCAAAGAAATACTTCGCAGTTCCATTAAAATACTTCTTAATTTTCTGCAGATTACATATATATGTACCTACATACATACATAACTTGTCATTACAAATCTCTAGTCTGGATTACGACCTAGCTTCTCACATCATTTACGTTACATGAGTGGCAGAAGCCACAATTTAAAGTCGACTCCGAACTACAGATTCTTGAGAAACTTTTTCATGGCGATTTTTATTTTCTCTCAGAGTTTTTGTCAGAAATCAGCTGAGAGAAAGTCGCCGAAGAAATATTTTTTGTATTTTGTCTTGATGTCTGGCCGGGGGCTCGCACCCTAGCTTTACGTCTAATAAGCCAACGCACTACCTACTAGACTACGGCAACTACGGCGGTGTAATAAATCATTCATAAACACCTTCATCGTTCCTGTATGACGACGAAAAACCTCAAAAATACTTTGAGTTACTGTCCTTTACATGAGAATTGTATTCCATTCACTTCTTCAGGACTTCCCACGGGGTGATGTATTTTTTGTTCCTAGACCACGGCGACTTCAAACTTAAAACACCGTTAAAAAATTCGTTGCTTCAAATATTGCTACCAAAAATATTATAAAACAAGTGTGCATTTTGTGTGTGTGTGTGTTTTATTGAATGGTACACCCATACCTCGATTTGCGTCGTTTCGTTTTGCGTTTTTTCGAAGTTGCCTAATTTTCACTGTGCGTCATTAGATTTTCGAATTGCGTTGTTTTGGTTTCGAATTTTTTATTTTTGATATTTTTTTTTAAATGATCTTTTTTTTAAATACGGCACGACTTTTGTTTCTAATTGCGCCATGCTATCAAAACTTGGGGATTCCCTTTTTAACTGAAAATAATACAGTTATAATTCAGTTTCAATTAGTGTGTTATAAATTAAGTGAATTTTTTATTTTATTTTAATTGAATTTGAATTTTTTTCATTTTCTTTTTAAAAAGTAATATTTTTACGTGGTTTGCTATAGAAAATCATAATTCACTTTGTGTCGTTTCAATTTAAGTCGTGTTTTTTGTGGAACGCAACCACAATGCAAAGTGAGGCATGGGTGTATTGGTCGACATGTAAATTCTTGCTGGCTTGCTCGCTTGCTTGCATGTTACCGTAGAATACAATTTAGATTTCGATTTCGACATTTGTGACACTTTTGATAAATTGACAAATGCTTGAACTAAAGTACAACAGCAACAATAGCAACAAAAATGTAAACAAAAAGCAACAAAATTTAAAAAATAAAGAAATATTCCCACACCCAAGCTTACGTACGTACGGTAGGTAGGTAGATAGTTACACTCGTATTGTATGAATTGAATTGAGAATGACATATTTTTACGGTCTGTGACAGGCGAAATACAAACACAATAAAATTCTCTTCTTCTTTATACATAAATGGTAAGAAAACAAATGTTGGCGACATGCATGTCATACATTTGTAAACAGCAATACAACTACATACACCTACATTTCACCACATGTACTTATAACAAAGAATACAATAATAATAATACGTAGACAGCTGGGAAGACAGACAGACAGTTGCAAACACAGACATTTTGGCATTCACTCAGTTTTTCATTGTATTTTTTGTTTTTATATCAACATCAGCTTATATTTGTCTTCAAATATGTTATAGAGTGTGTGTAACTGTGTTTGTTTCTGCTTTATAAGTGTTATTGTATGTCAGAATCAATATTTCACTTACAGTGTGTATGCATGTATGTATGTCTAGGTATGTGTGAGAGTGTGCAAATAAAACGTGTAACAAATTGTATGATTTTAAAATCATATACAAATACTGACTCACTTACATACATTCGCATACACAGTATACAAATACACGTGCATTTACTAAAATATGTGTAAACAAACAGTAGCAGCAGCAGCAGCATAAAGAATTTGCCAAAAAGAAAGGAAACTTTTATTCAAATATTAACAAAAAGAAATATTGTATTGGATTCTCTTCCTCTCTCTCTCTGTGCCTCGTACTCTCACTGTATTCGTTTGTATCACTTAATTTTGCATGCGACTGTGTACGAGAATGTGTGTGTTTTCGACATTTGTTTTCTCATTGTTTAGAGTGCCATTGTTTGTTTACAAATTCAATTTCGTGCATTAAAACATTTTAATCATTCAACTTCTGTGCTCTCTACCTCTCTCCCTCTCTCTGTTGTCTTCATTTGTCTTCTTTGAGGACATATTCTGTACGTGCACATACATACATATACTGCCATATTCCTTAGTCGTATGTAAGTAAGAATAATGAATAATAAAACAATGTATTGCGATAACTGAAGAAGTGTAAGAATTTTTTGTGGAAAATATTAAAAGTTTCCCACGAAAACAAAATAATGAAATAAAAAAAATCCAACACAGTAGTACACCAACGAGGCTGGTAGAGAATTAATTACAGATTAAGTCATAAAGAAAACACGGCATCTCAACGAGCATCTCATACGAAATCAGTATGACTCAATTGAATGGAGCAATACTAGACGCTTTTAATTGTAGGAGGAGAGACAAAATAATTAAAGTGCCACCTTTCTGTACTGAGAACCGAGCCCCGTACAAACGAGAATAGAGCAAAATGTGAGAAACATGTACAGTAAGTGAAGGGAGAAGCTAACAAAGTACAATAGAAAACTAAGGCTTGCTTTAGGAGCTTTTATTTGAGCATACAAACTCTGTCGTCGCCGTAGTCTAGTAGGTAGTGTGTTGGCTTATTAGACGTGAGGCCACGATTCAAATCCCAACATCAGACATCTCCAACAAAACGAAATACGGAAAAATATTTCTTCGGTGACTGCCTCTAAGCAGATTTCTGGGAAAAACTCTGAGTGAAAATAATATTTCCATGAAAAACGGTATGTTCCGTCACTCATGTATAAAATTAACACACAAAACATAAGTGATGTGAGAACCTAATTCGGAATCCAATCATGTATGTATATACGATCTCTGTCAGTGATAGTAAGTGTATATTAAGGCTCTTAAAGATTCAGGATTGTGATTTCATTAAGAAAGGCGTGTGATTAGTTATTGTTACAGAACTGATTAATTTTGGAAATGGAAGTAGTAAGCTTGCGATTTAACATGGAACAGGGAAATAATTAAATGCGTTTTGAGAACGAATGGCATTTTTTCCTGCTCTACTACAAAGGCATAGAGGATGTTATCACACCCAACAAATATATAATGTAGTAGACTAGCTAGCGAAGACCATGAGATTGTCTTCATTTCAAAGGCGGTTAAAACGGACGAAAAAAACACTTAAAATTCTTTACAGTTATTAACCTCTCGTATTGAAAACACTTGCTGAAGCAGTATAAAACGGCACAAGTTGAGGAGTATCGAAAATGATGCCACTGCCATTCTAAGCAACAAGCTTATGCGTGTTGAAGATTCAGGCGAGAACCATTCAGTTGTCCTTGGACGTCAGGAATATTTGGATTTTTATAATACACATGAGGCATTGGTCAGGGTACCACTCCTACTTACGAAACACGCATATAAGAAAGACAGATTTATTAGAAGAAATTCAGGAGACATTGAACATGCAGTAGGTTAGTATTTGGGTTTTTCTTGATATAAAATGCACATTTTATAACACTGCTCATGAGATCACTGAAAGAGCATTTGACTTATGGGATCTTTTTGGGGGCCAGCCAGGACGAGGTGCATGCTGCAGCTTCAGGTAATAGTAATCAGCCATTAGATTGCACATTGCAGACCCAAGATACACTTCTTCACAGTAGGGATAGCCACAAGCCCAATATGTAGATTCTATAACGAGGAGAATTAATTATTAGAACACATGCTTTAAACCCATCCGGTGTTAATGCATCTCGGAAAGAAAGATGGTAGTTTGCCTTACGAACACCGAACGACATAATGAAGTTTGTCAGGACAACAGTTCCTCCATTTTCATTCAATTCTACACGTTGATCTAACAGTTTCGAAATTTTAAACCTCTTGGGATTATTTAAGAACAGATTTCTACGTAGAAATCTTTGAGAAATTTTTAAAGGACGAGTTTAATATCAAGAGAGTTAGACATAAAAGGTCTTAAAAGCATATAAAATTAAAACGAAATTAGAACGAACGACAATCATGTTGTCCACGACCTATATGGGCTGAAATATGAAAGATGGAGAGAATCCTTCAGCGACCTCAGATCACGTGGAAGTTTATTAATCAAACTCCTTACTTAACACAATTAATCAAGCAAATAAAGGCAAAATAGTGTCACAAAAATGAAAAATCTAGATACTTGTGTTTTGCTTTTACATCGCTTAACATTAAAATTATAAACAAACTCTACAAAAACAAAACAATGCAGTAAACAAATCTATTTACAAATGATCGTACTGCTTAATATAACAGCAAACACCAGCATAACAAAAATGGTAAACAAGTTAACAAAAACACAACAACAAACACTAGCATAAAAAAGTGGTAAACAAGTATACAAGAATACATCAAAAACACTACAATAATAAATGTAAACAACGATGTTCAAATTTAAATAGATTTCGAGAGGGCGTAGTTATGAACGTTCGGCTTCAAGAACATTCATCAGACTGTTTACTGTGCCATATAAAAGGCAAGGAAAAGCAGGCGAGTTAATTAGTGAAGTTCAGTCAGTTTTGTGTGAAGGAATGGTGCTTTTGAAGAGAGTAATCGTGGTTTGAAGATCTATCGGATAATTGTTTAGTGATTGTTATTATTATTATAACAAAGAAAGGCAATTGTTGTTGTTTACATCAAGTTGTGACCATTGGCACACAGAACTGTGCGAATAACAAAGAATTTTAATTAAAACCAAACACAAATTTTTATTTTATTTGCAATATACGAACTCATATTTTAAGGTAAAAACGTAAGAATAGTATAAAATAGTCTATGCAAAGCACTTTAAGACGATAAAATCTATAAAGAACGACTATCATTAATGAGAATTTTTAGTGAGAACTACTGATTGCTTAAAAGTTATTTAAATTTTTTAAAATTTTTCCACTGTACCAATTTATCAAAATATTTTGAAAATTTCCATGTACATGGATTAACTGTCGTAATCCATCTTCTTCCGTATTGTAATTTGTTTTTTGTGTTTTCTTTTTAATTTTTTAAAATTCTTTACGCCATCACAATTTTCTTAAAAGTATACGTACGAAACAATTGAAAGTGAAATATTTTAGAAAGCAACTTCTGTTTGCATCAACTTTTGCTTACTCATGATAAATTCGTTTTAATTATTTACCACATAATCTGTACAAAAGGAAGAGGACTTCTTTGTTGTTACAAGATACAAGTGACAGATACTACACCTTGTAATGATGAATTTCTAAAAAAACGCCTAAACGATGAAACGTGGCAACCGTTTCTATATACACACACACAGCAAGCATTAGATGACGACATTGAAATCATTAATTAGGCTTTAAATCTCTTATGATGGCATTAATAATGATTACCATGATGATGATGCACGAGTATGGATGGACACCTCAAAAAGGAAGTCATTAAAATTATGATTTTTGGAAACAAATAAGCCAAACTGTACTATTATTGTAAGATTATTATTCAAAGATAGGAGGGGCAACTTTACATATATTCTTCTTCTCTATTCTCTATTGTAGTTTTACTTTACGCCAATATAAAATATAGAAAAACAAAATTACAAATAAATCCTGCGTAATTAATTACGTTTATGTACGCAGATGTCTCTTGGGAATTATAATTAAAGTTAAGAGGGGGAAGAGAGCGACACCCTAATTAGAAGGGGAACTAATGATGGAAGATTCAACGCATATTTAATACCCCTCTCTACATAGGCAAGTCATTAGTTCGCTCATGACAACCTAAATAAATAAACAAAACGCATGAATGAATGAATGAATGACTGAATGACTGAATTAATGAGTGAATAGACAAATAAATAATAAAACTCTTAAGGGATTTATAATTTCCATCTTTTTGTTGTTTGCTGTTTTGGAAATTGTTTTTTATTTATTGTGTTAGTTTTCTTGGAGTACGTGTGAAATTTCGCAGGTATTGTGTGAATTTCATTAGACGTACAGACATGGATTTCATATACAATTATAGAGAAATTCATCTTGAAGGCTACTCGGGTTTGATTTTGATTGTAAAAAGTTAACTAAGCCAGCCATATCACTAATTATCGGATTTGTACTCGCTTCAAACTCATGCAGGTAGTTAGACGTGGCTGTAGTCACAAAGAATTAAATCGGGTGAGGTCGTATAGCTGGTTGCAATGAATCTTCGCTTCATGAAATCCTTTTGCTTTTTATTAACAGTTTAGTAGGTTAAGTTAGGTTTGAGGACGTGTGCTTTTCATTGGGACAAGTGAAATACTCGGAGGTCAAAATCGTCCATTGTAATAAAGGGTCCGCCAAATAACTTTTTTTTTGAAAATGCTTTAAAAAAAAACTACTGAATATTTTTTCAAATTTCTTTTTTATTCAAAAGTACAATCCTTCCGGTTAGTAATGAAAAATAATTTCATTCAAATGGCTGCCTCGGCTGGCCATGCAGTACCTTACACGATCGGTCCAATTTTTAAGCACATTATCAATTGTGTGCAGCTGTATTTCACCAATGGCTTCACGAATATTGTCCTTTAAAGCGTCAATTGCCTCTAGCTTGTCGGCGTAACACTTATCTTTGACGGCACACCACAAATAATAGTCCAACGGTGTCAAATCGCAGCTACGAGGTGGCCAAACGACATCAGCTCTGCGGCTGATAATGCGATCTTCAAAAACAGGGCGCAAAACATCGAGTGTAGCTTCGGCTGTGTGGCACGTAGCGCCGTCCTGTTGAATGTTGCCAATATCCTCCTCTTTAATTTTTGTGAACAAATATTCGTTCAACATGGCCCGATAACGATCGCCATTGACTGTAACGGCCACTCCTTGCTCATTTTCGAAGAAAAATGGCCCAATTATGCCTATGGACCAAAATCCGCACCAAACAGTGACTCGTTTTGGGTGCGTCGGCTTTTCAATGTATGTGTGCGGGTTTTCTGTGCCCCAAAGGTGACAATTTAGCTTGTTTACATACCCGCCAAGATCAAAATGATCTTCATCTGAAAAGATGTTTTTTTTGCAAAAATCGGCATCTTTTGGTGTAAGCTACTGCATGGCAGCCGAGGCAGCCATTTGAATGAAATTATTTTCCATTAGTAACCGGAAGGATTGTTCTTTCAAATAAAAAAAAGAAATTTGAAAAAATATTCAGTAGTTTTTTTTAAAGCATTTTCAAAAAAAAATTATTTGGCGGACCCAATACGTCAAAAAGAGAGAGAGAGAGAGTATTATGAAGGGGGTGAGGAAAAGGAAAAGAGGTAGGGCAGGGAGGATAAGGAGACGCAGGAAAAACACAGATCACAAACGCACAAGAAAACGCAACTATAACATTCAAAAACTAGTATTCCTCAACCAGATCAACCTGAATCTATGGAGAGCCTTAATGTCGGCACTAGGCAAAGAGTCCAAATCTTCGAAATAGCCCCTGCCCAGGGTCCTGAACCTACTAAGGGCTGGATAGTTACAGAAAACCTGTTAGATGTTTTCCAGTTATTCATCGTCACAACATACCCTGCAATAGTTCGGCTAGGGCCTGTACCAGATCCTTGTCAGCGATCTTATCTCGAAGTGCCCTGTAATAAAACCAATAACTAACCTTAGACTGGCCTTATCTAAGCCCTGTTCTATCACTGTCTATAGCAGGTCATAGACACCTAGACGCATAACATCCCGATCCATTCTCCCAACAACTCTGCTCTTTTCCCCTTACCCATTTAGTAATTAAGCCGTAGAGGTGGGCAGATTTAGGGATCAGGACACACTATCAAATCGCCCTCAAGTTAGTAAGTATAATTGCATAGTATTAGGTGACACATATTGTGGTTTCGCTGGAGTTCATTTGTTGATCTCATGCATAAGCCATTGACGATATCACCAATTATTCGTTTTCCATGAGTGCCTAGTAAACAATATTTCGTAATGATACTAACAATGGTGCTCTGCGTATTTTTTTTTTGGGTTTGTACAGGCATTCCATGCATCTTTTATCAAGCATAGGTCAGTTCTTCGCTCCTTTCAGTACTTTTCAAGCAGCTGTAGTCTAGTAGGTAGTGTGTTGGCTTATTAGACGTAAAGCCGCGGTTAAAAACCCAATTCAGAAATTTCCAACGAAACGAAATATGAACAAAAAAATATTTCTTCGGTGACATTCGTGAAGCGGATTGCTGGCCAAAACTTTGTGAATAAAATAAAATTGCAATGAAAAGTTTCTCAAAAACAGTCGTTTGGAGTCGACTTTAAGCCATAGGTCCTGCAAATAATGTTTAAAAATAACATACATAATATGGGTGGTGCGAGAAGCTAGGTAGTAATCAGTTAAGTAGGTTATTAGGCCACTCATGGCGGTCGTTATCTATGAAAAACCGGGTCAAATTTTTGCATGGAATTGTGCCGAATGTGTCCTACTTTGTCTCATGAGGTGTGACTACCTGGCCTTCATTTGATGTTCATTGTTTATGTTATCCTCTCCGGGGGAATCACAGACTAACTGGGTTAATTATTTGTAAGTATTGAAACGTCTCTATATTTAAAATTGGAAAACCATAATACAACCTACTTTGCTTTTAATGGAATTTGATCGGGATTGAAAACGTGTTCTACTCTGCCCTGCCTTCTTAAGCTGACAGATCCTTAATAGAACTTCAAATGTCAAATATTCGTGCCCATAAACTTAGTGGTCATGCTACGTTTGTCTATCTAATATGCTCTACAGTTTCCCAAAGTACCACAATGGCATGATGTGATTATTGTTGTTCTAATTCTATTCTCAAGTTCATGTTGTGGAAATTTAGGTCTTTTACAGATGCCTGGCTATAAATATGTTGCTCTTTCCAATAATCATCACAGTAGCTCGTAAGAACGCACCATCCTTCTGCAAGTTTCAGTAACGTTCAGGTTTCCTTAGCGAAGGAGTTATCGAATTATGTTGTGTGTGTTAATTTTACACATGAGTGGCTGGACCTACAGCTTAAAGTCGACTCCGAACAACAGATTTTTCAGACACTTTTCATGTCAAATTTTTATTTACTCTCAGATTTTTTGCCAGAAATCTGCTGAGAGGAAGTCACCGAAGAAATATTTTATTCAGATTTCATGTTGCTGAAGATGTCTGACCTGGGGTTTTAACCATGGCCTCACGTCTAATAACCCAACACACTATCTACTAAACTACGACTTTTATTACTTTCGCTGGCTCCATGCAAAGAAAATCCAATGTCCTCTGTAATTAGAGTTGGCACTGGATATGCTTTAGGCTCCTTATCTATTTCGACTCAAGAATCAGCTCTAAATCTTGACAGGCTATGTAAGGCTATTAGGCTATTATTTAAAAACAATTGAATGGATAGAACAGCATTAAACAATTTATTAAAGCTGGAAATAAGCATTTTAATTGATTATCTTTTTCCTGCTTTTTGTGTCTCAACAAGGAAGGGAGATCTATCTTCTAGATTTTAATGCTTTTTAATTGAATTATTAAAACTCATCAAATTCCACTCAATTAATGTGTGTGTGTGCGTTTTTTTTCACAAGTTTACGGCCTACTTAAATGGATTCAATTCTGATTTAATGTCTGTTTAAATATGCTTCCGCTTTAAGTAGCCTAAAAACATCATAAAGGAAGTGTAGAACAAGGCATAGCATATTAAATTTTAATGCCCCTCCCCATTTCGCCGCCATAAAATAATTTCAGTCCATTTTAATGTGGAATTATCTCATTAAATAAGGAAAGGAAATAAAAAAAGAAGACTTTTCTAATAAATTTCGCCTAACACGCCCTAACACACGCACCGACAACAACAACAACAGCAGCAGTAGCAACTATGTAGGGTACATGCTAAACAAAACAGTCATAAAATTTTACAATTGTTCTAATTATTCATTCGTTCGTTCCCTTTCCATAGAAAGAAGAGAATAATTTTTATGGTCGTCAGAGTATTTTTTTGTTGTTTTTTTTTTGTTTTTTATCACACTTAAATAAACAGGAGTGTATCAAGTATTTTCATGTTGTCTATGTTTGTTAACTACTTCAGCCTTTTTAAATACACAGCCGCTATCGTTGCCAGCACCACCATTACCATCACCATCACCACAACTACTTCCACTAGAGCTGGCAGTACCATTGACTGCCACCGCCATTCATCACTTTTACGAGTCACTTCAACGACTTTTGTTTCAGTACGATTTAAAGAATTTACCACCAATTACTCGTTGAAATTTCATTAAACAAAACAGAGTGCGAGAGAATATTTACATTTGGGACTACGACTACACTGACTTCTATCAGGCAGCCAGTTACGCAGCCATACAGCCACGAAGCCAGCCAGCCAGCCAGTTAAACAGCCAAACTAAAGTTTTCGCCAAGAACTCAATGAATAGCGAAGTAATATTAAACAGTAGAGTAAATAAAACAAAAAAAACGGTAAAATAGCAAAACAAAATGGCGTAAATAAAATAAATAAATAAATAAGAATAACAGTAAAATGTAGTGTTAATAATGAGTTTCAACAATTTTATTTTTGTTTCACTCACAGTTTATTTGCTTTTTAACATGTCAGACATTTTAGAGGAAAACATAAAACTTTCTTAGCCATTGTTTTCTGAACCTTTGTCGTTTAACATTTAACCATCATCTCCATATGCTTAACTACACTACAATAGAGCTTTGGGGTTGTGAACAATTTTTATTGTCTGTGCCACTGGGGTATTGGAATTTTAAAAGTTATTTTCAATATGATGTCATAAATTCACTACCTTTTATAAAATTTATGAAAAATTCTTATAAAAACTTAAAACAATGAAACGGCAACACTTGACAGTATATTGCAATAGTTTTTTTTTAGCAATGCACAGTGGGCTGGATTACGTAGTAAGTGATAAAAATATATTTAAAATTGTTTAAGTAGTTTGAAGTGACAGTGTGTATTGAAGTCGGCGTATTGTGTCTTGAAGTCGATGTACTCTAGTCTGACCCATGGTCAGACATCTCAAACAAAACGAAAATATTGTTCCGTTTTAACCTATAAAACACGTTTAAAATATGAGCTCGTAGTTGCAATTTATATATTTAAAATTCTTTATTCTTCGCACAATTATGTGTGGCACTGTTCACAACTTGATGTAAACAACAACAATTGCTTTGTTTGTTATTCCTCTTTGCACTCTTTTGCATAAACAATAACAATTACTAGGCAATTATGCGACAGATCTTTGTAACGGAGATCTCCAAACCATGATTACTCTCTTCCAACACAATGCATCTGCATACAAGTCTGATTGAAATTCACTAACTCACTGATGAATGTTCTTGAAGGGAAATGTTCGTGGCTTTGCCTTCTCGAGATCTCTTTAAATGTAAACATCGTGGTTTCATTATTGTTGTTTGTGTATTTTGTTTACATTTATTCTTGTAGTGTTATTTGTTAATTTTTTGCTTACTTGTTTACCATTTTTATGCTGGTGTTTGTTGTTTTATTAAGCCTTTCGATAAGTTGTAAACAGGTTTGTTTACTTGCATTGTTTTATTTTTGTAACTTTTGTTTGTAATTTTAATGTTAAGCGATGTAACAGCAAAACACCAGTATCTAAATCTTTAATTTTCGTAACAATATGAAAATATTTCTTTGGCGACTGCCTCTCAACAGATTTCTGACTAAAACAATGAGTGTAAAATAAAATTGCCTTGATAAGGGTGCAATGCATAATTGAGTAAGTAGGTAAGCATATATTCACTAAACTTGCTGAAAATGCTTGTATACCATTTTATACTACCAGATTTCCTTTGTTGTTCAAAGCTCGTAGTAAAGTGCTTTCCTAAACTTGCTGCTCTCATTCGATATTGTTGGACAGTGGAAGTAGTTGTCCTAAATGATTCATTTCATTTCCCTTTGGGTTTTCACTTGAATTCAGATTTATTATATTAGAGATCAGCTCCTACACCTTTTTTCAAGCTTTTTTTATACTTACTTTCTGAATTGATCATTACACCCCTTTAGCCATGATTACAACCAAGCTCTTCACATCACCCTTGCTGTGTGTTTGTGTTAATTTTAGCCATAAGTGGCAGAATCCACAGAAATTAGCCGAAAAAGATAGTTTTTTCATATTTCGTTTTATTCGAGATGTCTAAGCTGGGGTTTGAACCACGGGCTCTCGTCCAATAAGCCAACACACTACCTATTAGTCTGTGGTGACTTGATACGGGCCATGTTTAATAATTATGTTGAAGAACATGCTAAATTGTAGGTAATCGTCTTCTTAAGTCGGGTATTAAGCATTTCTTTCTCTGTTTTTAGTTTTTTTTCTATTCCTTTAATGCATTAGTGACAACTGGTCTGCCACAAAGTATTTCACCACCAAATTCTTATTCAGTTCAGCAGTTGATTACATTATCAGCAGTTGCGTAGAAATATCTGCTGTTGCAACAATGTTTTGAGTTGTTGTATTGCATATATTAGTGGAGAACTTTATCAAAAACTTGGCTTTGGTTACAATACATCTTCTCTGGAAGGTCAGGGAACTCTTGGATGGATTGCTTAAATGGGAAAACAATTTCTTTTACGTTTCGTGACAGCCATGATCAAGAATTGAAACAATTCTGCTGTGGGCGAATTGGATTTCTGGCTTTTGGATTCATGATGCATTCATTATTGCGAGGGTCAGACATCTCCAAAAAAAGAAATATAACTTTGGCGTCTGTCTCTCAGCAGATTTCTGGCAAAAACTCTGAGTGTTAAAAATAAAAATTGCCATGAAAAGTTTCGCAAAAATCTGTCGTTCGGAATCGGCCATATTTAGTCGTTCTAATGGTCAATGTGAGGTGATCAATTTCGCTTATTGAATGTGTTTTCCAAAAGGTGAAGGCATCTGAATCTCATATGTTGTTGTTGTAACTAATACCCACTTTAGGGCCACAGGGAAAATTCTGAATGTAAATTTTTCAATTTTAAAACGCGAAAACCATGATGAAAATATATTTTTTTGCACATATTATACTCTCAGTGAGTATTCTTATTCATGATCTCTTGAGGAGACAGGCTAGTTGGTAATGTGTTGGCTTATTAGACGTGCGGCCCCAGTTCAAATCCCATGTCAGACATCAAAAGAAAAAAATGAAAATATTTCTTCGGTGACTACCTCTCAGCAGATTTCTGCCAAAAACTCTAAGAGTAAATAGAATTCCCATGAAAAGTTTCCCAAAAATAAGTCGTTCATAATTGACTTTAAACTGTAGGTCCCTCCTGTCATGTTTGAAATTAACGCACATAACATAAGTGGTGTAAGAAACTAGCTTAACATTCATACCTGCCTAATTGGTTATTACAATCCTTTAGTAAGGATTAGACCCCAGCTTTTCACAACACCCATGTTGTGTGTGCGTTAGTTTTCGCCATAAGTGAACCACCACTAGTTCGAGAGGTCTGAGCTGAGATTTGAACCACGGACTCTAGTTTAATAAGCAATGAGTATTTAAAACGATGCAATCATACTTATAATTTCTAATACTTATACGCATTCATACTTATTTTAATATTATACTCATACTACTCATACTCAAAGTTTGAAATACACATGGTACTCATACCTAACAATTCGCATGATATACACGAATCACAAAAGAAGTATGATTCGCGTACGAACACTACATGTTCACAAGAAGGTTGTGTGTTTGCTCTCCTTGCTGTCTTTGTTTTTTGGTTTATGTGTCTTTTTTATTTCTTTGCAAATGCAACAACAATTAAGACTGTAAATTTTAATGAATAATTCGAGTAACTCGATTCATTTATAAGTATTTTGCTAAATTTATGAATCTGAATGAGTAGGCGTATGATTCGAACATATTTCGAATGTTATGAGTTTGATGTCAACGTTGTACTCATACAAATATCAACTTGTACTTATAAATCAATGTTGTACTGAGTACGAATGAATCAGATTTGTTGGATTTCAATACTGTTGACTCACTTCACTTGCGGATCTCTGAAGCCAACACGCTAGCCAACACATTAGTCTACGACGACTTAATACAGGCGATTGGTTAATCATTGTGTTAAAGAACGTGCTACATTGTGGGTAAACGTCTTCCCAAGTCGAGTATTAAGCATTTCCCTTTCGGTTTTTGGTTTTCTTCTATTCGCATTTCACCACCATCTTCTTACTAAGTTAAGCAGTTGATAATGTTGCAGATACTTATTCAATCTCTTGTCGCCAAGAAATAGCTTCTGATGCAACAATGTTTTGAGTTGTTATATTTGTTGTATTGATTACATTATCTTCTCTAAAAAGTAAGGGAGACAACGATTATCAAGAATTGTTTGACTTCTGAAATGGACGAAAGTGAAATGGTGGGGTCCCCTAAGTTCATAAGTTCCCTATGTGCTATTATTATTATTAGTTTATAAGTATAGGTTTTCACTTTAATTTTTCCATATCTTGGTAAATAATTCTCAGTCAGATATGCAATAGCATCGGCAAATTCCCTGATGCTTTTCCCATGCAAACACGATTTCTTCTTTTAGTCCGTGGTATAAGGTTATGCATTTCGTTGTTTCAAAAGTAAACGTAAATGAAACACATATAAAATATTTTTTTTCATGATATTTCTTTTTTATTATAAAGTTTGAACGTTGAAATTATGTGTGAAACACTGCATCAATTGACCTCCACCCGAATTGTTGAAAGCATTGATTCTTTTGAAGTAATTTTCGGCCACTTTTTGACACATGTTGGGCGGTATCTCAGCCATAACTTGACGAATGTTGGTTTTTAAGTGCTCAAGAGTTGAAGGTTTATCTGCATAAACACGGTATTTCGCGTAGCCCCACAAAAAAGTCTAATGGTGTCAAATCGCATGATCTTTGCGGCCAGTTGATATCGACACGACAGGAAATGTCTCTTGCAATAAAGCCATATTCGCTCGAGTTGTGTGGCTCGTGGCACCGTCTCGTTGAAACCACATATTCTTCAAGTCGTATTCTTCAATAGCAGGCAAAAAAGTCGGTTATCATATGACCATAACGCTCCGAATTGACGGTGACAGTCGTTCCATCGTCGTTTTCGAAGGATTAAGGTCCAATCACACCTTCGGACCAAAGAGCGCACCAAACAGTGACTTTTACTAGATGTAATGGCCTCTCTTCAATTACTTGAGAATTCTCAGAACCCCAAATACGACAATTTTGTTTATTAACATACCCACCGAGTGTGAAATGTGCTTCATCGCTGAAGAAAATTTTGTTCGATACGTGGCTGTGGCAGAATCACCATTTTTGTAGTAGGTTTTGATAATTGTTATGCGTTGTGTGATAGTTAAGCGATCCATTTCCGTCAATGTCAGACTTTCAACTGAAAAGAAAAAAATTGGTTTCACAACTTAGTTTGACAGATGTCAAATTCCAATCCCATACTTTTAAAACCACGAAATGGATAACCCTTAAAGAGTTTCTCAAAATTTTGTGCCTGGAATCGACTTCAAACTATAGGTACCGGCCCGCATGGATAAAATTAATACACCCAACATCGGTGGTGTGTGAAATTAGGTCGTAGTCGTGACTAAGGTGTTGCACAGGCTAATGAAATTTGAGGAATTTTGCTTATTGAATGTGTTTCTCCAGATGTGTAGTTACCTAACCTTACTATGTTGCTCGTTGTGAATGTGATTTCTTCTGAGACCTCAGGGTTAATGCCTGGATAAATTGATGACAGAATATCGTTAATATCATTATACTCGCATTGTTTATTCCAAGTCTCTTGACTTAGGAAAGTTATGTCTGCAATTGTATCAAATGAGCATGTAGCTGTTGCCATTGATTACAGTAATATCGAGCCTTAAAAAGCCTCTTTACAACTCTGTTACTTGCATTTGATTCTCACCCTGAATTATCACAAATTACAAATGAATTGTAAAATACTTCCTCTATTTGGCGTGCACATGAAATGAATCATTCAATAAAGACATGCCTTCTACCACGAATTTTCAAGATGATTTTCTGGCTGATGATTTCTATGCCTGGTACCTAAAACGCTTAAAGCAATTGATTTTCATTATTTGCAAGTATTAAACGCTCGTTTGCTATCTCATTTGGTTTGTGATATGAGGTAAATTATCCTAAGTTATTGCCTGTTAAACTCATGTAAGAGTATAGTGGCTGTCAATTCCTTTGTATCGGGTTGCTTAAATAAAACCTTTTTCCTTGAATTGAAATCGAATATGCAGCAAATAATTGCAATTAGGTAAGTGTAAGCAGTAATATAATGTCATTAATTTTAATACTTTTATTAAATCAAAGGTTTTAATTTTTATTAATTAAACTAATTATGCATCAAATCATATTTCAATTATGCATCATACAAAAATCCTTTTGATTACATTTCCATTTAACCCACCCCTCATCATTAATAACACGGTGCAACAATCAAAATACGCCCAGCTAATGACATAATGTAGGTTGTGAGTTTTGTTGAGTAGAACTCAAAAATATTTTTTTTTAAATTTCTCGGACCCTCCAAACTTTGTTTGCAAAAACAGTATTTTTGATTTTTTCACACAAAGTTATTAATTACCCAAATATTTTTAAACCAATTTTCAAAATCCAAAGTTTTTTTGAAAAGAGGACAGATGAGCATTTAAAATGGTGTACATAAACATATGGTTCAAACATCCATGTTATGCGTTTTGATTGGGTGAACTTGGAAAATATGATTTTTTCTAATTTTTTCAAGTTTAGATATTGTTAATTGCAAAATTTAATTAAAAAAATATAAAATAAGTGATGACATTCTGAAAGTGCATTATCTTGTGAAGAGATTGATACTTCGCCTGACCAAATCGGACAAAAATTACCGTAGTTATTATTTAAATAGTATAACAGTCGTATTATATTTCTTATAAAGGGTCCGCCAACTAAGTTTTTTTTTTGAAAATGCTTTAAAAAAAACTACTGAATATTTTCTCAAATTTCTTTTTTTTATTTGAAAGTACAATCCTTCCGGTTAATAATGGAAGATAATTTCATTCAAATGGCTGCCTCGGCTGGCCATGCAGTAGCCTACACGATCTGTCCAACTTTTAAGCACATTATCGATTGTGTACAGCTGTATTTCACCAATGGCTTCACGAATATTGTCCTTTAAAGAGTCAATTGTCTCTGGCTTGTCGGCGAAACACTAATCTTTGACGGCACCACCCCACAAATAATAGTCCAACGGTGTCAGATCACAGCTCCGAGGTGGCCAAACGACATCAGCTCTGCGGCTGATAATGAGATCTTCAAAAACAGGGCTATGTGGCACGTAGCGTCGTCCTGTTGAAACCAAATGTTGCCAATATCCTCCTCTTCAATTTTTGTGAACAAAAATTCGTTCAACATGGCCCGATAACGATCGCCATTGACTGTAACGGCCACTCTTTGCTCATTTTCGAAGAAAAATGGCCCAATTATGCCTCTGGACCAAAATCCGCACTAAACAGTGACTCGTTTTGGGTGCGTCGGCTTTTCAATGTATGCGTGGGGGTTTTCAGTGCCCCAAATGCGGCAATTTTGTTCGTTTACATACCCGCCAAGATCAAAATGAGGTTCATCTGAAAAGATGATTTTTTTTTTTGCCAAAATCGGCATCTTCTGGTGTAGGCTACTGCATGGCCAGCCGAGGCAGCCATTTGAATGAAATTATTTTCAAATTTTAAACGGAAGGAATGTACTTTCAAATAAAAAAAGAAATTTGAGACAATATTCAGTAGTTTTTTTTAAAGCATTTTCAAAAAAAAAAGTTATTTGGTGGACCCTTTATATGTCATCTCATCAAATGAACTTTCACTTCAAAAATTTTCAAAAGTTTTAATGGATCCTGATTGTTTATCGCAAAATGTGTCAATTTGACGTTTGCACGACTGCCAGAAGTCGGCTAATATCTGTTTTTTTTTTTTACAAATATTATTTCTCTTTGCGCAAACATTGTCCAACTCTTGGTGGTCGTTCAAACGTGAAATTTACACATTTTGCGATAAACAATCAAGATCTATCAAATATTCTGAAAATGTTTGAATCAAAAATTCATTTGAAGAAATATTGTATATGAAAAATATAACTCGACTGTTTAGGCTCATTAAATAACAACTATGGTAATTTTTGTCCGATTTGATCAAACGATGTATCAATCTCTTTACAAGATAATTCACTTTCACAATGTCATCACTTATTTCATATTTTTTGATTAAAGTTTGCTACTATAAACGGACAAACTTGAAAAAATATGAAAAAAATTCCCGTTTGCCATGTTTACCTCATCAAACCCCATAGCATATTAAGTCAAATAATATATATATGCATAGCGTTTTAAAGGCCCATCTCTCCCCTTTCTAATAAGGTATACATTTTGGACATCGCTTCAAACATGTTTTTGTAATCAATAAGTTTGTGCGTAAAGTCCAAAAAAAAACAGTTTTTGTCAAATAAAATAAATTTGGAGGATTCAAGAAATACAAAAAATATATTTTTGAGTTCTACTCAAGAAAACTCACAACATGCAGTATGTATTTAATTTTTTTTTTTTATTTTGTAGCATAGTGTAATTAATTCATAATAAACCCTCCCCCACCTACCCATTTAGATGGCTTACATAAATCATTTGAATTGAACTTTCCATTGTTGGCCATAAGTCGTAAGGGATTTACTTAAAACAACTTAAAAATCTTATTAAATTAAGGAAAAAAAAAAGAAAGTTTAATTTGAAACCAAATTTTGTATCGTCGTTTTATTGTGTGTCATTTGAAATTTGTCGTTGGCACTAATTTATGCTAATTAAATGCAATTCTACTCTGGAAAACAGCACTTGACAATCTACAACTGCAACTATATAGAGGGGAAGCAATGACGATGATGATGATGATGACGGCAACGGAAATGATGACGACTATAAGTAAAGATTTAAGGCTTTAAATGCCAAGCAACCAGCATAACTGCTATAATATTGCAATTGCACTGTTTAAATCTCTCCCTGTCTATCTCTCTCTCTCTCTCTCTCTCTCTCTTTCTGTCTCTATAAATTGCAGAGAATATTTGTTTGAATTCTGTTAGCTGCTGAGCAGCAATAATGATTGCTAGCAGCTCTTCACACATTTTCCACACCGCTTCTCACAGCCACCCAATGATCTCTCCCCCCCCCGTAACATTTAATATCTTTCGTGTGTTTAAGTCACTGTTGCATATCAAAGTCCTATCATAGACAAATGAATAATTTATTCCTACATTCAAACATACTTATCTATGTCTCTCACACTCAGTCTGACCGTTTCTCATACATTTTGTTAACACTCTTCGACATCGTCACTCGTTCGGCATTCATACTGTTTTACACTGTAAGTAGGTAGGTAAGGTTGAGTATGTAAAGAATTGGCAGAGCACAGTTAAGTTTGCCAACTTGCTTGCCCAAACCTAAATCTCTTTCAAAACAAAAAAGGGAAAAAGGGGAGAAAAAAGGACAAGAAAATGAGAATGAGAAAGGGAATGTTAAAGACATTTTAAGTCAAGACATGTCTAGTAAGATTCAAATTTTCAAACTGCTTGTAAGTATATCCTGTTTTTGCTGCTTACCCCTGACAACACTCTTCGACAGTGATAGAGAGAGAGAGCGAGAGAGAGAGAATGGTGCAAATAGGTGTTAAGGCAGAAAATCTTGAGAGTCAAGGCAATTGTAATACAAAAGGAAGTGATAGACGAAGGGAAGATTATAAATTTTAAAAAGCAATTGTAACATGAAAATGAGACAGTGAAAGAGAGAGAGAGAGAGAGGAGACGATAAAACTAAAACATGCACAATTTAAAAGAGAAGAGTGAGTACATGAAATAAACGTACAAAAGTGAAATAAAGTGCAGTTTTAGTTACAAAAATGAAAGAAAATTTATTCAATTTACACTCTAACAAACGATGCTACGTGTTTTACTTCAAAAGTCGTTTCAAGCCAAGACAATTTTAATGTATTACGACAGGCCATGTTCTATGGCTACAACTATGAGAACAATGCCAACAACAAGAGCAACAACAACAACAACTTAAAATAAAATTACAACAAAATAACATCCTTGAACTCATGTTAATGTTAAGGGAAAATGCATTCTAATCAGGAATGAAAAGAGAAATGAAGAATAAAAATGTAGAGGAATATGGTGTTACATTCGTAGATTATTCGTAGACAGCCTTTAGCTACTCTAGAAGTAGTGGTATGCCGTCCACGAGACTCAAGACTATGACATCACGAAGGTTAAGAGAACAAATAAAATTATCATTGTACGCTCAACGTGTAGTCCATGTACTCTCTACAATTGATCATACAGGATTACGACCTAGTTTCTCACATCACTTATGTTTGTTAATTTTATACATGAGTGGCGCGACCTACAGTTTAAAGTCGACTATGAATGACAGATTTTGATAAACTTTCCATGGCAATTTTATTTTTATTCTCAGAATTTTCGCCGAAAAAAATGAGCTCGTAGATTATAAATTTGCATAAACAATAACAATTACTAGCTAATTGTTCGACAGATCTTTGTAACAGAGATTTTCAAACCACGATTACTCTCTTCAAACACACCGCGTCTTCACACAAGGCTGACTGAACTTTTACAAACTCAGTCGCCCGCTTTGTCTTGCCTTTTATATGGCAACGTAAACAGTCTGATGAATGTGGAGGCGAACGTTCATGACTTAGCCTTCACGAAAACTCTATACATCTAAACATCGTTTATTTCTGTTTACTTGTTTACCATTTTTTATGCTGGAGTTTGTTGGTATATTTTTGTTTACTTGTTTACCATTTTTATATGCTGGTGTATGTTGTTATAAAGGGTCCGCCAAATATTTTTTTTTAAATGCTTTAAAAAAATTACTGAATGTTTTCTAAAATTTCTTTTTTTATTTGAAAGGCTACTGCAACACCAGAAGATGCCGATTTTGGCATCATCTTTTCAGATGAAGCTCATTTAGATCTTGGAGGGTATGTAAACAAGCAAAATTGTCGCATTTGGGGCACAGAAAAGCCGCACGCATATATTGAAAAGCCGACGCACCCAAAACGAGTCACTGTTTGGTGCGGATTTTGGTCCAGAGACATAATTGGGCAATTTTTCTTCGAAAATGAGCAAGGAGTGGCCGTTACAGTCAATGGCGATCGTTATCGGGCCATGTTGAACGAATTTTTGTTCACAAAAATTGAAGAGGAGGATATTGGCAACATTTGGTTTCAACAGGACGGCGCTACGTGCCACACAGCCGAAGCTACACTCGATGTTTTGCGCCCTGTTTTTGAAGATCGCATTATCAGCCGCAGAGCTTATGTCATTTGGCCACCGTCAAAGATAAGTGTTACGCCGACAAGCCAGAGACAATTGAAGCTTTAGAGGACATTGGTGAAATACAGCTGCACACAATCGATAATGTGCTTAAAAATTGAACCGATCGTGTAGGCTACAGCATGGCCAGCCGAGGCAGCCATTTGAATAAAATTATTTTCCATTATTAACCGGAAGGATTGTACTTTCAAATAAAAAAAGAAATTTGAGAAAATTATCTGTAGTTTTTTTTAAAGCATTTAAAAAAAGAAAGTTATTTGGCGGACCCTTTATTAAGCAGTGCGACAATTTGTAAATAAGTTCATTGTTTTTGTTTATAATTTTAATATTAAACGATGTAAAAGCAAAACGCCAGCATCTAGATTTTTTCATTTTCGTAACAATATTCGTTTTGTTGGACACGCCCAATCTGGGATTAGAACCATGGCCTCACATCTAATGAGCCAACATACTACATACTAGACTACGGCGCCTACTTAGCAGTTAAACTAATCAATAAAAAAAATTAATCCTTCTGCTTAATCATCTGCGATTTAGGATTATTTTGAAATACAAAATAGCCTGTGACTTTTGTTTGAAAATTATTTACCGAAATTCAAATGTTAAGTCATCCTTAAGTTGTCTAAGTCTACCAAAATTCTTTTTATGTTCGAAACTACAAAGATTTTTGCATTAAAAATAAATATAAAAACACAACAACAACAACAAAATATTATAATGACTGCAAAAAGGATGAGTATGGAAAAGGACATGACCTGCTATCAAGCCACTTCCGTTGACTATTACCCGTTTACATTACATTTACGGCATGGACAGCATGGAAGACCTATCGAATGCTATTTATTTAAAACGATTTCACTTTATATCGCCAACATACTAGCGCCGGCAACAAACACGCATTTACTTCCTTACCTACACATACAAATGCAGGGAGTTTGTTTTTTATTTTTGTTATGGCAGTTATTGTGGGTTAGTAGCTGTAAAACGATTGAAAATGGGAGAGAGAGAGGCATAGTGAGAGGGAGAACATTTAAAACAAAAGCTGGGAAAAATATCATGTCGAACGTTTCGACATGTAAAATGTGGCTGCAAGAACAAAGGGAAACTTTGTCAGGCTGTTTATGTGCTTGCCGATGGGCTAACAACACATACAACATGGCAAAGCTATCGAACATGTTCACACTGAATGTTTGAAATGCCAATAAAAGTGTGATAAAAATGTTGTCTAGGCAACAGTGTATGTTACACACATTTATTCTTCCCTTTTTCAGTTTACAATGAAAGAAACAACAACAAAAACGCAAAATAAAATACTAACAAGCCAGGAGAAAACAGTATAGAACAGGACACTGGCGCGTTACTTAACAAGTGGCTGCTGTGCTGTTAATGACTGTCATAAATTTTCAAATCCATTTCTTAGCTCAACAAACCAACGAACAGGAATTTTAGCTTTAAAAATGCAACATTATGGCATTAACACCGTGTTGGCTATATTCTTCAAGTCTATAGACTCCAAAGGAAATACGTATTAATGTTCTATTGTAGGCATTACTGAGAGAATATAATAAAATTATACGGGGCCATCTTAAGTGCCAGGAATATGACTATCGTTGGAATTTATTCCAAGGAGAGTATAATTTTTCAATTTCCATCAAATTAATAGGATTTATTGCTGCAAATAACTGCACTTTACTTTTTATTTAATAAGTTTCTAATACAACTACAACAACTTTTTAAATATTTAATTGTCTTTAACGTTTTGTTTTCTTGTGTTTTCAGGAATTAAAAAAAAATTCGAGAAAAACTCCATTATTAGTCTAAAGTTTCCATTACAGCAAATTAATTTGATCGTGTGTAGGTAAAATATGTAAAACCTCTGGAAAACCATCTCTTCCAAGTGCCCAACTTTATTTTCAAACAAACATTTACTTAAGCAAACCACCCATGTCTCATATGCAATGCCCCTATGAGCACACATGGTTTCCTTAGCAATATAGACAGCAGACAGAGAGAAAGAGAGAGAGAGAGAGACCTCTGACGCTTATCTGTATGGTGGAGAGAAAGAATATAATCAAGTGCAATTATTTTGTTTCCCTGCAATAAAAACTTTTCGGTTTACCTCCTACAATAACAGTAACAACGGCAGCAGCAAGCAATAACAACATTTGCAACTCCTGTTTCCATTATTAAATCTTTTATAAACGAAATTTAACCAGAGCTTTACAATAACAGTTGACGTCCCTTAATTAGTAATACGGAGAAGCATTTTAATTGGAATAAATATATTGTTACGTAAATGGAAATGGTGGTTTGCTTTTACATTGTTCAACATTAAAATTATAAACAAAAACAACGGACTTGTTTACATGATAAACCAGTAAATAAAAATATACCAACAACACCAGCATAAAAAGGATAAACAAGTAAACAAAAATGCAACAACAAAAACTTCAAGAATAAATGTAAACAAAAATACACAAACAACAATAATGAAACAACGATATTTACATGTAAGGCGATCTTGAGATGGCGAAGAGAACATTCATCAGACTGTTTATGTTGCCGTATAAAAGGCAAGGCAAAGTAAGCAACGAGTGATTAAAAGTTCTGCCAGTTTTGTGTGTAGACGCGGTGTGATTGAAGAAAATAATCGTGGTTTGAAGATCTCCGTTATAAAGACTGGTAATTGTATTGTGGTGTAAATAGAAGAATAACAAAGAAAAGCAATTGTCGTTGTATACATCAAGTTGTGAACAGTGGCACACAGAATTGTGCGAACAATAAAGAATTTTAATTAAAACTAAGCAAAAATTTATTTTTGTTTGATTTGCAATCTACGAGCTCATATTTTATACGTTTTTTTAAAATAAAAACGTAACAATTTGACTTCGGTATACAGAATATCTACCACTTCTGTTTGGAATGTCTGACTTGGGGTATGCTTTCCACATACTCTCGTCTAGCAAACTAACATAAGAAGATTATTTTTTACAACTCTTTTCTTCCATTCTAATTAGTTTATCACCGCTATAAAAGTGTATGAATCAACTATTTAGCATAGAGTATGTGCCTGTGTTGAAAATTTCTGAAAGTTCTGTGCGTATGTTTGCGTCCTTCAATAGGTAAAGTATTGCTCTGGCAAAAATAAAAAACAAACCTGTCGACAAGAAACCCAAACAAAATTTAAAAGTTTTCTGAATTTTCTTTCCTTTCCTCTTTCGTTTCATTTTTATGGAGTTCGTTTCTGCTAGCTCGTTTTGTAGATTGCCTTGATTGTGTTGATTCATAACTTTAAACTGATTCTTATGCAAACTAACAACCCACATGCTTTATTCCAGTCAACCCCTCATCTCTTAAGATGTACCCAATTAACAAATTTGACGAAAATTTAATTGCACTTTAAAGACTTTTATTATAAGGTGTAGTAAAAAGGCAGATAGCGAAGTCGTAATGGACACAATGATATTGCATTGGAATTGTGAATTGCTGTGGTTTGTGGCTTATTCGCATACACCTGCGTCTTAAGAGAACCCCACAATAAAAGGTCTAAAGGACCCACGATCTCAGTTCATAACAACCCTACGTGGGATGATCACACTCTCAAACCGATAATGTAGACTCTCTACTATGACATGAACTGTGTGGCTGTAGGATGACATGAACTGTGTGTTGAAACCACGCGTTGTTGTTGTCCAAATCATCCAGTTCAGGCCAAAAGGAGTTGGTAATTATCGACTTTTAGTGCTAGGTGTTAATAGTGATGGCCATTCCAACATCGTTGTCAAAGGAATATCGACTCATGATCCCACCAGCCTTAAATTCACACCAAACACTGCCTTTTTCAGGAAACATTGGAACCTCCTGAGTCTGATGTGGATTGCAATCGTTTGAAATTCTGTAATTTTGCTTCTTTACGAATCTATTCATCCAACAAGGGCTACATCGCTGAAGACAATTTTTCAAAGAAAATTAGTGCCCTTACCTATGGTCATCCAAGGCGGTTTGGCAAATAAGATGACCGTTATCAGCTATTTAAATTCGGAAGTCCCTGTTGTAAGGCGTTGACATATGTCACTGGCTTACAAATGATCACAACATTCTAAATATTAATCTGTGTTGAGGACCTATTTATGTTGACTCAATTTATGTAGACGCCATTGGTGACGTCATCCCCCATACACATATGCTATGTGAGGTTTCCACTGAGACCAGATGTTGGGGTTACTGTGATGCTATTAAGCCTAAACTACTCAGGCAGACAAGACCTAACGATTTCGCATGGGATGTCAAAAATTCGTTATTGATCACACGCTTGTGCGAATGCTGGCTAGAGTTGCTCAGTGATAAATAGACTCCTGGTTTCCCTAGTCACAAGTTCTTCAGAATGGCGCAAAAGGCCGAAAAGCAGACATGCATTATCAACCAAACTTTCCAGCAGATTCTCTTTTCTAGCCAGTAGCATTAGAAAACTTGTGGAATTTTTACCCTTATTTTCAGAATAATCACGACACCAAAAGGAACCCTATGCCTTGCTCGCTGTGTTATGTGGTAGATTTCTATTATTAACCTCAACAAACCGTTATTCGAGATTACTGTGGGTTTAACGTTGTGCACACGTTCTTGGTGTATGTCTGATCTATGAGTGGCTAGTTTTACATCGACTTCAAAGCTTTCCATGGCGATAAGTTGCTCTCAGTTGTTTTGCCAGAAAATAGTTGATAGGGGGTCATGGAAACAGAAGAAGAAAAGATTCCCTGTCATATTCCTATTCAAGAAATGAAAGTAAGAGGCACCTTAGACCTTAGGCCATTTCCCGGAGAAATAAGCCGTATAGATAAGCTTTCTAAAGAGACATTTTGACAGCCTGCCTATCGGAATATATCGGCATATTCTCAGGAAATACTTCGTTTCTTGGCAGTAATTTAAATGCCATGATATTAGCTATGACTTCTGTCTGAAGGACACTGAGGTGGAATATATATACACATATATACATGAAGGGTCCGCCAAATAACTTTTTTTCTCTTTGAAAATGAAAAAATAACTACTGAATATTTTCTCAAATTTCTTTTTTTATTTGAAAGTACAATTCTCCCGGTTAAAAATGGAAAATAATTTCATTCAAATGGCTGCCTCGGCTGGCCATGCAGTAGCCTACACCAGAAGATGCCGATTTTGGCAAAAAAAAATTATCTTTTCAGATGAAGCTCATGTTGATCTTGGCGGGTATGTAAACAAGCAAAATTGTCGCATTTGGTGCACAGAAAACCCGCACGCATACATTGAAAAGCTGACGCACCCAAAACGAGTCACTGTTTGGTGCGGATTTTGGTCGAGAATCAAAATTGGGTCACTCTTCTTCGAAAATGAGCAAGGAATGGCCGTTACAGTCAATGGCGATCGTTATCGGGCCATGTTGAACGAATTTTTGTTCACAAAAATGGAAGAGGACGATATTGGCAACATTTGGTTTCAACAGGACGGCGCTACGTGCCACACAGCCGAAGCTACATTCGATGTTTTGCGCCCTGTTTTTGAAGATCGCATTATCAGCCGCAGAGCTGATGTCGTATGGCCACCTCGGAGCTGCGATTTGACACCGTTGGACTATTATTTGTGGGGTGCCGTCAAATATAAGTGTTACGCTGAAAAGCCAGAGACAATTGACGCTTTAAAGGACAATATTCGTGAAGCCATTGGTAAAATACAGCTGCACACAATCGATAATGTGCTTAAAAATTGGACCGATCGTGTACGCTACTGCATTGCCAGCCGACGCAGCCATTTGAATGAAATTATTTTCCATTATTAACCGGAAGTATTGTACTTTCAAATACAAAAAGAAATTTTAGAAAATATTCAGTAGTTTTTTTAAAGCATTTTCAAAAAAAAGCTATTTGGCGGACCCTTTATAATATACACACCACATTCCGAATATAGAAGTGGTTGCGGCATAGATTTTCAATTATCTCTTTATGTGGTGTACGTATAGGTATCTTACAAGTTTTTCTTACATGAGGTTGTTAAATTTAATAATATGGAACCATATTCACTTAAACTTTATATGAAATCAATTGCACAGAAATTGAAAGCAAAATGTTTGCTGGGATATCAACCACACTCCCACATTTAGTATTGCCAAGATCTTATTTTCTGTAATACAATACATACACAAGAAGAATTAGTATGTGTATGTATGATTCCATTTAAAAACACCTAAATACATACATTCATATACGTACATTCATATGTACACTCAGCCACAAAAGTATACATACGGATAACAAATTTCAGGAATCTTTTAACCAATCCGTTTTCGTTGAAAATATTAATAATTGTCTGACATCTTTCTTCGATTTTAAGACGGTCTTTTCCATACGTTCAGAAATTTGTGAAATTTGTAAATCGGATATATACCTTTGTGGGCCAGTGCAGGGCCACAATTCAGTTCAATTTCAGAAATTTTTTAACCAATGCAAAAGACTGTCTTAACATCAAGGAAACTATAAAGATTTCCAACGAAAACGGATTAGTTAAAAAAATTTCAGCAATTTGGTATCCGTATGTATACTTTAGTAACTGTGTGTATATACAGTACAATAACACATAAATACATATTCATACTCATATAGATGGCAATAGAAACAAAGTTGTTGAAAAGTTTTACCACCCGCCACAAAAACAAACTTTCCAGGAGAAAGTTTAAATTCGAAAACCAATAAGGTGACCACATATAATAATTCCAAGAAATTGTAAAGAAACATCAACTATTTGCAAAGATAAAAAACTCATGTAGCCTAGTGCAGCAATATTAGATTACAAGTGAATGTTTTTAAAAAAAAATTCTGAATTTTCTTCTCTAGCAACGCCACTATCTGGTCCTTCTAATTTCCATCAATTTTTTTCCACGTGTCCTTTTTTGGTGAGCAACATCCGAAGTAAGTTTAAGTTTTCATTTTAAACAACCGCTAACATGCATTCAATATTCATCTTCTTAACAATTGAAACATGAAAAGAAAAAAAAAACAACAACTATAGCAGCAATAACGATGAAAATGCATTGGAAAATCAAGAAGAAAAAAGTAGGAGACATAAGAGTAGAAAAATTTTTTTTTTTTTTTTTGGGAAAATCATTAGAAATATTGTTAAAGTTTTATTATCGTTGCTTTGAACAGGAAATTGTTTTTTTCTTACAAACTAAACACTGATTGTAGAAAAATTAATGACACTCTGCCAACTGAAGTTTATTCACAGGGTTTTGTTGAAACAACCTTGTATACACACCACATGACTTAAAAATTGCTGAATAGAACCCAAGCAATGGCATGGCCTAAGTTAACTTAGGTAATTGAAATAATTTCGAGAACCTTAGATTTTAAACTGGTCGCAGCAGAAACATACAAATCTATTGCACAGCCAAGTCTGAAAAACTTTTATTGAAGAACTTATACCATAAAGCGAAAGAAAAATTTATAGGAAGGACGACGTGCTATGATCTGAATATGGTTTCATATTGCTTACTTACTTAATAGGCCATTAATAACCCGATTAACGGATTTTGGCCTGACTTATAACACATCCTTCCAGGCGCCTCTGCTTCTTGCGCGCCTACGCCAGTTGGTCACGCTAATAAATGACAGGGCTTCCTCCATTTGGTCCTTCCAACGGAAACAAGGTCGACCTCTTTGCCGACTTCCGCAGATTCTCGCTTCAAATACCCGTCTCGCCGGAGCATCCTCCTAAATTCGAGCCAGCTGGATGTTAATGCGCTGCACCACCATGTCGTTGAGGTGCTTATACAGCGCACTGTTGAATCGGATTCGGAAATCATCGCATCTGGACTGAAGATCTTACGTACGACTTTTCTCTCGAACACTGCTGCATAAGTGCTTAATAGTCTTCATGCCTCTGGGCCAGAAATATGCAAGGGGAGGATGAACATCTTATAGAGTATTAGTTTTTCCGTACGAGAGAGCTCTCTGCTACTCAATTGCCTATTGAGACCATAGTAACACCTATTGGCAAGAGTGATCCTACGCTTGATCTCCAGACTGACATCATTTTTGGTGGTAACGGCGGAGCCAAGATAAATAAATTGCTTGACTATATCGAAAGTATAGTTATCAGCCGTTATCTGAGATCCAATACGCCACGTTAAAGTGTAGATCCCACCACACATGGATAAAATTAACACATACAACATGGGTGGTGTAAGAAGCTAGGCTATAATCTACTCTTTTATTGATCTTGGAATCCTATTAGACACAAGATGATCATATCACTTTGACTGTAAATAAGGCAAGAAGCACTCTTGGCTTCATAAAACGTTGGGCAAAGGAATTTACTGATCCATTTATTACTAAACAGTTATACGTATCGCTTGTCAGACCAATTTTGGAGTATGGATCCATCGTATGGGATCCTCACTGTAATGTTTACAGCGAACACATCGAATCTGTTCAGAAACAATTTCTACTCTTCTGCATGCGTGGCCTTGGATGGAATTACTTGGATATGCCTTCATATATGGACTAGCAGACTGGCTTTAATAAAACTGCCTACCCTTAAGAGTCGTCGACAAATGTTAAATATATCCTTCATGATTAATCTGAGCAATGGTAATATTTGCTGTGAATTTCTGTTAAGATCTGTTAAATTCAATGTTTCTCGTCGTAACTTCCGCTGTTATAATTTTATTTACATTCGATTCTGCAGAACTAATTATGCTGTTGCTGATCCGTTAACTAGAATTTGCGTCAATTTAACTATTTGTCAGACTTTGTTGATTTTTCTTTAAGTTCTTGCGTTGTAAAACGGAACATTATTGTTTTTCTTAATACATAACTTTTCATATTTTTATTGTAACAATTGCTTGTATTTTTGTTGAGACTATTTGTAATTCTATTTAATTTTATTCGTACCTATTTTTGTTATTAGTCAGTAAGGTATTTGTCCATTGATTTAAATAAATAAACAAATAAAAAAATAAATAAATCCTGACTGAAGGGTTGTAATGACCATTTAAATAACTAAGTAAGACCTCAAGGCTCTTCTGATCTTAAGCTGATAGATGATATTCGTTTTGGTTTCGTTAATAAATTTAATACAGTTTGGACACTCGATTGGTTGTAAGCACACCTTCTAGGCAATCAGAATTGTCGGCCATTTAATAGAGCGCTGTATTGAATTTTTTTTTTTTTTTTTGTTGTTCAGTAGGATGTTAAGAAGCTGTATGTTAAGTTTCTGGATGCCACCAATATGACAACAACAAGAGTGCAATGGATGACCGTGCAATTAAAAAAGGAGACAATCAATCCACTTCATATCATGATATGATATTGCAATACCAGTCCATAAGAGTCAAATAATATGATTAAAAATTACACAGTTCAACTGACACAATCGAACACAACTGGGCATTGGATAATGTCGGAGAGTGGCAAGTTCATAAGGAATACAATTTCCGACGTTACCCATTATGTTTTAGCACCAATATAATACATATCATTGAATGATCCGAAAATGCCTGACAGTCATGTCCCTGTACATATGTTGAGGGCAATTTTCCTTAAGGAAAATCTCAGCATTCATAAAACATTGTAGCGCATTCAGTATGGACATCACATTTGCCTGAAGAACACAGCACCACGTCAATACGAAAGTCTAATGTCAGGACACTTAATATTTATTCCACAGCCTATTCTATCCAACAATCAGTAACTTCCATATGATCCTATCAGGAGTCGCATAGGGATGCCAAGTGAAGTCTCAAGTCTCTCGAGACAATTACAAGCAACCTTACGTCGAGCTGAGTATGTCAATGAGAACAGCTACAGCTCAGTCTGCAGTGTAATTGTTATTTTCACATCAAACGTGAACAACGTAAAGCAAGAATAGTTCCTCTACCAACCAATAGAACTGGTATGTAACGGCAGGTCTAAGTCAAAAATCTTGCCGACGGCCATTTTAGAGATGTAAGGCACTATGGTTGTTGTCTCTTCCTCGCCATTATGTTGTCTCTTTTGGGTAGTTATTCCCCAGATATTTTATGGTCTGAGATAATGACAGTTGCATCCCACTAATGATCGGCAAATTGTAGACAAACAATGGTGCAAAGCATCCATTCCGTCTTCCACCATTTTGATATATAAGCTTTAATGCCTGATTGCACCTCAAAGAAAGTGTATGCGGATCAAAGCCCAATACAATTATCGCCAAATCATCTGTATAACCAAATCCATTAAAACCATATGGCTACGTCTACTCCTACAGTGCCTCCGCAACTATATTTCATATCAAGGCCTAGAAATGTCATCTTGGCGTGTGTCATCTGAAATGAAAATGAAAACTTTAATAAATTTTCGTGGAGATTTACTTTAAATTTACAATAGCTTTCACAGTGAAGGGTCTGCTTTAAATTTCAGTTCTCTTTCTACGATCCGCTATCAACTGTGCTCTGGCAAAATATCTGAGGGTAACTTATCGCCATAAAACGCTTTAAATTCGATGACAAACTAACCACTCATAGATCAAACCTAAACCAAGAACATGTGCAGAACGATAAACCCACTGCAATAAAGCGTTGTTATGTTGCTGCCATAGTTCAGTAGGTAGTGTGTTGGCTTATTAGACGTGAGTGCACAGTTCAAACCCCAGGTCAGACATCTCTAACAAAGCGAAAGTAAACTAAAAAATATTTCTTCGTCGATTGCCTGTCAACAAATTTCTGGCAGAAACTTTGTTAGTAAATACAATTGCCATGAAAAATTTCTCAAAAATCTGTAATCGGCTGTAAACTATAAGGCCCCGCTCATGTATAGCATTAACCCACACAACAAAAGTGGTGTGAGATGATAGTTCGTAATCCTGACTGAAGGGTTATAATGACCAATTATGTATGTGTGTATGGCTAATAATTTATTGTTACGTTTTTACCTTTTAAAAACGTATAAAATATGAGCAATATACGAGTCAAATAAAATAGAAATTAATTTGTATTTAGTTTTAATTAAAATTCTTTATTATTCGTACAATTCTGTCTGCCACTGTTCACTACTTTATGTAAACAACAACAATTGCTTTGTTTGTTATTCTTCTGTTAATGCCCTTTGCATAAACAATAACCATTACTAGACAATTATTCGACATATCTTTGTAATGGAGACCTTCAAACCACGATTACTCTCTTTTAAAACACTGTGTCTTCATACAAGACTGACTGAACTTCACTAACCCAGTCACCTGCTGTGCTTTGCCTTTTATATGGCAGAGTAAACAGTCTGATGAATATGCTTGAAGGCAAATGTTCGTGGCTTTGCCTTCTCGAAACATCGTTGTTTCATTAGTGATTTTTGTGTATTTAGTTTACATTTATTCTTGTAGTGTATTTTTGTTTACTTGTTTACCATTCTTTTTTATGCAGATGTTTATTGTTGTATTAAGCAGTACGATAATTTGTAAACAGGTTTGTTAACTGCATTGTTATGTTTTTGTTGTTTTTGTTTATAATTTTAATGTTAAGCGATATAAAAGCAAAACACCAGTATCTAGATTTTTCCATTTTCGTAACAATATTTTCTTTGTTTGTTTAATTTTTTCTTTCTTTGGGAAGTATCAAAATAGAGAAAGATGCTAAAGCCTATTTCAAGGTACTAATTTCGAATGATTCATTTGCTTAATAGCCTACCAAAAGGCAGTCTGTATAAAAGTGCTATTTTATTCTATTTTTGCTGATGTTCTCAAATAATTGTGAAATATTTTTAATATTTTGTAAAAATTATAGAACAAACAGAAAATAATTGTCTGCAAATAAAACCTTTTTGTTCATTTCATTTGTGTGTATTTTTCATGGTTTGTTGGTTTCGTTAAGACTGAAAAAAAATTTCAAACAACAGCCAAAAATAACCACCATTAAGGGGTAAATGTTAACAGAAATTAAAAATAAAATTAAAAAACATTAAAGCATATGAACATATTAAATACCAGTCGCAACCAAACCAAAGAAGGCAAAAAGTTCGCAAAAAAATTGAAGAAAAAAATTGAAAGAATAACGAAATCAACAGCAATTACTTGAAAAGCAAAAAAAAATTCTCAAAAACAGAGGAACAAAAAAGATACAATTTTTGGTATGAAGAAAAGAAAGCAATTATTTCGATGGTTTTTATATTTTTTTCTGTCTTCTTAATTGCATTTTGCCATGTATACGCTACAGCTCTTGACATAAGTTTGGTACTTCAAATCTCAATGCTTTTATACGCTGATACATAATGATGATCAATCTGTTTCGCTTTATGAGGCAAAAAAAAACACCGAAATTTGAACAAATAATGTCGATGAGAATAATAATGGAGATGATGATGATGACGAGCAACAATTTGGTTTTTGTTTTCTCTTCCTTTTCCGGAATGAGTGACTGAATGAGAGAATGATAACAGCACTTGAGATTTTTCGCTACACGAGACATAAATTCAACGGTAATTGCTTTCATTTGTTCGTTGTATGTTTCTTTTTCTGAAAATAGATTTTCGTTGGATATTTTTGTTTATTTTTTCATTGTCTGTCTTATTGTTATTGTACTGATGAAGCTTTAAGTCAACTTTATGTCAATCTTAAGGATTTATTCATCAAATGACAAATTCCGTTCTTATTTCCTGTTTTTGTGTATTTACGGGTGCCGTTTTCTTCATTCATTAATTTCATCAGGGTATGGTTAGTGTTTTGTACCAATGGCAGTTGCTTTATTTATTCGATTTAATTTCTATACAAACAAGGAAGCTGTTATTTCGCATAGGAAATATATAAACAGGGTTATCTATGAAGAGGTTTCTTTACGCAATTCAATTGTATGACGAAACTGTATTATTTGGATGATCACGTCACATATAGCAACCAGAAATTGCTTTACTTACTGACTTAATGGGCCATTACAATCCTTCAGTAAGGATTACAACCAAACTTCTCCTACCACTTATGTTGTGTGTGTTAATTTAAATTTCTTTAGAGAAACTTTGCCAAAAGCCTGCTGAGAGGAAATCGCCGAAGAAATATTTTTTCATATTTCGAGATGTCGGACCTGGGTGTGGAACCATGGCTTTACGTCGAATAAGCCAACACACTACCTACTAGACTACGGCAACTTCAACAATTGCTTTACATTTTGCATACAAAAAAAAAAACAAAACATTCTTCTTATTTTCTGTCATCTTTCTCAGGACTCTCTGGCATTAGTGCAATAGCATGACTTGTCTTGAAGTCGTGAGTTAATGTCTGATCCCAGGCCGAAATGGAACCGAAATGGAATCTCTTTACTTACTTACTTACTTAATTGGTCACTAACAACCCTAATAAGAGATTTCGGCCGGTCTTTACGCATCCTTCCCGGCACATCTGCTTCTTGGACGCCTTCGCCAGTTGGGTATACTACCGATTGGTCCTTCCAAAACAGACAAGTTCGTTATCTTCACCGATTTACGGTAATTCGCGCATCAAATTCTCTTCTCGCCGTAGCATACTGTTCCATCCGACTGACATGGCTGAGCCAGCGCAGGCGCATTGTAGGATCGCTTGCGAAAATCATCGCACTGGTTCTCGCACTGGACCAAAATTCTGACGTTAGACTCTTCTCTCCAATACTCTCAAGGATGTTACATACATACATACATACATACATACATACATACATACATACATACATACATACATACATACATACATACATACATACATACATACATACATACATACATACATACATACATACATACATACATACATACATACATACATACATACATACATACATACATACATACATACATACATACATACATTGATAAGCGGCGGGAAGAAATTGGAGAAGATAGAAGTGACCGTTGGAGGCACAACGATCGAATCGAAGAGGGCGATAAAATACCTGGGAGTGATTATCGACGACAGGTTGAACTTCAAGGAGCACGTGAAATACATCAGTGAAAAAGCATCTGTAACACAGGCAGCAATGGCGAGGATGATGTCAAATATTGGAGGACCAGGTCCATTTAAAAGGAGGATAATTTCGGCGGTAGTAACGTCGATAATGCTGTATACTTGCCCAATATGGTCCCAGGCACTCTCAGTGGGGACGACGAGGAGGATACTGTCCTCGGAGTATCGTCTAAGAACGATTAGACGTATAAGTGGCTTTAGGACAGTGTCTGATGAAGCAGTTTTGGTATTGGCAAAGACAACCTTCGCCGTCTCGAGCACCCGGGACGAATAGCAGCTATAAAAGCGGAGGAACGAAGGACTTCCATGCACAAATGGCAGTCACGATGGGAAAGCAGTTTAAAGGGAAGATGGACATTTCGTCTTGTCCCTAATGTAACCCTTTGGATGAGGAACGAACATTGCGAGTTGAACTACTACGTGATCCAGTTCCTAACTGGTCATGGGTGCTTCAGGAAGTACCTGCAGAGATTTGGTCACTCTTCCCCTATATGTGTAGATGAGGAGGAAGATGCGGAGCATATTCTAACATGCTGCCCCAGATTTAGATGGCCCGAAGAAACGCGTTTGGGACCAAACCAGCTAATGGAAGAGCTATTGAATTATAGGATTCAATGGAGTCAATATAGTCAGAGAATGGCTGAAGTTATGCTAGAACTCCGAAGACTGGAGGAACGAAGGCGAAATTTGACTTAATGTGGTAAAGCTTTACTTCCGCGAAGTAATACCTTACGGCAGTCCCGCGGGGGGAGAGTGGTTGAAGTGTATAGGGGATGGGTTTAGTGCGTAGGCACCAGTGATGGTGAATCGTGCACTCTTTTGTTGGAACAAAAGTGTCTTTCGAAGATTCCCACCTCCGGCTCAAGACAAAAAAAAACATACATACATACGTACATACATACATACATACATACATACATACATAGTTGGACATTACAATTCTTAAATCAGGATTACGACCTAGTTTCCCACACCATTTATGCTGTGTATGTTAATTTTATATACATGGCAGGACCTCCAGTTTAAAGTCGATTTCGAACCATAGATTTTTGGAGAAACTTTTCATTGGCAATTTTTTTTATTTATTCTCAGAGTTTTCACCAGAAATCTATTGAGAGGAAGTTGACGAAGAAATATTCTTTCACATCTCATATTGGTGGAGCTGGGGCTTGAATCGTGGTCTCACGTTTAATAAGCCAACACACTACCTACTAGTCTACGACGACTGTCATCTTCTGCTGCATCGGTGCTTCTTGGCTTATATATGTACTTGAGCGCACTATAAAGAACCACGTGGAGGAAGAGCATCTGGCAAAGTATTAGTTTTGTCCCACGAGAGAGATTTCTCCTACTCGAAATAGGCTCCTATGTAAATACAGACAAGTATTGCACTCCGGGTATGAGAGTGACGACAAAATCTTCAAAGCGATAAATATAGCAGCCGATTGCAAACATAAACAGCCGATGCATTCATATTATGCCTTAATGGTGGTCTTAAGAAATTTTGGAATTTTTCTTTAATTTTCTAAAGAATAATTTTCTAAAGAAAACTTCATACCATACCATAACATATCATTTACAATGGTTGTCTTGAGGGAAAACAAAGCAAAAATAGGGTTAAGACACAAAGACACAGGTTGTCAAACCTTGAAAAATTATCTTTCGTTGAAGGATTGTTGTAAGGATTTTTGATTTTAATTAAGATTTTGTGTTTGACAAACACAACGAAACACAACAAACGAAAGGGTTTTTTAAATATGTTTTTAATTTTTTTTTTTTTGTAAAAGTCAACCCATATGATTACTTGAGATCTTTTGATTACAAAAGCAACGAGAAAAAAACCATAAGATTTGTTGGTGTTGTTATCTTTTTTTTCCATTCTATGGTGTCAGATAATGATTGTTTTGTGTGATTTACTCTCTATTGTCTTGTATTGTTGGCAAAAAGTGTTGATAACAACAACAAGAGACCAACAACGACAGAAACAAAAATAAAGTGAAAATGAAAAAACAAAAACAAACAATGTTGATGACCCTCTCATATAAAAATTGCACTATTGTGTGTATTTATATTTTATTTTCATATGCTGTTGTTGTTGCTGTCATTGTGATTTGTTTTTTTATAATTTTCTTAGCTGACATACACTTTTCAATCATACAACAAAAACAACTACAAAGGGGAAAAGACAAAAACAACAACAAGGAAGAAAGAGGTTATTGAGTTCGTGTTGTTAAACTCGTATATTTTTTCAACAATTTTTTAAGTGTGTAAGTGTGAGTGTGTTAGTATTTGTTTGTTGTGCTCGTAAGTGTTTGTGCATTCATTGTGGTTATCCGTTACTTTTCTTTTTTTCAAATGCTCTCTCTCTCTCTCTTTCTCTCTTCTCAACAATGTAAAACAAAGTCAACAAGTGTTAAATACAGACAAACATACACATAAACACACATATACGCTTTAGTCTGTACTCTGTAAAATGCACACACACACTTATTTATCTTTATACACACTTGAAAACTTTAGTACACATACTCACATACACACATGGTTTTAGTTATTCCTGGTATTCTTTAAACTTATAATAATATTTACTCACACAGGCAGACACACACCCACACACACACGAATACATGCATGCATGGACAACAAGAATGAAGTGCGAATGAATGACAAATGGTTACATTGGGGTTCCTTTTATACAAATTAAAGGTTTTTTTCTTTGTTCGTCTTCTTTCTTGTCTTTTTTGTAACTACCAGCTATTGGGTGAGGTTAAGTAAACGAATATAATAACTTTGTATTCCTTGGAATGGTTCATCTTCAAGATTTTGTTCTATTTAGTAGGGACATAAATGCTGTCACGTACATATGCGTTAAGAGGATCAATGTTGCAGCACCTTTTACGGCAAACCATGTGCTTTAAAACTGTCCTCACTTTTTAATCCAGCAGATTGAAATTTGAACTGCCAGAGCGTCATTCTTCAGAGAAGGTGTCAGAGTAGAATGTGTGTCAGAATCTGGCTGGAAATTATCCGCTTTGTTTTGGTACTTTAAATGGTTAAGGGGCTTTACAACAGCTTCCAGACTACTTTCTTCCTTGCTAGACTTTGGCCGATGTTTTGACTCTTTATTTGCAGAGATAGCCCACTAAACCATGACTGAGACAGCTTGATGACACTTTGTGATTCAAGCAATCAGTTCAGATACATTCCTACATGACTTTGCATCCACCCTTTGCATCATTTTGCTTTTTAAACTTTTTCTGTAAAAGAGGAAATTTTCACCGCCAAACAAAATTTTTTTCTGGTGAAGTTATCAGCGTGCTTCACCATAAAACGTGTGTATATGTTCATCGTATTTTTGTTCAAAGCTGTAGTCTACAAATGCTCAGCTAAGCCAGCATTTTAAAGCAATTCGAATACGAGCCATTCATCTATATTTTGTTTACGAAGAAGATTTCACTGAATTATAGAATTTTCTTTGACAGATCTTATCACGTAAGGCATTCGATACGTGCGTAGGCATTGTGCTGACTTATTTAGACATGAAACCGTGGTTCGAACGCCAGCAGAGAAATTTCGAACAAAACGAAACATTTTATCATATATGCACCGACCGATGAAAGTCAGTCTTGTAAACAGTTTTATGTATCGGTAGATGCGCATGCGAATATACCAAGTGGAGTGTTCTTAAAATATCACCAAATCAAATTTAAAGAGCGCTATACAAATAAAAGGGTTTTTGCTGTCAGCTGAATAGCTATCGTACCAAATTCGACAATGGGTCTCATCGCGTATAAGTCCTCGCGGTAGAACGATGATGGTAGGAGCGTGCTGTAAGTTGCTATAACACAATAATCACTTTGATGGAGATTCGGCAGAAGAGACGAATAAATGCCAACTAATTTGACAGATGGAGTCGTTGTAGTCTAGAGTCGATGTAGTCTAGTCGCTAGTATGTTGGCTTATTAGACTTGAAGCCGTCGTTCAAACTCCAGGTCAGACATCTCTGACAAAATGAAGTTTGATAAAAAATATTTCTTCGGCGACTTCATCTCAGCAGATTTCTGGCAAAAACTCTGAGAGTAAATAAAATTTCAATGAAAAGTTTTTCAAAAATCTATCGTTCGGAGTCGACATTAAACTGTAGGTCCCTCCACTCATAAATAAAATTAACACACATAACATAAGTGGTGTAAGAAACTACGTCGTAATCCTGACTGAAGGGCTATAATGACCAATTATATATGTATGCATGTATGTAATACGACAGATGGTCGTGATCGACTGTCAAAGTTCAGAAGTTCCTGATGGAAAACGCTATACATTCCTTCATGTAAAAAACTCGAAATTACTTTTCATCCCATCCAACATTGTGCCACAAAATAAAAGTGTATAAACATACACACGCACAAATATATACACTCTAGCATACACAGACTCATGTAATTGTACTCTTTTCTTCTATGTTTTTAACATCGTTTTGTTACATTGTCGATGGTTTTATTGTCACTCAAAGTCATTGCTCAGCTGATATTCTTTCTCTCTGTTTATTTTTTTGTACATTTCCTTGAGTTGCTTGCTTGTTTGCTTGCTTACATGCTTGCTGCCATTGTTACAATCAGGAACCAAACGAGTCCTCTTAATGGACTCTTTTTATATCAAATATCTGCTGTTGATGTTCTCTTCTACGTTACTTATGCAATCATATTAACAATTGTGTGATGGTATTGTGTAAGTGTGCTTGTGTGTAAATAAATGCGTTACATAAAAACGATCACAGGTTTGTAAGTATGGCAATAACAAAGGAATAAGAAAAGAAAAAAGACAAGAAGGAGACGGAGAAGAGAATTTAAAATGATATAAAAATGCCAATATTGGAACATATAAATTTACAAGATGGCCCAAGTTAATGAAAATTTGAAAATAATACCGTTGACTGTTGAAAAAAAGGAAATAAAAATGGATTCCATTGGGAAACTTTTCGAATGTTTTTCTAAAGATGGAAAATTTAAAAGAATTTTATAATTTGATTACATTTTTAAGAGGAGAAAAGGATTCTGTGGACTACATACACAATTGGTCATTTCAATCCTTCAGTTAGGCTTAAGATCTAGCTTCTCACACCACTTATGTTGTGTGTGTTAATTTTATAAAGGGTCCGCCAAATAACTTTTTTTTTGAAAATGCTTTAAAAAAAACTACTGAATATTTTCTCAAATTTCTTTCTTTATTTGAAAGTACAATCCTTCCGATTAATAATGGAAAATAATTTCATTCAAATGGCTGCCTCGGCTGGCCATGCAGTAGTCTACACGATCGGTCCAATTTTTAAGCACATTATCGATTGTGTGCAGCTGTATTTCACCAATGGCTTCATGAATATTGTCCTTTAAAGCGTCAATTGTCTCTGGCTTGTCGGCGTAACACTTATCTTGGACGGCACCCCACAAATAATAGTCCAACGGTGTCAAATCGCAGCTCCGAGGTGGCCAAATGACATCAGCTTTGCGGCTGATAATGCGATCTTCAAAAACAGGGCGCAAAACATCGAGTGTAGCTTCGGCTGTGTAGCGCCGTCCTGTTGAAACCAAATGTTGCCAATATCCTCCTCTTCAATTTTTGTAAACAAAAATTCGTTCAACATGGCCCGATAACGATCGCCATTGACAGCAACGGCCACTCCTTGCTCATTTTCGAAGAAAAATGGCCCAATTATGCCTCTGGACCAAAATCCGCACCAAACAGTGACTCGTTTTGGGTGCGTCGGCTTTTCAATGTATGCGTGCGGGTTTCTTGTGCCCAAATGCGACAATTTTGCTTGTTTACATACCCGCCAAGATCAAAATGAGCTTCCTCTGAAAAGATGATTTTTTTTTTGCCAAAATCGGCATCTTCTGGTGTAGGCTACGGCATGGCCAGCCGAGGCCGCCATTTGAATGAAATTATTTTCCATCATTAACCGGAAGGATTGTACTTTCAAATAAAAAAATGAAATTTGAGAAAATATTCAGTAGTTTTTTTTAAAGCATTTTCAAAAAAAAACGTTATTTGGCGGACCCTTTACATGAGTGGTGGGACCTACAGTTTGATGTCGACTTCGAACGACAATTTTTTTTTTTTTGAGAAACTTTTCGTGGCAATTATTCTTTTACTCACAGAGTTTTTGCTCAAAATCTGCTTAGAGGAAGTCGCCGAAGAAATATTTCTTCAGATTTCGATCTGTTGGAGGTGTCTGATCTGGAATTTGAACCGTGGCCTCACGTTTAAAACCGACACTCTACATACTAGAGTACGACGACTTTGCCTTGTAACGCCTTGTAACGCCTTATATTGCCTTGTATTGCCTTGTATTGTCTTGCATCGCTTTATATTGCCTTGTGTTGCCTTTTATTGCCTTGTATTTTCTTGTATAGCCTTGTATTGTCTTGTGTTGTCTTGTATTTCCTTGCATCGCCCTGTATTGCCTTATATTGCCTTATATTACCTTGTATTGCCTTGCATCGCCTTGTATTGCCTTATATTGCCTTGTATTGCCTTATATTGCCTTGTATTGCATTGTATTGCCTTGCATCGCCTTGTATTGCCTTGTATTGCCTTGTATCGCCTTGTATTGCCTTATATTGCCTTGTATTGCCTTGTATTGCCTTATATTGTCTTGCATTGCCTTATATTGCCTTGTATTGCCTTGTATTGCCTTGCATCGCCTTGTATTGCCTTATATTGCCTTGTATTGCCTTGTATTGCCTTATATTGTCTTTCATTGCCTTATATTGCCTTGTATTGCCTTGTATTGCCTTATATTGCCTTGTATTGTCTTATATTGCCTTATATTGCCTTGTATTGCCTTGCATCGCCTTATATTGCCTTATTTTACCCTGTATTGCCTTATATTGCCTTATATTGCCTTGTATTGCCTTGTATTGCCTTGTATTGCCTTGCATCGCTTTATATTGCCATGTATTGCCTTGTATTATCATGAATTGCCATGTATTGCCTTGTATTGCCATGAATTGCTTTGTAACGCCTTATATCGCCTTATATTGCCCTTTATTGCCTATATCGTCTGCATGAATAAAACTTTTTTTTGCATCCCATTTAATAATAATACATGGAGTTTACATAACTCGATTTAAATAACACTGTAAATATTGTGTAAAACCAACAACAACTACACAAACAACAACAAAGGAATACAACCAATGCTTTTTACACGGCCATAAAAGAGTATGTGGGCGGAATTGTGTTTTAAAATTGCGTTCATTTTTGATGCTGCTGTTGTTGTTTTGTTTTGTTTTATAATTTCATTGTTTTATTCTCAATGAGTGTTAAATAAATTAAATTTTCTTTTGTATTTCTTTTATTTATTTTCTGTTGTTTTAAAGTGTTATTTATAAAAAAAAATTAAAAATCCTACACAGAGAATGTACAGATTTTATTCAAAGAATAACAACAACAACAAAAAAGCCAGAAACACAATATAAAAGAGTGTTAAATGTGTAACCACCAGGCTTAATAATTCATATTCTTTAAAAAAAAAATTCTTTAACAATTAAAATCGTTATTTTTATTGCAGATTTTAAATCATATGAAATCATAACACAAACAGAATTTAATTTTCCAAAAAAAAATTTTTTTTTTATATTTTTGTTGAAATCTTGGCAATATGATATCAAATTAACGATATAAGTTTTTAAGTTTTTCATATTTTATAAACAGTTTTACTATGTTTTTGCAAAATTTGCGGTAGCAAAATATTACCAAAGTTTTTTAATTTAAGAAAAATTAAAAAAGAAAAATCAAGTTTTTTTCAAGCTAATCTCACTCAGCCTTCCGATTAGTGGTTTTGAAGAAAATGTTCAACGAAAAATATATTTTCGTGCCATAAATTTTTTTATAAACTTAAAAATGTTTCTATGTTCCTGTCTCACTCATGTTCAGTTAATATTAGAAAAATTCCATATTTTTCCAACTTCCAGAAAAATATTTTCTCTACACGTGCAAATTTCATAAATTTTCTTAGAATATCTTCTCAAAAAAAAACGAAAAAAAAAATTCTGACGTATGAGTAATTTATATGGTAAGTGAAAATAAATGCATGTGTGTTACTCATACGCAGCTGTGGATTATGAGAATATTGCTTCGTGGTTAAGCATTATGAAAATACAAATTTAAAAACGTTTTAAAAAAGCAACGGAATTAAATCTTTCTTATGCGTAACGACAGAAGGCTGTTTTAATCTTGTGTTGAAACTGTTGAAACTGTTCAATTTTTTTTAGCTTTTTGAAAAAAAAACCTTTTGGAATGAAATTGCTTATAAAAATTATACATCCTCTTTTGTATTTCCACCGGGCTTTTTTAAACAGAATATTTAGGATTTTAATCCCCAATATTTTGGAATCTCTGGTCTAAAGCCTAGAATCGTAAAATTTCTACGGAATGAATCCGGATATCTACGGAAATCATTTAATTTTCGGAGAATTCAGAGAATTCTACAGTAATCGAGACAAATATTATGAAATTGCAAGAAAGCCAAGGTGAATAACACAAATAAGCTCACAATTACAATCAAGCGCTCAGTCCCAATCAAGCGCTCAATCACAACAAAGCGCTCAATCACAATAAAGCATTCAATCACAATCAAGGGCTCAATCGCAATCAAGCGCTCAATCACAACAAAGCGCTCAATTACAATCAAGCGCTCAATTATGTACAACCAAGCGCTCAATCACAATCAAGCGCTCAATCGCAATCAAGCGCTCAGTCACAATCAAGCATTCAATTACAATCAAGAGCTCAATCGCAATCAAGCGCTCAGTCACAATCAAGAATTCAATCACAATCAAGGACTCAATCACAATCAAGCTCTCAATCACAACAAAGTGCTCAATTACAATCAAGCTCTCTTAGTTTCTACCAGGAATTAAAAAATTTGTGCGGTCTCGCGTTGTCAGGAATACAACACCCTTTCTTTTGGGAAGATTTTGGCCGATTTATTTGAATCGCAATATCTTTAATTGTTGCCTCTACAAACAAAAATATTTCAGTTTCTGGAAATTTATAATGAAGCGCATAATGACAAAAGAAGTCAGAGAGAGTACCTACTTAATTGCCCTTTACAGCGCTTCAATCAGGATTATAACTTAACTTCTCCCACCACTTATGTTGTGTGCATTAATTTTATATATAAGTGGCAGGAACTACAGTTTAAAGTCGGCTCCGAACTACAGATTTTTGAGAAACTTTTCATGGCAGTTTTATTTTACTCTCAGAGTTTTTGCCAGAAATGTGCTGACAGAAAGACGTTCAGGAAATATTATCTTCAGATTTCGTTTTGTTCGAGATGTCTGACCGGAGGTTTGAACTTAGATTTAAATCTAACATCCATAAACACTACTCCAGCTAGATCCGACACAATGCACTGCATAAATATGTGATATCCCCTGAGCGTTGATTGATATAAAAAATATTCTTGAGTGCAATTATTGTGATACTATCGGGCTTCCTGTTGATATTTTGGCAGAGTGACTTCGTCGTTAACAAAGTTTACAATACCTATGATGATGATGTTGCTGAATTAAGAATATTTCGCATATGGCTCTGAGATGCTTTTAAAAATGGAGTCGACTTTAAGCTGTACGTGCCGCCACTCATGTATAAAGTGGTGTAAGAAGCTAAATCGTAATCCTGGTTGGAGAGTGGTAAAGACCAATTATGTATGTATGTACGTATACCGTAAATGACAGCAAAAACTATTGCTGGTAGATCATTCCACATACGATTCGTGAGACTGAAGAGCAAATTTTATTTGTAGCATTCTGCATTCTGCGTTCCACTGGACAATCGACCACAAAAATATGTGCTCTTCGAGAAAGACGAGTATTAAGTATGAATGTATAATTTTCGGGAACAAGTCCATTTATCTCGCTAAAGCAGTATGCGTTGTAATACCAATAGATTAGTGAAACATTACGACGGTTCTGCAATAAATCAATAGAGTTGGATACCCTACCGTCATTAATGAAAACATTTGCCTTTCTTGTAAAATAGCTTTTGAGACACCAGCCCATACATGAGCGTTGTATTCCATTCATTCTCGATCAGGTATAAGTGGTGTAAATAGTAAGAAGATCTGATGGAGTGAAGTATTTCTTGCAACTTCTTAAGAAACCGAGGCACATGAAAACTTCTTACGGCACTTGAAAAGTATGTTGGTACCAACGAACATCACTTTCTATTTTCATGCCCATAACATCAACAGCTTCGGGCTCCCTAATATTTACAACACCCACCATAGTTACAGATGACGATAATATTATTTGCGGCGTCTGTGTGCCAATAACTAACATTGGGTCTTTCGTGTTCCCAAGTGAAAGCTTCAAACGACTACTGGATTTTTTTAATGATAAGGGCAGAACAAATCGACATGATGACTTAGGTATATATGTGTGATTTTAAAAAAATACATGGAATCTTTATTTGAATCGATAGGACCGTACTATATATATAATTTAATGTTTGAAGATTATTTTATGCAAATGTTGACCGCGACTGCGTTTCAAATGGTCCATCCGCTTAGTCCAATTTTGGCATACTTTTTCCAACATTTCGGCCGGTATCTCACGAATAAATGCTTCAATGTTGTCTTCCATTGCGTCAATTGAAGCGGGCTTGTCTGTATAGACATGAGCTTTAACATAGCCCCACAAAAAATAGTCTAAAGGCGTTAAATCGCACGATCTAGGTGGTCAGTTGACCGGTCCCGAACGTGAAATAAAATGTTCACCGAACTCGCCTCTCAATAAGTCCATTGTTACACGTGCTGTGTGGCATGTGGCACCGTCTTGTTGAAACCACATGTCATGCAAATCAAGCTCTTGCATTTTGGGCAAAAAAAGTTGGATATCATCTCACGGTAGCGCTCAACATTCACAGTTACGTTACGATTCGCAGCATGTTTGAAGAAGTACGGTCCAATGATGCCACCAGTCCATAAACCGCACCAAACTGTGACTTTTTCTGGATGCATTTGCAATGCTTCTGGTTGATCTTCACTCCAAAATCGTCAATTCTGCTTATCTACGTATCCATTGAGCCAAAAATGAGCTTCGTCGCTGAACACAATTTTTCAATAAAGAAGTGGATCTTCGGCCAACTTTTCCACGTTGTTGAGTAACAGAGGCCCAATTGCTGCGAACGGCGACGAATCGATACTTGATGGTCATAATTAACACTGGGCGATACAGCTGCGATATTTTCTTCAGTTCGCACTCTACGTAAGCGTGTTGGTGGTTTAATGTCCAACAATGTAAATTTGGTGCGAAATTTAGTCACAATAGCCCGAATAGCCGCTTCAGTGGGTTGATTAAATTGACCATAAAATGGAAGAAGCGCGCGATGAACTTTCTTAACAGAGCACGCATTTTGATAATAAAATTCAATGAACGTGCGTGAGCTGTTTAAACCAGTGTTGCCAAAAAGATAATAGCTAAAAAATCCCCCGTTATAAGGCAAGGCGAAGCAGGCGTGTTAGTTAGTGAAGTTCTTGTTCACTTGTGTGAAGACGCGGTGCGTTTGAAGAGAGTAATCGTGATTTGAAGATCTCCGTTACAAAGATCTGTCGAACAATTGTCTAGTAATTGTTATTGTTTATGCAAAGAGCGTAAGCAGAGGAATATAAAAAGAAAAGCAATTGTTGTTGTTTACATCAAGTTGTGAACAGTGGCACACAGAATTGTGCGAACAATAAAGAATTTGAATTAAAACTAAACACAAATTTATTTTTATTTTATTTGCAATCTCCGAGCTCATATTTTAAACGTTTTTAAAATGTAAAAACGCAACAATATGTCCCTGAAGATGATTTTATTCCTTTCAAACAACCTTAACAGTCAACACTTCATGCAAGGTTGAATGTACTGCCACTAAATTCAATGAAATTTCAACTCCAACGTCAAGCAAAGGTGAAAAACCGTAATTATTTTGCATTTTCTAAACCATTTTTCCAAAGCCATTTAATTTGAAAATGTGTTTCCATTAGAGTAATAATATTAGCAACTCTATTACGCATGTACATGTATATGTCGGCATATACACATAAATGAGTGTATTTTGCTAAAAATTTCTACCAAACAAACAAAAAATTTGAAACTTTTGAGTTGATCAACAAATTTATGTTTTTAATTTTCTTTGCAAATAATATTTTCAATTTCATTTCTTTTTTTTTTCATAAAAACCACGGCCATAAAATCCATTAAAATATATAAAAACTTTTCGACATATTATGGCCAAAAAAAAATTTGGAAAAAAAAGAAATTTTTTAGGAAACTCCACATCAGCGTGGAAAACCAAAAGTAATAAACGTTAGTTTCACTGAAACGATATTCACGAAAAAAATTTTACTCGCTTTAAAAATTTTCAATCTCTGACTAATATTTGTTGAAATTTTCAATATGCATTATAAGCAACAACAGCAACAGTAACAGCAACAACAACAACAATGAAAGGAAGCATAAACATAACCTGTCTAAACGAAAAACTTTATTATTTTGGCTGAAAAGTATTTGAGTAAGTATAAGTAAGTGTATGTATGTAGGTATGTATGTAAGTTTGTGTGTGTATGTGAATTGCAAAGCACTCGTTAGTTGGCTCTACAGAACTTGGTTAACAAACATCAGTTTCCGTTTTTAACAAAACCCTCCCAGCTGCAACCACATCTTTTGGTGCATTTAAGAAACTTTCCATGTTTATTTGTTCGGAAAATGCAACAAAACGAAAAAAGTGGAAAATGCAAGCAAAAAACAGGGAATGAAAAATGAAAAGAAAAGCAAATAAGAAACCGAAAACCTTTAAGTTTTTAATGGGAATTTAATGTTGGTTACATTCTAACAGCTTCACTCCTTAATAGAGATGAAGACTGTTGTATGTAGTACACCAACCAACCAACCAGCAACCCATAGTGATGGCAATGGCTATGGTAATAGCTGGTTGTAATGCTAGTAATCATTACTTTTGTAAGTGTATACATATGTATGTAAGCATATGTTGGTAACCCATACGTACAATATATAATGGCTGATGGTTGCTATAACGCAGCAGCATGAACTTTCTAACCCGGCTAACTAACCCATGTTAACTTTTGTAAGTACAAGCTTCCGTTTTCTGATTTTTTTCCCCATTTTCTCTTTTTCTCTTTTTGCCATTGTTGGTGCTCTATTTCGGATTTCATTTTCTTTACTTTTCTATTCTATTCTGGCAGAAAAAGAAAAAAAAAGTAGAAAAAAAGTTTTGTAGGAAATCTAAAACGGATGTTGCAGGTGAAACTTTTTAAACATTCCCTAAAGCAAACAGAACAACAAGAGCTACAACAACAACAACAGTAATACAAATTTAAAATATAGGATAAAATACAACAACAACAACAAAAACAACAAAAAAATAGAATAGAGTAGCAGAATAGCATATCATTTGGGTACACAAATAATACTTGTTTTCTATCGCATCCATCGCATCCATCGTTCGTTCTTTCTTTCTTTCATTCTTTCATTCCATAGACTCTAGTTTATATTTGTCTGATATTGCCTTGGGTTTGATTTACAACCTACTTCACTTTACTCATTTTCCAACAAAGACTTTCCAGTAGAATTTTATGTACCTGTCAGCTTTAACAAACTTTATCATGTTTTTGTTCAAAAAAATTAATGCATTCTACACGAATATTCTATAAAATAAAATGCCTTAAACCAACATCATCATTATCATCATCATTATCATCACCATTATTTGTATCATTATCATCATTATCGTAGATGTGCGAGTGTTATTAAACGAAATTCACTTCAATTTTTTGGTTAAAATGTCAAATATTTCTGCTCAATTTCTGGCAAATATTTATTAGGGAAGTATTAGGGGGTCCAGCACATGCATTTTAAGCGCTACACAAATTCTCATATTATATACACATATACTGTATATATGAAAGTCGCCGTGGTGTAGTAGGTAGTGTGTTGGCTTACTATTCGTAAAGCCCGGGTTCGTATCCCAGGTCAGACATCAAAAATGAAATATGAAAAAAAAAAATATTTCTTCGGCGACTTCCTCTCAGCAGATTTCTGGCAAAAACTCTGAGAGTAAAATAAACTGCCATGAAAAAGTTTCTCAAAAATTCTGTCGTTCGGAGTCGACGTTAAACTGTACGTCCCGCCACTCACGTATAAAATTAACGCACACAACATGAGTGGTGTGAGAAGCTAGGCCGTAATCCTGACTGAAGGGTTGTAATGGCCAATTATGTATGTATGTATACTGTATATATACAGAACGCGATTTATTTAAAAATATTTACAGAAAATCTTACAAAATGATATCCTCTACTCTTGAATGCTATACAGCCGTACGGCAGCCTGTATTAAGGAGAAAAGAAAATAAATTGAAATCGAACCCAACTACAAGGATACACACAGTTTCACTCAACAGAGGCATCAAAGCCTGCAACATACTCTTACGTTTTTACCATTTAAAAACGTTTAAAATATAAGCTCGTAGATTACAAATAAAATAAAAATAAATTTGTGTTTGGTTTTAATTAAAATTCTTTATTTTTCGCACAATTCTGTGTACCACTGTTCACAACTTGATGTAAACAAAAACAATTGCTTTTTTTGTTATTCCTCTGTTTACATCCTTTGCATAAACAATAACAATTACCAGGCAATTACTTCACAGATCTTCGGAATGGAGATCTTCAAGATTAGTCTCTTCAAACACAGCGCGCCTTCATACAAGACTGATTGAACTTAACTAACTCATTCGCCTGCTATGCCTTACCTTTTATATGGCAAGGTAAACAGCCTGATGAATGTTTTTGAAGCCGAACGTTCATGAGTTCGCCTTCTCGAAATCTATATAAATGTAAACATCGTTGTTTACGTTTATTATTGTAGTGTGTTGTAATTGATCATTACAACCCTACAGTCAGAATTACAACCTAATTTCTCACACCACTTACATATATTGTATGTGTTAATTGTATGCATGAGTAGTGGGACCTACAGCTTTAAGTTGACTCCGAACGACAGATGTTTTGAGAAACTTTTCATGGCAATTTTATTTATTCTCAGAGTTTTTGTCAGAAATCTCCTGAGAGGAAGTCGCCGTAGAAATATCACAGTCTACTATTGCACACAAATTCTGGAGTAAAATAAGGATGCCCTCTAATGATATCATTAGCCAAGTCTGTTTGCTGAAAAGAAGAATTACATGAAGTCTCCCATGCTAATTCCCGAATTTAAATTATGCATATGCTCGCCCTATTTCTGCATGCAATCCAATATTGCAAGTCTGGAAGCCAATGCACTACATACTAGACTACGGCCACTTCATATAAAATACTCGATAACTCATCTGCATACCCAAATAACATTAAGATCAGAGGAAGAAAAGTTTCCTCTAACTTATGAGATTTCAGCAACTTTGTGGATTTAATTTCCATAGCATCACACTCCAAATACGGACAATGACTTCAAAGTAAATGAGCCAAGAATCTTTGGTGTGAAGTTTGCGTCAAAATGGCAGCTACTTACAACAGGCCAGTTACCGCCGTAGTCTAGTAGGTAGTGTGTTGGCTTATTAGACGTGAGAACTCGACTCAAACCCCAGATCAGGCATCTTCAGCTTAACGAAATATAAAAAAATTTCGCTTCGGTGACTTCCTCTCACCAGATTTCTGCCAAAAACTCTGAGAATGAATAAAATTGCCATGAAAAAGTTTCTCAAAAAATTTGTCGTTCGGATTCGACGTTAAACTGTAGTGCTCGAGAAGCTAGGTCGAAATCTTGACTGAAGGGTTGTAAACGAAAAATTATGTGTGTTACAACAGGCCAATGCTCAAAGTGTGCTCATCAACTGTTCAGCGATTTCAAGGACCCTGTAGTATTCTGGCAAAAACTCTGAGAGTAAAATAAAATTGCCATGAAATGTTTAACAAAAAATTTGTCGTACGGAGTCGACTTTAAATTGTAAGTCCCGCCACTCATGTATAAAATTAAATTAGTTTTAGAAACTAAGTTGTAGTCTTGACTAAGGCTTGTAACAACCGATTAAGTAAGTAAGACAGGCATGTCTCAACTATCCTGCTGGTTTTAGAAAGTTGTGGACTCTATCTATGGCTAAACAAGTTCTGACAACAAAACCTAGGTACCCAAGAATATTTCGTCTCAAATTTTTTAAGTGCCGAAAAATAACAGAAAAGAAGTTCTATGTTCTAAATTCTAGTTCATAATACTGCAATGATAGATAATACTGAAAGAAGGATATACTCAAGCCAACATTCGTAAATAATTTAAATGTTCCAACATGCAAGCAATACTGGAATACCCAGAAAGATTGGAGCATAGAGTTGGAATTGAGATAAATATCATGAAAACTATAACGTTTGCACAGATAACATCAAGCTGTAAGGGCAGCTAGTTGAATAACACAACGAACCAATTGCGGGCAGTTATTGATAAGGACCTCAGAGTTATTTGCAGAATATTTCGCATCAATACCATCAATATTACGGGTCTCTTGTTTAATGGTTTCAATGATTTGAAGTTGAACTTCTATAAGACTTAATAAGTTTAATGGCTTTATGATGACCATGTAAAAAGACACGGCAATGCTCAAAAATAACAGCAGCAATCCACGTAAGATGAAGATAAATTGTAAATGCTGTTCACGCCATCAATCTGGCGAATTAATAAATAAAAAACCAAGAAAATAACCAAGAAAATACATTTCACAGCAGGTAATCATTTAGCTGAATGTAACATATCCATTGAAATATTTAATCAAATAATGCATGGCAGTCATCTACCAAATACAGGCCATTTAAAATTCAAGAACGTTGCAACAAAATTGCTTCAAAATTTCTATTCAGTCCCATGAGCCCGTAAAGCCACACAATGATCGCAATTCGCCAATTTGCTTTGTTCGTGAAAGTGTACAGAATTTCTGCGAACCAAAATGTTGGCCAGAAATGGGAACTTTCATGAACACTCTATTTCCCACACACACACACATATTGATGGTTATGATGATGATATTGGCTTTGTTGGCTGGCAACTGGTTGGATTACATTTTCTCAAAATTGTTAACTTTTTGTTGTTGCTTATATGCTGTTCGTGTTGTTGCTGTTGAGTATGTGTGGTTCGTTGCTCGTTTTTGTATTTGCATTTTCCCAACAAGATAATGAATTTTGAACATGAACTTCTTGCTGCTGCTTGCTGCTGCTGCAACCTTTTTTGGTATTTCTTAACCAGCACATACACAATGCAGCATACAGTGCATTTAATGCCTTTCAAGAATCATTATGGATTTGTACATTTATTAAGTGAATCTAAGAAATACACACAAAAAGATTGCACTTAAGGCCACTCACTCACACACATACAAACACACAATCTAGGCAGAAAAAGGAAAATTTTTAAACAAAAAATTGGAATATTAAATGCCTGCAGTTTGGATTTCTCAATGTGAAGCCCAAAAATTCATATTTTCTTGCATTTTTTGATTAACTAAGAAGGGAAACAAAACAAAACAAAAAAAGGTAGAGTAAAGAGATTTAAGTACACTTTTCTTCATATGTTACATCATCATTGCATTACTATTCCAAGATTGTGTTTTTTTTATTTTCAAATTGTAATTAAGAATCTAAAAACTTAATTAAAATTTAAGCCTTTAAAGCATTTCTATTGAAAATTGATTTCTTTTTTGAATATTTTGTATAAAAAATTGGTTTTGTTAGTTGGTAGCTATATTCTACAATAGTTTTCAAGGTATTGTATTACTGAAATATAAATAAAGGGTCCGCCAAATAACTTTCTTTTTTGAAAATGCTTTAAAAAAACTACTGAATATTTTCTCAAATTTTTTTTTTTTATTTGAAAGTACAATCCTTCCGATTAATAATGGAAGATAATTTCATTCAAATGGCTGCCTCTGCTGGCCATGCAGTAGCCTACAACAGAAGATGCCGATTTTGGCAAAAAAAATCATCTTTTCAGATGAAGCTCATTTTGATCTTGGCGGGTTTGTAAACAAGCAAAATTGTCGCATTTGGGGCACAGGAAACCCGCACCCATACATTGAAAAGCCGATGCACCCAAAACGAGTCACTGTTTGGTGCGGATTTTGGTCCAGAGGCATAATTGGGCCATTTTTTCTTCGAAAATGAGCAACGAGTGGCTGTTACAGTCAATGGCCATGGTTATCGAGCCATGTTGAACGAATTTTTGTTTTGGCAACATATGGTTTCAACAGGACGACGCTACGTGCCACACAGCCGAAGCTACACTCGATGTTTTGCTCCCTGTTTTTGAAGATCGCATTATCAGCCGCAGAGCTGATGTCGTTTAGCCACCTCGGAGCTGCGATTTGACACCGTTGGACTATTATTTGTGGGGTGCCGTGAAAGATAAGTGTTACGCCGACAAGCCAGAGACAATTGACGCTTTAAAGGACAATATTCGTGAAGCCATTGGTGAAATACAGCTGCACACAATCGATAATGTGCTTAAAAATTTCACCGATCGTGTAGGCTACTGCATGGCCAGCCGAGGCAGCCGTTTGAATGAAATTATTTTCCATTATTAACCGGAACGATTGTACTTTCAAATAAAAAAAGAAATTTGAGAAAATATTCAATATTTTTTTTTAAAGCATTTTCAAAAAAAAAAGTTATTTGGCGGACCCTTTATTAAGCAGTACGATAATTTGTAAACAGGTTTGTTTACTGCATTGTTTTGTTTTTATAGCTATTGTTTATAATTTTAATTTTACGCAATTTAAAAGAAAAACACCAGTATCTAAATTCGTCATTTTCGTAACAGTATTAATACCAAGGCTTTTTATTTTGGTCCTGCTGCCTGCTGTTGATAAGCGAACTTATACTCCAATTATTTTGTAAGGTATCCGTTTTATGACTACTTCCTCTAACCAATTATGTAAAGGGTCCGCCAAATAACTTTTTTTTTGAAAATACTTTAAAAAAAATATTGAATATTTTCTCAAATTTCTTTTTTTATTTGAAAGTACAATCCTTCCGGTTAATAATGGAAATCAATTTCATTCAAATGGCTGTCTCGGCTGGCCATGCAGTAGCCTACACGATCGGTCAAATTTTTAAGCACTTTATCGATTGTGTGCAGCTGTATTTTACCAATGGCTTCACGAATATTGTCCTTTAAAGCGTCAATTACTTCTGGCTTGTCGGCGTAACACTTATCTTTGACGGCACCCCACAAATAATAGTCCAACGGTGTCAAATCGCAGCTCTGATGTGGCCAAACGACATCAGCTCTGCGGCTGATAATGCGATCTTCAAAAACAGGGCGCAGAACATCGAGTGTAGCTTCGGCTGTGTGGCACGTAGCGCCGTCCTGTTGTAACCAAATATTGCCAATATCCTCCTCTTCAATTTTTGTGAACAAAAATTCATTCAACGTGGCCCGATAACGATCGCCATTGACTGTAACGGCCACTCCTCGCTCATTTTCGAAGAAAAATGGACCAATTATGCCTCTGGACCAAAATCCGCACCAAACAGTGACTCGTTTAGGATGCGTCGGCTTTTCAATGTATGCGTGCGGGTTTTCTGTGCCCCATATGCGACAATTTTGCTTGCTTACATACCCGCCAAGATCAAAATGAGCTTCATCTGAAAAGATAATTTGTTAAAATCGGCATCTTCTGTAAGTCGATCGCAGGCCCACTTAGCGAAGCGAAAACGCGTAGGATGGTCAATTGGCTTCCATTCCTGAACCAATTGGACTTTGTATGGCGTCATACCAAGGTCTTTATGCAAAATTCGTCTCAATGATGTCTCCGAAATGTTCAATTGTTGAGAACGGCAGTGAATTGATGTTGATGGCGCTTCACGCACACTTTCTGCCACAGCAGCAATATTCTCGGGTGTACGCACTGTTTTTGGCTTTTCACGCTTTGGTTTATCGATGAGGATGCCAGTTTCTTTCACTTTTTTCACAAAATAACGAACATACGGAGCTGACGGTGCTTCTCTTCTTCCAAAATCCGTACGCAATTTTCGCACACATTCTGCAACATTACCCTGATTTTCAAAGTAATGTCGCAATATTTCCCAGCGTTGTTCAAGCGTATACACAACCACAGCGGAAGGATAAAACTAATTTTCTGTCAAATCAGACATGAGCTAAGTGTTACCATTCACGATATAAGCACTAGTTGAAAAAAAAACGTTAGATGGCGGACCCGATATAACAACATAACATATAACATAAAAAAATGGTAAACAAGTAAACAAAAATACACCAACAACACAGCAAGAATAAATGTAAACAAAAAACACAAAGAACACTACAATAATAAATGTAAACAACGAGAAAGCGATTTCGAAAAGGCGAAGTCATGAACATTCGCCTGCAAGAACATCCATCAGACTGCTTACTCTGCCATATAAAAGGCAAGGAAGAGCAGGCGACAGGAGTTAGTGAAGTTCAGTCAGTCTTGTGTGAAAAAGTGGTGTGTTTGAAGAGAGTAATCGTGGTTTCATGATCTCCGTTACAAATATCTGTCGTATAATTGCTTAGGAATTGTTATTGTAACAAACAAAGCAATTGTTGTTGCTTACATCAAGTTGTGCCACACAGAATCGTAGGAATAATAAAGAATTTTAATTAAAACTAAACACAAATTTATTTTTATTTTATTTACAATCTATGAGCTTATATTTTAAAACGTTTTTAAAAGTTAAAAACGTAACAATATGGTTTTGTGTTTTTTGGTTTCATGAAAATTGCATACAACCGACACTCAGCATTAATTTGTAATATTAATAATAAAAATCCTTCCATAATAAAATCCATGATAATACAGTTCACTAAGTCCTTCGTTAATTAGTTATAGTTTCGCTCAATATTTTCCAATTAAAATGGAATTTTTATTGTCATGGCAACTAAACAATTTCGTTATATTCGCTTGAGCTTCATACATTGACTCCGGTTGTTGGGAAATAGTGTCTGTTTTTGTCACTTGAAAATAAAGAATAAAAAAGAAAGAAGAAGAAATAAAGGCACTGCTAAGTCAATTGAATTTAATTAATGGAATTATTAGCACATCTAACTTAAGGAAAAAGCTGTATAAATATTAAATGAATACGGAATACTTAAAAGTTTCTTTTTTTTCGTTTCGTTTTATTTCATTAAAAACCTTAAGAAACTTATTTTCAACTTTGGAAAGGCTTTTGTTACAGGGAAAACATTCAGGCGCTTATCGTTGTTACTTGGTAACGTAACGTAATAGTTTCTCTTGTTACTTTCGCTAAACGTGAGGCTGTTTTCTGTTGTTGTTTCCCCCTTGTGTTGACAAGTTTTTTTTTTTTCTTACTTTATCCCCTTTTTTCCCTGACTTTCTCTGTGTCTGTTTATCTATTTATGTTTCCTTTGGCGTTTTTTTTTTTCTTCGTTGCTTGCTTTTCATTTTGTGTGTCTTTTAACTTTTGCAACTCCCACGTTTATGTGTTGTTTCCGGTTAAACATAATTCCTTGCTGAGCACTTCCGCTTTTTGTGTGCCAAAAAAGGAAGTGAAAATGTTGTTCACATGTACAAGTCAATGAACACACACACACTCGCATACAACACTAGTATCCACAAAAGCTTAAAAATGAAGGAGGCAAAAAGTGTTTTGCGGGAAACAATTTCTTGTAAATTGTGCCTCAACTATGGTAAAAGAAATATAATCTGTGGCACATACATACAATGTGCTACAAAATAAGTTAAAGTTAATGCCAGAGACTGGTTGCTTAGGGGTCTGCAAGTAAGAAATGAGACTGCATGAGTAAATGACTGACTGTATGTATGTATGTGTTGACGACTGCTTGCCAAGTGCAAACAATAAAATATTAATTAAGTTCTCTACTCTTCTGTTAGTTGTGCGTTAATCGTTATTTATCTTTTATATTTTGTTCTCTTCTTAAATTGTCTACTGCATATGGCTTTAGTAACTCATTTTCCCCTTTTAGCTATGCTGCTTAGCTTATCTTGTTTTTCCTTGTTCATAAAAAAATTTTTTTTTGTGAAGATAAAGTTGTTGATGATATTTCTGCAATTTGTTAATAATGAACACATCATATTGCACTGACATCTCCCCCACCCTGCACAGGCGGAAGCCATCACTTAAAGAAAATGTGGCATTACAAAAGATTATTAGATTTCGAAATGAAATTCAAAAGCTGATGAACTCGTAATCGTTGTGTCAAGTTAAATGCGAGCATTTTTATAAGGAACTCCTCAATATTTTTTTAAGAACCTTCGCAACAGATGGCATATCATGTTGTGTGTCTTTAATAACTTGAATGACTATTTATTTAGAAAATTAGAAAAAGAGTGCAGCTGAATCGCATTTATTGCGCATTGAAGGTTGATATAAATATTGTTAAATATTGTATCTTCTTAAAAACGTTTAAAATATGAGCTCGTAGATTGCAAATAAAATAAAAATAAATTTGTGTTTAGTTTTGATTAAAATTCTTTATTATTCGCACGATACTGTGTGCCACTGTTCACAACTTGATGTAAACAACAACAACTGCTTTTCTTTGTTATTCCTCTTCATAAACAACAACAATTACTAGACAATTATTCAACAAATCTTTGTAACGGAGATCTTCAAACCACGATTACTCTCTTCAAACGCACAGCGTCTTCACACAAAACTGACTGAACTTCACTCACTCTCTCGTCTGCTTTGCCTTGCCTTTTTGTATGGCAGGGTAAACAGTCTGATGAATGTTCATGGCTACGCTTTCTCGAAATCTCTATAAATGTAAACATCGTTGTTTACATTTATTATTGTAGTGTTATTTGTGTATTTTGTTTACATTTATTCTTAAAGTGTTGTTGGTGTATTTTTGTTTATATGTTTACCATTTATTTATGCCGGTGTTTGTTGCTATATTAAGCAGTACGATAATTTGTAAACAGGTTTGTTTACTGCATTGTTTTGTTTTTATAGCTTTTGTTTATAATTTTAATGTTAAGCGATGTAAAAGCAAAATACCAATATCTAGATTCTTCATTTTCGTAACAGTATTAATATCAAGTCTTTTTATTTTGGTCATGCTGCCACAGTTGCTTCTTGTATACATGCTGCCCAGATTTGATAAGCGAACTTGCACTCCAATTATTTTTAAGGTATCCGTTTTATGACTACTTCCTCCAACCAATTATGTATTTAGATTCTTCATTATCGTAACAATATTTTAAACTTAGTTAATCTAATTAGTTTTTATTTATTTTTTTATTGCTAGTGTAAAGACTTTTTCAAGGTAAGGCGTCTTTTTTTGAATAGGTTTTCTTTTCCTCCTGCAATTGAAAGTCGAATCTATGTATAGGTAAAGGGTAGCCTCATTATACCAATTAATTACAAAAATAAAGAAACGCAATGATCGGCTAAATATCATACCCCTAACACTGGAACAAATCCTTCATTTGAACGTATGCTACAATATCCTTACAAGTATTCTTGCTAACAATAACATAAACAGTTGATCAGTTCTATCTATTTTAAAGCAGAACTCCGACGATTGTGATACCAATATACACCATCTTCTCATAGGTTTTATATAGGGTGCCCCATTTTAAAGCCACTCATGTACTATTATCGTAATTATAAATGATAAACAAGTAAACAAAAACACACCAACAACACTACAAGAATAAATGTAAAGAAAATGCACAAACAACAATAATGAAGCAAGGATGTTTACGTTCAAGGCGATGCCATGAACATTCGCCTTCAAGCACAATCATCAGACAGTTACTCAGCCATATAAAAAGGCAAAGCAAAGCAAGTGACTGCAGTTAGTGAAGTTCAGTCAGTCTTGTGTCAAGACGCTGTGTGTTTGAAGAGAGTGAATGTGGTTTGAAGATCGCCTGTCGAATAATTGTATAGTAATTATTATTGTTTATGCAAAGGGTATAAATAGAGGAATAACAAAGCAAAGCAATTGTTGTTGTTTACATCAAGTTGTGAACAGTGGCACAAAGAATCGTAGGAATAATAAATAATTTTAATTAAAACTAAATACAAATTAATTTCTATTTTATTTGCAATCTACGAGCTCATATTTTAAACGTTGTTAAAGGGTAAAAACGTAACAATACATTATTAATTCTTTCAAAAACGTAAATTCTTCTTAGAAAAAATAAAATAAAATGGGCAAGATTCAACATTCAACCTTTTGCAGAATTATTTGATTTTTATACGATTGCTTAGACATAAGTGTTGCATTACCTTAAAATAAATCATTCTCCAGTTAATTAAATTTATTTCTACCATTAACAAAAGACAAAATAAATTTCACGCAGGTAGACAAATGCCATTCGCTGCACAAAGATTTTATTTAAACGGCTATTTCCTGTATTCAAGAAAACAAAAAAGGGAACCCTTAGCTTAGCGTTATAAAAAAACAAAAAAAGGGATTGAAAATACAACACAAACCAATGTGAAAAGCTTTTAATGGGATAAAGAAAAACAAATTCCACAGTCTTTTTTTTTTTTTGTTTGACTGTGAAATTCTCCAAAAGGCCATGGCCTTTAAGCTCACGATGAGCATGGTATGTGGTGGAGTGGCATATCTTAAGCAAAGTATTTTATATTTCGACAGTTTGAAGACACATTAAAAATTGAATGCTTTTAGATTTAAACTTTTTAAAATACGAAAGGAAAAATACAAGAAAAAAAATCCAAAAAGGAAGTCATAGTTGCCTTTGACCGTCGTTACGCTGCTTAATTATGTGTCCTTTTCTCATTTTGTTTGGTTTTGTTTCGTGTTTTTTTTTCCTCTTTTTTCTAACACCTCTGTCTGTACCATTGGGAATAAAGCCAGATGTTATCTTCTTCTTCTTTTGCTGCTCCCTTTTTAGATTGTATTGTTGTGGTGGTAATTGAAATTTTACAATAAAATTGTTCTACATGTGTGTGTGAGTGTGTGTGTGTGCGGAAAACTTAACATCACAGTTTCATTTTTCATTTCGGGTTTTACTTAGTTTTGCCCTTTTTTTGTTGAACTTTGTTTTGTTTTGTTTTTGCTCCTGTTCTTCCTGACTGATTTTCAGTGTTCCTGCCGGTGTCTGTGCGGTGATGTTTGAGTTTTAGTTTCAGTTTGAGTTTCTGTACGAGTTTGAGTTTATTTTCTTTGCTTTTTGTTTTTCTTTTTTATGTTGTTCTTGTTGTTGTTTTACTAAAAATTTAATTATAATGTAATTTTTACACAAGTTTTCAAGCAAATAATCCTTTTGTGTTAATTTCTTTCTCTTTTGCTTGTTATTGTTGGTTTTATTGTCGTCGATGCCATTCAGTTTCATAGTTTGATGAGGCCGAGGCAAAGGGTGCTGTTGTACCCAAGAGTGTGTGGAAGGCAAATGGTCAAATATAAAGGATTTCTCTGTTTGTACATGTATTTGTTCTGGTTATTCATGAAGACAGAGTGTAAGAGATAAAGAGCGGTAGAGAGAGTCATATTAAATATTTACTTTAATGTCCAGCAGAGTTCACAAAGTCAAATAAAAGTTTCTTTATTTTCTCTTTTTTTCAAAAAACTTTTGTTTGTGTTCCATTGACAATGAGAGAAAGAGAGATAGACAATCAGGCGCGCTTCATATAGGAACATAGTAATCATGGTTTGGTGTACATACAGTGTCGATCAAAATATGTTCGACAAAAATTTTAAGTGGAAATAGTTTTAGATTTGTAAGCAAAAAAGTTTGTTGATTACAATAGTCCCTACCCGGATTAAATAGACATACTCGTACATACATAATTGACCATTACAACCCTTCAGTCAGTATTGCGACCTAGTTTCTCACACCACTTATGTTGTGTGCGTTAATTTTATAAGTAACAGAAGTCTAAAGAAATTTGAAGAGAGTCTTTTCAAGTTCAAAGAGATAAATATGAAACTCCTGGGTGTGATAACATCATGAAGACTGGAGGTAAAAAATCACGAAATCTTGCTTACATGGCCATCACAATCCTTCAGTCTTGATTACGACCTAGCTTCTCACACCACTCAGTTTAAGTGTGTTAATTTAATACATTAGTAGAGGAACCTACAGTTTAAAGTCGTCTTCGAACAACAGATTTTTGACAAACTTTTTCATGGTAATTTTTATTTACTCTCAGATTTTTTGCCAGAAATCTGCAAAGAGGAAGTCGCCGAAGAAATATATTTTCGTAATTCATTTTGTTGGAGAAGTCTGACCTGGGGTTTGTACCTTGGCCGAACGTCGGCATCAAGTCTAATAAGCCAATATACACTACATACTCGACTATGGCGACTTGCAATATTATTGGAATTTCTAACGATATTCCAAGTAAGGTCAGATCAGCCGTAATGATATGCAGAAAGCTTGCTCGATGGTCAAGCTAAAAGTAAGCTATGGTGCCATTGTCTGAGTATAAAAAATCTTAAAGGAATTGTACTAGAGACAGAGCCTTGGTTTAACACCTATAAAACCTATATTCTCTTACACATGATAGTGAAGACCAGAACTTTGCGGACAATGGTTAACCCTTTCATGCCCGAATTTTTTGGGCCAGAGCTAAAATTTGTTTAAGGACATGTGTTTGTTAGTCATGGCCTAAATATGAAGTGATATTAAATTCAGAGTCCTACGTATTCTGGTTTTACACGTTTTTAACCAAGCTTGTTTGCAAAAAAAAAAAATCTTTTAAAAAAATTAAAAATTACGGAATTTATGAACAAAAATGTACAATGTTGCCCATAGGCAACATCGGGCATGAAAGGGTTAAGGAAACAAATTTGACACGAGATGCGTTAGGGAACTAATGAGTTGGGAGGCTGATTGCACTCTCTCTTTAACTGTCTATCTATGGATAGAACCAGTAGATTTCGCAACTAGACTTGGTAACAAAACATGGAGGTTAAATACATACCTACTTGGTCATTACAACTCTTTAGTCAAGATTACGAACTTGCTTCTCACAGCACTTTTGCTGCGTGTATTAATTTTATACATGAGTGGGGGACCCTACAAATTAAAGTCGGTTTCGAAGGAAAGGAAACTTTAATTGGAAACTTTTCATGACATATCCTATTTGCTGTCAGAGTTTTTGCCCGAAATTTGCTGAGACGATGGTGCCCAAGACAAGTAGAGACGTGCGACGTATTGATTCTCAGATTACGGCCGATAACTATACTTTTGATACAGTCAAGGAATTTATTTATCTTGGCTCCGCCGTTACCACCAAAAATGATGTCAGTCTGGAGATCAAGCGCAGGATCACTCTTGCCAACCGGTGCTACTATGGTCTCAAAAGGCAATTGAGTAGCAGAGACCTCTCTCGTACGACAAAACTAATACTCTACAAGACGCTCATCCTACCCGTGCTTCTTTATGGGGCAGAGGCATGGACCCTATTAGGAACTGATGCAGCAGCCTTGAGAGTATTCGAGAGAAAAGTACTGCGTAAGATCTTCAGTCCAGTGCGAGTTGGTTATGATTTCCACATCCTATCCAACAGTGAGCTGTATAAGCACCTCAACGACATAGACGTTGTGCAGCGTATTAACATTCAGCGGCTATGCTGGCTCGGTCATGCCGTTCGAATGTAGGAGGATGCTCCGGCGAGACGGGTATTTGATTTGGGGATGTGCGGAAGTCGGCGAAGAGGTCGATCTTGTTTGCGTTGGAAGGACCAAATCGAGAAAGCCCTGTCATCGATTGGTGTGACCAACTGGCGAAGGCGTGCAAGAAGTAGAGGCGCCTGGAAAGATGTGTTGCGGCAGTCCGAAATCCGTTAGTCGGGTTGTTATGACCAATTAAGTAGGTAACTATGATGGCGCCCAAGAAATCTTTTTTTTTTATATTTTGTTTTGTTGGAGATATCAGACCTGGCATTTGAACCGTGTTCACACGTTTAGAATGCACACACTACCTAATAGGACAAATACTCTTTTAAAAGAAGGACAACTTTGTGGTATATGACGGCATAAAGAAAAATTCTGGAGCCAGGAAAAGGACTTATTAATCCCAAAGCGAAATATTCCATATCCATCTGATTTGTTTGTGGCTTAATCGCATACATCTCTAGCTTGCGAAAAGCCCATAAGAAAAACTCTAACGAGGTGTATTCGCATGAGACGAACCCTATGTTCGTGAACGGCACTTTTCTGCTACAATTTCATACACTACTGTTAGTGAAATCACAAAGCCTTTATCCATTTGATCATATTGTTCAGTATTGCTTTGTAGTTTCTAGTTTTCGTTCCAATTTTTCTGATATGGTTTTGCTACTGCAACTCTTCAATTCGTTTTAAATGTGGCTTTTCAATAACAAATTCACACAAAAACGCACACACACATACAATAAAATGATACGGTTTTAATCCACACTAAACTCGTATTGCATGATGCTAAGCAAACTGTAAAATAAAATGCTACGGGATCTTGACAAACGTGGTAGAGGTGTACTTAGTTTAACAATTCATGGTATTTTATTTTGTCTCATTTTGTTTTTGTTTTTGTTGTTATTGATGTTTTCAATGAATATCGTATCACCAAAAAAAAACACAGAATAACATACAAAAAGTTGGCCAGAAAAAAAGGTCAGTTTAGTGATAACACTCTGTAAACGGACACAAAGAGAGACAGAAAAAAATTGTTGAAAACAAAGAACACAAAATAACCCAAATGTGGCTAGAGAAATTTATTTTTTTTAAAACAAAGAAAAGCAAAACAAACAAGAAGGATTTAAACAACAAAATTTATAATAAAAGGAAGAAAAAGAGGACCTGAAGAGAAAAGCTTCCAATGATTGGAAAGTTGTTCAATGCTTTCGTCTAACCTCTCCGTTTATAAATCTAAAGGCAGGGTCACCATGGGATAGTAGAACATAAAGTTGGGCCCATTTTTATTGGTTTGACTAGAGACTTATTCAAATCAAGTCCAAACAAAACAAAAAGAGAAAGTATTTGCCAAAGCATAGTCTTTAGATGGATTTAAATAACCATTTATTGCTACTTATGAGTTGGTAAATATTTAATTAAACGCCACTTTTTCTGTTGTTACTTTTCTTTTCTTCTCTGTTCTGTATTGTTTTTTTGTTTTGGTTTTCTTTTTAATCCCCCTCCACCTAAGATTTTGTTTTTTGGAAAAGGTTTGTTTGCATAGCCCTTTGCTATCTTTTTCTGAATTTGAATGCCAAATTTTTTTTCTTGTTTTTGTTTCCGTTTAGAATTTCAAAAATATTAAACAACGTCACTGTTTGTTTAATAAAAATCCATTCAATTTAATAATATTGTACTCGTATACAAAGTGGTTTTTTTGGCATGTAATGAAGAAAATTGTTTAAGCGTTGCCATGTTAATCCCGTAGCAATAAGGGTTTAATCACAGGAAATTTATTTTTTTATTTGTTTTTCCTTGCTTTTTAGCCTTCTTAAGCTTTTCTTGTGGTAAAGGCCAAGAAGATGTAACTTTTTTATGTGGCCTTAGGGTCTAAATGAATGGGTGGGTATTTGTTTGGATTTGTGTTAATTTAATTAAAAGCGTGTGATTTGATTATTCGAAAATTAAATTAAAATAAAGAAAATATTTTTGGTGAAGTATTTTGTTGTAAACCCACACGACAATACAATTTTCTTAATTTTTAATTCCTAGAAGTTAACTAAACTAAAGACGTAGTCTAGTAGGTAGTGAGTTGAAGTATTAGACACGAACCCATGGCTTAAATCCTAACTAAGACATCTGAAACAAAACGGTATATTGTTACGTTTTCTTGTGAGTTCATAGATTGCAAATAAAATAAAAATAAATTTGTGTTTAATTTTAATTGAAATTCTTTATTGCTCGCACAACTCTGTGTGCCACTGCTTTTGTTTGCTATTCCTCTGTTTATACCCTTTGAGTAAACAATAACAATTACTACACGCAAGGAAAAAACATGGTTGAATATTTCCATTGCGGTCAAATTATTTTCCTAAATGTCTCATATGAGTATTACAATAAAGTTATTGTGATTTTATACATATTATAAACAAACCTTAATTTATATAACCATATTATATTTTATATTTTAATATAAGATGGTCCCCGTGTACGAAATTTATTTTATTTTTGTTACATGCAATTGAAATTATTCCTACAACAATCAATTTGAACATATTTTAATTAATAGTTTTTCTTTTAAAGTCTAAACAGCGTGTGTAATACTTATTAAATAAAAACAAAATATAATTAATGTAGAGTAAGTAATAAAAAGTGTGATTTGTAAAGTTTATTAACACCTTTTGGTTTACAACCAGAAATAAATTTAATTTACGTAAAAAAATAATCTTAATTCATTTTAAATTTACCTCTATACGTATGTTTATGTTTTAAAATTAATAACAATTTTACAGTTTGCCTTATTAAATGTAATTAAAAGTGTATGTTTCCTTATTTGTATAAAAAAATAATTTTACTTCAAATTCCCATACATTGCTTAATAAATTATATTGTTGAAAAAGACGCCGAAATTCAAACGCGTATTGTTTACTGCCCCCAAGTATTTTCAAAGTAATCGTTCCCATAATCGTAAAAAAAAATAATGATTAGAAGAACAAAATTATAGTTGAACATGTCACATTCTCTCTCTAAAATGATATCGAGCATCATTTCATAATAAGTACTAGAACCATAAAGACGTGTAATAAAAAAATGAATAATGAATGGATTTAAAATTATTAAAACTGTGTTTGAAAACATAAATGAAATAATTATTTTGAATTTTAACGAAGAGATTAGTTACGATTCATTTGTGGAAAACGGTAAAATAGGTAAATTATTATAATTGTTTTATATTTCTATTTTCTTATTTTATTTGCAGCAAAAATCATACACAAAATTCCAACGAATGTGGCGGTTTATATATTTAACAAGAACTTTATAATAAAGCCGTATTATTTCCTAATAATACTGGAACAGTTCATAAATTGTGTAGATTTTGTAATATAAATTAAACTATGTAAGTAAATATTAAATTTATTACTTTTTCATTTTTTAAATTCAGTATGAAAATGTAGTCTATAAGCCTGGAATGGTAGTACATATTGGAGAATGTGAGGACGAAATCCCAGAATTTGGACTAATTGATCACATATGTTTTATTGATAATACATATATCTTGTGCGTGCAAAGACTAATAAACCATGGATTTGATTCGCATTACTTTGCATTTCGTATTGAATATGAAGACATTGTCTTATCAATAAACATAAAATCATTAAAATCTGATTTCATAGCATATATTTGCAGATTGTATAATGTTCTTAAATTGAATCTAATTATTATATTAATAATTATAAAAATTAACAAATTAACAAAGTGACTTATGCCTCTTTCAAAATAAACGGCTCATATATTGAATTTTTTTATATTCATATTTTTTTATGTAAGTTTTATTATTTTAAATAATTTTAAATTAAAATAAAATGTCTCATTGAAGTATTGCGCCTTATTATTGGGGGTACTATTTAAATAAAAAATAGAAAATATTATAGTTATTCGAAGTATCATATTATGGTAAAATAAAAACAATATTATAATTGTAGTGACAATTTTATTATAAACATAATATAATTGTAGGAATTATATTATAGTTGTTACGGGAACTATAATATGTTAACGTAGGACAATATTATGATAACCTACTGGGATCATATTATGTTCTGCATAGGGAACTATTTTACATGGTTCTACTAATTATAATACTAAACATTAATGATAGTTTCAGTTTATGGTATCCCGAACCATATATTTTCTTTGCGTGTAGGCGATTGTTCGACAGATCTTTGTAACGGAAATCTTCTAACCACGATTATGCTATTCAAACACACCGCGTCTTCACACAAGACTGACTGAACTTCACTAATTCACTCGCTTGTTTCTGATGAATGTTCTTGAAGGCGAATATTCGTGACTTTGCCTTCTCGAAACGGCGCCCCACAGAAAATAGGCCAACGGTGTCAAATTGCAGTTTCTTCGCGGGCAATTGACATCACAAATTCATTTAATTCAATGCCCATCAAACGTTTGATGCAATAAATCGATTGTGGCATGAGATGAGAAGTTACACCATCCTGTTGAAACCAAACATCGTTCACATCAATACCATGAAGAGCGGGTACAAAAAAATCGGTTATCATGGTGCGATAGGTATCCCCATTGACGGTAACGGTTACGCCGTCCTTATTTTCAAACAGGACAAATACAAGCAACACCAAATAATCACTCGTAATGGGTGCATTGGCGTCTGTACGACCACTTGTAGGTTTTCTGAGCCCCAAATACAGCAATTTTGCTTATTAACGTATCAATCAAGATGTAAATGAGCTTCGTCCGAATAGATGTTTTTTTTGCAAATTTGTAGTCATCGTGCAGTTTATCGTTGGCTCATTTAGCGAAACGAAAACTAAGCGGATGTTCATGCGGCTTCAACTCTAGGACCACTTGAACCTTGTGGTCCTAACGAGATCTTTTGGCAAAATTTAACGCAAACTGATGCGTGAAATGTTCAACCGATGACGAGTTTATGTTGATGGATTCTCACGGACAGCTTCGATATCGGGTTTACGCACAACGTCCAAACACGCTTACGTCTTGGTTTATCAACAATGAAATCAGTTTCACGCTCTTTATAAATAAACTTGCTTATATCGTGCACTGTTGGTCCTTCTCTGCGACCAAATTTTGTACGACATTTTCGTTCAACAATTTCCGTCTTTGTTTTGCAAATAAATTTTCAATAAATACGAACGTTGATCAAGCGAAAATCAATTAATTATGTTCAACGGAGATACTACACGAAATTTTATGACAGAATAGAATGACGTAATAACCGATGGTACAAATTTCAATCGATAGATGGCCCACCCGATATGTACTATCATCCTTATTAATTCAAATTATTTATTAAGACACACTCTTTCTCATCAACTCTTTAGATTGCATATCTAAAAAGTATTTAAATTTCCTAATAAAAACGCTTTGAGTGCAAATTTCTTAATCGGAAATTTCTTATCATTAGTTTTTCAATTTAATTTTAATTCTTTTAATTCTTTTGAAAATCACATCTTTGTCTCTTGACATTTAACTAGTTAAGCTCATTATTAGCACATGAAAATTAAAATTGTTCCTCTCTCCAATGGATGCCAAAAACCAGCGACATTGTGATGTTTTTTCCAATGAAATGAATGAAATTTGAAAATGAAATTAAAATAATTGCACACGATTTAATGAATACAGATTTAAATAATGGGATAAGAATAAAATAAATAAGACGAAAAACATTAACAGAATTAAACAAACATTATAATTTTATTGCATTTTTATTTTATTGTAGATTTCCTTATCATATCTTAATTTTAATTCTCATTTTAATTTTCGCCTATTATGTGCACTTGCCCTCGTACTCTTTATCATTATTTTATTTTAAGTTTAAGCACAAATACATCCACAACACATTTGCTACAGAAAAACATAAAATAATAATTGAAAAACAAGAACAACAAGAACAACAACAATAATAAGTAAATAAGTTTATGACTTATACATGTGCAGCACAACATAATAATACTAACGACCCACTAAACCTTGTCGTATCTCTTCGAAAGCAAAGAAAAGAAAAAAAAATCATCAACAAATTACTCTCTTTCGTTCAGTTTCATTAAAATATGATTTCTTGTTGTTGTTCTTGTAGTTATTATTGTTTTTATAGTTTTTATTTTGTGCAAATTCTACTCTTCCTCTCTCTTCCTCACTCTCAATCATACATTTGGGAGTAAAAATAAAAACAATTTCGTTTTTACTGTTTCTCTTTCAAGCTGGCTTAACAAAAATAAAACCAACATCAACATTAATGCACAAACACACAGAGAGAGAGAGAGAGAGAGGGCGAGAGAGGGAAAGAGAGAGATCAAGAGAAAGATATCCTAAGGAAAGCCAGTGAGAAATAGGAAAGTAACAAAACTATTTATTTGTAATGGTAGTAGTGGCAGCCATGCCATCATGTCATCGTAAAATATGAAACTTCATAAAACTGTGACTACGAGTCACGTACACAAGCACGGAAGCATAACTGACATATAAATCAACACAGACTTTTTCCCACCATTCATTCTCTCTCTTTGCTTCAGTAGCATAGTCACACACACATATGTATGTATATATGCATTTATAATCAAATATGAACAGACAGAGATACAGACTTATTCAAAGAAACCCATAAACTTGATAGATTTTTTTTGTTTTTTGTTTTCTCTTTTAATATATGCGTGTGTGTTTGTGAGTCTAGAATTTATAGAATGTGAGTGTCAAGAACCATTAAAATGATTTTATGCGAATATAAACAAGATCAGGGTTGGAAATTGCAAATACTTGCAGACTTTAGTTAAAAATCCTCAGATAAGTTACAAACAAAAACTACCGTTTGTATAACCGTGGCAATCATAACGACGCTGCTTGCTCTATGGGACTTAGGCCCGTTATAAAAGTAGTGAGGGCCAGAGCCCTGCAGATTATACTTATGTAAATGGGGGACAAATTTAACGGAGTATTAATCGGGAGGCATCGTGATCTGATAAATCGAATTGCTGTCAGTTCCTTCTTTAGATGACTCATATGACTGTGGAAAATGCTTTCCAACTAGGCTGGGTAACTAAAGCGAAAGGAATAATTTCACTACTATATACTCGTCTAAGAGAGAGAGAGAGAGAGAGTGATATCATTCGGTGGTACATTAATGGTTCAAGAACAGGTATTGGAACAGCCAAGAGTGAAAAACTTCGCACGCATGTGAAAAGTTTTCGATTTGCAAAGGTTTACACTATCGAAGATGTACTGAATTAAACAGGACATAGCAATACTATTTGAGAGTCTGAACGTCCTCATCGCACTCATCTACAATGAGATGGGCTAGAGATTGGAATGGAAAGCTAAATCAGCTTACTGAAAGAGTAATTTATACGCCGTCATTTACACCAAAACCATTCTGTAGAGTAAGAGGAGGTATTTGGAAGCGTATGCACTGCGAAAGGAAAGATGAAAAGCGGCGGACAATCTTATGGAATTGAACGGATTCAGATTTTGTTGGGTAGACACAAAGAACAATTACTTTTAAATAGGAATTGCTTCAAGTCGATTATGCAGACCTTCCTAATGAGCTTAACGAATCGCCGAACACTTAATCGGATCCTGTACGACTTAAATACATAGCAGAAGGCAACAACTGGGAGTTTAACAAGTTGTAGGCAGGAAGTTCTTCCCACTGATAATTAACAGCATCTTGAATAGGCTGTGGGAGACAAGTAGGTTATACGCAGTATTTATTGTATTCTGATCTTGGTACTCCACTACCTCGGCGCAATATTGAGGACATTCTGTTACAAAAACCTATCACTACACAAAAAAAAAAGCGAAACATATTTTTGGACAATCGATATAACATATACACATACTTACATACATAATTGCGATCTCGCTTCTCACACCATTATGTTGTGTGTTAACTTCATACATGAGTGGCATGATTTACAGTTTAAAGTCAAGTCCGAATAACAGATTTTTTGAGAAATATTTCATTTTATTTCCTATTTTCCCCTTAGTGTTTTTTCTAAAAATCTGCTGAGCGGCAAATGTGGGACTTGTAGCGAAAGATATTTAATGGCTTATATGCTTACCTTGCCTTTTGAAGCCACTAAATGAATGAAGAATTCAAAAATAATTCCTTTTTTTGGTTTGAAAGCTTAAAAATAAATTTAATTCTACTTTCTAATTAATGCGATATTATTAAAATAATTCTTTCTATGATAAACTATAATAGAAAAAACAATTGCAATTATTTTATGCTTAAGAGCAAAAAATCGATTAAAAAAGTCGATAAAAAAATTAAAAAAACTCCTTTAAATAATTATAATATCCTACTCAAGTTATGAACTGTATTCTATTGAATGTTCAGAATCTCTTCAAGCCATTTAAATAAAAATTATACATCAACACAAGCCTTTAAAAGCAAACACAATTCATTGCTACCATCTCTGTTCAATACTTGCACTCTTAAATTCGCATTTACCAGCAACTCGTCACGTAGTGCTGAACGACAACGAAAACAACTCCGATTATTGATGGGAATTCATATAAGATATGATTATTGTGTGTTTGTGATTGTATGCGTGCGTATGTGAGTATGTGTGTGTTGGTGAGCGATAGTAAAAAATGTTTTTCGTTTTTAAAAACACAAAAAAGACAAAAAAAGATTAAAATTATAGTGTTTCTTTTTTTTTGTACTTTAAATCAGGTCACAAGTATAATAAATTATTTTTTATGAAATTAAAAAATATAAAACCAGAGACAGAAAATATATTTCGTTGTTTATAAAAAAGAAGAAGAAACAATTTTTAAATAAACTGGAAACCATAAATAAAAACATTTTAAATTTGATTTCTTTAGATAAATTCGTAACGGTTTTCTATAAAAAAATTTTAAAATTTTTTTCTTTACAATATAATGGGAAAATGTTAAAATTGGAAACTAAAAAAAAATAAAAACAAATCTAAATAATACGATAAGGCTAGCGCGGAAGTTAGTTACGGCATTAAATATCGGCCTTAAAAAATTTCATCGGGTTCAATACACTTCTCAGCGGTATTCAATTTATTTATTTTGGGTATCATAGAAACATAGAAACAGAAATCTGCTGCATTTTTTATTGATTAATAATTTCAATTACGTATATTGCGCTTCAAAGAGTCTTAAGTTTTGAACAAAAGAGTGATGTAAAGTTTCCCAACTTCTATTTTCTAAATAGTTTATCGATTTCGAAAAACTCACAGAATAAAGATAGTGAACGTCCGTTACACATAAAGTACAAATCGTCACCACAAACCTCACAAGTCTCGGATAAATCAGCAGGTGGTCGTATAATATTGTTACATAAATCGAAACGACCTAATATCGTTTAACAATAAAAACGATAAACAAAAGCCACCAGCTACACCAACACAATACACACGACACAAATACACACTAATGAACGTGTTGATTATCTAAAGCTGCACACACACATAAATACAACGAGCCCGGTTGCCCCTGGTACCAACAACAACATGAATGAAAACCAGCTACGACAAATATGTGAGAAAAAGGGATAGACAACGTAATCAAAGTACACAAACAACAATGTATTAGCAATAGAGCTCTCGAGAAGGCGAGATCACGAACCTTCCACTTCAAGAATGTTCGTTAGACTGGTTGTGTCGGACTATAAAAGAGCTGGACAAAGCAGGCAGCAGTCAGTAAGCATTCAGTCAGCTTGTGTGAAGTTGCGCGTGAACGAAACAAGTCGTGGTTGTCAAGATCCAGTGAATAGTTGTGTGATAAGAACTAGTAAAGTGAATAAACAGATTATTATTGTTGTATCGTTAAGTATACGGTGTATACGGTGGCACACAAAAGTAGTGTAAAGAAATAAAGAGAGTTTAACTGATATTAAACACATATTTGTTTTTACTTTGTTTGCAATTAACGAACTCATATTTAAATGTTTTTTAAAAGGTAAAAACGTAACAATATGTTTTGTTTCAATTAAACTCTTTATTGTTCGTCTTACTTTTATGTGCCACTGTTACAATTCCAACAATAATTATTTGTTCACTATTATACTTCTGTCCGCACAAACACTAAAAACTCTTCGATAGATCTTCACAACAGCGATCTCTACACCACGACTGCTTACTTCAAACGCAATGCGTCTTCACACAAGACTGACTGAATTCTTACAACTTGCATTGCCTTTTTATATGCTCGCGTATAAGTCTGATGAACGTTCTTGATGTAAAATGTTCGTGTTTTCGCCTACTCGAGAGTTCTATCGCTACTTCATTGTTGTTTGTGTATTTTGCTTACGTTGTTTGTTGTTATTTTCGTTCAGACCGATGCTGTTGGTTTACTTGGAACAAGTTCGTTGTATTTGAGTATGTGTGTAGCTTTTGTTTATCATCAATGTTTTTATTTTCGTAACAATATAGATAACTGCCACACCTAAATATACAGTCCAATAGCACATGTCGCCGTGAGGCCAGGGTTTAAACACCAGGTCAGACATATTTAACCAAAACGAAATATGGAAAAATATTTCTTTGGCTACTTCCTCTAAGCAGATTTCAGGCAAAAAAATATTTCTTCGGCTATTTCCTCTCAACATCAAAAGTTTCCCAAAAATTAACACACACAACATAAGTAGTATGAGAAGCTAGGTTGTAATGCCCAATTATGTATGTAATAACACATGTTCATTAATGGCATATTTCGGAGCGATCGAACTATTTACTAAACGCAGTGCCTTTTCAGCAACACCAACAATGGCAGTCCCATCAAAACTTCCACCTTAGGCTAACAACATATTGCCTTCTAAATTGAGACTGTTAGTTTGACGCATAAATCAAAATGATGGCATGGTTTATGTCGGCTTTGAGAACCCACAGTGGTCTGTAGCTTTATTGCATACATACTTAAGAAAACCGCTTAAGTCTAAGGGGATCAAATCGCTAGATATCGGAAGCCAGATCCTTTTACCACCAAGTGAGATAACTATTCACTTCAAAAAACTTGTGTAGAATATTCAATGTGGCATACGATGTATGGCACGTATCAGGATTACGACCTAGCTTCTCACACCACATATGTTGTGAGTGGCGGCAACTTCAGTTTAAACTCGATTCCGAACAACAGTTTTTGGAGAAACTTTTTCATGGCAATTTAATTCTATTCTCAGAGTTTTTGTCTGAAATATTGTGGAGAGGAAGTCTCCGAGCAAATATTTTTCTTTCATATTTCGTTTTGTTGAAAATGTTTGAACTGATGTTTCAAGCGAGGCCTCTTGTCTAGTAGACCAATACACTACCTACTAGACTACGATACTCTCCTGTTAACAGAAGTTAATAATCATCAACCTATAATTCTCATCGTAGACGGTGATAACCTGGCCAATGATTTTCTCAAAGAAATATGAAGTAATAACGCCGCCAGCCTAAAATTCACTCCAAAAAGTTACTTTTTCGGAATGTATGATGGATGTACTTAGATTTTATCTGAATTGATGTTGTCCACAAATTGGCAAAATTTTGTGTGCTCACATATCCATTCATTCTAAAATGTGGGACATCGCTGATAAATATTTTTCGATGAAATGTAGGGTCAGTTACCAACTGCTCTAGAGCCTACTTAACCAACATGCGTCGTCGTCTATAGTTGTTCATTGTGATTTTCAAAACATACTGAGTGAGCAAATGCCAACTAGTTTAACCGATGTTGCTACAACAAGAAAGCCAAACTTAGAAAGCCTCTGTCGAAGGACCCATTTCTTTCTTCCATAGCTTTCGGCAGTCTTCTGGCAAAAACTCTGAGAGTAAAATTGGAATTTCCATGAAAAGTTTCTCAAAAATCTGTCGTTCGGAGTCGACTTTAAACTCATGGATGAAATTAACACACTGAACATGACTGGTATGAGAATCTAGGTTGTAATCTTAATTTGTTATAATGACCAGTTAGGCCAATAAGAATTCTTAGAGCCTGAAATTATTTTTAATTCTAATAGATTACAAGTCTTAGTGTCCGTATAATTTGGAAATTTATTCAAGGTGAAACACCTCCAAAAGTTTTTTGGTTTTTGTGGTCCTCTAGAATCTTGAGACAGCATAACCCCTTTAAAAATTTCTTTATGAATATTGTTACGTTTTTACCTTTTTAAAAATGTTTAAATATGAGTTCGTTGATTGCAAACAAAGTAAAAACCAAATATGTGTTTGGTTTCAATTAAACTCTTTATTTCTGACACTACTTTTGTGTCACTGTTTCCAACTTATACAACAATAGCTACTTGTTCGTTATTCTTCTCTGCTCACAACCTTTTTGTAAGCAACAACACTTGTTCGCTAGATCTTCAAACCACGTATTCTTCACACAAGACTGACTGAATTACTACTGACTCTTGCCTGCTTTGTCTTACCCTTTTATAGTCCGACACAAACAGTCTAACGAACGTTCTTGATACTACTTCATTGTTATTTGTGTAGTTTGCTTACGTTATTTGTTGTTGTTTTCGTTTAGTTGTCTATCTCCTTTTCTCATACTGATGTTGTTGGTTTACTTATAACAAGTTCGATGTATGTGTTAGTGTAGCTTCTGTTTATCGTTTTTAATGTTAAACGATACTACAGGGTGGCTGATATGTATTGCAACCAACTTCAGGTTGTTATCATTTGTAAACCGCTCGTCTGACAGCTGACAGATTTAGTCCAGTGACGGATCATTTTATTATTTACAAGCTTACAAAAGCATTTTGATCTATGGCTTTCAGAAAAAAAGTTAGTCGTGATGGAATTCAAGCGTGATAGTGTGATTGCATTATATTTGGCTGGAAAACCACAATGTGGCTATCGTTAGAGCCCTCCAGCATTTAAATGTGAATAAATCGTATGTTTCTCGTACCATTGCTCGTTACCGTGATACTGGCAGTGTTGCATCGCGTCCAAAAAGTGGACGAAAAAAAACGGTAACAACACCAGAAATGATCCGAAAAGTGAAGGCCAGATTTGATCGAAATCCACGCCGCAGTGGTAGAAATATTGCTCGTGAGCTGAACATATCGCGAGAACTGATGCAACACATATTGAAAAATGAGCTTGGACTAAACCATTGAAGTTCCAAAAAGTGCAAGAGCTCAGCGATGGACTAAAAAAGTTAGACTGGAAAGAGCCAAGGAGTTACTTCGCTTGCACGAAAGTGGCCAGTTACCGAATTTGGTTTTCTCTGATGAGAAGCCATTCCAAATTGAGCAGTTTGTGAACAAACAAAATGATCGGGTTTATTTGCCAAAGAGGTCAGCTGAAAATTTCCACTTGCGATTGGCCACCAGAACTCAAGCGCCGCCGATGGCAATGGTGTGGGCCGCCGTAACGGCCGATGGTCACTCCCCGCTCGTATTCATCGACCGTGGGGTCAAAATAAATGTCGGGAAAATGTCTTAAAGACAGTATTGAAACCCTGGGCAGACAAACATTTCGGCCGCAGACCATGGACATTCCAACAGGACTCAGCACCACCGCACTCAGCACGCGTCAACCAAGAATGGCTTAAAAAGGATCTCAATCCGTTGGACTTTTGCGCCTGGGGCATTTTGGAGAGTAAGGTTCTCACTAAAAAATACCAAAGCGTTGATCATCTCAAGACGCCGCTTCGCCGGGAATGGGCCAAAATACCGCAGAGCCACTTTCGTGCAGCCTGTGATGGCTTTGTCGGCCGTTTGAAGGCCATAATTCGTACCAGAGGTAGCCAATTCGAACAAATCTAAACTGATTCTAAAATTTGATGTTATTTCCAACATTTTTTGCTTTTGAACAATAAAATTAAAAAAAAAAATTTAAAAAATGTAGCGCTTTACTTTGTTACATTATATATCAGCCACCCTGTACACTGTTTTCATTTTCGTAACAATATAATAGGCCTGTTATAAGACATCTCTTCCACTTTCTTGTTGTGTAATTGCACTGTCTCAGTTTCATTAATTACAGCTTTCTAGCCATGCAGATAATTTGACTGCTGATTGAGTTTTAAAAATGGATTCTGTTTCTGAATTGTGAGTGACTTTGCACGTTTAATCTTACTTTGGCTCAAGAGAAGGAATTGCTTTGCCATCGAATGATGTTATCTTCTGAGGGGAGTCAGGGATACCTTATCGGCGTACAAGTATACAAACTTTTGTTCGGAAATCAAAACTCTCTAACCAACACTTATTTTAAAGAAGAAAAAACCACAAAATGCCAAATTTTATGCTTCTTTATCGATTTTATCAAAAATTCAATCTCATGAAAATCATTTATAAAAATCAGTCATAAATTTAAGCCGTATGCTGTAGACAGGATATTTGAAAAACTAATAAAAACAAGCCTTTATTCTTCTTTATTATTCCACTTTATTAAGGCCAAAAGCAAAAGGAAGAATACATAAATCAATTCTGTTTTTCTCTATTTTTTCGCATAAATCCGCACATAAAATTTTGGATAATGGTCAGTTAGTGTGGGTTATTAATTTACAAAAATGTGCCATTAAAAGACATTTTATATTCCCCCCATATATATTTAATGTTATCCCTCTCTCTCTCTCTCTCTCATTCCATATCTTTACCCATTTACGTCTAATGCATGTGGCATTATAAAATTTTAATGTTTCAAACATGTATTTAGAATCTCATCATACAATACAACCCTATGTTGAGTTTACAGGCAGCAACTAACTAACCATTCAGGCATCCATCTAGCCAGTCATTCATCCAATATCCAGCATATTTTGTGGTTTGTTACCCAAAAAAACATCAGAAAAAAGAACTCAAGGAAAAATGTTAACGTTGGGTTAACACGCATAATTTATGCATATTTTTTTGGGTTGCTGTTGTTGTTGTTGTTGTTGCAGAGAAATGGCCACATCAATAAATGTTATAAAATATTAACAATTTTGAATTGTCCAAAGTCAGCATAGATATGTTCCTTGCCGTTCCGTCGCGTTTCGTTACATTTGTGCACATTCATCTTCTCTTCATGGAAATGGTTGTGTTTTTTGGGAGCCAAACGTTTGTTGGCATATTTTTCAAAACATCAAACAGAGTTACGACCATCATAACAGAGAATATTTCTCTCTCACATACATGTATAAATGTGTATGTGTGTGTGTGTGTTTTAAAATGATTGAAATCCGTAAAGTACACATGTTGTATTTATGTGGAGGCATTTTATGAAATTGTTTTACGTTCGTTGCTTTTGTTGGTATTAAATTCCCTGTTGTTGTTACTGTTGGCTGTTATTCGTTTTATGGTGTGTTAACAAAAGAAAAGAAGGAAAATATCTCTCGACCACTAAGCCAACGACTACTATTATTAGTTTCATAGTGTAACAACATTTGTTGGCCTCAAACAAAAAAAAAAATTATATTTTTGTTGATGAAATGTTTTGTTGTTGTTGCTTTTTGATTTCATTATAATGATGGTGATTGTGAAACCAAAAAGATTTTCACTTTGTATACGAGGCTTGTTACAAAACTAGGGTGACTTTCAAATTTTCTGAATCAAAAAGTACCAAAAAAATATACACTTGCCTTGGTATTGATCAGAGATCAGCAATGAGTATTCAAAAAGATGAGTATAATCGAATCATACTCATAATTTCTGATACTTATACGCATGCATACATAATTTAATATCATGGAACCGCTACTCATATTCAAAGCTTGAAATACTCATCATATTCACACTTAACAACACATATGATGTTGTCGATTTCGACTCTCCATAACTCAACATATACATGAAGCACAAAATAAGTATAAATCGCATACGAACACTGAAATACTTACTAGAAGGTTGTGTGTTTGCTCTGCTTGCTGCTCTGTCTTTTTGCATATGTCTCTTTTTTCTTTTGTTGTAAATGCAACAACAACTAAGACTGTAAATTTTGATGAATGATTCGAGTCACTTGTATTATTTATAAGTATAATATTCTAGTATTTTTCTAAAGTTATGAATCTAAATGAGTAGGCTTATGAATCAAACATATTGTTTGGCATACTCATCGCAACTTGCACTTATAAATCAACGTTGTAGTGAGTACGAATGAATCAAAGTCGTCAAGTTAAATTTCAAACGTTTGTTGGCATATTTTTCAAAACATCAAACAGAGTTACGACCATCATAACAGAGAATATTTCTCTCTCACATACATGTATAAATGTGTATGTGTGTGTGTGTGTTTTAAAATGATTGAAATCCGTAAAGTACACATGTTGTATTTATGTGGAGGCATTTTATGAAATTGTTTTACGTTCGTTGCTTTTGTTGGTATTAAATTCCCTGTTGTTGTTACTGTTGGCTGTTATTCGTTTTATGGTGTGTTAACAAAAGAAAAGAAGGAAAATATCTCTCGACCACTAAGCCAACGACTACTATTATTAGTTTCATAGTGTAACAACATTTGTTGGCCTCAAACAAAAAAAAAAATTATATTTTTGTTGATGAAATGTTTTGTTGTTGTTGCTTTTTGATTTCATTATAATGATGGTGATTGTGAAACCAAAAAGATTTTCACTTTGTATACGAGGCTTGTTACAAAACTAGGGTGACTTTCAAATTTTCTGAATCAAAAAGTACCAAAAAAATATACACTTGCCTTGGTATTGATCAGAGATCAGCAATGAGTATTCAAAAAGATGAGTATAATCGAATCATACTCATAATTTCTGATACTTATACGCATGCATACATAATTTAATATCATGGAACCGCTACTCATATTCAAAGCTTGAAATACTCATCATATTCACACTTAACAACACATATGATGTTGTCGATTTCGACTCTCCATAACACAACATATACATGAAGCACAAAATAAGTATAAATCGCATACGAACACTGAAATACTTACTAGAAGGTTGTGTGTTTGCTCTGCTTGCTGCTCTGTCTTTTTGCATATGTCTCTTTTTTCTTTTGTTGTAAATGCAACAACAACTAAGACTGTAAATTTTGATGAATGATTCGAGTCACTTGTATTATTTATAAGTATAATATTCTAGTATTTTTCTAAAGTTATGAATCTAAATGAGTAGGCTTATGAATCAAACATATTGTTTGGCATACTCATCGCAACTTGCACTTATAAATCAACGTTGTAGTGAGTACGAATGAATCAAAGTCGTCAAGTTAAATTTCAATATTGTTGACTAACTTTTATTCAAAATTTCATGAGTGCTTATGAGTAGCAAAAAAACGATTCATTGCTGACCTCTAGTATTGACTAACTTCATACATGACAGTATGCTTTATATTGAATTCAATTTAAAATATATTGCTTATACGCACCCATATTAACTACACATACTGGAATAATTGCTCTGAAAAGTATGCAATAAAATAATATTTAGTGTTGTCATATACCATCGAATCTAATATCACTCATACGTATACTTAATATCGAATTCAATATAAAATATATTACTTATACGTACCCATACTACCATTGAACAGCCATAATTGCTCTGAAAAGTATGCAATAAAATAAGAGTTGAATTTCGTTGTATACGTTATTAATAAAATTTCATATCACTCATACGTTACATGTACAGTATGACTCAAACGCATAATTGAACGCAAGATATGAGATTATTCAAATGCCGATTTTTCCACTTCAATGGAAATATTTAAAAAAAAAATTGATGACGATGTATCGATAATTAAAAAGCCTTTTAAGAATACTTAGCATATTTTATTTTAAAATATTTTTAAAACAAAAAAGGAGAACAATATTTACGAATTTCATGTCAGATTCATAATTGAACAGTCAAATAAAAAGCACTGTTTTATCACTTGGAATTAAAACCTTTTCCTACTGTTTCCAAATGTAGAGGCATCGACTGCACGAGATGGGCATAGAATTCCATGCTTATGTTATTCCATTTTCGCGTAATACCTTGCTTCAACTGCTCCACTGTGCTGATGCTAGATTCATAGAACCTACGGGCAAGTTCTTCACAAACATGCTCAATATTGATGTATTTGGTGTAGTTTAGAACAATTACGCATAAGCTACAATTTCGCAACGTGCTTCAGATCGTTGTTCTTGTAGAAACAAATGCGTCCAATATATTTTATTTTCAATATCTTGAAAAGAAAAGATGTTCCATCATAAGCATGCAACATTTATCATCGCTGGAGCCTTTGTATTGAATCTAAAAATATCCTTCAATAACTCTACCTGTACGGGAGGGACTGCCGTTTGGTATTACTTCGCGGAAGGCTGGTCGGCTTTAAAGCTTTCTTATGTCAAATTTCGCCTCTAAATCTCGAACCCTCAGGGCCATACACAAACTGGTTACACACAATTCCAGAATTAAAAATCTTTATTAAAAGCTGGCATGTTCTGGAATTAATTTTCATGCATTTTCATATAATGCACCATATTCATGCTAATACCTACAGTTGAGGCATATAGGCGAGCTATACTGTCCAAATCTATGGAATTGTTTCTTTTCAGGCAACCGTATCTAGTCACAAACTGGGAAGAAGTTCAGCTAGCAGTTTTTGCTCGCCAAAGAAGAGGTTATATTAGGGATAAGTTTAAATGTCCATCTTCCCTTTTCTGCGTCCTACCATTTGTCTTCTTATTTTGCAGATTTGAATCCGTCTTTCCTTTGCTTTTAAAGCAGCATGTTGCTCTGTGTCCTCGAGACAGCGAATGTATATCCGCTTCATTTCACTCATGTCTGTCAGTATTGTCTTTGCCAACACCAGTACCGCTTCATCAAATATTGTGCTCAAACCACTTATCGCCCTAATCGTACATAGACGATACAACGAGAATAGTTTCCTCCTAATCATCCACCTGATAAGTATCCCTACACATATTGGGCAAGCAAATAATGTTATCAACGTTGTAAATCTCAATCTTTTCAATGGATTTGGTCCCACAATATTTGGCATTATTCCCGTCAATGCTCACTTAGTCACAATGCCTTTTCACTAACGAATTTCATGTGATCTTTGATGTTCCACATATCATCGCTACTCACCCCGGAATATTTTGTGGCCTTCCAACGATCACTTCTATCTTTTCCACTATTTTTCGGCTACTTCTTCAGATGGCTATAACGTCGAACCATGCTTCAACGATTTGAACTGCCATATTCATCGTCTCTTTTATTTTCCTTGCCTTCTTAGCGACTGAGACAACGATAATGCCATTCGGTAATTGTAGGAAAGCACTTCATAGTACATAATATTCCGTAAAAATAGTCCAAGCATGGAGCCTTGCGAGATGCCCGTTGACGCTACATATTACTTCTTCCCATAATTCATAATTCGTTGAATCGTGTAGAATTTCCATAAAGAATGGCAACCTCCACTTTGCGGAATTAAATGCATTTTTAATATCAAGTGTGACCGCTTAGTATTCCTTAGTGTCAAAGCTCCATCTTTTGCCTTCTATTGCGTCTCTTTCAATAGCCACTACCATACTTATTGCATCAACAGTGGAGCGAAAAGAAGAAAAAAATTTGGCTTCAAAATCAAAATGAATTTTATGTTTTTCCGTTCCCTACAACCCTCGTATAAACAATAGGAAATTCTAAATCTAGTAAATAGGTCCCATGGAAAACTAAGCATGTATAGTGTTGTAACCACTATTTTTGTAACCATCATAGACCAGGCAGTAATAACAGTTGACAGTTCATGTGTAATGTGCTCGACGTGTGTGTATTTACGTGTGCCGTATTAGTGATTTGATAAACGTTTTGCATTGATTTGCAATTTGACATTTGCAGCAATGCCATGCCAGTACTCATGTAAACATCAATGCTGGGCTAATATTGATGTTGAACTCATGTTTTCAATTGCGTTGTGAACGTTTTTTATTTTTTGATTCTTTTTATAGTTTTTAAGCAATGGAAACAGGAAATGGTAAAGACCGTTTGGTGAAACACAACATCTGTTGAGATTTTAAATTCTATACGTTAAGAGCTTGTCAAAACTTGAAATAAAAAATAAAAAAAGATTCCTTTAATATTGTCGTTCGTTTCGATGAGAGAGAGTGTAACATATTTATCGTTTAGTTTTTATACGTTGTTTAATCGTCTTAACGTAATTTATTACTAACCAATAACCAATTCGAAATTGTATTTTTACTACGAAGGCAAATGACGTTTGTTTCACTCGCTTTGTGAAGAACAATTGAATTGCGTCAGAAAACAAAACTCCCATGCTGTGTGGTAACATAAATTGTTGTGTCATACAACAGATAGTGAAATTTATAGGCCACTATACCATATTAATGCTACAAAAAGCTTCGTTTAAACTTTTGATTGGCATGCATTGTGGAGTGCATGAGGCCCGATGAACTGTAACTCATGGTATTATCGCACAAGAATTGCTGAACAGTTTTCGTGAAAATGTTCTTTTGAACGTCATAAATGATGCACAAAACACAATTCGTTTATGTTTACATTTTAATATTGAATATGAAGTGGAAATGGCATGGTAGAGGATTTATGTACGCGAAAGGCTACATATTGTTTCGTAAATGAAGAATATAGATACCGGGGTTTTCATTCAACATTAAATTTATAAACAAAAATACAACAACAAACATAAGCATAAAGCAAATGGTAAACAAGTAAACAAAAATGCAACAACAAACACTACAAGAATAAATGTAAACAAAATACATAAACAACTATAATGAATGCAAATAACGAAGTTTACATTTATAGAGATTTCGAGAAGGCGAAGCCACGAATATTCCCACTCAAAAACATTCATCAGACTGTTTACTCTGCCATATAAAAGGCAAGGCAAAGCAGGCGAGTGAGTGAGTGAAGTTCAGTCAGTCTGCGTTTGAAGAAAGTAATATTCTGTCGAACAATTGTCTAGTAATTGTTATTGCTTATGCAAAAGATATAAGCAGATGAAAAACATACAAAGCAATTGTTGTTGTTTACATAAAGTTGTGAACAGTGGTACACAGAATTGTACAAATAATAAAGAATTTTAATTAAAACTAAACACAAATTTATTTTTATTTTATTTGTAATCTACGAGCTCATATTTTAAACGTTTTTAAAAGACAAAAACGTGTGCTTTTCAATTCTTGTTTTTGGTATGGCCATATATGCACTCCTAAAGAAAGAAACACAATGGAATTTGCAGCATTTGAATTAAATCCTATTCCAGTTGCCCTAACTTCATATTAAATTTAATTTTTAGTATTGAAATGTCACTCACTACCATGCCACATGTCACTGTTAGCCAATAATACTAGCATTTAAGCAGAATCATTGTAAACATTTCCCTTTTGTTCGTTATCCAACATATGATAAAGGACCGATGGCCAACCATGCCAGTTTGATCACGATTTGAAATTTTTGCTTTTCATGATTTTTCTTTGTCATTAAACGATTTTGAAAACTGTCATCTGTAATGTCAACTCACTTAGGCAGCGCGCAACGGGCAATGAAAATAATGTCCATAGGCATGACCCAATTTAGAGCCGCCAAAAATAGAAAAACTTGTTGTTTCAATGCTTACGCATACGAATTTTAAATATTCAAGTGGAAAGGCAAACAAAAAAAATTTTTGGTTTTGAACTCAACTTGACTCGACTCGACTCAGCTCAATTGCCATCGTCATTTGCAATCACTTGCATTCATGCTCAGACCTTCGTTGTTTTCTGTTTTTTTCTTTTTTTTCTCCTATTTTCGTTTACATTTTCATATCCCGTTGTATTGCTGGTATTAACGAGGATATTAAGGTTGCAACGCACTCTTTCGTTCTCATTCTCTGTGAATGTGTGTGTGTGTGTGACTACCTTTTGTTGTTTTATTCGCTTGCAATTGAATGACCACTGGTGTTACACTTGGTTTAGTTTTGTTTTCACTTTGCATCTGCTCTCTCGCACGCATTCTCTCTCTCTCTCCCTCTTGTGTTTATATTGTTCACCTCGTTTACAAAATTTTGTTGTTGTGTTTAGTGCAACTGTATTGTTTATGATTTTCAATTGTTTTTTTGTTGTTGTTTCTTGTTGTTTTTGTTATTTTGTTTTGCCAATAATTTGCATAAAAACAATTTTATTGTTTAAGATCATTGTTGTTGTTATTGCTAGTACATGCAATACTCTAATAACAACAACAAAAACAACAAAATGGTTAAACTGGGTCATCTCCATAATATCATCATCATTATTATTATTATTGTGTTTACCGTTATTGTTGTTGTAGTAGTTATTATTTGTTTAGTTGTACATTCAGCTACTACAGCAACAACTACCACTACAATAGTAATCGTAATAATAATAATAATACTTACACATTAACATTAACAAGCAAAACAAGTTTCTCTCATTTATGTTGTGTTCTTGCCTGTGTGTGCGTGTCTTTAATTGTATTCCACTCTCAATGGTTCATTGCAATAACAACAACAACAACAAATACAAAACCATTGTCCTACTGCTTGCTGTTGCTGTTGCTGCCTACAATGCAGTGTAAATAAATAAACAAAGTCCGTTTCGATTACAACTGACCCGACCGACCAACTACACTGTAAATTGTAGTTTCAATGCAAACAGTTTTAAGCCACCAGTCGACACTGGTGCACAGGCAGCTGTGGTTAAAATTGTAGTCGAATTTCTTTATTCTCTAAAATTCTCTCAATTTGCTGGTGGTTTGTGAACTGTCGACTCAATTGTGGTTGAAATGTTTTTTTACGTTTTTTCTGTAATTAAACAGCAGTGCTGCTTGCTCTGTTGTAGAGGGTGTTAGAAAAAGAAAAAGGAAATTAAAAACTGAAACATTTTTTAAACTTCAATTTATATTGCTCCAAAGGTAATAAATTATTTATGTTCTACACCAAAAAAGAAACAATCCTAGGGTATAAATTCATTAGACTTTCCAAATCCAAATCCAATTGTTTAAGACATAAGGGCTAGGGTTTCATAAAGGTAGTGCTGCTCTATTTTTATTTCTGCTATGCTTACTTCTAACTTTTAATGTAAAAACAGAATACAAACACAACTTTGGAAGAAACAAATAAAATAGAAATAATAAGAAACAAAAATTCTAAACCTTCCATTAATTAATCCAAATATATTTCATACTCATCTGCCCACATCCATTACTACTATCCAGTTACTAACACCTTACATAACCTCAATGTTTCATATAAACATGCACTTGATGAAATTCCTTACGTTAATATATTTTCCACGGTAATATACTAGAAAAACTAGATGCTGCCTCTGATCTCTTTGAAGTCGCCTTAGTCTCTGTGTGTAAACTTATTAGACGCGAGCCAGTGGCTCAAAGACCAGACAAAAGACAAAAAAAAATGAAAATTATTTCTTAGGCGACTTCCTCTCAGCGAACCGATATGATGTTTGTATCACATGGGTACCGGGACATAACGATATTCCTGGCAACTGCAGGGCGGATGTACTGGCCAGAAGGGGCACGACCATCGAATTCTCTGATGAATTCTCTACATTGGGGATCCCTTTGGGGGCCTGCAACCTTATAATTGACAATAGAACCGTAGATCTCGTCAACAGAATGTGGGCAATGCATAGATGCACGGAGACTCTGCTTAAACTCCAAAGAAGTAGGCTCAGCACTGTTATCGGGGTTATTACAGGGCACTGCATTATAGGAACGCATGCAAGGCGTATTGATCTTGGACACCTTGCCAATGATTTATGTAGAAGCTGTGGAGATAAAGAGGAAGATGAGAGTATTCTTCACCTATTGTGGACATGTCCGGCACTTGGTCGGAGGACAAAGAGGTACCTGGGTGCCTACTACATGGAGGATATGGATGAACTGTCATGTATAGATATTGGCAGTCTGAGTCGCTGCATCGGAAGCTCTGAATGGTTCCTAAAATAGGGAGAAATGAGTAATTGTGGTATCACAATGGGCCCTGTGAGAGAACAGCTACTTCTACCTACTTACCTCCTCTCAGCGGATTTCTGGTAAAAACTCTGATGGTAAAATAAAATTGCTATGAAAAGTTTCTCTAAAAAATCTGTCATTCGGTATTGACTTTAAACTTTAGATCCCGCCTCTTACGGATAAAATTAACACAAACACAATATGGGCGGTATGTCCAAATATCCATCACGGCATATCTGATTGAAGTATATCCGAAATATCTAGTTTTCCATTGCTATGGCGCATAAATTGAAGGCCCCGTAGTCTAGTACGTCGAGTGTTGGTTTATTAGACGTGAGACTACGGTTCGAACCCCAGCTCTGACTTTTCCAACAAAAAGAAATATAAAAAAATATTTCTTCGATGACTTCCTCTCAGCAGATTTCTGCAAAAACTCTAAGAGGTAATAAAATGCCCATGAAAAGTTGATCTGTTATTCGCAGTCGTCTTTAAACTGTATGTCCCACCACTTGTCGATAAAATTAACACACTCGACATACATAAATGATGTGAGAAGCTAGGTTGTAATCCTGACTGAAGGACTGTAGTGACTAATTATGTATGTATCTATGTATGTATGTATGTCGCATAAAATAGTCTGAATTTGTCCGGTGGCATGGATTAGGTTGACTTTAAAGACTGTTATAATTTATGGTTTCTTCTCAACTACCTGCGACTTAAGAAAATTCCACAAGAAAATGTCTCACGAGGTCAAATCACATGATCTAACTGGCCCCAAGGAGAGATGACCATGATATCAAATCACTCGTACAGAATATTCAATATGGCAAGAGCTGTACAGCACCTAGATCTATTCTGTTGAAATCATATGTCATTGGTGTCCAAATCATGCAACTAAGGCCAAAAGAAGTTGATAGCCATCGAGCTATAGAGTGCTCTGTGTTGACAGTGATGGCCTGGCCAACGCCGTTCTCAAAGAAATATGAATCGATGAATTTTTCGGGATGCTAGTTCAACTAACATAAAGAGACTCCAGTTAAAGGCATTAGGATATCGAAACATATTTCATTCAGTTCTATTCACGAAACTATTCAGGCTGGCTATGCTACAAAGTGTATTGTTTTACGTAAACAAAACAACATTATTGCAACAACACTTCAAGCACGATTCCGAAACAGAAATTTTACAAAAAAAACCATTTTTGTGGCCCACAATTTTTATTATTTTTATGCGTTAATATTGTGAACTGTATCTTACGTTCTCTGTACTGCATTACTCTTACTAATGCACTCGCATAATATTTTAATACAAATGCGTCTGTATGCGTCTTGTCGCACCATCATATTCATTAAATTACGAATTTATAATTCATTTCGCTGCCTCTCTCCCTCGTGGTCTCTCTCATTCCCATCCATAACTCTTAGTGACAAATGATGCCAACCATTATTGTGACATTTATGTAGAGTTTTGCTCCATCACGCTTGTCATATCTAGCCATGGCCTGCAGTCCTATAAATGGCTGCTTCATTTGTGTATCGCATTAAGAACACAGTAGAACTTGTAGTGGAACCATTGTATTGAACTCAGTCCAAGGCAGATCTGTTCTTGTTCCTTATCTCTCTCTCTCCCGCAATAGCATTGTGCTTTTGCTTATAAATGTGCCGGCATTGTGTGTATGTGCGTGTGTGAATGTCACAGAGATACTGCATTATTTTAACACTTCAACGCTTATGAATGAATTGCTTGTAATACATCACACTGGAAATTAAAAAAAAATAGAATAATTCGCTGTTTTTTTTTTGCTTGTATTTTAATACTGTTCCTCGCTGCGAAGTAGTAGTACCGAGTACTGAGTACCGAGTTTATCTTAAGCCTGAGAAATGAACATCTTGTGCATTCTGTGCTGCTTGATTATCTTCTTTTCATTGTTGTGTGTATGTGTACAAGTACAAATGCCACTCACTCTCCGTTTAAGCGGTCAGATGGGGTGTATGGAGTAGAGTTGTGAGTGTGGGTGCATGTAGGATATTGTTTTTATAACCTCAAAATTTAATTTATTGTCTTAAAACTGAGCACCTGTGTTTCATTTTAAGATGAAGATAAAATTCGTTTTCTCTTGTTTTTTTTTTATAATGGCTGCCATTAAATTGAGTGTTTGAAGAGAATTTATTTTAAGTGAAGCTGCATTCATTATTTTTTCGTTTTATGTTGATGTTTCTCTTGCATTTAATGTTCAAAATGGTTTCATAGATGAGCTTAAACCAGAATACTTCCAGCACAGGCTAGCATATATGGATTGCTAAAGCTTCTCCTGATTTAGTTGGTGGTAGTCATGGTATAGTAAGTAGCGAGTTGGCTTGACGTTCAAAAGTTTAAACCTAAGCTCTGATATCTTGAAAAAATGAAATTTGAAAACAAAATTTTTCGGTTTGGAACCCCCTCCCAGTGGTCTGGCAAAAGCTGTGATTGTAAACAGATTGTCATGTACGAACATATCAACATCTACTAGAAAATCGACGGAGAAAAAGGGGAAATATTATGCCGGATATTTATATATATTATTTTATATACTTTAGCCTGACAGGTCAATGATTACCTGGAAGGTCACAATTATTTAACAGTCAGTCAGTCGGGTTTCATGAAAGGTAGGAGTTGTACTAACGCTCTATTAAATGTAGTTGAGGATCTTAGGTTGAAGCTAGATGAAAATAGTGTAGCGTTTTTAGTTCTTCTCGATCACACAAAGGCTTTCGATACAGTCAACCATAAAATTTTATTGAATAAGCTCCGGAAGCTGTTTAATTTTTCTAATTCTGCCGCTAGTCTAATTTTTTCTTATTTGTTTCGCTAATATTGATCCCCAGGGATCAATACTGTAGCCACTGTTGTTCTGTATGTATGTTAATGATCTACCGGATGTTTTGGTTGACTGCCGTGTTCATATGTATGCTGATGACGTGCAGATTTATACCAGTACTCGTAAGGAGGATATTAGTTCTTGTTTACACTCTATTAACCGTGACTTGGATAAGATTGACAGTTGGGCTTCGGCGAATGGATTATGCTTTAATCCCTCAAAGTCCAAATGTTTGATGCTTTCGAAGACCAATGTTTCGTTTGCCATACCTGGATTGAGTATCAGGGGAAATAAAATTGACTATGTCAAGTCTGCCACCAATCTGGGTATTGTATTTAATGACGGATTATCGTGATCTGAACATATAAGTGTCGTTGTTGGCAGAATATACAGCATGCTTCGAAATTTATGGGCGGTCACTGATTGAAATCCTTTTGCAATTCGTATGCAACTTGCTAAAATTTATTTGATTCCTGTGATATTATATGGGTGCGGAATTTTTGCAAACTGCGATAGTAATGACAACCGGAAACTATAGCAAGATACGACTTTCTTAAAGGTCGCCGGTATCATATTTCTTATTTAACGTATCAGATATCTAGTGTGAAATTTGATAATCTTCTTAAAATTAAATGCCTCATTGTATTCCATAAAATTATTAATACGGGACATCCGTGCTTTTAACCTCCGCGAAGGTAATCCCTGTGAAATATAGTACGTCTGTAAAACATTTGAAGAACGTACTGGATTACATGGTATAAAAGCCACAAGAATAATCACACTATCACTGTATTCCCGTCATCCACATCCAGCACAGAAATTATCTTCATGACTAGAAACCTGACCAGACGAAAGCTTAAGATTCAAATCGTAGTAGTTACCGCTCCAAAGTACTTTGAAAGTGTTGCCATTGACGTTCAAGAACAATATCAATATCAGGAGGTGCAAGGCATAGTAAAGTAGTTTTTATTGACGAGACGCTGTTAACGACCGGACATTCTGAAATGCACTTTCCTCACAGATGGAAATAGAATAGAAAGTAGGATACGATTTTTGATGGTCTGTGAACCAGTCGTCGTAGTCTAGTAGGTAGTGTGTTGGCTTATTAGACGTAAAGCCAGGGTTCGAGCCCCAGGCTAGACATCAAAACAAAATACAAAAAGTATTTCTTCGGCGAATTCCTCTCAGCAGATTTCTGGCAAAAACTCTGAGAGTAAATAAAAAATTGCCATGAAAAGTTTCATAAAAATCTGTCGTTCGGAGTCGACTTTAAACTGTAGGCCCCGCCACTCATGTATAAAATTAACACACACAACATGAGTGGTGTGAGAAACTAGCTCGTAATCCTGACTGAAGGATTGTAATGACCAATTGTGTATGTATGTGAACCAGTGAATAAAATTTAAATAGTGAAAGAGGGGAAATCGACTTCACCAAGAAGTGAGAGCTGTGAGCGCAAACCCAAGGATTAAGACTCTCTTAGCACCATTAAGGGAGTATCAAGAACTACAGCACATTCAGACTGATGAGCCTCTATATTATGAGATGGAATCGTGCGACGATATTGTATCACAGATAAATTTTACATCTTCCAGCTGCGTTCAAATCAACGCGGAAAACTTCAACACAACAAGACAACAGGCATCTTGAGTTCCATATGAGAAGACGTCTGATTTACAAACACAAAGGAAAACGCAGATCGTTTTTCACCAACAACTCGACACATACATTTAAAATGCGAATATAAATACTGAATGTAAAGTCGAATACGCTTTATATATCAGCTTATAAAAAGAAAAGAAAATTAAAAAAAAATAAGTAGAATTGCTTTTATGGGCTAGTGAAGTCGCTATAGTTTATCAATCAAGTGTTGGCTTATTATTCGATAGCCCGTGGTTCAAACCCCGGCTCAGACATCTCGAACAAAACGAAATGTGAAGAAAATATTTCTTTCCGCTGCTTCCTGTCAGCTGTCTTCCATTAAAAACTTTTATTTTGATGCACTTGCCCAGTTGTTTTTCATATAATACGCAGCATGTTGCATTGTTGTACAGTGTCTTTATTAAGTTTATTCACACTAAATGGAGCCAGCAAGTCGGTATTGAATCTGCTGCCTTGAAAAAAGTTGGGGGAGCAATGAAATCCCCTGTCTAATACAAATCACGTAAGAAAGTTTTTATTAAAACTCCGTGTTTTCTTTATGCATTGCTACACTCTTTACACAATTGTATTTCATTGTCCTTCTTATCCTTGTTTTAATTCACAATATAATCGAAGGATTATATCATCCATGGTGTCGGCTAAATGAAGATTTCTTTTTTTTTATCTTTTTTTTTTTGAGAAAGAAAATAAAAATCTCTGCCGAAATAGTTAAAATCGTTGTATCTTTTGTCATCTGAATTTCCCTGTTAATCTTCTTCTGGCCCTTTGAAAAAGGCTTAAATAGTCCAATAAGAGGATCGTTGGGTATTAAATTTATTTTCGTTTCTTTCGTTTTCGCATTAAGTCCGTCTCCTTTGGGGTACAAGTGCTATTAAACGTTCATTAAGAAATGTTTGCATTAAGAAAAGCGGCATAAAGACAAAAACACAACAAAGACTTAAGAGGTGCGAATGCAAAAATAACAGGAAGTCAATAATATCCCCCTAATGGCTCATGAATGAAAAACATGATGATTTTATGAATAAAAGCTTTATCGTTGAATATGATTTCCTTAAAAAAAAATTTATAAGTTTTCTTTAACCCGTATCAAGCTTTGTTAAGCGTAAGCAGTTTTTTTATGTACCAAAAACTGCTTTGATAATTTGATTTTATCCGTTATTTAATGGACCTTAAATCAGCAGAAGAAAAAGACCAGTGATGGTATCCTTGAAATGTTTGTCTTGCACAACGTAAACGGAATAATCTCCACACTGGTTGAATGGAAAAGCGTACACACATTTTTTATTCCTTTTAAGTTCAATTTAATGTTGCATCAATAAACAATGATGACTTTTCGATTGCGATAAAATCATACCAACACACACTCATATACACATACATACAGAATTTATTTGGTAAAGAAAAATGCTTGTAAAAGGATATACAGTCAGTCGTTAATAGGGTAGCACACAGAATTCCCATCTGTTTAAACCATTTTTAGAAGGTTTAATTCAACCACATTTTGTTTTTCATTTCCACCGTAATACACAATGTCCTTATACGTCCTAACCTTCTGACAAATGAAATGCTGTACTGCTTGCTGTACGGCAAATAACTGAAACTGTTCACATAAATTCATTCGTTTTATTGTTGTTTTTGGTTTTCTGTTTTTTGTACATTATTTTGCTGATGTTTAAGATTTTTTTTTCTGAAAGTAGCCAGAGGGTGAAAGTACTAAAAACAGCAAACGAACCAATTCTTGAAGAAGTCTGCAATAAAATTAAAAAAAAACCAAAACAAGTGAAATAAAACATAAGAGACGTTATTGCGTCCACCTTAGCAGAGCTGTAAAGGCCACAGTTTAGATTTGTGAACATTTGTGGACCTTATCTTGCAACCACCTGATCTGTTGACGAATCTGAGACCGTCAAACAGAGGGTTATTTTGCCTGAAAACCTGGCCAAAATTAATAGAAGTGGTTTATGAGTTAATGGCTGGAATTTTTTGATAGTGTTAGTGATAATTAGGCCCAAGCATGAACCCAACTGATTTTGGTTCTAATCGGTCCGTGATTTCGCCTAGACCACATACAAATTCACCTCGAAATTTCACTTATTTACACATAATTATGGTAATTATGCAACAATCATGATAAAAATTATCATGGATCAGTTCCGAAATCGTGGTGTAAAGTTTGGTATAAATCGGATTACATTTGACCCTATTCCCCTTATAAAGTCCCCATTAGAATATCACGTTTGCGCTTATAAATGGCTTAAAGACATCGGTATCGTGATGAAATTCGGTATGAACGTGTATTTTGTAAATCTAAATCATATTACCAAATTTTTTTATGGTCGGTCCAAAATAGAGCCCCTTAAGGAAATATGTTTAGCAATTATAATTGGCTTAAAAATTTTATTCCCTCGATGAAATTCGACATGAACATGTTTAATATGATCGGATCATAAGTGTCCTCTCTCATTCTATTGTGAAATAAGGCCATATGGCTTCATTACACTGCGTCTAATTTTTTTTTTTTTTTAATTTTTCAAAAAAAAAGTAAAATTTTCAAAAAATCGCCAAAAATAATTGCGCAAATTTGCACAAACTTTTTTTTTGTTCCTGAATGTAGAGAGTTCGTGTTTTCTTGTGGTATATAATATTAAACAACAAAAAACTACTTTCACATCTAAAATCCTTATTTTTTTTTGGGTAGGGTAAAAAAGTGTGAAATTTTTATTATTTTTAAATTTTGAACGAATAATTTTAACATTAATATATGAGATATATATATATATATATATATATATATAAAACTGAAAGTATCAGTTGTTCATACCTTTCAAATAAAAAAAAAATCAATATAAAACCTCTATTCGTTACGCCACAAAAAAATATCATATAAACCCACTAAAATTTCAAAAAAACACAAAAAAACGCATTTAATTTTCTTTACTTTCCTGACTTTGACATCGTCTCAAATCTACAAATCTCAACTTAAAGTCGTAAAAATTCACTATATAATGCAGAATTTTGTTGTTTTGTTTTGTTTGTCGAACTGCATACTCAGTTTCTTAAATTTCTTTAAATTCATTTTTGCCTTTTTGGCCAGCTTTTCAGGGTAAATGCCACTTAGTGCGTCATACCGAATTCAGCTCTAAAACATAACCCCTCAGATATGATGGTATTAAAATCAACATGAATCTCCCTGTTTACTACACGATACTTAAAATATGCTTTATATTGTGGTTTTATAATAACAGTACTGGACATTGACCTACAGTTCCCTGAGATCATCATACAGTACTGAGTACTGAAGGGGCAAGACCACACAATACGGTCGATAAGGTAAGATTGGCCCTTGTGGCGGCGTAAATCAGGCTGAAATAGTAGTTATAAAAACATTCACGTAATTCACTCATTCAAAGGGTATATTGAAAAGCGATACACAGTTTTTGTTGAATACAAAGGTGGTTTTGGAGATTGTACACCACATTAAAGAACTTTCAAACATTACAGATAAAGTGAGATAAAATGGGTTTCTTGGCATTCCTTGAATATCAGACAAAAAAGAACACTCTTGTATTGGTAAATCGTTCTCTTCATTGGTACTCGGATTATGGGATTTAGTACATGAAGCCTATCTACAGTCCATCTGAGAAACCTCATATCGGCCATAATGAGGCCCTCGCAGAAACTATATTGGCAAAGAAAAAGAGGACGCAACGGAATATCCTCTATCATTAATCAACGTTTGAAGAACTGGGACGACAATTTCGGCACCATTTATTCGTTTAATAGGCTCTAGACAGTTCAGAATTGAACTTAATTTTCATCGTAAAATCATTTTCAGGTCCTGATGCCTCTTTTTGTATGAATAAGTACGAGAATAAACAAAGTTTTCGAATTTGAAACAACAACATTACTCATATAAATATAAAAGAGCGATCAATGCATTCCAAAAATGTACTTTTTAATGTGGGTTTAAGGCTGTCCATCATTTTCACAGGCAGGTACTTTAGGTTAGTGATTACCGGCTTCTTTTGGCCTAAATACCATGACCCGGGTACCACCGACATATGGTTTCAATAGCACTAGGCAATGTGCACAGCAGCTCATTTCTTACTGCATATTCTGAACGAGCAATTGGAGGACATCTCATCATTTCACGTTGAAGTGATGTGAACTGGCCAACAAGATCGTACGATTCGCCGCCGTTAGACCCGTTCTTGTGGAGTTTTATGGCTTATGCGAATAAGCCACAAACCACAGCGGTGCTCAAAGCCAACATAACTCATGCAATTGGCCGAACTCAGCCAGAATTGGAGAGCAGAACAGAGCAGCCAATGTTACATCCCACATATAAAAGCATCAATCGGTCTATCAAATGAGCATGACAAATGCTGATGTTATCTCACAAACACTTCATTTTATTTAAATATAGACAGGAAATATATACGAGAAGAGATGTTCGATATTTGAGATGAAGAGAAGATAAATCAGATTAGTAGGTGGAGTATTGACGTATTAGACGAGAGCTTGTAGTTCAAAGTTTCTGGAATCAGTCGTTCAAAATCGACTATAAACCGTAGTTTCCGCCACTCATGAAGAAAATTAACTCACACAACATCAGTGGTGTGAGAAGCTAGGTCATAATCCTCACTGTAATATAATGTAATGACCAATTACGTCTGTGTCTCTATGTTTTACTTAAAGAACACTTTCTTTTAAAACTCATGGCCATATTTTTTACAACGGGTAAACGAAAGTCAATTCTTATCGATGAATGTTTTACTTTCAATACGCTATGCTTACACTGCATGTGTGTTATCGCTTCATTTCCCATGGATTTCTAATAACAACCAATACACTGAAACACACACACTCACGCATTCACCCTACTGTGATGAAAGAGAAAAATTAAGTCAAATCCTTAAATGACTTGATTTATGGCATTTAAATAACAAAACATTTCCAAAAGAAGAGAGAAAAACTCTTAAATGAGACTGAAATTAACTGTTTTCTCTCTTTGAAATATTTAACTTCAACAAGAAAGGCATGTTTTGGTTGCTGATTTTGATGCTGCTCACAAAACTTGTCGTTCATATTCATTCAGACGTTATTAACCTTGAGACATTTGCCTAACTGTTGGGTGGTGTAACCAATTCAACTGCACAGAGTACTATTTTGTTTTTTTGGTACAAATTTAATGAAATTTTAATAAATTGATCCCTTAAGTCTCAAGTTGAGAAGGCTTCCTTTGTTTCTTATTCTGTTTTTTTTTTTTGCTTGTGGAATTGTTCATTGTAAGTTGTAAGTGACATTGTCTGAGGCCTGTGTTGTTGTATATTGAATTAGAATGGAATTCTTTGCTGGCAGCCAGCATAGAATGTCTACCTTAAATTAACCAATTGACTCGTGTCGTAAATTCCTGGTAACATTCAGAATAATTTATTTTCTTTTGTTTTGTTTTGTTTTGTTTCGGTTTTGTTTTGTTTTCAATTAAATCATGTTTTGAAGCATTTTTCCAAGAAAGTTTTAACAATTAATTAGAAAAGTATGATGTTTTCTTGTTGATTTGATTTACCTAGGAATAGAGAATAAGTTTCTAATTACTTGCCATAGACAAATGACAAGCTTCAATTTAAAATTACGATAAAAAAATAAAACAATATTTAATAAGGAGAAGTACTAAAAAGTATTAAAAAGTGAAATTAAATTAATATTATTAATAAAGTAAGGCGTATGCCAAAAACTTTTATGACATTGATAAGCCTTCTTACGCAGATAATCTTATTTTAAGGTTAAGCGAGTTTCTTCTTATCAATCAAGTGCTGTTTTAGTTCAGGTATAATATTTTTAGCTTTTAAAAACGTTTAAAATATGAGCCCAGGGATTGCAAATAAAATAAAAATAAATTTGTGTTCAGTTTTAATTAAAATTCTTTATTATTCGCACAATTCTGCGTGCCACTGTTCACAACTTGATGTAAACAACAACAATTGCTTTCATTTGTTATTCCTCCGTTTATACCCTTTGCATAAACAATAACAATTACTACAAAATTCGTCTGATCTTTGTAACGGAGATCTTCAAACCACGATTACTCTCTTCAAACACATCGCGTCTTCACACAAGACTGACTGAACGTCACTAACTCAGTCGCCTACTTTGCCTTGCCTTTTACACGGCAAAGTAAAGTCTGGTGAATGTTTTTGAAGGCGAACGTTCATGACTTCGCCTTCTCGAACATTATCGTAAAAAACGATGTTTACATTTATATTTGCAGTATTGTTGTTCAATTTTTGTTTATTTGTTTTGCCATTTTTTATGCTGTTGTTTGTTTTTATATTAAGCTGTACGATAATATGTAAACAGGTTTGTTCACTTCATTGTTTTGTTTTTGTAGCTTTTGTTTATAATTTTAATGTTAAGCGATGTACAAGCAAAACACCAGTATCTAGATTTTTCATTTTCGTAACAGTATGATTTACAATTGCGTGCGATCAACTATACAGTAAAACCCCGCTTAACGCTGTTCCGCTTAACGCTGTTTCAATATTACGCGGTAGTATTGGGATTTCCCCAAAATAACACACTGTATTGATACTTGTTGTATATGTGTGCACATGAAACGGCCATGCACCAACCAAAAGCGGTGCACTATATAGTTTTGATGTATGACCTGGGGTTTGAACCGTGGCATCATGTGTAATAAGCCAACACACCACCTACTAGAGTACGGCAAATTCAAGATGAGTAACACATCGCATAAAAAATCTCATTAACACGTAAAAACTCTCGATTTTCATTTCATTCACACCGAATCTAAAGGACTCGTTTTTATTCCTTTAAGACATATAAGACAGTCACAACGCCCCTCCTTATAATTCCTTACTTTGTTTCGTTTTTATTTCATTTTTAATGAGCTTCTGGCAAGGGACGGGTCTTGGAAGTATTAAGTGGAGAATCGTGTACTGCCTCGGTTGAAGCTTTCAAATCTGTCTAAGGGGGCTAGGAAGCGGTGCTTGAGATATTTTTCCGGGGGAAGTAAAATTGAGCTATGACTCATTGCTCCTATGGATTTTCGCACATTGTGACACTTTACAAGTCGCCGTAACCTAGTAGGTAGTGTGTTGGCTTATGAAGCGTAAAGCCAGGGTTCGAGCCCCAGGCAAGACATCAAAACAAAATACAAAAAATATTTCTTCGACGACTTTCCCTCAGCAGATTTCTGTCAAAAACTCTGAGAGTAAATAAAATTGCCATGAAAAGTTTCCCAAAAATCTGTCGTTCGGAGTCGACGTTAAACTGTAGGTCACGCCACTCACGTATAAAATTAACGCACACAACATGAGTGGTATTATAAACTAGGTCGTAATCCTGACTGAAGGGTTGTAATGACCAATTATGTATGTGATACTTTACATAGTGAAAGGCTTTAGAGATAATGAGTCGTATAAAGTTTATAAATAAGATGCAAACATGTATTCCTTTGTGCTAATCGAATGCCGTCTCAACCTTCCGATGGAGGCGATTGTGATGGGACTAACGGCAAGAATACGTTTAAAGCCAATATTCTGTAGCTAGTATGTTGGCTATCTCATCAGGCATCTCGAAAAAAACGAAATATAAAAAATTTTCTTCGGTGACTTCCTCTCTGCAGATTTCTGACTAAAACTCTGAGTGTAAATAAAAGTTGCCATGAAAAGTTTCTCAAAAATCTGACTTTCCTAGTCGACTTTAAACTGTAGGCCATGCTACTTCTGTATAAAAATAATACGCACCACAAAAATGTTGTGAGAAAAAAAGGTCGTAATCCTGACTGAAGGGTTGTAATGTCCAATTATGTATGTAGTATTCTGAACATATCATCTGAAGTCTTACTGCTTCAGGCAGAATAAAATTAACGACAAGATTCATAGAAGGTCACACACAGTGCCTGAAACATGCTTTATAAACCAATTGTTTGCCTTTTTGTGTGATAAAATTTTTGTCATCTCTAACCTCACTCTTGAGACTGCTGTAGAACTGCTGTCATTGCCTTTTGCATAGCTTTACGGAATTTAAGTTAAGGAGTTCTGCACAGATCGAAAAAATAATAATTTGTTGGTGGAAAATCCGACTTTATGATCGTAAATTTTCCAGATAAACTCTCTCAGTTTCTTTCAAGTTATCGAAGACATGAAGACATGGCCTAACGCTGCCATAATAGAATACAACGCCTTTTCTGTTTAATAGTTGATGTTCAGGCATTGTCACTATTTGCATAGCTGCACCTTGCTTCGTTCATGATCGTTTATGCACATCATTGTCGTACGTAATTTTTTATAAGACGAACTCTTAGGTAATGGTCCCTATTCATGCGGTGCATTGTATTGGAATAAGAAAAAGAGGTTATGGTCTGGAGGACAGAGAATAGTGTTTGTGGATATTAGATTTAAATTTTGGGTAATTGGCCGTAATCATTTGCTTCAGAAATGGTTTAATTTCATGCTGTTCTAAAGGTAAATTTGCAAATGGAAATTCGTTTCATTGAATTTTTTCTCTCTGCAACTTTAAATGGCACTTCACAATCAAACACGTTTTTGTATTCAGATTTGGCTGATAACTGCCTAGTACTCTTGCATCATGCACTGTGTTTATGCCTTTTACGTTTTTTTCCATAATTACAGCAAGTTTTTCAGTGATTGGTCGACAAAATGCGGATGTATATTTAACATCAAAATTATGAGAACGAAAAGAAGCAAATCTATTCTTTACTTTTTTGTAAAGGGTCCGCCAAATAACTTTTTTTTTTTGAAAATGCTTTAAAAAAAACTACTGAATATTTTCTCAAATTTCTTTTTTTTATTTGAAAGTACAATCCTTCCGGTTAATAATGGAAAACAATTTCATTCAAATGGCTGCCTCGGCTGGCCATGCAGTAGTCTACACGATCGGTCCAATTTTTAAGCACATTATCGATTGTGTGCAGCTGTATTTCACCAATGGCTTCACGAATATTGTCCTTTAAAGCGTCAATTGTCTCTGGCTTGTCGGCGTAACACTTATCTTTGACGGCACCCCACAAATAATAGTCCAACGGTGTCAAATCGCAGCTCCGAGGTGGCCAAACGACATCAGCTCTGCGGCTGATAATGCGATCTTCAAAAACAGGGTGCAAAACATCGAGTGTAGCTTCGGCTGTGTGGCACGTAGCGCCGTCCTGTTGAAACCAAATGTTGCCAAAACACAAATTCGTTCAACATGGCCCGATAACGATCGCCATTGACTGTAACGGCCACTCCTTGCTCATTTTCGAAGAAAAATGGCCCAATTATTCCTCTGGACCAAAATCCGCACCAAACACTGACTCGTTTTGGGTGCGTCGGCTTTTCAATGTATTTTCTGCGCCCCAAATGCGACAATTTTGCTTGTTTACATACCCGCCAATTCACGATAGGACTGAAGTTGGCTACAAAAGGAGCATAACAAATCGCGAGCAATGTGATATCAAATCGTAGAAAAAAAATTTACGAAATGCCCTTCCTAAACCGTATGGTGAAGTTTTACGTAAAGACATGCTTTTCCAGACGAAATAAGAACTTAAGACACACTTCAGCTGATGGAAGGCTTTGATGACAAATAAACTACAAAGATCACGTTTCCAACCCATTTTAAAAATTGTGTTAAATGATAACAATTCTCCAAAGCAATAAATTGTAAAACTCAAAGGAAATCTATGACATTATAATACTCAGTGGCCAGGAATATTTCATCATGATTCTTATTTTTTTTTTTTTAATTTTTAATATTGTACGCTGAGACCCTATCTGCATAAAAGAATTGAAGGAAGATCTTATGAACAGTTTTCTTTATTCCAATTAATCTTAATGGCTGCTTTAATTTATTAAATCATTAATTAATATTAAAAGAATGAAAAAACCTTCAACATTTATTTTTCCAATTACAAAGCAACCGAATTTCTTTTCAAACAACGCCTGTTTTCCATGGTTGACTTATTTCGAAGAAAAAGAAAAACCCGAATCTTTTACAAATTATTTGATTGATGTACGACGTACGTTTACCAATATTTATGTACATACGTAAGTAAGTAAGCCTTTTGCCAGTTAGTAAAACAGCCCATTCATCCCATCCCCATCCCGATTCCATCGCATGCATGCCATCATCATTTGTATCACCATTGTGAGTGAAGTCGTTCAACCGCGTATTTATTTATCGAAATTTTACACTTTTAAAGAGAAAGAAACAAAAACAAAAACAAAAATAAATTAAAAAAAAGAGAGAAAAACTTCTGAATACCTTTTTGAAAAAGTTAAATACTTTCGGCTTCAAAAAAATTAAACAAAACGAAAATAATGGAAGGATATGAAGACAGTGTGCGGAGAGCATAGTTACGGGTGTTCGAACGTGGCTTATTTTCTTGTCAGTCTTAATGAAAGACCAACTTTTTAACATTAACCAACAATTATTGTTGTTGTTGTCGGTGTTGTTGTCTTGTTTTGTATTGATTTAGCAACAGGAGGGGAACCAAAAACAAAAAAAACCAAACGTGAATGAAAATAAAAGACGGCTCTTCAAACAGTCTTAGTGGATTATTGGGGTATGGGAGAGGTATGAGGTTTTTTGAATTTAAACAAAAGAAAACAGTTTTTCAAACACAAGTAAAGGATATTTAAACTGAAGTCAGTCAAGTCAGTTTTTCATCATAACACCCTCGCACTTTGTTGTTCATTTTTTTTTGTTCTATTTGTCGATGTATGTATGTATGTATACATGCGTGCATAAGTATGTGTATGTGTGTGTATTTGTTGTTGTATTTGTTAGTATGATACGTCAAGAGAAGAAGCAAAAAACGACGGAGAAGAAAAATTCGTTGCGTTAAAATTTTTTACGTGATTTGTTTACAAAACTTTGCCAACAAAACGAGGGGGAAATTAAAAGCGAACGAAAAAGAAAGCGTAACACAAAAAACTACGAAAAAAAACAAAAACAAAAACAGGAACAAAAACAAAACAAAAGAACTGACATTAAAGTGTTATTTGTTATGGAAGATGTTGTTGAACAAAACAGTGGTGAGATTGCATAAAAACTGTGTTGCTTTAACGACGCTAAATATTGTTACGAAAATGGAAAAATCAAGATACTGGTGTTTTGCTTTTACATCGTTTAACATATAAAATTATAAACAAAAGCTACAAAAACAAAACAATGCAGTAAACAATCCTGTTTACAAATTATCGCGCTGCTTAAAATAAAAACAAACCCCAGCATAAAAAATGATAAACAAATAAACAAAAATATACCAACAACACTACAATAATAAGAGATTTCGAGAAGGCGAAGTCATGCACGTTCGCCTTTAAGAACATTCATCAGACTGTTTACCCTGCCATATAAAAGGCAAAACAAAGCAGGCGAGTGAGTTAGTGAAGTTCAGTCAGTCTTGTGTGAAGATGCGGTGTGTTTGAAGAGAATAATCGTTTGAAGATCTCCGTTTTAAAGATCTGTCGAACAATTGTCTGGTAATTGTTATTGTTTATGCAAAGGGTGTAAACATAGGAATAACAAAAGAAAGCAATTGTTGTTGTTTACATCAAGTTGTGAACAGTGACACACAGAATTGTGCGAATAATAAAGAATTTTAATTAAAACTGCATAGAAATTTATTTTTATTTTATTTACAATCCACGTGATCATATTTTAAACGTTTTTAAAAGGTAAACACATAACAATATGGAATACATCTGCCGGAACAATAACCGGCATTCGGGCATTTGTAAACAGAATCTTAAGAATTCTTTGGTCAAATATAAGGTCGCAGCAAAATATATATGAAAAGCGTATAAGAAAGCGTATATAAGAAAACCAAAAAAAAAAATTCCAAAGAAAAAAATTTTCAGGGGATGGCCCCTAGTCATGCAATCTATAGTATTCGAACTAGGAAAATGAAGTTAGGTTAGGTTAGTGTGGTAGCTTTCATACCAAAAGCTCACTTGAGCACGCATAGCAGCCCGTTGTGACGCCACAGGTGAACGCAGTCCCTGTACTGACCAAGTTCCTCCGAACCAAGGAGGGAGAAGTTGGTCAGCGCAAGGACTGCACAGGAAAACGGAGTAGTAACTTTGGATTGAATTTCTGTTTATTCTATTTATATATTAGTGACAGAAATGAGTTCAGCGGAAAGTGATTTCCACATATGGATAGCCCAGCTAAAGAACGAATTCTATCTGTAGTGCAGTGTACGATTAACTGGCCAATTGACCACAAGCGCACTTGCTCTCTGAGATACACGAGTGTTACGTACGAATATATGAATGCCGGGAATATTGCTTGAGAAAAATCCGTTGCAGTAGCGATAAAATAGTGAAACACAAGCCACATTTCAGCGGTGCTCTCACGAATCAATAGAGCTGCATACAATATCGCCATTAATGAGCAGCTTCCCCTCTCTTTCAACGGTAGAAAAACCTGAGAACAAGTTTCTTTACTTCGCTCGAGCAAAATCCGTTGAAGTAGCGATAAAACAGTGAAACACAAGCCACATTGCGGCGGTGCTCTAATGAATCTAGAGACCTGGATATGACACCGTCATTAATGAACTCCTTCGCCGCATCTGTAAAATCGACTTTGGGTCACTGGCCCATACATGAGAGTTGAATTGAAACATAAAGGAAAATCAACACGCAGACTGAAACACTCATAGAGAGGACAAGTTCAAGTTGAACTGAGGAAGACACATACACACATACATAATTAGTTATTACAACCCTTAAGTCAGTGTTACCACCTAGTTTCTCACATCTTTTTTGTAGTGTGTGTTAATTTTAGACATGAGTGTCAGGACCTTTAGTTTAAAGTCGACTCCAAACAACAGATTTTTTTGAGACACTTTTCATGGCCATTTCATTAACTCCTACGAGTTTTTACCAGAATTCTGCAGAGACGAAGTTGTCGAGCGAAATATTGTTTCAAATTTCTTTTTCTTAAGATGTCTGACCTGGGGTTTGAAAGCGAACACACTACCTACTAGACTACGCCGACTTCAACGAAGACACATAAAAATAGAAGACTTTTTCGGATAAGTCTAGACAGGCTAATCAAACTTGATGTTTTTCATTCATTTATTTAAATGACATATGTATACCACGTTACAATACTTTTATACCACTGCTGCTGTTGAGGTAACAAAAAAAGTTCCTCTCACATTATATATTCAGTTGTCTGTGTGTACATGACCTCGTTTTGTTGGGAACATGTTAAATATTCGTGTGCCCTTCTTTGCCGTGCTACTAAACGTTTCCTAATCATTGTCTATGTGGCATAGCCTTTTGAAATCTACAAACAAAAAAGGCACGTTAGCGGCTGGCTATAAAATAAGCTACAAATCTTGCCACACTTTCGTTTTTTTTTTATTTGACAACAAAAACAAACAGCAGGTATATAATAAGGAAAAAAAGCTACCACTTAAAAAAGTATTTGCAACTGCTGACACAACATATGTACATACATACATATATTTATTGCTGCTCGTAGTTAGTCAATGACAGGAAGTTTTTCTACACACAAAAAATATAAACTTTCAAGAGTCAGAGATTTTTGTTATGCTCGAAACGTTTCAATTTCTGATTTTTAGCCTTAGAGCCTATAAAAATTCAATAGCTGGGGGAAATAAACTCGCTCTCTCTCTGTAATTCGATGAATGATGATGAAAATGAAAATAAAATTGAAGAAACAAAAACAACGGAAAACAAAAAGTTTTTCTTCTGCAAATTAGTCACTTTGCAATGGGAAAATAAACACCGCCATACAGGCAGGCAGGCAGGCAGGCGTTAGTGAAAATAGCGAAATCATAGTTTTTTTTTTGTTTTTTTGATATCGCGATGCCAACTTTAATTTTCACAAAAACGAGGTGCCTTCGCTAATAACAAACCGTCAAACTTGGTAGACAGATAGTCAGTCAGTGCAGCCATAAAGGCGGCACAAAACAGCTACACACACAGACAGTCAACTACACCAGCCAAACAGTCTCCAATTATGTTGACTGTTGTTGGGCTTATGTTGCACAACCATTGACTTGCTTCACTTTCTCTCTCTCTCTCTCTCTCTCTCTCTTTCTCTTTGTAGTTTGTTTGCAAATGTTTGTTTGTTTTGTTACTTTTGTGTTGGATATTCAACATTCATCACGGATACAATCAGTTAATGGAGTGGAGTGTATTTCTTTGCAACTCGCCCTTATTCCTTCTCTGCCCACTTGAGCCTTCATTTGTTGTAAATATCAGTGCGTAAACAGCCCTCACTGTCTGTAGTTTATTTGTGCTGAGCAAAAAAAGGTATTTTTTGTACTTCGCAACTGTGTAAAGGATAAAAAGAAAGAAAGCAAAAGAAAAAGAAAAAAGCCGCTCTAACTCAAAGGAGGATTATGGATACACAATATAATGGCGCACATAATTATAATCACGCAGCCTTTAACAACAGCAATAGCAACAACAACAATACTAAAAGCGTCAAATAAAGTAGAAATAAAAGTAAAGTAAAAGAGAACACTTAATAAAATTGTTTCCAAACAATGATCAAAAAGATAATGTTGCTCATCAAATTTATATAATAAAACGCACAAAAACAAAAAACGAAAAAAGAAGGAAGGCAGCATAATTGTTTGCATTCCATAGATATGAAGCAAAAGTTTCCAAGGAACCAAACGATAGATTTCTTATACAATATTTACACGAAAAAAATTTGTTTTTCAAAGTTATTTCCTTAAGTATCATTAGAAAAGCCATGTTATAGCAGCCATTTTAAGGTGGCATTAAATTTAAACTTTAAAAACTTCCAATCTTTAATGGAAACATACAGTGGCGACATCTCAAATAGCAGGTTTCACAAATGGAGAAATTAATGATAATTTTCCTTCAATTGTTGCGAAAAAGTTATAAACTTTTATTATATTTAAACCACCTATATTGTTGGTAATTAATTAATAGTGATTCTATTTTAATTTTTTTGTTCATATATTTTTTTACATAATTTTTTAACAAAAAAAAGTTTTTTCGACGACAAATTAAATAGCACACATTAGAGTGCATCTAAAATTCATTTAAAACTTAAGATTAATTAAAAATTTTTATTATGTTAAATAAATTTAAAATTTGTTAATATTATCAGTACTTTGTAGGAAACCCGTTATTTTTAACAACGGCTGTGCATCGACGATGCATTGACTGAATCAGCGATTGGCATCTTTCTAAAGAGATGGAATACCATGCTTTTTGAATTTCAGTCCATAAAATGTTCAAATTTGTAGCATTAGCACGATCGATTCTCTTTTCAAATCGTACCATAGTTTCTCAATCGAATTTAAATCCGGAGATTGATTGATTGATACATCAATTTTATTATCAGAAAACCATTTTTTAACGGACTTAGCCGTGTGCTTAGGATCATTATCCTGTACAAGCTTCCGCTTAAGAGGCATTTCTTCCTCAATGTATGGCAACATTATATTCATTAAAATGTTTTTGTAAGCTAATTGGTCCATTATACCCTCTATTCGTGTTATAGGACCCACACCGTACCATGAGAAGCTTCCCCAAACAAGCACTCTTCCACCCCCATGTATAATGGTTTTTGTTGTGTACCTTGGATCAAATTCTGTGTTTATATTTCGCCTTACGTATGACCTTCCATCCGAACCAAAGCGGTTAAACTTAGATTCGTCCGTGAAAAGTACATTATTCCAGTAAGAAAGTGGTTTTTCTAAATGGGCCTTGGCAAAATTAACTCGGTTTATTCGATTTTTTTTGGACACATGTGGTTTACGCCTGGCAATGCGCCCAAACAAGTTATTTTCTCGCAATCTGTTTTTTATTGTACTTGTGGATATGTTTAGTCCCAACTGTTGTTGAATTTTTTCCCGTATTCTTGGTGCAGTTAAAAAAGGATCACTTTTGCTCATTTTAACTATTAATTTATCTGTCCTTTGAGACGTTATTCGTGTGATGCTTTCAAAAAATTGAGTTTTTTCATAATGTTTGATTGCGTTATACACTTTTTTTCTTGAACAATCCAGTTTCTGTGATATTTCGGTAAATGTCAGACCGTCCGTGCGGTATTGAAGGACGAATCTTCGAAAGCTTGGATTAGCGTGTTGGCCACGCCCCACTCTATGAGAATAGTAATACTTTATATTTTAAATAATAACTTAGATAATAATTATCAACTTTATACCTTTTTTTCTTAATCAAAGTGTTTATTTTAATCAAAATATAATTTTTTTAAATATCTTAAGACATGTGCTATTTAAAATATCCGCGAATATAGCGAAAAAGAAACAATAACTTTCAGTTTCTAAAAATACACTTCTTTTTTTGGAAATTTTTTTTTTACAAATTAACAACAACAAATAACTGTAAAAAGAATTTAAATAATTGAAGAAATAAAAGAGAAAAAATGTGTATGAAAATTTTTACACTAACCGTGCTATTTGAAATGTCGCCACTGTAAATGGCAGAGTATATCTTTTGGAAACTCTAGAAAGGTAATTGGTCTTTACAATCATTTAGTCAGGGAGGGAGGGATGCATGCAAACAAGGTAAAGTTTCTGATTGTGGTCAACGTGGCGACCACCAGGACGATCCTTGTCTTGCTGTATTCAAGTTGACACGCAGCCTCCTCGTGGCCCCTCCTGGATGGCATTCTAGCACCCGCTAGATGTTAACTAATGCGTGCAGCGAATGTCCAATCCCCTGGACGTTAAATTTGGGTTGTGCGTAGGGCTTGGAACCCACCACGTAAAAACAATTATCCAATGAAAACCAAGACAGAATCCTATAAAAAGATCCCCTCTAAAGTTGACGACCACGGCAAACGAATAAAGGACTATGATTTACGTATTGGCACATGGAACGTCCGCACCCTTTACAGGGTAGGCGCTTCCGCCCAGCTGGCGGATGCCCTCATTAAATGTAGGACTGACATCACTGCCATTCAGGAAATGCGATGGGCAGGACAAGGATGCAAAAGGCTTGCATCTTGCGATGTATACTACAGCTGCCATGAAAACAAGCACGAATTTGGATGCGGATTTGTGGTTAATAAGAGACTTCGTCACCTTGTCTCTGGGTTCACACCTGTGAACGAAAGAATAGCCACAATCCGCATCAAGGCAAAATTTTACAACATCAGCCTAATATGTGCTCACGCCCCGACGGAAGAAAAGGACGATGTGGTTAAGGATGCCTTCTATGCTAAACTCGAGGACGTATACGATAAGTGCCCGGCCCATGACGCCAAAATCGTCCTCGGGGATTTTAATGCAAAGGTCGGGCGGGAAGGTATCTTTGGCCCCACTGTCGGACAGTTCAGCCTCCACGCAAACACTACCTCCAATGGTATGAGGCTGATCGATTTCGCCGCGGCGCGTAACATGGTAGTATGTAGCACTAAGTTTCAACATCTCGACATTCACAAGGCTACATGGATGTCCCCTGATCGGTCAACATCTAACCAGATCGATCATATTGTGATAGACGGAAGGCACGTATCCAGTGTACTAGATGTGCGCACATTCAGAGGTTCAAACATTGACTCGGACCACTACCTTGTCGTAGCCAAGTTTCGATTGCGCATTAGCGCTTCGAGGTCTGCGCACTCTAGTGCATTGCGAAAGCTGGACGTTAAGAAGCTGCGATCACAAAGGACAGCTGAGGCGTTCTCCGCTCAACTCTCGGATAAGCTCCGTCGTTCCCCATCTAATCTTAACGACATTGGCGGACTGTGGGCCAACATCTCCCACTCTTTGCGCACTACTGCGGAAACAGTCCTTGGTTTCGAACGCCCACCCCAACGAAATCAATGGTACGATGAGGAGTGTCGCGAGGCAACTGCAGCGAAAAACGCCGCATACAAGAAAACGTTGCAGTCTGCCGCTACGCGAGCCATTGTCGAGAACTATAGAGAGAAGAGAAGGGATGAGAGACGCCTTTTCAGACGCAAGAAGAGGGAGCAGGAAAGGCGTGAGCGTGAGGAAGTCGAGATGTATAGATGTAGGAATGACGCTCGAAAATTCTATCAAAAGGTTAAGCGTCTAACCGAGGGTTATAAACCCGGAGCGTCTTCCTGCAAGGACGAAAATGGAAACTTAGTATCAGATCCGCAGGGAGTACTGAGGTTGTGGAGGAAACACTTCTCTACTCTGCTACAAGGCGATGACGACACCAATACCGCCTTTAGAGATGATGTTCCGAACCCGATCGATGATGACGGCGTGGAGTTTCCGCCGCCTAGCCATGAAGAGGTCAAAGTCGCGATTACGCGCCTTAAAAACAATAAAGCGGCAGGTCCTGATGGCCTCCCCGCTGAATTGTTTAAGACCGGATGAAATGAGTTGGTAGGGCGCATGCACCAGCTTATTTACAAAATATGGCTAGAGGAAAGTATGCCCAACGATTGGAACCTCAGTGTCCTCTGTCCTGTCCTGAAAAAGGGAGACCCTACTATATGCGCCAACTATAGGGGTATAAGCCTTCTCCCTATCGCATATAAGGTTCTTACAGGCGTATTGTGTGAACGACTGAAGCCACTCGTCAAAACACTGATTGGACCTTATCAGTGCGGCTTCAGACCTGGCAAGTCCACCATCGACCTGATCTTCACACTACGCCAAATCCTGGAAAAGACCCACGAGAAACAAGTCGACACACACCATCTTTTTGTCGACTATAAGGCTGCCTTTGATAGCCCCATAAGGGATCGTGTTTTTGCCGCAATGTCTGAGCTCGGTATACCTGCGAAGCTGATAAGGCTTTGCAGAATGACGTTGAGCAATTCCTGTAGCTCCGTCAAGGTAGGAATGGACCTCTCCGAGCCTTTTGATACCGTGCGAGGTTTCAGACAAGGCGACCCCTTATCATGCGACCTCTTCAACTTCGTCATGGAGACTGTTCTGCGAAAGGCAAGAGTGCATCGCAGTGGCACTATTTTTCAAAAAAGTGTCCAGTTGCTTGCGTACGCTGACGACATTGACATCATAGAGCGTACGAAGCGAGATGTTACTGCTGCCTTTAGTGCTATTGAACGCGAGTCTACCAAGATGGGTTTGGTAGTAAATGAGGGCAAAACAAAGTATATGTTATCGACGAGTCAAGACGCGCGGCGTATTGATTCTCAGATTACGGCCGATAACTATACTTTTGATACGGTCAAGGAATTCATCTATCTTGGCTCCGTCGTTACCACCAGAAATGATGTCAGTCTGGAGATCAAGCGCAGGATCACTCTTGCCAACAGGTGCTACTATGGTCTCAATAGGCAATTGAGTAGCAGAGACCTCTCTCGTACGACAAAACTAACACTCTACAAGACACTCATCCTACCCGTGCTTCTTTATGGCGCAGAGGCATGGACCCTATTAAGTACAGATGCAGCGGCCTTGAGAGTGTTCGAGAGAAAAGTACTGCGCAAGATCTTCGGTCCAGTGCGAGTTGGCGATGATTTCCGTATCCGATACAACAGTGAGCTGTATGAGCTCCTCAACGACATGGACGTTGTACAGCGTATTAATATCCAGCGGCTGCGCTGGCTCGGCTATGTCGTTCGAATGGAGGAGGATGCGCCGGCGAGACGGGTATTTGATGCGGGAATCTGCGGAAGTCGGCGAAGAGGACGACCTTGCATCCGTTGGAAGGACCAAATCGAGGAAGCCCTGTCATCGATTGGTGTGACCAACTGGCGTAGGCGCGCACGAAGCAGAGGCGCCTGGAAGGATGTGTTGCGGCAGGCCGAAATCCGATAAACGGGTTGTTATGGCCAATTAAGTAAGTAAGTAAGTAATCATTTAGTCAGGACTCAAACCATCCATGTTGTGTTTCTTAATTTTAACCATGAGTGTTGGATTAAAGTCGCCTCCGAAGTACAGATTTTTGAGAAACTTTTCATGGCATTTCTATTTAATCTCAGAGTTATTGACAAAAATCTAAGTAGGTTGCCGAAATAAATAGTTTTTCTCATATATCGTTTGGTTCAAGATGTCTGAGCCAGTGGCTAAACAACGGGCTTTTGTCAACACACTACTTACTAGACTACGGTGACTTCTAGCTAAGCAAACTCAATTCATAGCTGTTATCAAAAACCTTATGAAATATGTCGTTCAGAGTGGACGTTAGACTGCGTGACATTTACTTACTTAATTAGTCACTACAATCCTTCAGTCAGGTTTACGACCTAGCTTTGCACACCACCCATGTAGTGTGTTTCAATTTCATCCATGAGTGACGGGACCCACAGTTTAAAGTCGACTATGAACAACAGATTTTTGAGAAAGTTTTCGTCGTATTTCTATATATACCCAGAGTTTTTGTTAGAAGAAATCGTTTCCATACTTTGCTTTATTCGAGATATCTGAGCCAAGAGTTGAACAAAGGGCTCTTGTCAACACACTACCTACTAGACCATGGCGAGTTCCAGCTAAGCAAACTCAATTGTTATCAAAAAGCTTATCAAATCTGTTGTTCAGGGTCGGCTGTGTTACTTAATTCTTTATTACAATTTCGCATTCAGAATTACGACCTAGTTTCTTACACCACTTATGTTGGCTGCCTTCCAAAATGTATCAATACAATGTTTGTATGCAGTTCTACTACTGTATATAAACCATGTAGATATGCAAAGTAAGCACTGCGTTAAAAATGCACATTGACGACGTTTTGAAATAGTATACATTGTAAACATTTTGTACAGCGGCATTATGAAACACGATACTTTGTTCAAACACAAAGCAACTAACATTTTGAAAGGCAGCCGTTGTGTGTGTTAATTTTAACCATGAGTGGCGGTACGTATATACAATTAAAGTCGACTCCGACAGATTTTTTTCCTTTCTTCTTTTTTTTGGGAAAGTTTTCGCGGCAATTCTATTTTTTGCAGAAAAACTGCTGAGAGGAAATTGCCAAAATAACCACGGCGCTCATCAAATAAGCCAGCACGCTACCTACCGGACTACGGCGAATTTGGTATACCTGTGAATACTCAAACTTGGTCACAATAAGGTCATATCGACGCCTCCATTCTATAACGTTCTAAGTGTACTTAGAACGTTTTTAATGTTCGTGTATTTTTAAATTCTACGTTCTCTAACTTAAATACTATAAAAAACTGTTAAGATGCGCCGATCCGTTTCGAAGTTATAGAAAAAAATCAACTTAGAATACACATATAGTCGTATGCCGCGTGAAAACTTTGAGGGCTCATAACTCAAAACACACTTTTTCGACTTAGAATATTATAGAACGGAGGCGTCGATTTGAACGCATTTGTTACGAGCTCAACTAGTTGAGAACAGAGTAAAGCCTGTTTGGCTTACAAGATAATTTTTTTTAAGTACGAAATGCCACTGCATGTCGCAAAAATTGAGTCGGCCTTAGAAATCTATAACCCACACTGATATTCCTACCTAGCTGATGAAAATAGAGACACAGTTGACTGCCAACAACTGTAGAAACTCCGAGTTTTTATGAGCTAGAAGATTACTTTCAAGAGATGATAGAAGTGGAAGAAGTTATAACTATACAGAGTCTATTCGGCTCAGACGAATATTTTATACCAGTTTGCGGAAAACAATTCAATAAAGGCTCCTCACATGTTGAAAAACATATGGTTTATGCATCATGATAATAAATCCGTTCACTCATCATGACACATACACACATGGTCATTACAACCCTTCAGTCAGGATTACGACCTTGCTTCTCACATCACTTACGTAGTGTGTGTTAATTTAACACAAGAGTGGCGTTGCCTACATTTTAAAGTCGACTTTGATATGACAGATTTTGGAAAAACCTTTCATGGCTATTTTATTTATTCTCAGAGTTTTTGCCAGAAATCTACTGAGAGGAAGTTGGAGATTTTGGCCTGGGGTTTGAACCGTGGTCTCACATTTAATAAGCCTACCAGACTACCTACTAGATTTCGGCGATATTTCGTATCAAGCTGGGTGAAATAGAGACACAGTTGGGTGTAGAAACTTCTGGTTTTTATGGGCCAGACAGGCTCATAGGAGACTGATAAATATTTGTAAGCAATTTACTTCAATATTTGTAGAAATTATTTATTAAAAATCGCTTTAAAGTTCTAAAAAATTTAAGATTTATGCACTGTGATATAATATATCTGATCACTTAGCACGACCAATTAGTTTAAATATCTCCCCAAAAGTGAAATAAATTCCAACTCATGTGAATAAAATTCTAATTTTATATAATTAACTGTGTAAACAAACCATAAATTTTAATTATTAGACCAAACAAGCTCGAACTCAGGCTCACTGAATAATTAAAATTAATTGGATTTTAAATAGAATTTTGCATTCAAACTTTAGTTTGACATAATTAATGTGCACCACCAAACACAATCCGAATTTATTGTGCATTCCCATGCCCAATATTAATACCCGATAACCACAAATTATATCGCATGCTGTCAAGTTGCATAAAATTGATTAAATTTTGTTATGCGTGCCACAAACCACTGAAATGATAATTTTTCGTCCTTCTCTTTAATATTGTATATTGCATTGGCGGTCTTTATTTATTTCTTTTCTTCGTACTTTTTTTCTCCAAAACTCTACACGAACAAAAAAAATTTTTGAAAAAAATTTCATAAATTTCCCCTCAGCAACGGTTTGCTACAAAGTGTCTGTGTTGCTATTTTGGTCACATCGTTCGTATAACACGCTTAATATTCTTGGTGTTGCGGCGAAGAAAAAACGAACACAATTTTCATTCACCAACTGGCCTTTTGACCAATTTATGTTCGAAATGCATGTCTCGCTCTCTCTCTCTCTGTTTCTTTATTTTTTTTATTTCTCAGTTCCTTTTATTCGTTTTTGTCTTGCCAACTAACTTCGAAGGCAACATAACCAAGTGCACAATAAAATGCCATATGAAGTGTTGTTGTTCTTTGTTGCTGTTGTTATTGCTGCTGTTGTTTTTTTTTCGGAAAGTTTCTTGATTGCCTTCTCATGCAAACACTGGCGATAAGGATGAATAATAGCAAAAGGATACGAAATTGATTTATGAAAGCATTCTGTGCGTGTATCTGCATCTGCATGTGATACTTAAAATTTTGAAAAACATAAATACGTACGTATTTATTAAGAAATAATTCCCAAAGACTAATGGCAAGCATCATATCATTTCAATTAAATGTTTTGCTTCAACAATAAAAATCTATTTGTTGTCATTAAAATGTACACCATTTCCAAAGCGAAAATCTATATACAGCAGGAATATCCTTCTTTACTTTATACTTACTTTTCTATTTAAATTCAGAAGAAGTATTTCCGTCAAGTACGATAACAATCCTTCACCTTCAATAGTGTACTACCGAGACTGTACAGAGAGCGTATTCCCCGGTACAACTTTGCATTTGTCTTTGCTGTTCTCCCAATAATGAGTATTTGCGCATAACGAGCTCCATCAATTCGTGTTAATATACATAAGGCATCTCCTCTTATAGGTTGTGGAATATAACATCTCCGAAATGTCAGCTGTTTGAGTAGAGTGTATCCGGAATGTTTAATTTTCCATGACTGTGACGCTTAAAATAGGCTGAATTTGGCCGATGGTATGGTTTGTGCTGGCTTTGAACACCGCTATAGTTTGTAGCCTATTCGTACGCACTTACGATCTAAAAATTGGCCCTACAGAGTTAAATTTCACGATCTCGTTGGCCAGTTTATATTACCACCACGTGATATGACCATGCCCTCAAGACGCTTCTCCAGTATATCCAACGTGACATGGGTAGTGTAGCGCATAGCGTCTTTCTGTTGTAAATACATCTCGATGATATTCAAATCATCCAATCTAGGATAGTAGAAGTTGACAATCACCGACTAATAGCACTCGTCGTTGACAGTGATGGCCTGGACAAAGTCAATCTCAAAGAGATGTGTACCTATGACATCGCCAGCCCATAATTTACACCAAACCGTGATATTTTCAAAATATATTGGACGCTCCCGAATCTAATGTCGATTGGTATTGTCCCAAATGCAACATATTTATTTGTTCACATACCCATTCATCGAGAAATGGAAATCATTGCTGAAAATGATTTTTCTGTGAAAATTAGGTTCTATCAACAACTGCTGCAAAGCCCATTCAGCGAAAACGCGTCATTGTCTATGTTCGTTTACCTTCAGTTTCTGTGTCAGTTGAGTTTTGTACAGGTGCGGGCCTAAGTCACAATGCAAAATTCGCCAAAGAGTGGTCTCAGAGAGGACGTTTTCTTGCGAGCAACACGAAATGGACTGCATCGGATTCTTCTGCACACTGTCAGTTGTAGCGGAGATATTTTCGACAAATCTTGCATTTCACCGATGTTTGGGTGTTAATCACTCGTTTACTGAACCGGTGGACTCGAATTTATCCTTCACATAGTCCTCTCGGTAGGAGTTTTTCGACAATCGTAAAATGGGAGAAGTGTGCGTTAAATTGCGTTACTAAATTTCTTTTTTCTGTTCGGCTTATGAGGATGACTTATGATGTTTCTTTTTGCTCTGTAAGATTCGAATTACTGTTGCATTGTTGCACTTCTTCTAAGAGTTTTGCATGCCGAATTCGGTATTCTTATACCCAACACATCAGCATTGTTGAGCAATAAAGCAAAACCTTGTAGTAAATGACGAGTACCCAGAATATTTCAGAATATTACGAGAAATTCTGAGTAGATACTCATGAGGTTATGGCATCCATTAGAGATTTCGGGTGGCTTTATTACAAATTTTTTTAAACCTGTTCTTCAAGCTTTTTTGTTATTGTATTTTATTGTTGTTTAAGCCATGCAATTTTAAGGTCCTTATCCTTCAACATATCAACAATTATTTTGAAAACTTCTGAAGCTCCAAAGTTGACACTTTTAATTCTGAACTACGGAAATATAGAGCTGATTCTATCTAAAGCAATCAAGCAATTTCAACAAAACAAGGCTGGGGAATCTGTAACTTCTAGAGGACGCATTGCAGATGACGGACAGAGAGTCTTTACAAAATATGAATGCATGGAGAAAAATCAACTACTTTCTGCGAACCTATGGCTCGGAGAGAATACCATGTACCGAGACAAAAGTCATCAAACAATTTCGTCAGACCTGTCACATTATTGGATTATTGGAGGTCTCATCCATTTGTATCCGGAATATTGCTTCGATTACCAAACTTTCGGGCTGGTTTCCAGCATTGGGTAGTCGTGCTTTGGTGTGCAGACCCTGGGGCTGACCAACTTCTTCGATAACATACATACATACATAACTGGTCACTACAACCCTTTAGCCAGAATTATACCTAATTTCTCACACGTCTTATGTTGTATGTCTTAATATTATACATGAGTGGCGGTACTTACAGTTTAAAGTCGACTCCAAACGACAATGTTTTGTGAAATTTTTCATGGCAATTTTATTTCACTCTCAGAGTTTTTGCCAGAAATCTGCTGAGAGGAAGACGCCGAAGTTATTTTTTTTAACTTTCGTTCTGCAACAGCAGTTTTCTGATCTGGGATTTTAACCGACGACTTACGTCTAATAAGACAACACACTACCTACTAAACTAAGGCGACTACTTCATCGAGAAAGCTGATGGAATTACAGGGACTGTGCTTACTTTGTGGCGCCACAAGGGGCCGCTATGTATGCTCAAGTGAGCTTTGGTAACAAAGCTACCACTCCAACCTACCTATCTACCTATCCAGCAGTAACAAAGTCGACCTACGGTGAATATTTTGACGAACACAGAGTGGTATAAATCTGCCATCTTTAGCGAACTTCAGTCTTTCATTTTTACTCAAAACACTGGAGACATGTTAGAACGGTACAGCTGACTAACCGAGCCTACTCTTGGCTAGGACTGAACATTATTTTCAGAAGCACATTCTAAACGTTAGGAATGTGTGTATAAATAAATTATTTTGTTTAATCTCTCTCCTTAAATTATTTGCGTTTGTCTGTCTAACTGTGCAGTTCATTTAAATGTATTTGCATACGAACACAAGTGTGGTTATTTATGAGTCTTCATGTTTCCGATGATTGTGATGAGAAGAATTGTGATTTGTTTTGTGAGCAATATACATACGATATGATACGATACGATGTTTATGTTTCTTTTTCTGAATTAATTAATCTTTTCATAGGAATACATTCGAGATTAATTCACCATAATATTTATGATTGCAAATGTTTTAGTTTTTAGGTTTTAATAGCATTCTCCGCTTTGCCTTTTTTAATTGCTTATGAAAATAGAAAGGGGTACACACAAACACAGTGTGGGAGAGAGTGAGAGAGAGCAATTAAAGCATCTGCAAGGAATTTAAACATGAATTTGAATGCTTTAACAAATAAATATTTTGAAATATGTATGCACTTATACATATTTACACTAATTTACAGAAAAACACTACCACACATACATATATATCGATGCAAATATATGTTTATACACTTGTAGAGAAGAATAAAACCTAAGAGGACTTCTCTTATATTATTCTTGTGCATATTAAATGACAAACATACGTATACAAACACTTAAACATACATGATATACTTTTCATAGTAGGATTATAAAGAAAGTGAACACATGCAACCTCACTCTCATACTCTCAAACACACTCTCATGATTATTTGTATATTGAACAGCATTGAGAGAAAATCAACTACGAACACATTGTTAACCACAACGTTCATTCGTTCGTTCGTTCGTACTTTGCATAATACTATTGATTTTATTTGTTTGTTTGTTTGATTGTTTGATTGTTTGCTTGTCGGTTTGGTTGTTTACTTTTTAAATGCTTGATTTATTGGCGTTTGTGTTTGTATTTGGTTTTCTAAGCATACATACATGAGTATGTATGTGCTGTTCGATTATAGAAAATGAATTTTAACTAGAAAATCAAACAAGCCCCATGCCACCACCCGAATCAATTGCCGTTGGCATCTTTTAAAATCGTTGCTCGCAAAAAATCTTAATCATATTAGAGCCTGAAAATCTCCATTAAATTGCTGCAAATTTTATCCCCAAAAGCAAATGTCTACGCCTGATTTTAAGGAACACAAGCAAACTTACACACAGACACATACACACATTGAAAATAAATTAAACTCGTATTTGTATTGAAGAGTGTGGATTTGCGTGGAGGAATTATTTTTATCAGCAAAATTGTCAAACCGTAGGAAAAATTAATTAATAAAACGGCAGCTGTTCGCAGCATCAAACGAAAGGAAAGGCTTTTTGTCTGAAAGGAAAGAAAAAAAAATCAAATTAATGATCAAGACTTTTAGCAGGGTCTGGTAGGTAAATTTAATTGCAATTTTTTAAAACCTGTATTAATGTTCTTGCAATTTTAATTTATTTGATGAAAAGTCTTATATGTTATTTCTATACTTACCCAAACAAATGAAGTTTTTAGCAGGATAACGAAAATAATTGGAATTTTACGGAACTTAAATTGCTTCTAGCAATTGACAAACAGCCTAATATTATTAGGTGTAAGCAATCTAATCGCTTTTTTATGAAAAACGAATTCTTGATTCAAAAATTATTTTTTTTGCCGCCAGACCAAAATTTAAAAAATAATCATTATCATTTCCATTACCGTACGTAAACACGGGGTTCATACATACATATATACATAATTGGTCATTACAACATAGCTCCGAATGGCTGGCTATGTTCTTGGATAATTTTATTGTATGTATGCTGTTCACGCTCTCGCCGTAGTCTAGTAGATAGTGTTTTGGCTTATTAGGCGTGAAGTTACGGCTCGAACCCAAGTCAGACATTTTGAACAAAACAAAATTCAAAATAATATTTCTTCGGCGATTTCTACTCAGCAGATTTCGGGCAAAAACTCTGATAATAAAATAAAATTGCCATGAAAAAGTTTCTCAAAAATCTGTAGTTTTGGAGACGACTTTAAACTCTAGGTTCCGTCACTCATGTATAAAATTAATACACACAACATAAGTGGTATGAGAAACTAGGTGGTAATCCTAAGTAAAGAGTTGTAATGACCAATTATGTATGTATGTATGTATGTACGTATGATAAGTACAGCTTCAATGGTTGGTTTGCAGTCAAAAACATGACCTAATACCCGACGTTTGCCGCAATCAAAAGATACATGTCCCACTGTGTCGAGTTCACCCGAGCTGTATGGAGAACTACAACCATCTGCTACCTTAAATCGATGCTGCTATTACTGAAAGCACCCATGACCGGACAGTGATGCTGTGAAATAATGCTTCACTCTGCAGTGAGGTCTTGTAATCCTCATTTGACACAGGTTAACACAACGTAAGTCCATAAACCATTGCGTTAAGTCCCTTACCTTTTTAGCTATTTCAAAATGTCTCGTGTGGATATCTATGCAGGATAGTACAGCAATTTTCTCTTCGGAGACTATTCTGAATGTGCCAGAGACGCTTAAGGTAGAGTGTCTATGCTAATATGAAAGCTTGTACACGTACAGTAAATGTCTGGGCCAGGTGAACATAGCTGTTGCACTAATAGTCTCTGTAGTCTAGTGTGTTGGCTTATTAACCGCGAGCCCGTGGCTCAAATCCCAGCTTAGACATCTCGAACAAAAAGAAACGAGAGTAAAAAGAATTACCATTAAAAATTTCTCTAAAAAGTCTATCGTTCGACTTTAAAAAGCAGTTTCTGCTAATCATGAATAAAATTAACACACATTGCATGGGTGGTGTGAGTAGCCAGATCGCAATCCTGACTGAAGGGCTGTAATGACCAATTATGTATGAGTACACGTTCCTTAGGGATCTAAAGGGCCACTTTACTGTCAGTAAATGTGCTTTTATTCCTACTCGATGTATTTTACACTGATTACGCCTTTCAGCGTGAATAGTAATACACAGTGAACGAATACAATCTAAGAACCAACTTTTTCGAAAAAATTTCGTGTTCGACGAGAAATATTTGGCTGAAGTGCTTTGGTAAGTGTAGACGATTATTATAATAGGATCGAAAGGTATCGTGTTCATCGTGGGTACCCAATAAGGATGTTCAGATCAATTATACCCAAGATTTTAGCATGACCAGCTATGGTTGTACGCAAGTCTTCTTCGAAAATGTTTACAAGTTAACTTGGAGATCTGATATAATATTGTAACACTGTTGACAGCTTCCCAGAATATCCGTATTGTAGGTAGGCATGACCTACAATTTAATATCGATTCTATTCAAAAGAGATTTTGATTTATAGTATACGCCTAGTAACCCAGTGTATTCCCACTAGGTCACGTCCACCACATGCTGTATTGTGTTTACTGTAAAATTATTTGTATCTTTGGCTCCGTACTACTCCCACTTCGTACTTGGTACCATTGCCCGTTAACAAATAATTACATTTTATTTCATATCCTTTCTAAAATATCCTTCAAAGCATGTCATACATTACAACCGTACTTCATAGTATTTCTTGAAATACTTTGAGAATATTTAACAATTTGCTTTACGTTCGTAATGCAATGCAACATCGTTTACCTTTAAGCCAAATTTATACAAATATTTGCTGACACATGAATACTTATGTATTTACAAATACAAATGCAATGTATTTGGCCTTAATTATTGAATGTTTATTGAACTTCTGATTTTCGTACAGCTCTTATCCTTTTAATTCATTTAAATCTCTGTCTTAGCAGCACTCATATATATATCAGAAGGTTTACATATGCAATATGCATGCATGTATGTACACAGATTTAATGCCCATAAATATGTTTGATACTTCGTTCGATTTATAAACGTGCAAATATCATCGTATCGTATCGTAACGTAACATAACATAACATAACGTAACGTAACGTATCGTATCGTATTGTATGTAATATTTTATGCAAATTATTGCTTTTGCTTTTCTACTCTCATTTCTCTTTATTTATTTTTTAAATAAAACTAAACTGAGTGCATTGCATAATCAATGCCATCATAGTATGCATCCATGTATGTATGTATGTGCGTAGGTATAGCAGGAGCATGTTTGTGTTTAGTTAACAAAGTTAACGATACTGATGGCACTGATTCTAAAACAACCTGTATTGCGAAATATGAATCTATTTACAGATGCACATACATACACACGTGAGTATGTATGTACAGAACGAACAAAGTTTATAGAAATAAGCAAGTAAGTGGCCTTAATTCAATATTCAATTGCCACTAAAGAAATATAGTGCTTTAGAGTTGCCAGATCAAAATACATATATTCCTATATTCTTTTAGGGAAAAGAGTTGTATAAATCACAGAACGCGAACCTTGATATGTTCTGAGAATATGGCAAAATGGCAAGAGAGTCTATTATCTGGCCGCGTATGAGTCAGGATATTTTTAATTATATTAAAAATTTGCTGCATGTCAAGTATTTCAAAGAAGCAACACGAAACTTACAATTGGACAAAAAGAAATTCCCAGCCATGGGTTTGATATTGGTGCTGCAGATTTATTTCATTTCAATAATCAAGATTATATAGTATTCATTGACAGTTACACTGGGTATTTAAAATTTAGTAAACTCGCTGATACAACAACCAAACAGGTAATATTTTACCTCAAAGAAATTTTTTCCACATTTGGTCCGCCACTTACGCTAGAAACTGATAATGGGCCGCAATTTGCTAGTTCGGAGTTTAAATTGTTTTCCTATGCATGGAAATTCAATCATCGTACAAACTCACCATATCATCTTAGCGGCAATGGATTAGCAGAAAAAGCGGTACAAATAGCAAAAAAATATTTTAAAAAAATCATCTTACGACAACAGCGATTATCACTTAGGCCTGTTGAATTATATGAACACACCAAGAGGAAATTTGGGCTCACCATCGCAGCGACTCTTTGAGCATAATATTCGTGGGTTAATACGAATAACAAAAGGAAAATTAGCGCAATCAGATTACCTCAAAATTTGCAAAAATCTAAAAGCAGAGAGAGAGCAACAAAAGCTTTATGCAGATCGTGGAGCCAAAGAGAATCCCCCTCAGTTCAACGAAGGTGACGCAGTAGTTTATCGTACAAATAACCAGAGCCTTTGGAATCCAGCCATAGTTAAAGCTCAAATACATCCTCGGTCATATATCATAGAAGATGACAACGGCAATCAATATCGCAGCAACTCCACGCATATACGTCCAACTCAGGCTAAAATTACAACACCTTCAAATCCAGTCGCTGAAGATAATCAACTTGACACTACAAAACAGCCCGAAGATCACGCGACTACATCAGCTACAGACACAAACATTAATTCTCAAATTTTAAGAAAATCTTCAAGAGTTAAATCACAACCACAGCGTTTACAATACTCTTAATTTAGCCTCGGAAAAGAGGAATGAGAATATAACGGCTGTGCTTAGTACAATTTAGCACAGTACATTTTATTACAGCGGTTTAGGCAAAATACTATTGTTAACAACCCGGTCTTGTTACTTTTGTAATATATATATATATATACCACTATTCATGTTTAGAAGCCATTTTGTAATAGAAAGATAATATTAATCTTCAATAAATACACTTCGTTTGAAATCTAATAATAAACTGAGTTTCTTATTTACATGTTCTACACTACACTACTTAAGATATCATCTCAATGGGTCACTGTGAAAGTAGGATTAAATCGCAGATCACTTACTTATTTACTCTATTGGTCGTTACAATCCTTTAGCCAGGACTACAACCCAGCTTCTCACACCACTTATGTTGTGTGTGTTAGTTTCATACATGAGTGGCGTGACCTACAGTTTAAAGTCGACTCTGCAAGACAGATTTTTGTAGAAACTTTTCGTGGCAATTTTATTTACACTCGTTTCATTTCCCTCGAGATGTCTTAGCTGGAGTTTGAACCACGGGCTCGTGATTAATAAGACAACAAACTGAACTGCCGCGAGTTTTAGTACGACAGCTTGATTTTATTTTCTATATACCTTAATCCAGACATTCATAACACATCTCAAGCTCTCTTAGGTATATCAGTATAAACGCTCTACATTAAATACATACATACATACATAATTGGTCATTACAACCCTTCAGTCAGGATTACGACCTAGTTTCTCACACCACTTATGTTGTGTGTGTTAATTTTTATGCATGCGAGGCGGGACCTACAGTTTAAAGTCGACTCCGAGCGACAGATATTTGAGAAATTTATTCATGGCCATTTTATTTACTCTCAGAGTTTTTGCCGGAAATCTGCTGAGGGGAAGTCGCCGAAGGAATACTTTTTGTATTTGGTTTTGATGTCTGACCTGGGGCTCGAACCCTGGCTTTACGTCTAATAAGCCAACACACTACCTACTAGAATACGGCGACATCAATGTCTCCTCTACATTAAATGCCTCCTACAAATGCAGGACAGTGTTCGAAGAGACAATTGCTGTACTATCCTGCATAGATATAAAATAGCAGAAAAGGTAGGAGACTTATCGCAAGGGTGTTTATGGACTTATGTTCTTCTAACCTGTATCAAATGAGGATAGTAAGACCTCACTGTGAAGTGAATTATTGCTTCAGACCATCATTGTCCGGTCATGGATGCTTTCGAAAATACCAGCACCGAATTAAGCTAGCAGATGGTCGTAGTCCATCATACCAAAACAGTGGAACACGTAATTTTTGAGTGTGGCAAATGTCGAGCACTAGGCCATGCTTTTGACTACAAACCAACTATTTAAATACATACATAATTACAACGCTTCAGTCAGTATTACGACCTAGCTTCTTACACCATTTACGTTGTTGAACTGCGGCCTCACGTCTAATAAGCCAACACACTACCTACTACACTAAGGCGACTTTAAGTGTACTTAACGCAATGTGTAAATCGAGTAACAAGTGCAATGCCAGCCAACTGTTTGAAAGAAGGATTTCACTTAAATTGGGTATACGCGGGAAGGAATGCAAAGCAGGCGTTTCAGAAAGTCTTGTAGTACCAGTAATAAAAACAATTTCTTCTAAAATGGCAACCCTTCAACTCAATTAAGGCTGCTCTTAAACTTATAAAAACAATAATAACAACAACAAATACGAATTCGAATACTAATAAAAATAAAAATAATAATGATGACTACATTGCCAAGAATGAGCATGACTTTGACGACAAGTGCAGTCAATATCGTATCGCAATTGTTATTAATGAATCGTACATACCACAACCCGTCAACCCACTTATTACCAGCAGCACTTTCCTTTTAGAATAGCCAGGCAGGAAATATTAAAATCTTTCTGCTTCAGTTGAGGCAAGTCTTGTAATATAAAATCAATAAATATACGAAACGAAACGTAGAAAATGAATGAATACGGAATGCAAGAGTACACAACGTATCACAATTATTACATGGTCTTGTTGTAATGTCAAGTAATGTATTGTAAATCACGACGAAAGGACACACACAATAATTAAGTTTAGACTGGCATGACAATGCAAGCAAAAAACGTTTACAAGGTAACCTTAAAAGGTAGGTAATCAATTAAATTTTCCTTTCTCTCTCCGATATTTTTGTTGTTGATGCAGATTCATTTTACTCCTACTTACGTACGTACATATGGCAACAAATAAGCACGAGACAAGGTACACTTATTTGTGTTATATTTACATGAAATTTTCAAAGTATTATTTGTATTTCTAATTAAATCCAATGTTGTTTTAATATTCATAAATTCTTATTAAAATTAGTTTCAATATTTTATTCAAATCATGTGTTAAAACAGCAGCAAATAGAGCATCACTTCATAATGACCTGAGCTGTTTTAGTTCTTGTAATTTGCTCAGTAAATTTTAAATGAAAAAGTGTTATGAAACTGTGATAATATATTAGAAATTCAGAAAAGAAATAGAAGAAAAATAAATTAAAAATTCTAAAGACAATATGTATGATCCATCGGGGTGTCCTTTAACTTGGTTAATAATTTTAAATTCTTGACAGTTATACTTTAGTGCGTAGTATGTTTGCTCTGGCTCCGGTTTCACAGTTACAATGATTTCGGAAATTGTCTTCAATATTATGCATGGGAAGTCAAAGAGGACTTCATGCAAATTGGTCAGTACAACCTTTCAGTCAGGATAACGACCCAGCTTCTCACACCACACTTACAGAATGATATATGCCGAGTAGTGTTTTTCACGGGAATTCCCGGAACGGGAGTACCCGGGAATTCCGCAAAATTTTCAATCCCGAAATCCCGGGAAATTTGTTCGGGAATTCCCGGGAATTATTATGAAGACATGAGCCAAATAGTGTCCAAATTAGCAGCAGTTGATGGTTTTTCCATAAGATCCATAACGAGAAGTACGTTCATAAGAGAATCGATATTGCTTAAAGGGTTTCACCATCCAAGAACTGAACGTGATGTCCCACAATTAATAATAAGTAGATTTGGTGAAGTTAAAAATGAAATTATACAACATATTGAATCACAGTTAAAAAATAAATCTAGATTTCCCTTGTTATGGATGAATAGGCAAGTATAAAAATAGAAGATACCTGAATATATGTTTGCATGGACAGGAAAGAACCTTACATAACCTAGGAATGGTATATATTCCCGGAAAAAGTGTAGCTTTGGAAATCCGCGATCTTATGGAAACTCGATTAAAGGAATACAACATCGCCTTTGAAAACCACATAGTCGCAACAACAACCGACGGACCAAATGTTATGAAAAAATTTGTCAGACAAAGCCCAGTTGATGGTGTATTTTGCCTTAACCACGCATTGCATTTAGCAGTTGTTGATATTCTGTATAAAAAAACTGAAGTGGAACCATTATCCGATTGTGGAATTGAGCGACAGTAATGAATTTGAAGATGAATTGGAAGACGACTCTGAAGATTATCTTTTTGTAATCAATACTAATTACAAATTGGTATTAGAACAAACTCGTCGTGTTATTAAATTCTTTAGAAAGAGTCCAGCAAAAAATTGTGTGTTACAAAAATATATATTAGCCGAATATAATAAGGAAATCTGTCTTGTATTGGATATAGTAACCAGATGGAATTTTACTTTTAAAAAATTCAATAAAGAAAAGCCTCATTGATTTGGAAATGGGTGATCTATGGATAGAATCCATAATTTGCAGAACCTTTTGGACGTTTTAAAGCCAATAAGATTAGCTGTGGAAGCTTTATGTCGGCGAGAAGTTAATATTATAACAGCTGATGTGATAGTTAATACTTTTTGCTAACAAATTTCTTCAATTAATACTTCACTAGGAAAGACAATGTTTGAATCTCTTCTATGACCAACTATTTGAAAGAAGCTGAAATTTTTAATAAATTTAATAAATTTTTTCCGAATGCTTCAAAATTCTCAATTATTTTATATGCAGAACAAATTTATAACCGTCTTTTTACTGAAAAAAGTATAGAATTAGAAGAAATAGAAGGCAACGATAATGATATTTTAGAAGATAAAAATTTTGAGGACATTTTAAACGATGCAATAAATAACATTAGTGAAATATCTACATCAAACACTAATGTACCTGCCGGTTCGATAAAAAAAATATCTAAAATTTTCTGGAGAATCTGGTAAGCAAACGGAAAACATAAAAAATCTTTTAGAGGTCTTGTTAACTATTAAGCCAACATCTGTTGAAAGCGAGAGAGTTTTCTCTCTCGCGGGTCAATATGTTAATAAATTTAGAAACCGACTTTCAGATGAATCAATAAACGCATTGGCGGTTTTAAAAACTCATTTTAAAAGTATTAAATAAATATGTTAATAAATATATAGCTTTTTTATGTTTTATGTATTTGTTTTTAACTAGTTTTTAAAATACATTGAATTATTTATTTTTTTAAAAAACTGTACCTTTTATATGTTTCTATTGTTATTTTGTTTTATGTTTTTGATCTCATTAATATGAATTTAAAATAAAAATACATACTTAACAAAGTAAATATATGATTTTATGTTCTAGGCGGGAATTCCAGGGATCCCGGAAAATTTCAAAATCAATCCCGGTTTCCCGGGAAATGAATAAGTCCGGGAAATGAAAAACACTAATGCCCATGGTGAAACTCGAAGGTATTTTCCCAGCGGATCTCTATGCCATCGAGAAGTGTGTTCAATTCAACTTGGATAGAATAAACAAAGGACGGAGCATAGCAATACTAACAGGTAGTCTGAGCTCTAGGATTCTATCAGATTAAATGGAAAATAGTATGATCAGAATATAATTGGTTTCAATTCTGCTGTAGACCCTGTCATTGGTTTCAATAAAAGCCAGCGATGGTATAATTTTTGCGTAGTTATCGGAAGCAACAGATTAAATTAAATAGAACATCGTGACTTGTTATCAGTACCTAAGATCGGATGGATTATTTGAACTCTTCCCTCATCCTACTATTTCTCATTTTTTTTATCAGAATCTTTTTAAAAATTTTCAGTTTCTTTACGAAAATCTTTCGAATAAAACACACTTTTAAACTCTTACAATTCAATTTCAACTTTTAGCTGCTAGTTAAGCTTATTAGATCGAGAGAAGGAGAAGAAAAACATTTTTACGATTGCAAACAATTGAAATTTTTCGTACTTAAGAAAATGACCAGAACAACTTCTGTTTTTAAAATATAAAAAAAATGGAGAAAAACCAAATTAAATATAATATCACAGAAAGAAAAGATAGAATAAACTGCCAAAAATATAAATTCCTTTGAATTATTTAAAAGCTGAGTCCAAAAATTGGATTGTCTTTCTTTTAAGTTATTTTTTTTTTACTTTTTATTTTTCCTTTAAACTGTGATGAATTGGCACTTTGCCAATACAATGCTTGTTTTTCTGCATTCACTCTCTCTCTCTCTCTCCACAATTGTTTCATTTCCTGTGATAACATCAAAATCTTCTCTTTAAATAAATCAAAGATGCGAATAACTACAATACACGCTTGCACACACACACAAACACACACAATACAAACAAACACATGCAAGCAAGTAATAAAAAGGATATGAATGGTGGTTAAAGAAAAAAATCGTAGCAAAAAAACAGGAATTAAACCATAAACAACATTCAGTCAACCAGCCAGTGTCTCTGTTCTTTAACAAAAATACACTTAAACAGACAGGCAGTAGGAAAAAGAAGTTGGCTTTCGAGATGGCTTTTAACTTATTTTTGTTTCTTCATGGTGTTGTCATTATTGTTGTTGTTGTTGTTACTTCAATAAACCACGAAAATAGTTAATGCCAGTCAATATAGAACAACTGTGAACCCCGTCAGCTTTTCTTTCCGTTTCCAGTCATTTTTTTTATTTTTCTTTTATTGTTGCGTTATTGTCGTTGTTGCAGCCGTTTTTATACTTTTTCATTTTAGACAAACACCAACCAACAGCCACACACACACAGATGCATACATACAAACAAATCCAACCAAACAGGATGTGATGTGTTTTTTTCTTTTTCTTTCAATTTTGCCTTTTGTTTTTATTGTTGTTGCCATTTTTCAGCAGAAATCCCATCTTAGCGGAAATACACAGCTGCTGCAGATTTATTTTCTGTTGGCGTCATATTAGTTTGTATGGCGGCGATAGTGTAAAACAAAATTAACAAAAACAAAAAAACACATCCACTCAGACACCGACAATATCGTCGATTAGCAGCTAATGTTTGCTAAATAGTAGCATGTAAAGGAATTCATGCAAATGCATTGCTTACTGGCCTCTTAAAATGTAAATGCAGTGGACAATTTCGAATAAATTGCCGGCATTCTTTATCATGGAGGGTCATTCAATTCAGACCAAAAATTTTTTTTGTTATCGTCGACATTTGGTGCTCGCTATTGATAGTGATGACCTAGCCAAAGTCGTTCTCAAAGAAATATGGGCCGATGACACCACTTGGGCAAAATTCATAACAAACAGTGACATTTTTAGGATGCATTGAACGCTCCTGGGCATCACGTGAATTGGTGTTTTCTAATTTTGTTTGTTGGCGTGCCTATTCAGCTCAAGATGAGTTTTCGATGACAACTAGGGTGAGTTTCCAACTGCTCCAGACTGCAATCAGCGAACACACGTCGTTGTCTAGAATCGCATATTTTCATTTCCCATTGTTTAGAGTCGGGCGTAAGTCATACATACATACATATTTACATAATTGTTCATTACAACCCTTCAGTCAGGATTACGACCCATCTTCTCACACCACTGATATTGTGTGCATTAATTTCATACATAAGTGGCGGGACTTACAGTTTAAAGTCGATTCCGAACGACAGATTTTTGAGAAACTTTTTATGGCGATTTTATTTTACTCTCAGAGTTTTTGCCAGAAATTTGCTGAAAGGAAGTCGCCGAAGAAATATTTTTTCATATTTCGTTTTGATGTTTAACCTGTGGGCATAGCTGCCAGATTTGACGATTTATCGTCATTTTGACGATTTTGAGCTCCAAAAATAGCATATTGACGATATGACGATTTATGCCCTTGTTTTGACGATTTTTGGAAATTAAAAATTTACGGATGTGCTCGAAAGGCGAGCGTTACGTAGGAATATATGATTTTTGGGAACAAGTCCCCTTATTTTGTTCAAGCAAAATCCGTTTGTAGTAGCGATAGAACAGTGAAACACAAACCACATTGCAAAGATGCTCCAATGATTTAATGAAGTTGGATACACTACCGTCTTTAAGAGCTACTAGGGCCTCTCCTGTATACGGTCGAGAAATCGCAAAATAGACGTTGAGGCACCGACCCTTACATGAGAGTTGTATTCCATTCTCGGTCGGTTATAAATGGTGTAAATAGTAACATCAGATGATAAGCTCTTAAGGAGGAACTGAAAAATGTGTCGGTTGAAGCCAACATTACACTGAATTTTCATGCTCAGAATATCAAGAGCTTCAGACTCCTTAATATTTACACCACCCATAGATTAAGGTGATGTAATATGTGATACAATTATGTGTCAATAAACAACACTGGGATAGATTGTTTAATACTTAAACAATTTTTTCCTGAATATGATATAAAATGTCTCCATTTTTGGAAAAAAAATTAATAAATGAAGATGAGGGGCGCTAGCTTTTAATTTCCAACAATTTTTTTTTAAATATTTTATTTTTGAACTGCACATACATTGACTTTATATGTTTTACTACAATAGCAATAATTTTGGTTTTTAAAAACTTTTAATTTATTTTTTTTTCTGGCGGCTTTTTGCCGAATTCAATAAACATCTTTGACGATTTTGACGATTTTTTCTTAAACATTTGACGATTTGGTGCCCCATTCATCTGGCAGCTGTGCCTGTGGGTTGAACCATGACCTTAAGTCTAATAAGTCAACACACTACACCTAGTCTACGGCGACTTCGGGCCTAAGTCACAACACAAAATTCGAACACAGAGTGCTTGTCAGCAACACCAAATCGACCGGCATGAATTCTTCTGCAGCGATAATGCTTCCATGTAGATCTTACATTTTGTTGACGTAAGGTTGTTGGTCAAACTTAATTTTGTCCCTCACATCGTCCTCTCAGTGGAACGATTATGGCAATCGTAAAATAAATACGGCACCCATTTTGTATTTTAAATTCTAGATCCGTCCGTTATGTTTTAGAAGCGCAGGCTAAATAAGTGACAACTAATATGACAGATGCAGCTTCAACAATATGACCGTTATCTACTGTCAAAGTGCGGAAATATCTGCTGGGAGAATTGTTAACAGCAGATCAAAAACCACTTCACATTTAACCGTAGATCGATCTTTGTATCAAAAATGATACATTTCAATTTTTAAGACTACATAACTTTAATTCAGAAAAAGTTAGATGCCTGATATTTTTATAATTCGTTAGTATTGTTATGGCCATTATTTTAAACCAAATAAAAAAAGAAAATTTCAAACAGGCGTTACAAAATTCTAAAACTTCATAATTCTGGCTTATGTATCATTTTTGATACATACAACTTTCCTAGCGATTTTTTGGTTTCGTGTAAATATTTTTTTTTTTTTAAATTTCAAAGATTTTGTGAAGCTTTATCGTAAATAGTATACTATTTATGGTTTTTGAGAAAGAATTGAAAGTTAAGTGTGGGACGAAAGTGAAAAGATTGAATTTTCTATGCTTTATATGTGCTTGATATTGTTTGAAGTAGTCATAGTCTAGTATGTGGCGTGTTAGCTGATTAGACGTCAGACCAAAGTTCAAACCTCAGATCAGACATTTCCAATTTATAACAAAAGGTTGTAATAACCGATTATATTAATATCAGCAACAAACTACTTGGAACAGAACAAACTGCCTTTAGTAGTTTGGAATGAAAAAATATTACCAATTTTCACGCAGATTGCTAGCAGCTGTTTCCTGAAATCTTGTAGAGTGTTTCTTACCGCTCTTCTCATATTTATCTCACTTGACAGGCAAACATTAGAAAAATGTGTTTATTACAGATAATAATATTTCGGTCAACTACGTACGTATGAGATAACAGAATCATTTGCTTTGATAATGATATATTTACACCTATTACGCTTTTTCGAAAAATGAGATGAAAATCTTAGAGCCTTTAATAATCATGCTTAAAGCCTTTTTTGAAATTCGAATGAAATGGCTTTTTTTCTAAAAAAAAAATATTTATCTTAATTTTTTGTTAGACAATTCAAACCATTTTCATAAAAATTTTATCACACAACTTGTAGTTTTATGTAAGAAATAATACTGTATAAATAGTTTGGTATTAGCTATCATACTTTCAGAGCGGCCCATATATCCTTTTTTAAGATTTTTAAAAAGGTAAGAAAATTAACGAAAATATATTTAAATAATGATGCTTATGTTTTTATGTTCCTTTTTTCATCTCAAATTAAAGTTTATTAGCAACAGAATTCAAAAACTTTTTAGGTTTATTGTGGAAAATGCAAATTACCTCCAGTGATTTTAATTGAAATTTGATACTTAGTGATAAAAATACTTACAGTGATTGTTAGGGAAATTAATTTAAGGATATTTATATAAATCAAGAGATCATAAAGAGATTTACTGAGTAATACTTGGTATTGATTTATGTTTTCTTTTGCTTTGTTTTATTATCTTTTCAACTCATATTTAATTTTGTTGCTGTAGATTAGTAACTAATTGAATATGATGGTCGTTATAAATTTCGTGGTCCACCGAAGTCGAATTGGCAGTTTTAGATTCAAGTAAATGCTACGTACGTAGCAACTATTTATAAAGAGAAAATTGTTATTGACTTAATCGAAACTTTATACCTCATATGACGTTGACAACAAATATTTTTAACGAATCACAAGAATGGTTTGTACCATCAGGTTTCAGCCAGCCTTCAACTGAGAGTGTTACTGATGCGAGTGACAATAAACTGTCCTATCTGAACAATTAGAAACTTATAAATTGCCACAAAGCAGGATGCTAGACGTCAAATTATTACCATTTAGAAAGAAATAAAACCAAGCTGACATGAAGTGCTCGATTTTTATGTAAAAAACCATGCCAATGTACATCATGTCAAAAATGTTGGCGGAAATTTCATAAAAGTGATAATAAAATGTAATAATATAAAATAATTGTATTAAAATGAATTAAAATATTAAAAATTTTTAATAAAATCTATCAATATCGTGACAATTCCATGTACTACAAGTATGTATCAAAAGTGATACATAAGCTAGAATTATGAAGTTTTTTTAAGGCTCGATCTACGGTTAAACGGCATTTTAGTGGACCGTAATACCGAACAAAGATCGCTGAATGACAGCAGATGTGATACTAATTTGCAACGAAGTTGTGAAAAGAAAATGAAGGTGGTTTTAGGAAAGCTTCAGAACGGACGACGGCAATTGATTGAAACTCCCAGAATAGGAGAAGAGATAATCCTTTCTACTACTATCAGGAGAATACTGTTTATCGTGTGAAAAGTTAATATAAACATGGCCAAATCCCCTTTTGCTTTACAATGTGAGAAGATTCCAGAAAAATTCATTCCAAGTTGTGGCGACATACTAAAAGACTGTTTACCAGCCACTGGTAATTCTCGAAAAGACTCAGACATGACTTAGATCTCCTTATATTGCTATTTCTCAACAAATGTTTTGATTGCCCAACTTCACAGAAAGGTTCTGGTCCAGCAATGGTGTTGGAATTTCGCTTCCGACCTTATCTACCTTGTCATTGCTGCTGCATGCTTCATGGCTCCTAATTTTTCATAATACTACCTAGAGAATACTATTTGTAGTCTGTTAGGCATATACGAGCATGGCCAAATACCGATTTGGCTTTACTGCAGGAAAAGATTCCAGACAAATCCATTCCAAGTCGCAGCAACGTAACGTCAACTGGCCACCAAGATTAAAAGAAAGGCATCAAGTGTTATAATGCTTGTAGTGAGAAAATAGTGGCCAAAACACTACAATTTCTCGGTCAATAAATAATGAATTCAAATGGTTTCACTTGTCATAACTGCAAAATAGAAACGATGTAAACTTTTCTATTTACTTTGCTGCTGCTGTTGATCTTTAAATATATTTATGATTGCAAATATTCCACAGACATATACATACGTTGCATACAGACATACATACATGCAAACATAATCTTACATATTGTTATACGCTTGTGGTACTTAAAACCATTTCATTTAACGTTTTGGATAAATGCCAGGCATCAGGAACACAGATAGACACAGCCAGACAAACAACGGTATTGTCTCCAACCATAGACATGTTACACCGAAGGCAGTCAGGCAGGCTTATTATATGTAGACATTCGCACTCACACATGCACTCAATTTAAACAATTGTGTAATAGTGTGTGTAATGTATTTTTTCCCCGCTTTTTTCTTTCGTTTTATTTTTCATTTTGATTGTGTAACAAATGTTTATAGACACGTAGCAGAGTAGTGTGTTGTACTATAATCAGTGCGGTTGATATATTAACTCGGGGGATATACTTCAAGTGTCATGACAATAAAAGGCGTCGAGATAATGGAACGAAACTAAACCAAAATCAAAAGAAAAAAAAACGAATGATACGAAATGGAATGAAATAATAAAAGAAATAACAAAATGCCATAAGAGAGAAAGAGAAAGAGAGAGTGAAAAATAAAACTTAATTTTTGTTTTTTACTTTAAAGTATATACACATGAGAGTGTGTGCGTGTGTTAATGGTTATTGAGAACTCCCATTTAAGCTGTGTTGTAGTCGTAGACAAGATGCCAAAGATGAAAACAACACTCGTAACACAATGTAAGACAAAGGCTAAGACAGACTGAAAAAAACGGAGAAAAAATCTTTCAAACCTCTAAAGTATCAAAAGGCATTAAATACAACAACAACAACATCCAACAAGATCCTGTACTCAACTATAATGACACTTAAAGGCCCAAACAGGAGTTAAATCAACGAAGTGCTACAAGGAGTGGTGGTGCACAAAAGTATAAAATCGAAATCATCATCCCCACCACCACACAACTCTTAGTTACTCATGTGTAAATATGTAAGTGTAAGTGCAGGAGTAAGGTGAAGGATGAAGGGTAAAGTGTAAGCGTATGTGTCATACTCATATTAAGAATATTATTCCCAATACATACACACACACACACACACACCTACACATACATTTTAGCTGGCTGCCAATAGGTTTCTTGTTGAATATAAATTATTAATGCATCTTGATTGTGCTGCATAACAATAAAATGAAAGCCTGCTAAGGTTACTAAGGCTCCCATTTATGCTCAGGCATAGGCTATAATTAAAATAATCGAATTTCTTAATGACAATCGCTTTTGTTTGAGGCACCAAAATTAATTAAACCTTGTACTTGTATTTGTATTTGTATATGTGGTACAATGCAGTAAAATTCATAAGAATTTGAAAAAATATTACAAAAAATACAAAAAAAAATTACTTCTGGAATGTTCAAGTGTTATAATGTTACATGGAAACCAAAAAAATAACAATGAAATGAAGACTAACAGACGCCTACAATTTCTTTTACACAAGCTGCATATAAACCTCAAGCAGAGAAGTAGTCTCGTATATTTGGCTGTTGCTTAACATCAATTGAAAGCAACTGACTTTAATTAATTTCTAGAATTCTGGACAATCGTATTTTCATTATTTTCATACATATACATAGTTTTGTTGAGTGCCCTTATAAGCAGACAAGAATCTTAGAAAAGAAAGAAATCTTTAAAGTTTAATTCATTCAAAAAGTTTGTTACTAAAGAAGGTTTAACGTTTTTGCTCTTATAGATCCTTATTTGGTTTCAAGCTTTTTATTATTTTGTCATCAGTTTCCTTGGTAAATTCCAGCTAAGCATGTGATTGATCTACTGTAGCATGTCCTAGGGTGGCAAGGTTGCCATCTACTACTGCATAGAATTATTATTACTATTGTCGTGCATTAGTATTGAAGTCGTAGTAGTCTAGTAGTCTAGTAGGTAATGTGTTAACTTATTAGACATGATATTAGACAGATTAGACATCTCCAGCAAAACGAAATATGAAAGAATATTTCTGCGGCGACTTCCTCTCAGCAGATATCTGGCAAAAACTCTGAGAGAAAAATAAAATTGCCTCGAAAAGTCTCTCAAAATCTGTCTGTGTTAACACACACACTATAAGTGGTGTAAGGAGCTATGTCGTAATCCTGACTGAAGAAGGGTTGTAATGACCAATCATATATGTAGGTATGTATTATCGTGCATCTTCTCACTTCCCAGCCTATTGTTTAGACAAACTTCAGTACACTGTTCTGTGAGTCAACAGCACCTGATATGCTCCGAGAGATGCATTAGTACCTCATAGGTTCCAAGACCGTGTTCTGATGAATAGTTCTCATTATCGATAAATCAATATGATTTCCATTCAGTACAAGTGCAGTTTAAGTTTACAGTGCCCTATCAAAAGCCGTATATCAACCTCTGGTTATTCACGAATAGACTCAGGCATGACTTAGATCTCATGTGATTGTAATTTCTCAACAAAAGTTTTGATCGCCTCAAACCAATTTGCTCTCTGCCTCTGCAAATATCTGTCCCACTGCACAGAAATTCACTGTTCCCGTCAGTACTGTAGATATTCCCCTCCTTTACCTTTCTCATTTATCTGCTCATTGCTGAGAGTTCACACATGGGACCCGGTAGGCGTTAATTCTATTATTGCCATCTAGCTGTTTCAGCTTCTCTTGACAACTCCATACTAACTTCCATTTAACCTGGTAGGAGCCTAGAGCTTGAACTACCTGTTAGTATTGCTATGCCCCGTCCTTTGTATCTTCCATCCAAGTTGAATTGAACACACCTTTCGATGGCATAGACTTCCGCTCGGTAGACACCGGCTAGATTCCCCATGGACTCTGAATAAGTAAGTCTGTGACCAGAATCTCCTTCTGCTGTTCCTTTATTCGTTCTGGACCCATTTGTATACCACAAAATCGACAATCTTTGAAGAGGCTATTGAGCTTCAAGATTACTCATTCAGTTTTGTTACTAAGTCTGATTGCAAATAATTTTCCAAAATCATAGAATTTACTGGTTCTGTTCAGGGGAAAGTTAACGAGCGAACTGTCAGTTAAGTCACGAAATCTCCTTATGAACTTTATGTTCCACTTGTCTCCCATTATCCTAACCATAGCCTCTAAAACTCTAGTCTTCCCTAACATGCGCAGCGAACTTTAATCCAACGGACCTACCTCACAACGATGGGAATCGTGTCCCACTGTTCGTAGTTTCTATCAATATCATACGCTCCTATTACATATTCAGTTTACACGACACTAGCTGTTCTTTTCTACACAAAAACTTGATATGTCACACGACTAGGCGGATCGTCTAAATTAAAGTAAACTAGTAGCAAAGTAGATTAACAATAATTATGTAGAATTTATGTCTTCAACTTTCTTTAAATTAAGACATGTAGATGTTTCACCATGGAGATAATCTGCGAATATTGGTAAGGCCTGTTGAGAAGTTTGCGTGACCTTGCTATAAATTTTCAAGGTCTGAAGAGAAGATATCAACACAACGATAAATGCCATGTTCTTTCTAGTCATTGTATGTTTCAGTAGTCTAGTAGATTAGAACTCCAGGTTATCGAGAGTCTCGTCATGATGGCATAGCCCACGGTACCCGAAGCACAGTGAAATACAATGCGTGTACCAACGCCCCCACACGCAATGATACAACCATATGACATGCAAAGCACATAACACATCACATCACCATATGTGGGTACCAATTCGAAGCCATGCATTTGGACATGACTTCCCTCTTGTTTACGGGTCGAAGACCATCTAAACTCATTCAATGCGTTAAGAGTGTAACGCCACATCGAGCTCGCACACTCCCCGCGATTTGGGTTTAAACCACAGCCACCACGTTGCTCCCACAAGGGGGTCTCACCAATTGCCGGGCAGAGACAAGTCTCTGGGGCTCCCGTCACCCGTGTTACCAGATTTAACCTTGACCAGTACTGCTACCAGTCGCCGTGGTCTAGTAGGTGGTGTGTTGGCTTATTATACGTAAAGCCAGGGTTCGAGCCCCAGGCCAGACATCAAAACAAAATACAAAAAGTATTTCTTCGGCGACTTCCTCTCAGCAGATTTCTAGCAAAAACTCTGAGAGTAAATAAAATTGCCATGAAAAGTTTCTCAAAAATCTGTTGTTCGGAGTCGACTTTAAACTGTAGGTCCCGCCAATCATGTATAAAATTAAAGCACGCAACATAAGTGGTGTGAGTAACTAGGTCGTAATCCTGACTGAAGGATCGTAATGGCCAATTATGTTGTGTATGTAGTACTGCTACCAGTTTAACCCCAAATAGTTCGCGACTGGTGGCACATAACTTTCGTTCTTAGAGCACGTCAAATTTATTGAAGGAAATCAAAAATACACCAAAATTAATTGGCATATATCAACTCCCTCAATAAATTATTTTATGCTGTTGTCTAGTAGGCAGGTGAGGCCATGATTCAAACTCCAGGTCAGATATCTCCAACAAAACGAAAAAATATTTCTTCGTCGACTTCCTTTCAGCAGATTTCAGCCAAAAACTCTGAGAGTAAATAAAATTGCCATGAAATGAAAAATCCGCCGTTTGGAATCGACTTTAAACTGCAGTTCCCCTATTCATGGATAAAATTAACGCACACAACATAAGTTATACGAGAAGCCAGTTCGTAAGCCTGAGTGTAGGGTTGTAATCACCCATTAAGTAAGTAAGTATGTCAGATGTTTTCTTAAATTACTTTCAAACTAGTTGCTTGTAATTAAAAAAAATAAAAAAATGCATTTAAAATATTTAATACGATGCATTTTAATTATTATTTACAACAATATCTTGTATTCCCAATGGAATTAAAAGTCATGCATGTATTATTTTGTATCAAACTTATGCCAAGAATAGCACAAAATTAAACAACAACCTTGGGTCATAAAAGCTATCAACTTATTTAACACACGTCAAATTTTCTATCAAATGTCAGAATGATGCAAAAGGCAAACAGAATTCTGTTTATCTTTTTGACATGCAATTGATAAGGACATAGAAGATGTAGTTTCATTAAGAATTACAAGTTTTTGGAAAACAAATACAAACAAAATTATGTTTACTTATCACAAATGAAAAGAAAAATAAGATTTATTTTGAAAATTACCTTCACACCATACCATACCATATCAAATCATTAACTTTCCTTTTATTTTCTAAAAGATTTCAAAACTACTTTCCATGCAACATTAGTTTGCATTCCAATTTCAATTTCAATTTTGATTATCGCACTTTAAACACCAACATTCAAGTAAAACTCTTCAAATACTTGTGTTTGCACAATTAGAATTATAATTTTGCAACAAATTCCTTCACAAACAAATAAGTGAGCGTTTAATTATTTTTTTTTTATTTTATTTTATTTTCGTTTGCTTTTCTTTTCTTCCACTGGTTCTTCCTCTCTCTCTCTCTCTCTTCCTTTTCTATGGCATGAAAACATTTACTGTGTTCCAAAAAGTTGATTTAAAGTTACGAGAGAACATTAAACACACATTCAACTTTATTTTACGTAAATTGTGTATGCTTTTCCAGTACTTTAAAGTTACAAAACACACGTACAACAGGGATTTCGAAATGCAATGGAAACGAAATAACTTCAAAAAAACAACTAAAACTCACAGAGTTTTTATACGTCGCTGTGGCTTTAGCAAAAAAATACATCAGAATACTTTTAAACGCTAATGGAAGAGTATAAAACTCTTTAGGGTTACTAAGGTACACGGAAAATAAAATTTTTGTTTCATTTTTTACAAGAATATTGTGCATGGAAGGGTTCTTGAAAAAGTTCGGTTACAAATTGTCTGCAAAAATGCAATACAATACCCCTGAGAATATTAATCTCTTCAGGCGTTACTACAGCCTTATCAAAAGATGAAGAAAGTTCTTTAATTATTCACTTACTTAAATGGCCAGTAACAAGTAACGTTTCTCCGATTTCAAACTGCCTTAACAAATATTTGTCCCATTCCACAGAAAGCTACTGGGTCCCGTCAGTTCTGTAGATATTACTCTCCTCTACCTTCCTCATCTATCTGCTCATTGCTGAGAGTTCTCAAATGGGACCCAGCAGGTGGTAGTTCAATTTTTGTCATCTGGCTGTTGCAGCTTCTCCAGACAGTCCCATACTATTTTCCATTTAACCTGATAGGAGCCCAAAGCTCAGACTACCTCATCAGGTACTATATATAGCCTGTTTAAAAGATAAAGAAAGTTATTTACTTACTCACTTACTTAAATGGCAATTAACAAGTAACGTTTATTCGATTTCCGACTGCTTTAACATATTCTTGAAGCCTTTGCTTTGATCCGATTTGATCCTCTAAACGCAGACAATGCCATCCTCTAGTAGAACCGAACGACATGACCATTTCAGTGCAGACACTGGATGATAGGTTAGATAAGGTTAGAGAACGTGTACTTGTCAATTGAGACAAGTACAGTACCCGGAGGTAGAATTGACCCATTGTACAACGACATAGGTTCTCACACCACTTATGTTGTATGTGTTAATTTTATATTTTAGTGGTGGGACCTACAGTTTGAAGTCGACTCCGAACGACAGATTTTTTGAGAAACTTTTTCATGGCAATTTTATTTGCTCTCAGAGTTTTTGTCAGAAATCTGCTGAGAGGAAGTCGCCGAAGAAATACTTTTTGTATTCTATCTTGATGTCTGCTCTGGGGCTCGAACCCTGGATTTACGTCTAATAAGCCAACACACTATCGACGAGACTACGCGACTTCACTGGATGTTAATGCACTACACAACGTCCATGTTGCCTTCTCCAATTGGTTATATCACTCGCTTGACTACATTCCTCGATTTGATCCTTCAAATGCAGACAATGTCATCCTCTAGTCGACTTCTACTAATTTCCGCATCAAATACTCGGCTCACCGGAGCATTCTCTTGCATCCCAACGACATGTCACAGACAGAACAGCCACTGGATGTTAATGCGTTACACAGCGTCCATGTCGTTACGATGTTCGTACAGCTCATTGTTGGACCAGATTTTGAAATCCAAACCAATTTTTAATTTACCACGTAACTTACGTATGACTTTTCCTCTCCAATGCTCTCAAAGCTGCTGCATCGCTGCATACTTTTTGCGCCATAAAGAAACATGAGGAGAATGAACGACTTGTAAAGAATTTGTTTTGTCGTACGAGATAAGACACTGCTACTCAATTGGATATTGACACCATAATAGCATCTGTTGGCAAGAGAGATCCTAGGCTTGATCTCCACACTGGCATCATTTTTGCAGGTAACGGCGAAACCAAGATAAACAAATTTACGGACAACATCGAAAGTACAGTAATCGGCCGTAATCTAGGAGGGAGGGACGCATGCAAACAAAAGATAGTTTCCAGACATACATACAACACTTCAGTCTGGATTACGACCAGGCTTCTCACTCCACTTGTTTGTTCTGTGTTTAATGCAGGAATGGTGGAACTTACAGTTTAAAGTTGACTTCGAAAGCCTGATTTATGAAAAACATTTCAAGACAATTTTCATTTACTCTCATAATTTTTGCCATAAATCTGCTGAGAGGAATTCGCCGCAGAAATATGGCATACTAGCACCCGTTAGATTATAAACTAATGCGTGCAGCATAGTTCAATTCCCTGGACTTTAAAGTCGTAGGGCTTGGAACCCAACACGTAGAACTCTATCCAACCAAAACAAAAACACAATAAGGAAGTTATTCTCATTTGAAAATTATTGAAAGTTCGGGACATCGAGATCGCGTTATTTTTGTGTATGCGAATAACCCACAAACCAAAGCTGTCCTCAAACCCAGCTGCCTTGTTTTTTATCTTTAGTCTGATTTATGCGCCAGGGTTATGGAAATTTTTACATTGGGTTTGTACTACACCAAGAAGAACCATCTAAAATGGCATGAATAGTTAGAGGACGTGTACTTGTCAATTAAAACAAGTACAGTACCCGGAGGTCGAATTGACCCATTGTACAACGTCCTTGTTTTTCATGTTTATGTTGTGTGTGTTAATTTTATACATGAGTGGTGGGACCTACAGTTTGAAGTCGACTCCGAACGACAGATTTTTTGAGAAACTTTTTCATGGCAATTTTATTTGCTCTCAGAGTTTTTGTCAGAAATCTGCTGAGAGGAAGTCGCCGAAGAAATACTTTTTGTATTCTATCTTGATGTCTGGTCTGGGGCTCGAACCCTGGATTTACGTCAAATAAGCCAACACACTATCGACGAGACTACGCGACTTCACTGGATGTTAATGCACTACACAACGTCCATGTTGCCTTCTCCAATTGGTTATATCACTCGCTTGACTACATTCCTCGATTTGATCCTTCAAATGCAGACAATGTCATCCTCTAGTCGACTTCTACTAATTTCCGCATCAAATACTCGGCTCACCGGAGCATTCTCTTGCATCCCAACGACATGTCACAGACAGAACAGCCACTGGATGTTAATGCGTTACACAGCGTCCATGTCGTTACGATGTTCGTACAGCTCATTGTTGGACCAGATTTTGAAATCCAAACCAATTTTTAATTTACCACGTAACTTACGTATGACTTTTCCTCTCCAATGCTCTCAAAGATGCTGCATCGCTGCATACTTTTTGCGTCATAAAGAAACATGAGGAGAATGCACGACTTGTAAAGAATTTGTTTTGTCGTACGAGATAAGACACTGCTACTCAATTGGATATTGACACCATAATAGCATCTGTTGGCAAGAGAGATCCTAGGCTTGATCTCCACACTGGCATCATTTTTGCAGGTAACGGCGAAACCAAGATAAACAAATTTACGGACAACATCGAAAGTACAGTAATCGGCCGTAATCTAGGAGGGAGGGACGCATGCAAACAAAAGGTAGTTTCCAGACATACATACAACACTTCAGTCTGGATTACGACCAGGCTTCTCACTCCACTTGTTTGTTCTGTGTTTAATGCAGGAGTGGTGGAACTTACAGTTTAAAGTTGACTTCGAAAGCCTGATTTATGAAAACCATTTCAAGACAATTTTCATTTACTCTCATAATTTTTTCCATAAATCTGCTGAGAGGAATTCGCCGCAGAAATATGGCATACTAGCACCCGTTAGATTATAAACTAATGCGTGCAGCATAGTTCAATTCCCTGGACTTTAAAGTCGTAGGGCTTGGAACCCAACACGTAGAACTCTATCCAACCAAAACAACAACACAATAAGGAAGTTATTCTCATTTGAAAATTATTGAAAGTTCGGGACATCGAGATCGCGTTATTTTTGTGTATGCGAATAACCCACAAACCAAAGCTGTCCTCAAACCCAGCTGCCTTGTGTCATCTTTAGTCTGATTTATGCGCCAGGGTTATGGAAATTTTTACATTGGGTTTGTACTACACCAAGAAGAACCATCTAAAATGGCATGAATAGTTAGAGGACGTGTACTTGTCAATTAAAACAAGTACAGTACCCGGAGGTCGAATTGACCCATTGTACAACGTCCTTGTTTTTCATGTTTATGTTGTGTGTGTTAATTTTATACATGAGTGATGGGACTTACAGTTTAAAGTCGACTCCAAACGACAGTTTTTTGAGAAACTTTTTCATGGCAATTTTATTTACTCTCAGAGTTTTTGCCAGAAATCTGCTGAGAGGAAGTCGCCGAAGAAACACTTTTTGTATTTTTTCTTGATGTCTGGCCTAGGGCTCGAACCCTGGCTTTCCGTCTAATAAGGTAAAACACTGCTTACTAGATTACGGCGACTTCACTGGATGTTAATGAGCTACAAAACGTCGATGTTGCCTTCTTCAGTTGGCTTCATCACTCGATAATAGGGCTTCTTCGATTTGATCCTTCAAATGCAGACAATGTCATCCTCTAGTCGACTTCCACTAATTTCGGTATCAAATATTCGTCTCACCAGAGCATTCTCTTGCACCCGAACGACATGGCAGAGACAGAACAACCGCTGGATGTTAATGCGTTACACAGCGTCCAACTTTTGTTTGATTTATGCGCCAAGGTCAAGGAATTTTTAACAGTTTGTTTGTGCTACACTAAGAAAAGCCATCTAAAATGGCATGAATAGGCTTTTTGTAAAGGAATTCAAAATGTCGATGATATCCCTCACACACTATGTTTTATTTAAATTTTGAAAACAAGAAGCGCTTAATGAAAGACCCAATAAATCCAGCATATAGTATGCATTTTTTGCGTATGTTTTGCCGTAGTCTAGTAAACAGTGTGCTGGCTTATTAGACGCAAGGCCAGAGTTCAAACAAAACAAAAACTGCAAATTTTTTCTTCGGCAGTTCCCTCGCTCAGCAGTCCTCGGACAAAACTCCGAGAATAAATAAAATTGCCATGAAAAACCTTCTCATAAATCAGTCATTCAGTGTCGACTTTAAACTGTAGGTCCCGCCGCACATGTATAAAATTATCACAAACAACATAAGTGGTGTGAGAAACTAGGTTGTAATCCTGACTAAATGGTTGTAATAATGTATGTATATATGTATGTAATGTTTTGTTTATTAAATGCAATATTTTATACGGAGTTTACAATGTTCAATGCATTGTTCTCTCGTTATAACAATTAAATTTTGTTTGTTTCCATTAAATTTAAATTTTTTCTCTTTAATGACGATGTTTTTCTTTCGAGTGTATTGCTGTGTTATATGTTTCAATGATTTATTATTTATTTTCTTGCATGTAATTGCATGCATGTATGTCTGTGTAAATGTTTTTATTTAATTTATTAACTAAATTACCTCATTATTATAATATTTTAAATTAATTATAAATTTTAGTTTTTTTTTTCATTTTCTTTTTCTGTTGTTTGTTGTTGGTTTCTAACTAATTTAAAACGTGTCCATGATACAATTAACAAATAATTTATAATTTTTCTAAATTTAATTTATTTTTAAACATTCTCTTGCTAGGGTCAGATTTATGATGCATTTTTAATGCGTATTTGCTTTGTTTATTTATTTATTTTTTGTTTTTTTGTTTTAATTAAAAAAACAATTTTTGTTTATCCAACCACAACAACAATAAAATGTAGAATAAATATTGAAATTTAATTAGAATTCATTTAAAAAAATATTTAAAAATTAAGTTTTATTTGTTACCAGCCACAATTCTTTTTTTATTTCCATCAAACTTACATACATAATTGGTAATTACAACCATAGCTGTCAGATTTGACGATTTATAGTCATTTTGACGATTTTGAACTCCAAAAATATCATATTGACGATTTGACGATTTATGCCCTTATTTTGACTTATTTTTTGTTCGTACGACCAACACTCAGGGGATGGATGGCATTGTGTTTGGAACTATGAAAATATGTTATGGGAAGAAGGAAAGAGAGAACCGCATTTATGGACACTAGGCTTGTATATTTTTATACCATAAGTAACAGGAAAGACCCCTGCAGGAATTGAGTTCCATATACGAATAGTCCGAATAAAAAACGTAATTTTTCTGTAATGCAGTGTGCAATCCACTGGCCAATCAACCACATACGGATGTCCTGGCCGAAAAAGACGAACGTTACGTAGGAATATATAATTTTAGGGAACAAGTCGCCTTATCTCGTTCGAGCAAAATTCTTTTGTTGTAGTTATAGAACAATGAAACACAAACCACATTGCAACGATGCACCCATGATTCAATGGAGTTGGATACACTACCGTCATAACGAGCCTCTCCTGTACACGGTCGAAAAACCTCAAAATAGGCACCGTCCTCATAAATAGTATAAATAAAATCCTAAAAAGAAACTGAAGGAACTGAAAAATTTTTTTGAATTTTCATGCTTAGAATGTCAAGAGCTACTGACTCCTTAATATTTACACCACCCATAGATTAAGATGATGCAATATTATTACTGCCCTTATGTGTCAATAAACAATACTGGGATAGAATCCTTAACAATTTCCTTAAACAATTTTTTCCTGAAAATGATAAAAACTTTCTCCATTTTTGGAAAAAAAAATTAATAAATGAAGATGAGTGATGCTAGCTTTAATTTTAAACAAATTTTTTTGTTGTTGAACTCAGATCTGTACATAAAGGGTCCGCCAAATAACTTTTTTTTTAAATGTTTTAAAAAAAATGCTTTAAAAAAACTACTGAATATTTTCTCAAATTTCTTTTTTTTATTTGAAAGTACAATCATTCCGGTTAATAATGGAAAATAATTTCATTCAAATAGCTGCCTCGGCTGGCCATGCAGTAGCCTACACGATCCGTCCAATTTTTAAACACATTGTCGATTGTGTGCAGCTGTATTTCACCAATGGCTTCACGAATATTGTCCTTTAAAGCGTCAATTGTCTCCGGCTTGTCGGCGTAACACTTATCTTTGACGGCACCCCACAAATTATAGTCCAACGGTGTCAAATCGCATCTCCGAGGTGGCCAAACTACATCAGCTCTGGGGCTGATAAAGCGATCTTCAAAAACAGGGCGCAAAACATCGAGTGTAGCTTTGGCTATGTGGCACGTAGCGCCGTCCTGTTGAAATCAAATGTTGCTAATATCCTCCTCTTCAATTTTTGTGAAGAAAAATTCATTCAACATGGCCCGATAACGATCGCCATTGACTGTAACGGCCACTCCTTGCTCATTTTCGAAGAAAAATGGTCCACTTATGCCTGTGGACCAAAATCCGCACCAAACAGTGACTCGTTTTGGGTGCGTCGGCTTCTCAATGTATGGGTACGGGTTTTCTGTGCCCCAAATGCGACAATTTTGCTTGTTTACATACCCGCCAAGATCAAAATGAGCTTCATCTGAAAAGATGATTTTTTTTGCCAAAATCGGCATCTTCTGGTGTAGGCTACTGCATGGCCAGCCGAGGCAGTCATTTGAATAAAATTATTTTCCTTTATTAACCGGAAGGATTGTATTTTCAAATAAAAAAAGAAATTTGAGAAAATATTCAGTAGTTTTTTTTAAACCATTTTCCAAAAAAAAAAAGTTATTTGGCGGACCGTTTACATTGGCTTTATGTACATGTTTTACTACAATAGAAATAATTCTGGTTTTTAAAAACTTTTAATTTTTTTATTTATTTTTTCTGACGATTTCAATAAACGTCTTTGACGATTTTTTCTCAAATATTGAACGATTTGGTGCCTCATTTATCTGGCAGCTATGATTACAACCCTTCAGTCAGGATTACGACCTAGCTTCTCACAGCACTTATAGTGTTTGTATACATTTTATTCATAAGTGTCGAGGGACCTGTCGTTTAAAGCCGACTCCGAACGCCAAATTTTTCCGAGAACCTTTTCATTGCAATTTTATTTACTCTCAGAGTTTTTGCCAGAAATCTGATGAGAGAAAGGCGCCGAAGAAATACTTTTTGTATTTGATTTTGATGTATAAGCCAATAAGCCAACACACTATCTACTAGACCACGGCGACTTCTATTTCACAAACACTTCTTTTATTTAAATTTAAAGATAGGAAACATATACGAAAAGAGATTTTCGGTATTTGAGATGAAGAGAAGATAAATCAGATTAATCTCGAAAAAAATGTCGCCATAGTCTAGTAGGTGGAGTATTGACTTATTAAACGAGTACTTGTATTTCAAAGTTTCTCGAATCAGTCATTCATAATCGACTATAAACCGTAGTTCCCGCCATTCATGAATAAAAATTAACACACACAACATCAGTGGTGTGAGAAGATAGGTCGCAATCCTACTGAAGGGTTGCAATGACAAATTACGTCTGTGTCTCTATGTTTTACTTAAAGTACACTTTCTTTTAAAACTCATGGCCATATTGTTTACAACGGGTAAACGAAAGTCAATTCTTATCGATGAATGTTTTACTCTCAATACGCTATGCTTACACTGCATGTGTGTTATCGCTTCATTTCCCATGGATTTCTAATAACAACCAATACACTGAAATACACTCGCACTCACTCATTCACCCAACTGTGATGAAAGAGAAAAATTAAGTCAAATCCTTAAATGACTTGATTTATGGCATTTAAATAAGAAAACATTTCCAAAAAAAGAGAGAAAAACTCTTAAATTAGGCTGAAATTAACTGTTTTTCTCTGAAAAATATTTAATTTCAAGGAGAGAGGCATATTTTGGCTGCTGATTGTGATGTTGCTGCTGCTGCTACTCACAAAACTTGTGGTTCATACTCATTCAGATTTTTTGAAAATTTCGTTTTGATGTCTGACTTACGATTTTAAACGCAGCCTTACGTCTAATAAGCCAACACACTAGCTACTAGACTACGGCGACTTCCCTGCTTATAAACTAAAGAAATATATGAGCCTTCCTACAAAAAAACTCCTCCTAGACCAACTATTTTAACGCGTGTCATTTTATCTTAATAATTAAAAAAATTAAAAAATTCTCAAAATTCATACTAAAATGCTGTCAAGTTATTCAATTAATTTTCTGTCAAGTCATTACCGCAGTCATATCGCTCATAAAATAATTAATTTATGCCGGAATGTTGTCATTATAATTCAATTATGATGAGCAGCAACAAAATTTGATCATGATCATCCTCCACCTCAATGCTGCTGCTGCTTGTTCTTCTTGTCAGTTTGCCAATAAGATTTTATCACGATTAAACAATTTCGTTTAATTTCTAAATCAAGGGAGACATTTGCATTATCAAAGTATCAACGACAGTTAGAAAGACAAGCAGTTGGACAGACAGGGAGGTTACCTTATGTTTTTGTTCATTGAAAAACTTAAAGAAATTCAAAGAATTTCTTTGTCACGCACACCATAATCCTTATGAGCAATAAAAACGGAGAGAGAGAGAGAGAGAGACGAAAAAGGGTAAGGTAACATGATTTAAAGTTTTTAAAAAAAACGGGTAATGTTTGTATTAAATATTTCACTTCATTTTTTCCCCCTTAGTCTTAAAGGTAAAGGGGAAAATCTAGTTTTTTTCCTTGTAGTGTTACTGCGTAAATCATAATTACTTTGATACTTATTACGCTGCATTGAGTTTATTAATGTGGCAGTTGGGAATTAAGGAAAAAAGTCTTAAAACATAGGGTCTTCTTTTAAGATTTTTCCTGTCTTTAAATTTAAGTTTTATTGATTAAAAGCTACTCTTAATCGTATATATAAAAATGAATGTGTGTTTATTTGTTTGTTTGTTTGCAGTCTATACACGGCTAAACGGCTGGACCGATTTTCTTGAAATTTTCACAGTATTTTCCTGTATGCCTGGAAGGAGTTATAGGCTACTTTTTATTTTAAAATTCCTAGTAGGCGAGGTGCCACGCCCACATAACCAATAAGTATTTCATGTCGTATATCTCATAACGAACTCTAGTCCTTTTATTTGTAATGCTTTAAAGGACTTCATCCTTTTTACTTTATGCTGCATAAAGACCATAAAAAATAGATTTTAATTTGCAAGTTCTAAACGAACTAACGCTTAACCGCTTAATTAGTCATTGTTCTAAAAGAAGGCGGCTACAAAAACAAAAAAAAGGAAAACATGTGCTTAAAAGCAACGAATTAGGCCAACAAAACTAAAGTTATCGTTCGTGTACTCATTTCAATTCATATCATTTCACTTTTTGTTTTTGTTTTCCTTTGAATTTCTCCTCCCTGTTCTTTGCATTGTTGTAATCATTCTAAAAGCTTTTGTGTTTTTTGACTTTCAACAGAAATCATCATCATTAATCTTTTTCATCTTGTACGTACGTAAAGAATGAAAGAATAAAACGATTCCGAATTTATACATTAAGATTAGGGGGGAGGGGATGATAAAAGCTGGAAAACAGGCGCAACCAAATATTAGAAAAAAAAAGCACTAAAAACAGGAAAAAATCTCTTATTTAAACGCACAATGATTAATGATCGCTTGGTAGAGCACATTACAAACGAAAAACGGGAAAAAATTAAAAAAAAATCAAGAAAAAAATCCAAAAAAATAATTCTGAAAAAAGGGGTCATTGAAGTGAAAAATTTTGTTCATTACAGCCAAGTTGTATGTACCAACAGCATCAAAATGATGGTAAAACTTTTTAAAAATTAATTAATAAATGTTCTCCAAACCGTTCTCGCATTTGTTTAATTTTAATTCACTCCGCACTCGTTATTGAGAAAAACAACTCAAGCTTCTGTTTTTCTTCTTCTTTTGTTTTTTTTTTGTTATCATTTCGTTGCTGTGTTCAATTACATTTCCTTGTTCGAAGTGTTGTTTCGTATGTAGTGGAAGCGTGTGTGTTGGGGATTTTAAAATTTATAGAATTTTTAAATATTTTTTAAAGTACAACGTTGTGTTAAAATGTCAAATGCATTCGGGTACTTGAACTAATCAGAAATGTGTGTTTATACTCTTAGGGAGTGTATGAACATATACACAAACACACACACACACCAGCTTTATACTGATGCTTATGGGAAATCAGAAGTTTAAAGTAATCAATTCATGAAATTTAAAAAAAAATATGATTTACTGGTAACTAACTATAACCAGTCTAACATTGTTTATAGTCAAAAAATGGCTAAGGTTACGTTAGGTTAGATTAGAGGACGTGCACTTGTCAATTAAGACAAGTACAGTACCCGGAGGTCGATTTGACCCATTGCACAACGTCCTAGTTTCTCACACCACTTATGTTGTGTGTGTTATTTTTATACATGAGTGGCGGGATCTACAGTTTAAAGTTGACTCCGAACGACAGATTTTTGAGAAACTTTTTCATGGCAATTTTATTTACTCTCAGAGTTTTTACCAGAAATCTGCTGAGAGGAAGTCTCCGAAGAAATATTTTTTTTCATATTTTCGTTTTGATGTCTGCCCTGGGGTTTGAACCGAGACCTCACATCTAATAAGCCAACACACTACCTACTAGACTACGGCGACTTAAAAAATAAATGGCTAAAGGTTTTAACTTTTCTAACCAGCAATTTGATGGTGGTGACATGGTGTAGTGATTGTTATAATTGCCGTTGTGAGGTGTTATTAGACAACCCAGCCCAGCCCAGACATTTCGAAAACAGCGAAATGTGAAAAAACATATTTTCGTCGATTTCCTCTCAACAGCCTTCTGACAAACACTCTGAGAGTAAAAGAGTGTCTGTCATTCGAAGTCAACATTAAACTGTAGGTGGTGTAAGAATAAACTTGATAAACTTCCAGTTGTTATTCGGTGTCAGTAAGAATAACTTGTCGTCGTGTACTTGGTATCAATTTTTTGAGATACATTACCACCGCATGGGATCATATAATCCGCATACCGATCCTATTCTGAAAAACTGTATTTTAAACCTACAACGCCCAGTCAAAAGCCCGTTTACTACTCGCATGCAACTTCAAGATTGTCTAGTTCAGAACTCAACTCTCTTCTTGTTGTACTTACGCAAGAAAAGTTTAGATTACTTGAATCCCATTTATTTTGAGAAGAACTTCCCCTCCTCTTTATCTTCCCTTGTGTTAATTATACCCTTCGAAACATCTTTCCCTACGCCATAGAAGGTTCTGTCCTGTTTGCATGCTCATCGCCATCAATTCATACATGTAGTGGGATTTAGCAGATTTAGCTATTTCCCCTGCCTTCCTGATCAATTATGGCCAGACACTGCCATACTATTCTCCAGCTAACCTCATACAATCCGAGTGGTAGGTTGTAGGCTTGATATTCTGATAGTATTGCTATGTCCTGTCGTTTATACGCCCTATCCATATTGAATTCAGCAAAATTTCCGATTAAGTAGATTTCTATATGGTTTCCAAATATTTAACTCTGGTACAAAAACTGCAAATCTCTGTACCATGATATGTTTTTTCGGCCTACTCAAAATCAAAAAGCTTAATGGTACTTTTCAAAAAACAGTTAAGGATTTTATAGTAAATAAAGTGCCAGACTGAAAACCCGAGCAAGCCACAGAGAACTGTCTAAGTAGATTGGTAATCCGTGTAAATTGCAAAATTTGGTGCATGAAACTGAAACAAAGCAAAGAAATAATAACAAAGTGTTGCAGTAACTTCATCTAAACAACACCTTACATAGCCCATAATGCATAGCTTACATAATGTAAGCTGTGCCCATTAAGGTGGCTGCCATTTGATTCTAACCTATAAACAACACCTTCTTCATTGAATTTGTTTTTTTTTAATGAATGAATTCTTTCAAATCTCTGCTCCAAATACAGATGCTTATAAAAGTAATATACATACTTACAGACATTTGTACCTTAAAGCAAATTTGAAATGAAACATTAATTACACATTCTAACCTCATGAGAGATTTTTTTAATACTCGAAACCAATTTCTCATGATTTGATAAAAACAGTTGAACTTTTTGACACTAAATTTTATTTAAATTTATGGAAACAATTTTTTATTCTTTTTTCAGTTTTTTTGTTTTTTTGTTTTTTGTTTTTTAATCCATAAACCTAAAACATTTACTAACTTACAACGCCTAGTCTCCTTCCTGCCTCCTACAATTTCTCTAATTTGCTTCACACTGATAAGCCTCGAATAACGAATTTATTCTTTTTTTCGTTTAAAATGGAATGAATGAAGGTCCTGACTGAAAAAAAAATTGTTTTCCTACCCAAAATTACTGATATTGTATTCTCCTTTCATCACCGTTTACTCTAAATTCTCTTCAGATAATATCATTACTTATCTATCCTTTAGAGAGCTATTCTTCGAATCTGAAAGAAGGTCCTTGTCATAACAGAATTTTTTCATTACCCTTCTTCTTCTTATTCGTCGTACTTCGTTCGCCGCTTTTGTCTTTCTATCTTCCATGTAAGGTCTTAACTCTTGCATTGCCAGATATTGATCCTTGGGAATCCCAATGTATTTCCACCATTATTGTGATGTTATTTGTCTTATCAAGTCTTGTGTTACCGAAGTTTTATTCTTTGTGGAATCAACATCTTATAGTCGTTCGCCCTCCTCATGATTCTCTACGGCACAGAAACAAGGCCACTTTTAAACGAAAGATAACTCTTATGTTAGATCTTCAGTCCAGTGCGAGATAGCGATCATTTCCGCATTCAATTCAACAAAGAGCTGTGCAGTGCATTAACATCCAGCGGGTGCGCCGGCTCGACCATGTCGTTCGGATAGAAGAGGATGCTCTGGCGAGATGGATATTTAATGAGGAGATTGTCGAAAGTTGGCGTAGACGATGAGCTAGTCTCCATTGTCAATAAGTGTAACCAACTGACGAAGGCACGCAAAAAGCAGAGGCGCCGAAATAATGTGTTAAGGGCAATCCGAAATCCGATAAATGGGTTGTTAATGGGTAATTAAGTATGTAAGTAAGTAAAGATCTTTTGAATGACTCTAGTAATGATTTTATTTCCCTCGTAAGGGTCTCAATTAATGGCGAAATCATGGATATATTGTTGTTAGAATAATTTAAACAAATGACAAAAGCTTTTGACAGCAATTCCTTCTTGTATCCGTGGCATATGCTTAGTAAATATGTTCCTATGAAGCCGCCGTAGTCTAGTGGTAGTGTGTTGGATTATTAGATGTAGAGCCCGGGTTCGAGCACCAGGCCAGACGTCAAAACAAAATACAAAAAGTATTTCTTCGGTGACTTCCTCTCGGCAGATTTCTGGCAAAAACTCTAAGAGTAAATCAAATTAACGTGAAAAAGTTTCTTAAAAAATCTATCGTTCGGAGTCGACTTTAAACTGTAGCTGCCGCTACTCATGTATAAAATTAACACACACAACACAAGTGGTGTGAGAAACTAGGTCCCCAATCCTGTCTAAAGGGTTGTAATGACCAATTATGTGTGTAAATTTGACGAATATTTTTAAGTGAAAAAGCTTTCCGCTTAAAGAGTTGATGAGTTCTAAAACGTCCTAAAATCTAAACTCGATGTACCTCGTGTACATCGAGGTACAAGTGTGTCCATTGCTTAGATTTAAAAACTTTTTAGAAGGATACACACACACACACACATTAATCCACTTACATCGCAAATAAACTTGCAAGTTGACAGTATTGAAGATGTATTTGTATGGGTGATGAACTTTATAATTTAGAAAATGCTCTCTCTTTCTCTCTCCCTCTCTCTCTCAACTACAATATTAGGGGCGTTTTATCATTAAAACAATTTGAAGTTATTTGAACCAAAATATTACGAAATACTCTTCCATCAGAAGTCTTTATATACAAGTCATGGTTCTGCCAAATAGAACAACTAAACTTGGAAAAATTAAAATTGGTCAGTACAATCCTTTAGTCAGGATTACCACCTAGCTAATCACACCACTCGTGTTGTGTGTGTTAATTTGTATACATGAGTTATGGGATCTACAGTTTAAAGTCGATTCCGAATGACAGATTTTTGAGAAACTTTTTCATGGCAATTTTATTTTACTCTCAGAGTTATTATTAGAAATCTGCCGAGAGGAAGTAGCCGAACAAATATTTTTTCATATTTTGCGTTTATGTTGAGGATGTCTGACCTGGGCTTTAACCCATAGTCACTTGTCTAGGATATTCTGTCGGATATCTCAAGCAAAGTTCAACTTCAACTAGGAAAGGGACTTCGTTTCCTAATTGATGCTTAAAATAAAATTTAAGAGAATCTTAATTAAACGCTGTCTTGGCATGTTTTACATGCCAACTCGAGGATTTTTGTTATACACTAGAGTTGTGTAGTTCACGAACGAACTAGTTCAATTGAACTATTCACACAATTGAACTAAGAGAGCCGCTCATAATAATGAGTTATTTTAGCTCCGTAGTTCATTTAGTTCAGTAGTTCTTTTAGCTCAGTAGTTCGTTTAGCTCAGTAGTTCGTTTAGTTCAGTAGTTCGTTTAGCTCAGTAGTTCTTTCAGCTCAGCAGTTCGTTTAGCTCAGTAGTTCGTTTAGCTCTGTAGTTCGTTTAGTTCAGTAGTTCTTTTAGCTCAGTAGTTCGTTTAGTTCAGCAGTTCTTTTAGCTCAGTAGTTCGTATAGTTCTCGTTTCTTATTCGTTCATTTCATACTTGTTCGCTCATTTCATTCTTATTCGTTCTATTATTTTGTTTATCGTTCTTATGTGCGGCATTCCTATTGGAATGGTGGCGGTGTTACCACATATTAAAAAAAAGAACATATGGAAACATTTTTACAAAAATAAGCAAATAAATATAAAATATTTTTTCTATTTAACTAAGACAATGGTTTAGAATAGAAATACGAACAGAAATTCTCATTAAATATTTAAAAATAAATCACATGCTTTTCAAGTGCTTCAAGCACATACATAAATGAATTAATAAAAATGAAAAAATGTTAAATACCACAATTTATTTAAAGTAAAAAATCATATTACAAATATGATAAATTTACACGGAATACATTCATTCCTTTATTGGTATTGTTTACATCAGTTAAAATATAATGAGCAAACGTTGCCATAAAGAAGTTACACAAATTGAGGAAGAGAGCGGCGTTATTTAAGAGAACTGAACTATTGAACTAAAAGAACGAACTAGTTCATTACAGAGAGCTGAACTAGAAAGAGCGAACACTGAAAAGAGCTAAAGAACCCAACTCTATTATACACCCTGACAACACAACTAGATGACAAGGAAAGGCTAATGCAAATCGTAGAGGAAATCTGAGGCGTGTAATATTCAGAGCATCTGCTAATGAACTACCCTAATGTATTACTCCTTTGCTAACAATTTATATTTCTTTATGATAAGATTATCGTGATTTATCTTTTGCATCACATACATATCATTTGTATTTGGAAGGAATACTTAAGCCAATCGACCAACAACAAAGTCAGGAAATCTAATATGTATACTCCATATCAATGTCAATGTAGAAAAACTATTCTAAGAATACAAAAATAAAATTTTCCAATTTTTAATTGAAAACAATTGAAAAAGAGCTACTGAATCTAGTGTAGAGTATCCACACCTATCGCCTCATACCGCATTTATAAGCATACTGTGGTCTCCTTATTTCTCTAATGTGGCTCCGAACAGTTCATTGCTTCCTTTGGCTAATAAAGATTATAAAAATTTGTTAAAAAATATTTCCATGAGAATTAAAAGTTCAAAAACAGTACCGCACAACTATTTTATCAGCAAGAAAAAAACAATAATTTAAGCCACAAACAATAAAATACCAGAAAAGAAAATAAATTTAAAAAAAATTAGTTTTTCGTAAATTGAATTCAACTGTAATAAATCAAAAAATAAAATAGTTCACAAAACAATAATCATTAGGTCAAGAAGAGAACAATTGCAGTTGAAATGGTTGTTATGGTTGGATTTGGATTGGAATCAAAATTATTGTCGTTTAGGAAGTTAACGGGAATGAGTAATAAAATCATTAAACTTATGGAGAACCACCTGCGTTTTGAAATACTATGTAGTTAAGTAATCACACTCCCCCTTTCCCATATACCCTCCTTTCATCCTAACCCCTATACTATCCTTCCCTCCTTTAGGACGTTGTACAATGGGTCAATCCGACCTCCGGGTACTGTACTTGTCCTGCCTGACAGGTACACGTCCTCTAACCTAACCTAACCTAACCTAAGTAATCACAAGGATTTTTAACTACAATTTAAAAGTCTACCGAAGTGTATTTAGTCATCATATTTTCTTTGAAGCTATCAGCATGTCTTCCAGAATACCGTCACTCAAATAGGTGACTTATGAATTCTAAGGAGTGTCGCCTTAGTTTAAGGAGTAATGAATTGGCCTTCTAGACGAGAGTACCACATTAAACACTCCACTTTCAGTTTTGCCTTTCGGAGTCGACATTAAATTGTAGGCCCTGGTATTTATGGAATAAATTAACACTCCCTACATAGGTGGTATGAGAAGTTTAACCGTAAAGTATTGAAAGTACGTTTAAGTTCTATGTTGGTTCGGTTCAGAGACTCACTTTCTGCGCAAGTATAAAGAAATTTAGTAATTTTCATAACAAAAATACACAGTTTTGTCCTTAAATTCTCTTAATATTTATGGTAAAACTTTTATGGCATCCTTCCTTGTAAAAACTTAAATCTTTGTTGCCAAAAAGAAAAAAAACTGCAGCAAACGATTTTCACAAGCTCCTATTGAGTCGATGATTTCGTTAACAACATTATTTTTCTATAAGATGAATGCGTAGGAGCTTCAATACTATTCTGATTGAGCTCTCCGCAAGCGGTGTTGTGTATTTATAGAATGCAATTCCCCATCTATTGATCAAAATTCATGATTTGATGATTGTTTGTTTTCGACAATCGGAATTATGAGTTTGACAATATAGAGCATGGAAACATTTTGGAAAATATTCGAGGCCATAAAGCCTTGCTTAAATGCTATCACTTTCGCTTGATGTTATAATCTACAACAATCCTAAAATTAATTAAAGTACTCATAGACAGCTCCAAATCTTCATCAAGTCTATTGCTTTAAAAATCAGTGAAAATCTTTGACGCCCTCAAAAATATATGAGTCCTACAGTAGGACTCCTACTACCAATAAATTATTCCCCTTAAAAACAGAACCTAAGATCGACATCTCATTTACATTAAAAAAATTCGGCATTTTGTCTGTAAAAAATATGCTGAAAAATACAATTTTATTCCATTCGACATGTCAGGTATGTTTCCGCACTATTCTCTCGACTTCAATTACACGCACACACACTCTATTTCTTAACACAAGAAATGTTCTTCTCTACAAACACTAACGTTTATTCAGATGCTTTAATCGCTTTGGCTGAAGGCAGTCGAGTGAAGGTAAAATAAATTCCTATTTCTGTTGCATTATTTTCCTTCATTACATGTGACTTCACCATTTAGCAGAACATTTGCAAAGTCACAGGATTATAGCTCCTGTAACATTTCAAGCATGGTTATGGTACTTTTTGTTTTACTAGTCATACGAATGAATGGCATTTCTTCATTCACTTCTTTTATACACACATACGTTACACTCATGTTTTTGTTTTGTTTTGTTTTCTTACTTTTTATAATTTATAACGGAAGGCTGAGTGATAAGGAAGTGGTAAAGAAGGAAAATTCATGATTTTGGACATGTGCCAGGAATACTTGAAATATTTGTTATTTGCCGACTTTATAAAAGAAGAAGGTAGGAAGCTTAGGAAACTCTTAAGTGGAGTCCGGGTAATACTGAACGATGTTACCTAACAGCTACAGTAAGCGTCAAAAATAACTGTACACTAAGGATAAAATTCTAACAATTACCAAACTCAACGTTTACCACTTAAGGAGGTTAGGTTAGGTTAGGTTAGCATGGTAACTTTAATTTGCCAAAAATCTCACTTAAGCACGCGTAGCGGCCCGTTGTGTAGCCACAGGTGAACGCAGCCTCTGTACTGACAAAGTTCCTCCGATCCAAGGAGGGGGAAGTTGATCATCGCAAGCTCTGCATTCCACTTAAGGAAAGTGCCTGAAAAAATTTGAAAATATTTCGAAATTTTTTGTAACTTTTTTTTTTGTTTCAATTTTAAAGACTGGCAATGAAACAATTAAAATAAAAATAACGGTAGTTTATTAATGTATATATTTCTTTATTTAATATAGAGTTTCTTTTGACGCTCACTGTACATATCCCTGAAACTCATTTGAAGGATTTTCTGACCCAACGTCGCCAGCTGCACTGATTTGTAGAATAACACGTAGAATCGTGGTTCAGTCATATCATTAGAAACAAAAAACCCTAGACTTACAGTAAGTTTGCTGGAATAGAATACTTAGGGCTCAAAAAAGTGGACACGTGTTACACCAAAAACTCAGAAGGTTACTTAATTAATTGGTTGGTCACTACAACCCTTTTCGTCTTACACCACCCATGTTATGTGTGTTAATTGCGTTCCATAACTGGCGCTGTTGAGCTGTTCCAATTCGATAATTTTCCTTCTATTTGAGCAAATCATTTCCATAAACATTGCAATTTAATTTGATACGAGTCACCAACTGGGCACCGATGTTTTTATTCCCCTCTCCAGGCATAGCGAATTGCTAGGATTCCATAGGCTTTTAATATCCCACAATCAAACATAAAAATTTGTAAAGAGCCTACGCTTTCTCCTTGACACCTACTTTGAGGCCTAAAACTTGCATGGACGAACCTATTCTTTCTCATTTTAAACATTTTTCAATTCAACCTCGCACATAAATTTAGTTTATAAGTATTTGTAAGGGATCATCCCTCACAAGTAGTTATAAAGCAGAAACAGAATTACAACTACAAGACCTTAGAAAAACAACTTCAGTGGAAAAGAAAACCTAAAGAAAGTAAAAAAATCTCTTATTTAATAAATAAAGAAAAAAGAATAAGTTTATACATACAAACATACATATGTACATATATAAACACATCCATAAGAACGTGTTATGTATTTTTCATTTACAAAAGCAAAAAAAGGTTGTTTCCGTTTCTTTTTCATGACATTTTTTGTTTTAAGAAGAAGTCACAGCATAAAGTCAACGAAGGATAAGCTTTTCGAGATTAAAGAGACACACACACACACACACACAAACGAACTGCAAATAAAACTAAAATGCCAACAGCACTAACAACAACAGAAACGGCAACTACTAAATAAAGAAGATTATGAAGAAAAGGACAAATCCAACTCTGAACTGAACTTTTTCTTGGCAGTATTTTATCATTTAAACGGTAAATTTTACGGTAATCCCCTTTGTATGCGATTGCGTATGTCATAAGTGCTCTTAGTTTTCTTTGAATTTATTTCGTTTATTCAAAAAAATACGATTTGAAATGAGGAAACTTAGTTTGGCCTATGCCATGCAAAGTTGACGTAAGTCAGAATATAAAATAGTTTTCTTTTGAAATTATTGCAAGGCTTTTCACTTTCATTTTTATAAGCATGAAAATGATTGTTAAACACATGTTTTTTATTTTTGAAATCAAAATATATTATTGAGTTTTACACACATACATACGTAATTGGTCATTACATCCCTTCAGTCCAGATTACAACCTAGCTTCACACGCCACTTATGTTGCATCTATTAATTTTATACATGAGCGGCGGGACCTGCAATTTAATGTTGATCCCAAAGGACAATTTTTTGAGAAACTTTTCACGGCAATTTTATTTAGAATTTTTGCCAAAAATCTGCTAAGAGAAAGTCCCCGCAGAAATATTTTGTGATATTTCGTTTTTTGTTGGAGTTATCTGATCTGTGAGTATTACTTCTGGTAAATTAATTGTGATTGTAGACGCTCTGGTCTTTGTTTTATTTTCAAAGCCATCAAAAACTCAACTCAACATAGTTTGTCTCCAATTCAGTATAAAACGTCATGTATGCAGGTAAGGCGACTTCCGCTTGGATGTCCTCGCAACTGTCAACCATCCTAATCCACTTATAAATCTCTGGACAGCCTTAATGTCTGCTGTCGGCAGAGCATCTAAACCCTCAAACAACATCATCTTTCTAAGGGCTGGACAGTTGAGGAGGAGGTGTTCGTCCCCACCATGTCCTGCAATAGTACGGCTATGATATGTTCTAGTTTAGTAGTAAGTCATCCTGTAAGCAACCTCACGTTGATCTCATCAAAAACCAGTAGTTAATCAGTTCTAGCGCTATCTATAACAGACCATATACTCATAAACACATAACAAACCGATCCACTCGCCTAACTCTTCTGCTCCTTCTCCCTGAGGATCAAAACAAGAACCAAATATTAAATCTTCCTCAAAAAGTGAACCTAACAGAGCGTGAATATTCGCCGTATCATTCCGAAATACACACGCAATCAAAAACCTCCGTAAAATTCCTCAGCAATGAGTATTCAAAACGATGAGTAGATTCTAATCATACTTATAATTTCTGATACTTATGTATATGCATTCATACGTATTTTAATGTCATACTCATACTACTCATACTCAAAGTTTGAAATACTCATGGGACTCGTACTTAACAATACACATGATGTTGTTGATTTCGACTCTCCATGACTCATCGTATATACGAATCACAAAATAAATATGATTCGCGTACGAACACTACAATACTTACATACTTTGTCTTTTTTATTTACGTGTCTTTCTTCTTTCTTTGTAAATGCAACAACAACTGCGACTGTAAATTTTGACGAATTATTCGAACCACTCGAATCATTTATGAGTATTATAAGAGTATTTTTCTAAATTCATGAATCTGAGTAGGCTGAGTAGGCTTATGAATCAAACATATTTCGAATGTTATGAGTTTGATGTCATAATGTCTTACTCATTGGAACTTGTACTTATAAACCAATGTTGTACTGAGTACGAATGAATCAGAGTAGTTGAATTCCACTACTGTTGACTCACTCATACTCAAAATTTCATGAGTACTTATCAGTAGCGAAAAAGCGAATCATTGCTGATCTCTGGTGCCTGTTCCTTGTTGATGTGGCTGATTCATTACAACACCTCAAGACTGTATTCAAGATTATTCCCAGATAAACCACCATGTCCCGAAAACCAGTATAGTCGAATGCGATGTAGTCTAAAGGTTGTGTTATACTTCTTACAAATACGAACAAGTCGTAATTTACCTCACACGGACGCAATGGCCCTTATCACAGCTTTTTGGCTTTGATACTCCGATATTGACAAGAGCATTTAGGGACAAGTCTAAGTGCTGTATTGCTGAAAAGACGACAACATGTTGTTGAATAATTCGAACTAACACGAGATCATTTTCGCATCCAATCCAGCAGTGAGCTGTATGAGCTCCTCAACGACATATACGTTGTACAGCGTATTAACATTCAGCGGCTGCGCTGGCTCGGTCATGTCGTTCGAATGGAAGAGGATGCTCCGGCGAGACGGGTATTTGATGCGGAGATTTGCGGAAGTCGGCAATGAGGATGACCTTGTTTGCTTTGGAAGAACCACATCGAGAAAGCCCTGTCATCGATTGGAGTGAAAAACTGGTGTAGGCGCGCAAGAAGCGCCTGGAAGGATGTGTTAAGGCCTAAATCCGTTAATCGGGTTGTTAATGACCAATTAAGTAAACAAGTAAGTGACACGAGATCACCATTTGAAGTCTTTCAATACCAACAGAGGTATGATAACAATTCCTCTGAAAATGTTTTGTGCAATGTAGCACAAGCGATATGATTTATTCTGTGGCATGGGTTTTATTGACTTCTAGGCGTTCTCAGTTACTGGGACTATCTAACTGATCATTACGATGTATTTTTCATTTAGATTTGTACCAGAATCCATATAAAGTCCGAACCACTTTATTATTAATACCGACTAATATTGGAAGTAAATTTTTTTCAGGCATAAAGCATTAACAGACAAAATTGTACTATACGAGGCTTATGGAACCAAAAAGAGTTTGTGAAAGAGCCAAAGCATTCCAATAATGTTCATTTAGAGCCTTATAGACGCATGATAAACTACTTTTTTTGGCTTACAATTGAAAATTAGAAACAAGGTGTTTCAACAAGACAGCGTCACTAGACCTACAAGCGAGTTCTGAGTTGAGAAGTATCCAAAGAGAATATTTTCATATTTGCCACCATGATCATAATTTTTTAAGCCATTCGATTTTCTGTAGGACTTCACCAAAGAACATGTTTAAGCCGCCAATCCCCTCACGTTGTAGCAATTAAAAACCAATTTTCTTACTCACTTACTGCCAAGATACCGCCCGAAATGAACGAAAAACGGATCGAAATTTAAGCGAATCGACTGCAAAACAAATTCTGAGGTGGTCCTTTATATGACATTTTATTTCGCTCATAATAGCAGGACCCAAGCATTATAATGAAATTATAAAGGGTCCGCCAAATAACTTTTTTTTTTGAAAATGCTTTAAAAAAAACTACTCAATATTTTCTCAAATTTCTCTTTTTATTTGAAAGTACAATCCTTCCGGTTAACGGTTAAAAATGGAAAATATTTTTATTCAAATGGCTGCCTCGGCTGTCCATGCAGTAACCTACACCAGAAGATGCCGATTTTGGCAAAAGAAAAATAATCTTTTCAGATGAAGCTCAATTTGATCTTGGCGGGTATGTAAACAAGCAAAATTGTCACATTTGGGGCTCAGAAAACCTGCACGCATACATTGAAAACCCGACACACCCAAAACGAGTCACTGTTTGGTGCTGATTTTGCTTCAGAAGCATAATTGGGCCATTTTTCTTAAAAAATGAGCAAGAAGTGGCCGTTACAGTCAATGACGATCGTTATCGGGCCATGTTGAACGAATTTTTGTTCACAAAAGTTGAAGAGGAGGATATTGGCAACATTTGGTTTCAACAGGATGGCGCTACGTGCCACACAGCCGAAGCTACACTCGATGTTTTGCGTCCTGTTTTTGAAGATCGCATTATAAACCGCAGAGCTGATGTCGTTCGGAGCTGCGATTTGACACCGTTGGACTATTATTTGTGAGGTGCCGTCAAAGATAAGTGTTACGCCGACAAGCCAGAGACATTTGACGCTTTAAAGGATAATATTCGTGAAGCCATTGGTGTAATACAGCTGCACACAATCGATAATGTGCTTAAAAATTGGACCGATCGTGTATGCTACTGCATGGCCAGCCGAGGCAGCCGTTTGAATGAAATTGATTTCCATTATGAACCGGAAGGATTGTATTTTCAAATAAAATAAGAAATTTGAGAAAATATTCAGTAGTTTTTTTTTAAAGCATTTTCAAAAAAAAAAAGTTATTTGGCGGACCCTTTAGTTTCACCGTAATCACAGCTTAATATGTGTCTTATTTAACTTGACTTTTGAAACCAAAAATTGTAAAACCCTGTACAACTTAAGGCATCATTCATTGCCTGTGTATTTCCAAATATTTCTTGTTTTAATTTTTTCCTCTCTTTCGTTTTCAATTATCGAAAGTCATGTATACAAAAATGAAACGATATTTTCAGAAAATAACGCCTAAATTTCTTCTTCCTTAAATATGAAGATATTCATGTATTTAGGGAAACAATAAAGGAAAGGTTTTCATTTCTCTTTTGTTCAAAACAGCGGAAAGGAACACAAACACGAAAAAAAACTTTTTATTTGTGTTTGTGACAATTTTTGTTTGTGAAGTTATTTATTTACATCAGAGGATGATTATGCCTCTGCTCACATAAATTTTATGTATCCTTTACAGATACAATATGTATGTACGGATGTACCTACATATGTATGCATATATGTATGTTTGTATGTACATATATTTGTATTTCCCTTTTTTTCTTCACAATACAAACTGAAGTTGTAACAAATATTTATTTTGCAATCAGGAAATTGAAATATTACTTTGTCTGGTCTGGTAAATAATTGTTAGGGTTCACCCACATTCACTGAATATTTCTGTTGAAAATAAAGCGAATAAAAATGGATATGATTTAGTAAATTGGTCAGTTTTTTATTCCATTTCATTACTTTTCATTTCTTTTGAGCAAAAACCATAGATTATGAACTTTTGAAAAACCAATTGATGCCAGTATTACATCGTCCACCCTGGCTTCTCTTGAAGGATGTTCAAATCTCAATGACTCTGCCGCATAAATCAGACTGAATTTCAGCGATGACCTGATGACAAGATTTATTCGTATACACCTAAGACTTAAGAAACCGCCACAATAAAATATCTAACGAGGTCAAATAGTTCGATCTCGCTGGCCAGTTCACATCATCTCCACGTAAGATGACCATGCCCTTAAATAACTCTTGTGGAATAACAATGTGGCATGAGCTGTGTAGCACGTAGAGCCGTTCTGTTGAAACCGCATATCATTAATGCCCAGATCATCCAATTATAGCCATAATAAATTGGTAATCATCGACCTATAGTACCTGCCGTTGACAGTGATTACCCGACCAACATCGTTATCAAAGATATATGGACCAATTTCGCCGCTAGCCCAAAATCCATACCCAAGAGTGACTTTTTCAGGATGGGTAACGTCTCAATTATTTACTCACGTACCCACTTATCCAGAAATAGGCCTCTTCGCTTAATATGATGAAAATTAGTGTCAGACGGCAACTGCTACAGAGTCCATTCATCAAAGACACTTCGTTGTGTATGGTGATTTGGCAAAACATACATACATACCACAATTAGTCACTACAACCCTTTAGTAAGGATTATGACCTAGTTTCTCACACCATTGATGTTGAGTGTGTTAATTTTATCCTTGGCAATTTTCATTTACTCTCACAGTTTTTGCCAGAAATCTGCTGAGAGGAAGTCGCCGAACAAATATTTTTTCATATTTTCGTTTTGATATCTTATCTGGGGTTTAAACCGAGACCTCTCGTCTAATAAACTGACCCAATTCCTACTAGACTACGGCGACAATACAACAAATATCTTGATTTGGCAAAACAGACTGTATAATATGACGGACGTAGCTTTAACGCGATGACCATTATCAACTGGCAAAGCTGGAGAATTCCTGTTGAAAGAACCAATATACACGGTGCCCACAAAGATAGTGATTTCATCAGTTGTCTTGCCGAATACACAAACAGAAGATGCATTCTAGTTTCGTCGTCTTCCTTCCTCAGATTATTTTTTTTTTTTGGAATTTCCAAACTTTACAAGATAGTTTCAGTAAGGTTTGCCCATATAGTCTTTGAACAGCCAGACAGCTCCTACCGTAAGCAGAGTTTCAATGGATTATTTAAATATTGTTACGTTTTTACCTTTTAAAAAAGCTTAAACTATGAGCTCGTAAATTGCAAATAAAGTAAAAATAAATTTGTGCTTAGTTTTAATTTAAAATTCTTTACTATTCGCACAATTCTGTACGCCACTGTTCACAACTTGATGTAAATAACAACAATTGCCTTTTTTGTTATTCCTCTGTTTATACCTTTTGCATAAAGAACAGCAATTTCTAGACAATTATTCAACAGATCTTTGTAACGGAGATCTTCAGACCATGATTACTCTCTTCAAACATACCGCGTCTTCACACAAGACTGACTGAGCTTCACTAACTAACTCAGTCGCCTGCTTTGCCTTGCCTTTTAGATTGCAGCGTAAACTGTCTGATGAATGTTCTTGAAGGCGAATGTTCATGACTTCGGCTTCTCATGCAAACATCATTGTTTACATTTATTATTGCAGTATTGTTGTGTATTTTGTTTACATTTATTCTTGTAGCGTTTGTTGTTGTATTTTGTTTCCTTGTTGGCATTTTTTTTATGCTGGTGTTTGTTGTTATATTAAGCAGTACGATAATTTGTAAACAGGTTTGTTTACTGCATTGTTTTGTTTTTGTAGCTTTTGTTCATAATTTTCATGTTAAGCGATATAAAAGCATCGAGATTTTTCAATTTCATAACAATATCGTTAGGGAAAGTGTTTCAAATTAAAACAAGTTTAGGAAATATTGATTAGCAAATTTCGATATTATCCACGTAATATTATTTACACTATAGAAAGAACTTGATCTATCTATTCGAGACCTTGCTTCTTCTTTGTATTATAATTAATTTCTAAGGATTTCAATTTAAAATACTTGAATAAATGTCGTCTTTCATGCCAATCATGTATTCCGTGTATACTTTTTCTAAATCCAGCATATTCCTTCACTTTATCGGTGTAAACAACTTTTCTCTATTGTATGAACACCCTAAAATGTATCCTGCAGCGCTTTGTACTTCCTTCTTTCCCATGCTATAACAACAAGTCAAAGAACTTTTATGCTTTTGAGTGTTGCCAGTAGAAAAGTAAAGAAAATAATTCCTTTTTTCTTCTTGGCAGGAATTAAAATGTTAAACAAAAGAAAAAACAAAAAATGAAATATGTTTTCCAAAATAACCAAACGATATAATTTTAATTGTAAAACTTTAAAGGGAATACCAACAACATTTACTGGAGACTATTAATCTAAGGATTTTGAAACTAAAAAGCCACTAAAAAATGGTCACCTTTTTAATGTTCTGGTCAAATTATGAGAGAATTAAATCTCAACAGGATGTTTATAAATCTTAAAAATGTAACATTTTGTCCTTATCAACAAGGATTCTTCTTTCTTTTGTTTTTCTATTTAAATACGATTAAGAGACAATAAAAATGAAGTGAACGATTCTTCCTAATGTTGGTAGCGGCTATCAGTTCAGTTTCCACATCATTTAGCACATCGTAAAGCATTGGATTTTGGGGAACAAATCAAAATTATTGTCGGACACTTAAACGCACTCGTACACACACACATCCAGATTACTTATCTTCTTCTTCTAATCTGTTTTTGCCAAACATTAAGTCTCTATTAAATTAAGGACAGAAAAGCAAATAAAGAAATATGAAAATGAAAATGAGAATGAATGAAGCAAAAAACGAAACAAATATTCTGGCAAAGTTTAGAGCATGTTGTCATACAGAGGTTACAGAAGCAAAAAAATGGAAAAAAATTGGAATCAAATGTCAAGTTTGGCTAAAGATAAGAACAATTTAGAAAACTGCCATAAATAATGAAATTATCAATTCCTTTCTTTTCTCTCTATTTCTCTATTTCTTATCACCATTGAAAATTTAACAAAAAAAACCAATTGAAGTTGAAATAATGAAAAAATTATTTAAAACCGTTCAATTGGAAACACACTCGTATTCAGAAATTATTAACATTGACGAACACAATGCCGGACAATACTTGAGAGTACTAATATAGAAATTGTACGGCTGTATTAATATATTACAAGTACCATGCAAATGATTAACTTTTTATCTGAAAAGAAAAAGGTCTTTAGGATCATAAGTATCACTTCAGACTTTTTGGCTTAAGATGAGATTTACTTCAAAAAGCTTATATTGGCAGGTTTACAACATAAGACATTTCCCTAGAAAGATCAAATAAACTAGATTGTAAAATTATTTTAGGCCGTCTTTAAAAATCACACACATACATACATCATTGGTCATTACAACCCTTCAGTCAGGATTATGGACCTATTTTCTCAAACCACTCATGTCGTGTGCGTTAATTTTATACTTGAGTGTTGGGACCTACAGTTTAAAGTCGTCTTCGAACGACAGATTTTTGGGAAACTTTTTCAAGGCAGGTTTATTTACCCTCAAAGTTTTTGCCAGAAATCTGCTGAGAGGAAGTAGCCGAAGAAATATGTTTTTTTTTTATTTCGTTTTGATGTCTGACCTGGGATACGAACCCGGGCTTTACGTCTAATAAGCCAACACACTACCTACTAGACTGCGGCGACTTCTTTAAAAATCAATCCAATAAACTCTATATTACACAGATTTGTGTGACTTACTTGATGCTTATTTGGTCATTACAATCTTTTAGTCAGAATGTCACTCCACCCATGTTGTCTGTCTTTATTATATTGTTACGAAAATGGAAAAGTCTAGATACCGGTGTTTTGCTTTACATGGTTTAACATTAAAATTATAAACAAAAGCTACAAAAACAAAAACAATTAACTTGTTTACAAATTATAGCACTGCGTAATAAAACAACATAAAAAATGATAAACAAGTAAACAAAAATGTAACAACAAACACTACAAGAATAAATGTAAACAAACATAAACAACAAAAATAAATAATAAGTCGCCGTGGTCTTTTCAGATGAAGCTCACTTTGATCTTGGCGGTCATGTAAACAAGCAAAATTGTCACATTTGGGGCACAGAAAACCCGCACACATACATTGAAAAGCCGACACACCCAAAACGAGTCACTGTTTGGTGCGGATTTTGGTCCAGAGGCATAATTGGGCCATTTTTCTTCGAAAATGAGCAAGGAGTGACCGTTACAGTCAATGGCGATTGTTATTGGGCCATGTTGATCGAATTTTTGTTCACAAAAATTGAAGAGGAGGATATTGGCAACATTTGGTTTCAACAGGACGGCGCTACGTGCCATACACCCGCAGCTACACTCGATGTTTTGCGCCCTGTTTTTGAAGATCGCTTCATCAGCCGCAGTGCTGATGTCGTTCGGCCACCTCGAAGCTGCGATTTGACACCGTTGGACTATTATTTGTGGGGTGCCGTCAAAGATAAGTGTTACGCCGACAAGCCGGAGACAATTGACGCTTTAAAGGACAATATTCGTGAAGCCATTGGTGAAATACAGCTGCACACAATCGATAATGTGCTTAAAAATTGGACCGATCGTGTTGGCTACTGCATGGCCAGCCGAGGCAGCCATTTTAATGAAATTATTTTCCATTATTAACCGGAAGGATTGTACTTTTAAATAAAAAAAAGAAATTTGAGAAAATATTCAGTAGTTTTTTTTTAAGCATTTTCAAAAAAAAAAAGTTATTTGGCGGACCCTTTATTTAAAAATTTCATGAACGATGCTTTTATTAACCGCTTAATGGTCACAGCTAAGCTTCGAGTTCTTAAGTATGTAGAAGGCCTTATGTGGATTAAAAATTTGTGGAAAAGTTCATGTTTGAGCGTATTATAGGGATGATGTTGATCATGATAAGAAGTGAACTTGAATTTACTTCGTCTAAAGCGTTGTCTAGTATCAATAATTTGCAACCACGGGAGTTGTAGGCAATACAAGTTGCTGTGAATGCGGCAATGAGACTGAGCGCTACAAGAGCATGGAAGCATAGAACTTATGTTTAAATTTATGGTGCCAAAATTTTTGAGTATAATTGATCTCTATATACGTAGGTTAGAGGACGTGTACTTGTCAATTAAGACAAGTACAGTACCCGGAGGTCGAATTGACCCATTGTTCTATATACGTATAGAGCCCCTGAATTTGCTTTCGATCCTGGTTTTATAACGAAAAATACCGGATAGAATTTATGATGATAATGGTTTATCCAAGTATTCTCTGGCGGATCCAGAAATCATTCAGAAAATCTGAATTTTATAGTGTCTCTTGCACCACCCAATTACTGTCGTCCTATTCAGACTGAACAAATGACAGCCGATGCACGATTCCGATATCAGGGTGTAACGAGTTGGGATGTACAATACATTTAGGATTGCCCATATATGCCGGGAAAAATTTCTCAAATCTTGTGGACGCTCATGGTTAAAATTAACGCACACAACATTGGTGGTGGGAAAAGTTAGGTTGTGAAACTCTCTAAAGGATTGCAGTGAAAACTTATGTCAGTAAGTATCCATGATTTTTATTAAGCAAGTTCTTCATTGCAGCTAGTTCTAGAATGACAGAGTTTCCATCTATCGTTACCTAAAAAAAACAACGCCTTGTGTGAAAACGTATTTGGATTTTTTATTATATGCATTGACGAGAAAAACTGTTCATTAAGTCTCTTACACTGTTAATGTAAGACAAAGAAATTGAGACGTTTATCCACACAAACAGACGTACGTCTCAGACTATTTGTCTTATAGAAACAATACCGTACTCTTTTTTAAAAGGTAACATTACCTAATGTCTTAATGTACACATTGCAGCAACTTGCGTTCAGAAAGAAAATCATTTAACCCATAGGCGAAGACATTCACCAAGTAAAATTGTGGGTAAGAGAGAAGAAAATGAGAGGACGTGTACTTGTCAATTAAGACAAGTACAGTACCCGGAGGTCGAATTGACCCATTGTTCTATATACGTATAGAGCCCCTGAATTTGCTTTCGATCCTGGTTTTATAACGAAAAATACCGGATAGAATTTATGATGATAATGGTTTATCCAAGTATTCTCTGGCGGATCCAGAAATCATTCAGAAAATCTGAATTTTATAGTGTCTCTTGCACCACCCAATTACTGTCGTCCTATTCAGACTGAACAAATGACAGCCGATGCACGATTCCGATATCAGGGTGTAACGAGTTGGGATGTACAATACATTTAGGATTGCCCATATATGCCGGGAAAAATTTCTCAAATCTTGTGGACGCTCATGGTTAAAATTAACGCACACAACATTGGTGGTGGGAAAAGTTAGGTTGTGAAACTCTCTAAAGGATTGCAGTGAAAACTTATGTCAGTAAGTATCCATGATTTTTATTAAGCAAGTTCTTCATTGCAGCTAGTTCTAGAATGACAGAGTTTCCATCTATCGTTACCTAAAAAAAACAACGCCTTGTGTGAAAATGTATTTGGATTTTTTATTATATGCATTGACGAGAAAAACTGTTCATTCAGTCTCTTACACTGTTAATGTAAGACAAAGAAATTGAGACGTTTATCCACACAAACAGACGTACGTCTCAGACTATTTGTCTTATAGAAACAATACCGTACTCTTTTTTAAAAGGTAACATTACCTAATGTCTTAATGTACACATTGCAGCAACTTGCGTTCAGAAAGAAAATCATTTAACCCATAGGCGAAGACATTCACCAAGTAAAATTGTGGGTAAGAGAGAAGAAAATGATGACATTTTGTTGCCTAAGAAACCTTCTGGCCAATGAACTTAGGGCCAATGAAACTGCTGCAAGTTTACAAGTATTAACAAATTTATTAATTATTACAGTCGAAAATGTTTAGTCCCCAAGGGGTTAAGTCAATATAAATCAATTTTTAATTAAGAATTATTATTATACGACGGAATAAAAAAAGAACATGAGCTGTTTGTCACATTCAATAGAAAAATAATTTTTATTTGCGAGTTAAAGGCCAATTTTTATAAAATTTTATAAGAAATTGAATTGAAAGGAAAGGAAATGAATAAATTAATGTCAGAGTATCAACATTACACTGATTGACCACCATTATTATCCAGATAATTGCCAGGAACCTCAGTATCTGTTCTTATTTAAGTTTGTCTGAATATGTTTTTAAAGTCAATAATTGTTTGTGTATTGTATTGAAAAATCATATGAAATTGTAAAAGCAAAGCTTATAAATACTTAAAGTTTACATCATGATTTATAATTAAACTGAAACTATATAAAGAATTAAAACGTTCATGTTGAAATTGAAAATGTAGAAGCCGTTATCCATTTCGCTATCCATTTCGTGGTTTCAAAAGTATGGGACTTCAAAAGAATTCGACATCTGTGAAACCAATTTTTTTCTATTCAGTTGAAAGTCTGACATTGACAAAAATGGATCGCTTAACTATCACACAACGCATACAAATTATCAAAACCTACTACAAAAATGGCGATTCTGCCACAGCCACGTATCGTGCTTTAAGAGGAGATTATGGTTTACATAATTGTCCAACTGCGCAAGCAATTGGCAAAATTGTGAAGAAATTTGAAGAGACTATAGTGGTTACAAATATTGAAAGGCCTGTGCATCATCGTTTCGCTCGTTCCGCTGAAAATATCGCTATTGTAAGTGAAAGTGTTGCCGAAGACCCGAATGTGTCGATTCCTCTGTCTTACGGCACATTATGGCGTATTTTGCATTTATATCTACACCTCCAGCTCACGCAACAACTGAAGCCAGCTGACCATTCACAACGTCGTAATAACGTGGAATGGGTGCTTGAACAACAGGCGGTGGACGGCAATTTTTCGAACAAAATTTTCTACAGCAATGAAGCACATTTCACACTCGGGGTATGGGTATGTTAATAAACAAAATTGTCGTATTTGGGGTTCTGAGAATCCTCAAGTAATTGAAAAAAGGCCATTACATCCAGAAAAAGTCACTGTTTGGTGCGCTCTTTGGTCCGAATGTGTGATTGGACCTTAATTCTTCGAAAACGACGATGGAACGACTGTCACCGTCAATTCGGAGCGTTATGGTCATATGATAACCGACTTTTTTTTGCCTGCTATTGAAGAATATGACTTGGAGAATATGAGGTTTCAACAAGACGGTGCCACATGCCACACAACTCGAGCGAATATGACTTTATTGCAAGATACATATCCTGGCCGTGTAATTTCTCGTCGTGGCGATATCAACTGGCCACCAAGATCATGCGATTTTACACCATTAGACTTTTTTGTGGGGCTACGCGAAAGACCGTGTTTAGGCAAATAAACCTTCAACTCTTGAGCATTTATGGCAATATGTGTCAGAAAGTGTCGAAAATTACGTCAAAAGAATCAATGCTTGCAACACTTCGCGTTCAAACTTTACAATAAGAAAGAAATATGATAAAAAAATATTTTATATGTGTTTTATTTACGTTTACTTTTGAAACCACGAAATGGATAACCCGGTACAAGAGAACGAATATCAAATTTGTGGGCCAAGATTACAGGGTATTGTGATAAGATTAATTATAATAAAAATGCAGAGTTGACAGCATTTGTTTTATCAAATAATAACTCAGTTATAAAGGATAACTAAAATCGATAACTTTCTAAATGGCTTAATTTATTAAAGACCACAACAACACACTCCAATAGCTATACAATTGGAAATTGTTGCCTGTTTGGTATCTATGCCGTTACGAGTCTTGAACGAGCTAAGTCTTCAACATTTAATTTAAGTAATCCTGGTAGGGCAGGCCAAACTTTTCAGTGAAACTGCCAATACCCAGTATTTCATTAGAATTCCTATTAGAGTGCAAACTGTTCTCTTGTTAAACTCAAGTAGTTCCTTGGTTTTCCTGCTGTCCGCTGCTGGTTTCAAAATTCGTCAACCAAGTATGCTGCACTAAGATTTATTGAATTTCACACTGCTTCTTCCAATTCGAAAAGTACTCTTGTGGAGGTGGATATATCCAATCTATCGTCTCTTCCTCAGACATCTCCGATCTCTTCCGTGGAAGTACGTCCTCTTTTTCATTTCCTTTTATGCCACAGTGGCCCAGAACCTAGTAGAGACGGGTGTAGAAAGTCTATGTAGATTGGGTTAGGTTAGAGGACGTGTACTTGGCAATTAAGACAACTACAGTATCCGGAGGTCGAATTGACCCATTGTACAACGTCCAAGTTTCTCACACCACTTATGTTGTGTGTGTTAATTTTATACATGAGTGGTGGCACCTACAGTTTAAAGTCGATTCCGAACAACAGATTTTTGAGAAACATTTTCATGGCAATTTTATTTAGTCTCAGAGATTTTGCCAGAAATCTGCTGAAAAGAAACTCGCCGAAGAAATACTTTTTGTATTTTGTCTTGATGTCTGGCCTGGGGCTCGAACCCTGGCTTTACGTCTAATAAGCCAACACACTACCTACTAGACTACGGCGACTTCAAGTCTATGTAACTATTGACACTATTTGTTTAGACGAGATGTGATCCTAGTGCTTTGATTACTGCTTGACTGTCCACACATATGATCAAGTTGAAAAGAGGTAGCTTCCTAGTTTCAATCAAATGTGCAGCTGGTTCAATACAAAAATCTCCGCCTAAAATACGCTGGCCTGGTTAGGTAGTCTGTATGACCTGTTCATTGCCATTTTATAGGTATAGACCCCAGACCCATTTCCACCTTGCGTTTTTTAGCCTTCAATGAAGATCGTTTATTGCCGTCGTCGATGGTAACTTCAACAACCCGCTCCTCTCACACCCGTGTGATCCGGTTCCATTTCATACGGTATTAAAGCATGCCCTACCGTACATGGCCTAAGCGTATCTGAGAGCTTAAGCCTCAGTGCTGTTCTAGCAATCATGTTTTGGTGGAAGGTGTTTAATAGTTGTAGAGACAAAAGGCTTTGGAAAAGACCATTTTATAAAATTTTAGAAGAATCTTCTGAAATTACCGCCGTAAAAAAATAAGGAAATGACTGATTGAAGAAAATTCCGCAAGACATTACAACTCTTCAGTCAGAATTTCGTTCTATATTCTCATAATACTTATGTTGTGTGTATTAATTTCACACATGAGTGGCTGAACCTACAGTTTAAAGTCGACTCCGAACGACAGATTTTTGGGAAACTTTTCATGGCAATTTTTGTTTTACTCAGAGGTTTTACCAGAAATATGCTGAGAGGAAGTCACTAAAAGCAATATGTCTTCATATTTTCGTTTTGATGTCTGGCTTGTGGATTAAACCGAGGCCTCACGTCTAATATGCCAACATGCTATCTACTCTACCATGGCTACTACTGGTCATTACAATAATTTAATAAGATTAACAGGCCTAGTCTTGAAATCGTCGTAGTATAGTCAGTTGTCTGTTGGTTTATTAGACGTGGGGCCACCGTTCAAATCACAGGTCAGATATCTGAAAAAAAACGAAATCTTAAAAAAATATTTCATCGAGAACTTCCTCTCAGCCGTTTCTGGATCACTGAGAGTGAAAAAAATTTCTGTTTTTCAAAAAAACTGTTAGTTGGAGTCGGCTTTAAACTGTTGGTTCCCTCCACTCATGGATATTGTTACGTTTTCACCTTTTAAAAACGTTTAAAATATAAGCTCTTAGATTGCAAATAAAATTAAAATAAATGTGTGTTTAGTTTTAATTAAAATTCTTTATTATTCGCACAATTCAGTGTACCACTGTTCACCACTTGATGTAAACAACGACAATTGCTTTGTTTGTTATTCCTCTGTTTATACCCGTTTCATAAACAATAACAATTACTAAGCAATTATTCGACAAATCTTTGTAACCGAGATCTTCAAACCACGATTACAGTCTTCAAACACACCGCATTTTGACACAAGACTGACTGAACGTTTACTGGCTCCGTTGCCTGCTTTGCATTGCCTTTTATATGGCAGGGTAAACAGTCTGATGAACGTTCTTGAAGGCAAATATTCGTGACTTCACCTTCTCGAAATATCTATAAATCTAAACATCGTTGTTTACATTCATTATTGATGTTTTTGTATTTTATTTGCATTTATTCTTGTAGTGTTGTTTGTGGATTTTTGTTTACTTGTTTACCATTTTTTTATATGCAGGTGTTTGTTGTTATATTAAGTAGTGCGATAATTTGTAAACAGATTTGTTTACTGCATTGTTTTGTTTTGTAGTTTTTGTTTATAATTTTAATGTTAATCGATGTAACAGCAAAACACCAGTATCTAGATTTTTCATTTTCTTAACAGTATGTAAGTACTCGTACATTATAATAAAAGTGAATCACATGCACTAGTTGTATCTCTTCAACAGTATAAGGCCTTTCAAGTTCAAATTTATTTTTCAAATTCAAATTAAATACGCAATTTAATTAAACGTTTGTCATTCTGTGTCTGTAGTAATCCTTAGCAAACCAGAAGCAGTTTAATACGGCCACAATTTTATTCTTTCCCCTCCTTCCAAAGTTTCTTCATTTAGTTTATCGCTGATAGCAGACTACGACGAGATTTGAGAGCCTTATGGAATTAAAGAGAATGTCAAATAATAGCAAACATTCATGAATTAAACCACAAGTTACAGCCTCATCAAAACTATTCTCCGAAATCCATGAAATCATATCACAAACAAATTTATTCTTATGACCACATTTACCATATTTTTGAATTGAAAAAAAAATTAAACAAACTTTGGACAAGTGTAGAATCCTTGGGTGACTAGATTGGAAAATAAACTAATCTTTCAAACGAAATCAGAAAAAATATTTTTTCGGGTACCATTTCTCAGCATATTTCTGGCAAAAGCTCTAAGAATAAAATAAAATTTCCAAGAAAAGTTTCTCAAAAAACTGTGGTCGACATTAAAATGTAGGGTTCGCCACTCATGTATAAAATTAACACATATAATATAAGTGGTGTGAGAAGCTAGGTCGTAATCCTGACTGAAAGGTTGTAACCAGTTATGTATGTATGTATACAGCAATGTGGTAAGATTAGAAACAATACGGATAATGTACGAAACTACATCCATAGATCGTTCATATTACATAGAGAGCCATGCCTTCTCTTTTCTATTACCCTCCACCCCTTAACAGCTTATGGCTTCTATAAATCATTAATACATTACATGGTTTCCTACTATTATATATCTGCGTCATCCTACCTGTTTTTCTAAGCAATCTTCTGTCAAAAACTCTGAGAATATAATAAAATAGCCATGAAAAGTTTCTCCAAAAACCTATTGTTCTAGAGATGACTTTAAACCGTAGATGCGGACCGCAACTCATGTATTAAATGAACACATACAACATGAGTGGTGTGAGAAGCTAGGTTGTAATCCTGACTAAAGAGATGTAGTGGTCAATGAAGTGAAATAAAGACTTTCAATGAATTAACCGTAGATCGAGCTTTTAAAAAACTTCATAATTCAGCTCATTGTCACTCCCATCAGTAACGCCCCCAATCGAAGGCTAGCTGAACCCTGACGGCACAGTGGCAACCATTGTTGTATTTCGCTAGAAACATTTCTTGTCGACGTCATGTGAGGTAAAAAAGTTTTCTGTTGGTTATGTCAAGAACAATGTTCTCTCTTTCATTCTTCTCTGGTGTCTCGGATACAAGTTTCCCCAAGTACGGCTATAGGTAGTTACTACGCACGTATCGTGTACTGGAATCTAAAACTGCCAACTCGATTCCGGTGGACCACGAAATTTATAATGACCATAAAATTCAATTAGTTACTAATCTATAGCGACAAAATTATTGGGATCATTAAAAGCTGAAAGACTTTCAGCTCAGTTTTCGAATAGACGTAATAGGTGTAAATTTATCATCACTTCCGAGTAGCACATTATCAAAGCGAATGAATCTGTTACCTCATACGTGCACATTTGACCGAAATACTATCATCTGTAATATCTATGAAATAAAACATATGACGAAACACTTTTTTCTAATGTTTGTCTGTCACGGAAGATAAATATGTAAAGAGCAGTAAGAAAGACTCTATAACAATTCATGTGACAGCTGCTAGCAATCTGCGTGAAGATTGATAATATTTTTCCTTCCCAAACTACTAATAAGGTTCTCTATTGCAAGCAGTACCATTTTTTTCGATTAACGTCCTATTGTCATGTTTGAAGCTGTCAATACTTGCGTCAGTTCATAAGAGTAGCTTCTGTTTTCTTCATCTTCAGAATCTTCAGTAGTAGGAATACTACATATATATGTACATATTTAATCGGTCATTACAACCTTTCTTTGTAGATTGGAAATGTCTGACCTGAGGTTTGAAACTTGGTCTGACGTCTAATAAGCTAACATAGTGCATACTAGACTACGACTACTTCAATCAATATCAAGAACAGAAAATTCAACTTTTTCACTTTCATCCAACACTTAACTTTCAATTCAATAAAACTTTACAAAATCTTTTGAAAACTTAAAAAGATTACATACCCAACACCAAAGAATCCCTAGGAAAGTCGCATGTATCAAAAATGATACATAAGATAGAATTATGAAGTTTTGGAATTTTTTAAGTCCTGCTCAAAATTTTCTTTTTTCATTTAGTTTAAAATAACGACAACCACAATACTAACGAATTCAAAAAATATCAGGCATCTAACTTTTTCTGAATTAAAGTTAATCGTCTCAAAAATTGAAATGTATCATTTTTGATACAAAGCTCGGTTAAATTAAATTATGTTTCGGTTTTTAGTTCCAATTTTAATTGCATTAGACTTTTTTTACTTTTTTCAACCCAAAACTTTAGCCAGGAACACCACCAAAATGAAATAAAGTTTTAATAAAAAATGTTTATGGGTAAACAAAACGAAGATATAAAATTGAAACTGACTCAAGCAATTGTTAAAAATAATTCAAAAATCATAAAATAACACGAGTTTAATAGTGCCATTAAAAAGTCATATCGTACACTGTAAAATAATGTGATACATTTTTAATATCCGTAAGTTTTTTTGGGTGTACAAATTATTAATCCATTAAAGATAGTTGTTTACAAAACTACGCAATACACAATTACTTACTTAAATCTTCTTTGAAATGATATCTTAAAAATAAATACAAAAATAAAAAAGAAAAAATATATCTTTTGCTGTCATTTTGTATTGCTTGAACGACGATATCCAGCGAGCCATAATGGCGATAGTGGCGCATAATGCGTTTTCATCTCATTTTGTTTATATCCTTTTCTTTTCGTCAGTTTCTGTATCAAAACGAATAAAAATAAAACGAAAAAAAAAATTAAAATTTTATAGAAAATACTTGCCACAGTTGCCATAGTGTCAGCGTTCTCTTAGTAGCGTCATCCCCTGTTGTTTAAAGTGTTATTTGTTAAGTTATTGTTGTTCTTATTGCTGTTGTCTTTATTATGGCTACAAAGCAATTTAATGGGGAGAGTGGGATTCGTTATCGTTCGTTTGTGATATTTTTTTTTGTAATTTAAGAAATTGTATTTGGTCATAACAACAACAACAAAAGAAAAATACAGAAATAGTTGCAGGATACTGCCATTGTTAATGCAATGCTAATGGTTATCATGGCTTTATGAATACGTATACGTACGTACAACAAACAACATTGACAACAACTTCTTACAATATTTCCGTAAAAGATATGAAATTCTTGTTGATAGTTTAGTTGTTGTTGTTGTAGTCGTAAATGTTACCAGAATTATTGCTCATTTTGGCTACTGTTACGACTGGTCTTAGCTGGTATGGCTAAAAGTGCTACCCAGTGTCGCAACTGAGTTGCCGAAGGACTTTTTCTTAATTTCCTTATATTTGTCACAGCGGAAGTGACAACATTTCCTGTTGTGTGTGTATATGTGGTATAAACAAATTGACAGCCACATGGTATTTTTATTTAATATTTTCGAAACCAAAAAAAAGAGGAAACGAAAAAGGATAGTTTGGCTAGAAATCTTAAAAACGTTGAGGGAAAAATTTTATTAAGAGAGTGAAGTGTAATCACTGGATTTACATTTGATCTAAATTAACTTCAAAATTGAAAAACTTTTCAAAGATATCAACTAAAAAGGTTGAACACGAACTGCGTCATTTAAATCAGGTCTGCCAACAAGTAAAGTTTCAAAAGTATGGGACTGGAATTCGGCATCTGTCAAACTAAGTTGTGAAACCAATTTTTTTCTTTTCTGTTGAAAGTCTGACATTGACGAAAATGAATCGCTTAACTATCACACAGCTCATAAAAATTATCAAAACCTACTACAAAAATGGTGATTCTGCCACAGCCACGTATCGAACAAAATTTTCTTCAGCGATGAAGCACATTTCACACTCGGTGGGTAGGTTAGGTTAGGGTTAGGTTAGGTTAGAGGACGTGTCACTCGGTGGGTATGTTAATAAACAAAATTGTCGTATTTGGGGTTTTGAGAATCCTCAAGTAATTGAAGAGAGGCCATTACATCCAGAAAAATGCACTGTTTGGTGCGCTCTTTGGTCCGAAGGTGTGATTGGACCTTACTTCTTCGAAAACGACGATGGAACGACTGTCACCGTAAATTCGGAGCGTTATGGTCATATGATAACCGACTTTTTTTGCCTGCTATTGAAGAATATGACTTGGGGAATATGTGGTTTCAAGAAGACGGTGCCACATGCCACATGACTCGAGCGAATGTGGCTTCATTGCAAGAGACATTTCCTGGCCGCGTAATTTCTCGTCGTGGCAATATCAACTGGCCACGAAGATCATGCGATTTGACGCCATTAGACTTTTTTTTTGTGAGGCTACGCGAAAGACCGTGTTTATGCAGATAAACTTTCAATTCTTGAGCACTTAAAAACCAACATTCGTCATGTTATGGCTGAGATACCGCCCAATATGTGTCAAAAAGTGGTCGAAATTTATCTCAAAATAATCAATGCTTGCAACACTTCGCGTGGAGATCATTTAAATGATGTAGTGTTTCACACATAATGTCTACGTTCAAACTTTACAAAAAAAAAAGAAATATCATGAATAAAAATATTTTTTATGTGGTTTATTTACGTTTACTTTTGAAACCATGAAATAGATAACCCTTTACTTCAGAACATTGATAGTTGGTAACAGCCATCTTGTTTAAGCTTTATCTCTCAAAGTATTAGTCAGGTTTACAACCTAGCTCCTCAGACCACCTATGTTGTGTATGTTAATTTTTTCCAGGAGTGACGGGACACGCAGTTTAAAGTCGACTTCTAACGACAGATTTTTGAGAAACTTTTTCATGACAATTTAATTTTACCCTCAGGGTTTTTGCTAGAAGATTGCTTAAAGGATGTCGCCGAAAGATATGTCAAAAAGCCAAGGGTTGTACCAACAACTCTCCGTCAAATAAGCCAACACACTACCTACTAGACTACGACAACTATGTCAAACTACTTGTCATTTATTCATTCTGTTTTGCCAAATTCCCATGGATGACCACAGACAAAGATGTGTGTTTGTTGAATGGACTTTGAAGCAGTTTTCATAGCAAAATCACCTTCATCCATAGGGCCTATTTCTGAGTGTATGGTAACGTGAACAAACAAAATTGTTGAATTTGGAACAATGCCAATCCATATGGGATCCTAGAGCGTCCAATATATCGAAGATGAGACACTAATTGGTGTGCATGGTGGTCGATTCAAATTTCTTTGAGAAAGACATTGATTACAGCAGAAAGGCGCTCACGCAACACTGGCTATTCTGTAAGAACGATTTGAGGACATAATCATCCCACGTGCTGTTGATGTAAACTCTAGAATTGTACAATTTGACCTCGCACTATGTGGCATTTACCCTCAAAAGCTGGCCAAAAAGGCAAAAATGAATTTAAAGAAATTTAAGAAACTGAGTATGCAGTTAGGTAGACAACAAAATTCTGCATTATATACTGAATTTTGACGACTTTAGGTCGAGATTTGTAGATTTGAGACGATGTCAAAGTCAGGAAAGTGAAGAAAATTAAATGCGTTTTTGGTGTTTTTTTGAAATTTTAATAGGTTTATATGATATTTTTTTGTGGCTAAACGAATATTGATTTTTTTTAATTTGAAAGGTATGAGCAACTGCTACTTTCAGTTTTATATATATATATATATTATATATATCTCATAAATTAATGTTAAAATTATTCGTTCAAAATTTAAAAATAATAAAAATTTCACATTTTTTACCCTCCCTAAAAAAAAGATAAGGATTTTAAAGGTGAAAGTAGTTTTTAGTAGTTTAATGTTATAAACCACAAGAAAATACGAACTCTCTACATTCAGAAACAAAAAAAGTTTGCGCAGATTTGCGCAATTATTTTTGGCAATTTTTTGAAAATTTTACTTTTTTTTGAAAAAATAAAATTAATTGGACGCAGTGTAATAAAGTCATAGGCAATTAAGCCATATGGCCTTATTTCTCAATAGAATGAGAGGGGACACTTATGATCCGATCATAATAAAATGAGGTAAAATTATTCACATTCATATTAAACATGTTCATGTCGAATTTCATCGAGATAATAACATTTTTAAGCCAATTATAATTGCTAAACATATTGTTACGTTTTTACCTTTTTAAAAACGTTTATATATGAGTTCGTTAATTGCAACAAAAGTAAAAACAAATAAGACTTTAGTTTTTCTTAAATCTCTTTATTATTCACACTACTTTTGTGTGCCACCGTATAGAACTTAACGATACAACAATAATAATCTGCTTATTCACTTTATTAGTTCACACAAGTATTCACTGGATCTTTACAACCACGACTATTTTGTTCACACGCAACTTCACACAAGGCTGACTAAATTAACTCTGACTACTGCTTGCTTTGTCCAGCCCTTTTATAGTCCGCACACACGTATGATCAGTATGATGAACGTTCTCGATGTGGAAGGTTCTCGCTCGCGCCTTCTCGAGACTTGTGCTAGTACATTGTTGTTTGTGTACTCGCTTATGTTATGTACCAGTCGCTACCAGGTTCGATACATATTTGTCGTAGCTGGTCTACTTTATGTTGTTATTGCTACCTGGTTCGTTGTACACATGTGTGTGTGTGCAGCTTTAGATAATCGTTGTATTCTTAGTGTTAGTGCGTATTTGTGTCGTGTGTATTGTGTTGGTGTAGCTGATAGCTTTTGTTTATCGTTTTTATTGTTAAACGATATTAGGTCGTTTCGATTTACGTAACACTGCCGCCCACTTAAGCCTGTTCGTCCCGAATAGGCTCATTATCTCCTTTCCCATATTTTGCCAGTCGCTCTATGTGTACGACCTTCATTTTTGTTCGGGGGCTGTTAGCTTTCTGTATCCTGTACACGACATCGTTTAACCGCTTAATTATTTTATACGGTCCATCCCAGCTGGTTTGTAGCTTGGGAGATAATCCCTTCTTCCGCTTTGGGTTGTATAGCAGAACCATTTGTCCCTCATGGAAGCCCTCCGTGTTTGCTGCTCTATCATACCTGGCTTTCATTCTATCACTGACCATTTTTATACGGGTGCGTACAAACTCATGAAGTTCATTCAGGCTTTCTTCTTTTCCAGTGTATGTTTCGTTCCTTTCTGTGGCGGGCTTAACACCAAATTCTAAGTCGCCGGGCAGTTTTATCTCAGTCCCAAAGATAATCTTGGCGGGTGATCTGGATGTTGAATCATGGACTGCAGATCGGTATGCCAGTAGAAACCTCGGAATGTGTTCGTCCCAATCCTTCTGTTGCTCGCTCACTACTTTCCGCAAGTATTCCTCCAGGGTTCGGTTAAATCGCTCTACCATTCCGTCTGACTGTGGGTGAAGCGGCGTCGTTCGAGTCTTCTTAATACCGTATACTTCACACATTTCCTGAAATACAGCCGACTCAAAATTTCTGCCTTGATCGGAATGTAGTTCTATTGGAACCCCGTAGCGGCATACCCAGTTGTTGACAAAAACAGTTACTATGGTGTTCGCCTCTTGATTTGGTATGGCATACACTTCCGGCCACTTGCTGAAATAGTCCATCACAACGAGAACATATCGGTTTCCGGCATTGCTGACAGGAAAAGGGCCTGCTACGTCCATCGCTATCCGCTCGAAAGGTGCGCCTGAGTTATACTGCTGCATCTGACCTCGACTTCTTCTTGTTGGACCTTTAGCTTCAATACACTTGGTGCAGTTGGCTATCCAATCCGCCACTGCTTGTTGACATCCAACCCAATAAAAACGTTGTTTTAGCCTTTCCAGTGTCTTTGTCAATCCAAGATGTCCTCCGCTAGCTCCATTATGGAATTCATTTAATACTTCTTTCATTTTGGAGGAAGGCACTACCAGTAGGTTGGATGAGGTCTTGCCATCAGCGCTTTCCCAAAGTCGATATAGGCACCCATTTATGATCTTTAGGCTGTCCCATAGGGCCCAATATGCTTTTGTAAGAGGACCTTCTGCGGATATCTCATTTCTTGTAGGGCGTTTGTCCTCCTCCTTCGCTGATATTACCTTCGCCAATATTGGGTCACTCCTTTGTGCTTGGGACCAGTCTTCGTTGGCTTCAATCCGCGTTAGCCGGATATCGACGATGGATTCTTTGTTCTCAGCTTTCACGCAATGTTTACACTCTAAATTACAAGGTCGGCGTGAAAGAGCGTCAGCATTTCCATGTTTTATGCCCCTTCTGTGTTCAATGCTGAAGTCGTAAGTCTGGAGGCGTTCAATCCAACGTGCTAGTTGTCCTTCAGGGTTCTTGAATTGTAGCAGCCATCTCAGTGCGGAGTGATCAGTCCTTAGCAGAAAATTTTGGCCATACAGGTACTTATGGTAATGTTTGATGCACTCCAGCACTGCCAGTAGCTCTCGTCGGGTTACACAATAATTCCGTTCAGGCTTTGACAATGTGCGACTATAGTAGCCTACGACTTTCTCTGTTCCATTGATCACTTGGGAAAGTACGCCACCAATACCATATCCGCTAGCATCACTGTCTAAGATGAATTTTTCTCCTGGGACAGGGTACGCCAAAACTGGTGCAGCACACAATAGGTCTTTCAGTGTCTGGAACGCCTTCTCCTGTGGCTCACCCCATTGATAGATTTTTGACTTCTTGGTGAGCTCATGTAAACTTGCAGCCACGCTGGCAAAGTTAGGCACAAAGCGTCTGTAGTATGTGCATAATCCCAAAAAGCTGCGTAGTTCATGAAGATTCTGGGGACGAGGCCAGTCCTTTACTGCTCGTATTTTATCTTCATCGGTGGATATGCCATCTGCTGTGACAAGATGCCCCAAATATTTCACCTGCTTTTGGAAAAATGCACATTTCTTTACGCTTAGTTTTAGTCCAGCCGTTGATATCCGTTGCAGAACTTCTCCCAGGTTCTTGAGGTGTTCGTCGAAAGTTCTGCCCATCACTATTATGTCGTCGAGATACACCAGGCAAGTCTTCCAATGCAGTCCCTTTAGCACACGTTCCATAAGCCGCTCGAATGTGGCCGGAGCATTACAGAGTCCAAATGGCATAACCTTAAACTGCCATAAGCCGCCGTTCGCACTGAATGCGGTTTTCTCTTTGTCCTTGTCTGCAATCTCCACCTGCCAATACCCGCTTTGTAGATCCAATGTGGAGAACCATTTTGTTCCGGCTAGCGTGTCGAGTGTGTCGTCAATTCTTGGTAGCGGGTAACTATCCTTTTTAGTGACATCATTCAGCTTCCTGTAGTCTACGCAGAATCTTGTACTGCCATCTTTCTTCTTTACTAAAACTACAGGTGAGCTCCACGGACCCGATGATGGTTCGATTACACCGCTCCTCCTCATTTCGTCGACTAACTCCTTAACCTCATTACGCTTCGCCAGCGGTATGCTTCTGGGTGCCTGCTTTATCGGTCTCGCTTCGCCAGTATCAATTTCATGTTTAACCATGGCTGTTCTTCCTTGACTTTTGTTCGTGGCGAAAGCGAAAGCATACCTCTTTAGCAGCTTTTTGGCTTTGTTTTTCTCTGCAGCTGCTAAACCTGCTATCCATTTCTCCACATTTTCATCAAATCCCTTTTGATCCCTGGCTGACATATCGGCAGGTTGCGGCGTTTGCTCGCTGTTTATTATCGCCTCTACTGGAACACATTGGCCCACCTCTGAGTTTTTACAGACGACTCTTTCATGGCCTGATAGATTTAGCACTCTCACCGGGACTATTCTTTGTTCTGTGGATTTGACGAGGGCCTTTGCTAATATTAAATCCGTCTGTATTTCTGCTGGTTCCACAACCCACAAGCGGTTTTCCACACAATTTCCATCCATACGCGCCCATATCAGTGATTCACTCTGAGGTGGTAATTTGAGTTGTTCGACCGCAACTATCCTTCTGGCGTGCACTTGATGATTGTACCCCACGTCTAGAGGTATCTCTACATTTCGCCAACTCATAATCTGTTGCCCCATATTCAAATTGATGCCATGAGCTATCATAAAATCGGCACCAATGATAACCTCGTCCACAATATCGGCAACAATAAAGATGTGACTTACACTGATGTTGGCTATAGTCACCTTCGCCTCTGTTTTTCCGTGGACGGTGGCAGACTCTCCCGTAGCTGTCCGTAGTCTTACATTGCTAAGTGCCTCACACTTTTCCTTCATTACATCTGGCCTGATGATAGACTGCGTCGCCCCGGTGTCTATAGTGAAGGTATGTGGTCTGCCATTTATGTATCCGCACGCCGTAAGATTGTTGTTGTTCTGTTGCATCACTGATATTGAGATTGTGGGGCCCTCGCTTGTGGGAGCCAGCACTTGCCCCTCAGTGCTAGCTCGTTTTAGTTTAACGGGGACTCTTGTGAAGATGGTTGGTAGTTCGCCCGTTTCTTATTTCTCGATGGTGAGGTGGATCTTGATCTCTTGCGTGGCGCTTTGCAGTTTCTTTGGAAATGACCACTCTTTCCACAATTAAAGCATTTAAGTTTAGTCCTTTGTCCGTTTTCTTCCAAAGCTTGCTTCACCATCTCCTTAACTTTAGTTAAAAGGCTTTCCTCCTCCTCCACGACTTCCATTTTTCGCACTTTGCCGACTGGTGGTCTAGAAATCGTGCGAGCGGTCTCCTGGGCTAGTGCGAAGGCCACGGTCTCTGCAAAAGTTGTCTTCTGTGTAGAACATACCGCTAGTTTAATATCAGGATCGCGTATACCATTCACAAACGCCTCGGTCTTAATGTTGTCTATCAGCGGGTGGTTTTCTCCAGGGTATGTAAGCTGCACTAATCTCTCGACTTCCATTGCAAAGGCCTGAAGTGACTCATTAGCCTTTTGCGCCCGGCACCTTAATTCCATGCGATACAATTCTCGTTTGTGCTCATCACCGAACTTCCGCTGTAATGCCACCATTAACTCGTTGTAGTTGTTTCTATGGCTGGTTGGCATGGTCTCTAGTATCTCGGCTGCTACACCCTTTAACGCCAAAATTAGTTCCAAAGCCTTTTCCTCATCGTCCCATTCGTTCCTGCTGGCTACTGTCTCGAATTGAAACTTGAATACGGATAGGGGTGAGGTGCCATCAAAGCAAGGTGCTTTTATTCTGCCGGTACTTTCGGATACGACTCGCACTGGTTCCGGTCGCTGGCTCTGGAGATTGTTGATCTTCTCTTCCATAATGACTAGTTTTCCGTCAACGGTCTTTTCCAAATCTGAAAACCTTTCCTCGACGCCATTGATTCTTTTGTGGAATGACTCACGTATTTCAGCCAGAAGTTTCTGATTTTCGGCTCTAGAAGCTTCAAGTAACTTTTGGTTTTCTGCTCTAGAAGCTTCAAATAGCTTCTGGTTCTCAGCTCTAGAAGCTTCTCGTACATCAGCAAACAGCCTTTCGTTCGCCTCTTGCATTTTGCGATTTTCAGTTCTAGAAGCTTCTTGCACTTCAGCTAGAAGTTTTTGATTTTCACTTCTAGAAGCTTCGAATAGCTTCTGGTTTGCTACTTGCATTTTCTCCATAATTTGTTCACTATCTTTTCGGGAAGCTTCTTGTTTATCAGCTAATACTTGCATTTTTTCCATCATAGCGGCTAGCAACGAATTTATGTCGACACCGCTAGGCGTTGCAGGGGCCTGTGACTCTCGTTCCTCTTCATCCTCGAACTCGTAGGATTCGATGTCGATGCCCTGAAGCTGAAGTTGTTCCCTTAACCGCCTTTGTAGTTCATTCTTCGTACCCGTTGTTGGCAGCTCTAATTTACCCAACTCTCGTTTCAGCCGGTCCACTCTTAATTCCGATAGTTTCATTTTTATTTATTTATTTCTTTTTATTTATTTTTACTTTTGGATTTTGCAATCCCACTTCTGACACCAATTGTTACGTTTTTACCTTTTTAAAAACGTTTATATATGAGTTCGTTAATTGCAACAAAAGTAAAAACAAATAAGACTTTAGTTTTTCTTAAATCTCTTTATTATTCACACTACTTTTGTGTGCCACCGTATAGAACTTAACGATACAACAATAATAATCTGCTTATTCACTTTATTAGTTCACACAAGTATTCACTGGATCTTTACAACCACGACTATTTTGTTCACACGCAACTTCACACAAGGCTGACTAAATTAACTCTGACTACTGCTTGCTTTGTCCAGCCCTTTTATAGTCCGCACACACGTATGATCAGTATGATGAACGTTCTCGATGTGGAAGGTTCTCGCTCGCGCCTTCTCGAGACTTGTGCTAGTACATTGTTGTTTGTGTACTCGCTTATGTTATGTACCAGTCGCTACCAGGTTCGATACATATTTGTCGTAGCTGGTCTACTTTATGTTGTTATTGCTACCTGGTTCGTTGTACACATGTGTGTGTGTGCAGCTTTAGATAATCGTTGTATTCTTAGTGTTAGTGCGTATTTGTGTCGTGTGTATTGTGTTGGTGTAGCTGATAGCTTTTGTTTATCGTTTTTATTGTTAAACGATATTAGGTCGTTTCGATTTACGTAACAATATTTTCTTAAGGGGCCCTATTTTGAACCTAGGGGTAATTATGGACGGACAATAACAAACTTTGGTAATATGATTTAGATTTACAAAATACACGTTCATACCGAATTTCATCACGATATCGACGTTTTTAAGCCATTTATAAACGCAAACGTGAATTTCTAAAGGGGACTTTATATGGGGACTACGGTCAAATGTGATCCGATTTTAACCAAACTTTACACAATGATTTTCTAGTACACAGAACTGTTCCATGCTAAATTTCATCAGGATTTTTGCATAACTACCATAATTATGTGTAAATAAGTGCAATTTCAAGGGAATTTGTATGGGGGCTAGGCGAAATCACTGACCGATTTGAACCAAAATCAGTTGGGTTCATCCTTAGTCCTAACTATCACTAACACTATCAAAAAATTAAAAAATGGCTGTGGAAAAATCATGGTAAATTTCATGAAATGAGTAATATCCTTAAGTCGCCGTAGTGGGTGGTGTGTTGGCTTATTAGACGTGAGACCCACGTTCAAACCCCAGATCCGATATCTCCAATAAAACGAAGAAATATTTCTTCGACGACTGCCTCTCAGCAGATTATTGGCAAAAACTCTGAGAGTAAATAAAAATTACCATGAAAAAGTTTCTCAAAAGTTTGGCGTTCGGAGTCGACTTTAAACTATATGGCCCGCCACTCATAGATAAAATTAATACACACAATATAAGTGGTACGAGAAGCTAGGTCGTAATCCTGACTCAAAGGTTGTAATGATCAATTATGTCTGTATGTATGGAATCCGAGCTGTGGTAGCCATTTGGCTGATATTTTACTCTTATCTTCTTTACCACTCAATAAAAAAGAATCGTAACTACTACAGAATAAACGTGTTTTCTTAATGAGTCACACTTTCTGTTAAAAAAATTGCTTAAGAGCTTTATAAGGCAACAATCCTTAAAGTAATAATGTTACCACATTGTTGCCGCGTTCAAGCAAACTGCAGGTTATATTGTGCAAGGCAAAGAAGAGTTTGAACGGCCACCCATTGTTTTCTTCCTATCTCTCTCTCTCTATTCGATTAGAAGAAAATTGCAACTTCAAAATCTATTCTAAATTTTTATTTAAAACAAAAACAAATAATTCATCGTTATTTGCATTGCAATTTGTTTATTTTTGTTTTGAAAAAAAATAGAAAGAAAAAAAATTGTTTTTATTTTTCCATTTTTCAATTGTTTTTCTTTTAAAGCAATTGCATAAATAATATGCTTGGTATTCATAAAATATTTATGAGAGAGATTTTTTATTTATTTTCCAAACGATTGTATTTGTTTTCATACGCCAGCGATTTTATCTCCTGCTTAGTTTTTTTTTTGTTCTGTGATTTCGTAATATTGCACGTTCATACACAATATATGTATTTACGTATGTATGTATGTACATATGTATGTATGTATGTGTATATTCCTAGTTTCGATATTAATTTATTAGTTTTTATAATTAAAAATAAATATGATCTAAACAAACATGCTTGTATAATTAACGGCTATAGAGGCCTATTTGTAGTGTGGCATAAATATTTTCATTTCAAATGACTGATAATCATAGGGGCGGACATGAAAATCAAAAACCCATATAAAATCGAAAGGGATGTGCTGTTCAAAATTGTGTATAGGAATTTACGTTGCTCCTCTAAAGGATACGTAATATGAGTGTGAGTCACAGGTCAGCAATGAGTATTCAAAACGATGAGTAGAATCGAATCATACTCATAATTTCTGATACTTATACGCATTCATACATACATACATACACAATTGGTCATTACAACTCTTCAGTCAGAATTGCGACCTAGTTTCTCACACCACTTATTTTTGTGTGTTAATTTTTTTTATACATGAGTGGCGGGAATTTTTGAGAAACTTTCCATGGCAATTTTTATTTACTCTCAGAGTTTTTGCCAGAAATCTGCTGAGAGGAAGTCACCGAAGAAATACTTTTTGTATTTTGTTTTGATGTCTCACCTGGGGCTCGAACCCTGGCTTTACGTCTAATAATCCAACACGCTACCTACTAGACTACGGCGACTTCAACGCGTTCACACTTATTTTAATATCTTGAAACCTCTACTCATATTCAAAATTTGAAGTACTCATCATATTCATAATTAACAACACGTATCATGTTATTGATTTCGACTCTCCGTAACTCAACATTTGCAAGAATCAGAAAATAAGTATGATTCGCGTACGAACACTAAAATGCTCACTAAATGGTTGTGTCTTTGCTCTGCTTGCTGTTCTGTCTTCTTTGTTTATGTGTATTTCTTCTTTTTTTATAAATGCAACAACAACTAAGACTGTAAATTTTGATGACTGATCCGAGTCACTCGAAACATTTATATTTCGAATGGTATGAGTTTGATGTCAACATTGTACGCATACTCATTGCAACCTGTAGTTATAAATCAACGTTGTAGTGAGTATGAATAAATCAGAGTAGTGAAGTTAAATTTCTATATTGTTGACTCACTTATATTTAAAATTTCATGAGTGCTTAGCGAAAAAAACGATTCATTGCTGATCTCTGGTGTGAATGTAAGCCAAAATGCTGACTTGCTGACATTTGCACGTATGCATTGGTCTTCGGCGAACAATTTCGAATTAAAATTGAATGAAAAGAAAATTTTCTTTCAAATTTAAAACTCGAAAATTTTTCACAAATGTTTTCCTATATTCAACAGCAGTGGTGTAGGGTATTTGTCTATTATAACTCATTGTATTTTTCCCATTATTTTTATTCTCAATTATTACTTATTTTTTCTCGCTGTTGCTGTATTTGTTTTTGGTTTTTCGTTTTTTATTCTGCTGAGTTGGTTTACATTATTTTTATTTTAAATTAATGTGGTCGTATATCGTTTAGTTTATAATTTAACCATAATAATTGTATTAAGTTTTAATTGCTTTAAACAGTGTCAATCAAAATGTTTCAGTTGTGGTAATGAAAATAATTCACAACAGGGTATAATTAATGATAATTAAGTAAATGAGATTTTTAAAAATGAAAAAAAATAAATTCTAATGTTTGGTTATACATTTAGCAGGATTTAAAATTAAAAATTTATTTAAATTATTAAATGAATCTCTTTTTGCAATATATTGAATACGTTAAAACTTAAAAAAAAAATAAATTTTCAATAAATTTTGAGGGTTTAGGATTCACTATCATTTGTTATGAAATAAATCTACAATTTAAAGTCGACTTAAAGACGACTTTTGGAGAAACTTGCTTCTGATGGGACATATGTCTCGACAAGCATTAGATGCGACTATCCAGCACTTTGCTTCAATTGAAAGCAAAAAATCGATACGTACATACTACATACATAACTGGTCGTTAGGTTAGGTTAGAGGACGTGTTCTTGTCAATTAAGACAAGTACAGTACCCGGCGGTCGAATTGACCCATTGTACAACGTCCTAGTTTCTCACACCACTTATGTTGTGTGTGTTAATTTTTTATACATGAGTGGTGGGACCTACAGTTTAATATCGACTCCGAACGACAGATTTTTTGAGAAACTTTTTCATGGCAATTTTATTTACTCTCAGAGTTTTTGTCCAAAAGACACTAACAGAAAATCGCCGAAGAAATATTTTTTTAGTATTAGTTTTGAACTTCAGGGGTCTCTGATTGCAGATCTTCATTTAAAAAATTCAAAATGGCGGATTGAATATGCCGGTCAAATAAATTTGATCAATTTTTATAAATTTCGACCGCCATATTGGATCCGCCATTCTGAATTTTTTTTAATCTGAATAAAGATCTGTAATCACCGACCCCAGAAACCCCTGAGTAACAATTTTCAAGTAAATCTGATTAATTTTTAAGGACCTCCGTAATGTGTTTCTTTTTCTCTTGCACCCCTTGACATAAACCCACCCCCTACTTTAAGGGTGCATGCAAACAATTTGGCTTTTGGGCTCATTTTAAAGAGCAAAGATCAATTGTCAATTTCTGACAATAGCGATGGTTCTAGCATGTCATGGTTCTACAATTTTTCAAAAATGGTCAAAAACGCTATTTTTAGGGGTTTCAACGCACTTTTTCTCGAAAACCTGACGTGATGGATAAATTCATGTTCAGCGCGCAAAATGCCTTCGGAAGCACCTGGAGCCATCTTATTTGCAAAACCCATGCAGGGCTGTGTTATTAAAGAAAATTTCCACTTTAGTTTAATTTTTCGAATTTCCACCTGCCTTATCTTATTTTTCATCACCAGTAATGACTTCTCTTAATGGCATTCAAACTGTACTGGATATGCAAAACCTTTCACAGACCTCGCTTCTTGAGTTCTTACGGAACTCCACAGTAATCTCCATGAAGTAATACCATCAGTTCCACATAAGAATTGTCTTGATGTAGTGCTTAATCTGCATGATTTCACTCCCAAGCAATTCAGAAGACTGGAAAAATTTTAAACAAAGTACCTAAGAATTCCCCCAAACAGAATGAAGTCAACAAAAACATCGTGGAAATGTAAGCGGATAAGATCAAATGGGCAACAGTTCTTTCTACAACAGTACAGCAATCTAGACAACAATTGGTCAATTCACACAAGCCGTTGAATCGTTGTATTCATTGTATTGTTGGACGACTATACAACAGTGTATGCTTGTTGTTGATAATTTTCATGTAAAAATCCGATACACTTATACACATTTTTTTCACATGTTTTTAAAAGTTGTATTGGTTTCGTGCTATCAAATTGTTTGAATGCCAAAAATTATGAAGAAGAATATGACATACACAATTCAGCATAGCATTGAGCGTTCACAAACAACCAAGTGTATTCAATACAACATACACGATACAAAATCGTGTGAATTGGCCAATTGTTTGACCTCCAATTGTAAACATTGTCAATATAACTGAGATGAATTCATTTCATTTCTTCACCACTTCTGTTTGCAGCTATAAAATCGAAATGAATAAATTTTTATTGTGATAATAAATCCATTACGCCACAATATTAAATAATTTCATATTAATTTGTCGACATTCATTGCAAATGATAATCAAAAAAAGATCTGTTTTTCTAAAAACGCAATTTAAATGCTTTAATTTTTATTTAAAAATGCAGCAGAGGGAAAAAAATCTTTTTTCTGGAATTTATATGTCTGTGAATAAAAAATAGATTGTGGGAACAAATGCTAATGTATTTATATACGCTTCTCCTGACACTAGTCTTCCGTCAGTTGGTTCCAGACAAAATTTTAAGCAAGCTGTCTCATTTAATTTGTGTTAGGTAACAATAGTTGAGAACGAGATTTGATTCCACAGAACAGAGGTCAGCAATGAGTATTCAAAACGATGAGTAGATTCGAATCATACTTATAATTTCTGATACTTATACGCATTCATACTTACTTTAATGTCATACTCATACTATTCATATTCAAAGTTTGAAATACTCATGATACTCATACTTAACAATACGCATGATGTTATTGATTTCGATCCTCCATGACTCAACATATACACGAAGCACAATATAAGTATGATTCGCAACAACTAAGCTTGTAAATTTTGACGAATAAATCGAATTACTCGAAGCATTTATGAGCATTATAAGAGTATTTTTCTAAATTTATGAATCTGAATGAGTAGACGTATGAATCAAACTTAGTTCGAATGTTATGAGTTTGATGTCAACGTTGTGCCCATACTCATTGCAACTTGTACTTATAAATCAATGTTGTACTGAGTACGAATGAATCAGAGTAGTTGAATTTCAATATTGTTGACTCACTCATACTCAAAATTTCATGAGTACTTATGTGTAGCGAAAAAACGATTCATTGCAGATCTCTGATTCTTTACTCAATTGATGATTACAATCCTTTAGTTAGCTTCTCACACCATTCATGTTGTGCATATTAATGGCGGAACTTACAGTTTAAAATTAAAGCTTTCCACAGCAATTTCATTTGCTTTTAAAGTTTTTGCCAAAATATTGTTGAGAGGAAGTCGCCGCAATAATATTTTTCTATACTTCATTTCGTTCGTGAAGTCTGAGGTGGGGTTTGAAGCAAATGATCTCCTCAAATGAATCAAACGAATTCAACGACATCGAAAAACAATTTAAAATGTCAGTTTCCTGATGACTTTTTCTACTTCTATTGTCACATCTATTAGTCCATCATATTTGTAATATGTCCACTATAGGTGGCTGACAAGAATACCCATGACTTTGGGAGCATAAGTCCATCTGAATTTGACCAATTTTATGGATTTTGCTGGCCTTGAGGGCCACTGTGGTTTATAACATAATCGTTTACATCTGCGACTTTAGAAAACCCCATAAGAAGTGGTTTTATCGTACGATCTCGGTCGACAGTTAACATTACCTCCACATGAGATAACAATGCCCTCATATCGTTTGTGCAAAATATCCAAATCGCACGGTTTCAAAATTAAGGCCATTTCAAGTGAATGAATTACAAATATTCACTGAAGTTTTATCTAACAGTGCTGACAAGTGCCCTTCAGGATTGGGTCGGTGTTTGTTGCCTTGTCAATAGAACTAGCTTTTCATCATCCTATCTGTTAAACCTGTATCTGGGCTTATGTGCTTGTGGAAACAATTAAAAATATTAACAATCATTGTAATTAAAACATTTAATTCAATTCAAATATAGTGTAGGGTCTTTCCTTAAGCACTTCCTATATTTAAATTTAAATAAAACAAAATGTGTGTGAGGTACAATCGAAATTTGTTATTCGTATGAAAAGCCTATTGATGTGGAATAAAATATCATTCAGACGTCTGCCACAGCTTCTCTGAGCGGAGCACATTCGAAGTGTCGAATTTTCCATGACTGTGAAGCATAAATCAGTCTGAAGTTGACCGATTACATGAATTAAGCTGGCCTTGAGGGCCAATATGTTTTGTAACGTATTCGTTTACAACTGCGACTTAAGAAAATCCCATAAGTAGAGGTTTAACGCGTTCAATTTGTACGATCTCGGTGGAAAGGTCTCATCACCTTCCAATTGAGATGATCATGCCCTCATGTAGGTTAGGTTAGGTTAGAGGACGTGTACTTGTCAATAAAGACAAGTAGAGTACCCGGAGGTCGAATTGACCCATTGTACAACGTCCTTACAGAGGGAAGGATAATGGAGGGATTAAAAACGAGAGGATGTAGGAAAGGGGTGCCCTCATATCTTTTGTGCAAAATATTTAATATAGCACCAGCTTTATAATGAGTAGTGCCATGCTTTTGAAACCGCAAGTTGGTTGTGTCCAGATCCTCGAATTTTATCCAAAAGAAGGTGGTTATCTCGCTTGACATTAATACCCTGACAAACGTTGTTCTCCAAGAAATATTGTTACGAAAGTGGATAAATCTAGATACTGGTGTTGTGCTTTTACATCGCTTAACATTAAAATTATAAACAAAAGGTAAAAAACCAACATCAAGTAAACACCAGCATAAAAAATGATAAACGAGTAAACAAAAATGCAACAACAAACACTACAAGAGAAAATATAAACAAAATACACAGACAACAGTAATGAATGTAAACAACGATGTTTACATTTATAGAGATCTCGAGAAGGCGAAGCCATGAACGTTTGATTTCAAGAACATTCATCAGACTGTTTACGTTGCCATATAAAAGGCAATGCAAGGTAGGCAACTGAGTCAGTAAAAGTTCAGTTAGTCTTGTGTGAAGGCGCGGTGCTTGAAGATCTCCGTTACAAAGATCTGCCGAACATTTGACTAGTAATTGTTATTGTTTATGCAAAGAGTGTAAACAGAGGAATTTAAAAAGAAAAGCAATTGTTGTTGTTTACATCAAGTTGTGAACAGTGGTAAACAGAATTGTGCGAATAATAAACAATTTCAATTAAAACTAAACACAAATTTATTTTAATTTTATTTGCAATCTATGAGCTCGTATTTTAAACGTTTTTAAAAGGTAAAAACGTAACAATATGAATATGGCGATGCCAGTGCCATATCCATACCATGCAATGACTTTTTCCAGTTGCATTGAATGCAGGTCAGATATCAAACGAAAATATGAAAAAATATTTCTTGGGTGACTGCCTCTCAGCAGATTTCTTTCAAAAACTCTGAAAGTAAATAAAATTGGCATGAAAAGTTTCTCAAAAATCTGTCGTTCAGGGTCGACGTTAAACTGTAGGTCTCACCACTCACTTATAAAATTAACGCACACAACATAAGAGGAGTGAGAAGCTAGGTCGTAATCCTGATTAAAGGGTTGTAATGACCAATTATGTATGTATGTATGTATTGAAGAGCATTCAAAAATCTCATGTGAAATGGAAAATTTTGTTTGTTTACGTATCCACAAATGCACAAGGACTATTCGCTGAAGATGATTTTTCGATGAAAATTACGATCATTTGCCAACTGATTTAGAGCCTATTCAGCGATCGCATCCATGGATATTTGGCATACCAGATTGAAAAAATGGCAACTAATTTGGCAGATTCAACAAGATTGCCTTTATCAATCATCAAACTACGATAGTCTCTATTTGCAGACCCTATGCATATAGCATAAGTATTTGAATATCCATCTGTTTTTTTTTTTTGAGTGCAAAATAAATCTGCTTCTTATAGAAGCATATCCATTGCAAATATTTTCATTTTGTTTCATAAAAAAATTTGTATTTATTTACGGTATTAACTGAAGGATTTATTAAGAATTTAAATAAATTCATAATTCATTTATTTACGAGCTTTAATTGATAATCACAAATAATCAAACGGAATAATTCCATCATTATAGTGATGATGATGATGCTGATGATAAAATTAAAAAAAAAATAATTTGAATACAAAATCCAATCATCGAAAATGAAATCAAATTTTTATTTGGAAACAATTTTTTTTTTAATTTTTATGTTTTCAAATTTATTTAAAAACAAAACAATTTTTTTCGTTTTATTTTATTGTTTTTTTTTTAAATTTGCTAGTTAGGCAAGCGAAAAATTATTGTATTTTAATTAAATAAACGTGCAATAAATTAAAAATAAAATTTATGATACAAAAACCAAATTTTAAACAAAAAAAACAGAAAAAATTTCAAAACTGGGTCATTCATCCAATAAATCTTTAATTGTGCATATGAAATGTAATTTTATTTGGAAATTTTCTAATTAAGTAATGCATACAGCGTTTATTTTTTGTTTTACATTTTTATTTATTCATAAATTATTTTCTTTGATTTGCTGTTGTTGTTATACAAAATCCATTAAAAAAAATTCTCTGAAATTTACACCAATTGGTGCTGAGTTGAGTTGATTGTGGGCGTCGGAGAAACGAAGCAAATGTTTCTCTAAGGCCCTCTATAACGATGAGTTGGTTGTAAAAGTAACAAACTTTGCTGATTGAGTTCCGTTTTTCCATAAAGGCTAATGCTACCTGACTTTTCTGTGATATTATCATCTTTTAAGAATCAACAATTAGTAGACCTCCTGGATGGTTTATTTTTTGTAGGTGATTGAAGGCCCTTGAGTTTTTAAATTCGAAAATCATGACACACAAAACTGTTCCTCTTGTTCCAGTTCTAAACTTGAAGTACACCAATATGCCACGATCTTCTGAGTACAGGCAAAATTCATCAGTTCTTTCTATTTTATCAGGTCTTTCATGCATAATTGGTCATTACAACCCTTCAGTCAGGATTATGGACCCAGTTTCTCACACCACTTATGTTGTGTGTGTTAATTTTATACATGAGTGGTGCCACCTACAGTTTAATGTCGACTCCGAACGACACATTTTTGAGAAACTTTTCATGGCAATTTTATTTACTCTCAGAGTTTTTGCCAGAAATCTGCTGAGAGGAAGTCGCCGAAGTAATATTTTTTCATATTTCGTTTTGATGTCTGACCTTGGGTTGAACCGTGGTCTAATAAGGCAACACACTACCTACTACTCTTTCACTAAGCGCTTTTATTCCTTTGAAAGATCAATTGGTACCATTTTTAGAGGAACATAACATCACTCAAACGTCCACCCCGGCTTCTCTGCATGGAACGCATCTGAAATGTTCAGTTTTCATGAAATGTTCAGTTTTCCAACCGTTAGTCAACATTACGACCTAGCTTCGCTTAACACCCATGTTGTGAGTGTTAATTTTATCTACGACAGGCGGCACCTAGAGTTTAAAGTCGACTGCCAACGACAAATATTTTGTTGCGAAATTTTTCATGGCATTTCATATTTACTCTCAGAGTTTTTGCCAGAAAACTACTGAGTGGAAATTGGCGAAGAATTTTTTTTTTCTGATAATTTGCTGTGTTCCAGACATCTCGACTAAGGTTTGAATCACGGCCTTATATCTGGTAAGTCTAGAGCTACTAGACTACAGCAACTTAGCGCCGCGTGAATCAGACTTAAATTGCCCAACCACTGTGGTTTGTGGCTTATTCACATACATATGTGACTTAACAAAGCCCCACAAGAAAAGCTCTAACGAAGTCAAATCGGATGATCTCAATTGCTTGTTCACTTTACTTCCCCGTGAGATGGTCATGACCTTAAATCGCCTGTGCAGGATATCCTATATGGCATGCTTTGTGTGTCAAGTAGCAAATCAACCAATTCAGTCCAAAAGAAGTTGATGATTATCACACAGCTTGTGTAATGGCCATGACCTTAAATTGCTCGTGCAGAATATCCAATGTGATATGAGTTGTGTGTCAAGTAGCAAAGTCCGTGTTGTAACTTTATATCGTTGATATTCAGATCAAGCAATTCAGGCCGAAAACAGTTTGTAATAATAGCCAAACGTGGACTTTTTAGCTACATTCTGCACAGGCTCATAAACCCTAAACGATCAATTTACCAACAGTCATCTCTACTGAATAATGGCCCTCTGGCACTCGCGATTTGAACCTTTGGGACTACAAATTGTGGAGAGTTTTAGAGGAAATGGTTTGCCATAAAAGGCAACCCAATAATGATTCTCTTAAAGCCAATTTTCTCATTGGCAAGATGAGTGGTCTATGCTATTTAAGACGTGCTATTTAGACGTGAAATCACGATTCAAACCCCAGATCAGACTTCGCTAATAAAATAAAATAAAATAAAATATTTCTTTGGAGACTTCCTCTCAGCAGATTTCTGGCAAAAACTCTGAGAGTCAATAAAATTGGAATCGACTTCAAACTGTAGGAAACGCCACTCAACATAAGTGGTGTGAGAAACTAGGTTGTAATCCTGACTGAAGAGTTGTATGACTATTATGTATGTATGTATGTATGTATGAAGGCCAAAGACAGTAATTTCGTACTATTATTTTCTTTTCTTTTTCTATAATATTACGAGTTGAGTAGCTTAGAACTTATGCTTGGTATAGCGTAACAGACCAGAGTCTATGATGAGAATCGAACCTAGGACCCTTATTTTAATAATCTCTTACACTACTCACGAGACTATCAGCATACCCAAAATGGGTTGAAGGCACATCTTTTGTATTTAATTTTATAAAATAAAATGTGTGTAAGAGTCCTTGTATTCCTACTAAGTGCTTCGCTCAATCGGTCCTGCTACCTACGGTCATAGAGAGTCAAATGAAAAGTTAATTTCTCGATATTTTTTATTCAAGTTTTCTGTTAACACGACTTGCAGCTTACTTGCTTGGGATCAACATTGAGCACAAGCAATATTGGTTGCCATAGTATGTACATTTCCACACTTCTGCACTTCTCGTTTTGTGACATTAAATGAAAACTCACAAACAAAAAACGTGGTTTGGGGGAAATAAAGAAATAATACCGTTAATTAAAATTATATTTTACAATCCGTTTAAACGATGCGATGGTGCTTGGTAACTTTTATTTTTTAAGCATTTATTTGCAACATTTTTCATCTTATTGCCGCATTTCTAGTAGTAGCACTTACAACAGTTTATAGAAAAAAAGAAAAGCATTTGCAAAAGAAATGAAGTAAAAACTTAATTTCTTTTTCTATTTCGCTCCCTCTCTTTCTCTCCTTACTTATTTCTTTTTGTATTATTTAATTAAAATATTTTCTCATTAAAAGAGAAAAGAAAAGAAAAAACGAAATACTGGAGTAGAAATAACAAAATTTTCTGATATTTTTGCGTTGTTTCAAGTTTCTCTTTCGTTCTTTCGTTCTTTATTTGAATCAAAATAATTGCTCATTTGAAATGTAACATTCATTCCATTTTATTCTTTATTTTCTATGCCATTTGGTGTTTTTTTCTTCCTCTTGTACATATTTCTGTTTGTTTTTGATTTTTCTATTCTTTCATTTCATTTCCTTTCGTTTGCAATTATACAATTTATGTTTTAAGTCTCTTATGTATGCATGTAATGGTGTAAGCAAGAAAAAACATTAAAGAAAGAGGAAAAAGGGAAAATAATTTTATTCTTAAACAATATGTTGTAAGCATATACACGTACCTGTGTACATACATACATACATGCATACATACAAGTATTAAAAACATATCATGCTTGCATGAGTCTATATTATCCTTTTGTGGTCTAAGCTTATACTCTAACACTAATACACACACACTTGCATATTAAAATACTCTCTCCTATGTTTTTATAATACACCTTTTCAGACACACAGACGCACACAAACACACATACTTATTCACTGAATACCTACTTCTTATGAAACTTTTTTACATTCAAACAAAAAAGGGACAAAAAACACATTTTATTTATATTTTTTTCTGTTGTTGTTGTTGTAATTCATTTCATAAGGATATCAAAAGTAAAAACAATACATATGTATACGTACCATAAAATAAAAGGAAATGTAATAAGAAATGCAAATGGTAGGGTCGCCTCGCATTGTTTTTTATTGCGTTTAACTTTTGTCTGTAACTGTGTTTTGTTATGTATGTATGCTTATATGTTACCAAGTTGTACTACCTACCATCATATTTTATTATTATGCTTTTTTTTATTTGGAGAACATTTGCTTTAATAAAAACTTGTATTAATTCTTAATTCCATAAAGAAAACTCTCGAACTCACTTACATACTCGTATAAGTTTACTTCATAGGTATTTAAAAATATATGAGGGTTGTTTCAAAATTAGTTGATAGTCCTAATAAAAAAAACACAAAAAATTTGAGAAGAATTTTCTTCTAGGTTATTTATGATACTCCTTGAAGGATGAGATCCCATTTAAGCCCATTATGATATCGCAATTAACATTCAACCCAAAGATCCAACATTAACTAGAGAAAGCCGATCTCAAACAAAAATAAATCTTACTATTGTAGGAATCTTTATATTAGAGAACTCAGTCAAGGATGTCGGGAAGGAAGTGAGAGCTCTTAAACCTTCGTTTGAGGTCGCCGTAGTCTAGTAGGTAGTGTGTTGGCTTATTAGACGTAAATCCAGGTTTCGAGCCCCAGGTCAGGCATCAAGACAAAATACAAAAAAAAGTATTTCTTCGGCGATTTCCTCTCAGCAGATTTTTGGTAAAAACTCTGAGAGTAAATAAAATTGCCATGAAAAACATTCTCAAAAATCTGTCGTTCGGAGTCGACTTTAAAACTGTAGGTTCCGCCACTCATGTATAAAATTAACACACACAACATAAGTGGTGTGAGAAACTAGGACGTTGTACAATGGGTCAATTCGACCTCTGGGTACTGTAATTATCTTAATTGACAAGTACACATCCTCTAACCTAACCTAACCTAAACCTTCGTTTTTTATGCTAAACGAAGAGCAAGGACTCATGATATAAAAGACCCGGCTCTTCATCTAGGTTAGGTTTAGGTTTAGGTCGGAGTGGTAGCTCTGATAACACAAAACTCACCTGAGCACGCATAGCGGACCGGTGTGATGCCACAGGTGAACGCGCAGTCCCTGTACTGACCAAGTTCCACCAAAATCAGGGAAGAGGAAGAAGTTGGTCAGCACAAGATCTGCACATCACAAGCACGACTACCCTATACTGGAAAACCAGCCAGAAAGTTTGATGAACGAAGCTATATCCTTGATATCAATAGATGATAGCTCCGTTAAGCTGACAAGAAATGGGGAGCCAAATAACCTATATCTACACCTAGCAAGATACGGACACTGACAAAGAAAGTGGATAACAGTCTCCTCTTCCTCAGCGGATCTGCATCCACGGCAGAAGTCGTTAAATGGGAGCCTCATTCTCTCCGCGTGTCTACCCATAACGCATAACTGTAAGCACTTGAAATGGCGTTACGGCTCTTCATCTAGACACTGTTACATGAAGTTAAATACAGTCTCGCTCTCAGAAGAACTTATTACAGCGATTTCCATGTCTTTCGGCATACCATCCAAATAGACAGTGAGAATCACTATCGTGCGATTTTAGGATGTCAGTGTCTAAGCGTCTTTTCAGATAGGTAAGCGCTATTTAAGAAGAATTAGAAGATTAGAAATTTTCAAGTACCGTAGAGGCAGTAGTGAGGTGGTTATCAGAGGTCAGCAATGAGTATTCAAAACGATTAGTAGATTCGAATCAAACTCATAATTTCTGATACTTATACGCATTCATACTTATTTTAATGTCATACTCATACTACTCACATTCAAAGTTTGAAATACTCATGGTACTCATACTTAACAATACGCATGATGTTATTGATTTCGACTTTCAATGACTCATCGTATACACGAATCACAAAATAAGTATGATTCGCATACGAACACTGCAATACTCACAAGAAGGCTGTATGTTTGCTCTGCTTGCTGTCTTTGTCATTTTTGTTTATGTGTCTTTCTTCTTTCTTTGTAAATGCAACAACAACAAAGACTATAAATTTTGACGAATGATTCGAATCACTCGTATCATTTATGAGTATTATAAGAGTATTTTGCTAAATTTGTGAATCTGAATGAGTAGGCGTATGAATCAAATATATTTCGAATGTTATGAGTTAGATGTCAACGTTGTACTCTTACTCATTGCAACTTGTACTCATAAATCAATGTTGTACTGAGTACAAATGAATCAAAGTATGTAGTTGGATTTCAATACTGTTGACTCACTCATACTCAAAATTGCATGAGTACTGATGAGTAGCGAAAAAGCGATTCATTGCTGATCTCTGTTCGTAAACCTGACTGAAGGGTTGTAATGGCGAATTATGTATGTATGTAATTTAAGACTTTAATACACGTTCGTTAACGTTGCTCATACCAGAAAGCATTGAATTTCTAACAAAAATAATGTTAATAAACCAAAATACTACAAAGCCTCCTCGAGAGATTCCTACTGCGCCAGTGTAAGCAAATCTCTTCCAACTCTAACCGTTGTCAAAAAGTCTCTTATTCTGTTTTCGTTCACACTAGATTGCATTCGGAAATCCATCGCTGCCAAGTAGCGAAACCTAGCCTGGTTGGTATTCAGGCAAAAAGTTTCGCAGAGGACAAATTTGTCTGCGTTGGAAGGACCCAATCAAGGAAGCCCTGTCATCGATTGATGTGATCAACTAGCGTGGCGAAGGCGTACAAGAAGCACAGGTGCTTGGAAGAATGTGTTAAGGCAGGCCGAAAACCGATAATAGAATTTTTAATGAGCAATTAAGTAAGTAACCGGACAAGGGGATTTGAATACCTAAAAATGGATTCTGTATTTACTATGAGTAGTCTGCCATTTTAGTTTGTTGCTTGGCAACCGAGAAGAGACTGAAGAATTTTTACTCAGCTTTTTAGCTTCGAACAGACAAACTTATGATCCTTATTAGAAATAATATGATATTGAACGATTTTTACCAAAGAACAACAAAAAACAAATTTCTTCTGTTCTATTATGCACAGCTCGACTATATTGTCGACAATATTTCTGCAATAATTCATTGCAATGAGTTAAATGGGTTTTTATAGGTTTTTCCCTAATTTTTACTTTAAATGTGTTTCAATATATGAAATTAGTTCTAATTTATGTACCAAATCCAAAACAGTCAATTTTATTTTTTCCTGCATTCAGCAACAAATATTCTAACAACAAAAGTAACATAGTAATCATTAACAGCATCATCATCAACTTCATCGTTATAAGCATCATAAAATTCTGGTTTTATTGCATTGTAAAGTCATACGTATTTCCATTAAAGCAGAATAAACTTCTTTTTGATTTCAATTTTCCATTCCTGCCACTATCTTTCTTGCTCTCTCTCTCTCTCTCTCTCTCTTTCTCTCTTTGATGTTCTTTAAATCAAGCATCCAAAAAAGCTTATGATTCTACTTGGTTTACTCTCTCTTTCTCTCTCTCATTTTCATGTCTCTGGCATAAGTATTCCAGTCTCCACTTTCTCTATTTGTTTGATAAAACAGCGCAAAATCAGTATTCAGTTCGCATTTCTGTCTGTGTACTTCCGTTGTCCTGTTATACGTGGGTATGTGTGAGGGACACTGGAGATAATGATAATTAACCAAAAAAAAAAGAAAGAAACAACAACGTAAAGTAATATTGTATTTACGCAAGCAAATCCTCGTTATCAAAGGACATGTTTTTATATTATTTTTCTGTTGTTGTCGTGGTTCTTATTGTTGTTTCGTTTTTATTTCCTTGTGCACTACTAACTCCAGCGATTTTTGCATTGAATGCTGGCTGTATCGGATATTCTGTTCATTTTACGTGCTACTTTTCGTTACAGTTTTCCTCTTCTTTTACGATGAGTGTAAGTGTCTGTGTATGTGTGCCTGTATTTTTTGCGTTATTTTGGTGTTCACATCCTTTTCTACTTTTTTTTTTGCTTTCTTTATCCTTATTTCTCCTTTTCTTTTTTATTGTTTATTAAGCTATTTTAGCCTTTAACGTTGGCTGGCCACTGTAACGTACGTACATACTGTATGCAGTTGTTCATAATGTAATGGACAATCAGCTAAAAGGGAATCAAAAACAACTGCTGCTGCTGCTGGTGCTACTGGTGTTGCGTTATACAGACACACGTTTCTTTGGTACAATTTTAAACATTTATGGGATGATAAATAATATAAATTGTATGCATAATATAACAACAACAACAGCATCAACAATATACAAAATACAAAAAGAAAAACAGAAAAGAAAATTAATATTGTACTCTCTCGTAAATGTAATTGAAACCGTGATTTAATGGAAATTAAAACGGTTGGCATCCCTTTTTAACTGATATTCGTTTGTAATTATAACGTGGTAAAGGAAAGGTAAACAAATGAATTTCAGTTCTCTTTTATTTTGGAAATTTATTGAAAACCAATTAATCCCTTGCATACAAAAATAAGAGTACCGGTCGGTTTAGTGTATTTGCCGCCTATCATGGGAATTATTTTATCGATTACAATAGAAGAATAAAAAATTGTTCACTTAAAATCCGTTCACACTTTTTTTCTACACACTATGGACGTTACTTTGAAGAAGCATTTAATAATACAGTGAGCATCAAAAGAAACTGTACATTAAGAAAAAATACACATTAATAAAGGGTCCGCCAAATAACTTTTTTTTTGAAAATGCTTTAAAAAAAACTACTGAATATTTTCTCAAATTTTTTTTTTTATTTGAAAATACAATCCTTCCGGTTAATAATGGAAAATAATTTCATTAAAATGGCTGCCTCGGCTGGCCATGCAGTAGCCTACGCGATCGGTCCAATTTTTAAGCACATTATCGATTGACCAATGGCTGTATTTCACCAATGGCTTCACGAATATTGTCCTTTAAAGCGTCAATTGTCTCTGGCTTGTCGGCGTAACACTTATCTTTGACGGCACCCCACAAATAATAGTCCAACGGTGTCAAATCGCAGCTCCGAAGTGGCCAAACGAAATTATCGTTATTTTTATTTTAAAATTCTTTCACTGCCAGTTTTTAAAATTGAAACAAAAAATTACAAAAAAATAAAAAAAAACCCAAATATTGTCAAATTTTTTCAGGCACTCTCCTTAAGTGGTAAAAGTTGAGTTTGGTGATTGTTAGAATTTTATCCATAGTGTACAGTTTCTTTTGACGCTCACTGTATATTTTCTTCACAGAAAATCAAACCCAATGCCAACACCAACGAATGTGAAATTAGTAAACATAAATGGTTCAGGACAGTTTATCCACTGAAATTGTCGCAAAAAAATAAAGAAAAATCTCGTGCAATTTTAGAAGAGATATGAAAAGTACAAAAACAAAAAAAAACAGTAGCATCGCATTTCCATCACAGGCTTGTGAACATATTCCTTAAGCTGAAAACAAATGGTGGAAAAGCATAAAGATCGGAAAGAATTTGCAGTATATTTAGGGGAAATAGAAACTATTAATAATCGATATCATAAGACTACATTTTCATTTCAAAGGCTGCTTAAAATAAGTTTGCATGCGGCCATGTTTTTCCTTCAGACTGCTCTCATCAATAATTTATTCTTTTATTTATTACGTGTCGAGTAGCTAAAACTGTATGTATGGGTATCGAAGCCTTAACTACGCTAATACTGATAAACTAGAACACTATCCAATGTACTATTAGGGCTACCTAATGAGCAACAGGTTTTCTTAATGTTTCAATGCGAACATACGAAAAAAATTGAAGAAGTCGCCGTAGTCTACTTGGTAGTGTGTAGGCTTATTAGGCGTGAGGCCAGGGTACGAAACCCAGGTCAGACTTCTCCAACAAAATGAAATACGAAAAAATATTTCATTGTGCGACTTCCTCTCAGCAGATTTCTGACAAAAACTCTGAGAGTAAATAAAATTACCATGAAAAAATTTTTCAAAAATCTGTCGTTCAGAGTCGACTTTAAACTGTCATGTATAAAATTAACACGGCAAACATAGCCCTTCTGACTGAAGGGTTGTAATAACCAATTATTATATATGTAAACATGTACGATATAGTATCACTGGTGCTTACTGGTACTAAGCCCAGCCGCTATATCTCCCAATCACACTTTCTTCGAGCGACGGCTGGCAAGTAACCAGCCCGTGGAGGAATGGTTATCTTGACAGTTTTCTCACATCAAATTCTGTCTTTCTCTCTATAACCTCCAGATTTTTAACATAACTTTGGCCATACAGTGACTGTACTTGTTACATAGCATTTCATAATTCACCCTCTCATCTATAATGTGGCTTGACCAGCATCTCATTTCTCAGGGCCAGAATACCAGTGGCTAGAACATACATGCATACACACTTAATTGGTAATTACAACCCTGCAGTCAGGATTACGACCTAGCTTCTCACACCACTTATGCTGTGTGTCCATTTTATACATAAGTGGCGGGACCTACAGTTTAAATTCGACTCTGAACAAAAGATTTTTGAGAAACTTTTCATTGCAATTTTATTTAGTCTCCGAGTTATTTCAATATATATTTATTTATATTATTTAAGATTTTTGAGAAACTTTTCATTGCAATTTTATTTAGTCTCCGAGTTATTTCCAGAAATCTGGATTTTTAGATGTCTGACCAGGGGTTTAAACCGGAGCCTCACATCTAAGAAGCCAACATACTATCTACAAGGCTACGGAGACTTTTAGGCCATGCACCGAAGAGAATTTCCTCCTTGTCATAATCACGAAGAGTATTTCAAATCATATTGAGCAATCATTTTTCTTCCAATATTTGGCATTATCTTTGCCAGTGCTCCCTGGGTCACAGCTGCCTTTCATACCAATCAATTTCATGTGTCTCTAGAAGTTCAACATGACATCGATAATCACAATCAAGGCTAATCTCGCGCGAACCTTTTCGATTCTATTAGTTCCCGTTCTTCTGCACATTTCCCGGCTATTTATGCAGCCTTATCAAGCCTACTGCAGCGTTCATCGTCTCCTCTATTTTTCTTACCATCATAAACACTGAAACTTAGGCAATAACGTCCGCAAATCTCACAATTGTAGCCTCGGTCGACAAGTACAGTCGTACCGAGCCCTGTATAACACTTGCATGTTATATTGTAATTAAACTGTCAACATATGCAAAATGAGAAGCTAGGCCGTAATCCTGACTGAAGGGTTGTAATGGCCAATTATGTATGTATGTGTGTACATATGCAAAAATTTAAAAAAAAAAACTGCTTAAAAAATAGGTAGAAGTGTACATAGTCGGATTTTATTGACTTCTACTATGTTACTCATCTCTTTTCTTCTTTTTTACAGTGAAAATCCCATCATTAGGTAAATAAAGGAAACGAGCGTAAAAATGGTCACAAGTATTTTAAAAATTTTAAAATAATTCCGCCTTTATTGACATACCACTTTGTAAAAGTATTGAACGTAACTTTTGAGAATCTAAAAATATTTTCTTTCACTGTAATTTTATAATTTTTTACTCAATCAAATGCCTTTTCCTTTACAGCGTTATTTAAAGCTGATGGAAAACAAAAATACCAACAACAACAAGAAAAACGTAAAAGAAAATTAAACAAGAGAATCATCGTTAAAGGCAAATCAATAAAAGTTTTTGAGATTTTCTTTTAAAAACTCACACACATTGAAGTGTATGTGTGTGTGTGTTGAATTTGTTGGTAAATATTTTGCCATTTTATAAATAAATATTGGTAAGACAAATATAATTTACACATACATACGTATATGCATACGTTTATTTAATAAATACAATATGACGTCTTTTAGTCTCGTTTAACTTGTCAACATGTTTCAAGCAGACCGACAGACCGACAGACACATATTTTTAGACACTTTTTAAATGTTATTTTCTTTGAATTATTTTTGATTACTTTGAGAAGCAAGCAGTCTTTCTATGGGCATAATAATATTCTTCTAAACGAATGTATTTACAGACCTAAAAGTGAAATAAAATATTAGGGCCGTTCAAGTTTAACAAACACACAACAAATATTAACCATAACCTTGTGTTAAATATATGGTGATCAATCGTATGTGCGTTAAGTACCGATTTTCAAATTTTCGGATTTCAAAAGTAAATTTAAGTACAAATAAAGCCATGAGAACGTAACCATTATGGATGAAATACAATAAAATGTCAGTTGAATCTCTGAATTGCTGTTGCTGTGTCGATTCTTTAGAGTCAGTTTTCGATCACTTTTTACATAAATTTCGAGCTGTAACTTGACGAGAACTTGATGGGTGATGGTCTTCAATATTCTGACGTGAGCGATTATCCGCATTCATTCATTCCATGTAAGCCCATAAAATATCGAAGGGATTCAAATCTCCCGATCTTGGTGGCCAATTGTTGTCTTCAACATGTGAAATTGCTTCTTCTGCCAAAAACGATAGCATGATTCATGGCAACGTCTTGTTGAAACTGCATAACATCCAGGTCATAAACTTTTATTGCCGGTGAAAAATAGTTGATTATTATATGGCCATAGCTCTCTGAACTAAAAGTAGTTGTTCTCCCAAGTTCGTTATCAAATAAATATTACCCAATGATACCCCCACACCATGATACGCACCAAACAATCACTTTTGCCTTAACCAATAACTTTTACATAATCACTTCCGGGTTACCGAACCCCATTCACGACTATTTTGCTTATTGACGTGCCGCCGAGTGAGAAATGTATTTCAATGCAATTTGAAGAATTTAATTTTTGTTTTGTTATTTTTAAGAGAGTGCCAATTGCTGAGAACTTTCCATCCAAATTAGAACCATTCGAGGGAATTTATACGGGCTCGCATTTGCTAAACATATCTAGCTGGAATGGATTTTTTAAAGTTCTTCGTATTGTGGTATCATGTAGTAGATAATTGAAAGTTCCAAATGCACTTAGGATCCTCAAGTGACCCATATTTGGTCCGAGCCATTGTGCAATCGCTCAGCTACGCTAAAGTTTTAGCTGTTTAGCCCATACAATAAAACGAGGTATTAGGTACAGCACGCAAGGTACTGCTAACAATGATGGGAGCGCAATGGAATCGACAAATTCGGCTTATTCACAACTATTTCTCAAAGAGAAGCAATATTATAAGCACTGCACACTACGATGATCCGTAGGTGTGATCACATCTGTAATGCTCCCATTCTCTCCGATGTTCGTTATAATTTTTAAATTTCTTGAAGAGTAGGTCGATAAGTGGCATCATTAGAATAATCACCTTTGTAGTTTAATTCTTAACTATTTTGATGCAGTCTTCGGTTGATAAACGATTCATATTTGTGGATGGTAAACCTTTTACTAAAGGCTTGACTTTTCACATGAAAGATTTTCAGCTGATAAATAATTTCAATATGAACTTACAACCCTTTAGTCCGTCTTACGACCTAGCTTCTCACACCATTTATGCTGTGGGTGTCAATTTCATCCATGTAGCGCTACCAACAGTTTAAAGTCGATTCCGAACAAGAGATTTTTGAGGAGCTTTTCACGACAATTTCAATTTATTCTCTCAGTATTTCGCAGAAGTCTGCTGAGAGGAAGTCGCCGAAGAAATAGTTTTCATATTTCGTTTTGTCTGAGATATCTGAACTGGGATTTGAACTGTGGCCTCACGTCTACTACTTACTAGATTACGGCGACTTCAATCAATAGCTAACAGTCAAAAAAGTAGCCGTATTGGAATCATCACCTATGTAGTTTAAGGTTGAACTATTTTTAGGCGATATTCGGATATTAAACGTTTCATATTCGTAAATAAAGAACTTTTTACAAAATAAATAACACCTCGGATGAAAGATATTTAACAGCGGAGAAATAGTTTCAATAGAAATTATGGAAATCAATTGATTGATTTTACGGCACTACAATTTACTTTTCTAGTATTACACCCCCTACATTAGAAGACTATCTCTCGCAATACGTTCTACCTTGCGTCGTTAGAGCTCATTTTTTCATTTCATTTTCTACTCATACATACATACATACATAATTGGTCATTACAACCCTTCAGTCAGAATTACGACCCGGTTTCTCACACCACTTATGTTGTGTATGTTAATTTTATACATGAGTGGTCTACAAGCAAGCGAACGGAAGAAGTGTGGGAGATTAAAAACGTGCACGGAAAGACAGTAAATGTCGACGACGCCAGAAAGCGAACCACACAACACTGGCAAGAGAAATGGACACGAGACGAGTGGTAGATGGACGACAAAACTTCTGCCAGATATTACCCGCTGGATAGAGAGGTAATTTGGTGAGGTTAACTGCTATTTAACACAACTTTTATTCGGACACGGTTACTTTTGTAAGTAACTGTTTGAAATGGGGTAGATGACACGACCAAATTGCATCTATGATGATGCGTCCATTGATGATGCGGAACACACTTTCTTTCATTGTGAGAGATGGAGATTGCAAAGAAGGAATCTTGTGGCCAAAGCCGGCGTCTGTACTTTCGAGAACTTCTGCGTTGTAATTCTGAACAGCGAGGAGAATTGAAACAGCATAGCCAGTTCCACTGAGGCCTTACTAAAATCAAAGAAGATTGACTTTGACCTTCTCGGATTTTGTTGCGCAATCCGGACGCGGATATGGATATAAAGGGGCCAAATGGCCAGACGGACTCCACTTCGAAGTAATACCACAGTAGTTCCGGAGTGGGCACAAAGAGTCCAAAAGTCCCACTGGTGAGGGCCCCACACACGGGGGATAGTGACGACTTCCCCTATGGTGCGGTTCGGTACATTTACCCCTCCTCAGCGTAAAAAAAATATATGAGAGGTGGGACCTACAGTTTCAAGTCGACTCCGAACGACAGATTTTTGAGAAACTTTTTCATGTTAATTTTATTTACTCTCAGAGTTTTTGCCAGAAATCTGCTGACAGCAAGTCGCCGAAGAAATACTTTTTGTATTTTGTTTTGATGTCTGGCCTGGAGCTCGAACCCTGGCTTTACGTCTAATAAGCCAACACTCTACCTAGTAGACTACGGCGACTAAATTTTCTTCTCTGTTGGATTTAAACTTGGTTTAGGACCATATTATCTTACCTAAGCCAAAAGAAAAATCGTTCGTTAATAGTTTATAGTGACATTAACCTATGAGCATTCATGGTGGTATTTTTAAACACTGTTAATCCCCCTAATAATGATTTCCAAATTTTCTATGTATGTATGTATACGGTATACTGGTACTTACCATTGTATATGAGTTGTGTTTCCGGCTTTTTATAGTCATCACCGATACCGACACCAAAGGCATCAACATCATCAGAAAACACCCCTTAAAATCAAAAACACGAAAAGAAAAACATCATCATCATCATCAGTATCGTAATCATGCTTTACGTGTGATATTCTGCTTGACTACGGTATGGTATTTATAGACCAAATTAGAGAATTTCAAGTGTATGGTACATTGTACTATTGTAAGTGAATGTAAATGCATTTGTATATATACTGTGTATGTGTATGTTTATGTGTATTTAAATGTTGTTTATGAAATTTCGGAAATGCTGAATCAGAAAATATATTTGCATTGGAAATCACTTGAACGTAAAATATACTTGAATAATTGCCAAAAGGAAACATTTGTTGCCAAAGCGATACATCATGTATTATGCATAAAAAATAAAAAAACGGATGAAAGATGAAAGGCAATATTTACTAATAATACACACATACTTACACACACATATATGTACTCTATTTACATAAATAAATCATATTGTACATACGAATGTATGTATGTATGCCTGGTATAGACAAATAATGATTTCATTTTCTTTCTCCTTTTTTTCTCTCTCTTTCAAACAAAAAAACAACTCAATAAACCAAATCGACATTTACTATGTGCAGGGACAGCAAGAGAAAGCAAAAAATTATTTGTATTTAGCCAGTTATTTAGTATGAGTATAGCATTTTTAGTAAGTACTTAAATAAATACATACACAGCACACACACACGTACACACAGAAGTAGACTACACTAAAACCTATACTTGTGAATATTTTATCCTTCAAATTGAGTTCGTAAAAGAGTATTATTCTGTATTATCATTTACAAGTTTATCATGTATTTCGATAATGACATAAAGTAGAGGGGTGGGAAAGAAAAAATCTTGAGAAAACCTACATGTGCGGTCTTAAAATTAGCTGATCTGACGTATAGATAGATTAACTTCAGTATTTTGAATTCTCATATACAAGTTCATCATGTATTTTGTATTAAACATTACGATAATGACATAAAGTAGAGGGGTGGGTAAGAAAAAATCTTGAGAAAAGTGCAGTCTTAAAATTAGCTGATCTGACGTATAGATAGATTATCTTCAGTGGTTTGAATTCTCATATACAAGTTCATCATGTATTTTGTATTAGACATTTCGATAATGACATCAAGTAGTAGGGTGGGAAAGAAAAATCTATCATAACAGAACTCTAGAAAGACTACTAGTGTGGCCTAAAAATTGGTAGATGAGACGTGTAGGCTTCAGTATTTTGAATTCCCATTTACAAGTTTATCATGTAGTTTGTATGAAACATTTCGATAATTACATAAAATAGAGGAGTAGGAAAGAAAAAATCTGGCATAACAGAGCTGTTGAAAATTAGTGTAGGAAGATTAGCTTCAGTAGTTTGAATTCTCGAGAACAATTCCCTTCTAATGCTAGAATAGAATCAATTTTAGTAGCGTGAGAATAGTGAAGCTGTAGCTGTAGTGTAGCCAGACCCCAGATCAGACATCTCCAACAAAACGAAACGCAAAAAATATTTCTTCGGCTACTGCCTTTCAGCAGATTCCTGGGAAAAAATTCGAGAGCAATTAAAATTGCCATGAAAAGTTTCTCAAAAATCTGGTTCAACCTCTGGCTAAGACATTTTCTTCCGCGACTTCCCCGCAGCAAATTTCTGGCAAACCCTCTGAGAGCAAATAAAATATTGCCATGAAAAGTTTCTCAAAAATCTGTCATTCGGAGTCGACTTTAAACTGTAGGTTCAGCCACTAATGTATAAAATTAACACGCACAAAATAAAAGGTGTGAGAAGCTAGGCCGTAATGTTAACGGAAAGGTTGTAGTGACCAATTATGTTTGTATGTATAATAGTAGAACACATTGTGTATATCGCTATGCAATTAATGCCAAATTATATCGTGAAACAAACAAACCTTTACATTTACTATGCAGAATCAACTAATTCTCGCACAGCCCTTGTTAGAATGTATTCCAAATATGAAAATTTCCAAAAATCCAAGCATATTTTCGTAAAATTATTTAAAACAAATAACAGCAGAAGTATTTGAACATCCCCGCATAATAATATTGGCATTCATGTTTAAATATTTCAAATATTTCGAACATAGTAGTTTCTATTGAATTACAAAATTATTTGTCTTTCATAGAAATTCAACAATAATACATACACAAAATATTGCATACATTATATTTGCTTGTGTAAATGTCAACAGCAAATGTAATATGTAATGTGGTGTCAGCATTCAAGCATATCAAATCAGGTATTGGACATGGGAAAAGTATGTATTGATGTTTCGGGGAAATTAATTCATGCAATGGCTACCTTGTTGTTAAGCATTGGTTTTTATTTTGTCAGTTCATGCAATCGCATGTGATGTGAATAAATTTTATAAAATTGTTGCTTACAACAACACAAATATATCAAAATTCTAGAATAAATCTAGTAAACAAATGATATTACAAGTACATAAGATTTATAATATACAGTGGTGGCCTTATAATTAGAAACGATGTTTCTGGAGCAGAGTTCTCTGGAGTGACGAATCTAAGTTTAATTTGCCCCAATCTGATGGAAAAACGTATGTAAGACGTCCTCCAAACAAAGCCTTTGATACGAGGTACACAGTGAAAACTGTAAAACAAATTAACAAGCACACATGTTGCTAAGTCGTTTCTAATTATAAGGCCACCACTGTACTATGTGTACATGCATACGTATTTTACATGCAATGTTATATTTTGCTTGAGTCATATAATTGCTTCCTGTATAGTTTAAATTTATGTTGCAAAGATAGTGAAAATTGTACCGAAAAGAATGGTGCAAATTTTCAAAATCTCCCTGCAATAATTACTGCAAGTTTCTGGATTATCTGAAGCAAAAAAGGGGGTTAACATATCCTGATTATCAATCATTTTGTAGCCGATTACCCAGTCATAAGGGATCAGCACTTTACCTGCATCCTGTTAAGCACGCAAGATTTTCTTTACTTCGTTCATTTCGTTTCTTTAGAGAACATAGAGCCGACATAAAGCGTATCCTACATCTTCACAGTATTTCTCTATCAATTTCATTAATTTAGTTCCACCAAATTACGTTATGATTGGTCAATTGTGGCAAGTTCTAGAATAAATGTATTGCATTGTATTGAAACAATGCTCATTCATACATGCAGTGGTGGCTTTATAATTAGAAACGATGTTACTGGAACAGAGTGCTCTGGAGTGACGAATCTAAGTTTAATTTGTGCCAATCTAATGGAAGAACGTATGTAAGACGTCCTCCAAACAAAGCCTTTGATCCCAGGTACACAGTGAAAACTGTAAAACAAATTAACAAACATACATGTTGCTAAGTCGTTTCTAATTATAAGGCCACCACTGTACAAAATTGGTCATTGCAAGTCGGATTACAATCTAGCTTCTCACGCCACTCATGTTGCGTGTGTAGCAGTACCTACAGTTTAAAGTCGACTTCGAACGACAGAGTTTATTAGAAACTTTGCATGAAAATTTTTGCCAGCAATCTGCTGATAGGAAGTCTCAAAACAATATTTTTCATATTTCGTTTTGTTCGAGATGTTTGACTTGGGGTTTGAACCATGCCCTCACCTACTAAACTACGATGACTTCAGGACATGCTCATTATGACAATATATTGGACTGTTGTATTAGATGAGGAACATCCTCCTCTTTTTCTTTGTTTGGTGGGTAAAGTTCCTGACTGTAAAAACAGTACAGATTTCAAGTCACTATTCATTTAGAAAGCCTTTGACCGCCCAGAGAGTATAACATCAACAACAAACCTTATAATAAGGTCAGGCAGCAACAAATCTGGATACAAAAATACGTGCAAAATGCCGTAATTAAGGTGTCTATACAAACAAACAATCCGTTTGTCTATTAAGTGACTTTCTCTTCATTAAAGGCGGTTTTCCGTAAGAACTTTACGCAGGAAAACAAATATATTTCTCTTCGGCACCCTGACGCTAATCAAGACATTGAGCTCCTTTCATGTGATGATAATTAAAAAATAAATAAAAAAATATATACTGACTACCAAATATTTTGTGAGAAAGTCCTGATCAATTCATGTTTTTCTGGAAATTTTACTTGCAGCATAAGGTGACATAAACCACATCATTATTCAGAATCAAATTTAAAGTAAGAAACTTTGATTTTCTTAGTCGCCGTTGTCTAATAGTTTGTATGCTGGCTTATTAGACGTAGGGCCACGGTTCAAACCTCAGGTCAGACAATTTCCAATTAAACGCAGTATGAAAAAAATATTTCTTCGATGATTTCCGCTCAGCAGATTTCTGGCAAAATCTCCGAAAATTGCCATGAAAAAGTTTCTCAAAAAATCTAGCATTCGTAGTAGACTTTAAACTGTAGGTCCCACCACTCATGTATAAAATTAACACACACAATTAAAGTAAGTAAGAGCCCACGGTACACAGCAACTTAACAACTCAAATAAAAGAACAGGACTTCTTAAAAAACCTCTGTTAACAACAGCAATTATTGGAAAAGAAATTAAGACAGTAGAACCACTCCTTTAATGCTCATTCATACATCAAATAAATTTCAAATTCCTTTCTGCATGAGTTATCAATAAACACGCAGTTTATTTTCATAAAAGCATAGTTGTGCTTAAATGTTTGCATAAGGAAGCGTGAAATTGGTGCGTAATTTTTCTTTTTTTTATATAAAAATTCAATAGAATTCGTTGTATTTGATTTGCTACAACCCTCAGCAAAAAAAAAATATTTTCTTTTCAAAAATTAAGAAAAAAATAACGTTTGATTTTTGAAGTGTGTGTTAATTTTATAAAAAAAATCTCTTTGGTAACACTGGCATAAATAAAGTCTTCCTGAAAAGTTTTTTTTATAAAAAATTCTTAGAAGGAATAGATTTCTATTGAAAAAAGAGAAGAAAATTACACAGGATTCTTTCCGTTCTTTTGTTGTTATCGACACATTACATACATACACACATTTTATAGTTGAAATAATTTAAATTAAATTGCTGCCAGTTATAATACGTTGGGGCTGTTGTCAGTTAAGTTGCCAGCAACACACAGTTTAACTACTTTAAGAAAGAAAAAAAATTTCAATAAAAGGATACACAGATATGTACACACTCCTATACACATATAATAATACATAAATAAATATGTATATGGTGTATAAATGAGAAAATTATAAAATCTACGACTATGCACATACATTCATGCCGTCATTTACACTTGAACATAAACATACACGTGCTATGCATGCTGGTTGCCAAAAGCAAAAAAGAATTCCTGCAAAAAAAAGGAGAAAAACTTAAAAAAAAGAAATTACAATAATTTCCACTACCAACAATACACACAAGCAAATAAATATGTGCTCATTTAGTACGTACTTACATACATAACAAATAAGATAAATATAGTGATTCTTAAAATAGGGTCTTTGCTTAAGCGTTTCCTATTTTTAAATTTAAATGAAACAAAGTAAGTGCGAAATAACAAAGAAATTTATTATTTCTTTGAAACGTCTATTCATGCCATTATGTGTGCATAGAACATCGTTCAAATGTTCGGCATGGTTTCTCTGGGATCGCATTTCAAATATCAAAATTTTAATGACTCTTATGGTTTGTGGTTTATTCGCATATACCAGTAACTGAAGGAAAACCCACTAGCAAAAGTCAAACAGGTTCAAATCGTACGATCTTGGTGGTCAGTTCACATCACTTCCACTGGAAATAAACCTCAAATGACCTCAAATTGCTCGTGCAAAATAATTAATATAGCATGAGCTGTGAGGCTCGTAGTGCCGTTATGTTGAAATCACAATTCATTGGCGTGCAGATCATTCAATTCAGGCCAAAAGAAGTTGGCAGGGATGTCCTAGCCAATTTACTAACTTAATTGATAGCTTGCAACCCTTCAGTTAGAAATACAACCTTGTTTCACACACCATCCATGTTGTGTGTGTTAATTTTTTGCATTAGTGGCGGACATCTACAGTTTAAAGTCGACTTCGATAGATTTTTGAGAAACAAGACAATTGGATTTACTCTCACAGTTTTTGTCAAAAGACGGCTGCGAGGTAGTCCCCGAAGAAATATTTTTTTTTTTCGTATTTCGTTTCGTTCAAGATGTCTGGGCTAGGGCTTGAAACGTCGCCTCACGTCTAATAAGCCAGGGCTTGAAATGCCGCCAACACACTACTAACTAGACTATGACCAGGCCATCATTGTAATAATAAAAAATACAAAACGATGACTTCGAGAGTCCTAAATAAACATCAAACTGTAACTTTTTTGCGATGCATGTGACACTTTTGTTTACACACCCACTCATGCAGAAATATTGATGAAAAGATGATTATTCGAAGCAAATTAGGTTTATTTTCCAATTGCTCCAGAGCCCACTCAGAGGACACACGTCGCTGTCTATGGCCGCCCATGGTGATTTGTCGAAAAAAAATTAATGAAATGACAACTAATGTGACAGATGTCGCTCCAACAAAATGGCTGTCAAAGCTCTGAAGCCCTAATTGGAAAATGGGATATTATCTCGCGGAATGGTCAGCTATCCGGCATCGCATGCAGTTCTATATTGGTTTCTTTTATGATCCGGCTAATATTTACAAAATCTGGTGCATATGAACATAACATGTTTCGCCGTTTCGACTTTATTTCGATTGTGTGGACAATGGGATCATACCTCACGATCTCGGTGGCCAGTTCACCTCATCACCATATGAGAAAACAGTTATTAGCCGGTCTGCTACCCTCTCTCCTCTTTAAATTAATTTTTGCGTGATGGCAAATTGACTATTTTGGCAGATATCGGGTGTTTTGTATTGCTCTCCAGTCTTTAAGTTTTTTTGTTTTGTGAAGGCAAAATAATATGATCGTCAAAGTACTCATTGCAACAACCTCATACGTTGTTAATTAAAGGTCATAGTTCAACGTATGACGGATGCTATGTGACTCGGGTTTAAGGTGTGAAACTTTTATCCTCTCATAATAAGTTCACAAATATGATTATCATGGATTGAAGGTGCGTTAACTCCTCAATATGATACGTTACGTGGACAAATGCAGTGGATATATCGACGCTTCCGTTCTATAACATTCTCAGTCGAAAAAGTGTGTTTTGAGTTATGAGCTCTCAAAGTTTTCACGCAACATACGACTATATGTGTATTGTAAGTAGATTTTTCCCTATAACTTCGGAACGGATCGGCGCAACTTAACCAAATTTATTTAAGTTAGAGAACGTAGAATTTAAAAATGCAAGAACATTATAAACGTTCTAAGTACACTTAGAACGTTATAGAATGAAGGCGTCGGTATGTAGCTGTGAATTGGCACAAACTGTTTGATATCTCTCGTACATCCTAGAACACTGTTCTTTCTCACACTAACTTGAACCACCTTAATATTCAAACCTACACTTACAAAATAAAAAATAAAATTCTACCGGATGGATTTTAGTAAAAATTATTTTTGTTTCTTTTTTCCTGGTTAAAATGTAATCCAATAACTATTTTTCTGTGTCTGTCTGTTCTTTTATTTCCCCATTTTTGTAGGTCTTTTTCCCATTTTTTCCTTTTTTTTATATAAATGGGTTGTTTATGTACATTTAAATACAGCGACACACAGAAAAAGTACCAAAAAAAAAAATGCGAACAAAATGGAAAACATTGTTGACTTGCCAAAAAATGCCTTCAGTTATTTGTAAAATAAGTGTTAAAAAGTTTATATGTGCGTTTGTTTATTTACGTATGTATGTATAGTTTAATGTATCCATAAGCGTTTTTCTTTTTGTTCGTTTGTTTATTTGTGCCTGGCTACACATGTCTAAAAGTCCTTTTAAAAAATGTTCACATCAATCATTCTGTTGTATTTACATGTCAGGATATCCTTATTCTTAGTTGTAGTTAACAAAAAGCAATCGTTGTTGCTAGTGTTGCTGTTGCTAACGCTGTTTATTTCATTCAATTACATTCCCTCTGTACTTTTATAAGGAGGTGATAAGATATTACAGTAGTTTGTGAAAATGGATTTCAAATCGTGGAGGATTAAGGAAAGGAAACAAATTTTATTTCATTTTTATGGTGCCTTGCGCGCTACTCTTATGCTTGCATTGAAGATAATGTTATGCCTCCTACCGCTTGGTCTCTATTGCAAAGGCCTGACGGCTAAGATTAGCAGGCGAGTGTGGGCGACTTGACAGTGGCATGAATCGAATACTGTCCACGCGTGGATACTAAAGGAATTTGGAACTGTCGGAAGCAGAGACCACATGACACTGAGGTAAGGTTGCGCAAAGAGATTCAAGATATTGTGTCAGAGTAGGGAGATCTTGAAAAATGGCGCAGCTCTCAAAGGATCGCAGACTAAGTTACACAGATGACTCCAAGTTACATGGAAAGTTTGGAGATGGTATTTTTTTTTTTGAATTATTCGGAGTATCCAATTCTATAAGGCTTCCGAATCACTGTAGCCTCTTGCAGACAGAAGTGTCGGCAATACAGACTGCGGTGAAAGTTATTGGGGAGGCAGATGTTCCCAAGCGGAAAATGCCCATGCTTTCCTATAACCATGCGGTTATCATAGCATGAGACTCTCTAATGTGATGAATTCTAAGACGATCTACAATTCTCGCAAATATCTCAACGAGATAGCAGATCGATATGATGTTCATATCCCATCTGTACCAGGACATATATACATCCCTGGCAACTGCAAAGCGGATGAACTGTCCAGGCAAGGTAGAACCATCAAACTCTTAGATGAATACTTGATGCTGGGGATCCCTTTGAGAACCTGAAATCTTATAATTGCCAAGGCGACCGTAGACCCCGCCAACAATAGATGGGAGGCTTCGAACACGGAGGCTTCGAACACGAAAACAGCGCAACAAATCTGGCCAAGACTGGATAGAAGGCACTCGACAAGTCTGCTTAAACTCCAAAGAAGCACGCTCAGTATAGTTGTTGGGGTTATTACGGGGCATTGCAAAAGGGACGCGCATGCGAGGCGCATTAGTCTTGGACATCTCGCGAATGAATTCTGTAGAAGCAGCTGAGATGAGGAAGAGGACAAGACTGCTTTTGTGTACTTACCCGGCATTATGTCGAAGGAGAAAAAGGCACGTTGGTGCCTGCTACATGGAGGATCTGAAAAAACTGTCATGCATTGACGTGGCAGCCTGAATCGCTTCATCAGAAGCTTCGAGTGCTTTCGAAACTAGGGGATAAATGGAAAACCATGGTATCACAATAGGCCCTATGTGGCGTAAATGTGTCCATTAAAACTCCTTCAGTGAACAGACACCATTACCTACCTACCTAATGTCTCCCAAATATACTTTGTACCACCGCATAGCAATTTGAACTTCGAACATTTTAAATTACCAGGACATGACAAATCTATTCAGCGTTCGAATAAGTAAATCATGAGTTAATTGCCTATGTTTAGATTTCCTTTGCTTTTTAAGAAAAGTTTGTTATTTGAACAAAAAAAATTATTTTTATTTTTAATTTAATTTCTTTAATATGCCTATAATTGTTTGATTTTATATTCCTTTTATTTTATCATTGTAATTACAATTACAATAATGGATTTGTTTAATTAAAATTTAAAGAATTTTGAAAAACATCAAAAGAATTGAGTGACATTTAAATAAAAAAAAAACAAGAAAATTCCTTTTTAATATTTGCACACCTAAAAATAAAATTTTGTTTTCAAAGAGAAATCCTTTTTAATACTTTATCGCCTTGTGACACTTAAGTGACACTTGTTTTGTTGTCTGACTGTCTTCCTTATTTCCTACTAAAACCACGAGTGTGAAAAACAAAACAGAATTGACAATGCGAACGCATAAGGAAAATCCTTTCAAAATAAATTCATCATTAATGCATGGAATTAAATACGGAAATAATACTCACTGACTGGCTAACTGATTATTATGAAATGGAAATAATGGAAAGAGATTTTGTTTTGTACTTTTTTTGTTTAATGGAATAAGTTTAAACGAAATATTTTATCAGGGCAATAAGAAAGGAGGGATATTGGCTGATTTTTGCTTTCTGAACAGCTAGATTCAAGCATATACCGGCATAGAAAGTAGAATCTACGGAGGTCCTTGAAATAGCCTGCCTGTTTTAAGAGATTACGATTTAAAAACCACTTTCCTACTTTTCAGAGTTTAATCGAGTAAACCAAATTTAAGCCCCGAAGAAAGCGTACAAAATTCTTTCAACATTGATTTCGAAATTTAAAAATCAAGTCCCAGTGGGAAAATCTGATGACAGTGAAGAAGTCGTAATTACATGAAACAAAAAAATGAGCATCAGAATGTCTGAAATTATTTCTAATTACACGTTGGGTTATGTTCAATTTACAGGCACTGGAAAAATAACTCCAATACTACCTCTCAGCAGTCTTCTGGGAAAAACTCTGAGACTAAATAAAATTGCCATGAAAAGTTTCTAAAAAAAAACTGTCGTTCGGAATCGACACTAAACTGCAGTTGCCACCACTCATGGATATAGTTTACACACACAACATGAGTGGTGTGTGAAACTGGGTTGTAACCCTGACTAAAGAGTTGTAATGACCATTTAAGTAAGAGGTCTGTATCAGAGCATTTATTGGTCAATTCCTCGTTTGTTTTCTTTTCAGCTTTTGTAAGGTTACCGGCTCTGTCAATAGTCTTTCTTATCCAGAGAAGCCTGACAAGAACAAAATTTTAAATGTGGTGGTAAATGTATGTAGAAATTTAAAGCCAGCTTGCTCTTAATAATTAGAAGTAGTCGCCATAGTCTAGTAGGTAGTGTGTTGCCTTGTTAGATGCAAGGCCACGACTTAAACCCCAGGTCATCAAAACGAAAATATGAAAAATATTTCCTCGGCGACTTCCTCTCAAAAACTCTGAGAGTAAAATAAAATTTGCATGAAAAGTTTCTCAAAGATCTGTGGTTTGGGGTCGACTTTAAACTGTAGGTCCCGCCACTCATGAATAAAATTAACACACACGACATAAGTGGTGTGGGAAACTAGGTCGTAATCCTGACTGAAGGGTTGTAATGACAAATTATGTATGTATGTATGTAAGTATACCTCTACCCTATATTCCCTGATATGTAATTTTCTTCCACTTCTTGATTATGCTTCTATCAGAAGATTTGGATTATGATGAAGACACTTCCCAACAAACTCCAAATGTTTAAAACAAAATATGGCCACCTACTGTGGTGGTAGAATCTAATCGAGACATATAGACGGCCACTTAAGCGTAATTCACAATGAACCAAAACATACGTTGGAGTGAGATGTAGGAATGTTCATACAATAACTCGGCTTTTCTTTTAAATGCGTAACGAAGGATCGCAATAAATGTCGTAATTTCGTTGAAGCCCTGTGCTTTTCAGTGAAAAGAATCGAAATCCTAAAGCTACGATCTAAGAATCATACATAAGTACATAATTGGCCATTACAACACTTCAGTCAGGATTACGGCCTAGCTTCTCACACCACTCATGTTGTGTGCGTTAATTTTATATGTGAGTGGCGGGACCTACAGTTTAACATCGACTCCGAACGACAGATTTTTGAGAAACCTTTTCATGGCAGTTTTATTTACTCTCAGAGTTTTTGCCAGAAATCTGCTGAGAGGAAGTCGCCGAAGAAATACTTTTTGGATTTTGTTTTGATTTCTGACCTGGGATACGAACCCGGGCTTTACGTCTAATAAGCCAACACACTACCTACTAGACTACGGCGCCTTTACGATCCAAGAATCATGCGTTCTAAAACAAAAGTTCTAAATTTGTTGCCTCTTGACATACCATCTCTTGGCGCGTTATCTGACCCTACAGTAAATACTTGAATGATGGTTTTTCGGCAACAGAACGTTTGAAGATCTGAGCATGGTAGCGAATGTGCCACTAAGGGTTTCATATGTACACAGAGTTACTAAAGTATTCATACATACATCCGTTTTCGTTGAAAATCTTTAAAATTGTCTGACAACTTTCCTCGATTTTAAGACGGTCTTTTGCATTGGTTAAAAAATTTCTGAAATTTGTTAACTTTTGTGGGCTGTGCAGGCCTGTGCAGGGTCACAAAAGTATACGTACTATTAATCTTGCCCTACACTGGGTAACACAGTGTGAAGGCCATATGGGCCACCAAGTTAACTTGCCTATGAACGACAAGCAATCCGTTAACCTAACCTAACCTAACCTAACTTAACCTAACCTAACTTAAACTAACCTAACCTAACCTAACTACTTCAATGATGGTTATGGACGGTGAAAACCATTGGCAATAATAGATTATTGGGAAACTTTCAAGTATCGCACTGGCAGTAGAGAAATGCAAATCAACAGTACCAGGCATTGTGATAAAATTTTTGGTATACAATTTTGATAACTTTTAAGAATGCAGCCCTTACCGCTCCTAGAGTTGTAAGTGAATTGGGTTTCAAATTAAAACACATCAATCTTTTGAAAATAAAGGCCACAGACCTTGTTAGGACAAAAGCATCCTTAAACAGTTTGCAAAATTAAAAAAGAAAACTTATTTTGAAACGCCCCTCGTATATAAAAACTGATGAATTTTCCTGGTAAATAAATTTTAATTTCTAGTCAACCAAAAACCAAAATTTTAAACTCTCTCCCTGATAGAGAAAATAACAATGAATTGCCTTTAAGGACAATGTATTACAATAACGAGTACGAACATAGACATTGCTTATTCCATATTCGGATTATCCTTGCTTGACTTTTCTGTTACAGTATCCAAAAACAATTTTTATTACAACATTAATGTATGTCAAGTAACTTTAAATCAAATCTTCTTTACATGGATGATAAACACAAACAGAAACAAAAACAAAAATAAAAACGAAAAAACTGTACATATCTTTTATTAACATAAGCTGCTTAAAATCTTAAAATATTTTTCATTCTTTTTTTCTTGATTTTATAACAACTCACAACACAATATCGATTGAAGAGAGGAAAAACTGAAGTAAACTCTTGGAATTGAAAACAAAAGCAATGAAAAATAGAGGTCAATGGAAATAGGCAATGTTACTGTAATAATACTCGACCAATATTTTGGGATTAAAGTCATGCCTAAACAAGTTAAACAAAAATTATGTTGAATGACGTTGAGACAGAGGCACGGAACAATAAAAATGGCAAGATTAGATTGTAATTAACGTATGTATGTGCAAATAAAAATCCAATACAAACAAACAGCCAATAATGAGCACATTAGGAGCAACTAGAACAAGTCATACAGGCTACGCCCTGCCATATGTAGTCGAATTGGAAGAGATTACTCCAGACAGCAGGAAATTTGTAAGAAATCTTTTAATTTTTGTTGGCGCTGCATATTCTAAAGAAAATTAAACTAAAATTTCTTTCTGACTTCTTGTGGTTTCCACACAACGATAAAAAGTGTTTGATGTTCTCGGGGGCTCTCTGTAAATGAAAAAAAAATGTTTTAATTTTTTTAATTTTTCTCCTTCACTTGTGGCCGAAGTGCAATAGGTTGTGGAGAATATTGAGTGAAAGATACAATTTCTTAGAAAGTTTGTATGACATAGCCTGTCCTGCCCAATAGTCAACCTCAGCTGTTCACAATGCACCCTGCCACTGCAAAATATGAGATGATCGACTACGAGCCTGTTTCTCCTCAAAAAAATCACCACCAATATGTGGCCCAATATCCCTCTACCCTTTCTTTTCTATCTAGCTTTCCAATAAGTTTCCAACACAATGCAGGATATGAGTAGGAATCAGTTCCTGCATGCCAGCTGTTTGGTGGCACTGTCCGCCAACATAAATAGGCTTGCTTACGAACTCCAATAAGCCGGAACAGAAAACATAAAATATCAACGAAACCATACAAGAAAGAAGAGAAATAAATTGCCCCATTAGGAAGGACGTTATTTATGAACAGTTTATTGTATAAAGAACTCCAGATGGACAAATGTCGCCGTGGTCTAGAAGGTAGGGTCTTGGCTTATTAGACAGACATCAAAACGAAAATATTTCTTCGGCGACTTCTTCTCAGCAGATTTCTGGCAAAAACTCTGAAAGTAAATAAAATTGCCATGAAAAGTTTCTCAAAAATTCATCGTTTGGGGACGACTTTAAACTGTAGGTCCCGCCAATCATGTATAAAATTAACACACACACAACATCAGTGGTGTGACAAGCTAGGCCGTAATCCTGACTGAGAGATTGTAGTTGCCAATTATGTTATGTAAGATGGACAAATGGGTACCCAGTAATCGAGTGAACAGCGAGCAAATACACGGAAGTGAAAATTGTTAGTTCAATTCACATTGAGTGTTGGTCTCAGTTAAAGAGAAAAACTCTAGTACTTTTGACATGACATTATAAGAAACTGAATGTCAGTATTCCCTGTGACAGACAGCAAGATATTCAACGGTTCCCCTCAAATGGGTTCTTGAACGCGAGGTCATAGTAATAACGACCAGCTCATACATTTGCGAAAACTCGTTCGACTGTTGGTTCCACTGTATCAAATGCATTGAAACAGTCTACTCTACTACTACTGAATAACTCTACTCTCACCGAACTGGCTGAGGCCAGTTTTCTACTTTCGGAAACCAATATAAACACTTTACCACCAGATAAACTGAATTTTCAAAAATGTTGTTCAAGAGTTGGAGTCAATTCCGAGTAGTAAAAACTCTTGCCAGTAGCCCAACAAACTGTCCATAACGAACCTCGCTTTAAAGGTCCCTCCACTTCAATAACTGAATGAAGATGCTGAAAAAAGCAGCTAAGGAAACACGTCAGTGATCATTTGACAACTTGCTGATGCTGCTGCCACCTAGATTGTCCTATGACAAGCACTTTTTGAAATATTTACGTAATGTAAAGAATGTGAAGGAATTAATAGGGCATTGTCATGCGCCAGTTGACTTAGTAAGGATAACAATTCTTTTTAATATATGGAGCCAAGAAGTACTACTCTTGTGTTTATTGGGTTTGCGGTTTTTCTCTCAATTTTTATCAGGTTCTTTGGTCAAGCTTTTCCAGCTGCATAGTGGGTGTAGTGGTGGTAAAGTTTGCTTACATAGTTCAGCTCTTTCCTAATAGGTGGAGATGATTAACCTTCCTATGTTGTTTGTTATCGAGAAAGTCCACTCTAGAAAGTCTGGAAGTTATAGGATGGCTCATTTGGAAGAGGTGTGAAGCCTCTTGTTGTTTTCTGTTGTATTCACAAGTGGGATGCTGGGGTTTATAGTTAAGCAGACAACCACAACATCATAGCACTTCCATTGAGAATTTGATGTCCTCCAAAGTAAATTAAAAATAAAAAATTGAAGGTAAAGGTAAAGGTACACCAAAATTTTATAAAATGTCAACATTTTTTTTTTGTTTTTCCCTAGGTCGCTGTAGCCCAGAACATTAGGAGTTTTCATTATGAGATCATACCGTCTATAGATGAGAATAGTAGTTGTATTAGTAGCAGTAGTCTTATTAACATTAGTAGTGACAGCAGTAGTAGCTGTAGTAGTAGCAATAGTAACAGCAGTAGTACCAGTAGAAGCTGCAGTAGTAGTAGCAGCAGTTGTATAGTAACAGTAGTACTAGCTGTAGTAGTAGCAATAGTAGTATCAGTAGTAGCTGTAGTAGTAGCAACAGTAGTAGCAGTTATTGCATGGTACTAGTAGTAGTACTAGTAACAGCAGTAGTAGATATAGTAGTATCAGTAGTATTAGCAAAAGTAGCACCAGTAGTAGTATCAGTAGTAGTAGCATTAGTAGAAGCAGTTGTTGTATGGTACTAGCAGTAGTACTAGTAACAGCAGTAGTAGCTGTAGTGGCAGTAGTAGTAGCAGCTAGTAGTATTAGTAGTAGTAGTAAAAGTAGCAGCAGTAGTAGTATCAGTAGTAGTAGAATTAGTAGAAACAGTAGTCGTATGGTACTAGCAGTAGTAGCAGCAGCAGCAGCTGTAGTGACAGTAGTAGGAGCAATAGTAGTATCAGCAGTGGAAGCAACAGTAGTTATAGTATAGCAGTAGTAGTAGCTGCAAATTGAATTTTGGTTACGTTTCCAAGATGTGGTATGTAGAACTCTTTATATGATGGTGTAGGGTATTGAATAATTCCAACTAATCAATCTAATATGCTTACCTTTATAACAATAACAATAACAGTTACTTGGCTTGGCTATGCTTAGCTTACCATGTAGTCTTGTGTAATTAAAGTCTGTGCCCCTGTTTGCTTATTTATGAGTGATGGTGGTGGAATATACAATTTGCAAACAATACTTTATTAATATTTAATTACAAAACATATACCCACACATGCACTCAACTTAAACTATATGAAATAAAATGAAAGGTTATATTAGTAGTTGTATAAACAGCTGTCTATCTATGTGTGTGCATGTGTGTTTGAATGTTTGTGTATATTATCACTGGTTTTAATAATAAAAACAAGTCTTAGTTACGTTACGTGGCTGTGCTCGTTTGTTAGTTGGCAGCACTAAAAACAATCTTTGAGTGGAAATCTAATGGAAAAGTGCCTGGCCTGCTGCAAATGCCTGTTTAATGTTGACTTCTGTTTATCTTTTGATACCTCATTCTCTTTTTTTCCTTTTCTCTTCCTTGTCTATTGTCTTGTGTTGGTGTTTGTTTTTCCACAGTCTACCAGAATGGTATTACAAAAGCAGTGTATGGTCTATAGTATGTGTGTATGTGTAGTTGTATGCAATTTAACATGAAAACTTGTTTTTCAAGCCAAGTTTTCTTTCTTCTTTTTTTTTGTGTTTCCATAGTCTTTTTTAGCCAGCTTGACTTGACTGCATAATCTCTTGGAAATATGTTTTTTACACGCTACACTCTCTGCATTCGAATGCATTTTAAGTTCAGAATATTGTATGCGATTTTGGTAAGAATACATGGATTATTTTCACTGAAAAGAAAATGTAACTTAGTAAACATGAAGTCGAAAACATCAACAACATTGTTATTTATTTTTTATACTGTTGATGTGTTAAGTTTACAGGGCTTATAAAGAGTTTATACATCTGGAGTTCAATTCAAGTGTTCCACCGGTTTGTACTTTAAGACAGTAAAAGATATGACAGTCGAATTATTATGGTCAGTGTTAACTCAAAACTAAGTAACTGTTCATCATGTTACTTCTTCTCCCCTCCCTTAAAACTGGCGAAAGTAGTAGAATATACATCCTGGTTACAAAGTCGGTTGCAGTGCCTAAAAATTGTCAATCGAACAGTACTACTTGTCTCTCTAAGATGGAAATTTATACCAGATTTTTCACAGTCCTTCAAGGGACCAAGGGAATATCGCGTAACCAGTATAACCTTCGATACAATCAATAGACATAAAAGCAATCGAGGAAAAACGGTAGTAAGGAGTGGCAGCTTTCTTGACATTAAAGCTCATTTGAGCACACAGAACAAAATGTTGTGATATTACATAGATCGGTACAAACTGTCTAGTCAAAACTGACTTATTTGGGCAATCAGCACATGGGTTTCACTTTTAAGCAGGACTGATAACCAGAAATGTATATGAATTTTGTGATTGCTATGATTTTAAAAAACAATAGCTCGTCAAACTATCGAGAATGGTAGAGAGAAAAAAGATAAGCCTGCGTTGTACCAGAGATGAACACTAGCTATACAGCCTGCCTATTATACTCTCTGTTCTACAAACTGTGCAGAAGTCATTAGAAGGTAAGTGAAATCTCTCCAAATGACTGCTCATTGCGAAATGGCTTGTGAGAAGAGATACAATAACGAAGACGCCTCTTTGGACCCGTTAAATTAGTTAATTGGTACACTGTCTATACAATTAAGCTAAAGTAAGTCTGGTAGTAAAGCAATATGTTTACTCAGCCATCCAAATGATGACTTTTCCTAATAGACAGTCCACATACTATACATACATATATAATTGGCCACTGCAACCATTCAGTCAGGTTTTAGACCTAGCTTTTCAGACCAATTATGTTGTATGTGTTAATTATAATCATGAGTGACGGGACCTTTTCAGGGTTTTTGCCACAAATCTGCTGAGAGGCAGCCGCCGAAGAAATATTTTTTCATATTTCATTCTGTTATGTCTGACAAGCGGTTTGAACCGTGGCCTTATGTCTAATAAACCAATTGGGGTTGTCATAGAAACCAACCTTGTCGGAATTGGTTTTAAAAACGACGAGAAAAAATGCTGAAAAACCGTATTATCGTTTTTATGTTCGAATTGGAATTAATATCGGTTTTTGGTGTCACAGAAACCAAGGTTATCGGTTTTCTTATTGGAAATAAACTAACCAGTTGAGAGTTGTCAGTTTTAATAAAAAAAAACTTAAAAAGACTGAATTTTGGTTGTTTATAACGTCGTCCTATATCCAAAATGGTTTATCCACAGAACAAATATACTGCAGATAGAACATTTTTGATAAAGGCCAACGATATCCTGATTTTTACTAAAAGTTTTTTAATTTTTCTATAAATTACTTGCTATTTCATCCCTGATTCCCTGATCTTCACTTTGTTAAGACGTTGGCAGTGGTAATGGAACATTTTCCTCTTCTATATCATTGGATGGCAAAAGGATTAAAGTATAAATGCTCGTTAATACTAGGTTTTATAATTTTTATGTGAGTCCCATCGATGCAAAAAATTTTCATTTCCATTCATTTTCAGCTGGACCTACTGTCGGCAAATGTACCACTCCATGATTTTAATTACATCAGTCAAAATTTCTTATACTGTAATTCTACCAAGGCTTATACATAAATCGTTCCCGACTGATCTTTGTTATGACCCTTCTGCTAAAAAGCGAAACGTAGCAGCAAGTTGTAAAATCGGATGAATTATAGATCGCGACAAATGTTCTTTAATAGCATTAAGTACCATAGGAAAAGCTTCTTTGTTTTTAGCACTAATTAAAAACAAATCTGTAAAATATAGTTAAATATATGAGTACAAGAAACTTCCTCCTGGTTAAAAACTTCTTACATTGCCACCGGCAGCTCCAGTCGATTGCTACAATCTCTCAGAATTCTTCCCCTCACTCTTTCTGATCGCTTTTCTTCTAATAATAGAAAAATCACTATTGCTGTTGACATTGTATTTATTTCTTAACATAAATAATTTAAATTTGTAAAAAAATTCTCTTTTTATAAGTATTTTGGTATTTTTTTTTTATCAATTTTTATCAAAACAGCTAATTCGAACATTGGTTTTAATTTACTACGGCGGCAACAGAAGTCATTAGAAGGTATGGAAATTCTTTTCAAATGATTGCTTATTATGAGAAGAGATACAGAGACTCAGATGTCTCTACGGTCCAGATAAGTTAGTTGATTGCTATACTGTCAACACAATTAAGGTCAAGTAAGTCTGGACGTAGTCATATATTGATACCTTTTTTTAACAGGCAGTCCAACAGAGACGGACTGTTAAACGGAGGCAGACTGATCAACGGAAACGAACTGTCAATTAGGTCGACTATTTTTATAATTCGACGAGTATTTGGTGTGAATGTGGGTACTGGAACAAAAAAAAAATTACCCAGGAGGTTCCAATAAGAAAAATCCCATATGAGATACAAACCTTAAGGAATCACTTCAATTGCTAAAGCCATACAATTGCTGCTAGGCTTTCAGATAAAGTAATGGCAGAGAGAGACCCTATACTCAAGATCAAATCCGCATTGAAGTTAAAGGCTATTACGCCCTGTACTTACCTTAAGATAAAGCTTTTTAGGTAATAAAATCCATTCCATTGCATTCTCAAATGTTTACAATCGTCTATGTAGACTTCTAGTGAGTTCCTGGAGACGACTGTTTTGTTTAGGACCAGAAAATAAAAATACATGAAATTCTTGTGTGAAATCCCCTACATAACGATATCTCACAAAAATATTTTGAAATATTCCGATAAATATACATGTTTTCTAGACTCAGATAAATCTTATGCTATGCAAGCGTGCAGAAAGGCAGTAGTCTACATGATTGGGATATAAATTTCGGTCGACTGTTACAGTTTAGTAGCAATAAATTTGTTCTTAAATCCGAACCATCCAAAGGCTAACTTTGATGAAGGATTTGAGTGAAAATATCCAAGCAGAAGAAAAAATATTTCTGATATTCGTTAGATCTTTAAAGTTCAACCAATTACTGATGGAATATAATGTGCTTCATGTGATGCAAATGGCATTTTATTTCTAAAAAATAAATGCCGGCAACTGATATCATGAACTTTGGCAATTCGGCCATGAATAGACTTACAATCAAACAAATTCTAACAAATTCTTTCGCCGAATCATCCCTTTTTAATTAATTATTACCTGGCTTATGTACAGTGGTAGACATGAGGTTAGCACACTTGCTACTGCCTATCTTTAAAAGCAAATATTTCCTGTATTTCTTTATTTCTTTTCATATTTCTTTTATACACGTGTAACATGTCTTGCTAAGATCACGTCACAATATATTCATTGTCATTCCCTCATATATCTTTGCTGTTTTTCTGTTCAGAATAGAATAACCGTCAAAAAAACACTGGACAGTATTTTAGCACAAAATAAAAAAAATTTATTCATATTTAAAAAAAGTAACAAAACAAAAAACTTATTTCACTATAAACTTAGTACTTAGTGGGGTATCCATTATTTTTTATTACAGCTGCCAATCTACTAGGCATACTTTTCACAAGTCCCATACAGCGCTCCACTGAAATGGCATTTCAAGCTTTTCCTATTTCTGTCCATAAATCGGCCAAATTTTTAGGTTTTGCTCTCATTACGTGCTGCTCCACATCATTCCAAAGGTTCTCAATATGATTGAGATCCGGAGAAATGTTACACAGGCTCCTAGGCTAAGAAAAACGTCACATAAAGATGATTCTTTAATACATAGAACCTCTGTCGAAAATCCTTTTAAAAGCTCTACCGTAATCCAGAGGGAAATTTCAAGAAAATATGGTATCAACGTATCCTGCAGAACTATAAGAAGAAGACTTAATGAAAAAAATTTAGGTGGATGCATTTCTCAGCATAAGCCACACGTTTCAATAAGAATCTACGGGATCGGTTGTGCTTTGCTCGTGAGCATTTGGAACAGCCATTAGTTTTTCGGAAAAATGTCCTCTGGAGTGATGAATCCAAGTTTTGTAGATTCGGATCGGATGATAAGACGTATGTATGGCGGCCTCCAAACATGCAACACAACCCAAAGTACACTTCTAAAACAATAAAACACGGTGGAGGAAATGTGATGGTGAAGGCAGCGTTTTCTGGGCATGGCGTTGGTCCTATACGCAAAATTGATACACGTATGGACCAATATGTATACCAGAATATACTACTACAATGATGCCTTATGCAGAGGACAACACGCAACTTAGGTGGAGTTTAATGCACGACAATGACCCAAAACACTCCTCACGCTTAGTGAGGAGTTGCTAGGGAGAGAACAATATTAACGCCAGCCCAATCTCCGGATCTCAATCCTTTTAGAACCTTTGGAATGATGTAGAGCAGCACGTAATGAGAGCAAAACTTAAAAATTTCGAATTGAAACGTTACTTCAAGTCGTTCTCAACCACTCTTTACACTGTTTCCATACTATGATGAGTTTTTTTTTTTCTTTTTCCTTTTGGTTTAATTCTGTTAAAGCACTTTTTAAATTATAAATACAATGTAATTCAAAAGAAAAGAAGAAAGAACTGCTAGAAACTTTTATTAGAGATTATGTTGACTCACAAAAAAAACAAAAAAAAAAAGCAAAAAAATATAAGAAGACGAAAAAAATAAAATTAAAAATGTAAATGAAAGCAAAAAAAAATCAAAAGAAAAACTAAATTAAAGTAAAAAAAAACTATCTCCTACAACTAGAAAACTACCATGAGCTCGACAAAAGGCGAACTAATTTCGAGAACAACAACAAAACTAACAACAACAACAACAATAAAAAAGAGAAAATTTGTTATAAAAATTTAATTTGCTTAAGCAGCAAATTACCGATGCCAAAGATAAACAAAATTTGTTCTATTCTTTCTCATTCTTTTTTATCCTTTGAACTCTCAACTCAACTCGTTTAAGTTGAAACGATATTTTCTAATTTAATTTCATAGGAAATGTGGGGTTTTGTGTGATAAAAATGCAAATTATTTTACAATTAAAATTTCTGGCAAATGTGGTAACGAGTGGTTTCTCTCCCTCTTCTGCATATAGAAAAATTCGAAAAGAAAATTAAAAAGAAAAACCACAACCTAAATACAAAACCAGACTTATATATGGCGTACGTAATGAAGAGATAAACTAGAGTCAACTATCAAAAATTTATAAAAAATTTTAGTAAGTGCGATTCCAATATTAGTTGACTTCCAGACTATCGATAATAGGGTCAAATCGTATGATCTTGGCAACCTATTGTCTTCGCCAAAACATAAAGTTGCTCTTTTTGGCAAACTTGTGTGGCTCATATAACTGTCTGCTTGAAACCACGTACTTGGTCCTCATAAAATGAATTGACGGTAACGCTTCTCCAGGGTAATTTATCGAAAAGATACAACACAATAACACCTCCAGACAATAATTCCCATGAAACACTTTCTTTTTTTCGGAAGTATTTAGTTTTCCGCAATCACTTCGTTGTGTTCCAAGCCCCATATGCGACAATTTTGCTTATTGACGTTATCACCGAATAAGAGAAAAGAGCTTCATCGCTGAAGAAAATTTTGTTTGAAAAATTAAATTTTAAATCCTGTTGTTCTAGCATTCAATCAGAATATCAAAGGCGTTGTGAACATAGCTGCCAGATAAATGAGGCACCAAATCGTCAAATATTTGAGAAAAAATCGTCAAAATCGTCAAAATCGTCAAAGACGTTTATTGAAATCGTCAAAAAAAATCGTCAGAGAAAAATAAATAAATAAATTTTAAGTTTTTAAAAACCAAAATTATTTCTATTGTAGTAAAACATATAAAGTCAATGTATGTACATATCTGAGTTCGAAAATAACATTTAAAAAATTTTTTTAAGAAATTAAAAGCTAGCGTCCCTCATCTTTATTTATTAATTTATTTCCAAAAATGGAGAAATTTTATAATTTTAAATATTATATGAATATTAAGGAGTCATAAGCTCTTGAAATCCTGAGCATGAAAATTCAGTGTAATGCTGACACATTTTTCAGTTCCTTCTTAAGATCTTATCATCTGATCTTACTATTTACACCGTTTATAACCGACAGAGAATGGAATACAACTCTCATATATGGGTTGGTGCCTCAACGTCTATTTTGCGGTTTCTCGACCGTGTACAGGAGAGGCCGTTGTATCTCGTTAATGACGCTAGTGTATCCAACTCCATTGAATCATTGGAGCATCGTTGCATTGTGGTTTGTGTTTCACTGTTCTGTCGCTATTATAAAAGGATTTTGCCCGAACGAAATAAGGGGACTTTTTTCCCGAAAATCATATATTCCTACATAGCGCTCGTCTTTTAGGCCAGCGCATTCGTATGTGGTCGATTGGCCAGTGGGTCGCACACTGCAGTACAGTAAAAATAGGTTTTTTAGTCGGACTATCCGTATGTTGAACTCAATTCCTGCAGAGGTCTTTCCTGCTACTTATGGCATAAAAATATACAAGCCTAGTGTCAATAAATACTGTTCTCTCTTTCCTTCTTCTCATAACATATTTTCATAGTTCCAAACACATTGCCATCCGTCCCCTGAGTGTTGGTCGTACGAAAAAAAAAAATAACGACGCTTGCCTTTGTTCTTCCGATGGTAATATTAGAAGTTATACTAGAGTTTTTAAAATTGTCTACAACGACAAGTGATAAATTATTCTCAACTACGAGGTTATTTAGGAGTTGTAATTTTTTTAGCTTATAAAGACAACCTGACGTTTGCATTCGGTATTAGAGAATATCAAATGGATTTACACTCATAAAGCGCCTGTTATATCCTTGAAGAGTGGGTACGCCATATCTGATGTTGTCCGAAGATCATGGATGAAGCACGAAGACATAGAAGAAAACCACTAAGCCTTGCAAAGATACACAAAACCAAAAACTCAATTGAATTTACACATGAGGCTGACATTTCTCTACAGGAGAGTAAATAAACGTTTTCACATAAATTGTACTTATTTGGGAAAGAAATATAAGATAATAACACCACTTGTAGACGGACTAGACAGATTTGACGCGATAAGGGTCTACAATAACAAAATTGATGTTTAACCTGACCAATGTTCAATTAAGGAACCTCATAGCATTTATAATAAGACACTTGGTCTCCGGCAGTCCAGCGAGGGGAGAGTTGTTGAAGTGTGTAGGGGGTGGGTTTAGTATGAGAACGTGTCTAGTCTAAGATGATTTGGATTGGATACAGATTATGAAAATGACAGAGGAAGAAGATCATGCTAAGCTCGCCGTAGTCTAGTAGGTAGTGTGTTGGATTATTAGACGAGAACCCATGAATCAAACCCTAGCTCTGACATCTCGAACATAACGAAATATTTCTTCTGGCGAAATAAAATTGCCTTGGACCCCAAGCTAGACATCAAAACAAAATACAAAAAGTATTTCTTCGGCGACTTCCTCTCAGCAGATTTCTGGCAAAAACTCTGAGAGTAAATAAAATTTGCCACGAAAAGTTACTCAAAAACCTGTCGTTCGGAGTCGACTTTAAAACTATAGATCCCATCACTCATGTATAAAATTAACACATACAACATAAGTGGTGTGAGAAACTAGGTCGTAATCCTGACTGAAGGGTTGTAATGACCAATTATGTATGTTATGTATGTATGTAAGCTCTTCGAGGTATCTAACCTAGAATACTGACTTCGGTACCAAATATGTTATTCCTCTGTGCCCATAATTGGTCATGACGAGAACTAGCAGTTCAAACCATAGCTCAGAAAAAAAAACTGCTTCCGGCGACTTCCCTTTCGTTCTCAACCCTCGTTCAGAGTCGACTGTAATTCCCACCACTCAATTTACACACACGACATGAGTGATGTAAGAAACTGGGTTGTAATCCCGACTAAATTGTTGTAATGACCAATCAAGTATGTATGTAAGTAAGAAGTCTATAGCAGAGCATTTGTTTGTCTATTCCCCCTATGTTTACGTTTCAGCTTTCGTAAGGGTGTCAACTTTGTCCTTATCTTCTATGTTACTGTGTCCAGAAAGCTTTAATAAACAATGTCAAAACTCTGAGAGTAAAATAAAAATTCCAGGAAAGTTTCTTAAAAAACTTCCGTCCGGAGTTGACTTTAAACTGTAGGCCTCACCGCTAATTAATAAACTTAAGGTGCACAACGTGGCAGATGTGAGTAACTAGCTTGTAGTCCTAACTAAACGGTTTTAATTCCCCTTATGCATAACAAAGTTGAGTTAGTACGCTACGTTTCTTCTATACTTGGCATTTTAAGTTCGAATTTCTTTTTCGAATTACAAATTAAACACACACGTTTTGAATAAAAAATATGAGAGTATGTAATGCTTATTATTGATAAACTTTATCCGGCCTGTATAATAATACAACATAATTTCACTAAATCTTATACAAAGACCCAACAACAATTTATTATAAAATCACTTCTAATGGTCTACCATAAGTGTAATAAATTAAATATTTATCTCCGAAGAAACTTGAAAAATCTATGCTGTGTACTGCCACAAAAACCTTTTTCTGGTAATCTTTATTTAACTCCATAATTAATCATTTTCTAGGTCCTTAAAATTAAATGGATGACCGACCACACACATGCATACACACATATCGTATTTATACGTTTATTTGCATTTAATTAATAATTTATTAAAATTGATAAGTTCTTCTTCCGGAAATGGAGAAAAATGGCAAAAAAAATTTACATAATCCAACCCACAAAATTGGTCCAAAAAAGGATGCCTAACATACATGCAGACAAACAAATCTAAATGAATACATGTGTAATAGTTATGAGAGTGTATTGGATTACATCTGCACACACATATGTATGTGTGAGTGTGTGTATTTCTAGTCAGTTTTCCCTCATTTTTTATGTGACCAACATATGTTGTTTATATCTACGTTTTTATGGCTGTATTGTATGTAAAATATTTACTGTTAACTCAACTTAATGTCATACATAAAGCCATATACATATTTACATACATACATATGTATGTATGTATGTACATTAAATGATTTATATTAAGATCATATATCATTGTAAGTTGACATATTGTGGTTGAGAGGTTTTTGAAATGTTTTACCATTTTTTCCATTTTCTATTTGCTCTCTATTCTCTATTTTTATCTTTCGTTACTTCTTCTTTTTTTCATTTAGTTTTTGATTTTATTTCTCTATTTTCTACATTTCATTTTCATACAGAAAAGGAAAATAAAATCAAAAAAAGTAGGCTTCTTCAGTCCTTGAATGATAACCATGATAGTGGTGGTCATACGGTGGGTCTACTGCTGTTTTATAAATGAAACAAACCAGTGTTTATGTTCTCTTGACCACAAATAACATCTTATAGCCATTATATATACACATGCACACATATGTATACAAACATAGACACATTTATTGTATTGTATGGACCACACCGATATCCAGCATAATTTAAAAGACCTCTGGGGTAAGAGAGTCTTAAAACTGAGATGAAATGCTTGGTGGTCAGCGTGAATGTGTGTGTGTGTGTGTGTGTGTGGTATGATAAATAACTGTGTGACTCTCTGTCTTTTTAGTGGCGACAATGGTAGCAGTGGTGATGGTATTAGTGTTATTGTTGGTCCTGGTGATAAAACTATCGCTGTGTCTGCCTGTTACGTACATACGTACGTATTTCCATACCATAAACATTAAATGACACATTTACTGTGCTGTACTGCTGCCGTTGATGTAGGTTTATGACCTTTGGTTCGCATAGATATATGAACACAATCATTTATCTTTTTATGGCCAACAATTTAAATGTGTTAGTTTTGGCACAATTTAAGACTTTTTAGTTGATGCTGTTAGCACTACAGCTGGTGTCTGCTAAAGAGAACTTATATAATTTAATTTGTTTTTTTTATTTTTTTTATTTTAAATGCGACAAGAATTTACAGAATAGCTGTCGCATAATAAAATGCCATCCATAAGAGACTTCTGAAATTTGTCGGTTGATAACGGCCATCTTGTTGAAGCAACATCTGTCAGATTAATTGTCGCTTATTCAGCCTGATTTGCCATATTGCCATGTATGATTATAAACAACGGCATGTCACTAACTAGGCTCTAAAGCAGTTGACATCTGACACTCATTTTCATCTAAAAATCATCTTCAGCGAGGCCCTTGATTCCAAACAAATAAAATTCTAGAATTTAAGAGGATAAAAGCGTTCAATGGATAACGAAAAATTACGGTTTAATGTGGATTTTAAGCTGGTGGCGTCATCGGTATACATACAGTGACCATCAAAAGAAATTGTACGTTAGAAAAAAGTATACATTAATAAATTACCGTTATTTTTATTTCAAAATTGTTTCATTGTTAGATTTTTAAATTGAAACAAAAAAAATTACAATAAAATTTCGAAATATTGTCAAATTTTTTCGGGCACTCTCCTTAATTGTTAGAATTTTATCCATAGTGTACAGTGACGTTTGACGTTCACTATATGTTTTTGAGAACGACGTTGTCATAGCCCGGCCAGGACTATTAATCGCTGAAAATTAGCTTTTTTCGCCTGAATTGGATATTAATGTCAAATTGGATTTCCTGCACACGAGGCTTGATAGCAGGATTATCTCAGGTGGAGGTGATATGAACTGACTACCGAGTTTTTGCGTTTTGACCCCGCAAGGCTTTTTCTTGTGGGGTTTTCTTAAGTCCCAGCTGTATGTGAAAAAGCCACAAAGCACAGCGGCCCTCAAACCCAACATAACCCATGCCATCGAACAAATGTATATGACAGAGTCATGGAATCCTTAAGGTTGCTGCTGCTAATGCCTTTTAGAGGTAGATCCATTAAAAAGGGTTAAAGATGGGGAAAGAAAATGGGTTCAAATTGCATCGGCCGCCGTAGTCTAGTAGGTAGTGTGTTGGCTTATTAGACGTAAAGCTAGGGTTCGAGCCACAGGCCAGGCATCAAGACAAAATACAAAAAGTATTTCTTCGGCGACTTCCTCTCAGCAGATTTCAGGCAAAAACTCTGAGAGTAAATAAAATTGCCATGAAAAGTGTCTCCAAAATCTGTCGTTCGGAGACTGTAGTCCCACCACTCATGTATAAAATTAACACACACAACATAAGTGGCGTCAGAAACTAGGACGTTGTACAATGGGTCAATTCGGGTACTATACTTGTCTTAAGTACACGTTCTCTAACCTAACCTGACCTAATTGCATCGGAATATGATTGTGAAATACGCAAACCCAGATTGAAAGGCTGAGGTAAGCGTCAGAAAAGGAAGACTAGGAAATATAAGAAATATTAGAAATATAAGAAATATTACGGCCGATAACTATACTTTTGAAACAGTCAAGGAATTTATTTATCATGGCTCCGCCGTTACCACCAAAAATGATGTCAGTCTGCAGATCAAACGCAGGATCATTCTTGCCAACAGATGCTACTATGGTCTCAATAGGCAATTGAGTAGCAGAGACCTCTCTAGTACGACAAAACTAACACTCTACACAAGACACTCATCCTACCCGAGCTTCTTTATGGCTCAGAGCCATTGACACTATTAAGAACTGATGCAGCGGCCTTGAAAGTGTTCGAGAGAATAGTCCTACGTAAGATCTTCGGTCCAGTGCGAGTTGGCGATGATTTCCGTATCCGATCCAACACTGAGCTGTATGAGCTTCTCAACAACATAGACGTTGTACAGCGTATTAATATACAGCGGCTGTGCTGGCTTGGCCATGTCGTTTGAATGGAGGAGGATGCTCCGGCGAGACGGGTATTTGATGCGGGAATCTGGGGAAGTCGTCGAAGAGGACGACCTTGTATCCGTTGGAAGAACCAAATCGACGAAGCCCTATCATCGATTGGTGTGACCCACTGGCGTAGGCGCGCAAGAAGCAGAGGCGCCTGGAAAGATGTGTTGCGGCAGGCCGAAATCCGTTAAACGGGTTGTTATGGGCAATTAAGTAAGTAAGTAAGGAAATATATGCAGTGTTTGAAAAACCCACCTAATTTTGATTGTCTTTGTCATAGAAATAGTAGTTTGTTTAAAACCATTCGTTTTATGTGCAGTTCCCATAATACGAATGGTAAAATTTCGCATCACATTAATGCACCTGCTTACTCATAATTCCTTGTGATTGAGGCTTTGTTTACGAATAATACAGGAATCATGGCTGAACTATCATACTCCCTGACTTAGACCCCTTTTTCCAGTCACTAAAACGAAAGAGATTCATAAATACATGCATAACATACATCATACATAATTGGTCATTACAACCTTTAGATAGGATTACGACCTAGTTTCTCACACCACCCATGTTTGTGTTAATTTTATACATGAGTTGTGGGATCTTCAGTTTAACGTCGACTCCGAACGACAAATTTTGGAGAAACATTTTCATGGCAATCTTATTTGTTCTCAGAGTTTTTGCCGGAAATCTACTGAAAGGAAGTCGCCGAAGAAATATTTTTCATTTTTAATTTTATTCGAGATGTCTGACCTTGGGTTTGAAGCGTGGCCTTACGGTCTAATAAGCCAACACACTACCTACTAGACTACAGCAACTACGATATTCATAAATCCGAGGATTAAAGGGAATCTTTTGTCTTTAAACTTGGCACTTTTAATGAATTTTTTATAAAATGTTCACTCAAAGTATTTCTAATTAATTCACCTCAACTGTATACAAGACATGGATACAATTATTACAAGCGTATGAATATGTGGTTAAATAAGTGTCCTACCATATACATATGTATGCTTGTACTGTATGTATGTATTAGTGTGTGTATGTATGCATTAGAAAGTGTTAAGTTGTAAAGACAACTGGAAATGGATTAAAATTTTGTTTTTGAATAAATGTGTGAGAGAGAGCGTGTATGTATGTATATTCATGTGGTTTTTAAATTATAAACATTATTGCGGTTTAACAGGAATTTAAAATAAAATTACACAGTCAAGCAAAAACGACAAAAAAAAAAGAAGTGACAACAAGCAAGAACAAGCCCAACAACAATAATGAAAAACCATTCAAAAACGATTCCCCTGCCTATAAATGCAAGCAAAAAAGTGCATGGAAGGACTAAGTATACATATAAGTATTCTAGCTGGGGATTATGATTATGATGTCATATTAACAAACAAAAAATAAAAGGAATAAATACACAGACACGTATGCAAATTTAAAAAAGGAATACAAAACTTTAATGTGCTTAAATAAGTTTTTTTCATGCGATATATACGATGTGCATATCACATGTGAACACCACTTTTTCTTAACTTCTCTCTGGCATTCTCTGGTCATGTGGTTTACGAGTGTAAGTATTTTTTTGGAAAATTAGTGTCAGGGCCAAAATTTTGTTTAAAAGCAGGCCAAAATAGACAAGGGCTCCATGAAATGCAAAAGAAATTACAATTTGTAGTTTTAATTTCTTTTAATGTTGCAACAACACTCTCTCTCTGTGTGAAGTGATAAGAAGGGTCGTTTAGCTAGGGATTTTGGTAGAATATTGTCATGGTATACGTTTTTAATTTTTATATGTGCTCTGATGTTTAATATTCTTTTGAGAATTGAAATTAAAATATTTTCTTAAAGGCCATAAATACAAATAAATTCTTTGAAATTGTTCAAGAACATTTGGCTTAAATGTGAAGGTGAACATGAGGAGTTGGTGCCATAAGTAGAAGATATAGCAATGAAAACCTAGCATATTCGATTTAAAATTTTTAAATTTTAAACACTTTTCCTAGCAATGATCTGTAGCATCGATAGCCAGGATTTAATACGAATCGGTAGATCATTAAACTTTTCAACAAGACTTTGGGACGTTCCATAAACCCTATGAAACAAGATTTATCTACAACAATTGCCACCGTATATCTGGACTTCACACCAATGGATTTTGGAATATAATCGAATCGGTAATTTAAAAAATATAAAACTTTTGAATACTCTTCTTTCGTTTTGAATGCTGAAGCAATTATTCTCTCGCAGGGTGTTACCAGAAAACAAAAATAAGTTTTACATCGAATTTTAAAAGTTTTAAAAGCTCTGTTATGGAGAGGTTTCCAGATAAGAAAACCTAGGTCTGACCTCTTTCCCAGTACCCGTCTTGGGAGCATATGACTTCCTCAAAGCATTTCTGCCTTATCCGTTTATTTAATGTATTTTTGTTTTTCCAGCTAAGCATGTGATTGGTCTGTAGTACTTTACTTTCTTGAATTACAAAATAATTAAAATGAGCCCTCACCTGACAGAGCACAAGTCAGAAGCTGCTCTCATAAATTAAGATGAGAGGATTAAATTCATGGGAGCAATTTCATCCGCTTTAAATATCTGATCATAATGATTAAGTATTATCTTAACTCCAATAGTCACAATAGACAATGCCTGCAGTAGGTTTAGTTAAATTGCGTATTATCTCCTTGATGAGCCAAATTCCCACTTAGGATAGATTTCAGGCTCATTGTGATACCACAAATCCGTATCCAACGTGGGCATCAAACATTTCCTATAGAAAACCAATCCAACTGCAAAATATATCTTGACATTGCAGCAATCTCTGTGTTAGAAAGTTCAGTCGAGGATTTCGCTGCTTTATGGCAAGAGCAGGACACTGATACATGAGGTGAAAAATAGTCTTTTCCACCTCTTTAGGCACACAAATTCTACAGAAGTTAGTGAAGGAAATGCTAAGTCTATATGTATACCTTTCTGAGGGACAATAGCCTGTGAGAATTGGAATTGTGTGTTGGATGGTCATGCAGACAAGGACAGAGTAAAACCAATACTTTTATTAGTCATTCAAGTCTAGTAGAGTCTAACAATATTGCACGTACATTTCTAATACCAACAAAGCTGAGTCTTCCTGTATAATGAGCGAAGAATACCTAATACAAGCTTGCAGTAGAGCAACGAAAATTTCAAATGCATTATATTGGCGGATAACAAATGTAGGAGAGCCTAAGCAAAGTAAGATACGGGGGCAAAGAACTCAGTGTTACAGAGTAGAAAAACCGCCAGCAGGAGCATGTTCAAAAGGACCTGCTTAAAAGGAATTGTTCATAAAGGTTTGCTTAAAAAGATCTTCGTGTGTAGTGGATATTTCAGCACCCTTGCAAAAATGCAGTATTTTAGAAGCAATTGTCTCCACAATTTTACACCATCCACTAAGAGTGCACCTTAAAGTTCTAAAACGAAATATAGTCACATTAGCTCCAGCCACTCGTGTATAAAATGAACACACACAACATAAGTGGTGTGAGAAGCTAGGTCGTAATCTTGACAGAAGGGCTGTAATGACCAATTATGTATGCATGTATGTAAAGAGAAAAAGAACGCGGAGAAGACAGTTCCAACGAACAGTGGATACGTAAACTAATCCCAGATATTAAACAACGAGTTTCTAAAAGTTAAAGGAAGATAATTGAAGATGACAAAGAAAATCTAATACAAGTTTGAATGGGGTTTCAGCTGTTTTGGATACTACCTCTCACCAATACACCTGCCAAAACAGAAGTGTAAATGAGCCTGAGAGCCACATTTCATTTAATTACCAGAAATTTGTGGCGCATCGAATTGAAATGGAATTTGCTTTCGGCCGGGTGAGATTAACCAGAGAATAGAAATGATGCTAATGTCCAATAAAATCTAGAATAGCATGGAGAAGTTCATTTAAGACTTGCAACGAAGTATTGCACTTTTCAGTGAAAACCCTTAATATCGGCCCATGTGAGAAAAAGCGACTAATGGGAGAGCCTGATAACACCACAAAGTAATCAATTTAATTATTTAAAGATCTAAATCTCTGGTGGAAATTGAAACCACGACCAAACGATAATAATCTCTCTGCAATCTGTTTCATTGAAACGGTATAATTGGGTGCCTGGTAGTCTAGCCATACTACCCACTAGAATACCAGGTCAGTGGTTGTAATGTGGTTTAACTTACCGGGCATCCAATTATACCGTTTCAATGAAACAGATTGCAGATAAAACATCGAACTTGCAAAAAAAAAGCTTCTAATGGAAGAGCAGCCTTGAGGCTGATCACGCAGCGAAGTAGTAATGCATTGAGGTTCCAAGACTGTGGATTTAGTCGGCTAAACTGCTAGATACCCAATGGCAACTGGAATCTGTAGAAGTCGCCGTAGTCTAGTAGGTAGTGTGTTGGCTTATTAGACGTAAAGCCAGGGTTCGAGCACCAGGCCAGACATCAAAACAAAATACAAAAAGTATTTCTTCGTCGACTTTCTCTTAGCAGATTTCTGGCAAAAACTCTGAGAATAAATAAAATTGTCATGAAAAGTTTCTCAAAAATCTGTCGTTCGGAGTCGGCATTAAACAGTAGGTCCCGTCACTCATAGGTAAAATTAATACACATAACATATATAAGTGGTGTGAGAAACTAGGTCCATTATCTTGACTGAAGGACCAATTATGTATGTGTGTGAATGGCAGAACAGCCATGAGGCTGATAATAAAGCAAAGCTATCGCGCATGGAAGTGCCATGCATGGGTGGATTTAGTCGGCAAGACTGCAACATATCCAATTATAACTGATATCTGCAGCAAATTTCCTACAATAACAGAAAAAACCCTGCTTTCCCATAATTAAGCCTTATGACACGTAGCCTAGTGTCATAACAATCAAATTAAATGTGAAGAGCCATTCCGAGCGGCCATTATTTTTTAAGTTTTTCAATCTTAAATGTTCAATCTCTTGCTATCGTATATCATATACAGCACATCTGCTCCATAATAAATTAAACATTAAAAATAAAAGCCCATATAATTGGCAATGCATGGTTTTTGATTTCAGAATTTAATTTGTAAGTGATGCAAACACGTTATAATAACTTAAATACGTACAACCGTTCCTGTATGTGCCTATGGTTTTCAGTATTAAAAATAGAATTAATAAATGAAAGAAAAAAAAAGAAAATTGAATTTCTCTTTTTATTTATTTTTTGGTTTTTCGATTTTTGTTTCATGTTTTTGCGAAATTTATCGCTTTGCACACACACGTGTTAAAACAAATTGGGTTAATCGTTGCATTAATTATTGCTTCATGAAACATTTCTTGATATTGTTTTCCCATGAATTCTATATTTTTTTCTGGATTTTTTATTTTTATTACAATTTAATTTTCCTTTTGTATTTTGTTGATTTTATTTAAAAAAAAAATGATTTTTAATATTTATTTCCTTGACTACGTTTATGTGAGCATTTCCAAACCGGGTTTTATGTGATTTTTCTTTGTACGCTTGAGTGTATTTATAAAGGGTGTTTTATTTAAAGCTGCACAATATCAATTTCCATTAAAGCATAAGAAAAAATACAATTTCGACATCCAGATTAACATCAACCAATTAGGGTTTATCGCTTAACGGAAAAACATTCATACTTAAAAAAAAGTCACCCTTTAATTTCCACAGCAGTTAACCAGCATTGGCAACACTATTAATATTATCGGGCTCCTTCTTGCGTGTCGTTTGGTTTCGTGTTCAATTCAATTTTTACAAAAAACAAAAAAAGTGTTAAACATACAAATGATTACAATGATTTATGACGGCTGAAAAGAATAAAAACCATCAATAAACAAGCACGCATACTTGTATACACAAAGACCACATTTGCTTGTACCAAAAGGGTACGAGAGTAGTTTTATAAATTCTTAATTGGAAGGCTATCACTGTCAACAGTGAATACCATTGGCTGATGCTTACCAACGTCTTTTGGCCTAAATTGGATAATCTGGACGCCAAGGACATGTAGTACTACATATAGTACTATAGGACTACAGTCACATTCGTATTATTTACAAACGATTCAAAGGCATGGTCATCTAATGTGGCGTCGATATGAACTTGTCATTGAGCTCGTATGATTTCAATCCGTTAGACTTTTTCTTGAGAGGTTTTCTTAAATCCCGGATGCATGCGAATAAGCCACAAAGCACAGCGGTACATAAAGCCACCATAACACATGGTATCGGACAAATTCAGCCTGATACATACGACAGAGTCGTGGAAAACTGGTCATTTAAATGCTCTACAACCAGAGAAGTCTTGGCGTATATTTGAAGGATATTATCTTCCACACATAATGACATCAATGGGCTTTTCAAATAATCAAAAAAACTCGATAAAATCTCTTATACAATTTGTTTCCGCAAACTTCATAAACTTTTTATGTAGACATCTTAATATTCCCTGCAATATGTATGTATTGCACATACATAATTGGTCATTACAACCCTTTTAGTCAAGATTATATTTGTGTTGTGCGTGTTAATTTTATAAATGAGTGGTGGCACCTACAGTTTAAAGTCCACTCCAAAAAACAGATTTTTGGGAAACTTTTTCATGGCAATTTTATTTACTCGCACTTCTTCCAGAAATCTGCTGAGAGGAAGTTGCAGAAGAAATATTTTTTTCATTTTCTGACCGTGGCCTTACGTCTAATAAGCCAACACACTACCTACTAGACTACGGTGACTTCTCTAGTAAATCAACACAATATTCACTAGACACTCTTCTCGAACCAAATGGGGCAATCGAAAATTTTTGTGGGGAAACTACGATAAGAATAGATCTGGGTCAAGCATTAGACTAACCAGGGATAACCTGAAATTGGTAACCAATCTTGTAACAGGGCACTGTGAACTCAAAGTACACATATTCAGAAAAGGGGTTGTCTCGAGCCCAACATGTAGATTCTGGAACAATGAGAATGAAACATTGAGAGGGAGTCACCGAAGAAATACTTTTCATATTTCGTTTTATTGGAGATGTCTGACCTGGAATTTGAACCGTGGCCACACGTCTAAAAAGCCAACGCACTATCTACTACACTACGGAGACTACAACACAAATGCAAAATATAACGATAAGGTATCGTATTTTCAATCGTTTTGAAAAGCTAATAGCTTTTCATACAATAATGTGATCAATAATAATAATAACTATTAACAAAGTGAAGTGAGGCGTAAGATGTCAGCTTTTAAAAAAGCTATAGTATTGCCTGTTAATATTAACATTACCAGAGACAATCGATTTTAAAGTCATCTACCGGCAATTCCTCGTAAACCCAATCAAATCCTTTAAAAGTAGCGTATCCCTTATACTTGCACTTATCAATAAACTCTCGTATAGATGTATATCTTTACGTATGATACGTATGGTAAGTATTCAATACATATTTATATATGTATGCTTAAATTCAATTGAATTATGACTTTTTAAGTAGGCATATAAGCATACGATACGTTAGTATGTATCGTACATAAATTTTCTTTGAATCGATTAAATTTAATTGTTTTAACACGTAAGACCATGTTTACTATATGCAGCATATTCTTAAATTTCTTATGAATTTAATACAAAAAGATTGTTATTTCATAGTAGAATTTCAAGATTTTGAAAACAATTAAAAATATAAACAAACAAAATCAATTTGCAACCAAGGTTTTATTTGAATCGACACAATTTTTTTTATTTGTATTTAAAATGAAAATAATTTTTCTTTATTTCCTTTTAATTGCTATTTTTCGCAAGAAAAAAAAAGAAAAAACGCTTAACCACATGCAAAATGTAACCCGCAGCACAGAAAAAAATGTAATTTTGTTTCATTTGGTTACCCATGGAAATTTTGATTAATTTTCAATTAAAATAACCCGAAGCAATTGCGGTCACAAAAATGAATCATTGACATTTTACAAAACACCAAATCTAATTGAATTTTATATTTTACAATTAAAACAATTCAAAATTACATACAAATAAAAATTCTATAAAAAAAAATGCAAGCAAACAAAAATGAAGCAGAAAAAATAAAATCAAAATGGTTGCGATATGAGAAAATCTCATACCCAACATTGAATATAAATTTCATGGTTATGTTCAATCAAAACCCACATTTTATTCTAAATGTTACATGCGATCACACGGACAAAGCAAAAGCTTTGGTCAAGAGAACAATTTCCAATAGGATGTCTGTCAGTAATGAAAGCGGTAGCGTATGAACAAATTAAAAACAAAAACTTAAAACCACAAATACATTAACAAGAGTCACACAAATACATATATACGTCGGCAACAAAAACGAAAATCAACAGCGATTAAATGGTAAATGTCAACATTCTGTACATCTATGTTACAAATACTTATGCATACAATATCTAAATGTGCATACATGTGGTGTGTACCTAAAGGGTGGTTTTTTTAGAAAGTCTTACAACATCAAATGTTTTTGATTGATAACAACCCTCATATAATGCAAGTGGCTTGTGGAAATGTTGAAGAAGGTAGCATTCTAACAGACAGAAGGTATGTGTATATCCGCTGGAAAATTAGTCCACATACGAATAGAGCTGATATAAACTCCCTACATCATGTCTTGTAAGTTCGACAGGCCGAATTAGCAACACTAAAAAAGTTCGCTTTTTTATTAGCAAAAGCAACAAGTTCTAAGTTTTTACCCTCTCATCATCCGTCCATAGATCATCATGGAATTCTTACATTCTTTCACATCCTTAACGCCACAATCTCGAATTTACAAGCCAGATGTGATATTCCACAATATCACCCTTTTCAAAACTTCCTCTTTACAGGTTTCCCAGTGCTGCATATTTGTGCATATTGAGTAGTAGATCAACTCTCCTTTCTCGATCCAATGTGTTCGTTCTGTTCCGGTAAGAATTGGAAGCATAGTACTCAACAAATGCCGCCGAAAGTAATTACAAACACATTCCATCTAGTTTCAGAGCAAAGTTCCATCTCTTTGTCTCGAGGCAGTGAGATTTTTTCGACAATGACACCAGTGCTTACATTAAAATAATCTCTTGCGGGAGCGTACCAAATGCGTATAATCAGATCGTAGGATTCAACGAATTTTTTGTTATGAAGAAGAATGCTCTAGCTAACGTGTTTCATGTATATCCCAGGGATCAGCAATGGGTATTCAAAAAGATGAGTAGATTCGAATCATACTCATAATTTCTGATACTTATACGCATTCATACTTATTTTAATGTCATACTCATACTACTCATATTCCAAGTTTGAAGTACTCATCATATTCATACTTAACAATATGCATGATGTTATTGATTTCGACTCTCCATGACTCAACATTTAGAAGAATCACAAAATAAGTATGATTCGTGTACGAACACTACAACACTCACTAGAAGGTTGTGTGTTTACTTTGCTTGCTGTGTTTGTCTTTTTCTTTATTCTTTTTTTGTAAATGCAACAACAACTAAGACTGTAAATTTTGTTAAATGATTCGAATTACTCGAATCATTTATGAGTATTATAAGTATTTTTCTAAATTTATGAGTCTGAATGAATAGATTATGAGTCAAACATATTTCGAATGTTATGAGTTTGATGTCAACGTTGTACTCATACTTATCCCAACTTGTACTTATAAATCAATGTTGTAGTGAGTACGAATGAATCAGAGTAGCTGGATTTCAATACTGTTGACTCACTCATACTCAAAAATTCATGAGTACTTATGTGTAGCGAAAGAGCGATCCATTGCTGATCTCTGGTATATCCCATCATCGTTAACATTCATGTTAAAGAAACAAGTTTTTCATCCAAAAACGAAATACAAGCTATAAGAACCGTTTTAGCTACAAAAGTGAATCAGTTCTTAGTCCAAGGAAGTAGAAGTGATGCAATTACGTAAATTATGGAGGGAATATTTCTTTTGCTTACGGAATGTATGTTTATTTCAAAGGATCTCCACCATCTTTTGTTAATTCTTTACTTTATTTCTGTTTTACTTTTTTTGTATATGTACTGCAACAGGTCTTAGGATAACAGGGCTCCCATCTATCGTTAACTAGAACGATATGTCCACTGTTAAAATGTATTGGATGTAGTACGTTTCAGTGTTTATGAAATCTATATCTAAGAGACATAATGTAATGTCAGAACGATAACTAAATTAATTGTCAGCGTTCAAATCTGTTATCTAACAATATATTGCCGCTTATTCTAATATAGTAACGCCTAAAAAATCACTCTTTAAAAATAGCACAAAAACCCAGAAATTAATTTGCTTTTGTATCAGCCTGTATACCGAAGGACGTTTTGCTCAATCGCTTATAACACAAGTCGATTGTCTGCACAGTCAATTTAATTAAAACTGACGTTGGCACTTTATTATGCGGCACACTGCAAAGCATACAAATTTAATAACAACAACAACAATTTGTTGCAACATTACATTGTAACAATTTAGTAGCCGTATATGTATCTACATGGCCATAAGTATGTAACAAAAAATATGTTTCTTTTTTTTTTGTAATAAACCACAACAGTTAACAGCATGAGGAGAGCATGTAAATTGTCAATGTTGATATATTTTTTACACTGTGAAGTATTTGTTTAACGTCACATAAAGTTTCGAGTTAAATTGCTTTTAGGAACAAACGTTTGTCTTGTTAAACCAATAAAAAAAACAATAAAAGTATTGAACTGCACATTTTATATACAAGACTTTGAACTGAACACCACACAAACTGTTTGCAAATTCAACATGGCAGAAACCAGGACTCTCCGACAATGATCAAATTAGAAAAAATTCAAGGAAAGTATGCTTTAATGCTGAATTTTTAATCTGCCATTCGGACTAGACGTTAAACTATAGGTTCCGCCACTCATGGCAACAACTAACACACTTAACTTGGTCGTAATGCTGTTACGTCTTCGAAGTCGTTGCTAAAAGGTAGGTCCCATCACTCATGGATAAATTTAAGAGACTCTACATGGCACCAACTCTTGTGCAGACTTTCAGGGATGCATTAAAACATCAAAAATTAGGTCCGCTTTCGTTGCCCTCAAAAACAGCGAAGCCAACGCTCGTGCAGATTTTCGGGAATGCATAAAACCATGGAAAATAAGGTTCGTTTTTGTTGCCCTCGAAAGCAACGCTAATACAGACATGGTTGGTGTGAGAATCTGGGTAAAAACCCTGTCTAAAGAGTTGCAAAACATACATACATACCAGAGATCAGCAATGAATCGCTTTTTCGCTACTCATAAGTACACATGAAATTTTGAGTATGAGTGAGTCAAGAGTGTTGAAATTCAACTACTCTGATTCATTCGTACTCAGCACAACATTGATTTATAAGTACAAGTTGCAATGAGTATGAGTACAAACTCATAACATTCGAACTAAGTTTGATTCATACGCCTACTCATTCAGATTTATAACTTTAGAAAAATACTTATAATACTTATAAATGATTCGAGTGATTCGAATCAATCGTCAAAATTTACAGTCTTAGTTGTTGTTGCATTTACAAAGAAAGAAGAAAGACACATAAACAAAAAAGACAAAGACAGCAAACAGAGCAAACGCACAGCCGTCTTGTGAGTATTGTAGTGTTCGTACGCGAATCATACTTATTTTGTGATTCGTGTATACGATGAGTCATGGAGAGTCGAAATCAATAACATCATGCGTATTGTTAAGTATGAGTACCATGAGTATTTCAAACTTTGAATATGAGTAGTATGAGTATGACATTAAAATAAGTATGAATGCGTATAAGTAGCAGAAATTATAAGTATGATTCGAATCTACTCATCGTTTTGAATACTCATTGCTGACCTGTGATATATACATACATAATTGGCCATTACAACCCATTCGTAAGTTGTGTGCGTTAATTTTATACGTGAGTGGCGGGACCTACAGTTTAACGTCGGTTCCGAGCGACAGATTTTTGAGAAACTTTTTCATGGCAATTTTTTATTTACTCTCAGAGTTTTTACCAGAAATCTGCTGAGAGGAAATCGTCGAAGAAATACTTTTTTCATATTTCGTTTTGATGCCTGATCTGGGATAGGAACTCGGGCTTTACGTCTAATAAGCCAACACACTACCTATTAGACTACGGCGACTTCAAAATATTAAATTTTAATATGGAAAGGAAAAAGTTCAAGATCCGACAAAGATGCACCGCGTGTTTTTTCTTCAACAACAACAACTTCAGTTATCTTTATACAACAATACTAGCAGGAACGTTGCATAAAATACAACGAATGATAGAGAAGAAACTATTACAATAACAAATCAACAACTAGGTTCTAGAAGTTGCCAAATCAAAAATAAATGAAGTATAAATACAGCGAAAGGTAACGATGCCAGTCAGTAGTAAAAAAAATATCGCCACGATTAGTGTATAACAATTAATGGGGCCAACCAACACAAATTGCTTTCAGGGGAAAATAATTTTAAATTCTTCATAAACGCTGTCCTATTCCGGGTAACTGTAGAGCTGATGAAATTGCCAAGCGGGGCACGACCATCGAACTCTCCGATGAGTTCTCGAATCTGGGCATCCCTATGAGGACCTGCGAACTCATAATTGATAATGCGATCGTATATTCCGTCAACGACAGGTGGGCGGCCTCGGGCACGGGTAGAACGGCTCGTAAAATCTGGCCAAGACTGGATGAGGGGCGCACAATGAGTCTACTTAAACTCCGAAGAGGCTCAATGTAGTTGTCGGTGTCATTACGAGGCATTGCATTATGGGTACGCATACGAGGTGCATTGGTCTTGGACACCTTGCTAACTACCTCTGCAGAAGCTGCAGAGATAAGGGAGAAGAGGAGACTTTCCCTCACCTACAGGGTACATGCCCGGCTCTTTGCCAAAAGAGAAGGAAGTATCTGGAGGAATTGTCAAGGATTGACATCATCAGGAGCTCAGAGTTGTTTCGAGACTAGGGAATAGCGGATAACTGTGGTAGCACAATGGGCCCAATGCGGCCTAAGTGAGTTCATACAAGAATTTTTCTTGGATGGGTAGCCACCTCTACTTACCTATCTACCTAAACGCTGTCCTAATATAAAAGTATAAGAGTGCGTAATAAAAATTTAAAATTATACCTCAAAGCCTTATGTTTTATTCGACAATTTCGGTCTTTGAAAAAAAAAACTGCTCTTATAGGAATGTTCCTCACTGTCTCCCGCTGTGTGCCTGATACAAAATGTTACTAATTAATAACAATTTTTGAAATGTGCTCATACATATTGCATACATACATATGTACATATGCTAATACATATCAGATATGTATACATATGTAAACGTAGTTTTTTAAACGCGTATGCATTGTGTATCGGTGAGTATGTTAATTTTAAATTATTATTTTGTGTCTATAAATTTTCATTTAACAAACCGAAAACCAATAACAACAACTTGTATAACAAACAAAACAAACAAACAAAAAATACTTGTTGTTTTTAAATCATTGCAATATACATATATATGTATACATACACATGTACATGCAGTTTGTAATGTAACACTGTTCGTATGTTTGTTTGTTCGTATTTATTTTTTTCCTTTTTTTGTTATTGTTTTTGTTTCAGCAATTGTAAAAGAAATAGAAAAAAAACTTTTTTCATTTTCTACTTCATTTACAATTAATTTAAACATGTTTTCTTTGTTTTTTTTTGTGCAACCAAATAACACTGTACGAAAATTGTAAAACAAACTTTACAAATTTGTTTAACAAAAATGTGTAATTTCCTCTCTCTCTATTTCTCTCTCTCTCTTTGCACTCTGGCAATCCTTCTCTGTGTGTTTATCCTGTGTCTCATTTTCATTTCCATCTCCATTTGCATTACAATTTCAATTCATTTTCTTTGACTTCACTCAGCATTGGCATGTGGAAATTAATAAAAAAAAATTTAAATAAATTCTCTAGTAGAAGGGACAGACACCCAAGTATTCTTTCTCCTTACTTTATGCTGATTTTTAATTATTCGAATATAAAGTTTTGTTCCTATGATCAATTGAAATTGAAGAATATTAATACGAAAAGGAAAAATCCAGATACTGGCGTTTTGCTATTACATCGCTTAACATTAAAATTATAAACAAAAGCCACAAAAGCAAAACAATGCGAGTAACAAAACTTGTTTACAAATTATCGTACCGCTTAATATAACAAACACCAGCTTAAAAAATGGTAAAGAAGTAAACAAAAATACAACAACAAAAACCAGCATAAAAATGGCAAACAAATAAACAAAAATATACCAACAACACTACAAAAATAAACGTAAATAACGATAGAGATTTCGAGAAGGCGAAGCCATGAACAAGAACATTCATCAGACTGTTTACCCTGTTATATAAAAGGCAAGGCAAAGCAGGCGACTGAGTTCGTGAAATTCAGTCAGTCTTGTGTGAAGACGCGTTGTGTTTGAAGATCTCAATTGTCCAGTAATTGTTATTGTTTATGCAAAGGATGTAAACAGAGGAATAACAAACAAAGCAATTGTTGTTGTTAACATAAAGTTGTGAACAGTGACGAACAGAATTGTGCGAATAATAAAGAATTTTAATTAAAACTAAACACAAATTTACTTGGATTTTATTTGCAATCTACGAGCTCATATTTTAAACGTTTTTAAAAGGTAAAAACTTAGCAATTAATTAATTGGGATATCTTTGTATTACAAAAAATCAAAAGAAAAGAATCATGTTCCCATTCCATGCGTTCCTGATTCGTCAAATCAAGAATAAACTTCAAGGGTACTATGAAATTCTCCTCTTATCGTATATCCCGTGTAGTAGAAAGAAATCAATAATTTTGCATTGTATTAAAGCCTCCATTGAGATCAAATATGATCGACAATTTAAATCTGAAATTGAACCCGAAATCTTTGTCACTTTTGGCCAAAAAACTGACACATATCAGCCAATTCAAAGACTCCTATTGATCGATTTTTTTTAACAATTGTTCACACTCTTATCATTGTCATACACAGTAGATTAGTCAATGGTAGTCACTTTATATATAATTTAATCCTTTAAACCAGATTGTATTGAATCGTATTTCCAAGACGATTAGCTACATGCTGAGAGAAGATACGGGTGGCATTTCGCCATTTTAGCCTCCAAAGCTAGTGTATCAGAACTAGGTACTAATCCACTGACACTCAGTATAGTTTAATGTAAATGATTAGTTTCCATGGAACTCTTTTGCATTGAAGTGATTTCACATCGTCTGATAATAAAATCCAAGAATATATACAATAACAGAGATAGCCAAACGACAGAGACTGTTCTAAAATGATATATGATGGGTGCAGCAGCAAGGAGGTAAACGGAATAGTCACGCGTGAAGTCGCCGTGGTCTAGTAGGTAGTGTGTTGGCTTATTAGACGAATAGCCAGGGTTCGAGCCCCAGGCCAGACATTAAAATAAAATACAAAAAAAAGTATTTTTTCGGCGACTTCCTCTCAGCAGATTTCTGGCAAAAACTCTGAGAGTAAATAAAATTGCCATGAAAAGTTTCTCAAAAATCTGTCGTTCGGAGTCGACTTTAAACTGTAGGTCCCGCCACTCATGTATAAAATTAACACACACAACATAAGTGGTGTGAGAAACTGGGTCGTAATCCTGACTGAAGGGTTGTAATGACCAATTATGTGTGTATGTATTATTTATGACAGCACCCTTTTGATTATAATAATTAGCAGTGCTACATTCAGTTCTATTCCGTAACAGTTTAATTTGGACCTTCATACTTAGTATAGATGCCGTAGTTGTCTTATTAGACGTGAGGCCACGGTTCAAGCCCCAGGTCAGGCATTTTCAACAAAACGAAATATGAAAAAATATTTCTCCGGCGACTACATCCCATCAGCCCTCTGGCAAAAACTCTGAGAATAAAATGAAATTGTCATGAAAAGTATGTCGAAAATCTGTCGCTTCAAATCGACATTAAGCAATAGGTCCTGACTCTCATGGATAAAAGCAACACCTACAACATCAGAGGCGTGAGAAGTAATGTTCTAATGCTGACTAGTGGTTTGGAATGACTAATTAAGTTGAGCAAGTATTTACTTCAAAAGAGAAGCAGAGAAATTTGTGTTTAGTTTTAATTAAAACTCTATTATTCGTGTGTTGGCTTATTAAACTAAAAGCCAGGGTTCGAGCCCCAGGCGAGACATCAAAATAAAATGCAAAAAGTATTTCTTCGGCGACTTCCTCTCAGCAGATTTCTGGCAAAAACTCTGAGAGTAAATAAAAATTGCCATGTAAAGTTTCTCAAAAATCTGTCGTTCGGAGTCGACTTTAAACTGTGGATCCCGCCACTCGTGTATAAAATTAACACACACAACATAAGTGGTGTGAGAAACTAGGTCGTAATCCTGACTGAAGGGTTGTAATGACCAATTATGTATGTATGTATGTATTATTCGCACAAATCTGTGTGCCACTGTTCACAACTTTATGTAAATAATAACAATTGCTTTTCTTTGTTATTCTTCTGTTTATTCCCTTTGCATAAACATTAACAATTACTAGACAATTGTGCGCCTGAACTTTGTAACGGAGATCTTCAAACCACGATTACTCTCTTCAAACACACCGCGTCTTCACACAAGACTGACTGAACTTCACCGACTCACTTGCCTGCTTTGTCTTGCCTTTTATATAGCAGGGTAAACAGTCTGATGAATGTTCTTGAAGGCGAATGTTCGTGGCTTTGCCTTCTCGAAATCTCTATAAAAGTAGACATCGTTGTTTATATTTATTCTTGTAGTATTTTTGTATAGTTGTTAAACATTTTTTTATGCTGGTTTTTGTTGTTATATTAAGCAGTATGATAATTTGTAAACAGGTTTGTTTATAATTTTAATGTTAAGCGATGTAAGAAAAACATCAGCTTCTAGATTTTTCATTTTCGTAACAATATTTAAAATTACAATATAGTTTGGGCAGGCTGAACTAATGTCAATTCTGAGTTTGTGGAAGAAACAAAGTCATCGCCAGCTTCTGTATTGTAAGTAGATCGGTATAAAAGTCAGATTATATTGCCAATTATCACTACCCATTCCCTTTTATTGAGTTTGACTTTTCCGCTGTATATGGTAGACATATTAGGGAGTCAGTCAACAATCAAGAAACATTCTTTCAGCAAACATCTTTCCTTATCCTTTTAAGGAGCAAGCTTTTCCTATCCTTAATAGCATATTCTCCAAGCGTCAACACTTCTCATTACATAGTTATGTTCTTTGTATTTATTTTATATGTACATGAGAAGTGGAACCTACAGTTTAAAGTTGACTCCATACGGCAAATTTTTTTGGAGAAACTTTTCATGGCAATTTGATTTTATCCTCACAGTTTTTGCCTGAAGACTGCGGTAAAAAGGTCGCCAGAAAAATGCTTTTATATTTTGTTGTGTGCGAGATGTCTGAGCTGGAGTTTGATCCATAGCCTCACGTCTAATAAGCCAACACAATACCTACTAGACTACGGCGACTTTGCATTGCCTGAGTACTTATACATTAGCAGCTGTCTGGGTGACCAGACCTAAAGTGCCATAAACAATACATGGGGTACGCTGTCAATTAGTACAACTGTTGGTTGTCGAAATAGTTTTCATATTTACGGCATGTATTTAAATATGAGTGTATGTGTAAGTATGTGTATGTGCTTGACTATGAATGTTTTTGATTACAAAAGTATGTACAGAAAAAAAATTTTTGTCTAAAAGTTTTACATTTAATTGAAATTGTTCGTATTTGAAATAGAAAAAAGGATAGAACAACCACAAAAAACAATAAAACTAGTAAATATAAAATAAAATTAAAAACAGGAGAGAGTTAAAATAACTTCATTTGAAAATCATTATACAATACAAATGCAAGTTGAAATTGTACAAACACACATAAAAAAATACACGAACACTCTTACAAATACATACATACTCATACATACTATTATATGTAGACTATCAGGCAGAGGAATTGGATTATTGTATTCACTGAGGTTTCCGGTATATGACTGTCATGTCTGACTTTAGGTTTTATATTGCAGTTGTAATTGCACTGATATGTGTATGTGTATTGGAATTGGTACGTGTATTAGTATTTATTTACTGTAGCGCTGATAGTTGAAAAGCCGTAACCGTAAAGCGTGTCACGTTTAATTCACATGACCAGCTTTAGCGTGATTTCTTTTAGTCAGGCTATTGGACCATATTTATGGAATAGAATGCCACTGCTGCACAGTGGTTGCATAATAAAATTTTTGTTTGTAGAATATTCGCCGTTTATTACGGTGCAAAAATGTTAGACAAGGGATTATAATGAGAAAAATTTGTTGAACAGCTTTTCAAAATTAATTATGTTTAGTGGAGGCAAGTTTTATGGTCAATAACTTCAACTTTTACAAAAAGATACACCCCTGTACAGTGGGTGTTTACATGACAAATTTTTGTTTTTGTTTTTATTTTTTATGCACCATGTCATATAACCTATCATACGTGAGCTGCATAGTTTTCTGTAGTTGACATTGTTTTTTTCTTTTGCTTGTATTTTTTTTTTTTTTGAGAATATCAAACAGGTTAAATGTCATTTTAAGTTACAATTTTTGATGGGGTTTTTTCACTCCACCTTTTTTTAGAAGCTGTTCTGTTGTTAACCGTTTAAGTGGCTGGACTGTTTGGTTGCAACATCATGACAACACGTACATTGTCTGAGTCTGAGGTTTTTACCTGTTTTTATCAAATTTTTTTTTGGATTTCAAAAAAATTTCATTGCACCCACAATTTAGGTGGATACCACAAGGAAATGCAAGCAACAGTTTATTAAGGATATAAAGTGTTTGCGACATAAAGTTGCCTTTTAGGTTTTATTTTTCAGTTTTTTGAACAAAAACGAAAAGAAAATTTTATCAGTTGAATATTTTAAAACTGCTTTAAAATTCAATTTACTTTTAAGTATGTATTCGGATGTATATTTTTAAATATATGTATATCGTCAAAGTCGACGTAGTCTAGCAGGTAGTGTGCTGGCTTATTAGACGTAAAACCAGGGTTCGAGCCCCAGGCCAGGCATCAAAATAAAATTCAAAAAGTATTTCTTCGGCGACTTTCTCTCAGCAGATTTCTGGCAAAAACTCTGAGAGTAAAAAAAATTGCCATGAAAAGTTTCTCAAAAATCTGTCGTTCGGAGTCCACTTTAAACTGTAGGTTCCGCCACTCATGTATGAAATTAACGCATACGACATAAATGATGTAAGAAGCTAGGTCGCAATCCTGACTGAAGAGTTGTAATGACCAATTAGGTATGTATATATCGTCAAACAAATACTGTATTTCAGTATTTTTGCAATTTTCTGAAGCAACTAAGAAATTTTCATCATAATCTCTTACCTCTTGAGACTCAATGACCACATTTTCTCAATTCAACACAGTACCATAGTACAGCGACCATGTAATGGCGTGTATTGTCTCAATGTGTTCATTTCATTAATGTTTTCTTCAATTCTATTACACTGACAACCTTAAGGATGCTGCACAGTGCCAAAAAGAACAATTACCTGCACTGCAACTGATATGTACCCAGCTGTTTCCTTCGTGGATACATTAACACCATAATGGTTCCAAATATGTATTCTAATTATTCAATCTCTTCATCACATAATTTATATATTAAGTCCGTGATGATCCTTTGATCAAATGTTCCTGGATTCTACAATGCTCAGCCAAAACACTGGGTGCTGATCTCAAGTAATTCCTGGATAGTCTGATGCAAGTCTCAAATGTTTTCCTATTGTAATTACACATTTGGTTTAAGAAGAGTGCCTGCTTCTCTTTACTCTCAATTTCGATGGGTATACGGTGTTTTAGCCTATTCTATAGCGTGGAAACGCTGATCCTCGCACACTTCCCATGTTTATAAATTGCGATATTTAAAATTCTAGCACCTGCTTCAGTAGATCAATCACCAGCTTAGCTGAAATTAGTTGCTGGTTCGATTTAGTGGGGATACTACCGCTTTGACCAATTGTCTCAATGTCTCGAATTATGTCTAACCAAAGCCAGTGATCTTATATTAATCGAGTTTATTCGAGAAAAGCTGTTTCTCTAGCTATCTGACCACTCAATGTTGACTAAAGTCGCCATTATTCGGCATGTCATTGATACTTTCGATGTTTCCTTTAGTAGTCCTGGATACATGGTATCATCATCCAAACAGTTGCTGCAATACCCATAATATAGGTAACTCATACGTCTAACCATGCAATGCACAACAATTATGGCCGTTAAAAGCCTAATGGACTTGCCACCAATCAATACCAGAAGGTTTCTTTTTGTTATGTAATGATGTTAATCCACTTGAGTTCCATGTTCCTCAACGCTCGTTTATTTTTATTCCCTAGCGGAAACGAAAAGCTAAGTGATACCCCAAGTAGTGTACTCGTTAGCAATATCATTCCATTAGGTGGACGTATTAGGTGAACATAATAGCACCCAAGCTGGGCCAGCGAACGAATGAAACTGAGAGGACACTTTGATTTGTCCACGTAGTTCTCGATAACCGTAGTTACGAGATCAAATTCTCGGATAAACCTCGCCGAACTTTTAATGGCATAAATCTATGTTTGGCAAGCAGTAAAGTCATCTAACATTCTAAGAGAGCCTTTAGGATCAAGGTAAGTGATCGAATTTGAAATCGTTTCAGTCTTCAAACAATTCGTGAAGATTGCTTTCAGTCGTGCAGATTAATTTCCTATACCAAAGTTCATTGGGTTAGTAAGATAACCCCATACTCTTTACGGAAATGATCTAAAATCTTATTGGAATCAAGTCTCTGGAATACTTTTTTTGGCCATTATTATTTAATAATGTAGCATTTATGGAATGTATTTCAACAAAATTTATCTTTGGCTCATAGGAACATTGGTATAAAATTCTGCCACATTTTTAGTTTGTAAAACTAAATAACAATTTCAAATTTGTTTGTTTGAAAAATGCCCTGAAACAGAACAGTAAATATATTTATATTTTGCTGTCAAATACATTCATTCATATTTCAAAGCTCTTTCTCCCATTGAGATGATCTCATTTACAACTTTTTCGTTGACTACAAAGTATGCAACTGTTATTGACTACAAAAAACATGGTGTGTTAACGCAGTGATCAATAGAAACTATTATTCGAATGAAAGAAAAAAAAATAAAGATTTTAATTGCGTGGGTAAATAAAAAAGAATTGAAAAGACTCATTAAATATTAAGCTTCACCATTCAAGCTGTTTTGCTGAACTCTTCTACAGGCAAGTTAGTTCACATGTCCTCAACAAAATTGGTCTCATTTGTTCAATTTGGCCAATTCAAACGTTTTTATACACATATATTATATTGGGACCCAGAATATTTTTTAAAATTCTTGCAAACAAAACTAACAATCGGTTCCCCTTCTTTCAATTTATATTCATGCATAACGAATAAAATTTTAATCGAATAAATATGATCATAAACGAATCCAATTTATTTTAACCCACCTACTTGCCTGCCGGCTGGTTTCATATCGTTTTTCTCTGTCTGCCTGTGTTTCTGTATGTAGATGTTGTTGTTGCCTGTATTTATTTTAATCCTTAACATATGCTGTACACGTCTAAAATGCACAATACACTCACAAATAGACTCGCTTTCTCACACATGACACATGCATATGTGTTTATACGTACACCCCTATAAACACAACACAAACGAACCATACGTGTAAACAAAACAATTCCCTTTCTTTTCTTTTCTTTTCTTTTTTAAAAGCAACCATTTTCTCTTGACAGATTGAGGTTTATTGTATGAGTACATCAGCAGCTGATGTGCAGCATCTTAATACATTTAATAGCTGCTGCTGTTTCTCTCTTATTTGTTCTCTTTTTTTTTTTGCAACTCAGCATTAGTGTAGGAGAACTTTCAAAAGGAAAAATATTACATTAAAAGGAACGAAAACAAAACAAAACCGAACAGAACAGAACAAAACGAGAAAAATGGAAAATAAAGAAATATGGTTGAGTCTCGGTTTTTTCTTTTTCTTTTCTTAATTCACTTCATTTTATTTCTCTGCACTCTTTAGTGCTCAACTGTAATACAAGTCAAGCAGCAGCATATTGTTGTTGCTGCTATAATAATAGAACTTGTATGTCACCCTGTCAGCTGAGTTAGAAGAGACAGCTAGTGAAAGTGGTAAGACTTCGTAAGAAAAAACGTAGACATCAGATGTTAAAGTATTTTTAGTTTTCGGCACTTTAAAGTAAAAAATTACTTCTAAATAAACAGGCAGCACTTGTACAAATAATGAAGCCCTCGAATATAATTCTAGAAACGAAAAATATTTTTTAATTACAAATTTAAATGAATAAATAAAATATTTAACAGAAGCATTAAAAATTAAAATAAAGAAGTCGTCATAGTCTAGTTGGTAGTGTGTTGGCTTAGTAGACGTAAGGCGTAGATTTAAACCTCAGGCCAGGATCTACAATGAATATAAAAAAAATATATTTTCGGAAACTTCCTCTCATCAGGTTTCTGGCAAAAATTCTGAGTAAATAAAATTGCCAGGAAAGATTTCTCAAAAAAATCTGTCGTTCGTAAATAACTTTAAACTGTAGCTCCCGCCACTCATGTATGAAATTAACGCAGACAACAGTAGTGCTGTGAGAAGCTACGTCGTAATCCGGACTGAAGGGTTGTAATGAACAATTATGTATGTATGCATGTATACAAAATTTAACCGATACAAGTCGGAGTCGAATAATCTCGATCGCTCTTGTGCGATCAGTTCAAATTCGAACCTATACAAAGCAATTTCGCCAACATCATTTTCTAAAAATCTTTTCCAATTGTCGACAGGGCCAAACGAAGGCCTACTGCTACCGAACTGTTCATGAGTTTCCTATAATTTCTTCCCAACCTACATACATATATGCCCTAACGAACCTATGGATCCTGTCCGAAATTCTCGCCTTGAATGTGTACTTTTATACATACTTATGTTATCTCATAGGTTTTCAATATGTTTTCTGATGATTCGTTCTTCTCATTACAGTCTCCCATTCTGTAAAAATTTCATTCCAATAAATGATGTCCATTCAGAAGGTCAGTTAATATCTATAAGCTATTCACGAATAGCCTGATACAGATCTCAAATCTCTTCTTACTATAATCTCTACAATTTTACTGGGATCCAGCGTAAGCTGATTTACATATATACAGTGACTTCCACAACTGTTCATAAAAATAAAAAATTATTCTTTTTTTTGAATTATAAATATTTGTAGTAACTTAAAAATTTTATTCATTGTGTTTTAAACTTGTTTTATGTTAAATAATAAAATAAATAATAAAAAATTAAACTAAATAACATTTGCTTCAAAATATAGTAAGAAACATATACAATTTTTTATGAACACTTTTGTAACTTAAACATGTATGTACATTTTAAAGGATATTTTAATATTTAATACGGCCACCTTTTGCTTTTATGACAAGCTGCAGCCTTTTTGGCATACTATTAATTAAATTTGTTAAAATAGATGATTCTATTTTGTTCCATTCCTCATTGACCGCGCACATAGCTCTTCAATGTTTTGTGGCACTGGATTTCACATTATAATTTTTTTTTTTCAAAATATTCCATAAATTTTCAATCGAATTTAAATCCGGAGATTGTGGGGGCCAATCTAAGCACCTAATATTGTGTTCTTTTAGCCTTTTCATGGTCACCTTGGCCTTGTGTTTTGGGTCATTATCTTGCATAAATACCGTATCGCCTGGTTCACAACCAAAAAATTTCCAGACTAGGCAGATATGAGTCCCTTAAAATGTCTACATAATGCTCTGCTTTCATGATACCTTTTATTTGCCTAAGTATTCCTAATTTTTCACTCTGAAAACAACCCCATATAATGAGGGATCCTCCTCCATATTTTAATGTGGTTTGTATATTATTTGATGTAATGCCTATTTTTGTGTCATACCAGGACCAAATGCGACCATCGGAACATAATCTATTGATTTTTGTTTCGTCAGACCATGTTACAAGTTTCCACTGCTCAGGGTCCAATTGACATGATCTTTTGCAAACTTTAAACGATGAGCCCTGTGTTTTGCTGATAAAAGTGGCTTCTTAATTTTGGTTTCAGCCTTCATACCGCACTCCTTGAGGCATCTATGTACAATTTGATTGGATACATTTATTTAAAAGCACTCCCTAATATTCTTATTGGCCTGTACAGCGTTATCAACAGCTCCTGATAAAACAAGACGTCTCACCAATCTCTTCGTGTGGCAATTTAATTTTTGTTTTCGACCACCATTATTTTTTTTGTGAAAACGCCAATTTTTTTTCGGAGATTGAATACAAATCCAATAGAAATACTATATTTTTCAGTAATTTCGCGTACTTTCATTTTCAATTATTTTTCTAATTTCTGCTGAAATTATTTTAGGCATAATTTTATCTACAAAAATAGTTGATTAAACACCCATTAACCAAACAGAAATTACTTTTAGTTACCTTTTAATATTTTATTATTATAAATTAATATAATATATTTTTTAATCACTTAAAATGATATACTGCCGGCAAAAAAACGCTAATATTAATAAGTTACAAAAGTGTTCACAAACACTTAATCAAAAAAACATAAATAACGTTACCATATCAGTGTTGTATTTGTCAGAGCTGGTAAATATAATTTATTAGGTCCATAGCTAATACAAAAATATGCAACTCGGAAATTAATCATTCAAAAAATCAAATTTTTGTGAACAGTTGTGGAAGTCACTGTACTCTCAGAGCTTTTGCCAGAAATCTGCTGAGAGGAAGTCACCGTAGAAATATTTTTTTTTTCCATATTCCGTTTTGTTAAAAATGTCTGACTTGGGGTGTGAACCGTAGCCTTACATCTAATAAGCCAACACACTACCTACTAGACAACGGCGATTTTAAGGCTGATTTGGTTCATAAAAATTTGACGTCATTTTCTAAGCTAATTGTTCTGATGGCAATCTGACTGTTGTATACTACTGGTATGTGTCCCGTTCTCTGTATCTTCTATCCAACTTGAATTTATACGCCTTTTGATGACATAAAGCCTCATGGGTTTCGAATATATTAGCGTAAGTGTCCCTTCTTCCAGTCACACAGTCTCCGTTATCACAGCCAGTCCTTGCCACATCCACATACCCTCGAATGCTGTCTCTATTATTTCTTCTCCTTACAATTGGTCAATTCACACAAGCCGTTGTATCGTTGTATTCATTGTATTGTTGGACGACTATACAACAGTGTATGCTTGTTGTTTATAATTTTCATGTAAAAATCCGATACACTTATACACATTTTTTCATATGTTTTTAAAAAGTTGTGTTGGCTTCGTGCTATCAAATTGTTTGAATGCCACGAGATACACAATAGAGCATAGCATTGAGCGTTCACAAACAAACAAATGTATTCAATACAACATACATGATACAAAGTCGTGTGAATTGCCCAAATATGTTCATTCAAAAATGGTCGTAAGCTGCCAGCACTGTATGTTATGTACCACTTCGGGCAAGCTGACCTTATGCATGAGCAATTATTCACTGTTCCTCACATGACGTTTATAACAGTAATGGACAAGTGATATTTCTTTTTTAAAAACATTCAGTATTTTCCTCATTGTAACATTGATAATCCCTGAATAAACTGTTGTGATAACATGATATCAAAGGTCATAATCACACAATAAGTATCAAATGCCTCTTCGGCCAAATTTCTTACAGTTTCTATGCAGCTCTCTTCAGCCAGAAAGAAGCCTTATCTTCCACGTAGTTGTATATTGTTACAAATACAGTGAGTCTCAAAAGAAACTGTATATTAAAAAAATATACATTAATAAGTTAACGTTATTTTTATTTCAAAATTGTTTCATTGTCAGTTTTTAAAACTGAAAACAAAAAAAATTACTAATAATTTCAAAATATTGTAAAATTTTTTCGGGCACTCTCCTTAAGTAGTAAAACTTGAGTTTGGTGATTGTTAGAATTGTATCCATAGTGTACAGTTTCCTTTGACGCTCACTGTACATACGCTTTGAGAACAAACAGAGCAGCATTAAGCGTTTTTTGGAGAAGCTGTCTAGTTCTAGGCAAGAACTCCTACAGTAATATCGTCGGCTTAGGCTCTACTTGAGATGCCGTGAATAAAAAAATTTATTTCGGGTTATAAATAATGAAGAAAGTTTATTCTGCCTCCAGAAGTCCTCAGACACAGTAAAATTAAGAACGAATATCATAGGAGAGTTAAGCAACGTCTAAACATGAAAAGGAATTGAACTTAATGAGCAAACTGTACCTACCACCAGTACTATAAATAATGCAAAAATTTCACAGTGTGCGGTGTTTATAGACAATGGCAATTCGCTGGCCAGGACTTACTGCCGCAAACTTATTACCTGCTTGATTGGAAGAACTTGATTAATGAAACTCACATTTAAAAATCCCAAAACCGATTAAGATGATGGACAACTGAACTCTTTGCTCCTTTAAGAAACTAAAAATTCGAGGGATCCAATTATTAAGCCTGTGTATAATACGATACCAAGCAAACTATGTTCATCATTCCCTAAATTTTCGTTTTTCTATATTACAAGTATGGGTACCGGGGCACAGTGGTATTCCGGGTAACTGTAGAGCTGATAAACTTGCCAGGCGGGGCACGACCATCGAACTCACCGCTGAGTTCTCGAATCTGGGCATACCTATGAGGACCTGCAAGCTCATAATTGATAATGCGATCGTCGATTCCGTCAACGATAGGTGGGCGGCCTCGGAGACGGGTAGAACGGATCGTAAAATCTGGCCAAGGCTGAATGAGGGGCGCACAATGAGTCTACTTAAACTCCAAAGAGGCGCGCTCAGTGAAGTTGTCGTTGTCATTACGGGGCATTGCATTATATGTACGCATGCAAGGCGCATTGGTCTTGGACATCTTGCTAACGACTTCTGCAGAAGCTGCAGAGATGAGGAGGAAGAGGAGACTGTTCCTCATCTGCTGGGTACAAGCCCGGCTCTTTGCCAAAGGAGAAGGAAGTACTTGAGTACTTACTACATGGATGATCTGGAGGAATTGTCAAGGATTGACATTGGCAACCTAAATCGCTTCATCAGGAGCTCCGAATGGTTTCGAGACTAGGGGATAACGGATGACTGTGGTAGCACAATGGGCCCAATGCAGCCTAAGTGTGTCCATCCAAATATTTTTCTTGGATGGGCAGCCACCTCTACCTACCTACCTATATTACAAGCAACGACAACTCTAAATAACAACTAAAACCCCAAAAATCATTCAACATCTTCAAAAAAGAACAATCTTAGACTGGCTGTGAAACTATCAAAAAATATTACAGAGAACATTCACCCACCAATAAAGACCTAAGAAAAGAGCTACAATAACAAATTACAACAAACATCAGAGTAACGACAACTAAAGGTAATGGAAACTTAAAATCCTATGGATTTTCAAACACATAAGACGTCAAGCAGCCTGACTTTCATTTTGAATTCTTGACAATTAACTTTTAAAGGGATGTACAACCTGCTCTAACAAGAAGAAAAAGAATTCAATGACAGTCATTGTAAAGAGAAAAAAAAATTGAAAAGCAAAACTTGACAGAATATTTTTGATTTGCAATAATTTGGTAACATAGCCATACAGTTGTGCTTAGCTAATTAGAACAAAAATAAAAGTTTCAGTTATAAAACGAATGCAATGGCTTAAGCTGCTCATAAATACAAACACATTAGTTTACTTTTCTTTGTTGGTCAATACTACATAAGACATTACTACCGTTCTCGGTGTTCATTATGTTGATTATACAGTGAGCGTCAAAAGAAAGTGTACATTTAAAAAATATATGTACATACATACGCAATTGGTCATTACAACTCTTCAGTCAAGATTACAACCTAGCTTCCTACACCACTCATGTTGTGCGTGTTCATTTTATCCATGAGTGGCGAGATCTACGGTCTAAAGTCGATTCAGAACGACAGATTTTTGAGTAACGTTTTCATGGCAATTTTATTTCATTTTTAGACATGTTGCCAGAAATCGGCTGAGAAGCTGCCCTTGACCTTGATTGAATTGCCTGACCCAGGGTTTGAACCATGGCCTCATGTCTAATAAGCCATCAAGCTACCTACTACACTATGGCGACTATATTTATTACTCCGCATTAAAATCGAAAAACTATTTCCTCATGTAATTCTAATTAATTTGTATCTGCTGTAGATCTCTTTATCAAACATTTTCAATCAAAATAACAACTATTCAGTCATTCGAACATAAATACTTGAAAACTTTGATCCCAACATCTCAATGCGACATAAATAGTGTGTCACACAATCAAACCGAGCAGACACTGACAAACACACACACACACACACTTTGAAACATTGACTCAAAACTACTTGAAAATAGAAATGTTAATCAGAAAGAGAATGAAAATTCTGTGTAAATAAAGGTTGAGAGAAGCCAAAAGGGGAGAAAAAACATTACGAATCTTTTCATTTGTTTGCAACATGTTGGGCTTTGTTTTCTTTATTTCTGAGTAATTCTATGGGTGTGTGAGTGTGTGTGTGTGCGATTTTTTTTCTCTTGTTTTGCATTTAATCAACCTTAAACTAAAATCTCACTTGGTAGCCAAGTAAGCATTTACATGGATAGAATGCCTTCACCTGCTGCTATAACTGGTGCTGGTGCTGGTGCTGCTACTTGTGTTCTTCTTCTGTTCACACTAAATTCGTATAAAATTCGGTTTTTTTCTCTTCATTCATGCTGATGGTGCTGACTGGCTGGCGTTGGTTTGTGTACCTTCAATGTTCTACTTTAAATGTCATTCTGTGTATAAATAAAACTCGACTATAAATTGTATGGAAGCATTTATTCATTCATTCATTCATTCATTCACTCATTCATTGCGTAATTCATGAATTCATTTCATTCCATTCGTTTACCATTTTTTTTCTCTTTCCATAGAAAACCCCAAAATGAGAAATCGTTTTACACAACACAACAGCAGCAACAATAGCACCAACAACAGCAACACCAACAACACCTTATAGAAAGTCAACGATGCCTGGGAAAAAGCGAATAAAAATGAAATCGAAAGAAAGAAGAGAAAATCGCTTTAAAGTCAAACGAAAATATTTTTACTTCTCAGACACCTAACGAAGCGTGGTAATTGCGTAAGTTTGCCTTTTTTCTCTCTTTTGTATTTCTTCTTAATGGCCTCCATGTACGGTTACTCGGAATGAGTATATTTTAGTTTCGAGAATATTTTTGTAACAGAATTATTTGTATTGTTTTCGATAAAATCGAATAAAAAGGATTTTTCCTATAAAAATATGAAAATAATACCACTTTATCGCAAATGTGTTACTTTCTAAAAGTTTTTATAAATAATGACAGACAGAGGATGGGGGACAGAAATAGGAAAATTGTAGCAGCATTATTTTTATTTTCATTTACCACGTTTTTCTAGCTATCTAGGTAAGATGTAGCAGGTTCTAGAATGATAGGGTTACCACATGTCAGTACCAAAAAACAACGCCATCTGTTAAAAACATAATTCTTCTTCTTAAGCCAGGATTACAATCTAGCTTCTCACATCACTTATGTTTTGTGTGTAAATTTTATCCATGAGTGGCAGGAGCTACCGTTTAATAACACAGCCCTGCATGTGTTTTGCAAATAAGATGGTTCCAGGTGTTTCAGAAGGCATTTTGCGCGCTGAACACGAATCTGGTTTCAAAAAAGGGGGTTGAAACCCCCTAAAAATAGCGTTTTTGACCATTCTTAAAACATTATAGAGCTAAACACTGGCGTGCTAGAATCATCGCTATTGTCAGAAATTGACAATTGATCTTTGATCTTTAAAATGAGCCGAAAGCTTTTTGGGGCATGCACCCTTAAAGTAGGGGGTGGGTTTATGTCAAGGGGTGCAAGAGAAAAAGAAGCACATTACGGAGGTCCTTAAAAATTAATCAGATTTACTTGAAAATTGTTACTCAGTTTTTGGGGTCGCTGATTACAGATCTTCATTCAGATTTAAAAAATTAAAAATGGCGGATACAGTATGGCGGTCAAGTAAATCTGATTAATTTTTATAAACCTCGACCGCCATATTGGATCCGCCAAAGTCCAAATTTGCAGGGCTGTGTAATCATAGACTCAATATTAGGAATACTACAGAGTCCATTAAAGACAATACGATGAAGAATATTAGAACTTCATCTCTAGACGTAAGAGCAGAGACACATAATTTTCAAAAAAAAAAACTTCGTCTTCTCCATATTACCACCAATTCCGCAGAAAACAGGACGTAGATGTAGTGATTAGGCAAAAATCCTATAAAAATCTGAATCGAGTCTCTCCCCTGTTTCAAGACAAATTCCATTTCAAATTAGTTGTACTTGTACCATAGTAGCATGTAGCTTCTGCAATCTTTGATAATCCACCATATAAAGTTCACTTTCTCTCTCTCTCGCTCTCTTTCTCGTTCTCTCTTTCGCTTTCTCTCGCTCTCTCACTCTCTATCTCTCTCTCTCTAATCACTTGATCGATCTGCCCGTATAAGTATGTCGGAAAAAATTAATCCGACCGCTCCATCAAGTTCGAGCCTTTCGTCGCCGCCTTTACATGCCAGCCTTTACTTAGCTATCATCGTATCCTAGGCGCTTCTCATTCCTAGATTAGTGCCATTGTCTTGTTGACCGCAAATAGCTCAGCCTGTAATGCACTGGGAACCTGGGAACATACATGCCATGTTGACTTGCCAGTATTCGAGCCATCTGTAAAATGCACGTTCTCATCTAGTAGATTACTTACGCTACGCCACTGCTCTTTGTATAGGAAAAGACAAGTCATATACACTGGTCTTAGAAATCAGAAAACCCGGACACAGGCTCCATATAAATAAGTCGGAAATACTCAGAATTCTGTCATTTGTAAACTTCTTTTTCCTAGCAAGACCCCCTTCAAATATTCCTTACCGACAGTCCATTTACCTTCACCTATACTTACTACTTCTTCTCACCACAGAATCTACATGCTGATGTCGAGACGATCTCTATCCGGTAAGTCTTTAGGATTCAAAACTTCTCTATGAAATTACCAGCTTAGATGGACGAGAGTGGAAGCCGTGGTGATATTCGTTACAAACTTGATCGCATTGCCTGTATTAAGCAGAATTATTTCTCCCCTGGTCTGCATAAATCCTATTTGACCAAAAAACTTGACCGCTCATTGTTCAAACTGTTCTCTTCTCTGCTTTGAAGTCTTCCATGTATTATGGCTGCCAGTATCCTGTATCCGCCATAGTCTAATAGGTAGTGTGTTCGCTTATTAGACGTGTGGCCATGGTACAAAAACCGTGTCAGACATCTCCTGTCAGCAGATTTCTGTTAAAAACTCTGAGAATTGCCATAAAAAAGTTTCACAAAAATCTGTCGTTTGGAATCGACTTTAAAATTGTAGGTCTCGCTACTCATGTATAAAATGAACATATATAACGTAAATGGTGGGAGAAGATAGGTTGTAATACTGACGGAAGAGTTGTAATGACCAATTATGTATGTATGTATGTATGTAATGACTAAGTGACCAAGAGACACATTTACTAGATTTTTAAAACATTGAAGCTTGAAAATACAAAAATATATTTTGTCGAGTTGAAAACCTTTATCGTTATTTGTACATCAGGTTGAAGAATTTTGTAATCGATTCAATAACGACAATATGGAGTAGCGCACTTAACAATTTTGCTTATGCCTGGCCTATAAACGTGCATTTTCTCCTGTCATTTTCTACTACCAGCAGCGATTTCTTATGCTTCTCTATTGAGTTCTTCAATATTTTACGTTCCAAAGTAAAAATAAACGACAAAAAGAAATTTGTTTCGGTTTATTTTTCATTTCTTCTACAAGTTTTCTGTTTTTCACTTGCTATTGCAATTTTATTTTCATTTTCTTCTCCTGTTTTTCTTTTTTTTTTTTGTATTCTTGGTCTACCGAAGTGAAATGCTTATTTGTCAGCATCTTTAGTTGTGTTTTGGATTTTTTTGTTGCTTTTTCTCACTATTGCCTCTCTAAGATTTTATTTTCGGTGTAGATTGTTAAAACTTTTGTTGTACGAGTACATGCTAGATGTCTGTTTGTATGCCTGTTTGTTTGGTAATGTTATTGTAGCTATTTTAGTAAATACATAAGCCTTTTTGGTGATTTTGACAAATCCCTTAATTGTTGTCGAGCAAAGCAAAAATATTGTCAAGCATTTCTTATTTTTTTTTTTTCTTTCTATTTTTTCTGTGGTTTATTGTGTTGTAATAAATCTTAAACGCATTGTTGTATTTTCTCTCTCTCTCTCTTTTATTTTCTATTTTTCTTCATATTTATTACAGTGTATAGAGTACATACATACATTTATTATTCGCATTTTAATGCTTTTCTCTGGTGGGTGTCCTTTTGATGATCAGCATGTTTTTTGGAAACGCCTTTTAAACGTAACAAATTTTCATAATTCGCTGGAAAAGAAAAAACTTCATCACAGACTATAAGAGACTTAATTGAGTGTGATGCTAAGAAAGGACAATGGAAGATAAGAAATAACAAAAGATTCCATATGTCAAAAGAAAATGTGTGCAGAGCAAAGAAAAATATGTTCTTTTGATAATAATAACATCAAGCGTTTGAAGAGTAATTTTTTCCACAATAATTAACATAAGCAACTGCATCTATTGGGCATGAAAAAAAGATTTCTTAACGAATTAATAAGAAAAAATTTCAATTGCTTTGTAAAAGAGTATAAAAGGTTATTATCAGTTGCTTGCATTCTGTTGCATTTAATCGATAACTTACCCCATCGTGAAAGAGATGTCGGTTAAAAATATTTCTTTAGTTTCAAACATTATTTTGTTTGCTTTGAAGTAATTTTCAACATTTTTATGAACGCTTTTTCCTTTCTAGGAAAATTTGTATGATTTATCGTTACTTCCCCAACAGCGCAATTGTCACTACTTTCAAGAGCGCTGAAAACTTTAGGATACTGTTCGGCATCATTAAGTATAACTTCCTGCCCGCTACATGATAAACACCCAAGTTTTTCCTTCTGAAACGCATTAAGGCCACATAAGATTTAAATATGTGTTCTGAAGATTCATTCTCCTTATCACGGAGTTTACATATTCGCCTTCAATCGATCATTATTTTAAAACAAGTGTACCACGGTGACCGGTTACTATACTCAGTCTACTTCCTTATGGTATGATGAAAACGAAACCCGGTTTGAGTTAAGAGGAATGTCCGTTTCTGTTCATATTTCCTTTGACCGAGAATACACTTCGAAATCCCACTTTCTACTCCCCAGAGAGGTTCTGGTTTCATTAGCGTCACGGATGCTATCCTCCTCGTAAGTTAATCCCTGCTTAACTGATTCAACGTCTCATTTTAATATCGAGTTTAACTCATAAGAGCTGATTGCTGAGTTGGCAAACTATCTGATAGTAGTGCCATGTCCCGCTCGCTGTATTTCCTGGTTCAAACTTTTGCTCACTCTGGCACCGAACACCCCGCTTCTGGTCTAATATAAGTCCTTGACCTATCTGTATATCATAGAATAGTTCCTTATAACAAAGCATTTCCCAAAATTATAGATGTTACTTGTACCTAATATTTTAAAACCTCTGAGAATATGCGTAGCTCGAAAAATCTTAAAAATAAAATTGCAAAAATAAATAGAAGGAAAGAGAAGTCGTTGTAGACTAGTGAATATGGTGTTGGCTTATTAGACGTGATGAGCCGATGGTTCAAATCTCAGCCCAGACATCTTGAACGAAACGAAATATGAAAAATATTTCTTTTGGCGACTTTCGCTGAAATTAATTGTGCTATGCTCTTGCTATTAAAGTCGTCGTAGTCTAATCGCTTATTGGACCTAATGAGACCATAGTTCAACCTCATGGGCCATACATCTCGAACAAAAGGCGAAATATGATGAAAAAATATTTCATCAGCTACTTTCTCTCAGCAATCATGTGGTTAAAAGAGTGAAGGAAATAAAATTGTCATGAGAAGCTGCGTTAATAAATTTGTCGCTCGACGTCGACTTTAAACTGTAGGTGCTGCCGCCAGTCATGGATAATAATTAGCACACATAACCTGAGCGGTGTGAGAAGCTACGATGTAATACTGTCTGAAGGATTGTAATGACCAATTAAGTAAGAAAGTGAACTGTCTGCAATTCGACTTATCTAGTCATGATGTCCCCTGACGTATCTTACGTTAGACTTGCCGCCCATTAACCCGAACATAGTATTTATGGTTCTTGTCCTCACTACCACCACAAGGAACGAGGTTAAATCCCGGGCCTGCATCGCCATTATAGGACAAATTCTGAAACACGTCTCTGTATCTCATTCAGCTCCATCTAAGCTGTTTCCAAGAATGTGTTTCCAAAACATTTAATTCCGTTTATGGGTTGATTATGTGTGGCATATTATGTTTGTTTAAGAATTTATTACAAGTTTTCAAGCTTAGATGCATCGAATGAAAAAATCGATGTTAACCAATATAAAAAATCTCGAATTCTTTGAATATGTCAATAAATTACGCCGAGTATTTTTAAGGCATCAACGTCTATCCACTGAAGACTACCAAATACTGATAACAATAATGTATGATAACAATTCCTGTGGTTAACATACTTTTTTTTAATTTAAACTGAGTCCCTGCATTTCAGCAATTTTTGTGTAGAAAAACATCAACATTTTTTACATTATATTCAATGGTAATGAAATCAAACGTAAATGACTTAATGTGGGTCCTTTTTATTGTCTACAATATGTACTTATCTGTTCGAATTGAAGCAATTAACTTGAATGAAATTTTATTTTTTTTTTCGCTTTTATATTAGCCTGGTTAACAAATTGTTTACACGACATGCACTCTTGTTTTTTTGTTTTTTTTTTTTGGTATATTGTTTCATAATTTCCATTGTCATTAAATGTGATGTGTATGTATCTCTGTTTACATATTTACATAATATTTACCACGTCAACAAATAAATATTGCATAAAATCATACTCATAGAAGAACATCAGACACCCCAAATCTAAATATTTGTTTTTCAATTTTCCATTTCAAAAAAAATTTTTTTTTAGTTTTCGTTTTTCCCCGGTTTTTTTATATCATTTTTATTACAATTTATTTGTTTTTATGGTTTCGGAAATGTTAACAAACTCTTACATTTCCGTTTTGCAACAACAACAACAGCAATAGCAAAAACAAAACAAAAAAAGAAGAGTAGACATTAGCAATTTAACTAATGGTTGTAATTATTTGATGTACTTTTGTTTGCACATTTCCGCCACACTGGCTACTCTTGTTACCATTATGACATATACCCTCTCTCCCTCTCCAACACAACCACTACCACTCTATTATAACGGTACGTAATAGCAATGTTAACTGTGTACACCAGCCAGCCAACCAGTACCTCCAGTTACGAAAAACATGTCGGCCAAAATAATTTCTTTCACAACCCTTTTTCCACACACACTGCACAACTGAACACATTTCAAAACTGTATGCCACGTTCTTTGTTGACTCTGTTGTTGTTGCTGAAATTTCATAGTTTGACAGCAATTTAAATGAAATACAAATTGAGGCAGGCAATTATTGAAAATGCTTTTCAAATAATTAGAAACAATAAAAATTTAGCCATGTATTCTTCACATATGACTAACAAAAATGGCAAATTTATTGTGGCATACAACATTAACAGATCCGACCGATAATTATGTAACAGGTAATTGGAAAATAGAAACAAAAAATGTGTATGTAAGAAAGCTACAGTGGTTCTAGACCGCCTTTGATATGCCCTACGTAACACCATATATTATTCAAATCCTAAGTATTAATCTTAAGTATTGCATCTAAAGTTCAATAGTTATCGATTACATATTTTATCGATTACACAATTTTATTTAAATTGGTTGCGATACCGATGGCATACAAAAACTTATTTAAGTAGAGTTATATGCACCCTTTCGGCGAAGTAAGCGTGAAGTTCGAAAGTGATGATTTGAAAGAATACAAGAAATGGAAAGGCATTACTTTGCATACAAGATACATACATTCGTAATTGGTCATTACAACCCTTTAGTCAGGATTACAACATTGCTTCTTAAACCACTTATATTGTATGTGGTAAATTTTATCTATGAATGGCCAGGACCTTCTCTTTTCTGTGGACTACAATCGACAGATTTGAGGATACTTTTCATTGCAATTACATTTTACTTTCAGAGTTTTTGCCAGAACACTGCTGAGAGGAAGTGATTCGTTTTGTACTAGATGTCTGAGCTAGGGATTGACCTAACTCAATACCTACGGCGACTACAAGATAATGACAGTCATAATACATGTACAACTTCAAAGCAAAGAAGAAAACAGTTTGAGCAATAAACAGTCAAGAGTTTTGTTGAAATAAAAACTGTGTAGGCCAGGAGCGTAAATTTGCAGAGAAATGATTTTGCTTAACATACATACATACATAGACTGCCTTCCAAAATGTTAGTTGCTTAGTGTTTGAACAAAGTATCGTGTTTCATAATGCCGCTGTACAAAATATATACAATGTATTCTATTTCAAAACGTCGTCAATGTTTTTTTTTTTTAACGCAGTCAAAAAGCAATCTGGCATCGGATTTATAGTTGATGCATTGTTTGGTTACTTTGCATATCTACATAGTTTATATACAGTAGTAGAACTGCATACAAACTTTGTATTGATACATTTTGGAAGGCAGCCATAATTGGTCATTACAACCCTTCAGCCAGGATTACGACCTAGCTTCTCACACCACTTATGTTGTGTGCATTAATTTTTACACATGAGTGGCATGACCAACAGTTCAAAGTCGACTCCGAACGACAGATTTTTTCAGAAACTTTTCATGGCAATTTTATTTACTCTCAGAGTTTTTGCCAGAAATCTGCTGAGAAGCAGTCGCCGAAGATATATTTTTTTCAAATTTCGTTTTGATGTCTGGCCTGGGGCTCGAACCCTGGCTTTACGTCAAATAAGCCAAGGCACTACCTACTGGACTCCGGCGACTGCTTTTTTTGCTTAACCCGTAACGAAAGTCACCTCAACATCATTTCTCATCCATGTATGCTGTAATTTTTTTCTTTAGATCGCCTCGACATCAGCACGTACATACATTCCGTGACGAGAAAAATAAATCATTAGAACACATGCTTGGATTCTATGTAGTGACTAAAGCAAGTACTTGTCCCAGCAGAGCCTGAGTTGAAAGCTAAAGTTTATCTGGTCTTGACTTTTATTTTTACCAAGGCTGTAGTAGTTTTCAGAATCCAACACCCACTGGGCAATTAAATTTTTCTATTAATTGCAGGAGTTTATATTATTTCCCACTCTTAATATATGAAGCTCTTAAGCACCTCTATGTTATATGGACCTACAGTTGAAGGTGGATTTATTTCGGCATGCTTTATGATTGAAAGCTAAAACAATATTTTATTGTTCGTTTAGCATCAGACTTATTGAATTCGCAACAGAAGCATATATGATGCGATTGAATTAACATGATGTTGCCTGTATTGTTGTTAACTTTAAAGAGTTCACTGCGGTGTGATATGTAACCCTATTCGTAGGAAGCAGTGAGGAGGTTTCAATCCTTCACAACAGAATGGACTGGTTTCGGCATCCGTCAGGAAAAAGTTGATTTCTTAAAACTCTATTCAGAGGATAAGTCCAAAAAGCAAGTTAATCTGTGCGCAAATCCGTTTTCCATATGATGGGACTTATTAATAATTAAAGATAATACTCAGACTATCTGGTTTTGTATGACACTGAAGGTTATTTTCTTTGTTTCGTTAATAACTTTAGTGACCATTTTCAAACAATTTTATCATGATCTAGTAGGTAGTGTTTTGAGATATTAGATGTACAACCATGGAAATGAAATAAGAGAAACAATTTCTTCAGCGACTTTGTCTTCCATCAGCCTTCTGGTAGAAACTCTGAGACAAAATAAAACTTGCCATGAAAAATTTCCTCAAAAATCTCTTCTTCGTAGTCGATTTTAATTTGTAAATCCTGCTACTCAGGGATGAAATTAACACACGCAACATATCGCGGCAGTTTTACATGGCTTACCTGAAATATTGTAAATAAATACTCGGTTAGCGTGAGAGACTCATAAAAATTTTGGTCTGCAGGAAAATTTTCTTTTACGAGTACAAGCCTAAAGGCTGGAGTTTCCGCTACATTGCAGTCAAGTCTAGAAGTGTATGTTAGCGGAATAGTTTGTTAAAGAAGTGATCCGTGAATATTCCAAATTGCATTCCAGTCGCTAATATGGTTCATCCGTCTTTTCTATACTAGTCGACGACAAAGACATTAACATTTTAATTATGTTAAGACCTTCTAAAGTTTGAACCTTGTTCAGGATTGAATGACTATATTTCACAAGCAATTGAAACCATTAAGTGTTGTTATTATTGTTACGTTTTTATCTTTTAAAATATGAGCTCGTAGATTGCAAATAAAATAAAAATAAATTTGTGTTTAGTTTTAATTAAAGTTCTTTATTGTTCGCACAATTCTTTGTGCCACTGCTCACAACTTGATGCAAACAACAACAATTGTTTTTCTTTGTTATTCCTCTGATCACAACCTTAGCATAAACAATAACAATTATGTACAAGACAATTGTTCGACAGATCTTTGTAACGAAGATCTTCAAACCATGATTACTCTCTTCAAACGCAACGCGTCATCACAAAAGACTGACTGAACTTTTACTAATTCATTTGCCTTTTATATGACAGAGTAAACATTCTGATGAATGTTCTTAAAGGCGAATGTTCGTGGCTTCGCCTTCTCGAAATCTCTATAAATGTAATCAGCGTTGTTTCATTATTGTTTGTGTATTTTGTTTAAATTTTTTCTTGTAGTGTTTGTTGCTGTATTTTTGTTTACTTGTTTACAATTTTTTATGCTGGTATTTGTTGTTGTATTTTTGTTTATAATTTTAATTTTAAGGGATGTAAAAGCAACGCACCAGTATCTAGTTTTTTTTCGTAAGATTATTAATGTTACACAAAACTTATCTGTTGCAAGTATTAAGCAGCTAAGAGCCTGAAGGCTTATAAGGTAAAGAACCTTTTCTTAATGAAAAATATTTCCATAATGTTGTAGATGATGTACTTCCAAGCTTTCAAATTAAATGACTCTTTTCTGATTTATAGATTTTAAAATTAAATACAAAAATACCAAAATCAAGTGCGTTGTTAATTGAAATTTTGCATTTATTTGTTTCAAATGTATTGATATTCTTACTAATTATGTACAGGTACTCCATTGGTATTTCAATTTTGTTAATTGCTTAACAATTCCATGTACAATGAAAGCTCCAGTACAATACAAAATGCAAAATAAACACATGAAATGTTAAACACGAACGAACGAAAATGTATTCTTCCAACATAACTGATGTGATTGGTTGGGAGCAGCTCATGCTACAAATATACTCCAGTAATAGAGAGACAGACAGACAGACACACGTACATTTTTAAATGTTTATCGAAAATTTTTCATTCAAATATTTTGCCACTTGCCTGGGTTGTATATGTAAGCAGGAAATATGCAGGCCCTGCTGGCTTATGAATTCATTGAGTCCTTTATGCACAAACATTGTTGGAAGATTTTATTGCAATCAACTAACATTGCATTGTTTTAAGACTTAATTGGTTACTCTCTCTCTCTCTCTCTCTCTCTCTCTTTGTTCATAAAAACTACGGGCCAAATACTGATAATACAGTATTTTACTCGGTTCAGCAGAAGAGATGGGACATGCATGTGAACATGTTTTAATTTTTCATTACAAGGGTAACCAAGTGCAAAAATCTTTATATTCTGTGTGACCATATTTGTTGGCATGCCCAGTGCGTACGTTTGGCTATTAAATGATACTTTGATCCTTATCTACGAGCACAACTACTGAACTGAGCTTTGTTTGTTTAGTTGGTTTTAAGTCCATTTAATAAAAACAAAATCTAAAGTCATGAGACTTTTAAAACTAATCTGAATGCAGATACCAATTTATAAAAAAAAATACAACAACAACTAAAATAAAATAAAAATAAAATAAAGTGTACAATAAATGAGACAGAAATACAGATAGAAAATGTTTTCTATGTTCCTTCAATGACAATACCCAGCAATATTTTAAAAATCACAATCAAAACCAGTCTATAACATCGACAAAAAACTCGTAAAGCTCGAATGATAGGTATTCTACAACGAAATTATGTTAATTTGTCACAATAAGCTCTCTTTCCTCCTTGAACTAGTTTTAGACTGTATATTGGCCCTTTTAGGTTTAGGTTTAGATCGGAGTGGTAGCTCTGATATCACAAAGCTCACTTGAGCACGCATAGCGGCCCGTTGTAATGCCACGGGTGAACACAGTCCCTGTACTGACCAAGTTCCACCAAAATCAGGGAAGAGGAAGAAGATGGTCAGCGCAAGGGCTGCACATCAAAAGCACGACTACCCTACATTGGAAAACCAGCCAGAAAGTTTGATGAATGAAGCTATATCCTTGATATCAATAAATTATAACTCCGTCAAGCTGACAAGAAATGGGGAGCCAAATAACCTATATCTACACCTAGCAAGAGACGGGCACTTCCTCAGCGGATCTGCATCCACGGCAGAAGTCGTTAAATGGGTGCCTCATTCTTTCTGCGTGTCTACCCATAACGCAATGACCTGTAAGCATGGCCACTGTGGTTGAGATGACGTCACGACCAAGACCAAGTAATTGGTTGGTACGCCTTCTATCCATAAAGGGCCAGGTGAGTCTAGCGGTGGAACAGGACTCCTAATTGACCCAGGATAGTTTGGTGTCCCGAAAGAATTTCCGCGCAATATTCAACTTGACCGAGGCAAGTGGCATACCCAATTCAATTGAAGAGGATTCCGGAAAGAGCGCCCCAGCTCTGGCGAGCTCGTCGGGGTTACAGTTTCCCGGAATGTTACTGTGCCCGGGGAGCCCCACTAGTGAGACACTGGCGAAGCGCCCAAAAAGAAGATCGAGATAGCGGCGACATTCCCTAACGATCCTAGAGTTATTCACGAAACCCGATAGAGATCTTATCGCGAAATGACTATCAGACCGAGACGCGAGTGGAAGGAGCACCGTTGACGAGGATCCATTGAGCGACCCGGTAAATTGCCGTCACCTCCGCCTGAAACACGCTGCAGTAGTCCGGCAGACGGAGGGAAATGTTCAGGTCCAGTTTCCCAGAGTATACACCCCTTCCAACCACATTATTGAGTTTAGAGCTGTCGGTATATATGGTAGTATATATCCAGGACTTCCGGGGGGACAACCGCATTAAGATTCCAGTCATCCCTATAATGGTCCTTATTCATTATTCCTTTTCATTCTTTACTTTGTTTCAGTTTCATATTCAAGCTCTTTACAGTCAAGCGGTTAAAAGGACGGACTGCTGTTGCAGTTTCTCGAATAACAGGGTTGCCATTTCTCGTTATATACAAATAGTGCCCTCTGTAAAAATATATTGCAGCAATAAGAATACTTGATTTATAGCAACAATAACATTTTAAAAAAATAAAAAAAATTCCAACATCCCTCGTATATAATTGTCATCCAATGCAGATATAAACTATAAATGCCATCATTATTCTAGTACATAAGAATTCGTTATAATGGGTATTAAAAATCCAGTCTACAAGCATTTTTTTCTAAATATTTCTGTACAAAAACAGTATTTTAACGTAAAACTATTCAAAATGGACAGTGGAAGGAATTAAAACAAGAGTGGAGGATAATGTGAAGCTACTTACCCTATGGCATATTAAATTTGTTCCCATTATGATCACAACATTTCATGTGCAATGATAAATAAAAAGGAATCATCTGCGTATGATATTTGCCTACAAGCAGTGCATGCGGATAGACTGAATCCTTCCTATTGATAGACTGAAGTCAACTTTATGGATTCGTTAGAACCAACACCAATTCTAGTTTCTTTAAAACTTAAAGCAAGGCTAAGACTACAGTCTGTTATTTGCTTCGCCTTACAGGAACTGTTGGAAAAACATCAACTGAATGCCAACTAAATCGGGAAGATTATCACACATAAGATACCGAAGTTTCCAATTGGTGGGAGTAATATAAACACCTCAGAGTGCATCAAATATTCGCACATAGTGATTAAACATCTTCAGTCGCTTTTCATGAGTGGACTGTGCTTGCAGGAAAATAACGAAAGTTTTAAGTGCATTGTACAGAATACTAACTGAAAGAGGACTTCAGCAGAGTAAAAAACTATTGCTCTCGACGGTGAGTCGCACTCGACAGTGACTTGTACTCGACAGTGACTCGTACTCTGCGGTAACTCGTACTCTGCGGTGACTCGTACTCGGCAGTGACTCGCACTTGGCAGCGACTTGTACTCGACAGTGACTCGTACTTAATAGTAACTCGTACTCGGCGGTAACTGTACTCATATTCAGTACGGAAAGAACTTCGGCAATAACATATGAACAGAAATTAATCTCATGGATATGTATGTAGGCAATTATAATTCGCCATCGTCTTGTATGTCCCGTCGTAGCTTACTAGAAGGGGGCCTGCAAATTTGAACTTCAGCCCTCACATCTAGAAAAAAGACTTCTTTCAGTTGTCTTCAGACCGTAAATAAAATTGCCATGAATAAACTCCTCTAATCTGTCGTTAGGAGTCGACTTTGATCTATAAATTACGCCACTCATTGATAAAACTAACACACACAGAATAGGGATGGTGTGAAAAGTTAGGGCGTACTCCTGACTAAGGGGTTGTGGTGGTCTATTAAGTGAGTTAGTGGAAGCAGACCTCTAAACTAATTCCAAGTGTTGAAGATCAATTAATAAAAGTTATGAACAGACCAATTATAATCCAACACTGTTTTTAACACGAAATGATAGGTTGCATGACATTGCAATAAAAGGTCACTAAAACCGATATAAAGTAGAAACAGTGGAACTTGCTTTGTCCAAATGCTGTAAATAGAACGCAAAGGTCGAATTGTACTGGAGCCCATGATCGGTCAGATTCTGATGGTAAGCAAAATAACAAAGGCGATTCCACTTTTCGTGAAGTACTGGGACAAAGTGGAAAAAGTCATTCAAGCAGTCAACAAAGTACTACAAGCAGTAGCGGAAAACCTCCTGGATTGTAACACGGAGTTACTAATGGAAGAGAGGCCAAATGTTGTGCTGAAATTAGAAGTGATTTTAGTCGACAGGAACCTTACATAATTAATCACAATGCAAACCTATATGAAGAGTGTATATTACAGTGGAATCATTAATCATTAATACCCTACGCGTGTTGCTGCACCACCAACTAAAATAAATTTGAAGGAAAGACATTACACAAATGTCCAATTAATTTTGAATCATTTTATTGATTTTGTTTCCCGTTGTCCTGATGATTCAGATGAACGGGCCTGAGTAGTATCCATTCGATCAGTTTCTAATCTCACTTCTAGTTGTTCAAGTGGTTCAAGCGAACGGGTCTCAGCGGCATATACTCGAAGATCTTCCAGTCTCAATGCTCGTCTGATTCTGAGGAATGCGAAATGCTGTTTTCTTCCGAGCTTGCCATTCATTTTGAATAATTTTCAGTGACGCCATCCATCGGAAATTAATTGCACCAACCTCCGTCGACTCATGCGCAACAACTGTGTTAAAGAATGCACTGTTTACGATTTAATTCATTTTGAGTAATTTTCAGTGGCACCACCTGCCGGAAATTGGTCATACCAACTTAAAAACCTTCGTTGGCTCATGCGCAACAATTTTGCTAAAAATGATAACGTGATCAAATGCATAGTTTACGATTTAATTGATTTTAAGTAATTTTCAGTGGCGCCATCTGCCCGAAATTAGTCATACCAACTTAGAAACCTTATCCGGCTCATGCGCAACAACTTTGTTGAAGATCATAACATGATCAAATGCATAGTTTACGATTCTATAAGGTACATACAAACAAACATTCATTTTTATATGGGTATGTGGGCGTGGCACCTCGCCTACTTGAAATTTTAAAATAAAAAGTAGTCTATAGTTCCTTCCAAACATACACGGAGGTACTGTTAAAATTTCAAGAAAATCGGTCCAGCCGTTTAGCTGTCTATAGACTTCAAACAAACAAACAAACCCACAAACAAATAAACACACATTCATTTTTATATATAAGATCAGTGTGTCTATCGTAGCCAAATCGAATTTTGAAAACAAATTTTTTTTTTCTAAACAATTGTGTTTAAAAAATTTTGTGTTCTCTGTCCCACTGTTGCTAAACGTTTATCTTATGCAATTTCATGTATGAATTTCATTCCTACATAGTTTTATAGTATCAAGGAATGTATACTTCATCACTATGATAAAGCTGATGATGATGATGAAAACAAAGATAATAATGATATTGTTGTCGTTTACTATTTCATTCCATTCTCAATTCATTTTGATTTTTTTTTTTTGTTTTTCTTCTTTTATTTTTAATTTTATAACTGCTGGTTAAAACTCTGCAAGCAAATGAGTCTCTCTCCCTCTCTCTCTCTCTGTATGTATGTATATGTGAGCATTCATTCAGTACGTGTGTATATGTTCAGGTCTTTTAATTTGCATATAAAATTTACATACTGTACATAAAATTGACCAAGTTTTTTTTGTATTCGTAGCTTTAAGCAATACACACACGATACAGTTAACCGTTAGTATGAATGTGTGAGAATGTGTATGTAGAATGTATTTACCAGAAAAAAAGGACATGTTTTTAAAGGTAAAAACATTCCAACAGAAATGAAACTAAAGAGATGAGTAAAAACGTTTTTGAAATAATCCTTTGATCAATGTGGATATTTTTGCTGTTTGTTAAATAAAAATTGTTTAAATTGTTTCACACATACACACACGTACCCGCACACATGCATACCATACCATATTTATACAGTTAAACCTTAAAGCCATCTGCACATAATACATGACCATTATGTACACACAGTTGCTCTCTTACAATTGCCCCCGTGTACAACGTATGCATGTTGTTCTGTTGTATGTTTTAAAAACAGGATTTAATTTTATTTCTTTCTCTTTTAAAATTTAAATTTCCTTTTGATTAAAAAACATCGTTTAAAATAAAATGCGTTTTTCTTTCTTTTTTTTTAATTGAATTAAAGAAGAAGAAAAAATTGATCAAAAGAAAAACGGAAAGAAAATGGCTGTTGTTGTCATGTTTAAAAATTCTCTTGAAAATTGTTTCGTTTATTTGTGATTCTCTCTCCTCTGCCAATGCCAATGCGCCAATTTCTGTGTTAAACGATGTTATGTGACGTAAAACGCTACTAGTTTTACAAAAATTGGGTAAATACGTATGTATGTAAATAGTATTATTTGATTTCATTTTCTCTTTCTTGTTTGTATGTTTCCGTTTCCTTTTGGTTATTTTTATGTCTGTATTTCTTTATGCTTAAAGAAAACTAAATAAATAGATACATGTACACTACATGCAAACAAACATACACTTAATCTGTTGATGTTACGTTGACCTTAATATTCAAATACTCGTGTACACATTTATTTTGTCATGCATTTGTGTCACCAAATAAACAGGGAAACAAGCACTCGACATGCAAGCCAATACAGCAGATGTCAATTGAATAGCAACTTGTTGTTGGATGTTAATAGATGACCATTTCAATACAAATTTTCTTGGTGTCAAATTGGCAATAGGTGGGATGATTTCGGTTGTCAAATGTCAAATTTGATAAAACAAAACATAGGGAAAAAATTGCTCAATAATGCAAGAGTAAACTTGTACCAGGTCTTAAGGTTGTGCCTAGGCCCTGACAGCATGTATTTTGGTGCGATTTTATTGGAATCTTTTTCCTTCAATCATAATAAAGTTTCTCAGTGATCACACTATATGTATTGTTATAGACGAAAATGCACCAGCTAAGTACTATGTAATGCAGAGGCTCAGCAGGAGTCCATTCTATATACAATTGTGGTTTCTTAATGACATTTTGTTTTTAATTCTAATCCTATCCACTCTTTTGCAGATAGTGTTCATATCCAAAGTGCTTAGAAGACCAAACAGAGAAAAATTCATACGAAAAATTCACTCACACCTTAACTAAAAGCAATCTCCACATCGAATCATATCAAAAGTGTACATTTGATTGTGCGAATCGTGCATCTTCTGCTCTAGGCAGAATCAAAGGAGGTATGCACTAAAAACAATTTTTTCTTGAATTTCGAAAGAAGCCTTCACATGCCTCCTTTTTAACTCATTTACATCACTCAATAATTCAACTTTGAATTCTAGTAGGTTGTATGTTGACTTATTAGACGCAAACCCAAGATTCAATCCCAACCTCAGACATCTCGATCAAAACGAAATATGAAAAAAGATTTCGTTTAGGCCGCTTCTTCTCAAATATCTGTCGTCCGGGCACGTCTTTAAACTGTATGTCCCGACACTCAGGGAGAAAATTGACACACATACAACATGGGTGGTGAAAGAACCAAGGTTGGAATCCTGACTAAAAGGTTATAATGACCTGTTGAGCAAGTAATAATTCAATTCATATGTATGTGTAAATCGATACCTCGAAATCTATTAAGAATTCTCTCGACCCAAAACAGGACTGAGCAAAAGTGTTGGGTAGAAATTGTTAGTGGAGCACTGCAACAATAATATTAGTGTGTTCTACTGTTTGAACGTTACTACGATATTTCATTTTTTTCTTTTTTTGTACTGAACTTCGCAATGTAACTGACGAATACTAACCTAGCCACATGGGCAACTTTTCGATGAACTACCAAACGCTATTATTTCGCAGAGTGCTTAGCCCCCTAAATGTCCTCCCATTAAGAGCAGACTGTCAAATGGGCTATCTTTTCATAATAGCTTATCGGATTAGTAATTTACTTCACTAGCTGGCTTAATGAACTTCTCCACTATGTCTCAGTGTCTTCAAAGTGTCTTCTAGGACAGTAACATTATCTTCCACTGCATCGGCTACCAACTAAATTTAATCTATTATGGATGCTATTTTCACACAACATGTTCAGCAGTTTATGTTTCCATATCAGCGTTTAATGGCCGAACAACCGAAAAATTTGTTTTCTCCTCTACTTTTTCTTTTGTCTCCATATTCTACTTCTTTTTACTATTTTGTATACACTTCATAATGTACAACTCGATCATTTCATTTACAGCCATACATATCAGCTATATCTTGCAGCCATAGCTGCCAGATAAATGAGGCACCAATTCGTCAAGTATTTGAGAAAAAAAATCGTCAAAATCGTCAAAGACGTTTATTAAAATCGTAAAAAAATCGTCAGAAAATATAAGTAAATAAATTAAAATTATTTAAAAACCAAAATTATTTATATTGTAGTGAAACATATATATATATATGTACATATCTGAGTTCAAAAATAAAACATTTAACAAAGAATTTATTGGAAATTAAAAGCTAGCGTCCCTCATTTTCAATTAATATTTTTTTTTCAAAAATGAAGAAATTGTGATCATTTTCAGAAAAAATTGTTTAGGGTTTAAACAATATATCCCAACGTTGTTTATTGACACATAAGCGCAGCAATAATATTACATCATCTATGTATATCTATGGGCCGTATAGGTGTTAGGGAGTCAGAAGCCTTTGATGTTCTCAGCATGAAAATTCAGTGTAATGCTGACACATTTTTCAGTTCGTTCTCAAGTTCTTATCATCAGATCTTACTATTTACACCATTTATAACTGACAGAGAATGGAATACAACTCTCATGTATGGGTTGGTGCCTCAACGTCTATTTTGCGGTTTCTCGACCGTGTACAGAAGAGGCCATAGTATCTCGTTAATGACGGTAGTGTATCCAACTCCATTGAATCATTGGAGCATTGTTGCAATGTGGTTTGTGTTTCACTGTTCTGTCGCTACTATAAAATGGTTTTGCTTGAACGAAATAAGAGGACTTTTTCCCGAAAATCATATATTCCTACATAACGCTCGTCTTTTTCGGCCATCACATCCGTGTGTGGTCGATTGGCCAGTGTATCGCACACTGCATTACAGTAAAAATACGGTTTTTAGTCGGACTGTGTCGATATGTGGAACTCAATTCCTGCAAAGGTCTATCCTGGTACTTAGGGTATAAAAATATACAAGCCTAGTGTCCATAAACACTGTTCTCTCTTTCCTTCTTCTCATAACATAGTTTCAAACTCAATGCCATCCATCCCCTGAGTGTTGGCCGTACGAAAAAAAATAACGGCGCTTGCCTTTGTTCTTCCCGTGGTAATATTAGAAGTTATACTAGAATTTTATTTTATTTTTTTTTTATTTTATTATTTTATTTTTATTTTATTCTCAACTACGAGGTTATTATAATATTATTATTATAAAAATATAATACTTTACTCCTGGTTTTTACTAACATAAGTTTCCAATAGTAACAATTGCAAAGTAAATACAAAGCTTAAAGTGGCTTTTAATGTACTAAAGTAAAGAATATGATGTAAATTTTCCATTTTTAAAAATCGTCAAAATAAGGGCATAAATCTGCGGCAGCCATATAAATGAAATAAAAATCCATTTCCAAAATTTCAAACTTTTTTCGTTTTATTACATTTTTAAATTTAAACTTTTAGATCGCCAACCCATTATATTTACTCATATTATGCTCATATCTAATACAATGTAAAATTCATAATGCAGTGAACATATGTGACGTATGAGTTATATTTAATTCCATTAGTTTCATACATGACAAAATCGATGTTGTTTTATTGCATACTTTTCAGAGTAACTATTCCAGTAACTGTAATATGATGCGTATGAGTACTATAGTTCAAATACAATTATAAAGAAAGTATACCACATAAATCGTAAAGAATATGACTTAAATTTTTAATTTCTAAAAAATTGTCAAAATAAGGGCATAAATCGTCAAATCGTCAATATGATATTTTTGGATCACAAAATCGGCAAATTGACGATAAATCGTCAAATCTGGCTGCTATGCTTACAGCCATATCATTCTGCTACAGCACTAACCTCTTTTAAAATGTGTCACAATATCCACTATACAGCATAAAGAATCTCGTTCTTCTCTTTGTCGTGTATTTTAGAATTAATTTAATACGGATGAAGTCTATTATGGCAGTGATTAAGTTACGCTTGACATCAGTACATAGTCTGTTACTCTAATTTTGTCTTCCTAGAACTGACATCATTTGAAATAAAATATTAGCCTTCCTACAGACGTACTTCATATCAGGATTCCTATATATTTGATGGGAATTTTAATGGCTCCCACCAACTGCAATCTCCACAGATTTTCTATTCTGTTTCTTTCTCATGAGAACATATTCTCTCTTATGCTCTGCCAGACTAAGGGGCATTGGATGAATGGCTACTAGATTTCAAAAGGAATTTTGTGCAAAATTAGCTCTTTAACCGACCCATGGGTATGTGAAATATCCAGGCTGCCTTCCAAAATGTATCAATAAAAAGTTTGTATGCAGTTTTACTACTGTATATAAACTATGTAAATATGCAAAGTAACTAAACGATGCATCAACTATAAATCCGATGCCTGATTGCTTTTTGACTGCGTTAAATATACACATTGGCGACGTTTTTAAATAGAATACATTGTATATATTTTGTACAGCGGCATTATGAAACACGATATTTTGTTCAAACACTAAGCAACTAACATTTTGGAAGGCAGCCCCATTTTGCTAAAATTTGTTCCAAATTTACTAAGTGTTGAGCGTATATGAAAAAAAATATTTATTTCTTGCTAGTACATCGGAAACGTAGGCAAGCCAAGTCTATAGTAAATTACGAGTAAACTGTGAATGTTACGCAGTCTGTGAACTTCTAAAATTCTAATTAGTAATCCACTGCTGTGTAGACATACACTCACACACAAACATAAAAATAGAGACAACAATAACAAAACAAAACGCACTTTGTTATGTAAGTGTTGAGATAGAAAAAAAATCATGCTGCTGTTTAAAATTTTAAATTTTTCTTTGCCTTTCTGTGTGTGTGTGTTCTTCTCTTCGTCTTTTTTTCATACAAATACTTGGAATCGTTGTCAGAATACAAGAGACTGTTTTTCTACGTCGGGTATATTTATTTTGTGCCACAAGGATATGCACTTATTTGTGTATAAGCACATGCACTCACACACACACACGCAAAGTTCTTCTCAAAGGTATGTGAAAGATTTTTCAATTTAATTTTAAAATTCCCCTTTCAACCTCTATCCGCTCTTCTATATTTATATTTCCTTTACTAAACTAAGATTTCTTTTTCTATTTTGCTGATTTTTCTCTCTCTCTCTCGTTCTCTTTCTCTCTGTTTGCTTTAATATTTTATATGCACGAGTATGTGTGTGCGTCAGATACTTGCCATACCAAATGCTGCTTTAAATAGCAGAATCATTGCAATTGTAACAGAGAGAATTGCATTTTCAGAAGAAGTTAAAAAAATGTGGATGAAAAGGAATAAAAAAAAAGGAAAATTAGAACAAACAAGAAGGCGAATAGAATGAATGAGTGAATGAACGAATGAACGAATGTAAGAAAGTGAATTTGTATTATTGATAGAATGTTAGCATACTTTTACGGTGACAATATTAAGGTAAACAGTAGAAAAATAGAAGAAAAAAACTCTATTATTTCTTACCTTTTGTTTGAAATTAAACAAATAAAAGCAGGTGAATGGCCATTAGAGAAGATTTTTCTATTGGATTGAAATGTAAACGTCAACAGTTTTCTTTATTTTTCTATTGAAAGCAAATATTTGCAGTTTTTTTAGAGCGTAAAATATTTAATTTTATGGAGCATATTAAGCTCATTTTATAGTATATAAAATAGACTAGAGTTTATTGAATAAATTTTGAAAAAAATTAGCCGTTAAAACTTCACTTTGATACACACGTAAAAATGTGATAAATTTCAAGTATGGCTCACTATCATTATTGCAGAAATTCTCCTATTTTATAGCCTTACAGTAAGCGACAAAAGAATCGATACACTATGGATAAAATTTTAACAATCACCCAACTCTATTTTTACCACTTAAGGAGAGTGCCCGAAAAAATTTTACAATATTTCGAAAAATTTTTGTAATTTTTTTTGTTTAAATTTTAAAAGTTGGCAATGAAACAATTTTCAAATATAAATAACTGTAATTTATTAATGTATATTTTTGTATAATTAATATGATGAACTCCAAGACGGTGTACAACTGTCGCAGATATCTCAATGAGATACCATATTGGTACCAGGACACAATGACTTTCTGGATTACTGTAGAATGGCTGAACTAGCCAGGCGTGGCACAACCATCAAACTCTCTGCTGAATTGTTGAGTTTTGGAATCCCTGTGAAAACCTGCAAGTTTGACAATGGGATCATCGACAACACATACATCAACAATACATACGCGGCCTCGGACACGGATAAGACGGCGTGAAAAATCTGACCATGGCTGGATGAAGCGCACATGATCAGCCTCTTTAAACTCCAGACAGAGATGCTTAGTATGGTTGTGATAGGCAATGCGGTCATTGATTCCATCAACGATACTTAGGTGGACTCGGGCACAAAATCTCATGAAAAATCTGCCCAAGGCTAAATGAGAGGCGCACGATAAGTCTGTTTAAACTGTAAGAGCTGTACACTCAGTATGGTTGTCGTGGTCATTACGGGGCGTTGCATTATGTGTACGTGTGGGTCGTGAATTAGTGTTAAAAGCAATTGAATTGCATGTTCACTACTCATGCAAAATTAACAGTTGACTCGGTTTACCATATTCACGCTCGACTCTGATGGATATTAGTGCCACTATAGGTGAAGGTTTCAACATCTTTCAGCACACCGAGGGTGATCTGGTCTGACTTACATAATTGGTCATTACAACTCTTCAGTCAGGATTATTACGTAGCTTCTCACACCACTTGTGTGTATTAATTTTTATACATGATTGACGCGACCTACAGATTATACTCAGTTCCGTGTGACAGATTTTTAAAAAAATTTTTAAATTCTCATAGTTTTTGCCAGTAGACTGTTGAGAGGAAGTCGCAGAAAGAAATATGTTTTTATTTTTTGTTTTTGTTCGAGACGTCTGAGCTGGGGTTTAAACACTGAGCTAATGTCTAATAAGCCTACACTCTACCTTCCACACTACGATGACTTCTTTACTATGATCACGATTTAAATAAACGCTGTCATAGCAAAAACTCGCTTACTTTTAAGGAGGTTTTGCATAGGCAAGCCCGAGGTTCATTATTGCCACTGACTGTACGGCAATTATTGAAATTGTTTGAATAGTTTATTGTGGAAAAGGATGTTTTGAAGTCAGGTTTGCATTATTTTTTTTTTTTTTTTGTTGCATAATTTTATATTTTATCACTTAACAGTTTTCAATAAAAACAAATCGTTTATAATTTCTGACCTAAAAAGTTGTTTCTATTCCGTTTTAATTCGATTAAACAAAACAAAACCAATTGCAATAAAAATTTAAAAACTTTTTTGTCTCTTTTTTTATTATGGAGCAGCCCATGAAATATTTTCAATTTATTTTAATTCGCAAGAAGGAAAAAAATGCATAAAAAACGGTCCCAGTTATTGGAAAAACATCATATGCATACGAATACTGAGTTTGAATACTCTTCGGTAGAGTTTTATGGATGTTCAAAACAGGAAATGGCCTTGTTTCCTGTTGGTTTATAAACGGATATTGAGGCGAAAGAATTACAAAACTGCCATACATGATAATAACAAACAACATATATGGCCTTATGTATGTATATATATATGTGTGTGTGTGAGTTTGTCATTTAATTCCATTACAAATATTTTTGAAATGAAAATTGAACAAAATTTTCAAAAACTTTTTACCATTTAAAGATTAAAATGCGACATGAATATACATACATACATATGCTATATATACATCCATACATACATATGTACTGTATATATATGTATGTAAAATGTATATAAAATAACTTAGTATATAGTATACGTATGTATGTAAAGAGTCCGCCAAATAACTTTTTTTTTTTTTGAAAAAAAAAACTACTGAATATTTTCTCAAATTTCTTTTTTTATTTGAAAGTACAATCCTTTCGGGTAATAATGGAAAATAATTTCATTCAAATGGCTGCCTCGGCTGGCCATGCAGTAGCCTACACGATCGGTCCAATTTTTAAGCACATTATCGATTGTGTGCAGCTGTATTTCACCAATGGCTTCACGAATATTGTCCTTTAAAGCGTCAATTGTCTCTGGATTGTCGGCGTAACACTTATCTTTGACGGCACCCCACAAATAATAGTCCAACGATGTCAAATCGCAGCTCCGAGGTGGCCAAACGACATCAGCTCTGCGGCTGATATCGATCAAAAACGGGGCGCAAAACATCGAGTGCAGCTTCAGCTGTGTGTCACATTGCGCCGTCCTGTTGAAACCAAATGTTGCCAATATCCTCCTCTTCAATTTTTATGAATAAAAATTCGTTCAACATTGCCCGATAACGATCGCCATTGACTGTGACGGCCACTCCTTGCTCATTTTCGAAGAAAAATTACCCAGTTATGTCTCTGGACCAAAATCCGCACCAAACAGTGACTCGTTTTGGGTGCGTCGGCTTTTCAATGTATGCGACAATTTTGCTTGTTTACATACCCGCCAAGATCAAAATGAGCTTCATCTGAAAAGATGATTTTTGCCCAAATCGGCATCTTCTGTAAGTCGATCGCAGACCCACTTAGCGAAGCGAAAACGCATTGGATGGTCAATTGGCTTCAACTCCTGAACCAATTGGACTTTGTATGGCATCACACCATATCGATGAGGATGCCAGTTTCTTTCACTTTGTTCACAAGATAACGAACATACGGAGCTGACTGATTTTCAAAGTAATGTCGCAATATTTCCCAGCGTTGTTCAAGCGTATACACAACCATATTCGTTCACCGGAAGGATAAAACTAATTATCTGTCAAATCAGACATGAGCTAAGTGTTACCATTCACGAAATAAGCACTAGTTGAAAAAAAACGTTAGATGGCGGACCCGAGATATGTATATGTACATAAATTGTATTTATGTTTACATATCTATAAAATATTTATGATTTATCATTTATGTATGTGTACACATACACACACATGCTCTTTTCCCATACAAATAAATACAATATCAATGTGAAGCATTAATAAAACCAAAGGAAAACAAAAAATAGTTCTCGTACATGAAACAGTTTTTAGGTACAAATTTTGATTTTTTCTCTCCTTTTTCTTTTTTGTTTTTATATTCCTTTTTATTTTTATTTCTGCATTATTTTGTTATTATAGTTGGTTCGACTGCTGTCGCCATCATTGTTATTTATGAACATAAATTAAGCCAAATATGAAATACAGCGTAAAAGAATTTACTTTCGCATGGCTGCCATTCTTTACAGATACACACCGAAATTATTTTATGACATTAAAACCGTCAAACAGTGAATGCTCTGTGGATAAGTCAAATTCTGATCTACTCCGGCAGGCTATTAAATGTTTAATCAACATATTCTGAATACAATCGCATCATGTCCGGCCTTAGGATGCACGCATTGGATGCCTTATGTCAAATGTACTGCGTTTACAAAATTTACTGTTACGAAAATGAAAAATCAAGATACTGGTGTTTTGCTTTTACATCGCTTAACATTAAAATTATAAACAAAAGCTACAAAAACAAAACAATGCAGTAAACAAACCTGTTTACAAATTATCCTACCGCTTAATATAACAACCAACACCAGCATAAAAAATGGTAAACAAGTAAACAAAAATATACCAACAACACTACAATAATAAATGTAAACAAAATACGCAAACAACACTACAATAATAAATGAAAACAACGACATTTACATACATTTATAGAGATTTATAAACATTCATTAGACTGTTTACTCTGCCATATAAAACGCAAGACAAAGTAGGCGAGTGAGTTAATGAAGTTTAGTCAGTCTTGTGTGAAGACACAGTGTGTTTGAAGAGAGTAATCGTTGTTTGAAGATTTCCGTTACAAAGATCTGTCGAACAATTGACTAGTAATTGTTATTGTTTATGCAAAGGGTATAAACAGAGGATTATTGTTGTTTACGTCAACTTGTGAACAGTGGCACACAGAATTGTGCGAATAATAAAGAATTTTAATTAAAACTAAACACAAATTTATTTTTAAATTATTTGCAATCTACGAGCTTATATTTCAAACGTTTTTAAAAAGTAAAAACTTAACAATACTTCCAGCGACATGTCTCTATATTTACGCTGCTTAGACATCATGACAGCGAGAACAGAATTAAAACACAACTTGAAAAAGACACGATTCGTGCAAATAAATACCGACAACAGACAATCCAATGTAGATCACCCTGGATGTGCTGAAAGACTTTGAAACCTTGACACTTATTGGCAGTAATATCCACAATATGTGCGATGATTAAGCGCTTAAATAAATCGCCTCAAATTGAATTTGTAAGAAATTTTAAAGATTAACTGGAGAGAACGCTTAAAACATACCGACTTCGGAAAAATCTCACAAAGATATTTGAAGAAAATCTTCAGACGATTGCCTATTGATATGACCTGCCGTTGTCCCAATAGAACACAGTTGGCTAAGGCCGGCCACTTGTGGATGATTGCTCTCTGCAAACAATTCAAACAAACACTTAGCAATGATCTGACTCTTAGCACTCTTTTGTGCTCGCTTACCTCTATTTAGAAGAGAACATTTTTAATTGATATTGTAGGTAAGATCTTGACTACAAGTACAAGCTACTGTCTTAACGATTATATTCCAATTTAGCAGTGGTTTCTAGAAGCTTCTTCTATTCCATATCTGGGCCACACTTCTCTTAAGAAGTCTGTTAAATTCTAAGCTCTGCTGCTTTATTGATCACTGGTACTCTTCTTGCAAATTCAATCATGCCTGAAGTAGTTTAAACTGGCTACCCAGAGATCTGACTGACAAAAAGATAGCTAAGACTGTGTCTTTTAAATTGAGCGTTACGTGGATATCTAGTCGCCATCATCTTGTAGACAGTGTGTTGGCTTATTAAACGTGAGGCCGTGGATCAAACCCTAGCTCAGGTAATCGAACAAAACGCAGAAATCTTATGGCAAAAATTCTGAGAGTAAAAAGTAAGATTACCATAAAAATTCTCAAAGAATCTGTCATTCGAAGTCGATTTCAAATTGTAGCTTCCGCCACACATGGATAAAATTAACATAGATTGTAATCCCGACTAAAGAGTTGTTATGATCAATTAAGTAAGCAAGTAAGTGACAGAGATATGATTTGGTAGAGCAAATAAAATCATTTTTCTTTGCCAACAAATCACTATTCAGTAATGTAGACTACATTCTTCTATTTTTCTCTTTCGTAAATAAGTTTTTAATGCAATAATTATATACTTCAGACAATCTCGCTCCATAACGATAGAAATCGGAATGATATCTTCACGGATGATTCCACAGAGTTGTAGTTGATGGAGTTTCCAATATCAGGAAAATGAACAACAAAATTGACGTCATGTTAGTGGATGACAGTTCTTTTAGCCGATATTATCGTGCAACAAATTACCAAATTGTGTACAACTTCAAAGGCGTTCACTTTAGCCAAATTACTATCAGTTATTCTGTTAAGTAGGAGTATATTTGTAAGTATGTTGGCAAGAGACTATAAAATAAAGAACTTTACCTAGAGTATTGTACGGCTCTGCTACAATATTTCTACTTAAAGTTGCAACAAAATTGCCATAAAACTATAGCTTGCCACACTTTATTACTTTACCAATTTACACAAATATACACTTTCTTTTATACACCCACACACTATCATTCATTAACATCGTGTTGATAATATTGCTTAAAATCCACTATGTTTACAACTCCTCTATGAATACAACAATATATACAAGAATATGTATATGTATTCGAGTGTGATGGTAGCCATAAACAAAACTTTAGTGGCTGTTGCCATCAGGCATTCATTTTATTTAAACATCATCAATAGCTGGTGGTGACCCACTTTTACTTTTATTCCTTGAAAGAAAAAAAAACACTGTGTCTACCACAACAGAAAACATGTTTCCTTTTGCGCTGCACTGCAATGAAGTTTCGTTAAGAAAAGCATAAAATAGACTCTTGGAAGACATATCGTAACGAGCTTTACATCTGTGGTAACAACATTTTTGTTTTTTTTTCTTTATCTCTCTTCAATGTTACATTTCTAACACCATTTTCATGTTCTTCTAAAAGCCATTGGGGAACCTATACTGAAGTAAATTAAATTTAGAAAAATCAAGTGTATATTAAGGCCATATCAGCAGAAGGAAAGCCGGTAGTAGCACAATGGTGGAGCTGGAGTAGAGCTGTCTTACATTGAAATTTGTAGAAATTACAGCAACTAGCTGTATAAGTCGGAGATACTTTTTAGAAGCAATGTGCCCTAAGAGAGGTACATAAGATTTCATTACGGTTATTAAACCCTAACTCACGCATACAGAAAGTTTGTCTTAGGTGACGTATCTTCTTTAAATGAATGAGGCAGAGGTTAGGCCTAGCTGTGATTGAAAAGTCCTCTATAAAAAGCCATTCCGACTCTAAAACTAATCTTTATTTCGGAAACTTCTGCCAAATAAGACAAATATGACGGGCATACAAAGTAGATGATGGGCACTAGCTGTGGGACACTCGCATCTACCTCCTCAGGTCCTCAACTCTTGCATAAATCATCAGGGGGAATGTCAATTCTCTCTCTACATGCCTTCCAATAGGGAAGTTAGAATAGCAATAATTCAATGGATGGCTATGGGATTTAAGGCAAGAAGTTAATCAGTACTCTTCTTATCCAAATCAGTGCAACTAATTTCACTTAATATTGCTCGTATGTATCTACCAATGAAGTTAAATCTCCTTGTAAAGCGGACTGAGAGTGCTCTGTACCAGCCCTGACCAGATCATCTGCAGATGAAAAAGGTTGATCGTCGAGATAGTGTTAGTAAAGGACTTGATCGCAGCCAGATTGTCCGAGTAAATTAAGACACTATCAGGGAAAATCCCATCACGTAACAAGCATTCCAACGCAGGCAAAGTTCACCGTCTGAAATATCTAGCAGTGGTCAGGTAGCCTCTACAAAAGTCTTACATCAGAACTCTCAATACATATTCCACAGCCTACATAGAATCCTTACGTGAGAAACCTTCATATATACTTTTTATACCAAAGCCTACTCTAGCAACCATGTTGGAACCATCGCTATATGCCGCAAGGCAATATCGGGAACCTCCGGTGGACCATGATCATGAGTCGGTCCATGACTTCCCAGCATTGCAATTTATGTCCTAATTGCAATTGAGCCTTACTGCTACTAGCTCAGACCTTCGTTTCAATAGATAGAAAGTCCGAGTTAGCCAAACTTAGTATAGCAAAGAACGCCTAAGTTGGAGTGGAACAAAGTGCACTGCTGATCAGAGCGCCTGGTTGAATACTCACTTACTTACTTAGTTGGTCACTATAACCCTTTAGTCAGGATTACGACCAGCTTCTCTCACCACCCAAGTTTTGTATGTTAATTTTATCCATGATTGACTGGATTGACTACAGTCGACCTAAAATCGACTTCGAACTGTAGGTTCTTTGAGAGACGTTTAATGGCAATTTCATTTACTTTCAAAGTTTTTTCCAGAAGACTGCTGAGTGGAAGTCACCGAAAAATATATTTTTTTATTTTTCCTTTTTGTTCGAGATGTCTGGGCTTGTGTTTCAACCACGGCCTTACGTCTAATAGCTTAACGCTATACCTACTACACAACGGCAGTTTCACTACTGACTATACTCTGCCCGTAATTTTGCAGTAAATTCGAGCAAAAGGAAAAAAACTTTTTAGTCATGGTTATCGAAGTCGCCGTAGTCTAGTAGGTAGTGTGTTGGCTTATTAGACGTAAGAGCACGGTTCAAACCCCATGTCACACATCAAAACGAAATATGAAAAAATATTTCTTCGGCGACTTCCTCTCAGCAGATTTCAGGCAAAAACTCCGAGAGTAAATAAAATTGCCATGAAAAGTTTCTCAAAAATCGGTCGTTTGGAGTAGACTTTAAACTGTAGGTCCCGCCACTCATGTATAAAATTAACACACACGACATGAGTGATGTGAGAAACTAGGCCGTAAAGGGTTGTAATGGTTAATTATATATGTATGTATGTATGTATCGGATCTCAAAAATCATAAGGGTTCAACCTCCATCCAAAAATAATTCATTCAGATATTCGCCTGATTAGAAACCTGGTCTGTTCAGCCTATTTTCACGCCGGTTCAAAATTTTATATTAAATTTCTATTTAAAGGAAATGGTGTTTTATCCGCTTTACCATATCATTAGCATACAAAGCCGTAAACTACAGGATTTGTTTTCTTAGAAACTCAAAGTGAAACTGCTACAACTGCTTGGCAACACTATCACTAGAGTCTCTGGCCGTACTTAGATTTTCTTAAAGACTTTTTCATGTCGCTTCTTTTCATACAAAGTCGCCGTTGTTTTCAATAAAGTTACTGCCTCATATTCATTCATAGAAAATACTTTCGTCTTCGTCAAGATTTTCTTTTTTTCTTTTCTTTTTTGTTGTTGCTTTTCATTCTTTTGTTGTCGTGTAATTTTTCTATTGTTTTTGTAATTTTTTTTCTGTACTTTTAACTTTTCTTGCAATTGTTTACATAGTTTTTATAGTTTTTTCTCTCACAGAATTCGTTTTTTTTAACTTCTATTTCTAGTGAAAAATTAATGTCTGTACTGTGGATGTATGTACGCATGTATGTATGCATGTATGTATGTATGCATGTATGTATGTATGCATGTATGTGTGTAAAGTATGATGTTTATGTAGAAATGAAAGAAATGAAAGAACTAAAAGAAAGGAAGAAAAAAATCAGGAATTATTTGCTAAAATAAGCACATGCTAGAATAATAACTGTAACAAAAGAGGCAGAAACAGAAAACAACAACAACAAATAGCAAAGCATAAATAGCAATGGAAACAATATACGAATATATAGTTAGAAAACACAGAATGAAAAACAAAAAGAAAAAGAGAGCAAAAGTAAGTTTGTTAAGGCTCAGTGCTTTCAAATTATTTCTTAACGTACCGGAAGTTGAAATTATTTTTCACTCTTAACATAGTATATGAGTAGATGAAATGCATGCGTACGTGTGAGTACATGTGAGAGAATGCGTCATAGTGTGTGTGTTATAGTTATTATGAATGCATTTTTTGCTCTTTTCTTAGTTATAATGTAATGGTATTTGTGTGTATGAGTATGTTATTGTTGAATGTGTTACAAAAAAAAATTGTGAAATATGAAACGCGTATTTCATTCTCTGCTGTAGCTTTTGCTTTTTCTTTTTTTGTTTATTATTGCCATTGATGACTTAAATTTAACATCATGTTGCTCATTATGATACAAATGAGAACAATACAATATGATAGTATCAGCAACAACAACAATAAAAACAACAGAATAATAATAATGAAAAATAATGCGTAAACTTTTCGAAAAGGAAAACAACTCATAAAGATTAAAAAAAAGAAAATTGCAAAGAACAACAGACATTGCAATTAACCTTTAAAATACAACAAAATAAGTTAAAATTAAACATTTAAATAGTGAAACCAATTAAACATTAAAATTGTTTGAGGTGTAATGGTTAAATATCTAAAAAAAAATTTAATGAGGTCCCTACAGATTAAAATTTGCAAAGGCGTAGGAAAGTTCTCAAGAGCTGGAAACAAATGATGGTCCGAAAAGACCGTGTATGTACATATAGTGAATGCATTAGCACTTACCTCAGAGCCAATTTTTTTTTCCAGTTTCTGCCAGATCATTAAAGCTATGTATTGTCAGATGTTATCATGATAAATTCGAGGAGAACCCGATCAAGTTTCTGTTCTATCTCCCATTCTATCTCCTATTTTTATTTTTATTCTCTCACTTTCACTGCTAATCCCTTTTGCAGATGATAGTAATATTTGTCACAATCGTCCCTTTAAGGTTTGACACAAAAAGGCTGAATTTGATTTTGAATAACTCCGATTGAGTTCATACGAATATGGTCGTTTTCAATACGTGAAAGACCCAATATTGTTTACTGGTTCATATACTCGCCATTAATAAAATTGTATTAATAGCAGTGGATGGTATAAATATTAGGAAGTCAGAAGCTTTCGATAAACTTGTTATGAAAATTTCAAATAATGTTCGCTGGAACCATTATATTTTGCAAGAAATACTTCAGTTCATTCGAACTTCTTCTTTCCATTTACACCAATTACATGCTATCGACCAGAGGTCAGCAATGAGTATTCAAAACGATGAGTAGATTCGTATAATACTTATAATTTCTGATACTTATACGCATTCATACTTATTTTAATGTCATACTCGTACTACTCATACTCAAAGTTTGAAATACTCATGGCACTCATGCTTAACAATACGCATGATGTTATTGATTTCGACTCTCCATGACTCATCGCATTCACGAATCACAAAATAAGTATGATTCGCATACGAACACTACAATACTCACAAGAGTTTGTATGTTTGCTCTGCTTGCCGACTTTGTCTTTTTCTTTCTTCTTTTTTTCTAAATGCAACAACAACTAAGACTGTAAATTTTGATGAATGATTCGAATCACTCGAATCATTTATGAGTATTATAAGTATTATTTTTTAAATTTATGAATCTGAATGAGTAGGCGTATGAATCAAACATATTTCGAATGTTATGAGTTTAATGTCAACGTTGTACTCATACTCATTGCAACTTGTACTTATAAATCAATGTTGTACTGAGTACGAATGAATCAGAGGATCACTTCTACTCAAAATTTCATGAGTACTTATGAGTAGCGAAAAAGCGATTCATTGCTGATTTCTGCTATCGGCAATAAAATATGCGGCTCTTGTAAGAGCTAATTCCTCAAAATCTCTTTATAAGCCTCTTAATCATGTACAAGAAAAGGTACGGTAGGATATTCAACTCTTTTGATTCATTTCGAAGTTCTATCACTACAACAACCTTAACTACAACTACAACTATAGTCGACGTAATCAAACTACGAAACGAAATCTGAAAAAATATTTCTTTCCTCTCAGCAAATTTATATAAAAAAAACTCTGAAAGTAAATAAAAATTGCCATAAAAATTATCAAACACAACATAAGTGGTGTGAGAAGGTTGATTATAATCCTAACTGTAGGACTGTAATGACCAATTATGGGCGTATGTATCACTATAATAATGCAATTTTTTTTGGCAAAATAAATGGTTTTGTGTCTTCTTCGTAGACCATATCCGTTCGTGATCGATTGATGATCGACTGCATTATCTAAATGTCGAATACGCCTCCTGCAAAAGTTTTTCCTGACACTTATTATACAAAAGAGATCAAAACCTAACCTCTTTCACATTTTCTAGAATCTGTTCTCCTAATTCCATGGAATGCATGCGTCATTTGCGTCATTTTCCCCGAGTGTTAGTTGTAGAAAATAATACAACATATTTTCTGTTGATGAATTCTGGTCGGTTTCATTGTAACAGAGTGATCAGAGTCAATCGTTCGATCCGAAATTAAAAGCGTATGATGAGCAGTTCGCCTATAATCCTACTTAACACACACTTAACACCTTTACTGGTGTCAATTCAGCAAATTTGCCAATAAAGTTTCTCATATCTTCATCGATCAGATTTATCGCACAATATTTGTCGTAAGTGACACATTCTTCATTGCAAGTGCAGCTCAATAAACCGACATACATACCTATAGTTGTACGCTAATCTTTTTTACAAGGCCACACATTCGCAATTATTGAAACTTCTTGAAGCTCAGTCTTCTCATAGTCACGGCTTTAGAATGCTACACTGCATTGTATGTATAAAGAGGCTATCGTTGGAGAGTTCTATATCTCCTATTTAACTTCTTAACTTCTGTCTTTGTTGCTTATCAAAGCGACAATATTTGACAGTTTTTATATCCAAATTTTTTTGTATTTTTTAGTTATTCTCATGACTGTTCTTTGCTTTATGGGTTAACATTGTTCATTATATAAAATTTTTCTTCCATAATTTACCTGAGAGTTGTAGTTCTCTTCGTAGTTTCCAAAAAGCATGGCAAAAAGGATGAACTTCATAATAACTCATCATTTATTACAGAAAGAACACGAGAGAAATGAAAAAGTGAAAAGTAATTTAAAAATTCTTTAAGTTGTTTATGCTTGACGTTGTCGACAACGTTCATGTTCTCTTATATACATATATAGTATATCCTACAATACATACTATCATTTATAAGTATATTTACGAACAATAAAACTATCAACTACAGAGTATAGAAGCAAAGATACATAGGAAAAGAAAAAGTGCAAATGCAAGTGCAAGTGGTAGTGGAAGAACTTGTATTATCATTATTATTATTACTTGACTTGGTTGAATTTGATTATTCGCTTCTTTTTCGTTGTTCACAAAGAAACTTCATTTCACTTTTCCAACTTTTCACTGTACTTTTTACATTCAACTTTACTTTTATCCGTGAAATATTATGTTATTTACACGCTCAAAAAACACAAGACTTGTACAAAGAGTGAACAAAAATGCAATTTTAAAATTACTTTTCTAATGAAGTGTTCTCTATTATGTAACACTTTTTTCCAATTTCTAGGGAGGATAATCGATATTGCAGGGAAATGGCACAGGCTGCAGGTAGACATACATACCTTAATCTACAAATTGTACCTTAAACAGTCACTTATAAAACCCAAATAATTTGACAATTTGAGAAATTGCGCTTGATAAATAACCGTCTTATTATGAGCATTTTTTTTTTTGCTAAGCAGCTAAAAATTATTCGGGGCATTCAAAAAATAACGCGCAGCAAAAACTGACACTCAACGAAATATCAAAAAATTTAATGCAGCAAGACCTTCGACGCAGCAAAAATCTAAAAAAAAGGTGGTGCATCAAGAAAACAAAAAATTAAGTGCAGAAAAAAATTCCATGCAACATAAATAAAAAAAATATCAAAAAATAACGCGCAGCAAAAAATGACACTCAACGAAATATCAAAAAATTAAGTGCAGCAAAAAATTCTACGCAACAAAAAATTTAAAAAAAGTCGCGCAGCAAAAAATAAAAAAATAACGCGCTGCAAAAAATACCTGATACTTATTTTCATTGAAAAATCATTCTCAGCGATTAAATCTATTTCTGGATGAAAAAGTGCAATATATCAGTCGACATACGATCTAAAATTGTCCAATGGTGTGGATTTTGGGCTGGGCCACGATTACCAACGGCGAGCACTATACGTCAATGACTGCCAACTTCTTTTCGCCTGAATTAGATGAGAGGAACAAGACTGCACAAGCGATTTAAGGGCATGGTAATCTCGAGTGGTGTCCACCGAGATCGTACAATTTTACTTCTTAGGTGTATGGGAATAAACTTCTGAGCACTGTGTTTATCAAAACCAACATAACCGATACCATCGATCAACTTCAAACTGATTTATTCGACAGAGTCATGGAAAATTTAACATTTCGGATGCGCTCCAGCCAGAGAATCCGTGGTAGACATTTGTGCGATGTTATATTTCACACATAATGACATAAATTTCTCTTTTAAGTGAATAAAAAAATGTCTATGATATCTCACACAAACTCATTAAAGATAGGAAGCGTTGAAGAAAGACTTTAAAATGCTGCAATTTTCTGGATTTATTATTTTCTAAGGAAATGGTTTCAGCCAATAAGAATACGTAATATCTAAAGAAAATTATAAACTTGGAACCGATAATGAAAATTGTTTAAAATGCTTCGCAGCAAAAAATGCCATGCATCAAAAAATGAAGCGCGGCAAAAAAATTTCGCCGCTTTTGAAGACCACACATTAAACAAATTGTTTTCATTGAAAATTTCTTTCATTTACAATAAAAATATTTAATTTTTTGTCGTTTTGGCCCAGACACTAAGAAAAAAATATTTTTTCTTCTGTTTATCGTTTCACATCGCCAGCCAGCCTCTTCTGTTTTATAAAGTTTTTGTTTTACTTCTTTCAATATCACACGTCATTGTGAATTGTAGTTGAAATCTAAATTGTGGCGTATCCAATGCCGTTACGCTGGTTTAGTTTCGGTTTCTGTTTTTGTTTTTATGCAAGTGGATCCCTTTTTTTTTGTTAATTTTTTCTGACATTCAATTGAAAACCGTCATGCATTTGAACTCTCTACAGAAATAAATAAAAAAAAATTAGTTTTCGTAATAAAAAAATAAACTCTTTTGGGTAGAAAGTTAACAAACGAATGCAATAAAATTGACTTTGAAATTGAATTCATTGAGAGTTTATGCAAAACTTTTTTTTTGTGAAAACTATCGTTCGTATTAAGGCAACAAAATAATATTCATGAACAGAGTATTCAATTTCGGAGGCAGTATAAATATGTCTGTCTTTTAGTTAAGGAGAAAAAAATATATGACGCCAAGGCAAGCATAAATAATTTTGCAGTGCGTTCTGTTTTGATTTCTAATAACTGATGCAAGAAATTAAAAAAATGCGCAAAAATATTCAGGGGTATTGATAGGCTATAGTTATACTATGGAGTCGTTAGAGTACGTAAAAATATTTTTTCGGAATCATGTGATGAAAAATATATACAACTTTCTTAAAGTTGCAAAAACACTCGTCTAAAACCGTTTTTAAATGAAAGTAAGATAAAGGAAGATTTGAAAAATTAAAAGCGAATTATGGAATTTTGAACATTACTTCCGTCATTTGTGGCCAGCTAGAGACCAGAGATCAGCAATGAATCGCTTTTTCGCTACTCATGAGTACTCATGAAATTTTGAGTATGAGTGAGTCAACAGTGTTGAAATTCAACTACTCTGATTCATTCGTACTCAGTACAACATTGATTTATAAGTAAAAGTTGCAATGAGTATGAGTACAACGTTGTTATCAAACTCATAACATTCAAAATATGTTTGATTCATACGCCTACTCATTCAGATTCATGAATTTAGAAAAATGGTTATAATACTCACAAATGATTCGAGTGATTCGAATCATTCACCACAATTTACAGTCTTAGTTGTTGTTGCGTTTACAAAACAAGAAGAAAGAAAAAGACAAAGACTGCAAGCAAAGCAAACACACAACCTTCTAGTGAGTACGAGTATTGTAGTGTTCGTACGCGAATCAGACTTATTTTGTTATTCGAGTATACGATGTGTCATGGAGAGCCGAAATCAATAACATCATGCGTATTGTTAAGTATGAGTACCATGAGTATTTCAAACTTTGAATATGAGTAGTATGAATATGACATTAAAATAAGTATGAATGCGTATAAGTATCAGAAATTATGAGTATGATTCGAATCTACTCATCGTTTTGAATACTCATTGCTGACCTCTGCTAGAGACTAATGCCTTTAAATTGTAGCGAAAATAGCTTCTGTCACTACTTAAAGATGTAAGGATGTAACATAGAACAGGTTTTTGAATAAAAACTGATTCTCTCTCTTTTAGCATGGTCTTCTTTGAGCGATGTACGCTTTGACCAACTTTTTTATCCCCCCTTTCTAAGAAATATCGAAATATTATCTCCTTTGCAAGATGATTACAGCGCAGATATTAAATCGCTGCTAAGTGCGAAGAATAAGGCAGAATTGCAGAAAGCAATTCCTACTCTAGATTCGTTTCTATCCTTTTTCTTCACAAATCAAGTAGTTGTCTACTCTATCAGGAGCTACATTTTATAAAAGGACCAGCGACGGGAACTTCGAAATGACACGATCTTGTTAACTCTCTCACTCTCTCTCTCTCGTAAATCTTTTGGATATAAAGGTTTTAGGGATTTTGTGAAGAAAACTTGCCGTCTCAGCGTAATCAAAGGTAGGTAGGTAGTCTAGTAAGATATCAACTTTTAGGCAGCTTAATAACAGAATGAAAACACCGTAGTCTAGTAGATAGTGTGGCTTATAGTGGCTTATTAGACGAGGGGCCATTGGTGCAAACACCAGCCTAAATACCCCGAACAAAACCAAATATGAAAACATATTTCTTTAACGATTTCCTCTCAGCAGATTTCTGGTAAAAAAAATTCTCAAAAATCTGTTGTTCGGAGTAGACTTTGAACTATTGATTCCAACACTCATGGACAAAATTAACACACACAATATGCGTGGTGTGATCAATTAGGTGGTAACCCTTACTGAAAACTACAAGTTTTTGATGAATTTGAACATTTTTTAGAAAATTCCCTCTGCTCACCATCAGACAAAGTCACGCAGTGTGGCATATACACCAGAACACAAGCTACTGCTCACTCTGGACTCTGGCGTTGGTGCGCTTACGATTATTGCTGTCATCAATTCAAATCTAAATGTGCAGGAAAACAGTCAAGAAAATATAAAGTTTGATGGAATTCATTTTCACTTTCTATGATAAATATTTTCGAGGATCACTTCCCAACGCTTTGAATTGTAATACAATTTCTGGAAATTACGAAGCGGTTTTATATCGAAATTTTCATTAGTCCATCTCCTTGCAGTTATTGTAAAAGCGATACAGGCATTGAATCTTTTTTCCTTTAATATTTTTGTTATTTTTTATTTGGTTTTTATTTGACGCCGTTACCTTCTTAGACAGTAGTTTACCTTGAGTTTTATTGGCTTACCGGTTGTGTTTTTTCATCAAATATTTTACTAGACTTTGTAAATATTATGATTCAGTTATATTTATTTATAATCTTATTTATCATATTTAATAAACTAGAAACAACAAAAAAATATTCAATTGACTAATAATACAGATCAAAACAGATGTTAAAAATTTGAGTAAAAAATTTAATATTAAAATGTTTTATTTTGATCAGCTTAACAGGTTATTTGAATAGAATATAGTTGCCTAAGGTTAACCCTAAAAAATGGGAGTAAGAACGGTATGTTTACATATGCCGTGGTTCAAAAATATAACACTTTTCAGTTATTTTTGAAACGAGATTTACTTATTTACTTACTTGATTATTCAATTCAACTTTTTAGTCAGGATTACAACCTAGCTTCTCGCACTACTTATGCTGCGTGTGTTAATTTCATCTCTGACTGTCGGGACTTATAAAGGGTCCGCCAAATAACTTTTTTTGTGAAAATGCTTTAAAAAAAACTACTGAATATTTTCTCAAATTTCTTTTTTTATTTGAAAGTACAACCCTTCCGGTTAATAATGGAAAATAATTTCATTCAAATGGCCGCCTTGGCTGGCCATGCAGTAGCCTACACCAGAAGATGCCGATTTTGGCAAAAAAAAAATCATCTTTTCAGATGAAACTCATTTTGATCTTGTCGGGTATGTAAACAAGCAAAATTGTCGCATTTGGGGCACAGAAAATCAGCTTTTCTTAAATCAAATAAAGAGTAAAGGAGTAAAGCTACTATTCCACCAGTGCAGAACGTCTGATCCCATTGCGTTTTATAGGTAACTATAGAATTTCAATTTTTAGCATTTTCTTAATAGATCTTTGCAAGATCTTTGATAATCTGACGGCTTAAAAGCTTGTCTATGTGATGAATGCATTAGATTCTTTCAGTTCTTTCAGTTTTTACCAAGTCTTTCAAACTATGCATGGTCCAGGGTTGATATTATCAAACACAACGTCTTTTCTGTTGAACAATTCTGACTTTTTGAATTGTATTTCTTCTTTCAAATCATAATTCTCTATTTGTGGAGAGTACAGATCAGAATCAATTTTTAGACCAGCTCGTATTAAACAATCCCTTCCAATACACAGTATTTCCATTCTTAACATCGATATTAGTGACGCTTTAGATAGATAGTAGATAGATTTTGGCTTAGTAGATGTGAATCTATAGTTCAATACCCATTGAAGACATCTCCAACAATATATTATAATATAATATTTCTTCGGCGACTTCCTCTCAGCAGATGTGTGGCAAAAACGCTGAGAGTAAATAAAACTGCTACGAAAAGTTTCTCAAAAATCTAACGTTCCGAGTCGACTTTAAAGTGTAGGTCCCGCACTCATGTATTAACGCACATAACGTAAGCGGTGTGTGAAGCTAGGTGATAATCTTAAACAATTATGTATGTATGTATGTATGGAAGGAGCGATTTAGGTTACTTTGACCTTTTTTTCGTAAGACCGATATTTAAAGAATTCCAATTAAATTCTGACAATTTTAATATATTCTGATATTTGCTTAAATATTTGCTTTATTTTATACGAAAATATAAAGAAATAAATAGTAAAACCCACAACAAACAATAAAAATTTCTCAGATAACAATTTTTGTTTTTGTTTTTGTTTTTACCTCCGACAACATTTTTTAGCATCTGGTGGGATCTAGTATTACTCACTAACGAAAATGAGATATGTACACATTTTTTATTGTTTTACTATCATATACATTACAAAATATGCTACGTTATCTATAAAATAAGATTAAAAATTAGAGAATATGATGATATACAAACAGTACGCCGTGGAAAATTGAGCATTGCCTATAAAAGCTTTCACAATTCCCAAAAAAGTGATAGAATACTCAAACTTTTCAAAGTCAAGAACACATTCGGATTATTAAAACAAAAAATTAAAATGATTTCTTTGAAATTCATTATTTACTTGGCAATTCTACTTATTAGCTTCGAAATGATTACAGCAAGAAGCGTAAGTAACTCAACACCAGCATGTTCAGAAATATGTACTGTTGAGTACCGGCCACACTGCGTAACATTACAAAATGATACACAACGGGAGTTTCCTAACCGATGTACATACGAGTACCAGGCTTGCAAAGGATATATTGGTAAGTTCTATATGTGGTTTAAATTATTATTCACTTATTGGTAACTTTTCTTTGTTTGAGCAGATATAAAGAGTGCAAGAGAAGGTAATTGTAACTGAGATGGAGTCCCTGGAATAACTTTAAAGTTTTTAACCTTCATATTCTTAAAATAATCATTTTATTAAACTATATAAATGCATATTAAATTTTAAAAATAAAATGTTAATAAAGCATTCAGTTAAGAGCGTTTCTAGTTATTAACAGCATTCAGAAATAGAAGGACAAACACATGTTTCTCTCCACCCAAAGGCATTTTTTAAAAGCTAATATTTCAGTAAAAAGTCCTCCAACTGGATAACAGACACCAGTAAGATTTTGAATATTACTTAAATACTTACTTACAAAATTGGTCATAATAACCTTTTAGTGAGGATTACAACCTAGCTCATCTCACAAATTATGTTGGGTGAATTCAATTAAACCGTAAGTAGAGGATCCACTGTTTAATGTCGAATCTGAACGGTAGATTTTATTCTAATCACAGATTTTTTGCCAGTACAGCGTTGAGAGGAAGACGCCGCTGAAAAAAAAATTTTTATACTTGATTTTTGTTCTAGATGCCTGAGCCAGGGGTTGAACACAGTACCTACTAAACTACGGCGACCTCATTTTGAACAATAACAGTCATAAAATTAAATTTTGATCTTCAAGCGACTACTGCACAATGGACCATATACTGTTCGAGTGATCAGTACCACGACGGATCAAGATCTGTCGTGATCAATTCAATCGTAATAGTTTACATGTTCTGCAATTAGTTAGATTTGCCCCTCTAACTTGCCGACAGATAAAATCCTTCTAAATTCTAAGGCTATTAATAGCACTATGCGACAAAAGTAACTACCTATTCTAAGTTGTTCTATTAGATGAGTAGAACTCAAAAATACTTTTTTTATTTTTCTCGAACCATCCAAACTTGTTTTATTTGACAAAAACTGTTCTTTTGATCTTTTCACACAAAATTATTGATTACCCAAATATGTTTGAACCTATTTTAAAAATCAAAAGTTTTTTAGAAAGTGGAGAGATTAGCCTTTAAAACGATATACATAAACGTTTTGTTCAAACTTATATGATATGAGTTTTGATGGGGTAAACTTGGATAATATTATTTTTTTCAAGTTTGGCCATTCTTAATTCCAAAACTTAATTAAGACTATGAAATAAACGCCGACATTCTGAAAGTGCATTATATTGTGAAGAGTTTGACACTTCCTTTTATAAAAGTGGACAAAAATTATAGTAGTTATTATTTAAAGAGTATAACAGCTTAGTCATATTTTTTTATATATGTTGTCTCATCAAATGAATTCTCATTTTAAAAACTTTACAAATTTTTGATGGATCTTGACTGTTTACCTGAGAATTTGCTCTTTGCACGTTTGTACGCCTACCAAAAGTAGTCTAAAACTTCCGTTTTCGGCAAATAGTATTATTTCGCTTTACGCAAACATTAGCCAAATTTAGGTGGTTGATCCAACTTTTTCAATAAACAAATCAAAAATCAAAAATTTTAAAAATTTTGAACTTCAAGTTTTGATGAGGTTAAACTGGTAGCAGCCTCACTGGACACAGCTTACTTATAAAGTCCCACTGTAACGCTGTTGTTACCCATTCCGCCATGCAATTACCTCTACCTACTCTCTCTACCATACCGAGAGCAATATAAATTGGTGAATTTTTTTTAAATCTCTTTTAGGTAGACATGTTTTGTCACTAAATTCTAAGTGACCAAGAATTTTTCTTCTTAGGTAGCCAAGCGCCAGACAATGATAGAGAAGATGTTCTATAGCCTTTGCCGTTGCAGCTGCTGCAGAAGTCGTTATGAGGTATTTTGGTGTGAACACCTAGAGGCGAGTGTCCTGTTATCACTGTTATGAGGTTCTTTAGATAGAATCTTGATAAGTTTGATGCAAATTCTAAACGTTTAATGCAAAAAGTTACTGTTGAGTTAAAAATCTCAATCCACGAATTAGTAACATGGAAAAATTTTTATTTACGAAAGGTTCTATTTGAGTTTCATGTAGAGCGCCATATTGGATTAAGTATTCCAAGTTTATTATACGATTTTGTATATTATCTGTAAAGTCTCTTGTTGTAGTTAGAAGATAACAGGAAGCGAAGACATTTTCTATTTTTATTCTGTGGTACTTTTTCTCATGACTATGTTTTATGCGATGTTTGTTTTTAGCTCTGATATAAGTTTGTAGGGCTTGTACAATATTTTTGGCCTTCAGATTGTTCTCTCTTTTGTCAAAATACTGCTGTAATGTTGTCCAATAATATTATGTTAAAGTCATGTTTTTATTAATTTAATAAAAAATTCACAAACTTTTCGTTGAATAAACTTACAAATTTTCTGAAGACTTTTTACTTGAATTTTAAGTGGAATAATTGATTTAAATTGAACATTCATAAGTCGCATCACTATCGAATCGCTCAGAGAGCAGCATTTTCTTGCTGATATATGATACAAAACAATGTTAAGAAATTCAGTCTACAAAATATTTGTTTATATTTTTTTATTTAAAAATAAATAAAAATAAACAAATATCCTAAAATAAATGTTAAAAAAAAACAAAATTTTTTAAATTGTTAAATTCAGCCAAAGACAATTTAACATCTGATTTTATCTGTTGTGGTACATATTGTTTTATCATACATCATATTTTATCTTTAAGAATATTAATATAAGAATTATAATTTTTATTAACAAAATAATAACAAATATTTGGCTTTAAAATGCCATATAATTTGCAGTCTAACAAAATGTTTAAGAAAACATTAACGCAGTAGTAAATCAAATAAACAACATAAATAAACATGCATAAACAAATTTGATGAAGGATGCTACGAACTTAGTCCGTATTGCACAAAAAATATGTGGAATTATTAAATCAATTCGTATATTTTATATGTTAAAAACAAATAAAACTTTAATTTTGTAATAGTTTTGTCGTATTTCTTGAGAGCATATGGTTCTCTAAGCCGTAATCTAGTAGGTCGTGTGTTGGCTTATTAAACGTGAGGCCATGGCTCAAGCTCCAGGTCAGACATCTCCAATAAAACGAAATATGAAAAAATATTTCTTCGGCGACTTCCCCTCAGCGGATTTCTGGCAAAAACTCTCAGAGTAAATAAAATTGCCATGAAAAAATTTCTCAAAAAATCTGTTGTTCGGAGTAGACTTTAAACCGTATCTCCTTCCACTCATATATAAAATTCACACACACAACATACACTACTTATGAGAAGCTAGGTTGCTATACTAACTGAAGAGTTATGCTGATCAATTATGATTGTATGAATGTATATGGCTTTCACAAATCATGTTTATTCTACATGGAAGTGGCTTGAACACCATACTCCCGGTTAAACACCAAAGGCGGTGCTAGATTCAGAAAATTTCAAAACTGCGCTTAAAAAAATAACTATAAAAGTATGATACTCAAGAATTAGTACGTCACGACCTTACATGCGAAGGCAATGGAAATAGGGTTAGCCTTTTTTGAGTTCTCAGTCATGTGGAAATTCTCGACAATGAGCAGGCAGTTGAGCTTGAAGGAATGATAGGTTGCGCACTAATAATAGCACAAAAACGTTTCTATGGAGTGGATATAGAAGCTAATACTCAATGTTTGAAACTGTAGTTCAAACCCTAGCCCAAACATCTCCAACGAAATGAATTATGAAAACGTATTTCTTCGGCGACTTCCTCTCAGCGGATTTCTGGAAAAAACTCTGAGAGAAAATAAAATTGAAATGAAACAAGGTTTTAAAAAATCTATCATTCGGACTCAACATTAAACTGTGGGTCCCGCTGCTCACGTTTGAAATTAACACACACAACATTAATAGTTTGAGAAGCTAGGTTGTGATCCTAACTGAAGGATTGTAATGACCAATTATGTATGTATGAATACAAATCATGTTTAGTTTACAGTTAGATGGGTTAAACACAAATTAAAGACGGTGTTAGATTCAGAAAGTTTAAGAAACCGCGGCTCCAAGAAAGAACTAAAATGGGATGATACACAACAGCCTTTGTTGGGTCTATGTTATGTGGAAATTTTCGCCAATAAGCAGATTTCTGGCACAAAGTCTGAGATTGAAAAATTTCCATGTAAAGTTTCTCAAAAATCTTGTTGTTCAGAATCGACTTTTAACTGTAGGTCCTGTCACTGTTGGATGAAATTAACTCGCACACACATGGCTGCTGTGAGTATCAAGGTCGCAATCCTGACTAACGGGTTGTAATAACCAATTAATTAATAAACCTTATATGGGAAGACAGTTGAAATAGATTTAGCCTCTGTTGTTGTTCATATGCAAATTCTCGACAATGAGGAAAATGTCACAAAAACATTTCTGTGGAGTGTGTATAAATGTTTCGAGGCTCAATGAAAGTTTTAATCTTTTGACAGGGTACTATATCAACATTCCGAACCCAACATGGAGATTCAGTGGTGATAGAATTGAACCATCAGAACATATACTTGGAACCTGAAAGAAGTATACATATCAGCTACTGCACTGGGAATTGTTCGTGTGTCAGCATACTGCGGTTTTCAAGGCATAGTCTCGGTAGCTAAAACGGTAGGAGAAATAGAGGAGAAAACGAACACAGCGATTCGAAATGTTGGAGCATGGCTGGATGAGGCAGGTTTGACACTTGATGCACATAAAACGGAGGCCGTCTTGATAAGCGGCCGGAAGATAGTAGAGAAGATGGAATTGACCGTTGGAGGCACAAGGATCGAATCGAAGAGGGCGATAAAATACCTGGGAGTGATTATCGACGACAGGTTGAACTTCAAGGAGCACGTGAAATACATCGGTGAAAAAGCATCTGTAACACAGGGAGCACTGGCGAGGATGATGCCAAATATTGGAGGACCAGGTCCATTTAAAAGGAGAATAATTTCGGCGGTAGTAACGTCAATAATGCTGTATGCTTGCCCAATATGGTCGGAGGCACTCTCAGTAGGGACGACGAGGAGGATACAGTCCTCGGTGTATCGTCTAAGCGCGATTAGACGGATAAGTGGCTTCAGGACAGTGTCTGATGAAGCAGTTTTGGTATTGGCAAAGACAATACCAATAGATATACTGGCGGATGAGATGAGAAGGATATACCTTCGCCGTCTCGAGTACCCGGGACAAATATCGGCTATAAAAGCGGAGGAACGAAGGACTTCCATGCACAAATGGCAGTCACGATGGGAGAACAGTCTAAAGGGAAGATGGACATTTAGTCTTGTCCCTGATGTAACCCTTTGGATGAAGAACGAACATTGCGAGTTGAATTACTACGTGACCCAGTTCCTAACTGGTCATGGGTGCTTCAGGAAGTACCTGCACAGATTTGGTCATGACACTTCTCCTATATGCCCAAACTGTGTAGACAAGGAGGAAGATGCGGAGCATATTCTAATATGCTGTCCCAGATTTAGATGGCCGGGAGAAACGAATTTGGAACCAAACCGGCTAATGGAAGAGCTGTTGAACCGTAGGATTCTATGGAGTCAATATAGCCAGAGAATGGCTGAAGTTTTGATAGTACTCCGAAGACTGGAGGAACGGAGGCGAAATTTAAATTAACGTGATAAAGCTTTCAAGCTAACCAGCCCTCCGCGAAGTAATACCTTACGGCAGTCCCGCGGGGGGAGAGTGGTTGAAGTGTGTAGGGGGTGGGTTTAGTACGTAGGCACCAGTGATGGTGAATCGTGCAGTCTTTTGTTGGAACAAAAGTGTCTTTCGAAGATTCCCACCTCCGGCTCAAGACAAAAAAAAAAAAAAAAAAAAAAAAAAAGGCAATATGTTTAGTAAGTATTGTATTGGCTTATTAGACGCAAGGCCACGGTTCAAACCCCAGGTCAGACATCAAAACGAAATATGAAACAACATTTCTATGGAGTCTGCATAAATGTTTGGAGGCTCAATGAAAGAATTTATCTGAAAAAAGTAACAGGTCTTTAACAGGGCACTGTAGACTCAAAATACATTTGGTCAGAAAAGTTGTTCCGAATCCTGTATATAGATTCAGTGATGATAGGAATGAATTATCAGAACATTTACTTGGAATCTGTCAGGCCGTAATGTCTCCCAGTAATATAAATATCGCTTGTTGGAAAAGGAACTTATCGTTGTTGCTACAGAGCATCATACTGAAGTTTGTCAAGGCAATAGGCTTGAATGAGACATTATGAGTGTATTCTTTATAGATTAAGGGGGAGAAAAATAGATGGTATACTAACAACATCATGCCACTTCCACACCAGAAATCAGCAATGAGTATTCAAAAAGATGAGTAGATTCGAATCATACTCATTATTTCTGATACTTATACGCATTCATACTTATTTTAATATCATATTTATACTACTCATATTCAAAGTTTGAAGTACTCATCGTACTCATACTTAACAATACGCATGATGATATTGATTTCGACTCTCCTTTACTCAACATTTACAAAAATCACAAAATAAGTATGATTCGCATACGAACACTACAATACTCACTAGAAGGTTTTGTGTTTGCTTTGCTTGCTGTCTTTTTCTTTTTTGTTTATGTGTCTTTCTTCTTTCTTTGTAAATGCAACAACAACTAAGACTGTAAATTTTGATGAATGATTCGAATCACTAGAATCATTTATGAGTATTATAAGTATTTTTCTAAATTTATGAATCTAAATGAGTAGGCTGTATGAATCAAACATATTTAGAATGTCATGAGTTTGATGTCAATGTTGGACTCATACTCATTGCAACCTGTACTTATAAATCAATATTGTAGTGAGTACGAATTAATCAGAGTAGTTGAATTTCAATAGTGTTGACTCACTCATAGTCAAAATTTCATGAGTACTTATGAGTAGCAAAAAAAAGATTCATTGCTGAACTCTGTTCCACACGACGACAATATTAATAATACGAGGGAAGGCGCAGAAATAACAGCACTAATGTGTTGAAAAATGTAGATATCTTGTGGAACTCATATATTCTCATGAAGGGTAGGGGAAAAATACTGATTAAACAATCTTTTTTAAGAATTTTCTCAAGGTTTTTTATCAAGAACATATAAAAAATTTGCAGTTGCTAAAAAATGTTTTGTTTCTATGGATTATATTTAAGTCGCATTAAATTCTAAAATTTTATAAAATTCTGTAATCTTACAGATAACTTTAACCACCCAAAGAACAGAATTTATAATCCTCAGATAACAAATTTTTTTCAGTTCTTTAGCTTTTTAACCCAAAAAAAAATATTCGACGACATACTATTTGTCTTTTGTTAGTGGCTACGCATATGAAAACACTTTTTTATCTTTCTTTTGAATTTAATTATTGTAATTAAGATTATTATTATGAAGATCAAGATTATTATATGTGTTGTAAATTAAATAACATTACGGTTTACATTTAATTCTTACAAGCCATATGATCTCGTTGTATAAGAAAAGCGTCAAATACAGCTGGTAAGCCAACGCAATTTAGGGGCGTAATTTTTAAATTAAACACTCTTAAGCAAATATTAGCAAAACAAAAATAATAAGAAAACGTAATTACCGAATAATAATAATAATAATAATAATAAGAAACATAGAAAAACAGTTCAACGCCTTTTTTCGCTTTCGATTTCAATTGCGTGATAGACATTCAACATATGTTTCCTCCTATAAAAGCTTTGCTAATTTCCAAAAATTATAACACAATTCAAACTTCTAGCATCAAGAATACATCTTAAAAACTGAAGAAAATAAAAATGATTTCTTTTAAAATGATTACCTACTTGGCATGTTTACTTATCATAAGCAACGAAATGATCTCAGCAAGTATTGTAAGAGACTCACCACCATTGTGCCGGGAATATTGTACCAAAGAATTGATTCCACATTGTGTGACATTGGAAGATACTACGTAAAGGGAATTTCCTAACAAATGTTCATATGAATTGGCAGCATGTAAAGGATATATTGGTAAGAAGAATGCAATCTTGTTTTATTTCTTTAATAATTTTATTATTTTTCTTGTATCTTTGTGCAGCAATAAAGGATATTAAGGAAGGCAGATGCAATCCTCCTCAAGAGTAAATAAACTGACTTAAGGGAAAAGTCCTTTCAGGATCACCAAGATGAAATTGTTGTTTAAAGCAATATTTTGTATTATCATAAAAATTATTTGTTAAATAAAATAAAATTAAATTGTAATAACAGAGGCCTTATCTATTGCACGTATTACCTCGCAATAATTACTATGCAACAGCAGAATATACTGTGTTTAAGGACATGAGATTAGAAAAATTTTGCAGAGAAATAAAATCTATTATAGGGGATATATAAGACGTATGCGTGTATGTATTTACGTATAGGGTATATTTAAACTATCCAAAATGTAGCTGAACTTATGCTCCTACCTGAGAACACCTGAGAAGTTATCAATGAGTTCATGATTGCAGTCAAAAAAGTCCTGTGAACAAAAGAACACACGCCACAATGCCATACAATAGCACTACAACTTTGGTAAGAAAGGCTGAAGCACCAAAGAAGCTATTGTTTGAATGTTTTCCCGTTGTCTGGAGTTAACGGCAGAGCTCGTTTTACTTACTAATTTACTTAAATCGCCCTTAAAAACATCTTCATCAGATTTCGGCCTGCCTTAACACATCCTTCCAAATGCAGCTACTTCTTGCGCGCCTTCGTCAGTTGGCCACACCAACCGCTGACAGGGCTTCCTTAATTTAATCCTATTCACTCAGACAAAGCCGAAATCCGCTAAACACCGCATCAAATACCCGTTTCACCACAACGTCCATTTCCATCCGAAAGACATAGCCGAGCCAGCGCAGCCGCTAAATACTAATGCGCTGTACAACCTCCACGTCGTTGAGGATCTCATACAGCTTATTGTTGGATCGGATGCGGATGTGAATCTTTCCAACGCAGACAAAGTCGTCCTCTACGCTGACTTCTGCTAGACTTGCATGAAATACTCGTCTCGCCGAAGCCTTCTCTTCAATTCATGAGCTTATACATGTCATTACTGGATCAGATGCGGATATCATCGTCAACTCGTACTGAACCGAAGATCTTATATACGACTTTTCTCCCAAGTGCGCTCAAGGCTGCTGTATCGATGCTTAATAATGTCCATGCTTCTAAACCAAAGAGTTGTAGAGCATAAGTTTCGTCGTACGAGAGAGGTCTCTGTTACTTAATTCCCTATTAAGACCATAAGAGCAACTATTGACAAGAGTGGTCCTACGCTTATCTACAGACTGACATCATTTTTGCTGCCAACGGCTGAGCCAAGATAAATACAATCATTTACATACGTACATACTTGATTATTACAACTCTTTAGTCAGGATTATGACCTAGCTCCTCACACCGTGCGTGTTAATTTTGTACATGAAAGGCGATACCTACAGTTTAAAATCGACACCGAAGGACATATATTTGAGAAATTTCTTCATGGCAATTTTATTTACTCGCAGAATTTTTGCCAGAAAACTGCTGCGAGAAAGTCGCTGAAAGAAATATTTTTAATGTTTAGTTTTTCTTCAAGAAGTCTGACCTGGGGTTTGAACCACGGACTTCAACACTGGCTGCGCCCTCTGCCCATAATTTTACAGTAAGTCGCTGAAGAAAAATTTTTTCCCTTTTCGTTTTGATCGAGAAGTCTGGCGTGGTTTGACGTCTAAATAAGGCAACACTATAGACGGCTTTAAATAAATTCACTTCTAACATCGAAAGAGTAGATATCGACTGTGATCTTTGATTCAATATGCCTCATGTCCCTATTTGTCGAAAACATATACTTCGTTTTGCCTTTATTTACTGTCAGACTTATTTTAACTGATTCCCGTTCAAAAGCACTAGAGGCAGCTGTAATACTGGACATTGGAGGTTGAAATTCGAAGTATACAAGAACATGAATAAAAATTTTAAACTATTTCAACTCCTTTTTAAAACACGATAAGCATCTAATGGTATATTTTGAAATTATTCTTTATCAGTTGTGTTTTAAATGATATGGCAAGCGATTGCCAAGTTAAGAATACACGCATTTATATAAAGACGATTATATTAACGGCAGAGCAGAATAAGCCAAGACAACAACCTAACCTATTTTTGCCTACTTCCTAGCTAACTACCTATCGAGTAGCAAAGATCGTTTGCTTTAACTATGAGACTTTATTAAGGATTAAAAATAAAAAAAATAATTTTTATTTTTTTAACATGCATTATACGCTGTTACGCTAGAATTAATATTCATGCCTTGAGACTTATATTTAATTTTCCCGATCAAAATTTTAAATAGGCTATGCACACATACATATTGAAGATATGTATACAAATGTATAAAGATTGGCAATTTATATAAAAATTTTCCGTATAAATAATTTCAATATAAAAAAAAATTCTTTCAATATCAACATTGCATACCGTAATTTGCCTCCTGAGTTTTCTAGCCGTAAGTTTAATGAATTAACATTGATTTTTATTAATACAAATGAAATGCTGTTATTTTACAGAGAAAGTTTTTCCATTTTAAGCAGACTTTTTTTCTACATAAACATTTCTATTTATGTATGTTTGTATATACAAGTTAACAACTACCATTCTTGTATTTTTTTCTCCTACTTTCCACTCGAAAAAAATTAAATTTTTTTTGGTTGTTCTATTAATAAACATTTTCACCGTGTGCCAATATTTGTTGAGTCAAAAACACACATGACTTTGTTCAAGTATCGATATGAGCTTTCAACACAGATTCCCAGATTCATACAGTTTCCGAAAGGTACGAAAGGTACTCGACAAAAATAGCAGGTGAAACAATAACGAAACTTTTAAATGAGAATTTTAAAACAAATGAAATGAAAATAAAAATGGAAAACTTTTTTTCCACTCTCTTTTCTTTTTTTATTCTCTTACTTGGTAAACGAAAGCAATAAATAATCAAAAAAAAAAGAAAAAACAAGCAAGGGAAGAGGATAGAGAAGAGCAGAGGACAGAACAGAACAAAATAGAACTGAACATGACTCTCTAGAGCACGATGTGTATGTATTTTTCAAATATTTTCACTGTCACTCACATCCACAAAACGATGCCATAAATGTAAATTCACTGTTGCATCGTTGGCATGCGAATAACACCAGGTTCCACGCAGGGCTGGTAGCAGTGTCAGTGTTAGTGTAACCCAGCTGGCAATGTGATGTAAAGATAGTGTGACAAATCCATGTTATCCATTCGGGAACTTAGAGGCAAAAACATTAAATGACAATGACTGATAAGTGAAACGAAATTAACTAACAAACTAAAAAATTTTGGTAGAAGATAGTCACAATTACTTTGGAGTACTTAGTCGGGGTTACAACCTAGCTTCTTACCATACTTATGTTTTGTATATTAATTTTATCCATGAGTACCGGAACCTACAGTTTAAAGTCGATTCCGAACGACAGATTTTTTGGAAACTTTTCATGGGAATTTTTTATTTTTGTCAGAACTCTACTGAGAGAAAGTCGCTGAAAGAAATATTTTTCGTATTTCCTGTTGTTCGGGAAGTCTGAGCCGGGGGTTGTACCACGGGTTTTAAGCTTATAAGATCCCACATTACTTACTACACTACTTGGCGGACTTTTTACAAGAACTTATACAAGAATAGACTTATTTCAGAGGTCATGTACATACACAATTGCTCATTACAAGCCTTTCGTCAGGATTACGACCTAGTTATTCACACCACTTATGTTGTGTGTGTTACTTTTTACACATGTGTGGCGATCCCTACAGTTTTAAAGTCGGCTCCGAACGAAAGATTTTTGAGAAACTTTTCATGGCAATTTTATTTACTCTCAGAGATTTTGCCAGAAATCTGCTGAGAGAAAGTCGCCGAAGAAATACTTTTTGTATTTTGTTTTGATCTCTGGCATGGGGCTTTAACCCTGGCTTTATGTCTAATAAGACTACGGCACTAATTAGCGAACTTATTAAAAGACTGGACGTATTTCTGAAGTCGCCGTAGTTTAGTAGGTAGTGCGTTGGCTTATTAGACGTAAAGCCAGGGTTCAAGCCCAATGCCAGACATCAAAACAAAATACAAAAATATTTCTTCGGCGACTTTCTCTCAGCAGATTTCTGGCAAAAACTCAGAGAGTAAATAAAATTGCCATGAAAAGTTTCTCAAAAATCTGTCTTTCGGAGTCGACTTTAAACTGTCATGTATAAAATTAACACACACACAACATAAGTCGTTTGAGAAACTAAGTCGTAATCCTGACTGAAGGGTTGTAATGGGCAATTATGTATGTATATGGACGTATTTCGTATTCGCAGCAATATCCACCGTGGGACTTTCTATCTGTAAAGGGGAAGGCATACAGAGATGCTTGACATTATAGTTACCTCAGAAGTACTGGCTACTTTCGTATCGCACGTAGATAACAAATCTAAGAAAAAGCCTTCTGTAAGTAATTATATTTGGGCAATTCACACAAGCCCTTTTATCGTTGTATTGAGTGTATTGGTGAACGAATATACAACAGTGTATAATTGTTGTTGATAATTTTCATATAAAAATCGGATACAATTATACACATTTTTTCATATGTTTTGGAATGTTGTATTGGTTTCGTGCTATCAGTTTATCTAAATGCCAGTAATCAAGAAGAAGAATTAAAATATAAAATATCTTCTATGTAACCTAGGTCAACAATTAACATATCAAAATTATATTTTTCGCACAAATAATTAATAATTTTTTTATTCCGGTAATATTTTTCATTTTGTTGCTTGAAAATCAAATTATGAATATTGCTATTCTTCTTCTTATCGCTTATTGAAGTTTGGAATGCGAAATACACAATATAGCATAACACTGACCGTTCACAAATAAAAAGTGTATCCAATACAACATACGCGATACAAAGTAATGTGAATTGGCCAATAATAATGAGACTAATATCCTCTGAGTGAATGTAATATTAATGTTGGACCCACTTACCTGGCATAATTCAATTTTACGTAACCTGTACCATAAAAAAAATTAAAAAGTTCGATACTTTAATCAAATATTTCACGGAAATATCCCGCGTTAATTCAAAATATTATCAAGACGCTGTTTCTAGTTTGACAAGCAGATGACAAAATTTCTATTCATTTGATAGGACGTATGAAGCTATTTGCCTGTTGGTATATACATACATAGTGGCTCGATAAAGTTGCATAAATAAGTACGGTAGCGAGAGTATGGTAGCAATGAAATTATTGCAAATATTTGCATAATAATTATGAATAAATTTATGAATTTATGACAGAGAGTGCGAGTTCAAATTGCATGTGAAACATTTGCAGTTATTTAATGCAACACAAGGTGGCAATGAAATGGAATGTCTGCAACATTTGCAATTAAATTTGTAGACAATTATTTATTAGGGTGATAACAAATATAAACATATACGAGTATACAAACAAACTTAGAAAATATTTAACAAATCTAAAGGAACTTGGAAAATAAAACTTTTAAACAAAAAATAAATAAATTTCAAACTTTATTTCGTGAATATTTATTTTCTTAAAATATGTACCACCCTATTGCTAAATGTTAGTAAATTTCATTAAATTGTAATTGTAAACTTAAACTCTTTATGAACATGCGTGCATAATTTAACCCATTAAAGCTTAAATTTAAGTCGATTACCTTGTAATGCAAAATGTGCGTTTAATACAGCTCCATAAGTAATGAAGAGTAGTTGGATATAAAGAGATTAAAATCTGGCCAACATACCATGGAATATTTTTTACATTTAAATACTATTTTATTATTTAAAACGCAATAAAAAAATTTAAATATCTTTAACGCTCTTTAATTTAAATTAAGTGAAATCATAAGTAATTTCCGTACGTTCCGTACTGGAACCCCCAGGGAACACCAACACAGACCTGGTAACGCCAAATCACAACCGAACTATCCAAACTACGTCTACAATGGAACGAAGTCAAACATCGCGCTGATGATTGAGCTCATTGAAATCAATTTGTTGCGGCCCTATGCTCCCTAGAGCATATTTCTTTTAAGAACGAAGTGTCACCTATCTTGTGTAAAGTTTTCTTGTCTCAAAATTTTCGATCAATGAATAGAGCGTTTTAAAAATGGCTGTCATTTCAGCTAGACCTCTCCACCTTCAGCCGACTTTCATACAACATAAATCTTGAATGTTTTTAAAAAGTTTTCAATCACTTCGAACGTGAGACAAAAATATCTTAGAAGCAGAAAATAGAAATTTTGAATTCGATTGAAAAATCGATTGGGTAAAGCGAATCTAAAATGTTTAATTTTCCACGACTCTGGGGCATAAATAGCTTTGTGTGCAGTTGGGGTTTGTGGTTTATTCGGAGGCAAGAAAAAGTCTAACAAGGTCAAATGGCATAGTCCAATTGCTTGTGCAGATTGTTGATGATCTTTTAGATCTAACGTCGATTGATAACATCCTCGATAGTATAGTGGTTAGTGTGCAGCCCTTGCGCTGACCAACGTCTTCCTCTTCCCTGATTTTGGTGGAACTTGGTCAGTTCAACCGGGACATCACAACGCTATGCGTGCTCAAGTAAGCTTTGTGATATCAGAGCTATCACTCCGATCTAAACCTATGTCGATTGATATTTTACCAAATTTCACGATTTTGTTTGTTCATATACTCCTTCATTGACCTCATCGTTGAAAATGATTTTTCGCTAAAAACTGGAATCAGCTGCCAACTGCTTCAAACGCCATTCAAGTAACACGCGTTGTTGCCTGTAATAAATAATTAATAAATGACAACTAATTTGACAGATGTAGCTTCAACAAAATGGTTGTTATCAACTTTCAAATTTCGAAAGTTCCCTATATAAGTAAGTACCTCTTTGCCGCTCAATCTAATTTTGTTCAAATCTCTGCATAAACCACAGCTTCGATTGGCATAAAAATTTATTAGTAGGTAATCATTTTCTGGTCACATTCGGCAATAAATTATGGTCGTCTCTTATCATACGGTCCATAAGGTGTTTTAGAAATTTTTAATCAAAAACTTGTCTAAGATTAATAAATTCTAACGTTGACAATGTCAATTACAGCAAGAATTTTGCATTTAAAATTCATGTAAAAAGGAATTTTAGCGCTACACCACATGGCTGTTTATACAAAAAAAACTTTTGCGAAATGGATTTGAGGCTACCGTATTCGATTTCGGATTAAAGGTGAAATCCTTAACCAGCATTTTCTTTTCTTACCGGGAATATACTGCTTGAGTTTGTACTTACCCCCCACCAACATATGTTCACACTGCGAAAGGTTAAAGTATTTAAACGTGTGTAATGGTGCCATACTAAGAAATGCAATACAATTTTAATGCCAATACAGTCACACTGCAGGAAATCACACTCATTTAAAGTCAGCTGTAATACTCATATTATTGTTAACATATCAAACATGAAAATAAAATTTAATTTTAAAGTTGCAATTAAAAACAGACACGGGAGAGTTTTACAATTCGATTGTCAATTTGAAATTTCATTATAAATTCAGTGGAAATTAATTGCCACAAATGAATAAAAGCAATAGGCACGACAATGAAAACTTAACTTTTTGCATTGAAAAAAACTATAATACATATACGTGGGCTGTACAAAAAGTAAATGGCCTGGTAGTGACAATAGTTAAAAAAGTAAGGATCATAAAATTTAGGTCTAAAGCAGTAGGTAAGTAGTGACACCCTGGTCGTACTCATAGAAATATGAACCGATGACACTGTTAGCCCAGAATCCACAACAAATTGTGATCTCTTTCCGGGATGCATTGTATGCACTCTTGACCTTATGAACAATTACACCTATTGACACCTAATTAGAAACGTTTTTTTTACTTTAGCGCAAAGTCAGTAATATAAATAATTTTTGGGAAAACTACCGTTATGTTGCCTTCCAAATACTTGTATTTTGCTTATTACTCTGTTTTATTTTTAAATGCTTTTACTTCTTTATTAAGCATTTCAATTACCGTTATTTTTTTGCAAACTTGTAAACACGTTCTTAGTATAGTTTAAAAAAAGTGCGACACATAATTAGAAACGATCATTTATTGTTTAAAATTTGCTGTGAAAGGTAATATTTAGAAAAAGGTAGGCAAAAATTTTTTTTTTTAAGTCGGTATATTTAAATAATACTTTCAAGTTTTTTAATGGGCAAATGTAAGAGCTGGACTCCTGAAATAAGGAACGAACTGCGCAAAGCTGGAAAGTCGTATAGAGAAATATCAGAGCAGCTTCAGTGTTCAAAAAAATATGACACCATATCGAACGTTCCACGACAGAAAAGGCCTAGGAAAACATCAGAATATACCGACCGCATGATTAGGCGAATCTACTAAGCCGATCCAAAAAGTCGTCTGCGGATATCCAGCGTGAAATTTGCGACAGATTTAGTATCTCCATATCCAAGAGGAATATTTCACGTCGTTTGGTTGAAATCGGGCTAAATGGCAGAGTAGCACGCAAGAGACCACTTCTGAACACAAAATTCAGAGAAAACATCGCGTTGAATTTGCTAAGTTCCATTTGAATTGGACAGCCAATCAATGGAAATATGCGCTTTGGAGCGACGAAACTAAGATAAATCGCCTTGGTCCAGATGGTCGAAGATTTGTTAGAAGGCTCGCTATGTTTCACGTGTAGTGAATGAAGCATGGTGGAGGATCGATTATGGTGTGGTCATGTTTTTTCTGGAATGGTGTTGGTCCAATCCACAAAATTGATGGAATTTTAGATAAGGAAAAGTACGTTGACATACTTAATAATGTGATATTGTCGTGGCCTGAGGAGAATTTGCCTATTATCTGGAAATTTCAATAGGACAACGATCCAAAGCACACGGCCAAGGTAACAAAGAAGTTCCTTGAAGATAATTCCATCAATGTTTTGCAGTGGCCATTATCAAGTCCGGACCTAAACCCCATCGAACACCCTATGGGGCGATATGAAAAAAGCTGCGACCCTCAAAATGTTACAAACATGGCGACTCTTTTCGAGGAAGAAGACATGGGAGGCAATACCAGTAGAGCAATGTCGTAACCTTATAACATCAATGCGCAGGCGATGTGAAGCTGTGTTAAAGCAAAAAGGGTTTACAACAAAATATTGACAATAAGTAAGAATATAAACATAATATCACAATTTTTTTCAAATGGTTTTTATCGTTTCTAATTAGGTGTCGCAGTCAATATTTGAAAAAATTGTGTTCTCTTTTTAAGTGTTTAGTTATAAGAGATTAGTTAAGTTTTTTTTGTTTTTTTCATGACTTTATAAAATTAAATAACAAATAGTTTGAAATGAATAAACAATATGAAAAATATTTCAACATTTTATGAAATTTTAAAGCATTTCTATTTAGGTGTCAATAGGTATGTTTGCTCACGTACCCATCTATCCAGAAATGAGCCTAAAGATGATTTTTAAAAATGAACATACATTACACTGTATGAACCACCCTCGTAAATGTTAATATGGTATAATGCTCTATAAAATGTTGCAATTTGTAATGGATTTTTATACATATACTCGTATGTATGTACATATGTATGTATTCTATTGGCATCTGTATGCATAATGTATTATTATTATAAGTATTATTGTTTAAATGCTTTTAAATGACGTTCATTTATGATTTCATTTTCATTATTTATGTAAATTATTTACAAAATATCGTAAATAATTGTTAGCAACAGTTAGGGGATGATGTAAAATTGAAAACCAAAATTTAAAATTTGTTTGATGCTGCACAACAAATTTTTGTTGCACGATATTTGGTGGATATCACGTGTCAATTAAAAATTGCATCAGACTTCTAATACGTATTTCGCCTGGTATTAGCAGATATGTTTAATTGTTTACTGATATGAAATAAATAAAAATTCGAAGACAAAAATTGCCTGCTAAACAATCTGGTATCGACAGTAACATTTCTAGTTTCGATTATATAGGCACTGTCAGGATTACAATAGAGCAAGCTGTAGAAAGGTTGGATAAGGGCCGACCGGAAAAATATATGTATAAGGGTTTCGAACAGGGCCTTCCATCTTGTTGAAGCAGTATCTGTTAAATTAGTTGCCGTTTATTCAGTCTATTTTGCCAAATCACCGTGGACGACCATAGATAACTATGTGTGTTCGCTGAATGGGCTCTAAATCACTTGCCCAGTGATCCTAATATTTATCGAAATATTATCTCAGCTATGAGGCTCGTTTCTGTTTTAAAGGGTACGTGAAATATAAAATGCCATTCATCAGAACTTTTTACAGTTGATAATAGTCATCTTGTTGAAACAGCATCTGTCAAATCAGTAGAAGAATTAGTATAGAATTGGAAGACAATAGACAACGACGTGTGTTTACTAAAAGGATTCTAACGCAGTTGATAGCTGACACTAATTTTCATTGAAAACTCATACTCAGCGATGACATCCATTTTAGGATGAATGAGCACGTGAACGGACAAAATTGTCGAATTTGATATGACACCATTACATATGCAGTGAGCGCCATAAGTGAGTCAACACTTTTGTTTTTAAATATAAAACAGTTTTGTCCTTATGTATAAAAAAGTTCCTTTATCATAAATTGTTGTTATGTTCTAACATTTTATAAGTAATAAATAAACGTTTTTATTTTTGGAAATTTATTCGACTATCCTCATTTACTTTTCTCGCTATCCTAAGAAATTGAATTATTTCAGTGGTGTTTACTTACTTTTGGTGCTCAGTGTAAAAAGAGCATCAAATTCATCCCGAAAAAGTTACTGTTTGGTGTAGATTTTAGGCCAGCGGTTTCTTCAGTTTATATTTCTTTGTAAGTGACGTTGGTTTGGCCATCAATGACAACGGAGAATGCAAATCACTATAGGTCGATGGCTACCAACTTCTTTCGGAATAAATTGAAAGATCTGAACACCAACGACATGTGATATCAACAAAACGGCGTTACATGCTACACAGCTTATGACACATTGAATATTCTGCAGGAGCGATTTGAGGGCAGGGTCATCTTACGTGGAGCTGATGTAAACTGACCACCTAGATCTCGCTATTTGACCTCGTTAGACTTTTTCTTGTGGGATTTAGGTCGAATTGCATGTGAATATGCCACAAACCGGTGTTCAAAGGTAACATAATACATGTCCTCGGTCAGTTTTAGGCAGATAATGGAAAATTAGACATTTCGGATGCGCTCCACCTAAACAAGCCTTGGTAGATATTTGAACGATGTTAAATCCAGATATAATAGCATCAATAGGATGCATTAAGAACTCTTGAAGTCACCATAGTCTAGTAGGTAGTGCGTTGATCAGACATCAAAACTAAATATAAAAATATATTTCTACGGCGACTTCCTCTCAGCAGATTTCTGGCAAAAACTCTGAAAGCAAACAGAATTGCCATGAAAAGTTTCTCAAATAGCTGTCGTTCGGAATCGACTTTAAACTGTAGGTCCCACCACTCACGTTTCAAATTAACAAACACAACATTAGTGGTGTGAGAAGCTAGGTCTTAATCCTGACTGAATACCAATTCTAACCAATTTCCAGACATAATGGCATCTGCAGATTGCATTGGGAACTCTTGAATTATTTCTGGCTGCTTTTCACACCATGCCGAAGTGACAAACCTTGCTGCATGTAGTGCATTTGTTTTTATACTGAAAAAAACTAAACTCAAATAAGAAAAAATACCCATTATACATACGAATTTACCATTCCCAAAAAAACTGCACTAACTTACTAAAGGAATAATTTTGTATCTCTGCAGCACTGCATTGCTAAAGACTACAATTACAACGCGAACGTGTTACATGCTTCCTTTCTTTCTTGTGTAATTCAATAAATGAGTACTTTGGGAAATTCTTCAATTCAACTATTTTATTTGTACGTTTAGTTTTAAGCTGCAAGTATTTTTAAACACAACACTTCAACATATTTCGCTATTCGATATGTAAGGAATGGCAATACTTTACGAAAATCCATTAACATTTATCACACGTGTGTATGGGGAACAATAATGTGCCATAACTTCGACATACGAGTAGAAACAAGCACGGATGAGAATTATCGAGTATGTTATCAAATTTAGAAGAGCGAATAACACAAGAAGAAAATGGTTTCGAATTGAAAATGTTATTTAACAGTAAGTTAACAGGGGTATAGGCATGCTATTGCTAAAAAGAAGGAAATTTTAAAAATCAAAATTTTTGGTTGTGTTGTTTCTCATTTCAGTAGAGCTGTTTGCATTGATTTCGATTGAAAAATAGTTTCTACAGACAACTGAAGATATAATTGTTTACTCTTTTGTATGTTCAATTGCTCATTTTAAATTCGTCGTTGTCTATTAGGTAGAGCGTTGACTTATTAGACGTGATGCCACAGTTCAAAACGAAATGTAAGAAATATTTCTACGGCGACTTCCTCTTACCAGATTTCTGGCAAAAACTCTAAGAGTAAAATAAAGTTGTCATGAACAGTTTCTCAAAAACCTGTCGTTCGGAATAGATTTTAAACTGTAGGTCTCGCCACTCATGTATAAAATTAGCACACACAACATAAGTGGTGTGAGAAGCTCGGTTGTAATCCTGACTGAAAGGTTGTAAGGACTTGCTACATTAATAGGCTTGTAGTATTTGCAACTATAAAGACATACTACGGTCCTCTCTAATTAAGCACTACCCTGTAAGTGTATAAAATTAGCACACACAACATAAGTGGTGTGAGAAGCTAGGTTATAATCCTGACTGAAATTTGTAAGGACTAATTATGTATACATATATGTATGTCCACTTGCTACATTCAAAAGCTTGTAGTATTTGCGATTATAAAGATATACTGCTCTCAATAAGCACTATCCTGAAAGCACATGCCGCAAACTCTATTTTTGGTTGTTGTTGTTGTCAATTTTTTTTTGTTTTCTTTTTATTTTATTTTGAAATACTTCAAAATAATTTAAAAAAAAATGGGGAAAAAATTATTCAACAAATATTCTTCAACTTCAAATCAACTTCAAACAGCCTATGGAAAGGCCACACATAGAATTAATGTAAGTTTATGTTGGGAAAATAAATTCTAATTAGTCTTCTGTATTAATGATTTCATAATACTTTTCTAATGTTGAAAAATTCCTCTCTAAAGGTCACAAGCCGATTTAAATGGCGAACTAAATAAATTATATTTGAGCTCACGTGAAAAATTACATGTCATTACGGAAAATCCCAGTGAGAATATGCTGAACAGCATCACTCATTGCATGAAACGAAATTCGAAATTCTTGACAGAATGTTTTAACACAGCAAACGCATTTCGTTATGAAATTGTGGATATGGTCACTGATCGTCTGTCATGTCAGGATATAGACGACAGCATTATTCCCAAAACAGCAGATTCCAAGCATGTTGACAGTTTCTTGAGTACAAATCGCAATTATCGTAACGAAAAGCAATGGAAGAAACGTATGGAGGATGGAAAAAAGGAGTCAAGGGAATTTCATTGAAATATTTAATAAATGATACTGTGTTCGTGGCCATTGCCTTGAATATACATACATACAGGCAGCTTTAAAATATATTTTTAAAAAGCAAAGAAAAACTAAATAAAAATTAGAAAAATCAGTACCTTTTTAATGCAAACGTCTGCTTGAATTTTATATTATGTTTTTATGCTGCCCCACCAACACCCTTTCCTACCCAAATCATTATCATTACAATTGTAAGTGTCCTTTATTAGTTTTATATGCTAATAACTGGCACATCCTGTTTTATACTTATAATGTAGCAGACTACATGTAGGTGTTGGAAGTGTAAAGAAGGCTGGAGAGTGCAAGTGGAAGGGGAGTGGTGGCCATAACAAAATGACCATAGAAAACTTGGAAATTTATATTTGCAATTCAAATCTCTCTCTAACAATAATGAGAAACACTTTAACAAAACAACAACTATAAACAGCCGATAGTAACAAACAGTTCAACACCAACAACAACCCCTGAAACAATTGCCTCAACTTGTATAACCCAACCAACTAAACCAGAACAACAGCAACAGCAACAACAATAACAGCAAAGTTAAAGTCCTCAACATTAATAAAGTTGTTTGGCCGGCCATGCTTGTTTGTGTGCAAAGGGAACATTATTTTGCGTGATATACAGTCGCTTATAAAATTAACTCAACGGTTCAATTTGGAATTGTAGAAACTAATCAAATAAGCCCCTATGAGCATTCATCGGCCAGAGAGAATAACATTATCAAGAACATGTTAGAATGGTTAGTTGGGACCATAATTTGGAAAAAAGTAGGATCCAATAAACATTCTCATTACATATGTACATACATAATTGGTCATTACAACCCTTATGTTGTGTGTGTTAATTTCATCCCTAAGTGGCGGGACCTACAGTTTAAAGTCGACCCTGAACGACAGATTTTTTGAGAAACTATTCATGGGGATTTTGTTTTCAGTGTTTTTGCAAGAAATGTGCTGCGAGGAAAAAGGCAACACTACCTACTATCACTTTGCTCATTGAATTCTACTCTCTGTCAATAAGTGGCAGGCTGACCTCCTCATAATGTTTGTTGATGTGCTGATGTTCTCTGTGGGAGGTCAGGGAAACCCACAATGAAGATTTTTCTTGTTCAGATCGGTTTGAATACGGATTTCTTAGATTTTCGAAAAAAAAATAAAATATTACACAGAAGTTTTGGCAAAAACCCAGACTTGATGTGGAGATTTCATACAAAAATCCCAAACACATTATCTGCTCTGGGGATTATAAAAAAGTCTACACGAACGGTACTAAACTAGTGAATAAGGTAGGCTGTGGAATTTTCTCCACGGAGCTTAATCTAACCGAAGTTACGACCATAAATCATGCTGCTGTTATATGAACGTTGATAACAATACATACATATATGCGTAATTGAATTTCAAATTTTAGAAACTAACCAATAAGCCCTAGAGAAAAAAAATTAACAAGAACATCTTAGGAGGGTTAGTTATGTCCTCATTTTAGAAAAAGTAGAACCCAATCAATAAAGTTTCTCATTACATACATACATAATTGGTCATTACATTCTCACACCACTTATGTTGTGTGTATTAATTTTATACATGAGTGGTGAGACCTACAATTTAAAGTCGACTCCGAACGACAGATTTTTTGAGAAGCTTTGCATGGCAATTTTGTTTATTTTTGCTAGAAACCTGCTGAGGGGAAAAAGCCAACACACTACCTACTAGACTATGGCGACTTCTCATTACTCTGTGAAAATTTATAGGGTATAGTACTGTATCACTTTGCTCATTGAGTTCTACGCTTTGTCAATAGGTGACAGGCTGACCTCCTCATAATGTTTGTTCCTGTTGTTCTCTCTGGGAGATCAGGGAAACCCACAATGAAGATTTTTCTTGTTCAGATCGGTTTGAACACGGATTTCTTAGATTTTCGAAAAAAAAATAAAAGATTACACAGAAGTTTTGGCAGGAACCCGGTCTTGATATGGTGATTCCATACAAGAATCTGAAGCCAGATGCTCTGGAGATTATGAAAAAGCCTACACGAATGGTTCTAAACTCTAGAATAAGGTAGTCTGTGGAATTTTCTCCGTGGAACTTAATCTTAGGATGTATCTCTGCCTCTTTGACTACTGTAGTGTGTCTCAGATCGAGGTAATGGCCATAAATAATGCTGCGGAAGTGATCATTGATCTTCACTTAGCACCATTTCTTTCATCCCTTCTTATAGCCAGCGATTAATCAGTTCTCTTCGGATACAACCTACAAGTCCAAAAGAGGTTAGCATATGTCACAATTCCCTAATCAACTCTTACGACAGTTTTTATCAGTCTTATATAGGTTCCACGACGCAGATATTCCCCGAGTAATTGTGTTGCTGATGAATTGTATTGAATACCAAAATACACAAGAATTTAAGTGTACCTCTTACCTCTGTTGGACTGTTTATTAGGAATGTCTATTATTGCTGAGAAATCCTGAGCTGCTGAAAAATCTTGCATTATGACCAAACGCACCTGTCCCAAATTGGATAGGTAGAGTACGCCTTAGTCTAGTAGGCAGTGAGTTGGCTTATTAGACGTGAGACCAAGGTTCAAATCCTAGGTCAGACATCTCCAACAAAACGAAATATGAAAAATATTTCTTCGATGATTTTCTTTTAGGAGCTTCCAAAAATCTGTCGTTCGGAGTCGACTTTAAACTGTAGGTACCGCCAATCATGTATAAAATTAACATCCACGGCTTTAGTGGTGTCAGAAGCTATTTTGTAATCCTGGCTGAGGAATTGTAATGACCAATTATTTTATATATGAGTACCAAATTCTTCAATTAAACTGTAGACACATAGAATAATGAGTAGGAATGCGAAAAGGCTTCACTTTCCCGCACCTCTTCTGTAGAGGCTATATGTATATGGATTGAGTAACAGACACAAACTCTGTCCTTGGCTCGATGCAGACTTCTTGCTTTTGGGCCACCCTCTCTCGATAATCTATTTGAGCTATCGTTACTAAATATCGGTACGATCACTAACTTAATTGAACTTGCAGGTTGGTTTGCAGTTTGTTTCTAAAGGAGACAAGATCGGTTAATCAAAAGTTCTTAGTTAGTTTGTCGTTTAACAGCATCCCACTGATTTCTAATTTAAGAAATCTCCTACTTCCTCCTATCCTATACTAACGTATAGTGGAAAATAAACTCTTTTACTTTAACAATGTTTCAAAGAGCAAGCATGTATGACTTTTTAGAAGCTATAAAAGTCTATATACGCCTAAGGTGGTCACCTACTGCTTCGTTTTGAAATTGAATTTTTAATACCTTTTCATTTTGTACGTAAACTTTTAACGTTAAGTGTGTTTGTATTACTTTTAACGATGCCATATCGCACTGATTATTCAAGTTAATGGTGCTTTTGTTATTGCCATTCATTTACTTTCTTTTTTTTTTTCTTTTTGCTTTTCATTTTAGGTTTTCATTCTGTATCCATTGATGATTATAATCACATAACGAGCTGGCAAAAATGACAAGAAGATAGTTTAACGCAGCTCGAATGCTATGCTGTGCTGTGCCCCTACTCCTCCCCTGCACACACAATTTGTCAACATTAACGACACAGAAATTTAGGCCAGATTATTAAGCTCAACTCGGCAAATCACATATTTAGCCAAAGCGAAAGCCAAATCCAAAAACAAACAAAAAAAAATACAGAATGGAGAGGAAAAAATGTGTGCAAATGAATGGAGAAGAGAAGAGAAATGAAAAATCAAAACCGTACTTAATGAAGCCAAATATACGATAATAAGGATAAATAATGTCGACACTGTCAATGATGATTTAGTGCTGCGAAGTTGGCTAGTGGAATAGTTAACGCCCCCCCTCATTATTAGGTGCCACAAAATTAAAGGAAAAACTTTTTAACACCCAAAAGCAACAAAATCTACAATAAAACACAGAGACACACACATACACACTTTGAATATTTCCTTCGGTTTGTTAAGGATTTAAAATTCTACGGGCGATGGTATTAAACTAATAAAAAATGACAAGAGTTTATAATGTTATACACATACATATATATATATATGTATGTATACACACGTACTATAACCATTTATGTGTATGTATGTATGAGTATGTATATGTATAAAATTATATATTTTGTTTGTGTTTGTTTCCTTATCTGTTTTAAAGCCGTTTTAAATGAGTTTTTTTGATCCTTTTTTACAGTTCATCGCTTCATTAACAGAGTGCTTAAAAAGGGAAGATTTAAAACTTTTTAGGTTTTTTTGAACAAAAACAACAACAATAATGTCAACAACTACAAGACAAACAAACTTTAAAACACGACAAATTAATTGAAAAAAATTGTACCAACAAAATGAACAAATAAGTCCTTAATAGAGTTACTAGAATCTGCCGGAATTTTAAAGTCAATTCTGTTCATCTTACAGTTTGAAATCAAACTATACACTGTGCAGAGAGGGTATATAAGTTTTTCCAATACAACACAGAATACATTGCTGAGCAGTCGTGAGAACACAGCCATCATGAATTTGCTACAATTTCATCCTGATCCCAATACCATACAAATAGAGATCGGGGGTAAAGGCTGAATTGCTGAAACTCTCAAAGGATAGTCTAAAAAGTAATTCATAGATATTCTACAAGCATTCTACAAATGTACTAATACTGAGGGGAATTACTTTCGAACAGACAAAATTGGTTTTCGGTGGATAAAAAAATAATTTTAAGGAAAGCAACACGGACCATTATTGCTTATGCGTTGCCATATGTATTCCTTGCAGAAGTATTTAAAAGATAAAACAGAATTGACTCTAAGACAAGGCGGATAACATCAACAATGGAGAACTAATTAAGTTCAGGCGTCTTGGGGAAGAGTATTATTCTGTTATTCTCAGCACTTAGACCTCATACAACAACCCAATACATTTTCTTAGAGAGCGTTGTTAGAAAGCAACCCCCTATCATAGTATCTTGGGGTTATTTTTGAACTCAATCTTCCTGGAAAGAGAACGTAGTAAATAGTATAAAAAAAACGCTTGTCAGCTCCTCCAGCAATATGTGTGAGCTGTTACTCGCTCTGAACTACTGACTACATCGCGTCGTAATGAAGCCTATCTTCTTTTATGGTCCTTACATTTGGCAGACGGAGCTCAGATATCGGTGTCTTTGTAAGGTTAGCTGTCCTACTCAACAGACCACTCTGCTTCACTTCAAATAAGGCTTTATTTGGTTAACTTTCTTTGACAGAGGGTTGAGCTGGTAACAGTTAGGTAAAACGCATTCAACTCCAGACCTTACCTGAACTAGGGAAACTCAGCAATCCTGGGAAACTAAAAACCTTATAAAGTACTCGACAAAAATATGGTTTGGAGATTTGTACGAGATACTAGCACTTCAGAGATCGTTCGTTATGCATTTAGCAACAAACGACTCAAAAAGAACAGTTCACTTCAGATACATAAATACATACATAATTGGTCATTACAACCCTTAAGTCTAGATTACAAGGTAGCTTCTCATACCACATATATTGTGTGTGTGTTAATTTTACATATGAATGGCGAGACTTGTTTAAAGTCGACTCCGAAAGACTGATTTTTTTTTGAGAAACTTTTCATGACAATTTTATTTAAACTCAGAGTTTATGCCAGAAATCTACTGAGAGTAAGTTGACGAAGAAATATTTTTTGCTTTGAACCGAGACCTCACGTCTAATAAGCTAACATACTAGCTACTAAACTACAGCCACTACCTTCAGATGGTGTTGGCCATACTAAAAGCTGCGAAATGCTTGTTGAGTGATGGGATTTTTCCTGAAAATCTTCTAATTTACTCGGACCACCATGTTACGATAAAGTCGTTTACGAATGTCACTTCTATATTCGCTCTTGCCCAAGAATGCTGGAAATTTCTGACTAGATAGGGTACGTATAGCTGATTACCGAACTGTTACTGGCATCCTGCTGTTGTTATATAAGAAAGCTTAAATTCGTTTGCTGCATAAAGACACGTGTATTATTACTAGGCTCTACTGTACTAATTCCAGATAAGAAGAATGATAATTTCATTTTTCCTTGAACATTGATTTCCCTCCATCGTACTACTGCAGTTCTCACAGGCGACTGCCTTATTGAAAGGCATACCGAAAACTCACATGACTCCTGAAAGGCTTGTTATTCGGAGGAGTACGTGGACTCTACACCCTTTTCCCTTCAAACTCAGTGCCATCCATCGCATTGCTACAGTTTCAGCAGACCTATTGGAAGCTATGCCAATAGCCTATGAACTTCCTCGTAAGGCTTCTAAAAAATCTGTAAATTAGAGGAGTGTCAGTGTTCCACTCTTGCCATAAAGACGCAGAGTCTCTTGAACTCTCATTTCCTGTCATTTTTAATTGAACTCTCGAAATAATTTTTTTAAGGACTCTTTTACACCTCATGCCACTCTCTCTTAGCAGTAATGAAAACTCTCATAATATACATCGAGACTAACTTTCTAAATTAAATTACAAAAAAACAAAAGCTCATAATATGTAACTTAATTGAAACAAATATCCTTTCATTTAATACTGTACGCCTATTAAACTTTTAAAAAGTCGAGTAACAATGATTGAACGAATGCCTGACTTCCTGCCAAGTTTAAACTCAACTCACGGCAACATTTTTAACCACCACCATCATTATAATAATGTTTTAATCAATAGACAACATACAACACAGATTTATTCCATTACTAGGGAATGGAAAAGAGCAAAGGACAAGGGCAACAACAAAAACAAAAAGAATTTTAAGAAGAACAGCAAATATTACTGCCAAGGACCATAATGTTTTTGATATCGCTGATGCTGATGCTGTCGTTGCCGTTGTCATGTTATCGAAAGTTAATAATGGGAGTATACGAAAACACACCCCCCTCCCCCCTTATTTAATAAGTTTGATTGAAAATACAAAAAAGGGAAAAAAAACAGAGAAAAACAAGAATCCCGATTGTTTAACCAAAATCCTAACCATCAACACACTCTCTGCAAACAATTGTTCAACTCTCAATGGGGATTCAGTTTAAACAACAGAATCTCTGAAATGCTCAAAATGAGAACTCTTATGAACAGAAACCATTTCATTACAGAAATACTTTTTAATTTTTTTTATTTCTAAAGGAAAGAGAAGAACATTATTTTACTTCAAATGGCAAAGGAAAGGCAAAAACAAAAGTTATTCAAAAGAATTGAAAAGACAATGATGAACTAAACACGAAAAGAGGTTGTGGTCATTATGATGTACTCATAAAGTACAAGCATCTTAATCCTCTAGAATATTGACAAAATGTTAAAATCAATAAATCCTACAAAAGAATTTAAAAATACAATATTTTATGAAAACCAAAAAAAAATTTACACTTCAATTGTTTGCAGAACAATATTCATGTTTTAACAAAAATATTTACAATAAATGATACTAAAACGGAAATGGCCATTAAAAATCATGCTTGAAATATTACTTAAATATATGTACTTAGTTATGCATATTTATATACATACATACAAATGTAAGTAAATATAGAAATATGTACTTACAAGGAATTTTAAATCATACTCGTAAATACACTTGTTGATCTAAATTTTTTTGCAGCAATTTCTACAGAAATTTTTAAATGTTCGTAGAAAGGAGTTGTCGCAAATAAATGATGATGAATAATGAATGGAAAAATATATAATAAAAAAAATAATTGAAGTAGATTAGGTTAGGTCTGAGTGGTAGCTCTGATTTCACAAAGCTCACTTGAGCACGCACAGCGGCCCATTGTGATGTCCCTGTACTGACCAAGTTCCACCAAAATCAGGGAAGAGGGAGAACGTGGTTGATGTAGATTTTGAATCACTTTGTTATAAGTAACCTCAATGAAACGTTTGCCATTATTTCCCTGATAATTATTGTCTATAAAGTCTTCAACATCACTGTCAGCAGCAACTCAAATGATATAAACACAACAAACGCAACGCTGCAAACGCAGCAATCTCTCAAAAATATAATACAGTAATCCTTCGATTTACGTCGCCTCTATTAACGTTGTTTCGATTTATTTCGTCAAATTTTTTGTTCCCTCTAACTTCAATTTGCGTTGTCATTCGATTTTTTTTGGAACCAACTGAGACGTAAATCGAGGGATTACTGTAACTTTTTTAAGTTCTAAGTTTGTAGTATGAGCAATATGAAATTCGATTTACGTCGTTTCGATTTACGTCGCCTTTTTCTGGAACCAACTGCAACGTAAATCGAGATATTACTGTACATGGGTTTATAATCAGACGTCGGCACCAATGTCACCCAGGGAAGAAGAACATCTTCGGCTTTTTACACACATAGGACACGAACATCAACAATGTTCGTTAAAAAGAGCGTAAAAATGCATTCAGTTACTTATCAGCTTCTAAACAAGATGTTTTATGTCGCTTTTTTTCAGACTTCAGTTATATACTCAAAGAAATATTACAGTAGGATTCACTAATATCGATGAGAAATGATTTCGATTTTTGGAAAAATATTTACCAAGTTAAATACGATGTCTTTAGGGAATTAGAGCAGTACAATTTTTCTATATTTTCCCCTCACATATACATATTATTGGGTTAATAAGTAGACTTAAAAATATTACTAACAATTTTCCTCTGGGTTAACACACGATTCTCACAAATACACTCATATTTTTATCATGTTCTCTTTGTGCCGACGTCTGTTTATAATATACTGTAACAGTATATAAGGAAGTGTTTATTTTAAAGACAGCGCGACAACAAGCGAAGATTCTGCTCACTGTAAGAGGATTTGTGCTGGCAATGCGAGGTTTAATGCTTTCAATACATTAACTTGCATGAAACAGGTTTAAAGAACGCGGTGTATAAAATATAACGCGAAAGAACGTTTTAGAGCCACCATTGTACGGAATTAATGAACTGTTATTTCTTATTTGTTTTGCTTGGCCGTAAATCCCAACTTGCCTTAAATAATAAAGTATTACTACTGAAAACTATATTTAAACCTATATGGACCTATGGTGTAGAATTGTGGGGAACTGCTAGCAACTTTAATATAGAAATCCTACAAAGATTTCAATCCCAAGCTTTACGATCAATTACAAACGCTCCTTATTATATAACCAATAAATTCTTACATAATGACCTTAGCATGCCTTCTATAAAATCGGAAATGAAAAGATATAGCTCCAATTATTTAGCTAGGTTTACTAACCATACAAACGTATTGCAATATAAGCTGTGTTTGCATACAGCATGCAGCTTACCTTACTACTTTTATTGCAAAATTCTTGTGTTTGCTGGGTTGCGTTTATTGTGTTTATAGCATTACACATAATTTTTCATGATTTTTTTGCAGATTTCGTTTCGTTCTGTTTTAGATGGCTGAGCCAAGCATTGAACCACGGGCTCTCGTCTAATACTATCTACTAGACCACGGCGGCTTCATTCGTAACTTAAGGCGTATAAAATGCATTGCTTTCTTAGCCTAATTCATGAATACTGTCAACTATTCCACATAGTTTTAAACGAACTATTTGACTCGCCAATAGTTTAATTAGAAGTAAAACGCTTCACATTGGAAAGTTTTCTTATTTCCTCTCCTTTTTCTTTTCTTATTCCCGTCTTGCTGCTATTCGGCTCTTGAATTTCTATTGTGGCTCGCTCGTTATTAAAATTCAATTGAATTAATTTGCATAAATTTGTGTTTTTTTTTTTTTGTTGAAGAAAAAATCTCAGTTTCTGAAAGTATTAATGCCACGTTTCTTACTTTTTCTATTCATTCATTCTTTGTGTGTTCTTTTTAACTTTTCTAAACATTTTATGAATAATAAAAATGAATTTCTTAAGAAATACAATGAATTTTCTAAAGGAAGACGAACGAAAAACGGTCAGTTTAAAAACAATTTAAGATCAAATTATGTAAAGGAGGGCCAAATATAATAGAACACAAAGAATTAAATGCTGGAAAAGTGTTGTTATTTTGAAAATTCTATTATTGATTGGAAAAAGTTTTGACAAAAAGGCGAAAAAGAAATAAAATATAAAATCTAGTTACACTGCATAACAAAGTTATATTAAAAAAAATATCAAGTTGAAGAGTATTGTCTAAAGCATGGGCTTTTTATGTTGATTTATAAATTTCAAGTATTTTTAAGAACTTCAATAATGTTCCTGACATAAAACCGTATTAATGCATAAATAATTTAAGTGCCATTTAAAAGCATTAATAAATACAAAGACATTTAATTCAATGCCATGAAATATCATTATAATAAACATTTATTAATAAAATATTTTATAACGGGTAACACATAAGTAATGTCATAATGTGAAGGCATCAAAGTTTTTTAAAAATTGTCAAACATTATTGTGATTTAGTACTGTTACGAAAGGGAAAAATCTAGATACTGGTATTTTGCTTTTACATCGCTTAACATTAAAATTATAAACAAAAGCTACAAAAACAAAGCAATGAACTTGTTTACAAATTATCGCACTGCGTAATATAACAAGAAACACCAGCATAAAAAAATGGTAAACAATTAATCAAAAATATACCAACAAACACCAGCATTAAAAATGGTAAACAAGTAAACAAAAATACAACAACAAACACTACAAGAATAAATGTAAACAATATACACAAACAACCATAATGTAACAACGATTTATAGAGATCTTGAGAAGGCGAAGCCACAAATATTCGCCTTCAAGTACATTCATCAGACTGTTTACCATGCCATATAAAAGACAAGGCAAAGCAGGCGAGTCAGTAAAAGTTTAGGCAGTCTTGTGGAAGACGTGGTGTGTTTGAAGAAAGCATTACAAAGATCTGTCGAACAATTGTTTAGTTATTGTTTATACAAAGGGTGTAAACAGAGGAATAACAAACAAAGCAATTGTTGTTGTTTACTTTAAGCTGTGAACAGTGGCGCACAGAATTGTGCGAATAATAAAGAATTTTAATTAAAACTAAACCCAAATTTATTTATATTTTATTTGCAATCTAGGAGCTCATATTTTAAAGGGTTTTTAAAAGAAAAAAACAATACCTACAACTCCAAAGCAGTTTGAGTTTCGGAATATAATAATTTCTCGGTAAGTAGCACTGAAACTTAGGCAATCTTGAATTCTGTATTAAAATGTACTGAAACTATTTTAATATATAGTATATATCCAGCTTTTAAACATTCCCCGCTTATAACCGCGAAAAATTGTACGTTTTATTTTAAATTTACTTTATAACAACTTCCTTAAAAAATTTATCCTGTTCTCTAACACCATCGTTCGTGCGATTAAACGTTTCTGAATTTCTTAAGCCATTGGAAGCCAATATTCACCATTAACGCCATACGGCTAATTTATTTGAAAACGTAGTAAAAATGTAATTCTATAGAATGTTTCTTATGTCCTTGAGGAAGAGGTTGCACTCTGACCTATCCAGAAGACATAACAAAGTGAGGCAACGCAATCTCAGATAATTGATTCCTGATCGAAATGCTACAATCCACGAATATTTGCTTTTCGTAATTTGTAAAGCTCTTCTTCTACTAATATGACCTAGTGTAGGTTTCGGATGAATCAACGGCCTGATTCTCTGCCTAGTTAATGCTACAATAGGACTCTTGACTGGGGCTATAAAGTCTGCTACGGATTCATCTTCTTCAGCAATTTTTTCGTCGTGACCTCGAAATGACATGGTGGTCCAATAAATTACAACTCTGTTCACCACACCTAATAGTAGGATACGATCAAAGTACTCTCCGACCAGCTGGCATTCCAAATCCATTGCTGTCAATGAGACAAATAGAATTCTATCGGGTTGAATGCCACGCGACTACTTGCTCTCAAGTGCGGGATTTCGATATAAGAATTGCCCACTGTACTGTACTCCTCCCTAATATCCGGAGAATACTGCAGCTGATAACAAGTAATGCAGCAAAGTATATGACGTAAAAAAGTAATTGGCAGTTATTATTGAATTGCAAGTAGTATTAGGCGTAGATTTTAGATTGTTGATTCCAGTAGGGTATTATAACAGAAGGTGGGCAACACTGGAAATTTTTAAACGCCAAGCAAGATGACAACTTGTTTTAGACATTTGAACTTCCTTTATAGCTTGGCGCATCAAAAACTAATAAATACGCATCAACCCGCGAGTTGACCACGTGAATATAGAAAGTTTTTCCACTTTAATAACACCAAAATGATAACAAATTCTCACTATAACTTAACATTTGCTTCACCCAGTATAAATTATTTGTAAACGTCTCTAATCCATATAAAATGCATTTTGTTAGAGAGCATTAGAAAGGCTTAATTTTAATTGAGCACTTAAAATGACTTTAATTTATATCATGCAACAACAACATAATGCGAGAAAACAAACATTTTGCCGCTCTTATCATAGGGATTTTAGAAAATCATTTCATTTTTGCTACTCATTTAAATAAATACGAGTCTTATCGTATAATTTAATTTATTGAAGGAAGTTCTGTAGCAAATCCAATTAACATGAATTAAAAGCAATCAATACTCATATAGGTTGAGTAATTTACAGTGGTGGTGCCTCCTACCGCACAACCCACTCCATAATGGCTTACCTGGCACCTGAAGAATAAAATAAAGGGATAAAACCAAAGATGAGAATAAGCAATAAAGAAAGATTTTATCTCACCTTTGATTTAACAGATGCATACATATATATGTAGGAGTACTTAAAGGATAATTAAATTACAATACAAAGAATACATAGATGAAATTTTTTTATACACGATGTGTTGGGAAAAATAAAACTTTATAAAATAATATATGGAATTGTAAAGTTTTTTATGGTTTAGACAGCTGCGATCGTCCGGAACACGGACGCTCCGAAATGGACTGCCATGCGCTAAAAGATTGATCTTAACAATCTCCATCTGAGTCTCGCATTCATGCATGATACCCTCAGAACGAAACCGAAAACTAACTTGTAAGTTTATTAACACGTTCATTGCCATGTTAGTCATATGTGTCTGACGTACGCGATTTGGTAAATCAGAAATGTCCGACGCAAACGACGCTGTGTTCAAAACAACAGGTTAATACTTGTTGTATCTTGTTTGGATGCGTCAGACATATAAGACTGACACGGCTTGTCGAAAAATAAGTTTAAATATAGGACCATGTCAGTCCTATATGTCTGACATAAAAAATAGTGTTTTTCCGGGAATTTTGGCAAGAAAAAATTTTCTGTGATACATTAAGTTTCCTTGATACATTTTTAACTAAATTATCTTATAAAGTTACCGTGGCCCATGTGAAAATTTTTCTGATATTATCGTGGCGATGAACGTGTTAAGTCTAGTGGTCGAATCGAATGCCAAGACACTATAGCTCCGTTGTGCTACTGATAATGGATGAGCTGAATGAGAGAAGCCTACATCAAGCCAGAGGCGGACATAGGGAAATAAAGTGGGCAAAAATCTCTTTCTCCTCCATCGATCCACAACCTCTACGACCTCTATAAGCAAAGTAGCTAAGACTCTCCCCATGCTTTGTCAAGATTCAATAACACGTGAGAAGAGGTATAATTTAAGTGGTTGGTTGGTACACTTCCCTCCCATTTTAGGTGAGGTTAACGGACGTAAGTGGTACAATTACTTTCATAAGTGGATAGATATTCAATAGAAGTGCACCAGTTATAACAAATTCAGCAACAACATACTTATCGAAATTGTTTCTGTAATAGGGACCCATTTGAGATGAAAGTCACGTGGGTATTAGGGCCTCCCAGAGCTTTCGCCAGAAAACTTAAAAAATTAAATTTTTTAATTCGCTTCTTTCAAAATGTAAGAGCTGAGTTTAAAACTCGAAACACTTCTCTAGTAACACATACATAATTGGTCAATACAACCTTCAGTCAGGATTACAACCTAGCTTCTCACACCACTTATGTTGTGTGCGTTAATTTCAAACATGACTGGATGAACCTACAGTTTAAAGTCGATTCTGGGCGACAGATTTTTAAGAAACTTTTTATGTCAATTTTATTTACTCTGAGTTTTTTCCAGAAATTTGCTGAGAGAAAGTCGCCGAAAAATATTTTTTCAAATTTCGTTTTGAATCGTGGCTTTACGTCTAATAAGCCGGCGACTTCTCTAGTAAACCAACACAATATTCACATGGCACTCTTCTCGAACCAAATGGGTTTGAGGCAATCGAAAATTTTGTTGGCAAATTACGAGAAGAACAGAGCTGGGTCATGCATTAGACTATCCAGGGATAACCTGAGATTGGTACCCAATCTTGTAATAAGGCACTGTGAACTCAAAACACAATTATTCAAAAGGGAGGGAGGTTGTTTCGATCCCAACATGTAGATTCTGGGACAATGAGAATAAAACATTGGAACACATTCTTGGAACCCAGAACGAAACACTTGAGCGCATATCAAGTGCTCGGCAAGGAATTATCATTGTCTACAGCCAGCAGCATTGTGAAGGAATTAGGCCATGAGGAGACATTACAAGGATACCGTATAAAGTTTGAGGGGAGTAAAATAGATCCTATGCTCGCAGTAATAAAGCACCTTTTAGCAGCGACAATAACTAGAGATTATGACAATCACAGCTTCTTGCGCTTGCGTGAGTATTTCAGCTAAAAGTTAAATGTAACAGATGAACCTGTAAACAGTATGCGATTGTATACGTATTTATAGTGATGGGACAAGGGTAAATACCCAAATGGTAAATTGGGTATTTAAAGGTAAATACCCAGGTATTTACCCAAGCACCTGCGTATTTAACCAAAATGTGGGTATAAATCAAATTAAAGAAAAATTAAAATAAATTGAAAGAAAATAATTTTTTATTATAAACTAACTTTTTAATAACAAATGATAATGATGAATAATTCATAAATTTAATCTTAATCGCTGTCGCTGTCAATATCCGATAAAAACTAATATCGAGTAGAGTGCGTGATTCCTGGTGAAGTTAAAGGGATATCGTCTTGAGTACATTCTAGTGAAGAATTCATGTTATTTTAAATTGAGTGGAGTGTGTGCTTTCTGCTGAAGGTGGTAAACTATTTTTAAAAAGCAAGCTGTGGGTGCTAAAGGAACGTTCAGTAGCAGCTGAAGTACAGGGAGCTGTTAAAATTCGAACAGCTAATTTGCTTAATTGCGTACTGCCACAAATTCCTTTCCACCAAGTTACTGGTGAAATCTCATCCAAACAGCTCCAGGCAAAAGATTTTGCCCAGAAATCATTTGTGGCCTTGTAATTGGCAAAATCTGGAATTACATTTATGTTTACGCCTGTGACATTGTGTGACGGATCAATATCACTTCCTTGTGCCTTAGGATCTAGCAAGTTCGCAGCTAAATGTATCGGTTTTATGGTTTTTTAAATCGTGTATTGAATATGGTTGATAGCACAGTTTTTTCGGCATCATTCAGCATTAAAGTTGTAGAAAACTCAAATTCAAGCTTACTTTTAATTTCCTTAAACGCGAAATATGCCCTGTGTATATTATATTCATTTGATTCCAGATTACAAATCCATTCTGCAATGCAACCAAATATGTATATCTGAGCTTAAATTTAATTGCTCCCAAAAGATTTCGCTAAGTAGCTGTGATTTTATATCCGCTTGTAGATTAATGAGTTCATGAACTGCTAAGACCTGAAGGGGTGCTTTAGTTTTTATTACACTCTGCATTGAATAGAAGTAACTTCCCCACCGCTGATTAGCGGTTCTTATTAAGAATTGTTGGTCTTGAAATGTATAAACAAAATACACATGTTCAAAATAAATTCCAAAATGTCCACATTTCTGTTACGCTACGTAACAACGAGTATTCGTTATTCAAATAAGTATTTACCCGAAATTAGGTAAATACCCGGGTATGAAAGTGGTTATAAATGAGTAAATACCCAGCGTTGGGTAAATACCCAGGTGTAACCCATCTCTACGTATTTACATTACTCATACGCCAGTTGGAAATGTATTTAAGATGTTGTATGAACCCAAAAGAAATAAAAATTTTTCTAGTCACCCAGTATTTATTTTCTTATGTCATCTTCCATTCATTTTCTTAACTTTTGTGGAATGATGATGAAATTTCTTGTTTCTATAATTCATTACTAACCCTTAAGAAATTTTACAAAGATCTTAATTAAACAAACAGCATTTGTTTTGTGTTGCAAATTAAATTTATAATACAATTTCAACTTCAACTATGTACGGGTACACATAGAAACATTCGGTTGGCAGTACAACAAGTTCAACTAGACTGGCAATACAAAGATATTCGTTTGTTTCTTTCTATTTTACAAGTCTATTGCAATAATAAAACTATGTATGCATGTATATAAATACAAAATAAAATGTAAATTAAATATAAAATACAAGTAAAAACTAAAACAAATAAATTAAATTGCATTGCAAAATGCATTGCAATGTAAGGCAATGAATTTTATGAAAATTTACTGATTATCTACAGAAGAAACTCTTTTAATTTTATAGAGTATTTGCCAAAAGTATAATTTAACACACATAGTTACCTAATATATATTAAAGAGTCCATATATTCTGTATAAATATCCTGTAGCTTATTTTTATTATCCTTTCTAAAAGTAACATTCAACTCTTGAGGACCTATTGGTACTTTATTCCGAAAAATGCAGTTTACGTTGTTGTTTTCTTCTGACTTTTTTTGGTTTTAATAAATATTATCACTGGCATAAAACATGATTTAATGTTACTTGGTATTGGCACAGATTCCAAATTACAATAACAACAAAACAAACAAAAAAAGAAGAGAAATATTATTTGCCACAAACACTTGAAGTACTATACTAAGAACGATTAAGTATCTAACTGTTTTGCTTATGATTGCTCTGCCACATTTTTTTCTCTTTAATAACCATGTTAGATGGGTGAAAAAATAAATTCTTTAACAAAGAAAAATGAAAAACTCTTCGCCAAAAATATCATTAATATTATCGACATATTAATACATTAGGTGTATTAAAAAGTATCCATTAATTTTGCAACAAAAGACTGTAGTTCGCGTTACAACGGGTGATTGTGTTGGAGTTTCAAATATTGAAAAAAAGGACGTAGAATATTTGCAAAACTAAATGAAATATATCCTTGGAATGATAAACTAATGACTTAAAGATTATTTCATGTAAAAATTACCCACGACTACACCGAAACTGGTTCATCCGTGAGGTGCATACTTCTTCTAGCTTTTCGGTCGATATCTTCCCAACGGCAGCTGTAATCTTTTCTTTCAGGTCTGAAATTGGGGCTAGTTTACTCCTGAACAAGAGAAACTCCAAGTATCCGCTTAAAAAATAGTCTAGTGGCATCAAATCATGTGATATTAGTGGCCAATACAGTGTTCCAAAATGCGATCTTAATTACTCACAGACTTTACTTACTTGATTACTTAATTAGTCATTACAGCACTTTAGTCAGCCACCTAGCTGCTCACACCACCCATGTTGTGTGTGGTAATTTTATCCATGAGTGGCAGGACCTGCTGTTAAAAGGCAACTGCCAACGGGTAGCTGTAGATAAAAAGGGAGTCACTTATGAAAACTAGAACTAAAAATGGTTGTCAAGACCATACTTAAAAAGGAAAACGCCCTTCGAAAAACAGCAAAAAACCTAAATCTCAATAAAATTCAACTCATTGAAGTGATTAGTGACCGATAGTGATAATTGGATCACTTAGGAAAATGTCAAGTGAAAAGGGTTAGCAAGAGGCTTTTGCACATACTATGAGCTCTGTCCCTACCATCAAACTCCGACGTATACTTCATCAGAAGCTTTGGAGGTATCTTAAAAAATCCTTATGAACCTACTTAACATTCTTTACGATTCGTGAATCTTAGAATCAGGCGGCTTCAGTTCTCCTTCAAATTATACATCGAGAAAGTACCAAAAGAAAGGAGAAATTAACTTCAAATCACGTAGAAAGGTATCGGAAATAACTGGAATCTAACGAGTGAGCATCATTACCACTACGTCCATTACAAAAAGGGGCTGTCGTTTCTAGGCAATGATATATGGCAACACCTTAATCAATAGATTTTAAAAGTTTGTTTTTATAATTTTTTTTCATATCTTTAAGGAGCATAGTGAAATCATTTCCTATATTTCTCATTATTTTTTTTTCATTGCTGTAGTTTCATCAACGATTTTTTTTCGGAACAGATAATTGGTTTACTATGACAATTTCTAGAATAAGAGAGTTGCCAACTCGCGTTCACAATAAAATGAAATATAAAAATGGTTTATTATAGTAGTGAGGAATTCCGGATTGAATCCAACTCTTTCTCAAGAAGTTTTGTTGCCTTATTGTTCTAAGACGATCGCTTCGATCAAACCCATCTCCATGCTAAGCCAAGGAGTTTAATGGCTATTTCATATAAAGGATCCGCCAAATAACTTTTTTTTTTGAAAATGCTTTAAAAAAAAACTACTGAATATTTTCTCAAATTTCTTTTTTTATTTGAAAATACAAACCTTCCGGTTAATAATGGAAGATAATTTCATTCAAATGGCTGCCTCGGCTGGCCATGCACTAGCCTACACCAGAAGATGCCGATTTTGTCAAAATGATGAAGGTCATTTTGATCTTGGCGGGTATGTAGACAAGCAAAATTGTGGCATTTGGGGCACAGAAAACCCGCACGCATACATAGAAAAGCCGACGCACCCAAAACGAGTCACTGTTTGGTGCGGATTTTGGTCCAGAGGCATAATTGGGCCATTTTTCTTCGAAAATGAGCAAGGAGTGGCCGTTACAGTCAATGGCGATCGTTATCGGGCCATGTTGAACGACACAGCCTAAGCTACACCTCGGAGCTGCGATTTGACACCGTTGGACTATTATTTGTGGGGTACCGTCAAAGATAAGTGTTACGCCGACAAGCCAGAGACAATTGACGCTTTAAAGGACAATATTCGTGAAACCATTGGTGAAATACAGCTGCACACAATCGATAATGTGCTTAAAAATTGGACCGATGGTGTAGGCTACTGCATATCCAGCCGAGGCAGCCATTTGAATGAAATTATTTTCCATTATTAACCGGAAGGACTGTACTTTCAAATAAAAAAAGAAATTTGAGAAAATATTCAGTAGTTTTTTTTAAAGTTATTTGGCGGACCCTTTAGTAGGTAGGATGGCACTTGCTTAGGTGAAAAATAATCAAAACGTTTGATTAATAAAATTCAAAATAGGCAATGAATTCAAATAAGATGTAAGATAAACTGTATAAACTAAGAGAACTCATTTATAATTTTTTCCCTTACCCCATATTTAAGAAAAATCTTGATATTCCTTACACTTCCCTTATTGTATACACACACTTAATGCAAGTTAATAAAAAACACAAACAAATTGTGAATTTTTATAAAATTGTAACGGAATAAAAGACGCAATCAAATGCTGTTACAAACATTCACATATATATACATACATACATACATACATACATACATATATGGTTACAAAATATTAATAAATTATGTATGGAAAGGTCCTTTTTCTTTATCCATAATGTTGCTAACACTACTGCTGCTTCCAACACTCATGCTGGTATGATTCTCATCTTTTTTGTCTGTAAAATACTCTCTTGGCCTTTATTACTCTTAAGGACATACACTCATACTCAGCCAAACATATAAACATGGAGTGTGTAGTATACATGCAGGAATAGAATATAAAACAGTGATTTTCTGTTGCCATGTTTTCCTTAACTGACCAAACATTTGCATTTTGTTATTGGCATTATCGTTGTCGTTGTTGTTGCCGTTGCCTTTGTTGTTCATGTTTGTGTTTTCAGTTTCTGTATTCGTATGTACGCAGAAAGGATGTTAAGAATGCCAAGTTTCTGTATCTATGTACACATACATACATACTTTTCTATCCACCCATATGTATCTGAAAGTGTTTTCTTACATGCACACACATGTTGAGTTCCTCCTGGTGTTTCTAATGCTGGAAATTGTCCGCTGCCAAACATTGTGAAAACTTTAGACACCAACCACATCATTGTAACCATTGAAGGCACTGCGGGAGGTAAAGGCGGAACGGCTGAGTGCGTTTGCTTGGGTACGTATGTACATATCATTATGTTCCTACGGTACATTAAAAGTACGAGGATGTATTGTATGTATATATTGACATTAACGCAAATTATATTGAGAAATAGTTTCTAATAGAGCAACTGCTTTATAGAGGCTGTACGCCTAGTAAATAGTTTTTGCTAATCGAAGGTATACTCTGTTTATGTTCAATTATGAGTCAACTGCACTCTAAGAGAGGAATTATAATGTTCTTTATAAAGCAAAAAGTACACACTATATTCCATAATCATCAAATCGTCATAAAAGCGTCTTAATGGAAAGAATAAGAAAAATATTCTACTTTTTTTGAAGTCGCCGTAGTCTAGTAGGTAGTGTGTTGGCTTATTAGACGTAAAAGCCAGGGCCCCAGGCCAGACATCAAGACAAAATACAAAAAGTATTTCTTCGGCGACTTCCTCTCAGCAAATTTCTGGCAAAAACTCTGACAGTAAATAAATTGCCATGAAAAAAGTTTCTCAAAAATCTGTCGTTCGAAGTCGACTTTAAACTGTAGGTCCCACCACTCATGTATAAAATTAACACACACAACATAAGTGGTGTGAGAAACTAGGACGTTGTACAATGGGTCAAGTCGACCTCCGGGTACTGTACTTGTCTTAATTGACAAGTACACGTCCTCTAACCTAACATAACCTTCTACTTTTAAGTGCATCACCTGCGGAATGTAAAAATTTTGGTTTTATAGCCAGCTATGAACTGATATGGTGTGACATATGAGGACGTGTCAAAAGTCCATCAATTTTTTATCATATACAAAATTTCTGGGATAATACAAACTGTTTACTTTTGTACATGATAAGCTCCTATGAGTTCTTCTATAGACGTTATCACAAGTTTCTCTTATTTTTGTATTAATTCCATAAGTTAAAATTTGTCGAGGTTATCAAAATAGGTAATGGGTTTTGAGATAATTTCAATATGACCAACACTGCACAAGCTATGGGCTTGCATGTCCAGAACGGAATACATTAAACAACATTTTTTATCATTAAAATTGGTGGTGCAAAGCGCCTATGGTATACGATTGACGTTATTTTTCTTAAAATATGCAAACACTCAAATGTATTTTAATAATCTAAGAAGTCTCGAACTCATTGAACCACCCTCGTATGGGCAAGAAGAAGAAGATAGGGGGCCTGAAAGAAAGGCAGTGAAAGCGAGCATTAGAGAGAAAGGGAGAGATAGAGAGAGAAGGAGAACGTAAGATTAAAGAAGAGATCAACCTTGTATCTTGTACCGTTTTTATCTCTACACCTGTGTTTCGATTTCTACAGAAATATACTGCATGGTTTCTTTTGAAGACTTCTGTGCTGCTGTCTTCACAAGATTTGTGTGAAGTTCCCTGCCGATATACCGTTTTTCAGGAGATGCATCGCTTTTTTAAAAGACTCCTTATCGCATGATTTTCTTTCACAAGACCCGTGTACAGTTTCCTCCAGAAAAGTACTCTACCGCTGTCTTTAGATATTCCCTGTACCGGGAAATGAAGCCTGATAATTAGAAATTTCTTAACCTTTTCTAATCGTTTCTTTTTTCTTCCTTCCTTTATCAAGCCGAAAAATATACTCATACATACATAATTGGTCATTACAACCCTTCAGTCAGGATTACGACCAAGTTTTTAACACCACTTATGTTGTGTGTATGAGTGGTGGGACCTACAGTTTAAAGTCGACACCGAACGACAGGTTTTTTGAGAAACTTTTCATGGCAATTTTATTTACTCTCAGAGTTTTTGCCAAAAATCTGCTGAGAGGAAGTCGTCGAAGAAATACTTTTTGTATTTTGTTTTGATGTCTGGCCTGGGGCTCGAACCCTGGCTTTACGTCTAATAAGCCAACACAGTACCTACTAGACTACGGCGACTACTAAATATACTCAGATTCTATTATTATTAAGACCCGGTTAGCCAAACGTCCACGGAACGTAATGGAACGTACATACGTTCGATTTTAGAATACGAAAAGCAATGAGAGCGATTACCGAATAGTAATTTTATTTCGGTAAGCGTTTACATTGCTCTTCATATGCTGAAAACGAATGTACGTTCCATTTCGTCCCGCGGACGTTTGGTTAACCGGGGCTTTATTTTACCTTCACCTCAACATATTTTATTCACCACCTAACCAAATGCGTAAAATGTACTTATTCCGGGCACAATCCTTTTAATTTCACCATTGGAATGAGATAAAAGTATGGTAATGATGTGCATTTTTGTGGTAGGAAACGTGTTACAAATTCACCACCACAAAATACTCATTTTACTCTAGAAACACACCATTTGTTGGGAAATTATCGTTATTAATTAAAAACTCTTGTGGTGGAATAGGAGGACAATAAAGACTTAAAAAACGCATAGTTGCACGGTTGAGGAGAAGAGGTGGATATGGGTTTTGAAAACGGTATGTTTGAATTAAATTGGAATGACAGTGCCTGCTGGTGAATTGCTGCTACTTTACTGGAACACAAAAATAAAGCGGTTTAAGTGGTTTTAACAGGTAAAGAACTTGTTTTCCTGTGACATATTGCTTTTCAAAACCCTATTCTAGCACAGGGACCTAAAAACTCTCCTTTTTCCCTCTCACGTGCAAAGCAATAAATATTTTTAAAAAACAATATTATCATGTGTGTATATATGGATTTTTGTTTTAAACATTTATTTCTAAACTTTATTTAGTTTTTTACATTATTTAGAGACTAGCACACTATACTTATCTCTCTATACATTATTATACACATATGTACGTGATATGATTAATTATATGGTTTTGAAAATGTTGCTTTTTGGTTTCTTTCGTTTCTTTGGTTTCATTCGTTGGTACTACTACTTACTAATCTTCAATTGGTACAATAAAATTTAATTAAAAAAATAATTTTGATATTTTGGTTTTGAAAATAGTTTCGTTGTTTTTTGTTTTGTTTTTCATCGGTGTTTTTAAAGTTTCATTGTTGATAAGTTTCTTTGTTGTTGTTTTTGATTTCCAACATTTAAGTACGTCCTGGTGCACTGGGTACATACTTTTCCGATGGTTGATACTGCCATTGAGCACAAATGGCATCCTGTTCGGTTTGATTATAGCCGGCTCTGGAAATGTTCATAAAATTATGGCATAAAGAAAAATAGAAAAATGCTTTTTATTAAAGAATTTATTTTTCAAATAAACAAAAAACAAAATAAAACAAACAATACGATCCTTAAAATAAAAAAACTTTAAAAAATTGCTCTGTTTTCCCATGTATTGTGGGGGAAACATATGTATCTTTTCATTGGTTTCTTTACATGTATTACTCTATGGCAAGCTTGGTAGTCCCTGCAACTACCTGGAAGTATAGCTAATACAGTATCATTTGCATTCCCTTATTGTGTTGCAGCGATTAAAGTGCTTGGCTAGAAACCCAAGCATCTCAGGTTCAAATATCCCCAAAGAGGATAACATCAAGGATCCAACATCATAGAAATGTAAGGCAGCTCTACTTCTTAGTGCCCCACACTCTATGCAATAATCTAATAATACATATTATAGGTTGGATTCTGTTTAGACAACGACCAATGGCAACCCTTTCATTTTAGAACTTGTTACACGAAACCAATCACTTGCTTAACTAGGCAAATCTTAATTATTTAAACTTAAAGAACGAAAAGTGAGTCTGAATAAGAAGATGGAAATATTTTCGGATTGCTTTATGCTCCTTAAAGAATTTTTTGCTCCTTAAGAACATTTTAATAATAATTTCGACAGATAAGAGAATGTGATAACCAAAGTTGGTAGCCATATAGGGCTCGTTGCGAGTGGTAACGTTCCATTTTTCGCAAACGCAGAGAGGAGTAAAAATTGAAATTGTCAAATCCAAGTAAATCCTGGCACGTTAGTTTGCGTGGTTATAATATTTGTGTTTACATTCACAAAGTCTAATAGCAAAGTTACACTAAGGCCAGCATTTAGGCCCATAAGTAAGGCTGCTAAAAATTATTAACAAATTAAAATACATTGTGTGACGTCATTTCCCACAGATGAGCAAAAAATTAAAATTCCTTGTGCGTGATATAATCCTTAGTTTAATCATTCTAAGTACGCCAAAACACATTGTAATTGAAGTCCATGAAGGCTGTTTCAAAGGGTATTACGAAGACATAGAGACTTCCAGCAAATTGTTTTTTATATTAGTCGACAATAAATTAGTTTGGCGTCTAATTTGGCTGTGATATCACCACCCCCCCCCCCTATCGTACATTATTCACATAAGAAATAGTTTTTCAACAGCGCAATACCAGACCACATGTGTGAAATATCAGGATGATATTGAGAAAATTCTTCTACATCCAACTGACACCACCGGTAGCTATCTAGGGCGACCAATTTTGTTGATGATATAATCGCCACAATTGTAGAAGCATGCAAAAATCAATTTTAGCAGTTGTTTCCCAAAGGAAAAGGAGTTTCTACGAAACAGGCATAGTTAAAGTAATTAATTTGAAAACAGAGGTAAACTAAATGCTTGCGAAGGATAAGATAAGATGATTGTAGCTTGTATGCTGAATAGAACTTTTAACTTTTGTTGCGCATTGTAATGATATGATTCGTTGATGGAATGGTAAAATGAATGATTAAAATTTAAAAAGAATGTTAAAAGGAAATAAAACAAATTACGAGTACGTATGGATGTGTGTACATTAAATTTTTTTTAATTTATTTTTAAAAATTTAAAACTAAAATACTGTCAAGGAAATAATGATAGGAATAAAACTAAAAGAGGGTAAAATAATATGGCATTACTAACTAAAATAAAACATGAGTACAAGGTTTTATAACATAAACAAATGGAGTTGTCTGCCAAGCTTTAAAAATATTTATTAAGGTTGGCAGCTCTAATTAGGCGTATTCATTAGGATAGGAAATAAAGATGAGCTTAAAAACTATTTTTTACAAATGAAAAATTTTGACAATCAGTCTTTTTTTAATGCTTTTAAATAATAGAAGAAAGAGAGAGTGAGTGAAAGAGAAAATTTTCTTAAAAATTCCAAAAATTATTTGGTGTTACCGGTCGCCTATATTGATAGCCATAAGGCCGGGCTTCATATCTCGATGGTGGTCTGTTATAATAATTGGAATTTGCCGGTAACTCCCGGCTTACTGGAGATTTCAAACTATCCCAAACACCACGCGGACTTTGTACAATTTCTCGAAACAGATTCCTAGCGGCCAAACCCACCGAGGCCAGTGTAACGCCTACACGACGTTTGACATTTGCAAAAGGATTTGAGTCTTCTAAAGAGCGGCCCGAAATATAGTTATTGGGATTGGAATAGGGACTAGCATAGCCATAAGGATGAGAAAGAATTTTCTGTATAATATTGCCAGCATTAGGTGGCACATATAAATCGGCTGCCCGAAATTCAATCTCACATTGATTGGCTCTATAAAAGAAATTCTCAAACCTTTGATGGGCCGAACAAGGACTTCTCTCCTGGAAACAGGTAACCTGGACCACATTGTAAAATATGGCGCCCAATGTATTGGCGGTTTCTGAAATCAAAAATAGATAAAAATTATTCCAATTTTTTAATAAAAATTCCTCGTAACTACCGGTATTAAGAGACTGCAAACAACGCCTTAGACGGGCATCACAATCGCAATGGGAACGCGTAAAAGTGCCGGTATTGCACAGACCACGCCTACACTCGCCCACATTTAAGACATTCGGACAATGATCATGTTCACGACAGCAACGATCTTCATCGGCATGGAAGCCCAAGTCATTGTAATCCGTAGCTGCAGTACCTATTAAAAAAAATTGAAATTAAAATTCATTTACAACCTCCACAGCTCTACTTACCCGGTCCACACCATTTCGTGCCTGGATAAATAAAACCTAAACCGCCACGAAATTCAGTGCCATGAGAGCCGGCATTTAAACAAACATCCTCCAATTCCATTACGGACTCTCTGGGTACCTGACGTATGCGTCTAGGATCAGATTGCAGCAACATGCGTTGTATGTCGCCCCTGATGAATGCCAAAGAAATATTATGATTTTATCTACTCAACAGAATCTAAGAAAATATAATTTACCGATCCGTATGCATTTTACAAAATGGATAACGTGATGATAATTCCACCATTACCGTCATGGTTATATCCGATATTAAAACCGCTGAGCTGTTCACTGATTTTATGGGCATCGTTACAAATAATGCCACTGTCAGCACCAGTATAAATAGTTTCATGGACATGCTAAAATGATTTCAGAAAGGAAATATTTATTTTTAAATATTAAAGAGATTCTAAAAAATATATTTAAAGAATAAATACGGAAATGTTTGCACTTTAATTAGAGACATTCTGTAAATTTGTGAAACTATTTTATTTGGAATAGATTTACATACGTTTTATTTACTAAAAAGACTGGATGCGGTGAAAATAAAAAAATTACAAGACTGTGTTATGTTTGTAAAATCATAATTTAAGAAAACGTACTCCTATCGGAACAAAATTTTGGAAGCTTGGTATTGTATTTCCCCGGGAATTCATTCCATTTTTTAAGCGTATATAATAGAATTCATTGTTTACTTTCCTAGCTACCATCAGACATGTTGACGAAACAAAACTACTGTCATGCCAGAATCTTGGGTATAGTAGATCTGAATCCTCTTATAACCTCTGATAACGGTTCACGCCTTCCAGAGAACGTACAAGTACGCACTGACGAATTCAGATCACGCAACAAAGTCGTATTACAAGTTTTTTGAAGTACATTTCAGACTGAAATATTGGTTATAAAGATTTCCGTTGCGGGAATCCGGTATCAGAGAATTTCGTATATCGAGTAGTAGTATATGCCTATTTTTTAATTAGAGTCCTAAAGCGTGCGTATCTAAGATTGTTCAAGAATACTTGGTGTATCTGTAGAACAAGAAATTCGACGGTTACCCTCACAAACATTATTTATTTGCAAAAGAAAGCTGGAATGAATGAATAGTGGACCTTTATCAGACAAATCTGGCCTCCGGTGAATATATGCAACACAAAATTTGTGTAAAACCCAACATCATAGAAGTTATAACGGGTCAACGTTCTCAGGGTGTATACGATGATGGGTAAGAACAGGGGCCCACATTACATATTATCTGTCATTGTCCGGCACATGGAAACCTGCAGAGGAAAGATGATTTCGATAGAAGCCACACCTTCATAAAGCTGTTTTGACGGTTTGGAAACGCGCACCGGAATTATAGTTGAAAGACGTAATACGTACTATTAGTAAAGGGTCAGCCAAATAACTTTTTTTTTTAGAGAATGCTTTAAAAAAAAAAAACTACTGAATATTTTCTCAAATCCGGTTAATAATGGAAAATAATTTCATTTAAATGGCTGCCTCGGCTGGCCATGCAGTAGCCTACACGATCGGTCCAATTTTTAATCGCATTATCGATTGTGTGCAGCTGTATTTCACCAATGGTTTCACGAATATTGTCCTTTAAAGCGTCAATTGTCTCTGGCTTGTCGGCGTAACACTTATCTTTGACGGCACCCCACAAATAATAGTCCAACGGTGTCAAATCGCAGCTCCGAGGTGGCCAAACGACATCAGCTCTACGGCTGATAATGCGATCTTCAAAAACAGGGCGCAAAACATCGAGTGTAGCTTCGGCTGTGTGGCACGTAGCGCCGTCCTGTTGAAACCAAATGTTGCCAATATCCTCCTCTTCAATTTTTGTGAACAAAAATTCGTTCAAAATGGCCCGATAACGATCACCATTAACTGTAACGGCCACTCCTTGCTCATTTTCGAAGAAAAATGGGCCAATTATGCCTCTGGACCAAAATCCGCACCAAACAGTGACTCGTTTTGGGTGCGTCGGCTTTTCAATGTATGCGTGCGGGTTTTCTGTGCCCCAAATGCGACAATTTTGCTTGTTTACATACTCGCCAAGATCAGAATGAGCTTCATCTGAAAAGATGATTTTTTTGCCAAAATAGGCATCTTCTGTAAGTCGATCGCAAACGCATTGGATGGTCCATATTCGTTCAGCGGAAGGATAAAACTAATTATCTGTCAAATCAGACATGAGCTAAGTGTTACCATTCACGAAATAAGCACTAGTTGAAAAAAAACGTTAGATGGCATACCAGATGTTACAAGAAGACCTTATAGAACCCAAGCAAACCGTAATTTTGGAGACGGCTGTTAACTTCATCTAACCTAGTAAATTCAATGAACCGGCAATTACAAAAGATTGCAATGTGATGAGGACATGAAATAATACAAGCATTTAATGATAATATTTATAAGACGCAAATTATATTATGCCCTGTCCCTATTATTTTTTTCCAGACATTATTATTCAAATTATTGAGAAGAGATTGATGAAATAAAAGTTGTGGTTTAGAGAGGGACACAAACAGAGCGAAATATACTTATAATACAAATTGTTAAAGGACAATTTAAACACAATACGATCCACTTAACTCAGCTCAATGCTATGTTAATATTGAACCATTAAAATGTATGCAAAAAATATGATTTTCTTTTTCGTATACGTTATTTTTTTGTTCCTAATATGACACGGCAGCGATATCAAAAGAAATCAACAACCTATTAATTACTTATACAAATCATAATTAATAATCTATCCATCTACCTACCTATCTATCTATGAACATATCTGTCTAATGCTCAAACATTGAAATGTCAAAAATTGCAAACACAACAAAAACAACCAATTCAAATTCAATTTAATGAAATCCAACAGTCAACATACATTTATCATTAGACATCGTCACTCAGTAATAGTTTAACAATATGAAATACAAGTGACGTTCAATGTCAATAGTTTTAAACGAAAATTAACTTGTTTCTTTAAAGATTAAAAAAATAAAAAACATTAACAAAAAATAAAAAATAAATAAAGCGCTGATTGAGAACATTGACCAGAGTAGTTTTAACAAAATAACTACAAAGCAACCTACAGTAAATCATTATTAACGATCATTATGACAATTAAAACAATAATAATTGTAAACATTGCTTGTAAATGTCAAATTTTATTAGCCGCTTAAAATGTTTTCTTGAAAACAAGTGTCATTCATTTGTTTACTTATCCGTACGACAATTAAAAAATTTTTGTTTACGTTTTATAGTAGGCACTATAAACTTGAACTTGTAATTCCTTTGTTATACTAACAATGTTTCCCTTTAACTGTCAAATTATTTGCCGTTTATTTTGTGTTTTATTTTCAATTTCTTTATTTGTTTAAACTGAACTGGTTTTTTAATATGTATTATTATGATAAATATTTATGCACTTCTTGCTTAAATGGTTCATCTTAGGTTTTATAATTGTATGGTTCCGCATGGTTTTATTATAAATTGTTTATATAGACGACGCCATATCAATGACAAAAGATAAATATTTATTGAAACTTTATTTAAATTTTACTTCATTTAGTTTCAAATTTTATTGTTATTGTTCCCATTTTCAAAAGACGTCAACATATCCAGTCCATTGACCGTTTAAATAGTTTTATGTTAAAAAGAGAAAATCTCTCTCTACTTCAAAACCGTTATTAGATTTTTACTAATTCCAGATCGTATCTAATTTACGTTTTAAACAAATGTGAGAATGTAAAGTGGTGGAAAAAAATAAAGACACACCAAAATCTCAAAGTTTTCAAAAATATTTATTTACCACCAGATATGTATGTATATAAAACAAAGCATTCATTTTAACTTAAATATGTTCAAATTGTTAGCATAAGCAATTGCTTAGAAAAAATAATAGGGACATTTAGGGCCATTATTACAACTTGCCGTTAACTAAAGGGAGGATTTTAACGGGCAGATAAATTGTTTTTCGTTATTATGAGAACCCAATAAGATAAAAGTGATCGTTAAGCTAAAGGGAGGATCATCTTACTATTAACATTTAAAGGTCACTTTATGTTTGGACTTGTCATATTGTATATTATTTTCATTATGGCAACTTCAAATTTAAACAAAATGAGCATATAAAACAAAAAAACGAATCCCGCGGTTGCCACTGCGTTAAAAAAAACTTGTATAATTGAGCAGTTTTATCGACATTGCTCCGGCACTGCCATATTTTTGAAAAAATTTATCTGTAAGTTGTAATAACGGAAATAAGTTAAAGGTAACTTTACAGTTCCCTTTAGCTAAAGGTACCTTTAACTAAACCCAAGTTTAACGGTAAGTTGTAGTAATGGCCCTTAATCATCTAAATTAGTTCAAACTCTAAAGGCGCTTCCGTTAATTTAATTTTGGCAATTCTATCGGCCCCTCTTTGGCTGATTATGATCTATCCCTTGTCATTTCTGTCTAGTTATTTAGTGCTTTATAGGCTCCTCATTTGTTATATCCCAGAGCTTTAAATTAGAAACATAAGTGAGGCGTAAAAGCACGTCAGATGAGGTGTTCAGAATTTTTTGCAGTCTCTAGACTTTTTGAATTTTCTCCCGAGATGCTTGATGGGGTTTGGATCCACTGTATAACAGGTACTGGAATTTCCTAAATCCACGATTATTAATGTTCCAGAGAAAAATCATTGTCCTGCTTAGAAAATGTAGGAGGCGAAAAAGTACGTCAAATCCTTGTTCATAACTTTTTGTGGTCTCTAGACTTTTTGAATTTTCTTTCACGGTGCTCGATAGAGTTTTGTTGCACTCTATAAGGGGTACTTGAGTTTCTTAAATACACGATTATTATGCGACCCCTACGCGTTGGGATTAGTTGTACAACATGTTGAATCAAGTGTTCTTCACGCGTTTCGATTTTTATACCAAATTGTTATTGTAGCATCATATTGATCGTCGGTTGAATGAAAATCAAAATTTTTCCGTCTTCAAACAACCGACAAACAACCAGCCATTCAACATAAGAATTGTTTGTACAAAATAATTACGTTGTACAGCCAGTCGCAACGTTTAGGGGCCGCATTACTATTCCAGAGGAAAATCATTGTCCTGCTTAGCATTTCTTTATTGGCAAAGGAAAGCCCTTCAGAATATCCACGCTATCTTGAAGTCCCTTTTTATTGTGTGGCTTAATATAACTCAGCACATGTATTTATGAAGGAATTAATCTTTGAAGTCTGAATTAAAAGATTATTATCACGTTTCATACATTTTCATGCTCTATTCTCTGTAGTTTTCTTTAAGTGCATTACACATTTTACTTCATATCTTTTATTTCCTTCGCTGCTGTATATTGTTGTATATTTACAGTGGTTTTTACTTTATTTACATTTTTTTTAATTTGTTACACAGTGTTTTTTTTCTAAGTAGCATGTGGTAGTTAGTTAAGCTTTATTAAGTACGCAAAACTCACTTACAGATCGTTTACTTATGTTTTTAGGATATTGATCTATCAATTTCAATATCAGTTAACAAAATAAATTTGTTTATTTTTAAAATTCCTTTCCTTGTTGTTTTATAAATCATTGTGCAAATAATTTAATTTATTTTCGTATTTAACTTTTATGTTTTTGAAACATTTTAATGGCTGTTAAAATATATTTGAATGCCATTTTCTAAGCAATGTTTTTCGATTTTTTTTTCAAATTACAAACCTTGACAGTGATATTAAAAATAGTAGTGAAAAAATGCAGTTGAAATTAAAAATTTAAATTGTTTTTAATTGTTAAACATAATCTGAAGTCGAAGTAACTTTCTGTCAACGATATTTACAGTAGTTTGTTTAGAGTGACTGCCGAGAACCGAATGAAGTCTTAAGATAAGTTTATGTTTACAAACTTCTAATACAAGACTAAAGCAACGGTATTTTTTTTAAAGGTACAAGTAACCTTTTATGGTATTGTTACAAAATTGGGTTTCACGCTAGATAGAAGGTAAACACAGAGCCAGATAGCCAGAGCATAAAATTTTGCCAGCCAGTTGTGGCCATGATCATACTACTGTATACAACTTTAATGAAAACCATGTCTAATACTTTTTTGTTTTGAAGTCAAATCGTTTTTCAATTCATCCGCAAAACCATCATCTTAAGGTTACAAAGACAAATAAAAAAATTGGTGCAAATTTGTTAAACAACCAAATAAAATAATCCCACGCTGTGCTTAAGCTGGCAGGGAACATTAATTACATTCTTTGAAGACAATATTAGACCAAGAAAATAAATATAAAAAAACAATGTGTTAAGGTGGCCAGATATCCATGGTTTGTTTCCAATAAGCATATTCATACATTATGTGGTTACGCAGGTGAGTAACAATGTGCCTCGTATTTCACAGTGATTTATTTGTTATGCAGTGCCGTTTATCTTCAGTGGGAAGTATTCAGATTAATGTTGATGAGAAAGTAATCCTTTTGATGGTTAGTGATGCATAACATCAGATTACCCAGCAGTTGATACGAAATTTAAAACGTAAGACTTCTTAAAGCGGAAAAAGTGCCCGCGCTCTACATATACAGTAAAGTCAATGACTAATCTGCCAATATACTATCTAACCTATAATTAGTACCCATATAGATATATAAATTATAACATTTTTTCAGTGTTATTTTATTATTCCTTTGCGTTTCTCTAAAGGGCAGAGGATCTGACAAAAAATATCTCCCCCATTTTCCTGTTTCAGTCTCAATTATAAAATTTTTCAACTAAACAGGCGATTGATCTCTTGTCGCAGAACAACATGATTACCATACGCTGTTCCAAAGGAATAACGTTATACGTGAAAATGATTGGGTATTGTGGTGAGGAAATGTGCCCATAGAGTTCTACTCTTTTCCAAGAAGATGCCCCAGGTGAACTTTATGGGTTTTATAATTGATTTGGATTCGAATACTATGATTAAGGTCTGTTTCTCTTCTTGCGAATTCGAAGCTCGAGCTGCTTCTTTTTTCTCGGTGTAGTCTTTATATTTTTGCCACTAGAATATCTTCGTAAATAATACAACAACCTTATATTTGAAAGAGCAGGACACATGTTCTGTTTAAGTTGGACTATTGAGCAATGACCTTTATTAACTAATCGCTGACTTCTTTATGCGTAAAATACATTTTTCTTTTTCATTTTATTTTATTCCCTAGTTTTTAAAGTGTGTTTTTGTTTGTTTCACTCCTTGGTTTCTGACGCCAAAGATATTCATAAATAGATATAGCGCAGTATCTCAATTCAAGGTTTAGGTATTCTGAAATTTTTGAACGCCCTTTTCTAAATATATGTATATGCTTTTGCCATCTAAGCTGAACAATAAAATACTTTACAAAATCTATCAACGTTCTAGTGAAAATCATTTTTCAAAAATCATTATATTATTAATCTTTTTTAAAAAATATCGTGAATATTTTAAATATTATTTTTCTTACTAATTTTCATTTAATTTCATCATAAGTAGTTTAAAAAGGGACCATCTGGCCACCTTATAATTAATTTTAAGGTTATTGTACTAAATAGCGTTTTTGTTTTGCTCTTCTTTTGTTGTATTTCTGCAATTCACTAATTTACAACAACAATCTCAAGACAATACACAATTAATCTTTCCTTTATTATTGTTTCTTTCATTTGTAAACAATAATAAATAAATTAAAAAAGAAAGAAAATCTGTTGTTAATTGTTGTTGAAAAAATAACAACAATGTTATTGTTGTTACACATATGCATCCATACATATTTGAGAATAATGTTTGGGAGTATGCTAAAGAGTGCTTCCGTAACACAGTGTTGTTGTAGGTCAAATATGTTATTGTATTCGTTGACTGGTTGTTTCACTTAATACGGACTTGTTTTACGGTATGCTTCTTGAATCTGTTTTGATTTTTAGTATGATCAGAGCCTGGTTTTGTTATGTTTACATTTTCGTTTACGGTTTAGTGTACATATGTGTGTGTGAAGTTCACACTGCTAGTTGAGCAAGAAGTGGCGTGTGAGGAAGTCTTAAAAAATATTTTAAAGCACTTTAGAGGTAAAGGTCAGTTTTTATTTTGTTTTTATTGCGGCGTTAAAGTTACTTCCAGTTATAAAAAAAGATGAGAAAAAAATGTTAATTTGAAAAAAATCAAAATAATAACGACACAATAAAACGTACATTGTATTCATTTAAGCCTTAATTAAAGGTTAAGAATTGATGTACTAATGCAAGTGATATCAGGTTGGCAATTTCTTTAAATATTTTTCATATGGTAATTCCAGTACAGACATAGATAGATATGTAGATACGTTTGTATTTATTTTGTTCTATAAAGTATTTTAAAGAATTGAATTGAAAATGCTATTCTTTCCCAAAAAAAATTTTAATATATACTCAACAGACTTTTTTATGCTTACAACCCAGCACGGAGGCAGTCAAAAGTAAAAGTATTGCCTTAAAGGATTTCATAACATACAAAAACAAAACTTCATGACATACAAAACTGTTATTAGGCTAAGAATTCAAAAAAATGCACTTTCCAAAGATTTCACAAATAATAAACAGGCTTTTTTATGAAATCGAGGGTACATATATGATATAATACACTTTTTTTCAAATACACGTTACCAACGGACATAATATATTATTGGCACATTTCTTTCAAACGATTATCTCATCAATATTATTGTTTTTATTATTGCTTTAGTTGATTTAAGAAGCATCATTAAGATTACGCAGTTTCATTGATCAAACTTTCCTAGCTAAGCATTTCTACTAAAGCAGATCCTAGATTTGCCATCTACAGTTGCCTAGAAACGATCTCCTCTGCTAAATATATTGGGTTGATGTATTGGATGGGCCCAGCTTTCCCAAGAGGAACGCTGCCATGTTGTTCATAATTCGTTATTAATTTTATTTTCTCTGGTTGATCAAAGGGGCTTCTTTTGGTGAGAATACAGAGGCTCTCCATTTTTAAAATTCGATTGATAATAAATGATTGGAAGCTTAGTTTTGTAGTCCAGAATCAAAGTATTTGCTTAAAAACCTAAATTAAATGTGTCGAAAGGCTAGAGGCTTTCAAACAAACAGAGGAGTTTTATTATGCCCAAAACGTTAAAGGTTTGGAGAAAATTTATGTAGGCAATCATTGAGTCTCCATTAAACGTAAAATCAGTAGCTTGATTGCAATTTATTTTACAATTTCCTGTAAGTGAAATGTGCTTTTTGAACTGAAGCATCGTTTTATGATCATTACATAACATACCTAATTGGTCAGTTTAAAGTCGACTCCGAACGACAGAATTTGAAAAACTTTTCATGGCAATTTTATTTACTCTCAGAGTTTTTGCCAGAAATCTGCTGAGAGAAAGTCGCCGAAGAAATACTTTTTGTATTTTGTTTTGATGTCTGGCCTGGGGCTCTAACCCTGGCTTTACGTCTAATAAGCCAACACACTACCTACTAGACTACGGCGACTTCATACAATCATAGCTCAGAAGTATTTAAACCGATCATAATCAGTGGTTAAGAGAATCACGTACGTCTATACGCACAGCCAATTGTCAACTTCAGCCTCGACTTACTCCAGGTAGTATGACACTTTAAAGTTCTCTTACTAACCACAGAGTGGAAACCAATACATCGGAACGGAAGATTGGCTTCCTCAATACCGCATTCCTAGGTAATTAAAGGTTGTACATTGAAGTTAACAGAATTTCATAAGTACATACATATGTACATAATTACTCATTACAATCCTTCAGTCAGGTTTACACCTAGCTTCTCACACCACTTATCTTGTGTGTGTTAATTTTATGCATAAGTGGCGAGACCTACAGTTTAAAGTCGACTCCGAACGGCAGATTTTTTTGAGAAACTTTTTATGGCATTTTATATTTACTCTGAGAGTTTTTGCCAGAAATCTGCTGAGAGAAAGTCGCCGAAGACATATTTCTTCACATTTCGTTTTGTTGGAGATGCTTGACCTGAGGTTTAAACCGTGGCCTCACTTCTAAAAAGCCAATACACTACATACTGAATTACGGCGACTTCATTTCATAAGTAATCGTATGAAAAACCTCTTGACTTTTGCATAACAATAGTTCCTCTGTTACTGCCAACGAATTTAAGCTTGTAAGACGGTTTATTGTCCCCAAAAACTAAAGAGAACGGTAAATGAACTTAACCCTAAACTATAAAATGCCTATCGGGTGATTGCAACTCTATAAAGAATTTCTAAAATTGTGTAGAAGAGAGTCTAATTGCAAATCAATAGAATAATAATTACAAAGAAATTTCAACAATACTATGTTTTAATTCACTTTTTGTTTAAGATGCTAAATAACACGTTCATACTTCACTGAATTGTCAAGTAAGAGAGAAGCAAATAATCATCTTAAGTTTGCACTACAGAGTACCAGTATAACTCTACTTATACTCCAACAGGTTGACCTTAAAAAATATGTTTCATTATTATTATTTTATTTCTTTTTTTTTCGATTTAAGTGTTACAGAATCTTTAAACTTGAAAAAAAAAGTAAAAATGTTTTATTCCAACAGTCCTTGTCAAAAAAAACCGGTATAATGGTGGCATTAAGTGTATTTATGCGTTTTCTTTTTTAAATTTTTTTATTGTAATTATTCTTTAACAGAATATTCATATTCAACTATAAACTTAAGTGGTTAGAGAGAGGCCGAAAAGTAGGCAGGCTGGCAGGCCGACATGTTATTGCTTAATTAGTTTAAAACAAAAACAAAAAACGTTGTTTTTCATATTACAACCGGGTCTGCGATTTCAGATTGCAGGCTTGACACTGTGACATTGAAAAATCAACCACCTTCTAAAAGTCGAATTTTTAAATGTTTTTATTTTTATTTTAATTTTTGTTTTTTTATTTCAGTTTAGATTTGATCTTAACCCAAACATTGTGTATAAAATAAACCAGTTTTTTGTTTTTATAAATTGAATTTAATATTTCATTATGTATTTAGTTTTCATTTTAGTTTTTGTTTTTATATTCATTTTCTGTAAATTTTTGAAATAGTTGAACAACGAAATAAAAACCGTTTTTTTAAATAAAATTTTTGGGTGGATATGCTATTGCAGTCCATTATTTAACAATTAAAAATACATATCAACAAATATTCAATTAAATAATTTAATTAAAATGAAATTTACACATTTGTTAACCTTAAATACAACTACTAAGTCAGGTTTAAAGAAATAACGCTCCCAAATCGTATCACAAACACATTCAATTTGAAATTTTCAAGCCTCTGTGCATTAAAGCGTTATTAATATCCATGCACAAAAACAATATCGTATACAATATGGAACTAATTTATTAAATACGAGGGTGGGCCAGTAAGTAAGTGAATTTTTATTATTCCGCACCTCTTAAGAGCAACACTGCTCCTGTCACAGGCATCTGTCGATTAATTCCTTTCAGAATTTAAACGAATTGTGTCATTAAGATTAAGTTTTTGTCCGCTTTATAGGTAGAGAAAATTCAATCTGTACTTTAAAAATGAGGGTAAAAAATCAAAAAAAAAGGCAAAACCACAGCCACTGCCATTTGTTTTTGTTTTGCAACTTCGAAAAATGAAGACAGCCGTACAACCAACAAATTTTCTTCCATATTTTATCTCAACGTCATATACCCTCATTACATATTAAATTTACACGATAATATCAACTTCCTTTTACACAAAACCTAGTCATCATGCACGACTTTCAATGCCGTCTAAGCCTGCCTTAAGCATTTCACTCACTAAAGCTAAACTTTACGAATAAGAAACTGGAGAAACGTTGGAGAAAGTGTTTAAAGCTCAGAGAACGATCTTATCAGCCACTTACCCGAAAACCTGTATATGATTCAAAAAGTCATGCTGTTATTGACCCGCCCTCGTATGTAGACCTAATAGACAGCCATATCTTACAAAAGTTATGTAAAGAGAGAATATACCGACAACAAAATGATGAATTGCAATAAAATCGACCCAGATCTGCAGAGTGGTGTGACACTTGATAAAAAAAAGTGTGCCATTTACATCATTTTCATATGACAACAAACATAATCGTAAAGAGGTGACCAAGCCCGTGTTAATACTAAGGAAAGCTTAACTGTGCTTTACATACATAATTGGTCATTACAATCCTTTAGTTAGGATTACAACCTAGTTTCTCACATCAATTACGTATTGTGCGTTAATTTTTTACATGAATGGCGGGACCTACAGTTTAAAGTCAACTCCGAACGACAGATTTTTGTGAAACTTTGCAGGCAATTTTATTTACTCTCAGAGTTTTTGGCAGAAATCTGCAGAGAGGAAGTCGCCGAAGAAATATTTTTTTGTATTTCATTTGGTTGGAGATGTCTGATCTGGGGTTTTAACCGAAGCCTAAAGTCCAATAAGCCAACACACTACTTACTAGACTACGACGAATACAACTGTGCTTTAGCAAAGCTTTTATTTCGGGCTTTGCTATTAACAATTGGACTCCCTGTCTGTAGAATAAGTATTTTAGTCTATCACGACAACGTATACCACAAAGTCAAGGAGAAACTAAATGCAAGTTCTGCTGTTGCCGAATAAGTTTATTCGTTTGATTACAAATCAGACTTCGTAAACAAAATTGTAGTCCTTCTCATTTTCTATCTAACAGTTGAGCTGAAAAGCTCTTAGGCTACAATGCAGATAGTGCTGCTAGTATTAAATTCACATGAATCTTAATTAAACCTAGCCTACAAAAAATACGTGTACAAGTTAGTTTGAGTACCATGGCACTAATGAATAAGAATGACGGCAAAATTTTATGAATTTGTTCAGATCTGGAGAATACAGACGATGCGGAAGCAAAATTCAAAACCCTTTGAACTTTTCAGCCCAATTGGGCATAATTCATTACCTCACTACTTACGCTTTAAAACTTTCTAAAGCAAGCAGCATTATAAACGTTACATAGGAAATATCATTAGTTGCACCTATTTAATAGCCCTGATTATGGCTATGCTAAGAGTCATAATAATATTCAATTAACACTTTTATTTTTTTTTCAATATTAATTAATAAAAATAATTGTTTTTCTCTTTCAAATGTTGGCCATTAATCTTTTGCGTGAGGAAAAAAATCAATCACCCCGCACATTGTATTGTTTTCATCGTTAACCAAAGTTCATTAACTTTTTGGTATTCGAAACTGATTGTATGATCATATTTAAGCTGATTTGTTTACCAACTTCTATTACTCGTACCAATAAATAAGCTCTACTACCAATGTGCTAATAAAAGATTTCAATATAAAACCACAACGTCAACTATTTTAAACAATAGTTTTAACGCTTATTGTTGTTTAATTTTTTCTTGTTGCTTTTAAAGACCTTGTGGCCAAAAACAAAACTAAACGGTTTCAAACTACTACCACAATAAAAAACGAAGAGGGAATCCTTTACTTTGAAAATAGCTTCAGGCATTATTTTAATTGAAACGTAAAACGATTGAAATTTAAACCTTGACTGCAACTACTTACGAGTACTTAAACTCGTAATAGATTAAACGTGAGTAATATTCCTAAGTATTAGAATTACTTTACTTTAAAAGTGCAGATGAAATCAATTTTCTTCTTTAAGTGATCTTAAACTCGAGCTGATTCTGGATGGCTGATCATGGACTAAAACTAGGGGTTTAATTATAAATTTAACCCTTTGCACTCGGCACCGTTCCGGACGTTACCTGCCAGCAACTCAACTTGATTATATAATAATCGATTTTGATTATACAATAAAAAAAGGTAGACAAATACTTTGGAAACAACTAATAGTAAATTACGAAAACACAACACTGTCTTATTACTGCAGAGATCAATTCTATTAGTCGCTTCAGTAGGAAATGAGATCTCGTACATTTCATCTCTCGGTTATCACATACATAATTGGTCATTACAACCTTTCAGTCAGGATGACGACCTAGTTTCTGACACCACTTATGTTGTGTGTGTTAATTTTATACATAAGTGGCGGGACCTACAGTTTAAAATCGACTCCGAACGACAGATTTTTGAGAAACTTTTTACTGGCAATTTTATTAACTCTCAGAGTTTTTGCCAGAAATCTGCTGAGAGGAAGTCGCCAAAGAAATACTTTTTGTATTTTATTTTGATGTCTGGCCTGGGCCTCGAACCCTGGCATTTCGTCTAATAAGCCAACACACTACCTACTAGACCACGGCGACTCGGCTATCGGATTTCTTTATTATCACATCGAGTTTCCCACGTCATTGAGCCATACCCTTGTAGCTGTGCACGTCTAATCCACTATATCTACAAATTGTTCCTGTTAATTTTATCATATTTCGACTAGTTTTTTGTGCCATTTCAACAGAAAACTACAGGAGAACATGTGTTTCTTAAAAAATTGCGGTGGAATAATTTCATTGTCCGTAATCGCTAACGAAATATCATGTCCCCTCAGAGGGGACAACCGAGTGATATGCTAGACTTACGTTGCTCCCTCAGAGGGTTAAAATGTTGCAAAAACAAAAGAGTCGAAATGCCAGCAAAGACAAAATACATCATATTTTGGAATTTTTCTAGGATATAAACAAAAACGCCGGTCAAGACTTTTAAAATTTGAATAGTGTTAATGGTCCTCATACTGCAAAATTTTGGATTCTGATCCTACCATGTTGCCACAAAAAATTTACCGCACTATGGGGAATAAAGTAAACGAAAATGATGATAAAATAAAGGAACCACTACTTGGTACAAAAAGAAGTACGAGTTAGAGGCCCCACAATTGTTGATGGAATAAACCCTCCATGAATCGAATTTCCCTCTATTTTGCTCTTCGTTTATTTTAGTTTTTCTTGAGTTTAGAAGGTTTAGCAGAGAATGGTTCAATATCAGCTACTTCGCTCCTTATATCTAACTTGATGGTCAGTTTACAATCTATAAACAGCTAGCATTTGGCAATATGAAACGAGTTGTCTTGCATTAGAACCACGTCACGCGTCATAAATCGCTAGTGATTCGTTCGAAGATCCAGCATTTTAGTGTAGTGAATAATCATTTGGTTTGTGATATGACCGCTCGAAAGTTAAAACCTTAGCTCGGACATCTGAAGAAAAGAAATATATTTCTTTCAAGAACCGCCTCTCAGCTGTATTCGGGCTAAAACAAATGCACAGAACATGAGTGACGTATGTAGCAAGGCCATAATCCCGAGTATAATATTGTATTAGCTATCGATGGCTGCCTAAAATAGAATTAACTTAGAAGATTAAAAACGAATATAAAACAAAAAGAATTTAATTTCACCTCAATACGAACATATCGACTGGAATCTCTTTTCATTAGACCTTAGATTTGATCACAGTTAAGTAGGTATATTCAAAATTCTCATTTCGTTAAGAAGAGTTTACGCGACGTAAACAATTAAACTCTAAAATATGCAAAAATATGATCTAAAAATCTTCAATTGTAGGAAATATTATGAAAATAATCTACTACAATCCATCAATGCCCAAAAATAGTTTTGTACCAGATTCGGAATCTATTTAAGATCTATTTGAGGAAATATAATTTAATTTAAAAAGAATTTTTATTAAAACAAAATCTTTTTTTGTCACAATTCATTAAAATTTAAGCCTACAATCAACATAACAAATTTAAATCTTTATTACCGTAATCATAAAAATAAAAAAATTCACAAAATACGTGAATTAATATCAATTAAATGAAATATTTATTGTCCGTAAACTCATGTCCATAAATATTAAATGGGCAGTTAGTCAGTCAGTCACATACAATATACACACATACGGCTACTTATCACCTTAGAGCACGTGTTTTTATTTTTAAGCGGCTCATTTAAATTCCCCACCACATATGGAAGAAGATTAGGAATTGCAATTTATTTTTGCAATGTCTTGGCCGGCCTGCCGTACATGACATGACAATACAGAGTGTATCAAAAAAATAACAAATAAATAAACATTTAAATTTATTTTACTTCTACTTATTCTATTACAGCAGGTAAAATAAAAAAAGAAAACAATTTTATTTCCATAAATAGATTTTAAAAATAAAACCATTAACGAGCAAAAGAAATGAAATTGAAACGGGTTTTAAAAAAAAAAAAGAAAAAACAAAAAAAAGTAATTTTTTAAAGCATGAAAATGTAATTTTGAAAGGTTAGGATAGGTTGAAGGACCAGATCTCTCTTAGGGCCCATGATTACACCACAATTATCAATTCAATCAAGGATGATAGAACATGAACCACGTTTCGCCCCTTCATGGCAAGAGCAGTGCAATGCTCTTCCATGGGAATTGCAATTAACCAGAAGTGATAGTAGTCACCGTAGTCTAGTAGATAGTGTGTTGGCTTATTAGACGTAAAGCCAGGGTTCCAGCCCCAGGCCAGACATCAAAACAAAATACAAAAAATATTTCTTCGGGACTTCCTCTCAGAAGATTTGTATCAAAAACTCTGAGAGTAAATAAAATTGTCATGAAAAGTTTGTCAAAAATTGTCGTTCAGAATTGACTTTAAACTGCAGGTAACGCCACTCATGTATGAAATTAACACACACAACATAAGTGGTGTAAGAAACTAGGTCGTAATCCTGACTGAAGGGTTGTAATGACCAATTATATCTGTATGTATGTATGATTCGGTCCTCTTGTCCATACAACTCGAGCAGACTTTAACAATATTTTTCGTACATATCTTTTTGCTGCCAACAAATTTAAGCCTCCCTATAAAACGAGCAAGGAAACACCTAGTCTAACTAAAGACCTGGGCAGTCATCAGCAACACAATTTCCGAGGATATTTTAGTGTCCTGAAACCCATTTGAGAGTTACCTATGAATGATCCGAATAAATATACTAGCATTTTCGAGCAGTATGTATATATGAGCTTAGAGGGTTCCTCTAGATGTTTCCAGTTTGAAGTATAAAGAAGTATACTATCGGTTTGAATGTGTCTATCCATCAGTCGACAGTGGCATTAATGTTTGCACACCGCACGACAAAAATGAAACCCGTAAAGCAAGGTTTATTCCACTATAGCCCGATAGAGCCATATTGTGATGACGGATCTAAGCCCCCAAAGTATGACCACCATCTCTTTTGTCAGCTAATCAGGTGATATGTAAACTACATTAGGACCTAGAAACTAGGCTTGACATCTTTCGCTGCCTAGATACAATGCTCTTTGTGAAAATGTGCGAAAAGGTTGTAGAACATTGCTTACAGCTTGCTCCAAATCTTCTGCAAGAGATGACACTATTTGATATTTCTATTATGTTCGCTGTTCGGCCTTATCCTCTCTGGGAGGTCAGGAAGATTTCATACATATACAGAATTGGTATGTATGTACAACCCTTCAATCAGATTTACGACATAGCTTCTCTTACCACTTATGTTGTGTGTGTTAATTTTATGCATGAGTGGCGGGACCTACAGTTTGAAGGCGACTCCGTACTACAGATTTTTGAGAAACTTTTCATGGTAAATTTTATTTATTCTCAGAGTTTTTGCCAGAAATCTGCTGGGAAGAAGTCGCAAAAGATATATTTTTTCATATTTCGTTTTGCTGGAGATGTCTGACTTGTGGTTTGAACCGTGGCCTCACGTCTAATAAGCCAACACACTACCTACTACACTATGGCGACTTCAGGATGAATTATTTCAAAGTATACTGAAGCTGCTTAATTTTATAAAATTCGAAACCGGATACTAATCGGAATTGTACGGATTTGCAGTCGAGCACTTTTATCAGTACACTACAGTTTACTAGAAGGTCATTAGGCCCATTTTCGTAGCTATTTGTATAGTTATTAATAAAAAGTTATATTTTCAATAAAAAATATATTGATCTCTTGGCCTTTTCTACTCATTTAGCATTTAATCACTAAACATTTATTTGTTACACACAAATAACCTTTAAGTATTCTAAACAGATATTGTACAATAATGGGAGTAACTAATTAAATAGTAAAACTTTATTTTTATTTATTCACTTCTTAACACATTTTAATTAACAAATCACAGGGCGCGTATATCTTGTTAGAAGCGCTCATTAGCAGATTTTGCCGCCGACTCAACTAATCAGAGTCATTCGATCGATCATTCAACTGATACAACATTGTTAACAAATCCAAGAACACTTTAAGTCAATAAAATTTAAAAAAAATAAGAAAGAAAAACTATTGAATGCTGCTACAAGTATCTAAATACGAGTGTGTATTTGCAAACAAAAAATTGTGTAAATTTATTAAATAAATACTAAACACTACTGTACATACGATGCAAATTAATAGAAGAGGCTAGGCTCAATAAAGATGATATTTTTGAGTATCTACTGCCTTACGTAGAGTATTTAGAAACTATTTTTCAATTAAACTAAAGAAAATATACAGAATTTTTCAGAATTTAATGCAAAGGTGATGATAATCCATTCACTTATTGACGGTAATGAAGCTAGTAACTCAAGATAATTTTTCCTTGTACACGGAATTCAGGAAATCTGCCTTTAATACGTCACTGTGAACCAATAATAATTAAAATTATTAATATTTTCACTTTTGGGACAAAAATTTTTAATTTTTTGTTATTAAAAATTAATTTTTAAGGTCTTAATAACGACTTCTTTTAATTTGAAATCATTTCTAATGGGATGAAACAGATAACCTAGCGTTGTAATTTCAATAATCGTGTGCCCAATTAGCATAGTCTAGTAAGTAGTGTGCTGGCCTATTAGTTGTGATTAGATTACCATCAGAAACTCTCTAGTCTGTTACATTACATTACACCGTACTTAAGGTCTTATTTAAGTTACTTCATTCGTAATAATTATAATATAATTAAGTAACTGTATTAAGTCGCTGTAGTCTAGTAGGTAGTGTGTTGGCTTATTAGACGTAAAGCCAGGGTTCGAGCCCCAGGCGAGACATCAAGACAAAATACAAAAAGTATTTCTTCGACGACTTCCTCTCAGCAGATTTCTGGCAAAAACTCTGAGAGTAAATAAAATTGCCAGGAAAAAGTTTCTCAAAAATCTGTCGTTCGGAGTCGACTTTAAACTGTAGGTCCGTCCCACCACTCATGTATAAAATTAACACACACAACATAAGTGGTGTGAGAAACTATGGCGTTGTACAATGGGTCAATTCGACCTCTGGGTACTGTACTTGTCTTAATTGACAACTACACGTCCTCTAACCTAACCTAACCTAACTGTATAATAATAGATAAATTGAATAATTTTTCACCAATGTTAATGTAATGTAACGGTATTACACTGATATAAAATGATAAGAGAAGTAAATATTGATTTTCTCGCACGTTTTAAAGATATTCTATCAAAAATTGTACAGCTTTTATTTAAATTTGATTTTTTTTCATTAAATATCGTAATACATACACATACCTATGAATATATTTATGTACGTGCATACATACATATTCATATTATATAATTTACATTAAAGTATACAGAAATTTCTATGTACACATGTTTTTTGTGCATGTGTATACATAAATACATAAACATGACCTTCAAAATTAACTCCTGTTTTATGAATTTTTTTTTTTTGCAAACACCGAAGTTATCCACAATGACAGCGATAACGCCATAGCGAAACTTCAAGTTGTATGCGTTTTTTTAAACCTAACTTCCATTTAAATCTTAAAATCAAAATTTAAAGCGATTGTATTGTAAGAAGTATTTGGAAAATCAGAATGTTTTCAATAATCTGTATCTTGTGTTATATATACTCGTATATGCCATTGGAATGTTCTAGATTGAAAAGAATTATAAGGTTTTATATTGAAAATAGTGGTCAGGACTTGGCCTAACTGATTATTACAATATTTAAGGATATACAGTGTATAAAAATTTGTCGGTAATGAAGACTAAAACTCAGACAAGGCGCCAGAATATCTAGATTGGGTTTTCGTTCATTATAATGTCAAATTGTACCACGTATTGTAAGGACAATTAAGGAAAATTTTAAAATAATGTATTTCGAATACTGGAGACACGATGTAGTAGTTGCATGAGTAATTTAGTTTTGCCCTCTATCGATAACGAACAAGACTCAATAAGTAAACTTTCTCACTTTTATACTTAAGGACATATAAAGAACTTTGTTTCTAAGTGAAAGCAGATGTATCTTCTATTGTTCTAGAAAAGCTGGATGGAAAAAACTTGATGAAATTAAAACGAAAAATGGAATAATAATAATGTTCTATGTTCCTTAAAAAGAGAGAAAACAATTAAAACAATGGAAACATAAGTCACGCAGAAGCTTAGCAAAAATAACCATTTAGAACCACTTAAATAAGGCTGATTGGATGTGCCATTTATGGGTTTCTTACTCGCTCAAACAAAAACAAAACGTTATGGACGAAATTGACTTGCAAATTTTTAGCAAATCGCTATTGAATCGTGATAAAGTCGATGCAACGATGCAGTACAACTTACGATAAGCTGAAGTAAGTATACATATATGGTCCTATAGGACCAACAGTATTGGCAAATATATGGGATTGTTTGAGGTTCCTACGCATCCACCTTATAATACATACTTGTTAGCAAGTGGTCTGTTGTCCAAAATTGTTTATAATAGATTTTTGTCAATAATTATACGTGATTCTATGTGAAAATCATAAGTCAGCTAATTTCAGTTTTTAACAACCCTTAAAAGTGTCGCCAGTTGTCAGTCGTACTAATTGTAATTTAAAAATATATTCGCCTTTTAAAAGGGCAGACATGAGAAACTTTTCCACAATTACTTACACTTGAACTATATTTTGTTTAACCAAAAAAAAAATAAAATTCACACACACTTTACTTACTTTTTATTCTTTGATTAAAGTTCTTAATAAAATTAATTATACAAAATTTTAATTATTTTAATATTTAAGATTTTCACATGGACACTTTTTATTTTTAATTTTATTTTATTTATTTATCTTTCTTTTAATTCGTATTACTTTTAATTATTTTACTTATTTAGAAAATCTCATGGATTTTTCTTTTCACTTCTTTTTCATTTGAAATTAATTTTTTCTCTTTTTATATTTAAAATTTCCATGAAATAATTTGCTATAAAATAACAGTAATTCTTGACACTAGATGTTCTCAATTTTAAATTCAATATTTTTTATATAATTCTTCCGTTATAACATTTAAGCGTAACACACTAGCTTGTGTCAAGACGGTTGCGGTAAGACTGAACTTGATTCTTGAGTATTAAAACATTGTGATAAACTTGGACTTGGCCTAATAGCGGCGTTGGCGATGTTTAACTATACACAAGCAACAAACAGTGTGTAGAAGAACGCCAACAAAAACATTAAAACTTAAAGCGCAAATATAAAATAAAAGCCCAATATAAGAAAAGTTAGTGGCTGCAGCTGTAACTGTAGCAGCGCAGTAGCTACTTTTAATACAGACGTTGACATCGTATGACCACTTCAGGTAAATAAGCGTAATAAACATTATATTCTCACATGTCTGCTCATAATGGGCGCCAAACGGTATTTTTCTTTTTCTTTCTTTTTTCTTTCTTTTTTAACTGAAAAAACATTTTAAATATTTTCACGGTCAAGCTTTTGAATCATTTACAAGCCTCTCTTTGTTTACATATATGCACAGTCAATACAACAGTGGTCAGCTGTTTTGGGCATATAAACAAACACATGCTCATTCCCACCCATTGTAATGGTTTGGTTGTTAACAATTTATGAATGAAAAGCTCTTTAGTGAGAGTTTGTGACGTCAATTATTTAACTGTATAATACAATCGTTATACAGTGGTGGAAAATTGAATTAAGAAGTTAAATTTTAAAAATATAGTTTTTTTATGCACCAACAAAGTTTTTAATTGGTTTTAAAAGTATTTATATTAGGAATTTAATTTTTTATATAAAATGCCGATCAACTAAAAAATTTTCAGACAAATAATATAAAAAAGGAAGTAGGAAGTTAAGCTAATCAAACGAATAATGAATTTTGTCCAATAACTACCGTAAAAATAAAGGGTGTCTCAGCATGAGCCCAACTTTTTATGTAATGTTTTTCAAACAGCTACTCTGAAATTTCGTACCTAGTACATTTGTTATTTCCAATTATTAAAAATGGAATTTTGCAAACTTATTACAAAAATGGATAATGGAGCAAAGTGAAATCAGAGCCTTGAAAATTAACTACAGACCGGACAAGAAGGTCTCAGTAGGGCATAAAAGCTATTTCTGCGAATGTAATAAATGATTCATAATAAATAGGCAGTATTTTTAGATAAATGCATTGCTTGTGCAATTATAGATATACACCTGCATAAAATCAACGTAATAAATGGTTAAACGTAAAGAAATTACTTTTTTATTTAATGTATAATATTGCCGTATTAAATGTTTACACAATGTATTTGCGTTTTACTTTACCCACATGTCATTATACATTGTTTACGTCCAACACTTTGGCACTGAACATACCCTAGCGATAACACTGAACAAATGACTTGTGCAAAACATGTTTTGCAAACAGCTGAACATTTCAAATGAGTCCGGTAAATAAAAATTGCAGTTTTAGAGAATTTATTACATTACAGCATTCAGTTTTATAATAAAATGTTTTAAAAGTTTATTAAATATAAAATTAAATTAAAATAATGAATTTTGTACGTATAGCAGTGAAAAAAGGCATTACTGCCGTTTGTGTTGGAAGATGTCAACCCGTGGCTCATAGAAATTACGTGACTAAAAAAAATAAACTGAACCTCATCAATTTTAATTTGGAACCGAAATTACAAAATACGGAAGCAAGAGCTTTATCCACGCCTAATGTTTTTCGTTCAGTACACAAGAATGCAATGGCTCAACCAGCGTCTGCAGCAACGGTGAATAGTATTTTAAGCCAAAGTAATAAGAAACGTAAAAAAAGAATGGAGCGACCAGATTTATCCACCTTGGGTTACTTTAATGTTACGGCCTTTGCCACAGCCGAAGAATATGATTTGGAACATTTGTTAATAGCTTTAAGAGAACAGAAACTGTATGAAGCTAAAAAGTTTTTTTCCACCGACAATTTAGGTTTAGAACAGGATGTCTTATACGTTACTGCCAAATATCAAGTGGGAGAAGAGGTGAGAGATATTTTCTTTTTTCGAGAAGGTTCAGTGGTAATGTGGAATTTCAATGAAATGGAAACAAATAATGTGATATCATTCCTAAAGCCTTTCGAAAAAGATCCCTATTTGAAGCCTTTAGTACGTAGTGAAAGCGAAGTTATGCCCTATACTTATATACCACCATCTACGTTAGATATAGAAGGTGATCTGGTTGCGTCGTCAGATATAGAACCGGCTAAAGCATTCTTTCAAAATGGTAAATTCTTTTTAACCTCTGGAGAGGATAACTTTTACAATAAATATACATTCTCCAATGCATTGTCCACATCAATTAAATTGGGCATTTGGGAAGCCACTTTGGATCGTTATATAGACTCAATGGCCTTCTTAACCGACGACATGAAAAAAGGCAGACGGATACGTATTTCACGAGAAGAAGTGTTACGAAAAACTGGCGAACTATTGGCCTTAAGACATGTCATCAATTTGTCTTCCGATCTATTGGATACACCCGACTTTTATTGGGATCGTGAGGAATTGGAAACCTTATATCTACAAGTGTGCAACTATTTTTCTATTTCGAGACGTACGAAAGTAATGAATGAGAAAATCAATCATTGTGTTGAATTGGCCGAATTGATATCACATAACTTAAATGAGGCTCACAACACTCGTTTGGAATGGATGATCATAATATTGATTATGATTGAAGTGGGTTTTGAAATTATCCACTATATTGATCGTTACTATGGCAACGAGGATGATGATCATCATAAGTCCAAAGCACAAGGAACATTAAATAATTCTACTGTACAATTAGGTGGTCAATAAGTCAATAATTATTTGTATTTTTATTTTATTTGCATTTAAAATTGAAAATTTCAAAGGAATTTTAAATAAAAAGAAATGTTTTTGTTTTAGAAAAACAAGTTGAATAGAAATAACTTGGTTTTCTTTAAAAAAATGTTAAAGAATCAAGTTTTGTTATCATAAAAGTATAAATTTGATGGAGATTTTGTAGACAATCATGATTACTTAATACTTTTAAAGCGATTTTATCGTCTTTTGGAGGAGTATTGTTGGTATTGTTAAAACCAAAAGAAAATTTAATAAGACTTTTAGAAATTGTGATACATTGAGATTAGAAGTAAAATTTTGTAAATTTTGATTAAGAATGTATAAATTAATCTATTTTTATTAATTTTATAAAAGAAGGAAGGTCCAATATTTCAGTGGAAAGTACATGTTTAGTTGCACCAATCTTGCGCCTTTTTCATTTTATAATTGAATAGGTTGATCACTAACAAACGAAAGTATAGCTAAAACAAAGGCTATGAACCGTAACACCCAAATATTGCTTTCAAAAAAGGTTTGATAGCATGAGATTGACGCAATGGTTATTGAGATATTTGAGATCGCCACAAGAACAAATTGAAACTCATAATCGAATATTGTAATGAATGCTTTTAAGCAGTTTGGAATATATTCTACTTTGACGCTTACGTAGTTAGACAAAAGATCAAGTTCCAAAAAGACATAAAAATAAGATAAGACTATCACATAGTTCCTTTGCCATTGTCCAATGCTGCGCCAGATTAAGGGCAGATTTCTAGCTAAAATTTCTACTGATAGACTTGGCAATGTAAAGGGGTTCGTAAAGATAAGTGGAACAATTGATTGGACTGAAGTGAGAAAGCTACAGTTAATACCGTCATTCCAGCAGTCGTTCTTAATCTAACTTTATGCATAACGTGTTTTTTATTTGAAGATTAAACATGCTCTCAAATTAAGAATTGTTTACAGGAATTGAATTTTTCAATTCTTAGAAAAACGACATAAAGGATCATATATGTGGGTAGTGGATTTAGAAAATGAATGTATAGTAAACTAGTTCTTTAAAAGCAGGTGTCGATATCATCTAACTCGTGACTATGTAATCTAATAGTTGCGCTTATACAGACAAACAAACTATCAGGTAGGGGATGAAAAGGAATCTTTACTGTGAAAATATGAAATTGTATATTATTACAAAAATAAACATATATTTATATATATGTACCTAAATTTATACGTATATATGTACCTATATCCCAAATACCTTTAGGTAGATGGGTTGCTTTACAATAGGATTGTTCGTTTTTGGAAATTCTTTCCCCTATTGTCTCACTATTTTTACATCTGCTCTTTGTTTTTGACTCGAAAGCATTACGAAATTGATCACACATTTTCTAAATTCAACGATTTCCATTACAAACTAGATATTTCTACTTCCGAATTAAATTCTCTACCATGACGCACTACGTAAAGGTGGTTAAAATTTTTGTTAGATTTAAAAATTATCACAAAATGGCTGTATGTTGTAAAGATTACAAACATTTAATTTCGTATAAAAAGAAACTTCATGTAGGAACATACACACATGCATACTAGTGTACATTTTCTGTACTTACCCTTCTTATCAATTTATGGAAAAGAATGGTTGATTTGAAGAACAATTTCTCTTTTGCATTTTTTTTTTTTTGAAACACTTTTCGTTTTATTATAAGATTTTGATTGGATTTTTACATAATTTTCAATTTTTCAAACTCGCATTCATTTGTCTCTCATACAACCATTTTGTTTGTTTGTTGTATGCCCCTTTGCAACAGTACTAAGTATTATATTTTATAAGAAATTTTACAACCACTTGGGCTGATGCTATGAGTGAAGTCCCAATAATGGCGTGGTCTCTACAGCCGAGCTGGATGTTACAATTGTATCGGTGAAAACAACATTGGGTGGCCTATTGCTTTCTCCTTCTTCCACAATTTCTGTACAGTCTCCGCTTGGTGATTTTTTAACCTTATGATGAATTTCATGCATATACAATGCACTCAAGCACATATCAGCTACTGTCAAATCGTTCGGTTTATTCTCCCACAACGAATCAGGACCATAAAGACTGTAGATTAGGGATTGTTGTTGTGAAGGACCATCCAAGCTACCTTCGAGTTTAGATACTCTGAGTTTTTTCATTTTCTTTGAGGGTCCTGGTAGATTATCGGCTAAATGCGAATGATCAGCTCCTAGACTCTGTTGAAGCATTTGTTCAAAATAGCACTGGCACTGCTGGCCAGCTGCCAAATGATCGGCTCCTTCAGGGTGTTTGGAAATTTGAGCATTGTGTTTAAAAAGCAAAGATTTGGCTACAGAAGAGTACTCGTCTTGTATAGTGCCAAAAGATAGAAGACTTTCGGTTAAAGGATTAAGATTAGCAAAATCCCTTTTTTGTTTATTAACTGCCACACCAGCAGCGGCAGCTTTATTTAAATCAGTTAATGCTGTCTGCCTAACCGCATTTACAAAGTCGAGAGCTTCTGGAGGCATTTGCCATTCTGGATTAGTTAAGGTAAAATGTAGCAAGGATAATTCAGTTTTACCGTTATTGGTAGCTGCAGCTACATTCTCTACGGATTGATGTACCGAGGCGGCAGATATATTGGTTTGCCACTCTGGATTGCCATGTTTTCTAACATCCATTTGAGCAAATGAGCATACATTACCCACTCCCCTTACTGAGACCGTAAAACTTCTAAAGAACTTGACGATTTCCAAAGCTTTCGGGCGAAAAACAAACAACAGCTGGAACGGCGTTATGAGAGGACTTATAATTTCATTGAGAAAATAAAAGGCTTTAAATTGGAAAAAGTTGCCAAATTCTTTTTGGACCAATGAAGTGTGCGCTTGATTTTTCCAATTACTAGGCAGGTAATGAACATGAGCTAAAATGGCAGTCATTAATTGTTCCGGGCACCAAATCATATTCTCATCCGGTATCATATTACGGCATATGAGCCCAATAGCCGAAAGCACAGTGATTATTGTTAGCATATGCTCCACTTGGAATACGTACTCATCGTAAATACCCAAGGCCAAGATAAGCAGCAATAGACCTCCAGAAATAAATAAAACATTCTTGGCTATAACAGCCATTAATGGTGATGAAAACGAATTTAAGTATCTGTTGGCATAATCATAAGCACGATTAAGTCGTGCATCCAGTTCATGATCCAGCTCATTGAAGTGTCTTAAATACAAACGGCCATAATTTGACCAAGTACGCATACCCAAAGCGCCGGGCTCTTTCTTTAATATATTTGCATATGTAAAGGAGAAGTAAATCAACTGCCACACAAATATTAGAGGAGCCAACAGAAAGTTTGCAACAGCTATCCAAAAAATCAATTTCGATAAACGTTTTGCCAGCTCAACTTGATTGCCTCTTATCGAATAGTCGTCTCTTAGCTGCCAGTTATTTTGGAACGGCGAACCCGGACTACGGAACAAAATCAAATCAATGTTGAACAGCAAACCTCTCGATAGCATAACCACCTCTCCACACACGGGAATTGTAAAACGTACCGGAAGCAAATTTTTATTCATTAAAGCCACCAAGTAATTTTTAAATCTCAATATGCGATGATATATATCCAAATCAGTCAAGTGATCTTTATCAATGCACATATGCTGCTCGGCCTGTACTTCGCGTACCTTCTTTTTGATCTCGTGCCAAGTAATATTGTCCAAATTGGCATCATCGATATTCAAAGCAGTGTTATAGAATTTCTTAATATCCCAATATTGACACAAATGATACAGTACCTTTACGCCGCGTATTAGTAAATAAAGCGACGCAATAAGCAGTACCAACACTGTAAGACCTCCAAAATTATCTACGCACTTATCCATGGGTATTATTACATCAGATATTGAAATTTTCGTATGATTGTCAGCTGGCAACTCATTGCCGAAGAGTATATCATGATTAATGCAATGCACCGTAAATGTGATCAGCCAAATGACGAAAGCAAACTCAATGAGCTGGAATACTTCGTCCAGTACGATTATCATAAAGCCATGCTTCTGATGGTAGTGATACATGCGTGTGAAAAATGAATCCAAATCTTCGATGTGATTCCATCGTGATCGATTTATTTCGGGTACTGTGTGCAAAATAAGTCCACTATTCCGAGGAGTCTCCTCATCATTGTTCGTTGTTTCGTTATCGTGATGCAGCTGCTGCTGATGTTGCTGCGTATTATGATGTTCGTTTATTATAATTTTATTTTCTTCGTCGCTTAATGTCTTATAATTAATATTCTTTGAACCACTGGCCATGAGAAGAATTTTTAATAACTTTACTCTTGATTTCCTTTATACAGAATTCTAAATCGCTTTGTTTGACCTTCTTTATAACTGCACAAAAAAATATAATATAAACATACAGAGAGAGAAGAAAAACTACTTTGTACAATACAAACGATCAGCTGGTTGGGATTTTCTTACAAATATCCCAGCATTCTTTAGTGTTGTCAAATTTAACAAATACAACGTAAAATCGCGGATAATATAAAATAAAAAGGCTTTTAAAGCAAGAAAAAATATACATACTATATATTAAAACGAAGTAATGTATATAAGCCAACTAAGTTTATGAACTTAAAAAATATTTAAAACTGAAAGACATAGTTGATAAAGTTATTGCTTTCAGACAATATTTGTCAATATCGATATTATTTTTGTTTGATTACTGAATTAAGGAAAATATCGAGTAAAATACTCGAGCAACTTTTCACATAAGTTAACATTATAACATTGGCCAATACTCGCATAGTGTATTGTATAGGAATTCGTAAAATATATTGTAGTAAAAGGGAATAAAAGAAAATTGAGTGTGTGGGCGAAATGGAGTTATATTGTAATTTTTTTTAAATTAAATAATCCATAAATTTATACTAAAAGTAACAGACTAGAAACTCTGGTAGGAACTTATTAAAAGCAACATCTAATGTTAATGGCCATGTGCAAATATAACCTCTGATTTAAAAGAAATTATATTCAATCAATTAGGTTGTACTGGCCATTTAAAAATTGTCGCGTTTTATAATCGACATGGCAACCTCAAAAATTTGCTTTGGCTGAACATACTCCTTGAAAATACAGCTGTAAAAATATCCCCATATTTTTAGTCAGCTGTCAAATAGGGCTGCATTTGATTATAAAATTCTCATAATTTTAAAGAATCTGTAATTTGTTTACATAAATTGTTAAGATTTTCAATTAAAATTGAAATAAAATGCATTTGACTTTAATAAACCTATTTAAAAAAACCGTTCCTGGTCACATCTTCCGTGGCAAGAGGCGTCTAGTTAAACCTGTTAGCCTTAAAGCCATGGAAACTCTGCAACGTGAATATGACCGCCAGGAAAAAATAATGTTACTTCTAAGACATCCCTATCTAACAGTGGTAAGGAAACGCTGAAACTTTAATAAAAGTAAATAAAAGTACTGTCAATAAAATTTTGCTTCAACTTTTAGGAAGAATCCACTGGCCATGTTGCAGATTTAAAGAAGTCTGAAGCAAAAATTAACATGTGGAATGATGCGAAGACAATGAAAAAATTAAAACCACATGTAACACTGGAAGATCGTTTAAATCATTTGAAAGTTAAAGAAGCTTGGGATTAAGCAGTGCAAAATGTTATAAAATAAAAATTCTTAAACTGTAATAATGCGATGTATTTTTTAAATAATTCGGAGGTCAAGGAAATTATTATTTTGAAGCTCTTAGAATAAATGTGATCTTTTAAATTGTTTCTAGGTGCATAAAAATTAGAACTTTCTTCAATGCTCCCACAATTTATATTACCTTATTAAATTAGAAATAAGAATAGACTTATTAGGCGTCTACTTACCAAACCAGAAGGCTTTAGAAAATATCAGTTGACCAATTGCAAAAACGTTTTCTGTATAACACCTTAATACCTTCACAATTTATCATTTTTGAGATTGAAGAGTTCCTAACAAATTTAAAGGAAACTTGCTTGGACGATAATGGTTAGGTTTAGTTAGTATGTATGGATGTTCTCATATTTTAGCGCGTTCACTAGGCGTCTTATACTTGGTTACATTTCACAATGTATTTTGCATGTATTTTTTTTTTTCATTTTATCTATAATTGACGCGAATATAGTTAAATTTTGACTCAGATAAAAGGACACTACTACCTAGACTACAAAGGCACTCAATTGATTATTTAAACTTTAAATTTATTTTTTTATAAAATAAACAGAATAAAACATAAAATATTTAGCTGTCTGTATCGCACACATATTCGAATAAAACGGTTAAACTGCTTGTTGGGTTATGTCTTATTATGTTAACAACGCTTTTTGTACAAAAGAAGAAGAAAACCGTGGTGTCAATTACTATTCATAAGGTTAAACTGTAAAAGTTCTATAAAATAAATGTAATGTTTAAACATGTAAAGCTTCAAAATTGCGATCTAAAATTAATGTAAACAGAAAAACTAATACGGATATTTACGTAAGCAATATACTCAATCTTTTGTACACATGTATTTTACATTACATACAGAACTTTAAACAGGACACGGTCTGGCTTTTCACAATACCATACAATTGGCATCACTGCCTATCAGCTGTCAAAATACCGGCATGCATTAGAAAAAAACTTTAGTTATTTTAATATTTTCTTTTTTTTTAGAAAATAGTAAAAAATACAAATTGAAATGTTAAAAATTGTACGAATAAGCTTTTGGAATATTAAAAGTGGAAACAATCGGTTTACGTAAGTTAAAAATAAACAAGTATTTGTAAGTGTTCTATCACGTAACGATCTATTTTTCAAGTTTAGACTACACAAGACGATTGCCGTAACACGTTCGTTGAGTTCTGAGACCAACGAGTCTCTGAAGGACATCAAGGATGAAAAATTAAAGGATTTTGTCAATATACCCATAGAGCGTATACGAAATTTTAGTATAATTGCACATGTTGATCATGGCAAAAGTACGCTGGCCGACCGTTTGTTGGAATTAACTGGCGCCAAATCACGTGATTCTGGCAATCAAGTGCTGGATAGCTTGCAAGTTGAACGAGAGCGTGGTATAACCGTTAAGGCTCAATCCGTTTCCATCTTTCATACATACAAAAATGTTACCTATTTGTTGAATTTAATTGATACCCCTGGCCATGTTGATTTTTCGAATGAAGTCTCACGTTCTCTAGCGGCCTGTGATGGTGTTATTTTACTAGTAGATGCTTGTCATGGTGTGCAAGCACAGACGGTGGCCAATTATCATTTAGCGACAGCTCGTAATCTTGCTGTGGTACCTGTGCTCAATAAAATCGATATCAAACATGCGAATCCTGAAGTAGTATGCAAAGATCTGAAAAATTTATTTAATATTGAGGGTGACCGTATACTAAAGGTATGCTTTAATGAAAGTTAAATAAACTCATTAAAATAACTTACAAAATTGCAGGTTTCTGCCAAACTGGGTACTGGAGTTCCTGCCGTTTTGGATAGGGTTATCGAAGTTATTCCTCCACCCAAAGTAGATCGTAATTCAAATTTTCGAGCACTATTATTCGATAGTTGGTTTGATCGTTATCGTGGTGCTCTAAACTTGATTTACGTTTTAAATGGCAAACTCTCAGTGGGTCAGGAGATTCAATCGTTAAACACCAGAAAAGTGTATCCGGTTAAGAGTATTTCCGTGTTAAGACCTGCTGAAACTGAAATTGAATGTGTGTAAGTAAATTAACAAAATTTATTTATTTTATTTCAACAAAATTATTTCAAATTGCTTTCAGAGCTGCTGGTCAAATTGGCCTTATTTCCTGTAATATGAGAAACAGCAAAGAATCCATTATTGGCGATACTTTGCACTTGAAAAATGAAAAGTGCGAAAAGGTAGGCACTTTTAAACCACAACAACCTATGGTTTATGCAGGAATATTCCCCGCAGATCAGTCGAAACATGTAGCTTTACGCAGTGCCATCGACAAGCTAATACTAAATGATTCAGCAGTAACAATGAAAGTTGATTCCAGTCCTGCTCTGGGCCAAGGTTGGCGTTTAGGTTTTTTGGGCCTCCTGCACATGGAGGTTTTTTGCCAACGTTTAGAGCAAGAATTTGGTGCCGAGCCTATAATAACCGCACCTTCTGTTACATATCGTGTGGTATTGAAAAATCCGAAAATGATAAAACAAATGGGTACTGATACCATGGAAATATCAAATGCTGCATTATTTCCCGAGCCTATTAATATTAAGGAATATTATGAACCTTTAGTTAAAGGTACTATTATAACACCTAATGAGTTCGTAGGACAAATTATTAGCTTATGTGTTGATCGTAGAGGCGTACAGGAGAATTCTGTAAATATAGATAATGACCGTATGCTCATGAACTATATATTGCCCTTAAGTGAAATAATTCTAGATTTCAATGATCATCTGAAATCTTTAAGCTCTGGTTACGCTAGTTTCAATTACGAAGATTATGGCTATCATTTAACCAACCTAGTACGTTTAGATATTCATTTAAATGGTAAACCTGTTGAAGAATTGTGCCGCATTGTGCATGTTACAAAGGCAAAAGATGTTGGTCGTGATATGACTGCCAAACTAAAGGAAATGATACCCAAACAAATGGTACAAATTGCTATACAAGCCTGTGTTGGCAGTAAAGTCTTGGCTAGAGAAACAATAAAAGCTTATCGCAAGGATGTCACTGCGAAACTGGTAAGCAATGTATTATTTATTTTAAAAATATGCAATTTTATTAATATTTCTTTTTTATAAACACAACAAAAGTATGGTGGCGATGTAACAAGACGTATGAAACTGCTTAAACAGCAGGCAGAAGGCAAAAAGAAAATGCGTCAATTTGCTAATATTCGTGTGCCACATGAAACCTTCATTAATGTGCTAAAACGTTAAGAATGTACTGTTAATCCTGGCGTGGGGGAATAATTCCAGAACAGATGTTTGAACTAGATTTAAGACAATGCTGTGAGTTTTTGTTTTTCGTTTTTTGTTTTATTTATTTATTTTTGTTTTTAATAAAATTGATCTTTTGTATAGTAAGTAAAAACATGAATATTTAAAGATATATTATACTCATTTAAATATATATTTATTATCGCTTATAGTCGATTGTTTTACGTTTTGTAAGACGCAGAATTCAAAAATCTTTCTAAAGATTTATTTTATTTTAACTATGACGATAAAAGTTGTTAATCGTAAGGCTTTGAACTGTACCCTTTTTTATTTTTTTTAATTTTATCCCAAAAGAAATGAGATAAACCTGTCTTGCTTGCCTTTGTCCTGCGGTTTTATGAATTGTTAGCAGATGGTTAATGTGCATCGTTCAAGCATTTTCTAGTTTCTGATGTTGGTATTCAATAATCTGTAATCATAAAATGTATCAATTAATCTATTATGAACAGCAACTGAATTCCAGTTGCGTTGCTATCAGGCAACTAAACATTTGCAGTTGCAGAACAGAAACTTATTAAAGAGTGCAAGTTTTCAATTTTAGTTTCCAGTTGTCATCTTTAATACCATTTTTGGCAACTTGTAATGCAATTGAGATTCAGGTGCTACCTATAATTGAATCCTAATTTTCACCATCAAATAAACTTATTTATTCTTTCTTTTCTATTGACACCTATAGACGTCTAGTGGGTGAAATTTAAAAGAAAAAATGATCCTATTGCTGTGGTATTATAAAGAGATTTAAACTGCAGCTAATGCATTTTATATTTTAGGCTTTTAAGTTCTACTTTGAAAATTTAATAAGTTCCTAGTAGAATTTAAATTATTTTAATTGTACGTTGCAATTAATCATGCAATCATTGTGAAGAAGATCAAGAGAATTTGCCGAACAACGCTTGATACTCACTTATCATAGAAAACATATTTTTTAATATTTTCGGTCTTAATTAGTAGCGCACAAAAACAATAAGTTATTTTTAAACGTAAATAAATAAAAAAAAATAACAACAATAACATACATGAATGGGCAAATTTAACACAATCATACTATGAACTTCAAAGAACGAAAACAAAATTAAAAAACGAAAACAAACCAACACATACGCATATGCAAGAAAATATCTGAGTAAATGTATTACCACAGCTGATCATTTATATACTCTCAGTGACAATAGAGAGAAATAATAATACTGAGTTTAAAAATTAGTAGCCATTTTAATTTAAATACTAATAACTGTAGAAACTGTTCTAAAGAATTTTGAAAGCAATTCAAATGATTGTATCTTTGTTTATGGTTTCTTCATAGAAGAAATATATTTAAAAAATAATTTTTTTTATTTAGAAAAACCTTTTAATTTTTCTTTATGTTCTCTCTTTGTTTATTCCTTTTGTGCTGCAAACAGTGTTGTCGTTGAGTAATTTTTTTTTTTGGGCGAGTATATTTGTACTTGCTAGGAATTAAATTATTTTTTGTTAAAATGTGGAATAAAAAGTTTTAATATAGATTGTGTACTATAACTTTTTCTTTTAAAATACTACATTCATATAAAATTTACCAGACTACATTTAAACAATTAACATAATTTGATTCCTTTTTGATGAAATTTTATTTCAATTAAATTTTCTGTAGTCTTTTTCTTGTCTACCATAAATGAAAGATTATATTTTTCCCTTTCTCCAACAATTTAAGTCTGTTAAAAAGAAAGCTTACACCAAATTTGAAAGTAATGGCAACACTGGTTGTATATCTACATTTATTATTTACATACACATGCATATGCATTAGCATTGTTTTTAATTTAAACTTTTATAAGATTGTATTAAATTAAATATAGATTTTTAAGTGAAATTTCTTCTTTAGATTTATTTTTACCTAAAAACATAATATAGGAATTTTAGTTCTAAATAATTTTAGAGATTTTTCGTTTTTATTTCTTTAATTTTCGTTTTAATTAAGTTTGTTTATGTTTTTCCCATTATACAATGTTGTTGTTATTGCATAAACTAACACACTTACAATAAACAGCTGGTCGTTTCGCTTGCTTTTTTATTTATCTTTAAGTTTGCTTTATTATTTTACAGGAATGGGAACTTACAATTTCAAACGATTTATTTGATAATTATTTTAAAAATCTAGAATCTTCTTTTTAAATAATTAAAGATATGCTGAAAAATGCCAATAGTTGTTACATATTTCATTACATCGAACACATGGCCTTGTATTCCGATTAATAAATGTAAATCTAATAAGTTATAAAAACTTTTTTGTAACAGCCATGTAACAAAAACTACTTTACTTTGTGTACAATCCCAGAAAGAGTTCATATTTTCTTTAAATCGTTGTTTTTTTCTTAATACTATCCTTCTTTTAGACGTAGATAATATTATAGAACATTTACACCTACGGATCACAACATTTCCTTTTCGAATTTATCAGGGAACACTAATAATAACTAATAGATTCAACAAATTAATTTCTGTACGTATGATTAAATGATTATAATACAATTTCTCATGAATAAAGTCGCCGGAGTCTAGTAGGTAGTGTCTTGGCTTATTAGACGTAAAGCCAGGGTTCGAGCCGCTTACCAGACATCAAAACAAAATACAAAAAGTATTTCTTCTGCGACTTCCTCTCAGCAGATTTCTGGCAAAAACTCTGAGAGTAAATAAAAATTGCCATGAAAAGTTTCTGAAAAATCTGTCGTTCGGAGTCGACTTTAAACTGTAGGTCCCGCCACTCATGTATAAAATTAACACACACAACATAAGTGGTATGAGAAACTAGGTCGTAATCCTGACTGAAGGTTTCTAATGACCAATTATGTATGTAATACAATTTCTCCTTGTTTTATGAAATAAATTTGAGAAAATTTTGAAGCAAAAAACACTTTTGTTAAACGCATGATTCAATAGATTTTCCAGAATATAGTTGAATTCCTTACAAAAAAGAATTTAACTATTATTTATTTAACTACTGTAATGAAAAAAAGAAAAGTTTTTTGTATCCGTTGAACTTATTGTCAAGTTTTTCGCTGCCATGAAAAAGTATTTGTAAATAAACCTTTTATTTATTTTCTCTTATTCTTAATAACATAATTTCTGATCAAAATAAAAATATTAACTGTTTGTTTGTTTATTGTGTAGTACTCTCGCATGTTATGTGAAAGTATTCCTTTATAAGAGTTCTAATTGAACATACCCAACCCTGAAAATTTTGTTGACGTTGCCTGTTTACAGATGTTTGCTATTTTTCGTTATATTTTTAATTCGTTTGTATATTTTCTACTTGTCACAGTGTTTTTTATTTTGCGTTCAGATTTTTTTTATTAAAAACAATTTTAATTCTCATACTAAATTAAATTATTAATTAATGAAGTTTGCTATTAAACGAATTAAAATCAGTTTATAAAACAAAAGTAAGTCATAAAATGTATGCAAAAATATTAAGGTTTTAATGAAGGAAAATTAAAATCTTTTTGCAAAATTAAAATCTAAAAGAAAAAAGCAACAATATAAACAACTACACCTGCAGTAAAAAATATATGTTTTTTGGTAAATACATACATACATATACTATATAGATTTTTGCATATAGTATATGAATTGTTATCATATATTGTATTATAAAATAAACGAAAAAAAAACAAATCTTGATTATTGCATTTTTATTATATCTACCATAATACAATATTGTACGTGCATTGTTTATTTGTTCCTTTTGTCTTTTTGTTTTATAGAAAGAAAATACAAAAAAATCTATGTTTTATTCTCTGTTTAAAAACATTGATATGGACAAACATATTCATTGAGTAGATTTTTTTGTTTGTTTTCTTTTAAGTCCACCATTTGTTTGTTATCTCCCAATAAATGTATAATAAAGCGTACATATGTACTTAAATATGTACGTACATACCGTACAATGCGTTAATATCATTTAAAATTTAAAAAAGAAATCTCAAAAAAATTATTTTTTGTGGTTTTTCTTTAATGAAAAAATAGTGTAATTTTAAAAGCACTTTCCAATATCAATTATATTTTATATTTTTTTGGAGTCCTTAAAGTGAAATTTTATTTACTAACTATTTAATTTAAAATTGAAATTATTTGAGTGCACCGTAATTTCGTTTATATACATACATACATGCATACATATGCACATACAGTTACCGATTAATTTCGTAATAAAACGCCATTTTTAAAATTTCTGTACCAGTATGTGTAACATTTTGTATGTCGGTTATTTCCCTGAATAAAAAAGTGAAAAAAAAATGATCTTTAACCAACAATTTATTTTTATAAATATGTATCTATCATATTAATATTCTTTACTTTTGTGGTGGGGGTGTGACTTACATAAAATTGTGTAATACAATAATTACTATTACATTTATTATAAATCAAACCAAGTTAAGAATATTAAATACTTACTCATGTTTATGAATATTATGTGAAATTTATTTGAAATTGTATTATACAATACATATCTACTTACACACATTATTAGAAATTAAAAGCCTTTGAGCCAGGCTTCTCACACCACTCATGTTGTGTGCGTTACAAGGTCTACAGTTTATCGTTAAACCAGTACGATTTCAAAAAATTATTCACGGCGATTTTCATTCATAACTTTCCTCAAGACTGCATAGAGGGATGTCAGAGCCAAGTAATGAATTTCGAGTCCCCCTCTTGTAACCCAAACACTCTATTGACTACACTGCGTAATATTAATTGCTCGTAAAATTCACTTCTCAATAGGTTCATAACAAAATTGCACGTTAAAGAAGTTCTAACGTCAACTAATTCGACGTAAATTACTAAATGCGTGTGTTCAATAAGACATTTTTATTTACTACATCTTGAAATTGTTTTCATTTGTATGTTTTTGTTTTTATTAATATATTATTTCGAATTAAGTTTAAACTCAATAAGAGAAAAAGTCCCATTGTGAGAATTATTAATAACCTGTTACCATTAGACAATCGATTTCATGTCATTAAAAATTTATAATTTATTTAAAAAAAATTTACACTTTTCCCATTGCTTGGCTCTTACCTGCAATCTTTATTATTCATTTATTTCATTGTTTAAATTTGTGTTTCTTTATATAATTTATATATTAAAGCTTTGCTAAGAAATTAAAAAAAATATCTGCTAAGAATTTCTAGATCAAAAGTTTTGAATTTTAAAAGTTTAAATTATTGAAATTCCTGTGTGGATCGGATTCTAAATAATTGCTGCATATTACAATTATTTATTTACAATATAATTATTCATTAGATGATAAAAAAATTTTTAAAATCCTGTACGTAATACAAAAGTTTTTTTTATTTATATATATTTATTTTATTTATATATATATTTATTATTTATATAGTAGATTATTCATTTGGTTAAATGGACATTTCTTTCTTATCACATAACTATGTACTCCGTCTAATTACCCGCATTCACAGTGATACGATATATAAATTAAAATCTTTATATTTTTAACTTTGTGGTTTCTTTTTTACATGCATTTTAAATTAAAATGAAGAAATCAGACCCAGAAACAGTACACGGTTGCTACTCCACACCTTATTTTCAAGCTTCTTGTTTGGTTGATAGGAGCTGTTTAAAACACGAGAAATATTGTTCCAATTAAGATTGCTATGAAGCCTCTTGCCTATTTAAAGTTTACTATGCAAAGTCTTGAGTTTGTATCAAAGAAAAGAAAAACGTACAGTGGTGAGTACATAGTTTGATGTACTTCGCATTCCTTTAATAAGGATGTATAGACAGTAACAAACCAACACAAATTTGTCAAAGAAAACTTTACGTGCGCAGAGAAGGGAAACAAAGAGAGAAAAAGTTGTGTTCCGCCACTCTTGAACATAGCAGGTCGCTTGTTATACTTAGTTTAATAATTATATAGCATACAGTATAGGTATACAAGTATAATAAATATTATTTGAGATAATACTCTCGTTTCCCACCAAAAAAGTTGTTTTTGCGGTGAACCCTGTTGATTCAAATGACTTAGAAAGAAAACTAGTCTCAATATATGTAACTACATACTACATATGTATGTATACAGGTCATATCCAATATTAAATTATTTGTTAAAGACAAATAAATACAAAAATCTCTGAGAGCATTTCAAACCCGTTATTCGGATTTGACGTTAGACTGTACTTGTAATTGTACTAGACATTCTCCCAGTGACAATATATTTAATAGTGTTAGAAAAATTTGTCTAAATTTTAACATTTTCCTAAAAAGTTAATTTACAAAAACTATGTTCCATTATTTAGATAAGTTAGGCTTAAGGGTTTTCATCTTAGAAGATGATCCATATGAATGCAGTACATTTTTTTACGAAACTTAAAAGTTTTCTTAGAACCCTTATTTTAATATTTTTTCTTATTATTTTTCTTAATCAATTCGCTTTATGCATTACAAACACTCTCCCATTAATTAAACGTCTCAAAAGCCCAATTATTTTCCTTCTTTTGAGGTTATGGTCAAACGATCGAAACGCTATATGGTATTGAAGTATACAATTAAAAAAAAGTAAATAAAACTGTTTGTTGCTATGTGCAAAATATTGTATTGTAAATAGATAAATATTTGTATGTGTTCTAAAATGGGAATAGCATTAATTATTAACTGCGCATTAGTGTACGAGTATTATTTATCTTGACTTTCAATCTATTATGAAATATTTATTTGCATATGGATTTCGTCTGTATTTGTCTATTATTACTGTATTACTAATTATAGTTATGTATGTGCGTGAGTGAGTTTTATTTTCTTAAAAAGGTTGTTGTACTCTAATCAATGCATTAGATTTTTATCTATATACCTACACAATTTGCACATTTGCACTACATATGCATGTGTATTGTACAATATGAGAAAACTCAAGCATTCACATTTTATAAAAAAAAAAACAAAAAAACTTACTAACTTTTGAAAACAAGTTATTTAATATTGTTTAAAAGAATTAAGAACATTTATAAGTACAAATTTATGTACATACATATGCATATAGTACATTGTATGTAGTAAATGTATATACTATGTATGCACGTACTTAGTATGTTCATTTAATACAATGCAACACAATAAAATATAAAATGTATCATGAAATGTCTTTGACCGCAGTTTATTTCCGTCTTTTATATACAACAATACGAATATTTTGCATTGAACGTGTCACTTTTGTCTGTCTGCCCCCCCTTATAAACACCATACAGTTTGTTTGCTGTATGAAACAAAAAAAAACATTAAAAACAAATCACCTGAAAAACAATAACAAAAAGCACAATACACAACAATCACTTAAAAAAGATGAGAGATAATACGCTCTTCACAAAATTCTGAAAAAATCTTTGTTTTTATTTTCAAAATTATTTTTCTTTACTTTTCGTTTTGTTGAAAAAAGGGACAGAAGCAAGAAAAAATCGAATTTTCGTGACCCTGAAAACGAACATGCGGCGACAGCTCTGCTACTGCAAACAGTATTATACCAAACGAAAGATACAATGATGAGGACAATAATGATGTTAAGTGACCGACAAACCGACATTCAAATATAACATACATATAGAAATTATAATGGCAAGCATAACATAAACATTGACTATCTGTTAATTTATTATGGGTGGTGGAAGGGAGACAACTAGACGACAACAAGAATATAAGAAATACCAACAATAATAGTTAGGGGGGTAAATGTATATATTTTGCAAGTACTATTTTGTTTGTGCCTATGTGTTGGTATTATGAATTTGTGTTCTTGACGTGCCTTGTGACCTTGAAAATTTTTGAACGTTTTATACAGTTAAAATGAAAACAAAGCTAAATAGTAACAACGACAACAACTGTGTGTATTCTTCTTTATATGCATACACACAAAAATGCACTCGAATAATAAACGCACTCACGACGAACAACGAACTCACACCTACATATTTATTTGCCAATTTGTTTGCTATTGTTGTTTTTTCTTTTGAATATATTACCCCTTTGTAAGAATCCATATCGTAATAGTTAATATTACAACAAACATTAAATATTGTTTGATGAAAAAAATAGACAACTACAAACATATACGTATACAATATATCTATATAATATAAAGAAGAAGAAAAGCAAAACAAAATAAAAAATAAATTGGTAAAATATTGCATTCAAGTTAAATACAGTATTTATTTCTTTCTCTCTTGTTAAGCAAATAGAATGTCAGTTCATGGCAAAAGGGTTGCCAATTCAAGCATATTTACCATTTTCGTGATATGGTAATGGGACTTTTAATATATTTATACCTGTAGAATAAAGATCTACAAATTATCAGCGATTTTAAATTGAACCTAACAAAATCACATATTTTGAAAGAATTAGTTTCATAAAAATATCGTTTAAAATCTAGTGATTATTTCAATTTGTTTAAAGGATCTATTCCTTCAACCGTTTTATCTACTTCTCATAAAAAGAGAAGGGTGAATATTTGTATATTCAATATGGAAAGCATTAACAAAACACCTCATAAAATTAGTTGTAAACTTGGCAACCCATCTGCCATTATTTCAAGTGTAAAAGAGAGATAGAAACTGTTCGAGTGCGTTGAATGAATTTGTGAAATGAATTGCTTCGCAAATTTTTTTCTTCATTAGAGTCAAATCAAATTTGACATCATCAACATATCAGTGCAACTGTAAGTAAAAGTATATTTCTTAAATAATTAAAATATAAATAAATATTGTATGCCAACAAATAGTAAATAATTGATGATAACAAATCTGTGTTATTATTTACAAACAAAACAGTTTTTAGGTAAAGAAAAAAAACATACATCAGCTGTTTGCAAAAAGAAAAAAATGAAACAGAAAAAGAAAGAAAGAACACAAAGCAACAATTGAAAAAAGTATGAAAGCGCAAGAAACTGCACTGGGGTGAGTGAGTTTAATTGAGTCATTTTTTTTTGGGTAAAAAGTGAAATTTTCCCTAAAATTTTAAGTTTTTATAAATTAAATTTTTATAAAATCAAACAAAAGATTAATAAAATTAAATTTAAATTTCATTATAAAATAATTTTTGTGAAAGGAATAACAAAAACTATTATTTCTCATTGAACAAAAATAATCAAGTTCAAGAAGAAATAAGCAGAAAACATCAACAATTGAATTGATTATGTGTGTGAGTGAATATGTACTCAACTGTTGTTATTCTTTGCTTTGGCGGGGTATGTAAGACGTACTGCTATGCTCGTTGTTCACTAGTGGTTTTTCGTATTGTTTTGTTGTTCGTTGTATAAACGCTCCTGTAGTAGTCTTGTTATTATTTATTAATTTTTTCCATTCTGGCTAATTGAGTTGCGTATCGGTCGGTGTACACGTAGCGCATTTATAAAAAATACAAACAGTAAATTTGGAAAACCATTAAAAACCAAAGAAACAGAAAAGTGCAGTAATAAATCAAAATCAGTTAATATTTTGGTATTTCTGCACGTACACATATTTCTAAATAAAAAATTGTTTTTAGGCGTACATAACTTGAAAATAAAAATATAGTGAGTTAAAGTTGTTTCTTTTTTAATAAAAATAAATGTATAAAATACATATTAACACAAAAAATTAAATTTAAATGAAAATAAATAAAAAGTAATGCATTTTTGTATATTTACATAAATCTGAAAATGATAACCAAAATTCCTTTTGTGAAAGAGAGAGTGATCCCATTTAATTTTTCTATGCAATTTTATATTTCTACACTTTATCATTTCTTCTTCTTCCACCTGCAAATTTCCTTATTTGAGTTTTACTCAATGGCCTAGTGTGTGTGTGAGTTTTATTCGCGGTTAATTTTAGAATGTAGTTGTGAACAGTTTGTTGATACAACAATACTTTGTTTTGTAAACAGTTTTTTTCTAACTCTAGAGTTTTCCTCATTTTTAAAGTTGCCAGAATATTTTTCTATTACACTGATAGAAATTTTTAAATGCAAATCTATTTTATTCAACTAGAAAAATCTGCGGACCCATTATTCCTAAACATTATTTATTATAATTTATTGAATAAAAAGAAAAAATTGGTCAATATTATTCATTACGAACCAATAATATCAAAGTCTTTTTCGTTTGTTTGACACTGTAACCAAAATTGCTATGGGTCAACAAAAGACCCGTAGGTCATAATAATCTTGAGATATACTATATTACATAGCCGTAGTCTAGTAGATATTCTATTGGCTTATTAGACGAAAGCTCGTGGTACAACTTCTGGTTCAAGCATATTGAATAAAATGTAATATTAAAAAAAATAAAATATTCTTTAGGCGACTTCCTCTCAGCGGGAAAAAAGTCAGCATGAAATGAAATTGCTATGAAGAATTTCACAAATTTGTCGATTGGAGTCGACATTAAACCGTAGGTTCGTTCCTTCAGTCGTGGAAAAAATTAACTCGCATAACGTAACTCGTGTAAGAAACTAATTAGGCTGCAATCCTGATTAAGGATTAAGGATTGTAATGACTATTTAAATAAGCAAGACTTTTTCGTGCCTTTAAAGGTGGTCAGTATTTTATAAATGAAAAACTTGGTTTAAAGTAAAATATTCAATGTTGATAGATAAACTTTACAAAATAGAATTTACCTTAAAGTTAGTGCCGGAACTGTTACATAGTCTTTCTTAAGTTTGAAAATTTATTTATATCTTCCTATATTGCATGTTTTTAAAATATAGTGTGTTTTTCCTTTAATTTCAGTTTGTGATGCTTTTTAAGAAGATCGTTTAGACGAATATACAACTATAAAAATGATCAATAGTGTAAATACTTTGGAATTTCTAAAACCAAAGCTAATAAAAATGGATAAATTTAGCTCAAAAACAACCACAACCAAGCTTCTTCCACCACCTTCACCTTCGTCGTATTCACCAACAAGATCCTTTGTAACATTTGGTAGTCATATTATTAATCACAGTAAAACTACTATCGATTTAAACAAACAACAACAACAGCAGCAAATAAATGGTGAAATTTGTCATCAGGAGGAACGGGTTAAAGTACAACATGTGGAAAATCATACCAAATTGCAAAACAATAATTGCTGGAATAATTTTCGTACCTTATGCAACAATCTAAGTGCCTCATCAGGTATACAAAATGATAACGATAAAGTACATCTTACAAAGCCTCATCATCATATTGTTAATGGTGAACACGATGTAATTGATGTTGTAAATATGGAACATTCAGGAATTGTAAAAGCAGAAACCCCTATTAAAAATATACAAACAAAAAGTGCCTTTAATTTAGATTTAAATAAAATCAAATATCACAATAATAGTATTTATATTAATAACAATAATAATGGTTTAATAAGGACTGAAATGAATGATAATAATAATGACCAGTTTTATATAAAACAATATCATCAAAATAATTGTGATATTAAAAGGAAACAACAAGCTCCTGACACTGCAAAAGTAATAGTAGAGCGTAGAGTAACAACTGCACCTCAACGTACTGAAGATCAGAACAATGCATATCGTCACATTGAAAGCGTTCATAATTATGCAAAATTGAAATATGAAGACGATGATAATGACAATCAGTCACCACACGGTAGTCGTCATAGCAGTTACTTGGATGATGAAGACGACGATGAGGAGGAGGACGATGAAGAAGATAATGAAGAGGTCGATAAAGAATATGATAATGTTGACGAACATTTAGAATTGAGCAACGAGGAATACCCTTACGTTTTATATGCCGACTATGAAGATATAATCAAACGGCGACAAAGAAGAAGATTACAAAAACTTTCGACTTCGTCCGACGGTGTTCTTTTTACAAAAATCCATAATAGTAGCAGTATTGAAGCATGTGCTCAAAAACCTACGCAATTTATGCAACATATAAACGAGGCCAATAGTAAAATGATCAAAAATATCAACGAAGATGAAGAGGCCCACATAGACGTTGATGTTGAAACTGTAGAAACACATTCGGCTATCATTCCTGTGGCAATGGCAAACTCATTAAATGTCGCTCGTCATATTGCTGATGATTCTAATGTGGCAGTTAAACCAGATCATCATGCCCGTCGTCCCATGAATGCGTTTTTAATCTTTTGTAAACGTCATCGTGCTATAGTTAAAGAACGTTATAAGAACTTGGAAAACAGGTAAATTCAATATCTGCAAAATATTCTCACATAGAAATGTAATAATATGGGTTTTAAGTTTGCGGCCACGTCTATTCTCTGTCTATTTATCATTCCATATATATTTTTATTACACAACAAATAGACAAATATATTTATTTTCTATGCCATTAATCATCTTTCAGAGCCATTACCAAAATTTTGGGAGACTGGTGGGCTTCTTTGGACGATAATGACAAAAAATGTTTTACGAATTTAGCTCAACAGGTAATTTAAATTTGTCATCATGTTATTAGCTGCAATGGTGGTTCAATATTTTCTATCGATTTCTTTGTTTTTAGAACAAAGATGCTTTCTTTTCAGCTAATCCCAACTTTAAATGGTACAAATTACCAGCACCACCATTACGTACCCTAACAACTCGGCCAGCTAATGGCTTTGGCCAAGACTATCAGGAAGAAAAAGATGTCAATGTACTTGAAACCATAAGCAATAATACACGTAGTATTAGCCATAACAGCAATAACAATTACTTTAAACTAGCCGATGAAGCACAAATGGGTGATTTAAGCCAATTAATGGAAGACAAATCAAAACCCACAAAACAATGTGCTGACCTACAGCAAGCTTTAGGCGAAACATCACAGTTTATGAGTGCTCATATTACCGCTGAGACATTGGAGGAAAATAGCCTTAAAAGACGTTTTTACAATGAGAATAGTTTTTCAAGCAACAGTAGCGAAGAAGATAATATGGAGCCAAAAAAGAAAAGTGCACGCTCTTGTAAGGGTAAAAGATATCAAGAATTAATAAATTCTGGACAAATACTTACAGCCATAAAGAAGTCCAAATCCTCCACTCGTCTAACGGGCGCTAATGACGCTGTTGCTAATAGTGAAATGAATTTAAAACGAAACTTCACAAATTTAAATAATAACGATAATAATTTTGCAAACAATAATATCTGCCAAAAACGCTCAGTATCTGAGTTAGACAATATTTTGTCATATGATTTAAACAGTTTTGATTTAGAGGAAAGAATTAAGGAATTGCCAGCTTTAGATTTAGACGAATATCTACAACGTAAACGTAACACCAAAAAGAAAAAGAAATTCTCATCAAACGGCAAAAAGAGAGGACAACGTTGTAACAATTATGCTAATGATGTTAACAACAAAAATAACCGTAATAAATCTCTACAAGCCACACAACAAGTGCGTAATGCATCATATAAAAATACCACAACTGCGGTGGGTAGTCAAAAGCGTAAGGCTCGTAAAGAAAGTATTACACGACGTGATATTTCAGCCATAGAACAGGAAGTGGCATCTTTGTTACCCTTGACTATTAACGGTTGTTGTTATTTTCAAGAAGCGCCCACAACGTCAAAGTACATGCAGTCAATGGAAAAAGACACTAAATCGACCACATCACTAGACGATAATATATCATCAGAAGAAACATCATCAACAATCATTCCACTACAAAGTTCTGCATCTGTTGATATTCTTATTAATAATACCAACACTAATATAAATAACAACAACAATAATAATAGTAATAATAGTAACATTATAAATGACAATACATCGTCGTCTACCTCAGATTTACTCATACTGGCCGAAGTAGCTGCCAATCGCACTGAATGTTAAAGCGTTAAACTTGTTGTTTATCATTATTGTATTCTCTACACATTGTTTTGTGAGTGTATATATATCTATTTTTAAATAGTATATGTACATGTACGCATATATGTATGTATGTAGTTTTACAATATTTTCATATACAAAATATGTTAAAAGTGATGATATTTATTTAATTCTAGTTAAACAAATTAAAATATTTGTTCAATATTCATAATTATTACATTTAACATTTACAAAATGTGCAATAATTGTTTGTTAATTTCTATTTACTTTCTGCTTTTGATATCAATTTAATAATTGGGTTAAAATTGTTTAAGACAAAGCTTTTTCCAAACAATTTAAATTTTGCATAACTAATCGAACTATTTTGTTTAAAGAAATTTTAAAACTTTGTAGTTTTTTTAAAACAAATTGGTTGTATTCCGCCTTAAGTAGTTGAGAATTCCTTTCACTATATTTTTAATAAAATATTCTTTTATTTTTTTTAAGGAGTTAGAATATCATGCATTGATGCTCTATTTTAAAAATGTTGGACCAATATTTAACTAAAAAATTATCGATTTTAGGATTTACAAATAATAACATGTATTTTGATTGAAATTAATATTCCCAATTGCAACAGCATTAGAAAAAATATTAAATACCAGAGACTGGTACTCTGTTTTTTTTTTCATAATCAATCTTAATTTCTTGGTTTCAAACAGATTTTAATATTAAAAACTTTTAAATTTCATAACAATTTGATTTTATTCTTACAAACAAGTACATACGCATACATGTACGTATAAAATATTATAGTTTTACAACATTACATAAAATAGAACCATTTCAGCTACCAAGACAAGTATGGCTCCAATAGCAATTTAGCTAAAATTCAACATTATTTACTTTTGTGTTTTTTCCTAAATCAGAATTTTTTTCTTTGAAACCCCAATTCATGCGATACAAAGACAATTTAAATTCAATATAAAATATTAAAAAGCCAAAAAATATTTCGTTTCTTTTGCATTTGTTTTTCCTTTTAATCTTATCTAGCTTGTTCTTCAAGCTGCTTCCAAATTGAAAGAAAATTTCTTGTTTTAGTCATTTAAAACGATATTGGTTTCTAAAAACTAATTCACATTTTTTTGTATAGAATTTTAAGTGAAATATGTAAGTAAATAAGGGCCTTATTGTCATATTATTGTTATAAACAATTATTGTTTTAAAAGTTGTTAATTAAGTTAATTTGAATATTTACTTTTTGTTATATTTATAATAATAATATTAATATCTCTTGATGATAATGTTTTAACAAACATATTTTTAAATTAATCTAGCCAGTTAAGTTTTAACTCTTTCGAGTCAATCATATAATACAAATAAAGAAAAGTTATTTTTGTTTATCAAAAGACAATAAAACAGACTTTGTTTATTTAAAGCAAATTACAGTAAAACGAAAAAAGGCTGTTAACACCATTTCATATGTAAACGAAATATGTTGGTTTCTATATTGCTTATCTGTTAAGAAAATATTAATCTTAGAAAACGATAATCAAAATCGCGACTAGGATATCATATAGCAGCACTTTCATACTAGCAAACCTAATTTAAATAAAATTTCTCAGCTTATTTTTTGGCTGCAAATTCAACTATAGTGCTACATGGCTACAGCAATCATAGAGATTAATTATGTGCGTTATAAACTCTGTGGTTTTTCATTTAATATACATACATACATATATCAATGGCTGGAAGTAAAATTGTAAAATGTTGGGTATTTTCTTTAACTTACATTTATATGAAAATTATTTATATATACATATGTATGTCCATAAATATTCTGTAGTGATTTGTTTTTAGTTAATGTTCTCATATTAAAAATATAAATGTTTAAAAAAACAATTTTTTTTTTATTTAACAAATATTTTACATCTCATCGTATTACAAAACATTCTATTAGGAAAAAATAAAAAAAAAATTATTTCAACATCTACTTCTTAGGCTTTTGTTTATTTTTCTTTTGTGGTGCTTTTTCTTTTTTATTACTTTGTGGTTTATTGTTGTCCAGTTTTTGTTTTTTCTTTTCGTCCTCCTTTCTTTTGGCAATTTGTAATTTATGTTTACGGGATTTGGGTAAAGGTATTTCAGGTTCTCGGTCACTATTATCGCTATCCTCCTCCTCTTCAAGGCTGTCTTCATCCTCATCATCATCTTCAATGCCATCGTCGTCGTTATCATTTGAATTGTCATCATTATCTTCTTCAGCTACACTATCCGCTTCGTTTTCTGTATCCTCTTCTGCATCATCTATTTCACTTTCTTCTTCATCGTCGTCGTCGTCGTCGTTTGCGTCATCGTTACTACTTTCTGGATCCTCATTGTCATATTCAATTGTGACTACACCTCGTTGCGGTGTTTTTGGCTTTGAGGTTGTCGGTTTTGTTTCCGTATCTTTCGTTTCCAATGTATTGCTTATTACATAATTGCCACCAAATTGTGCCAAATCTAATATACTTATGCATGTTGGACGACAACCTATATTTGTTGTAGCAATTTCTTTTAATTTCCTATTTGTTAACGATATTTGCCAAAGTTTGATTTCACCAGAACTGAAAAGTTTAGTTATCAAAAACAAAAATATAAATTTTTAAATCTTAACAAATATTAATTTTAAAAACAAAATACAGTTTGTTTCGTCCAAAGCAATTTTAAAAAACAATTTACAAGGTGTAGTAAATATTCTTCATTTTGTCATGTCGTTCATGTCTTTAATAATCTGTATCTCTCGTTTTAAGGAAGAATATTAGATCACGTAAATTGTCATTGGGCGAATAAGAAAAATTAAAAATCCTATTTACCTTGAGGCTGTAACAAGATGATCTTTGAAGACACACATAGCTTTAACTCTGGCATTATGTGCAGCAAATTCCTAAAAGAATAGTATTTTAAGTAAATAAAACCACAATTACTGTTCAAGTAACTTACTTTTTCATCTTCATTGTCAGCGTTAAGACATAAAATTTTACCATCTTCCAAACCCACAAGACACACATCATCAGCTATCCATGTCAAACATATGGGTTTGGATTTGGTTTTTTGAGAACGCAAAACATCGGCAGTTTTAATTGACCAAAATTCTACAACACGTTGGCCACTAATTGTGAAATAATCTCCTGTAGGCGACCAAGCTAAACAATCGGGTTGGGCACCTAAAGTGTTGCGACTTTTCAAATTTGTTTTATAGGCTACACGTCCTTTCACCAAATTCCATGTTCTCAGCACAAGATCTGAGCCTAGTGATAAGGCCAATTTTCCACTTGGATGACAACTCACATGTGTAACAGAAGAACCATTATGTGCCTTTTTCCATGTTGCTTCAGTAAACCAAGTCTTTAAACGTGTAGCAATCATGCGTCCATCATCACCAGCAGATAATAAATGTGTGCCATCAGGTGTAAATGCCAAAGAGTTAATGGTACCGTCATGTGAAAGCAAAATCTAAAGCCGAAAACAAATAATGCCCATAAAAATATTTTTTTCAGTATTTGTTTATATCGTACATACCTGAGACTGTTTCCTAGTGCTCATGTCGTAAATAAATACACGATCATCGGAACCACCGCTGGCCAACCAGCGTTCCTGTATGGCAACACATCTAATTGAACCAGAATGTGACTTGTCGGCAAATGACTGAACAAGAGACGGCTTTTCGTTCTGTATTCAAAACAAATAAATTTTTTATCCAAATGCAATTGTTTTAAATCTTTTTCTCTACTTACTTTCAATTCGTATTTGTAACCCAATAAGAATTCTTCATATGTACCAATAATAATCTCTATATTGGTGGACATTATTACCTCTTTAATTAATAAAAACAAAAAATTATAATAAATAAAACTACTTTCCACAAATTTACAATAGAATTATACCGCACGTGCATATGTTTTGTTTCGATTATTCTCTCTTGCATATTTCTTTAATCTTCTTATCAGGCGGTTCGTTATTCACAAAGAAATAATAACATACACTGAAAAATATGTTGATGTTCTCCAGAGATTACCCATAACATTTGAAATACAAAATAAAATCGATTAAATTATGAATTGGAAGCCTATTTATTAGTTTATACGTCGAGATAAACCAATTGCATCTAAATTAGATTTATTTACTAAAATACATGTTTTTTAACAAGTTGTTGCTTGACAAAAAATAACCCAAAAGTATTATTGTCATAAAAATCCATTTAAATATATTATTGAAGGTCTTTGATCCTAAAGAGAATTATTTAAAAACTTTAATTGGCTATCAAAAGCTTCTAACCTAATGATATGACCATTTCTTACAATGAAATTAAATTATTGTTACTAAAAGAGATTCAGAAAAAATTAATTTGTGACGTAATATCTACTCGAATATAGATACTGATCACGTTTATTTTAACAACTTTTACGTTAAGTGATCTCGAGAACCTATGGTAATGGAGCCTTTGATCGTAATCAGGCCTTTGATCGTCTCAAATATAGCCAAAACCCAAATTTTGATTCACTTTTAATTAGAACACCTCGAAAACCTAGTGTGGTTGTATTCGGGCTTAGTGCAACAAAAGCCATTGGTATAGTCTGGTTATGGATTAAAGAGCTTGTCGGCCTGTGCCAGCACTCAAGACTCTAACAGGACATATTTTTTAGGCCACATCTGGTCTAAGAGTGTAAAAAGCTGTTAAATGACCTTATGTCAGACTATCAAATTAGACTGTGCTGGGTGCGTGGTCGCTCAGACGTTATTGGCAACGAAGTGCATGAGAATAGAGACCGAATTGTAGAGTAGCTTTAGCCTTATAGCCAAAGCTCAACCATTTAGGCAAGAAACTAGTCCTTAGCATGAGTAGTCAGGAGATAAGAGTTCTAACAAAGCATTGCCCCTTTACACATAAGATTAGCAGATGAAACAGATTTCTCCGATTTCTGTAGGCTAAATGATGAGTAAAAAGCACTGTCTTTGGCACGTAGACAGAGATGATTGAAAAGTCGATCTGTTGAGGTATTAGTAGATTGAAAGGACTGCCAGCTTGAGAATCGAATAGGATTCATGCCAGCTTGAGGATCGAATAGGATTCATAAGTGGGTTTCACCGGCTGGGGGTATAACTTTATAAAGACATTTATCTCTGTTCTTCATTAATTTTCCTTCTTACGCACAATGGGCCCAAGGATTTACAGCTGAAGGCCTTCTACTGTATATAGTGTTTGAATTTAAAATATTTAATTAAATTTAAAATATTAAATTAAAAATATTAAGCAATATACATATGTATATGAGTTGGAAACTAAGCTATAGATATCGGATTTTAATTATAATGTATGAAAAAAGATGTCTAAAAAGAGGGTTCTTTTTAATATAATCTCATTGCAATAAAATAAGTAATGATTTCTGTTTAAATGCCTATTTAACTGGTTATAAATATAAATAATAAAACTGTAAACTAACGACCGTTTAAAAATAACTGTTATAATATAAAACAAAAAAATAAAACTAAGGATTTGGTGTTTTGTATTTTAAATTTTTTATTGAATTTTTAATTTTTATAGGTTTTTGTATTTCTTTGTCATTATCTCTTATTCACTTGGCTTTTGAAATGAATTTTCCATAAACATTATTTATTATTATTATTTTGTTTTGTTTTATATTTTGTTCATTGGTTAATTCTCCATTAATAAGTTTTGGGTATTTTTTCTTTTCTTTTTGTTTTCGTTTTTTTGTTTATTTTCTTTTAATATAATTTAATTTATGTTTTAAATATTTATTTATTTTTATTTATTTATGTATAATTAAATTCATAAAATTGAATAATATTAAGTTTTGTTTAAAAAATATAAATGTATAAGTAAAAAAATGTGTTCCACAATAGCAATTTTAGATTTTTTCTTTTATTTAATAGTATAGTATATTTTTGTTTTTTTTTCTTATTAATTTTCTTTTAAGTAGAAATGTAGCTTAGTTAGGTTCATGTTGGTTTTAAGTTTGCAGTATGTTATTATTTTAAATATATTTATGTGTATATATTTTTTGTTTTGTTTTCTTTTTGTTCTTGTTTAAATAATTTGCTAACACTTTTTTTTAATTTCTGAAAATTGTTATATTGTTTGTATTTTATTTTTATCAATATTTTTTACGAGTATTTGAATTTGTTTTCATTTATTTCGTAATTAATTTTATTGATTTTGTTTTTAAAATCAATTATATGTTAAGTTAGGGAATAATCATTATCTATTTTTAGAAGTAAAATAGAACGATCAGTTAGCGAAAAGTGTAAAAATTCAGAGCCATTTTTAAAAAAGCCTACAAGAGACATTTATAACAAATAAAATAATTTTATTTTCATGTAGCATATAACAAAAAGTGTCCTTTCTTTGTTTATTTCTTTTTTGAACAATTAAAATGTGTAATAAATTTTCTTGAAGTGGAAATGATTCTTGATAGTAAATCTCAATAATTTATTTCAATATTTGAAAAGTAGCACAACATTTAAAGAAACTGCAGGCCCAAGTTTGCAAGACTTTGAAGAAAGTAAAGCTTTAGTTATTTAATTACAATTCTAGCTAAAGATATTGTTTTGTTTTTGTTTTTATTCTCCAAACATTTGAGACCATTTAATAGGAAAATATACAAAAACTTTCATAGTATTCTTGAGAATATAATTTAAACGTTATTCACGCGTGTACATCCATTTAATTTTCTTGTGATTATTCAAGGCATTAGAAGAAAACTGAATTGAGAAATCAAATTTTCTTCACTTCCTTGTGTATTTTTGTAAGCTTGAAACTGTCTTGAGAGAACTTGCTTAATGTCAACAGTTTTCCAAATGAGATAAACATATTCTAAGCCATAGATTTTGCTTGCTTTGTTTGTTAAATTTCTATTCGTTTATTCAAAACTTATTCTTTTACCACTTTTTCTTCGTGTTCTTACAATGAGCCTATTAAAGTTGTGTATGTAGTTTTATTATTTTAATAATTTATTTGACTTAAATTTAATATTAATTTAAATTTTGTTTTGTTTTTATTTTTTAGAATTGCTTGAAAAGGCTAAACTTGTTTGTAATTTTTGTTCTTTTTTTATTAACCATTTTTCAAATGTAAGTACATTATATTGTATAATATATGCATGTATATATTTTTGTTTAATGTGAATTATTTTAATAAATATCATTTATACTGTTATTAAAGTGTGAGGCAAACAATTTGAATATTTTATTTCATGTTTTTTCTTTACTTTACATAACAAATAAGTAATTATTAAGTTGTTACAAATATTACTTGGAATTTATGAAAATAAAAAAAAATTTTTAGTTCTGCTCTCCAAACATGTTTATTATATATGTAAATATGATGTTTATTATTATTATTATTATTATGTTATAATATTCAATTTGATTTAAAGCATTTTTTGTGAATTGTTTTTTTTTCATTTTTCATTTTGCTAAAAAGTATTTCTCTTAATATTTTATTTAATTCATAAAATTATGTTAGATTTATTTTCTGCTTATCATACTAAATTTGATTGGAAAAAGTTGTATTATTATATATATTTTTTGTTTTGCTTTGTTTTGTATGTTGTTTATAATAATTTTAATAAATTTTCGAGTTTTATATATTTTAATTTCAACTACGAATGTATTATATTTTTTCTCAATATATATTTATAAGTACGTGCATTAAAAACTAGGGCGTGTTTTATTATGTTATTTTTTAATGATTTAAAATATTTATTTATTCTTGTTTTTTTTTAATATTTATTTATATTAATTTAAGACTTATAAAACAATTTAAACTTATACAAAATATTGACTAGTTTCTAGTGTTAATTTTAATTATATGTATTTAAATTAAAAATAAAATTCTTTAAATTACTTAATATGACACTGTAAAACATTTGAAAAATGTAAAGTAGTAGACTTTTTAAGTGGATTGAAAATAGAGAAAACATAACTAACAAAATTGTTGCACAAATAAAACCCAAGATTAACAAGTGAATGATGACAAGAATATTTAAATTTAAGCAGGCAAAATTATTTTTAAGAAACAGATTTATAACTTTAATGTGCGTTCTATTAGAGCATATGAACCTCAAATTATTTAGAGCTAAATAACTGTTTTAATCAATTTTGAAACTTTGTAAAAAAAAAAATAATTTACGATTTGACTTTCAAGATAATTGTTTAATTAATTGCAATTTGAAAAATGCTGCCTATGACGGAGGATTTTGTTTTATTTCACTTGATGAATACAAGAAAAATAAAGATTAAATTTAGCTTTATAAAACATATTATTTTAAATAAAAAAATATAAAGACAAATCATAGAAATATATTCTGTTGTGTAAGGCATTGTTTTTTGTTGTTTTTTTTGTTGTTTTGAGATGTCATATCTAAAGAGCGTGCAATGATAACATAAATTGAAATTTTTAATATTCATATTTTCTTTTTTATTTTTCGTGTTTTTTTAAGTTTGTATATAGTATATAGAATTTATGCGGATCAAGTAAAATTTCTTTTTGTTTTTTTTTGTCGGTAATTTTATATTATAATATCTTTTGTTTTTTTTTCTTTTTGAGAAAATTGCTTTAAAAATTGTGATTTTTTCTTCTTAAATTCTTAAGATTTTATTTATTTATTGTGTGATAAGTGTTTCAAAAGACGTAAATTTATTATATATTTCATTTCTTTTTTTTTGATTTGTTTCATTTGTATGTATTCATATAATAATGTGTACACACTGGTGTATGAGTGTGAATATGATTAGGAGAGGTTGTTATGAGCGTATTAAAGAGTTTTTAAAATCAATGAAACAAAACTTTGAAACAAACCTTAATATAATATTTGTATGCCAAAAACATAAGATATTACAAAAAAAATTAAGTCAAATGTTTAATTAATTTAAAAAAAACAGGTTTTTCTTTATGCAGAAATTATGTGTTTGTTTTGTTTTTCTTTTATTTTGTATTTACTAATAAATTTTGGAGATATTACACAATTATTTTTCCCTTTTTTGTTACCATTTACTTCTTATATCATGAAATCAATTTAAGACTAAAATCAAACTATGTGATGTTTCTTATTAAGACTTTAATTACAATTTATTATTAGTTTTAAAGAAATTAATTTAATAAATGCTAAATATTTTTTTCGGCTTTTGTTTTTCTCATTGTAATAAAAATAAAAAAGAAATATTAAAAAATATAACTTTATATGTAACTTAAATAAATATATACACTATACAATAGTAGAAATTAATAGTTTACTTTTTTGTATTTTTAAGATTTTATTTTCTCTGAAGATTTTCTGTTAAGTTAAGAAGGAACACAATAAACTACCAAATTACACTTTTTATATGTATATATCCACCAATATCTATTTATTTGGTATGTGGATAATGGTAGATATTCAGACAACACATACATACATTCATATATAAATATAATAATTAATAAATCCATAATAATATTAAATTTTCATACATTAAATTCAATAATGATAATAATTAATAACCATTATACGTAAAAACTTTATAAAGAATTGTTAAACAATTTGAGAGTAAAGCAAATGCATGATAGATTCGTTTAGAACGAAAAATTAATTATTTTAAGTTATAGGAGAGAAGAAAGTATAAAATAAAATTTATTATTACTCTTTCTTTATTTTTATTTTTTAATTGCTGTTTATTTATACTTTTTTTTAATATTTATGATTACAATTAATTACATTAGTAAACGCATTGACGAAGAAAAAGAATATAAAAAAGATATAAAGCATATCATCAAAAATACAAATAAATTGAAATTGGTTTTTTGGAATGCCAATATTAATTATACTTTATTGATTTTTTTTTAAATGAAAATCAATTTCAAATATGGATTTGTATTGCACCGATCACTAAATATTAGTATTGTAGAAAATAGTCAACTTTGTTTGCAGCATAATAACGCAGTCACAACATATTTGTTAATTATTGTAACATATTTAAAATTCCATTAAGGAGGATTAAAAAATACCAATATAGAAAACTTATACATAATAAAAGCAATGTAATGGAACCAGATTATACAAAAATAGGTTTGGAATCCACTGAAGTTGCGTTAAAAAAAAGGTAATGGCACCTTGAAAACAGTTCCTAACTTAAAAACAAAAAGTAAGTTTATCAACTTATATGGATTTCCATTTTAAATTTATTTTCTCATATTGTATAAATGAAATAAAACAAGTGCGTCAGTATAACCAATACTATGAATGTTTGTATAAAACCAAATGTGGTATATGAACTTAAAATGATATGCTATTTTTAACATAATGTTGCTATTGTTGAAAATATACATTTTAAGTCTCGTTTAAAAAATATCTTTCACCCATCATAACTCGCTTAAAATAAAGGAATGTTTTCGAAAAATATTGTACTTTTAACTGAACATTTACAGTTTGTGGTTCAATGTTTGCAACGAATTGTACATAAAAATGATACTTTAAAGTTGACTATTTAATATCAATTGGGATTTTTACCCCATTATATTAGTGTAGGTTTTATTTTTATATGCATGAAATATTTTATAAATAAAATAAAAAACAACGTTTATATTTATATACTGTGTAAGAATGAAATAAAAACAAATACCATTGTTCCTTTGCTTCGATTTTCTCTTTGTAGGGTTATGAAGAATTCGTTATATTGTATGAATAACTGTTATATTTAGAAACGTTTCTGCTCGTTTTGGAGCAAATTTCGCAAATTCTTGTTCTTTAAAGGTTTTATGTTGATGATGTTATGTTTTGTTAACATTTCTTAGATTTATATATTGCTTAAATGTCTATTCATTTACCCACTATGCGAGACATTGTTGGTATTACCTGATGCTGGGCTGCCGTTACCTCCGATTGCAGCTGCACTCTGGTGATGGTCATCATTCGTAGGCGTTGGGGGCTGGTCACGTCTAGGTGGCATGCGTTCGTTGACAGCATCCAAGCCTTTGGCTTCGGCAAATGAGGTGATTTTATGATTCGGTGAAAAGCCCTGCATAGCATTCTTTAATGACTGTTTGCCGCCAGACAGAGCACCCAATGGAAGGGCGCCAGTTGGTGTCAGACCTTTAAGTTGTAGTACAGATTCTGATTCCTCCCGCAGTACAGAGAAGACTCTAGCCATTTTGCCAATAGCGCGGATTTTATTCCGAATAACCTCTTTACGTAGAGCAGCTTCATCGTCTGACAGAGGTTCTTCGCTCTCTTCGGTCATTAGCTCATCATCGGAGCAGATATTAAGGACATTCACCAACATTTCTGTTACTTTTTCGCCTACAAAAGGTAGGGACCAAGTAAATACGTCCATGAAATTGGGAAGCCAATAGGGATGAGGAGAACAGTTAAACTGACGTATATTCATAACATTGTTTTCATACTTCAAAACGGCTGCTTTATTGTTATAGACATCAAGATAATTGGGAGCCGAGAATATAGTGATTAGCGAGGGGAAACCGGTGGTTTGACTTTTACGATACATACGATAGCCAGCATCTTGGGCTTCGTGAGCACGTATTATCGACAGAAGATTGTTATTTTGCAGGAAGTCACAACAGGCGGCATAGCTATAGAAATACGAACAACCACGTACAGAGTTGTGCGTATAGAAATCTGAATTCTTCTCATTGCCAAAATCTTCCAAAGGATCAGACCATAGCAAATCACACATGGGCCCAAACGCTGGAGGTTCTTTGAAGCGATCCAAACGTCGAATGTCATCCAATTCGTGAATTTCTGGTGACAAGCCGCCATGAACACACAGAAATTGCTGGTTCATTAATGCAGCCAAAGGTAAACAGTCAAAGGCCTCCATACAAGCATCATAAACGCGTTCCGAATACTTGATCTTGCACTCCTGCTTGAAAGTAAAATATTCAGTTAGATGGCGACATTCATGATTGCCACGCAATAAAAATAAAGTATTGGGATACGTAATCTTCAGGGACCACAAATAGAGTACACATTCGATACTAAAATAGCCTCTATCAACGTAATCGCCCAAAAAGAGGTACTTGGTAGTGGCTGGTGATCCACCAACTTCGAATAATTTCATTAAGTCGTAAAATTGGCCATGAATATCGCCACACACTGTAACGGGAGCCTCTATATCGATCATGGTCTTTTCTTGGCGTAATAAGGCGGCGCCCTCTTGAATAATGCGCAGGGCGGGTGGTTCTTCTATGCGGCCTTCAAGAATGAAATGTTGTTTGAGTAGCTCATGATTTGGTTTACCCGATCTGGGATCTGGAAAAACTTCTGACATCGTTAGCTTATGGCTAGGAGGAAATGGCACACTGTCGACAACACGATCCGTTGTGTTTAACGCAGGTCTGAGACTGCTGCGTGTTGGACTGTCCTGATTCGCTTGGCTGCCAGCAACTGATGATGCCTGCTGTTCTGCACTGGATGCAGATCCTGCTGCTGTACCAGAGCCTGCAGTGGGTTGTTGATTGCCGGTCGAGGCTGTTGCTTGATTATTTGAAGACATTTTTAAAAATTTGCTTTCTTCTTATTAGTCCTTTACGATTTATTTCTATTCCTAAAAATATCAAGCTGAATAATCTTCAACAACCTAAACAACTACACCTCCTTTATATTCCTTTGCTTTTCGCGTTTCTCCTTTAAAACTGCCTTTACAATTTCGTTTTATTTCTCTACGCTTCTTCGTTTTTTTTTCTTTTACTCTCACCTCTTTTATTTCGTTTCTTTTTTTTCAACAATAGCAGCTATCTAATGTGTATTCAATGTTTAATAACTATTGCTATTTTATTTTGTTTCTATTTTCTAATGTTTTTTAAAACAATTTATTTTGATATTTAAAACATTTTTTCACTAAATAACGTTTAATATTGTTAATGCCCTTTAAATTTTTTTAATAACCAATAAGAAAAAATGGTATTCTCTGCAAATCTTTTATATTTGTCTTGTTCTTCTTTTCACTCTCTTTGCAGACTTTTTTCTTTCAAGTTTGCGAAAAAATTTTCTTTCACTTTTTTTATCAATCGAAAGTTTATGTTTATTAAATTTAGTTCCCTAATCTTGTCGTCCTTCACCACATATCCAATTAACAATTCCTTTGTAACACTTTTTAAGCTTAATTATTTTTAATATTAATTTTTTTCAGGAAAAAGTATACAATTATTTTGCAATAAATCGACAAAGATTTTATTTTTCGTGTAATGTTCGTTTCAGTGTTGCATTGTGGTGGTATTCGAACAAAAATATTTTTTCCTTCAGAAAAATGTCAAGTAGAAAGTTTCGTTAAGTCTACAAAACATTTTATAACACTGCTATGAAAAGCACGGTTGCAAAAAGTGTTTTTAATTTTCTTAACATAAAAATTTAATACACTGTAATATTGTAGCTAAAATATTTTGTTTAATTTATAATTTTGCTTTCATTATAATTAGATATATTAGTTTGTTTATTGTACTATTCAAACAATCAAACTGCTATCAAATGATTTAGTATTTTATTAATTAGAGAATAACTTTAAATACCTTCTCAAGGACTTTTAGCAATTATGTAATATATGTAAGGGCCATATTTAGCTGGGAATTTTAAGCGGTGGTTTGTAAATAGAGTGATTTATAATTTAGGCTGTGTAAAGTTTTAAATATTACAAATATTAATTAAAAAAATCAATTCGTTTATAATACTTAATAACTCTGTCTTTAATATATAACGGCGTTAAATATTTTTATTGACACTGTATTCCAAGTGACATTTCAGTTTTCTGATGAACTGTCACCCGCAAAGGTTTGACATTATTCGTCATCCGTAGCAGTGGAGAAAAAAGATAATATTAAATTAAGTCTTGTGCAAAATAAATCTTAAAATTCCACTGTTTCATTATACTAAAAAGTCATTCAGAAAATATACACTTAAACCAAAAAAAGTTAATAATACTAAGCATTTTGAACAAGTACAATAGGAGAAGAAGAACACACCTTAAAAACTCAAGACACCTTAACCAGCCAGTGTAGAAAAGTAAAAACAAAGAGAAAAGAGAAGAAAAAACATGGATAGCAAAGGACGCAATGTTATAGTTTGCGACAATGGTACCGGTGTAAGTAGTTGAACCCTAAGTTTTAGTAAACAATTGAAAAATTGCTTTTGTGCTGACCTGTAAATAATACTTTTGCATTCTAATGCGGTTGTCTACCCTATAGACGAAGAGATTTAAAAGAGAATACGGTGAAAATAATACTAGTGACATACTTTTAGCATTTTTAATCTTCTAACTTCAGTTGTTGACCATTCAAACTAAATTAAGTGAAGGAATATTCCTGCTAAAGACTTTGTTGAAATGAAAATTAAAGCTTTTGGAATGCAAAAATAAATAGAATTTGATTTAAAGACCCTCCCAATGATTATTGTTTAAAAGTGAACATTGCCATTGATTACTCATACTTTTGAAAGAGAGGACTGCTTAGTATGAATGTGGTGTTGTTATTCTCATTGCCTTATCGTTTGAGAAAATTGTTTTTAGAATATTTTTAAACTTTATTGATAAAATATATCATTATCTAATTTTTACAGTGTAGACACTACACTATGGACATTTGCAAATACTTTATTAGACCTTAGTATCCAGGACTAGTTGTAAATATTGCTTAACACACCCACAAACACTTTGTTTTTGCTTAGACTCACAGAAATTTTATAGGCTCTATTTGTTTTGAAAGTAGGAAGAAAGTCATTTAAGGAACCCTAGCTTATCATAGTTTGCGCTCTTAAATACCAGGACAGAATCGCAAAATGTTTTCGACAGTTTCATTCATAGGCTCATTTCCACATGCACTGAAGAAAACTGGTTTGATTGCCTGTGCTCCACTACATAGTCTTCGGTTTTAGAGCATAATGCCTAATTAAATCAGCAATCAATGAGAAGTCGTTAGCACTTTTATTCTTCAAAACATTTTATAAATGGGTACTCCAGAAGTGGCGTATATTTTTATTGCTAGTATTCAAAACTTACCCTATATGGTCAAATGTCATCTACAGGAAATAATGTGCAATAGTTTTAAGGAATAGGTTTCTGATTTTTTGCTTCACAATTTTTAAATTTTTAACACAGTAATTTATGGAAAACGTTTTTATTATTTTTCATTACAGTTTGTTAAATGTGGTTATGCCGGCAGTAATTTTCCCGCTCACATATTCCCCTCCATGGTTGGCAGGCCAATCATACGTGCTGTTAATAAAATTGGCGACATCGAAGTCAAAGTAAGTCAATCTAACAAAAAATTTATCAAATGCAATAAATTTGAATTAGTTTAGTTCATTTTGATTATTATAAAATTTATAAAATATCTCTTTTTTTGTTCTTCTTTATTTATATGTAATAAAAATTTTTTTTGGAAAAAAAAATATCTTTTTTGAATATTATTACAGGATTTACACGTTGATGTAAGTCTATTGTTTCCTAATTTATTTTCATTAATTACAAAATTGTTTCGTTTTGTTTATTCCCACCGTTAAATTATTGAAAAAAAAAAAATAAAAAATAATTCAAATAGTTGTCAGTTTTACTAAAACCCCGTTTTTTTTTTAGCTAATCTAGACGTTGTTTAATTTAATTACCGTTAACTTTGTTTTAGTTAATTGAAGAAATTTTTGCATTAACAATAACGTTTTTAGAATGCCTTTAAAATATTACATTTTTCTTTTGTTTCTTTATTTTAATATTTTTTTAGATTTTTTACAGCAGCTTTTACATTAAAACAAAGCTCTTCATAAATTGTTTATTTAAAATTTTATATGAAAACTAAAGTTTCAAATACAGCTGGTAATATTTTCATGAATGTTTGTTGTTCTTTTTTGTATTTTACTAACAAGTTTATTTTTTTTTTAAATGAGCATGCTTTTTTACATTCTTGTGATTTTATTTCGATGTTTATACAAGTAAAATGAAAAAATACGGAGTATATTTTCAATACTTTTAAATACGACAATTGTATCAACAGAATACCTTTGAATTTATTCTAACAACTCATAACGAATGAATGCTTTTTCGAAAGTTCAAAACTTTTTATTGCTGGGAAATGCATATCAGTCATTCCAACCAACTAAGTAAAGCTTCATTGCGCAAATTTTCTTAGACTGACCTGTTATTTATTATTTCAAATTCCTTTATACATGTTGTATTTTTTTTTATAGTGTTTGCTTTTGTAATTTTAATTTAAAAATTGAAATTATTTATTTTATTTATTAAAGCATTTTTATTTAACATTATAATTGACAATATTTTTTAGGATTTAATGGTGGGTGATGAAGCATCACAATTGCGATCGTTGCTGGAAGTATCTTATCCCATGGAAAATGGTGTTGTTCGCAACTGGGAAGATATGTGTCATGTGTGGGACTATACATTTGGACCGAAAAAAATGAACATTGATCCAACCAATACCAAAATATTACTTACAGAACCCCCAATGAATCCGTTGAAAAATCGAGAAAAAATGATAGAGGTGAGTTAGAAAAGGAACTATTTTAATTAATGAATATAACGTTAATGTGTTTTTGCATAATATAGGTCATGTTTGAGAAATATGGTTTCGATTCTACGTATATAGCTATACAGGCTGTGCTTACATTATATGCTCAAGGTTTAATATCCGGAGTGGTTATCGATTCCGGTGATGGCGTTACCCACATTTGCCCCGTTTATGAGGAATTTGCTTTGCCTCATTTAACAAGACGCTTAGACATAGCTGGACGTGATATAACACGCTATTTAATTAAGGTGAATAGTTTTATAATGAAAGTACATAATTTGAAAACATAAATTAACATTTTGTTTTTTTTTTTATTCTATTTTAGTTACTTTTATTGCGTGGTTATGCTTTTAATCATTCCGCTGATTTTGAAACAGTACGCATGATGAAAGAGAAGCTTTGCTATATTGGTTATAATATTGAAATGGAACAAAGACTAGCTTTGGAGACTACAGTACTGGTAGAATCCTATACCTTGCCAGATGGTCGTGTGATAAAGGTGGGCGGCGAACGTTTTGAAGCACCCGAAGCTTTGTTCCAGCCCCATTTAATTAATGTAGAAGGACAAGGTATAGCTGAATTAGTATTCAATACTATACAGGCTGCCGACATTGATATGAGATCAGAATTATATAAACATATTGTATTATCTGGCGGCTCAACTATGTATCCCGGTTTACCTTCACGTTTAGAACGTGAAATTAAACAATTATATTTGGAAAGAGTTTTGAAAAATGACATCGACAAATTAGCGGTAATAAAATCTATAACAATCCACAATAGTTTTTAAAATTAACGATATTTTGTTTTGAATTTTAGAAATTTAAAATCCGCATTGAAGATCCTCCCAGACGAAAAGACATGGTGTTTATTGGTGGTGCTGTTTTGGCAGAAGTTACTAAAGATCGCGATGCATTTTGGATGTCCAAACAGGAGTATGAAGAACAAGGTCTTAAAGTACTGCAGAAATTACAAAAGATTACCGCTTGAAAAAGAATTTAATTCTTTTCGAAGCACTTTACTAACAATTTGCTGACAAGTCCAAGGGCGTTATACATGTAATAAGTTTACTCTTTCCTCTGCCAGTTTCTGTTCGTTTTATAGAGTTCTTCAAGCATTGTCATTTAATTAAATGTAAAGCTAAGTGCTAAAGAAAACTTTCCATATCTTCCATATTAAAAGAAAATCAATCTTCTTTTTTTTAATTGCTTACCTTTTCTGTTCTTATTCTTAAAGTAATTGTTTTTTTTCTTTCCTTTACCTTACCACTTTTTTAATCCAGTACTTGTTTTTTTAGTTTCGGAAACAATTTGCATTTATGTTCGCTTTCTAAACACACTATTCTATTTTGTAACCAAATAATTTATACTTACAATTATTGTTTGTGTTTATATATATACACATGTATTTTTTAAATTAATATTTTTTATTTAATTTTTATTTGAAAGTATTTTCTAGTATTTTATAAAAAAAAACCTATTTTTTTAAGTAAAAGATAAATTTTTCCAAATAAAAACAAAAGTGTTGCTGTATCTTTTTCCATAATAAATAACAAAAAATTTGTGTGTTTAAATATTATTACGATTATTAGTTATTTAATTTAATTTTTTTTTGTTTTGCCTTGAACAAGTCAATATATTTTGAATATATTTTCTATAATTAAAACACTTGTTATTTAGCAATTAGGCACTTTGCTTATTTATTACTTTCATATGCAATAATTCCAATAGTTAGAAAAACTATATTAATTTATCGATTGAATAGAAAAAAAAAATAAATATTTTAAATAAAAATCCATACATACATACATATTTAATATAAAAAAGAAATGCACTTTTGTTTTCGTTGAGCTTACTTTGTATCGTTAGGGCAAACTTAGTTACATTTTACATGAGTCGTTAAAGGATCTTCATCTGTTTCTGATACCATTACTTCGCAGCCATTTTCTAAAAATTCTTCCAATTTTGGTTTGAACGTTTTCAAAAAGCCTCTTTCCGAATTACTATGATTGCATAATATAACAGAAACACCATTGTGATTTGCATCTAACAGCTCATGATGTGACATTTCTCCGCTGATATAAAGATCCGCTTTAATGCCACGTAATAATGAACCACCGGAACCGGCACAGATTGCAACATTTCGAATTTTAGTTTGTAAATTATGATCAACAGCCATGGCTACATGGACATCCAGACCAATATGATTTTGTACAGCTTTTATAGCATTTTCTAGACATATATTGGTGGTGAAAGTGCGTCCAGAGCCAACATTCGGATCTTCACAATTGGCTAAAGGCTAATAATAGAGAAACAATATAGAAATTGGAAAGAGAACATTATTAAACAGAATAAAAAAAAAGATTGCCAGAATGTAAACATGTTTCAGAACATTTGTTTTCCCTGTACATTGCGTTTTAGATTGCAAAATATTCTTTGTTTTGCCTTAAAAGTTTTTCGATGATAAACGTATGCATTTCTAAATGTTTATAAAGAAAAGAACTCAGATAAGAGAACCCAAAGAATTATTAATAATTTTATATTGTAAATCATTAAAAGTTGAAATCAATTGTTTTTTTCACATTAAATATATGAACGCTATTGTATTAATATTTCCTTTGTATTGGCCATTTGAATGCATTTAATATCAAATGGTTTCAAGTACAAACAACCAGCAGACGGTCCTTTAGTCTTCAATAACACCTTCGAAGTAATAAACGTTTAAGCATGATCAACTTCAAATATATAAAATATTGTGTATGTATCATACAAATTTTAAGTTTTGCTTATGGCCAAGACTTTGGTAATATAGCAGGTAAATGGAAAATAAAATATGGTCTAGAAAATGAAATAAAAGAAGTACGAGTAAAGACAAGTACGAAAGCAAAAGTGCCTGTGCAAATCTATGATATTGAAAAGAATACGCAACAAACGGATGACATATATTTTCGATTTGTAATGGAAGATAAGGAAATAGCTTCAACGGGAAAGCATGTCAATTTAAGTGATATTGTGGGCTCATCTTGGCAAGGTGAAATTGAAGTTAATGGACATTATTTTGGTTACACCGATTTGTATGTAACGCTTAATGATCCCCAAATGGAAAACATGGAAAAAAGTCCACAAACTTTAAGTGTGATTGTGCTGCGTGATAAACAAGTGGGTGATAATATATTTACTTACACCGCCTTGGCCATAATGATTTTAATGTTTATCAATCTTGGCACTGTATTGGATTTAAAACGCATTCGCTTGGTATTCACTAGGCCTGTGGGACCTATATTGGGATTTTTAAGCAGATATCTGGTAATGCCTGCTTTAGCACTTGGCTTAGGTGCTTTAATGTTTAAAGAACAGACCAATTTACAATTGGCTTTACTCTTTTCGGCCATAGCACCTAGTGGCGGTATAGCCAATATTTGTAATATCTTTTTGAAAGGAAATATTAACCTCTCCTTGGCCGCTACCACTGTAAATAGTGTATTGGCTTTGGCTATGTTGCCTTTATGGGTTTACCTAGTGGGTCCTTTGCTTTATAAAGATGGAACGTTATCAATACCATTTGCTAAACTAGGCATTGGTTGTGCAACTCTGCTATTGGCTTTAATTGTGGGAGTACTTTTACGTGTTACAATACCTAAGACAACGAAATTTATATTTCGTTTTTTGAAACCTGTTTCGGTAATACTGAGTTTATCTTTGGTTGCCGTTACAGTGGGCATAAATGCTTTTGTTTTTAAGGAAATTACTTTAATGGTAAGTTGTAATGAACAAAACAATATTAAATGATGTTGGTGTAGTTAATTTTAATATCTTTTGCTTTTAATAGATTATTTTAGCCGCTTTCTTTTTGCCTGTTATTGGTTATCTAATCTCGTTTACTTTGTCCAAATTATTATGCTGTTCGGTAACAGATGCTATGACAATTGCTGTGGAGACTAGTGTATTGAATATGTCTTTACCGATCGTTCTATTGGAATATACAGTGCATGAACCCATGGCCGATATGTTAATTGTTGTACCCGTTATATCGGCATTGATGTCTTTGTGTCTGATTGTAGTGCTCTATGTTGTACGACGAATATTTGGTTGGAATATAAAACGAGATTTGGAAGCATTCGATGAAGAAGAGTTTTTAATAGATTTAAGTATTAATAAGTAAGAGTAAATGTTTTATTTTTTAAACGTCAATTAATTCTTGAGTTATAAATAAAAAACAAATAATTTAAAATGTTTTATAAGTAAGTGTAAAGTGTAATTGTTATTGCATTTACCTTTGAATTGTATATTTATTGTACAATTTAAAATGTTGTTGACCTTAAGATATTGTTTAATAAACAAAAATATATGATCTTGGGTTATATGATATGAAACGTGTAATTTTTATCAGCCTGTTGCATTTATCTCAGGATTTTTGGCATTAAGAGCATTATAAGTGGCATAAAAATATTTTAAAATGTATAAAGTCTGTCTACTTATTACAGCAAATTGTTTGTATTTATTATAAAGAAATGTAAGCCCATATTATGGTTTTTAAATAAATACAATTTTAACGAAAACTGCGAACAATATGTGTAACACTAATTGCAGTATTTCTATTACAATCCAATATTCATTAATAATTTTCTTGAATTTAAAGCGATTTTTATTTATTAAACATTTGTTTTTTGTTTTAATATCATAGAAATACAAATCTATTGGAAGCTTTTAATTGATATGAAAAAAAAGAATGAAAAATAAACGTAAAACAGATACAATTAATTAATACACTGAATTACTAGAATTACAAATAAACAAAAAGATTTTCTTTTTTAAAACAATAACATTTTTTTTATTAGTCAGCAGTCAGTTGTAACTGATTGTTCAAAGCATTTGAAACATATTGTTAGCTAGAATGGTGTCTAAAAAATACTTCAAACACTAATGTGCTATTTCAGTTATAGTTATAATAATAGTATAACAAAAAATAGATTTGAATAGTTTTAAATAATAAAAATGTATAACAAATTAAAGAGATAAATTAATAAAAGGTGTTAGTTAAACTGTTCAATTAAAATACTCGTAGTAAAAACGAAATGAAAAATTGTTTAAAACTTAGTTTGGAACTAAAAATATAAAAAGAAAACATTCAAAATAATTTCTATTAAAATATTATGTCATAATATCTGGCATAATATCTGTGGAATGCCTATTTTAATTAATTCAATTAATTTTAATAAATAAAATATTTTATTTATACGAAACTTATCGGGTATGTCAATGAATGAATATGTTGGTTGGTTTTCGTAGTACTACTTGGTCATTGTTTTCTTTTGATTAATTGTTGATCATTTATTTATAAATTCCTCGAAAGAAATGAACAAATGATTTGCTTCTGCAACAAAAAATTTAAAGGTTATCTTGTAAAAGAGCAATTTTTCGCGTGTCTCGTAGAATTTCCGTTCTTGTTCTTGCTTAGAATACGTAATTGGCTATCACAACCCTTCAGTCAGGATTACGACATCGCTTCTCACACCACTTATGTTGTGTATTTTATACATGACTGATGGACGTACAGTTTAAAGTCGACACCGATTTTTGAGAAACTTTTCATGGCAAGTTTTTGACAAAAATCTGCTGAGAGGAAGACGCGGATGAAATATTTTTTCATGTTTTCATTTTAATGTTTAAACTGGGGTTTGAACCGTGGTCTAACGTCCAATAAGCACTGCCTACTAGACTACGGTGACTTCATTCATTATTTTTTATCAACAGGGTTTAGAGACAATTTTAGTTTGTTGTATTCGATCTTACAATCACAAAACATGGGGTGCCGTTAGAAAGCTAATCTTTTAGTTGTTTGACTCAGTATTATTTGAGTACAAGCTCAAATTAGCCAGTAATGTGGGTAAGACAACTGAAATTATCAAAAATGTTTATCCTATTGATGTAACAGGAAGTCTTGATTTCATCGATTCCGTTGCGTTAATTTATAATAGGGCTGTATTCCGAAAGAAGTTCAATTCATTATAATTTTCATTTACAAACAGCTGTAGGTAGTTACATTTGATGTTAAAGTGTTTCACTTATCGTGTATCGAAAATGTTTAGGGTTGAATAGGAAAGTCGACACAAACGTTGGAAAAACAAATTCTATACTCGGGAAGGTTATATGAGCTGCTCCCTATTGCTTAACAGTTTATTTGGATTTATGCTTTCAACAATTAAACATTCTGAAAAAATCAATCAAGAATAAGTGACCCAATTTTTGACCAAATATAAGCAGGAGATGAATTTAATTCCATACCTACGAAGCTAAGCCACACACAAAAATATTAAATTGCCTGTAATTTTAGAAGATTGGTTCGGAGATCCTTAAGCAGCTTTTTAATAATTAAATCGTCAGAAGTTCATAAGTTTTGGCCTCTACAAGTACGAGAAAAATTGAGTTTCAAAGACGCTAAGCCACACTCAGGAATAGTGACTCGTGTAAAGCTTCGGCAGATTTATTGGGCGATTATTATGCCCACGTGTATCTTACAGTCCGCACTTGTATTAAGTATTTATTCCTAGAAATCTAATTCCTGAGATTTTTTAGTTCTTGTGTTGATAGATAGCCTGTAGCATTCTATTTGTTTGGAAATTTTTTCTACATAACTCCGATTTACTGATGGTTAACTATTTTTTGCAGCGCAAGTAAACAATGGAATTAGGTCTGTCAATGCATACGAGACTTTTTCCAATTCTGTCTATGGCGAATGTTTTGTCAATTAAAAAGTTCGCTTCATTAAAATTTTGTGAAAATTGAATTGTTTCACCTCTTTGAGCGGTGGTCGGCCAACTTACCTAACCTACCTTTAAAGCGAAAAAAATTTAAACTGATACCAATGAATTTTTAATATATTTTTAAACTTTGCTTGAAATTTCCCTTGAGTACAAATGTTTATTTACATTTAGTAATGCTACTTTTTATTATAACTTCAGTTTTCAATATGTTTGATTTCAGCTAACGATATGTACGATATAACAATTATGTTCGAATGAGAATTTTAATTTCAACTTATTTAATAATCATTCTGAAGTAATAATAATATTAAATTTGTGAGATAATTGCGGTTTTGAAATTTTTACAATAACTGGTGTTATCAGTAAATTTGTTTATAGACGATTAAATGATTATTATTATTAACACTTTTTTGCTGTACTACCCCAACCAATATTTGACAAAAATAAAAGCTTTTGTTAAATAAAACGATTAATTTTGACAACTCTCAATTCATTCAACGTTATAACGTTGAACGGTCAATTAACGTTCATGTAAAAATCCGGAAAAGTGAAAAAAGTCACATTCAAAAAAAAAAAAAAAAACGAAAAATTTAAAAAAATGATTTTAAAAAAATCTATAATCGTAGTATTTTTAATACAAATTGTAACACTTCCGGTAATTCAAATCAATGCTGCGGAAATATTACGAAATATAAAAGAGAATGTTACTACAACCCAAACAGTTAATAACGATTTTTTTAATAATTTGCCTAACATTCCTACCTGGTCAGCAATTTTTGTTGAAGATCACTTCAACATGACTATGACTCAACGGCGTACAGTGGAATTAACAATAACATACATAGATCCAGCGTGGGGACCAGATTTTGAATTTCATATATTACCAGAAGACAACGAATTGCTTACTTTGTCGGATAATGTAATAACAAGCAAAGATATTGGTTCGGATCAAACGCAATGGAAGGGTAACTTTACAGTGGAAGCTTTATTTTTGGGTCATACACAAATATACGTGGAACTGCACAGACCACATATGCTGGCAGAGAAATCATTGGAGTGTACGGATGTTATTATTTTACGTAATATTGGCAAACTGGATTTGCTGTTCAATGTATGCGTAGGCGTATTTGTTATACTATTGTATATAAATTTTGGTGCTGTATTAGATTTGAATGCTTTAAAGGCCATACTGATAAGACCTATAGGTCCGGCTATTGGTTTTGTAGGACAATTCTTAATAATGCCCATATTAAGTTTCTTAATCGGTTACTTTTTGTTTCGTGATATGATTGAACTGAGATTGGGTTTATTTTTTACCGGCTCTACACCAGGCGGTGGTGCTTCAAATATATTTACCGTTATTCTAAATGGCAATCTCAATTTATCCATTACGATGACGGCCATTAGTAATTTAGCTGCATTTGGCATGATGCCTTTATGGATTTTTACATTGGGCGCATTAATCTTTCGGGATGGCAACTTGGTGGTACCCTATAAAACAATAGCCACAATGTCATTTTCGTTGGTTTTACCTCTGGGCATTGGTATTGCATTACAGAAGTATGCTCCATCACTAGCCAAGCGAATGGCGAAAATTTTGAAACCCCTTTCGTTATGCTTCATACTGTTTATAACAGCGTTTGCTTTCACCGTGAATTCTTATATGTTTAAATTATTCTCATGGAAGGTAAGTAACAACAGAGAGAAAAAAAGGAAAAAGAAATGATGACTTAATACAGAAAAGGCGTTTGTTGACATTTTGTTACAAAATTAAATTTTTTAAGTGGACTGTTTAAATTGCTACGGGAAAAAATGTGAAACGCCTTTTTGCTATTAGGCCAACAGAAAAGTTTTTAAAACATTCTTTAAATAGTTATTTTTAATAAAATTTTCAGATTATTGTCGCTAGTAGTGCATTGCCCTGGATTGGTTATTTAATCGGTTGGTTTTTAGCCTTAATATTTCGACAATCAACAGCTGATGCCTTAACCATAGCCATTGAGACGGGTATACAGAATACTGGCATAGCAATATTTATGCTAAACTTTACCCTGCCTCAGCCACAAGCCGATATGACAAGTGCTGTACCGGTAGCCAATTCAATGATGACACCATTGCCTTTACTATTAGTATATCTATTAAAGAACATATTTTGCCGTACCAGTATTGAAGAGACGGAAGAGCCCGGTATTAAGGAATGTAAATTTACTGAAGCCAAAGCCATAGTAGAAAAAGGACAGCTTGAGGCAAACAAAACGTAATTTATTTTTAACTGTAGTTTATTTATTAGTATTTAACATTTATATTTGTATACATATGTTGTAGTATATATCGAAAATAGAAAAAGCCAAAGAAAAATGCCGATAATAAAGATAAAAACTATTATTTATTAACGATAGACTGAAAGCATGCCTTAGCAATAACAAACCATCGAAAACAATCTTCAGAAAATATACAATATCATTGCCATAATCGAGAAATACACGTAAAAATCAATTGTATTGTACTTTAAAAAAATGTTTGTTTTTTACTATTTCTTATCGATTAAATTAGGTGTTTAACAGCCAATTAATTCTTCTGAAGAAAAGACGATGACGGCAAAAATGCTTTTATTATTAAACGTGTTATTTAACTAATTATGCAAATCATTATTATTAAATTAACTCAATTAAGTATTTAATTAAGAGATTGTAAAGATAAAAGAATCTTGTTAATGTGAAAACATGTTCAGTATAGATTGTACACAAAACTAACGATATAGGTTCACAAAAGTGGATTTAAATTCATTGCAAAACGCCCAATAATAGTAGAATATTATAAGTTACATTGTAAATTACTTTTTAATTTAATTATTACTCATACATTAATTGCGTGTAAATTGTTTTAGAATTTTTCAAGGTTGATTTTTTTGTAAAATCATTTTCCATTTGTACAGACATATTAACAATAAAAAAGCAATACTTTATGGCATAGCTGACAATCAATATTTTTTTCATAGATGTTTTAACGATTTTATTTGTGATTAAGAAATACTTTCTTCCACAAAATAAAGACAGATAAAAATATTTTGATTACGATCTTAACTAGTTGTTAAGGAAATTTTTATTTATTCAATTATTAAACAGTTTTATATACAACAACAATGAAAATACATAAATTTTAATTAAGAAAACCTGCCTATGTCGTTTATTTTTAAATTAAAATTGTCGTATTAAGTATATTTTTTTTTTGAATATTGATAATTTATAAGCATTTCAGAAAATTTGTTTATAGACTCAACGAGTATGTGTGGAAGCAGAATCTTTTTTCGAAAAGAAAAATCAATTGATCATGGTTACAATGAGTGTTTGTTGGAAGATCATTTTTTTTTTATTCAAAATTACTTGCACAGTATTTTCTTAAACTCAATAATAAATAATTCAAACCTCTTAATCACATTGCACGTGCAGGAAATATTTTATTATAAAACGATGTAGATAGCAGAACATAAAATTATGTTAACCCTGGACGGACACTCTTCAATTATGTACATTAAGGTTACTCTTCGTTGAATTGACGAACACTTTAACCGAATCGAACAAAAAAATTTTTTTTTGTCTTTGCTTTTATTATCAACTAACGTTGTTGAAAAAAAGAGTGAAATTTGGTCAAACATAAAAGATTTGCGGAAAAGCGTAAGCTAAGAATAGATTTTAGTTTATCTTCTCACAGAAAATCTAACACCAGTCCAGAAGCTTTCAGGAAACTGGCAATGGAAAAAATTTCTAATTTTTCGGCTAATGTTGAACTGTATACGGATGAATCCTTTCAGGATGGAAGAACACCGTACTCAGTGGTTCAACGCCAACCCGATTCTAATTGGGTGGTGGTCAAACAGAGCCAATTACCTACATATTTAGGTATTTTTTCGGCTGAACTTGCTGCAATCGTTGCAGCAATTGATCATGCCGTAGAAAGTAATCAGAAGGCTGTTATTTGTACTGACAGCTTAAGTGCAGTAAAGGCCTTATATAACGACAAGAATGAGTCCTATTGTAACATTCTGAGCAATCATAATATACATCAACCTTTGCTTATTCTGTGGGTGGCTTCACATTTTGGTTTAATTGGAAATGAGCATGCAGATAAAGCTGCAAAGGAAGCGATTAATATGCCACTGATAACGAAAATGCCTTGTTTCAAAGTTGTTATTACCAACATCTTTAAACATACCCAATTGGATATATTAGAACGGGAATGGATAAATTGCGGTTGTTTTCTGAGACGGCATAATCCGTGTCTTTCTAGACCCATTTACCATCATGAGTACTCCAGGCTGCAGTGTATCCTGCTTGCCCGAATTCGAGTATGAAAGTGTTTATTAAACTCTCAGCATTATTTTGAAAATTGTAATCCTTTAAGTAGCTGTCATTGTGGAGTGTTTATTAATGTCCCTCACATTCTTGTGGATTGTCCAATATCCAGATTGTCGGAGCCACTTCAATTTATTTTATATTGTTCTAAACCTCAGCGAATTAATAGAATTTTAAAATCTTTTGCTAAACATAACATAATGGATATATGAATTTTTTTTTATAATTTTAATTAAAATTGTAATATGTGTACAATGTACATATATACATTTTTAATTTAAGTATTTCAAATAACTTTGTTATGAGTTGAACTTTCTATTTATTTATATTATTTTAATGAATTCTTATCTTACTTTTAGTATTATTCTTTCCCATTATGTTTAAATGTACATATGTATATTGATGGAACGCGCGATATGGTCTTGTTACCCTGCGCTTATTTTTTTGTATATTTAATATATTTATGTATTAAGTACATTTTTGATAAATAAATAAGAGTTATTGATAAGGAGTACATGAGCTTCGTCGATTCGACGAACAGTAACCGTTTATTTAAATTTTCGAACAGAGGACATTCAAGCTGTATTGCAAAAAAATATTGTGCAAGCCTAGCAACACCTAAAATAATGTGGGATAATGTTTTTGATCACACGAAATCTATTTAAAGCTTATAAACTCTTTCAAGTCGAATAAAACTTAGGTACTGACATAATTAAACAGTATTTTACGTCTATAAAAATGAAACTGAGCACAGAGAAACATCTAAAAGTTGCCGGTGTTTGCTAACATCTGTCTCGCAGGACAACGCGTTTTTCTGATCAAATTTAATCACAAATAAGAGCAAAACAATTGGCGTTTGCAACTTCTATTAGGTGGCATGGAGGGAACGACTAACAAATAACATCACCAGAAATTTCATCAACTGTAATCTGCAGGTCAATCGTATAAAGGGCTCACCTACGCATGTGGGGAGGCATTTGCTACAAAATTGCAGCCAGAAATAGAATTTAAGGCGAAATAAATTACTTACGCTTATCAGAACAATGGAAACATGTAATCGAAAGCAACAAGTCGAAATGTAAACCTATTTCCTTATAATAAACCTAAATTTTGAAAATCCAAAAGTTGATTTTACAACAATTGCGTGATTTCCACAAGTAAAATTTACTAAAGCGTCAGGTATTTAATGTAATCTACTGGCTACCAATGCATATTTAAAGACGTCTTTAAAGAAATTATAAAATAATCGTAATCTTACCTTTATGGGTTCTAAATTTTCACATGGTAAGGCACTAGCCAGCCAATCGTTAACCCCACCTAATGCAGCATCCCAGGCGGTATGTGGTGAATATAGAGCTATGGACTTGGCTAAGCATATGGATACAATACGTTCTTTCCAATTTCTATAAAAATAGAATAAATTTCATTCCTATAAACCTAAAAGTAATATTTTTTTTTTGCTAAATTATACCTTTGAGTGATTCTTTTTAAAGGTGCAAATATGGGCGGGTGATACGACAAAATCATGTTGACTTTTTCATCCACAGCTTCCTGCATAACACGTTCGGTTAAATCATTCGTTAGGAGAATCTTTTTAATTGGTCTGTTTGGAAAGATATTTTTTTACTTAAATGTTTATTCGTTTTATTTTTGGAAATAAATGCTTACATTTCATCGTATGGCTCCAATAATAAGCCCACGTTATCCCATTTCTCGGCATAACTCAAAGGAGCAAACGTCTCCAATTTCTTAACAATGTCGCCTAACCTTAAACCTTCAGGCATAGCGCTATAGAAACGTATAAAATCTGATGTTTTCTGACTTGCTCTAAACATTAAAAATGGAAAATATAACAGCTTAAGTTAATATTTTTGCACTTTTCGCCAAGAAAATATTATAAATGAACGCCAAAAAAAAAACGGTAAAAAACCATTTTCTAATGATATCAGCTGTGTTTGTTTACATTTCAAAATGATTTTCGCGGTAGGTTGTAAAATACGTACTAAAAATTACAACACTGTAAAATTATAAATTAAGTTTAGCAGAGATGCAAACCGATATATGGTATATTGTACCCACAGTAAGTAAAACAATGTGCAGCATAATAGTACGTTATATTTTTTTTAAATTTAATTTAAAATTTAATAAATACGTTATCATCTCATATTGAATGTAAATAATAACGAAAAAAAAACGTTTTAAACAAGAATAAGAATCTCAAGAACAAAATATTAAAAAGGAAACAAACTAAATACTTACATTGTCCCACACAAATATCTTCAACTAAATTCTTTATACATATATTTATTAGCGTATATGTATCTACATGCTTGTATTATTATTGCTGTGAAGAGGTTCCATAGCACTACGACCATATATGGCCTACTGTATTCATCTCAAACTTTGTATGATATCCTTATAATGTCTCCACCAAGCCAGACATACTTCAGGATGCTGCTCGGTGACAACAAGGACAATTCTTAGCACGCAATGTTCTTTCAAGTGTTTCCTTCTAGGATGCATTAATGCAGGTTCCAAGAATGTGTTCTAACGATTTATTTCAAGCAACACATTATCTACATATTGCATTCAAAACAATTCCACGTCTAAGTAAGTGTAGTTTGAGCCTACAAGGACCTGTTAAAATTGCGGTTACGAACCTCAGGTTATTCCCAGATAGTCTGTTGCATGTTCGGGGATATCCTCTTATTGAAATTTCTCAACAAAAGTTTTGATTTGAGAAGAGTTTTTGCCTGCCTTTATCTTCTCTTTCGTTGAGTATACTTTTCCAAATCTCCGCTGCAACACTTTTTTTGACTAAAATTACAACCAGACTTTTCACGGAGTTTGTGTAATTAGATCCCGTTAAACTTTTTCTTTCGAGGGCTTGCTTAAGTCGCAGGTGGTGACAACATACATATGTACATAAGTCATATTATCGACAAAATTCAGGCTTCAGTAAAATTCAGTAAAATCGACTAAATTCAGTGAAATGATCAATTTTGTCAAGATCTGAACTGACAACATGTAGACTGTATCAACCGTAACTATTTAATGCAATTAAAAATAAATTTATTTATTTTTTATTGAATGTTTATTCATAATTTATTTTATTGAATTATTTTAAGATTTTTTTATTATTAATTTTTAATACAATTAAATTTAAATATTTTATATTTGATTTTTTTTTTATAAATAATTTTAATTTTATTTTTTTAACCCTACATACACAAAAAAATGTTTTGGTTATTGCTGTATAATTATTTTTTTTATGTAATACGTTATGATTTATTTTTTTAATTAAATTAATGAACAAAAAAATGTCAAGGATATGAGAAAAATATGGAGATTTTTTGGAATTTTTTTTTGAAAAAATGTCAAATTTTTTTTTTTAAATCTTTTAATGGAAATGGTTATTCTTTTAATTTTTTATTTAATTTGTAGTTTTAGGTGTTTTTAAATATTTGTTTTTTATTATTGTAAGTTTAAATGTTTTTTGTCTATGAATTCCTATATTAATTAATAAGCCACATAGCGGTTTCAGAAAGGCCTCACAATGTACAGATTTCTACAATATATGTATATATTATAATTAATTAAATTAAATTAAAATTTTTTAAAACTTATTAAAAAAAATACATTCATTTAGGATATCTTAAGTTTTATAAATTACAATAATTTTATCAACTAACAGGCTTAAAATTACTTTTTGTATAAGAAAGAGAGAGAGATATGTGTTTCGAAAAGGTAATTTTAGTCCCTTTCTATCTTAAGGCATAATAAATTTTAATTTTTTAAAATTAATTTAATTTTAAGTACTCGTTAATTTGTAAGTCTTTGTATTTATTAAGTAACCATCAATACTTTTTATAATATAAACTATTTGACTATTGTAAGAAATTATTTCACTGTTTGTTTTGTTTTTTATTTAAGAAAAAAGTCTTCTTTTTTAAATAAAATTATTTAAGCGGTTGCACCGTTTTTTTATTTCAATCGATTTTGTTTTTTTTTGTTCACAACATCGTTTTCCAAAATTTTTTTTTTTATTTTATAAATTTTTTAAGTCCATAGAAATTAAAAAATAATAATAAGAGGTCTACAGCTAGACTAAAACTAACTTATTTTATAAATATTTAAATCTAAAAAAATTGTTTAAGCTTTGGTTTTTGGTTTAAATCATGTCTTTTTTCTTTGTTTGTTTGTTTGTTTAATTCTCTTTTTAAAAGTTAAGCACATCCCCTATAATTAAGTCCACTTGCCACCCATCATCATTTGTATGTGAGATTTTCTTAAATAGAGAACACCAGCTATTGACTAGAACACGAGAGAGAGAGAGACTGACGGAGTGTGGGGCAGAGAGCAACTATTTACTTTTCAACTCCCAATAGTTTGGCGGCTTCATCGGGTGAGGACATTAATTTATTCAATATACCCTGATCACTGATGCCCAACAGATTGCCAATCAAATCCGATGAGCTTGGTTGTGGCGTATTTGTATCCTCTGCATTGTTTTCTTTGCCCTCGCGCAACATATTTAAACAGTTGCCATTACGCCATTCACTGGTTTTATTCAATAATTCCTGGAATTTCGAACCCATAAACAATGCGCTTATATTGTTAGCCGGCAGTGTTAAGCCTGTTGTACTAGGTAAAGCATTACTGCTTACTTGTTGTTCATCATCGGAATAATCAGAACCCGAATTACCGTTAGCCAAATTATCATTATTACTCTGTGAGCCTCCATTCATATGTAGGCCATTATGCTTCTTCATATGCCTTAGCATGCTATGCTTCAATGTGAATTTCCTTAAACAGATTTCACACTGGAAAGGCCTTTCACCGGAGTGAGTGCGCATGTGTCGACGTAAGTCCTCAGTAGACCAGAAACGTCTCATGCAGAAAGCACATATAACTTTACGATTACTATAGTCCGGATATTTCCCGCCCTTGCCGACTTCTTCATTGCCATTGCCACTGCGTTGTTGTTTTTCCTCTTCTTCATGGGCATTCAGCTGAGCCGTATCCGCTTCATTTTCAATGGCTCCTTTCGATAAAAGTAAAGCAAACTCTTGGCTGTGCAGTAGTTTTATGTGTTCCAGGCACTGTAAACGGCTATCAGCTGTGTTTGTTTACATTTCAAAATGATTTTCGCGGTAGTTTGTAAAATACGTACTAAAAATTACAACACTGTAAAATTATAAAGTTTAGCAGAGATGCAAACCGATATATGGTATATTGTACCCACAGCAAGTAAAACAATGTGCAGCATAATATTACGTTATATTTTTTTAAATTTATTTTTATTTTTAAAATTTAATAAATACGTTATCATCTCATATTGAATGTAAATAATAACGAAAAAAAAAAAACGTTTTAAACAAGAATAAGAATCTCAAGAACAAAATATTAAAAAGGAAACAAACTAAATACTTACATTGTCCCACACAAATATCTTCAACTAAATTCTTTATACATATATTTATTAGCGTATATGTATCTACATGCTTGTATTATTATTGCTGTGAAGAGGTTCCATAGCACTACGACCATATATGGCCTACTGTATTCATCTCAAACTTTGTATGATATCCTTATAATGTCTCCACCAAGCCAGACATACTTCAGGATGCTGCTCGGTGACAACAAGGACAATTCTTAGCACGCAATGTTTTCTCAATTGTTTCCTTCTTATCTACATATTGCATTCGAAACAACTCCACTTCTAAGTAAGTGTACTTTGAGTCTATCGTGCCCTGTCAAATGCGCAGTTACTAACCTCTCAGGTTATTCCCAGATAGTCTGTTGCATGTTCGGAGAAATCCTCTTATTGTAATTTCTCAACAAAAGTTTTGATTTGAGAAGAGTTTTTGCCTGCCTTTATCTTTTCTTTCGTTGAGTATACTTTTCCAAATCTCCGCTGCCACACTACAGAAAGGATTTGGTCTTATCAGTGGCGTAGATGCTCTCCTCCTCGCAGGGTGATCTGCCTGTTTTTTGACTAAAATTACCACCAGACTTGGAATTTAGTATAGTGTAATCCTATTTTCACGGAGTTTGTACAATTAGATCCCGTTAAACTTTTTCTTTCGAGGGCTTGCTTAAGTCGCAGGTGGTGACAACATACATATGTACATAAGTCATATTATCGACAAAATTCAGGCTTCAGTAAAATTCAGTAAAATCGACTAAATTCAGTGAAATAATCAATTTTGTCAAGATATGAACTGACAACATGTAGACTGCATGTTGCAGTATCAACCGTAACTATTTAATGCAATTAAAAACAAATTTATTTTTTATTGAATGTTTATTCATAATTTATTTTATTAAATTATTTTAAGATTTTTTTATTATTAATTTTTAATACAATTAAATTTAAATATTTTATATTTGATTTTTTTATAAATAATTTAAATTTTATTTTTTTAAAACTACATACACAAAAAAATGTTTTGGTTATTGCTGTATAATTATTTTTTTTTATATGTAATACGTTATGATTTATTTTTTTAATTAAATTAATGAACAAAAAAATGTCAAGGATATGAGAAAAATATGGAGATTTTTTGGAAAATTTTTTTGAAAAAATGTCAAAATTTTTTTTTTTGAAAATCTTTTAATGAAAATGTTTGTTCTTTTAATTTTTTATTTAATTTGTAGTTTTAAGTGTTTTTAAATATTTGTGTTTTATTATTGTAAGTTTAAATGCTTTTTGTTTATGAATTCCTATATTAATTAATAAGCCACATAGTGGTTTCAGAAAGCCCTCACAATGTGCAGTGTATACTATAATTAATTAAATTAAATTAATTTTTTTTAAAACTTATTAAAAAAAATACATTCATTTATGACATCTTAAGTTTTATAAATTATAATAAAATTATCAACTAAAAGGTTTAAAATTATTTTTTGTATAAGAGAGAGTGTGTTTTGAAAAGGTAATTTTAGTCCCTTTTTATCTTAATAAATATTAATTTTTTAAAATTAATTTAATTTTAAGTACTTGTTAATTTGTAAGTTCTTGTATTTATTAAGTAACCATCAATACTTTTTATAATATAAATTATTTGACTATTGACAGAACTTATTTAATTCACTGTTTGTTTTGTTTAAGAAGAGTCAATCATGGTTTTCATGCTGCTATTGGTAGTGGAAGTTACGGTAGTGGGTGTTTCAGTTGTTTTACTAAATGAGCTCATAGTTTGCTTAGCCTTAATAGCCTGTTCCATTATGGATCCGTGCTACCTTTTTAGCCGTTTCCTGAGGTTCTTTTGCCTTGACCTTTACTTCCTCTACTGTTGTCGGTGAATATTCTGTACCTGCTACTGTTCCAGCTCCCGATTCAGTATCATTCTGCACCTCTTGATTTGCACATAAAACGATGTCATAGTGGTCTTCGTTTTCACCATTATCATCTGGAATTTCTTCAGTTTCCTCTTCCTCTACTCCGTCGTCTGTGTCGTCATCTTCATCGATAATCAATTTGGGTTAATCATCTTCCATGGAACCATTAAGTGTGCCATTCTGATTAAGAAGATGAGTGGAGTGATGAGCATTAAAACCAAAAGGGTTTGCTGCTTCATTGCCACTCACATTTGTTGTCTGTTGGGACAACATCTTCGCATTGGCTACACTGTTCGACTGTGGGTGTTGTTTTTTAACGTGACGTTCCGTTTTAGAGCGTAAAGTGAACCGCGCTGAACAATGTTCACAGGCAAAGGGCCTTTGAGCGTAAAGCTGTGGATGTTGTTTTTTAACGTGACGTTCCATATTAAAGTGTGAAGTAAACCGTGCTGAACAATATTCACAGGCAAAGGGCCTTTGAACATAAAACTGTAGATGTTTTTTTTTAACGTGACGTTCCATATTAGAGCATGAAGTAAACCGTGCTGAACAATATTCACAGGCAAAGGGCCTTTGAGCGTAAAGCTGTGGATGTTGTTTTTTAACGTGACGTTCCATACTAGAGAGTACAGTAAACCGAGATGAACAATGTTCACAGGCAAAGGGCCTTTCGGTGCAGTAACGTCTCTGATTCTGTTTCGGCATAAAAACACCATTTTTGAGCACCATTTTTACAGGACCGTATGAAAGCATTGTATTAGCGTGATGAGAAGGACTAGCACCAGTTAATAAATGTCTAGGCATGGACATTTCTCCCTTGGGAGATGCCATAGACGCTAGTGAAGAGGGTGTGTTAGGTTTCTCTGTCAGCAATGGATTCATTGGTGGCATATTTGGCGAGTTTATAGGAATTGGAGAATTTACAATTGAAGGCTTGTCCATATCAGTAGGTACTGCTGCTGCCGCACCAGCTACAAAACCCATCATGCGTGTGAGAATGGAAGAAGCTGATGATAAAAGATCCTCCAGATTTTTCACTTGAATTTTAACTGGCTTGCTAGAAGCACTTTCACCTGAGGTCAAACGTTCTTTGAGGTGAGACACTGGGGTCGAACGGTCTTTGGTCTGATGCTGGTGATATGACATTAAATCGCATTCATCCTCCAATTCCGATGAGAACATGTGCAATTTTTTGTTGGTATCATCACAGGAGGAGTCCTCAGAGGGATGGTAGACAATGGCACGCTCCTCTTCTTCCCGTGCCGTCTTGGTATGGTGATTGCGCAAATGTTCTTCGCAATTGGCTTTCGTGGTAAAGGCATAATTACAAACGGCACACTCGTAAGGATGATCGCCATTGTGGGTACTCATGTGGCGTATTAAAGCCGCTTTGTCGCATATTAAATAAGGACACATGTTGCAAAGGAATGGACCAGCTGAGCTAGCCTCACTTAAGGGAACGCGGTTGTGGCCTTGAAAAAGAAAATATTATAACTGAATGCCAAAGAAAAAACGGTAAAAACCGATTTTCTAATGATATCAGCTGTGTTTGTTTACGTTTTGAAATGTTTTTCGCGGTAGTTTGTATTATAAATACTAAGAAATACAACACTGTGAAATTAAAGATTAACTTTAGGAAAGATACAAACCGTTATACGGTATATTGTACCTATTGCAAGTAAAACAATACGCAGCATAATATTACGTTATAATTTTTAAATTAATAAAATTTAATAAATATGTTATCATTTCATATTGAATGTAAATAATAACGGAAAAAACATTTTAAACAAGAATAAGAATCTTAAGAACAAAATATTAAAAAGAAATAAACTTCATACTTACATTACCCCCACACAAATTTTTCATCAACAAAACTGTGTATTTATTAGGATATGTACATACATGTGTACTTGCACCCATGGAGATTGTGCGATTTGACCCCGTTAGACTTTTTCTTGTGGAGTTTGCTTAAGTCGCAGGTGTATGCGAATACACCACAGCGGTACTCAAATCTAACGTAACCCATGCCATCGGTCAAATTTAGCCCGATTTATGTGACAGAGTCATGGAAAATGTGACATTTCAGATGTGCCTCACCCAGAGAAGCTATTACGGAGGTTATATTCCACACATAATGGCATGATACCATTTCAAACAAATAAAAAATTTCGAAATGGAATAATGGATTTCAAGTTATCTCAACTGATTATATGTATGGGGCAATCAGTTTAATGCAATTAAAAACAAATTTATTTATTTTTTTATTGAATGTTTATTCATAATTTATTTTATTGAATTATTTTAAGTTTTTTTTTATTGACTTTTATTAAATACAATTAAATTTAAATATTTACTTATTTTGTGTTTGACAAATTTATTTGGTTTTTTTATAAATATTATTAATTTTATTTTTTTAAAACTACATACACACAAAAAATGCTTTGGTTATTGCTGTATAATTATTTTTTTTATGTAATACGTTATGATTTAAAATTTTTTGTTTAAATTAAATTAATGAACAAAAAAATGTAAAGGATATGAGAAAAAATAATGAAGATTTGTTGATGTAAAAATTTTAATGCATTTAATGGAAAGTAATTGGTAGAAGTAATAATTTTTTGGTAAAAAAGGAATTTTTTGAAAAAATTTGAAAAAAAAATTATTTTTTGAAAATGTTTTAATGGAAATGTTTGTTTTTTTGATTTTTTATTTAATTTGTAGTTTTAAATGTTTTTTTAAATATTTGTTTTTTATTATTGTAAGTTTAAATGTTTTTTGTCTATGAATTCCTATATTAATTAATAAGCCACATAGCGGTTTCAGAAAGGCCTCACAATGTACAGATTTCTACAATATATGTATATATTATAATTAATTAAATTAAATTAAAAATTTTTAAAACTTATTAAAAAAAAATACATTCATTTAGGATATCTTAAGTTTTATAAATTACAATAATTTTATCAACTAACAGGCTTAAAATTACTTTTTGTATAAGAAAGAGAGAGAGAGAGATGTGTTTCGAAAAGGTAATTTTAATCCCTTTTTATCTTAAGGCATAATAAATTTTAATTTTTTAAAATTAATTTAATTTAAAGTACTTGTTAATTTGTAAGTCTTTGTATTTATTAAGTAACCATCAATACTTTTTATAATATAAATTATTTGACTATTGACAGAATTTATTTAATTCACTGTTTGTTTTGTTTAAGAAGAGTCAATCATGGTTTTCATGCTGCTATTGGTAGTGGAAGTTACGGTAGTGGGTGTTTCAGTTGTTTTACTAAATAAGCTCATAGTTTGCTTAGCCTTAATAGCCTGTTGCATTATGGATCCGGCTACCTTTTTAGCCGTTTCCTGAGGTTCTTTTGCCTTGACCTTTACTTCCTCTACTGTTGTCGGTGAATATTCTGTACCTGCTACTGTTCCAGTTCCCGATTCAGTATCATTCTGCACATTCCCTTGATTTTCACACAAAACTATGTCAAGATGGTCTTCGTTTTCATCATTATCATCTGGAATTTCTTCAATTTCCTCTTCTTCTACTTCGTCGTCTGTGTCGTCATCTTCATCAATAATCAATTTGGGTTCATCATCTTCCATTGAACCATTAGGTGTGCCATTCTGATTAAGTAGATGAGTAGAGTGATGAGCATTAAAACCAAAAGGGTTTGCTGCTCCATTGCCACTCACATTTGTTGTCTGTTGGGAAAACATATTCGAATTGGCTACACTATTGGATCCATGTGCCAAGGCTTGCTGCAGCAGATCAGTGTCTTTACGGGCCTTCAGTTGTTGTGCTAATATGGCATATTTTACTTGATCTGAAATGGGTGAATGAGAACTCATTGAATTAGGTGAGGAGCCGTAATGAGCCTGGGCTACAGCGGCCTGCAAGTGGGAAATGCTATTCATATTCGCTGCACTGTTGGCACCACGATCACGCATTACATGATGGCCACTACGCTGCCGTTGAGCATAAAACTGTGGATGTTGTTGTTTAACGTGACGTTCCATATTGGAGCGCAAAGTAAACCGCGCTGAACAATGTTCACAGGCAAAGGGCCATTGAGCATAATACTGTGGGTGTTGTTTTTTAACGTGACGTTCCGTATTAGAGCGTAAAGTGAACCGCGCTGAACAATGTTCACAGGCAAAGGGCCTTTGAGCGTAAAGCTGTGGATGTTGTTTTTTAACGTGACGTTCCATAGTAAAGTCTGAAGTAAACAGTGTCAAACAATGTTCACAGGCAAAGGGCCTTTGAACATAAAACTTTGGATGTTGTTGTTTAACGTGACGTTCCATATTAGAGCATGAAGTAAACCGTGCTGAACAATGTTTACAGGCAAAGGGCCGTTGAGCGTAAAGCTGTGGATGTTGTTTTTTAACGTGACGTTCCACATTATAGTGTGAAGTAAACAGTGTTGAACAATGTTCACAGGCAAAGGGCCTTTGAACATAAAACTGTGGATGTTGTTTCTTAACGTGACTTTCCATACTAGAGCATGAAGTAAACCGTGGTGAACAATATTCACAGGCAAAGGGCCTTTGAGCGTAAAGCTGTGGATGTTGTTTTTAACGTGACGTTCCATATTAAAGTGTGAAGTAAACAGTGTTGAACAGTGGTCGCAGGCAGAGGGCCTTTGAACATAAAACTGTGGATGTTGTTGTTTAACGTGACGTTCCATATTAGAGCATGAAGTAAACCGTGTTGAACAATGTTCACAGGCAAAGGGCCTTTGAGCATAAAACTGTGGATGTTGTTTCTTAACGTGACTTTCCATACTAGAGAGTACAGTAAACCGAGTTGAACAATGTTCACAGGCAAAGGGCCTTTCGGTGCAGTAACGTCTCTGATTCTGTTGCGGCATAAAAACACCATTTTTACAGGACCGTATGAAAGCATTGTATTAGCGTGATGAGAAGGACTAGCACCAGTTAATAAATGTCAAGGCATGGATATGTGATTTGTGTTTGGAGATATTAGACCCTTGGGAGATACCATAGACGCTAGTGAAGAGGGTGTGTTAGGTTTCTCTGTCAGCAACGGATTCATTGGTGGCATATTTGGCGAGTTCATAGGAATTGGAGAATTTACAATTGAAGGCTTGTCCATATCAGTAGGTACTGCTGCTGCCGCACCAGCTACACCACCCATCATGCGTGTGAGAATGGAAGAAGCTGATGATATGAGATCCTCCAGATTTGTCACTTGAATTTTAATTGGCTTGCTAGAAGCACTTTCACCTGAGGTCAAACGTTCTTTGAGGTGAGACACTGGGGTCGAACGGTCTTTGGTCTGATGCTGGTGATATGACATTAAATCGCATTCATCCTCCAATTCCGATGAGAACATGTGCAATTTCTTGTTGGTATCATCACAGGAGGAGTCCTCAGAGGGATGGTAGACAATGGCACGCTCCTCTTCTTCCCGTGCCGTCTTGGTATGGTGATTGTGCAAATGTTCTTCGCAATTGGCTTTCGTGGTAAAGGCATAATTACAAACGGCACACTCGTAAGGATGATCGCCATTGTGGGTACTCATGTGGCGTATTAAAGCCGCTTTGTCGCATATTAAATAAGGACACATGTTGCAAAGGAATGGACCAGCTGAGCTAGCCTCACTTAAGGGAACGCGGTTGTGGCCTTGAAAAAGAAAATATTATAACTGAATGCCAAAGAAAAAACGGTAAAAACCGATTTTCTAATGATATCAGCTGTGTTTGTTTACGTTTTCAAATGTTTTTCGCGGTAGTTTGTATTATAAATACTAAGAAATACAACACTGTGAAATTAAAGATTAACTTTAGGAAAGATACAAACCGTTATACGGTATATTGTACCTATTGCAAGTAAAACAATACGCAGCATAATATTACGTTATAATTTTTAAATTAATAAAATTTAATAAATATGTTATCATTTCATATTGAATGTAAATAATAACGGAAAAAACATTTTAAACAAGAATAAGAATCTTAAGAACAAAATATTAAAAAGAAATAAACTTCATACTTACATTACCCCCACACAAATTTTTCATCAACAAAACTGTGTATTTATTAGGATATGTACATACATGTGTACTTGCACCCATGGAGATTGTGCGATTTGACCCCGTTAGACTTTTTCTTGTGGAGTTTGCTTAAGTCGCAGGTGTATGCGAATACACCACAGCGGTACTCAAATCTAACGTAACCCATGCCATCGGTCAAATTTAGCCCGATTTATGTGACAGAGTCATGGAAAATGTGACATTTCAGATGTGCCTCACCCAGAGAAGCTATTACGGAGGTTATATTCCACACATAATGGCATGATACCATTTCAAACAAATAAAAAATTTCGAAATGGAATAATGGATTTCAAGTTATCTCAACTGATTATATGTATGGGGCAATCAGTTTAATGCAATTAAAAACAAATTTATTTATTTTTTTATTGAATGTTTATTCATAATTTATTTTATTGAATTATTTTAAGTTTTTTTTTATTGACTTTTATTAAATACAATTAAATTTAAATATTTACTTATTTTGTGTTTGACAAATTTATTTGGTTTTTTTATAAATATTATTAATTTTATTTTTTTAAAACTACATACACACAAAAAATGCTTTGGTTATTGCTGTATAATTATTTTTTTTATGTAATACGTTATGATTTAAAATTTTTTGTTTAAATTAAATTAATGAACAAAAAAATGTAAAGGATATGAGAAAAAATAATGAAGATTTGTTGATGTAAAAATTGTAATACATTTAATGGAAAGTAATTGGTAGAAGTAATAATTTTTTGGTAAAAAAGGAATTTTTTGAAAAAATTTGAAAAAAAAAATTTTTTTTGTTTGAAAATGTTTTAATGGAAATGTTTGTTTTTTTGATTTTTTATTTAATTTGTTGTTTTAAATGTTTTTTTAAATAATTGTTTTTTATTATTGTAAGTTTAAATGTTTTTTGTCTATGAATTCCTATATTAATTAATAAGCCACATAACGGTTTCAGAAAGGCCTCACAATGTACAGATTTCTACAATATATGTATATATTATAATTAATTAAATTAAATTAAAATTTTTTAAAACATTAAAAAAATACATTCATTTAGGATATCTTAAGTTTTATAAATTACAATAATTTTATCAACTAACAGGCTTAAAATTACTTTTTGTATAAGAAAGAGAGAGAGATGTGTTTCGAAAAGGTAATTTTAGTCCCTTTCTATCTTAAGGCATAATAAATTTTAATTTTTTAAAATTAATTTAATTTTAAGTACTCGTTAATTTGTAAGTCTTTGTATTTATTAAGTAACCATCAATACTTTTTATAATATAAACTGACTATTGTAAGAAATTATTTCACTGTTTGTTTTGTTTTTTATTTAAGAAAAAAGTCTTCTTTTTTAATAAAATTATTTAAGCGGTTGCACCGTTTTTTTATTTCAATCGATTTTGTTTTTTTTTGTTCACAACATCGTTTTCCAAAATTTTTTTTTTTATTTTATAAATTTTTTTAAAAGTCCATAGAAATTAAAAAATAATAATAAGAGGTCTACAGCTAGACTAAAACTAACTTATTTTATAAATATTTAAATCTAAAAAAATTGTTTAAGCTTTGGTTTTTGGTTTAAATCATGTCTTTTTTCCTTTGTTTGTTTGTTTGTTTAATTCTCTTTTTAAAAGTTAAGCACATCCCCTATAATTAAGTCCACTTGCCACCCATCATCATTTGTATGTGAGATTTTCTTAAATAGAGAACACCAGCTATTGACTAGAACACGAGAGAGAGAGACTGACGGAGTGTGGGGCAGAGAGCAACTATTTACTTTTCAACTCCCAATAGTTTGGCGGCTTCATCGGGTGAGGACATTAATTTATTCAATATACCCTGATCACTGATGCCCAACAGATTGCCAATCAAATCCGATGAGCTTGGTTGTGGCGTATTTGTATCCTCTGCATTGTTCTCTTTGCCCTCGCGCAACATATTTAAACAGTTGCCATTACGCCATTCACTGGTTTTATTCAATAATTCCTGGAATTTCGAACCCATAAACAATGCACTTATATTGTTAGCCGGCAGTGTTAAGCCTGTTGTACTAGGTAAAGCATTACTGCTTACTTGTTGTTCATCATCGGAATAATCAGAACCCGAATTACCGTTAGCCAAATTATCATTATTACTCTGTGAGCCTCCATTCATATGTAGGCCATTATGCTTCTTCATATGCCTTAGCATGCTATGCTTCAATGTGAATTTCCTTAAACAGATTTCACACTGGAAAGGCCTTTCACCGGAGTGAGTGCGCATGTGTCGACGTAAGTCCTCAGTAGACCAGAAACGTCTCATGCAGAAAGCACATATAACTTTACGATTACTATAGTCCGGATATTTCCCGCCCTTCCCGACTTCTTCATTGCCATTGCCACTGCGTTGTTGTCTTTCCTCTTCTTCATGGGCATTCAGCTGAGCCGTATCCGCTTCATTTTCAATGGCTCCTTTCGATAAAAGTAAAGCAAACTCTTGGCTGTGCAGTAGTTTTATGTGTTCCAGGCACTGTAAACGCTCGGCAAAAGAACTTTCGCACAAGTGGCATTTGAAAGGTAAATCCGATGAAGAGACTTGGCTATTGGCTGAATCCGATTTTGCAGGAAATTGCTGTTGAAATTGTGTGGCTGCCAACTGGTTAAGAAATGCCTGTTTCTGTTGCTGCTGTTGTTGCTGTTCTTGTTCTAGTTTTTGTTTTTCCATTTGCTCTTTTGCCAAACGTGCTCTTTGCTCTTCGACCTTACGTTTACGTTCCTCTTCTTCACGTTCTCTTTGCATTCTTTCGATTTCTTCTACAGATTTGGGCAAAGGTATGGGTTCATTAACATCCTCGGTAGGTACATATACCGACATTGCAGATTCTACATCTCCATGTTTACGCAGTAAATGGCGATCACAATTGCTTTTGGTGGTGAATAGCAGAGGGCAATGGGAACATTTGAAAGGTTTTTGACCCGTATGGGTTAGTATATGTCTTCTCAGGGAACTAGACCAAGGGAACATACGCTGGCAATAGGGACAATGCACACGATTGGGTGCCAAACTATATGCAGATTTCTTTTTAGGTTTTTCCGTGCTTACAGTATCTTCGGCTCCCGAGTTATTACTTTCACTGGCTGAAGATGCTACCAGACCATCTTCATCGCTGGGTTCCATATGATTAGCAACATCCGAAGGACGAAAGTAGCTATTGAAAGACACTGCATTATTGGTGGCATTATCGACAAGTTCCGATACAGAAGCCAAGTCCTGAGATTCATCTTTAAATGAAGAACTGGCCACTTCCTTAAGGAATTTACCTACAGCCGGTGCTTGAGCAATCATGGTTTTCATGCTGCTGTTGGTAGTGGAAGTTACGGTAGTGGGTGTTTCAGTTGTTTTACTAAATGAGCTCATAGTTTGCTTAGCCTTAATAGCCTGCTCCAATATGGATTCGGCTACCTTTTTAGCCGTTTCCTGAGGTTCTTTTGTTTTGAGTTTTACTTCCTCTACTGTTGTCGGCAAATGTTCTGTGCCTGTTCCAGTTCTAGCTCCCGATTCAGTATCATTCTGCACATTCCCTTGATTTTCACACAAAACTATGTCAAGATGGTCTTCGTTTTCATCATTATCATCTGGAATTTCTTCAATTTCCTCTTCTTCTATTTCGTCGTCTGTGTCGTCATCTTCATCAATAATCAATTTGGGTTCATCATCTTCCATGGAACCGTTAGGTGTGCCATTCTGATTAAGTAGATGAGTGGAGTGATGAGCATTAAAACCAAAAGGGTTTGCTGCTCCATTGCCACTCACATTTGTTGTCTGTTGGGAAAATATATTCGCATTGGCTACACTGTTCGATCCATGTGCCAAGGCTTGCTGTAGCAGATCAGTGTCTTTACGGGCCTTCAGTTGTTGTGCTAATATGGCATATTTTACTTGATCTGAAATGGGTGAATGAGAACTCATTGAGTTAGGAGAGGAGCCGTAATGAGCCTGGGCTACAGCGGCCTGCAAGTGGGAAATGCTATTCATATTCGCTGCACTGTTGGCACCGCGACCACGCATTACATGATGGCCACTACGCTGCCGTTGAGCATAAAACTGTGGATGTTGTTGTTTAACATGACGTTCCATATTGGAGCGTAAAGTGAACCGCGCTGAACAATGTTCACAGGCAAAGGGCCTTTCGGTACGGTAACGTCTCTGCTTTTGTTTCGGCATAAAAACACCATTTTTGAGCACCATTTTTACAGGACCGTTTGAAAGCATTGTTGGCGGTATATTAGCGTGATGGGAAGGACTAGCACCGGTTAATAAATGTCTAGGCATGGATATATGATTTGTGTTTGGAGACATTAGACCTTTGGGAGATGCCATAGCTAGTGAAGAGGGCGTGTTAGGTTTCTCTGCCAGCAATGGATTCATTGGTGGCATATTTGGCGAGTTTATAGGAATTTGAGCATTTACAGTTGAAGGCTTATCCATGTCATTAGGTACCGCTGCTGCAGCTGCTGCCGCACCAGCTACACCACCCATCATACGAGTGAGAATGGGAGCCAATTTTTGAAAATCCGCCAAATTATTGGGCATAAAAGAATTGTGCATAAAGAATGGCGGGAACTGCGGGAATAACAAGTTGCAATACAATTGCTGCATTAGTTGAGTAGGATCATTGAGCAGTTGTTTTTGGGCCAAAAGCAATTGTTGTTGCTGTTTTTCTAAAGTAGACACATCCAATTTTGGTTCACTCTCTGTAGAAATTTTATTATTGAGCATTTCATTAGCGAGATTAGTGTCAGGTTTGGCGAGCGATAAAGGTAAAGGCAAGGGTAAAGGTAAAGGTAAGGGCATTGTGGGCGTTGTTTCAACTTTCTCTTCTTGCACGGTAGTGGGTATAGGAGTGGGTTTCTTGCTCAAATCTAAGACATCCATACTCATGTCTATGGGAGCTTGGGCTGTGTCTATGTTATGCTTATCGTAGCTGTCATGATAGCCCGAAGAAGCTGATGATTTATCCAAGAGATCCTCTAGATTTTTCACTTGAATTTTAACTGGCTTGCTGGAAGGACTTTCACCTGCCGTCAAACGTTCTTTGAGATGAGACACTGGGGTCGAACGATCTTTGGGCTGATGCTGGTGATAAGACATTAAATCGCATTCATCTTCCAATTCCGATGAGAACATGTGCAATTTCTTGTTGGTATCATCACAGGAAGAGTCCTCAGAGGGATGATAAATAATGGCACGCTTCACTTCTTCCCGTGTCGTCTTGGCATGGCGATTGCGCAAATGTCTTTCGCAATTGGCTTTCGTGGTAAAGGCATAATTGCAAACGGCACACTCATAAGGACGATCGCCATTGTGGGTACGCATGTGGCGTATCAAAGCCGCTTTGTCGCATATTAAATAAGGACACATGTTGCAACGGAATGGACCAGCTGGGCCAGCCTCACTTAAGTGAACGCGGTTGTGCCCCTTGAGAGCCCTCAAGTTGGGATAAACGGCTTTACATAGTTTGCAAGGGAATTCTCCTAAAAGCTTCATTTTACGAAATTCAGCTGTAAAAGAATCTTGGGCTTCTTCCTCATCCCTATCATAACTATATTGGGAGGAGGGAGTGTTAACCGATTGCTCAAAATTCCTTAGCAAGTTCGAGTTATTGGACGAGGCTGTCATATTTAATATCGACTGTATGTCAGCCAAATCTTTTGAATCCTGAGCGGAAGGCTCTGATTTAATATCATCTTCTGCAGGATCATGATTATAATGAGACGAGGGTGAATTACTTTGAGCCATGGCGTTCTTAAAATGTTCATAGAGTTCATGCCTTTGTCGGGCTTGATCTTCTGTCGGTTCTTGGTGGTCTCTATCCATTTCATGGTTCGATGATTCACTTAAACGTCGTTGCTTAAAGGAGAGATTAATTGAACCCTTTATATCGGCCGTACAGGGATGTATACTCAGCTGATGATGGGTACGAAACAGGACATCACAATTTTTACATTTCGCTGGTATTTCCGGATGACGACTGTCCATGTGTTGATCCAGTACTTGAACATCCGGAAAATTATTTTCATTGCAGATGGGACATATAATGGACTCGTTAGTAAATTCCGTTATGTTGTTACTGTTGTTGTTGTGCGTATTTTCTGAGATATCAGGTCGAAGACGTCTTTTCAAGAGTTCATCTACCAAATCATGAGCTGGAGTTTGATCTTCACTGTGTTTACGTTTATAGTTGTTGTTGTTAATTTTCAAGTCATTATTATTGTTATTATTTTGGTTGTCGTGATTATTATTATTGTTATTACTGTTGTTGTTGTTGTTGTTGTGACTTATACGGCCCGCTGATGAATCTGATGAGCAGCCACCATCACTTTCATCACTTTCTAAGTTGGCATTACCATTTAAACGATTACCATTAGCACCTGTTTGTGGCGACATCTTATGACTGCTGCTAACTTCATCAGTGGATGGTAAAGTTGTTCCGGCTGCTGCTGTCGCTACCGCTGCTGCTGTTGCTGTGGGTGACAATGTACTAGAGACTGTTGTTGTCGTTGTGGTTGGTGCTGCTGTAAATAATTGTCCGTTGTTTAGTAATGTTTTATTTGTCGCTCCTGTCGGTGTTATGGTAGATGTTGTGTTATTTGTGTTATTATTGTTATTGCTGTTGTTAGCGTTGAACTTTGTTCCATTCGAGTTGCGCCGATGATGGGTATGCTGATGCTGTTTATGGGTACGCATATGACGATGCATATTCCCATTGGTAGTAAAGGTGAGATGACAATACTTACAATTAAATGGCCTTTCGCCCGTATGTACTAGAACATGACGATCCAAAGAGGAGGCAGATGAAAGCACCTTTTTTTTGCACACGCAAATAAATTAAGAGCAAGGAAGAGAGAGAGAGAGAGCAAAACAGAAAGGAAGAGAAGAAAATATTTTGATTAGATAAGCATAGAATATCAGTTTAGAACGGGGAAACAGAGCGGGTACTATCAAGAGTCTTGCCTCTTTCCTGTGAAATTTCTATGACGGTGATAACCATTGAATTCATTTTTTAGTTGCTTCATGCTTGATAGTACCCTGCTGCTTATCACAGTTATAAGATTATTTTTATTTTTTTTTTTTATTTTCGGATTTGAGAGTCTAATTAAAAATTGCGTTTCGATTGGACTACTTACCTTAGAACAAATACGGCAGGTAAAGTTCTCCGTATGACCTGAGGCATAATTGTGGCAGCGTATATGATTGGTGAACTGGTGAGCTGTTTGCGATACTACATCACAGATGGGGCACATGTATTTCATGTCTTCACGTTCTCCTATACCGGATTCGGGACTAGAATTACCATTGCTTTGGGGAGGCGATGAGCTATCCGTTGAACTATTCGATTTTGAACCGTTATTCGAGTTTGTTGGATTAGAGACTGCCATTGAGGCAACAGCAGCCAGAGATGAGGACGCCGAAGTAGCATTCATCAATTGACTAGAGTGACTGGCATCCACAAAACCCGATTCATCGCCATTGGCATTATGGCAATAGCGATTGAAACGGAATTTCTTGCGTAATGAATTTGGATTATCCGCATTATACTCCAGTAAGACACTGGCCGTTTTATCGTTGAGACTGCGACTACTCAAACGACGCTTGTAGTGCAATTGTTGACGTGGCTGTGTAGATATTTTCTCATCTGCCGATTCGTCGTCATCGTAGTCATTAGTCTCATCCGATTCCTGAATACGTTGATTCAGGCTTAGTTGGTCTATATCTGTATCCACTCTCAGGTTGCATTTCATGCCTCCTCCCGTTATGGCATTATTACCGCATGCAATGGTTGCATCACTTGTGACCACTGGTGTTGAGGTGACAGCATTTAATTTCTTACCAGCATTGTTCAGCTCATCCAGCGAAGACAATGACGAGGATGAGTCTCTTCTTTCTTTTTTAATTGGTGTTGCTGTTGCTGTTGTTGTTGTTGAAGCTGCTGCAGCTGTAATATTAGCATCGTTTTGGACACTTTGTTGTTGGCTATTGCTGGTAACGGCGACTAACATTTTGTTTAATGGTTTCGTTGTTTTTTTTTTTTTTGTTACGATTTCAAATATTTTTTATTATTTTTCGCTGAATAAACGAATTTCTTTCGTTAAGGAAAACGATAAACTGAAATGAAAAGAAAATAAATTGTGTTTTCAATTTTTCAATTAGATGACTGAAGATTATTTTTTTTTCTATTTTTTTTTAATTTTCAAAGATAAAGTTTTCAACGCAAAGTGGATTTTTTTCATGTTCAAATATACAAATATTTCACCGTCTTGCATATACTTTCGCCATCTTCTTTCGACAATTTTTTTCTGCTGTTTTTGTACAAAAAGAAAGACCCTCCTAAACAACCAAAAAAAGTTTAAGTGCGTGAAATATTTACGTTGTGAAATGACGGGCGTTCAGTGATCAATTAAATGGACTTAATCAGAAAATAACGGAAAATAAGATTAAAATATTGAACGCTGATGAGTGAATATTTCTTTTATTTTTAAACTTTTTTCTTATCATCATTGAGAAATATTTATGTACGAATACTATACAGATATAAATATATTCCTTCTTATACACACACATATCATATATTTTATTAAGTTTTTTTTCTCTCTTTTCTAATCAGATAATTTTCTGGCTTTTAACGGTTTATATAAAAACAATAAATACCGTTAATTTTTTGTTGTTGCTGAGAATATCTCAGAAAGATCGATTTCGTTTGTTCTCATTCAAAATGATTTTTTTCCAAAATTTTTCTTGATAAGAATCGTTTTTATAATAAAAATTATAACAAGATTTTTTTGCAAGTTGGCTAACAACGAAAATAATACTGAGATTCCTTTTTTTTATAACTTTATAAGGCACTGTGGCGTATTGGCTCGAAATAAATAAATTTAATTCGAAAATAATTGTTAAAATTTAGTAACCTAAGGGTTTTCTTTTTAACGTTTATTAAAAAAAAGAATGAAAAATATCTTTAATATCGATGAAACTGGCTTTATTAGAATGATAATATAGGGACTTTAAGGTATGAATGAGCCTGTTGACTGTAATGTTTTGCTTACAATTGTCTTCAAAGCATAACATTATGTTTTGGAATATATTTTTAAGCCAGTTAAAGACGTTAGTTTTGAACCTTTATAAATTATCATTTAATATTTTGTAGTACTACTTCAAAATTTGTACTTCGATAGTTAGCATTGATCTATTGATCCCTTTTCACGCACAGAGATACATTTTCCTAGGAAAACCGTAACTAAAAAGGAAAATTAATTTTTCTCTTAAAACAAACAGTCTACGCTATTAAATAAAAGTTAAGATTGCAGCAAGAATCGCTCATGTAGCACACGGTCAAATTTTTTATGGTCTTAGGCATGAGTTGTGTAGGAATATGAGATAAGGAGGACTTATAATTAAAAAATCCTGAATTATGACAAACATATCTTAAAAATTAAGTTTGAAACTATATGAATAAGGCTAGACTCAAAAAAAAAAAATAATAAAGGACTAAATTTTTGAAGTCGCCGTAATCTAGTAGGTAGTGTGTTGGCTTATTAAACTTAAAGCCAGGGTTCGAGCCCCAGGCCAGACATCAAAACAAAATACAAAAAGTATTTCTTCGGCGACTTCCTCTCAGCAGATTCCTGACAATGACTCTGAGAGTAAATAAAATTGCCATGAAAAGTTTCTCAAAAATCTGTCGTACGGAGTCGACTTTAAATTGTAGGTCCCACCGCCCATGTATAAAATTAACACACACAACAAAAGTGGTGTGAGAAACTAGATCGTAATCCTGACTGAAGGGTTGTAATGACCAACGCGTTTCACTGTTATATCGCAACGCCTTCGATCCCTTTTGTAAGGTTCGTGATGATAAGAGAATCTGGAAAAAAACAATGTAAATCAAAAAACGCGCACTTTCGCTGCCTAGTGAACCGACTCACACCGTGGATAAATTGGAAAAATTTTATTGATAAAAAGTTAACTACAATATAATGTAAGCCTGTACAAGAGTTCTGTTTAGTTTTTTATAATTACAGAGGAATTGTGCCAAGCTACTTATGGTATTTAATTGTTATGGATCCGTACCTGGCGTTAAATGGTTAACAATTGATATGCAATAAATTAAATTCGCTATTAATTTCGTCTTAACAGGGAAGACGATTTCTACAAGTGCTACATAATGGTGTTACTTTCAAATGTCAAGAAAATGTTGCATCATTGATTTGATTTCTAGAGCTGTAAGATGCCAGTTTATTGAAATTAGTTGTAATTGTTTAGAAATGTTGATCCCATGGACATTAATATTTACAATTTCGTATTATTTTTTGAAATAAAAATTTTTCAGTTAAGAGCAATTTATTAACAAAACAAGGAACTCCAGCCATACGTATACCCCGTATTTGCTGCTCTTAAGGATTTACCGCATTGCCCTGCAACATGCTATTGGTATGAAGACATTATTTTTAAACTTTTAAAACTTAATAATTCCATTCTCATAAAGTGAAGGCAAATACATTTAAAAAGTTATCTAAAAGTAAACCTAAAGGAAGACTAAATTTCTAAACGTTTATTTTTTGGCTGATAATATTGTTATAATTTTTCCATAATAATCTAAATTCATTTGAGATCAATTAAAAATATTTTGTTTATTTTCGCTAATTTTTAATTTATTAAAATTTCATTTTATACATAAATTATGTAAATGGAAAGACTTTAATTTTAATTTTTTAACATTGAGAGGATTTAATGAACCTTATCTAATTTAAATGTAAAATGTCTTTCAAAATTTTTAAATACTTCTTTTAAAATATTTTATCAACATATTTTAAAAAAAGAAGTCTTTGAAAAATGTTTTCCAATTAAAAAAAAAATATTACAGTTATCAGTTATGCGATGAAAAAATTAAATAAATTTAAATTATTTTTTAAAATATCATCAAATCCTTCGCATCTCTAATAAAAAAGGCAAAAAGTTGAAATCATAGAAAATTTGGACGTGAGATAAATTTGACGTAAAATTGATATTGAGTGTGAAAAATTAAAATTTTTTTAAATGGATACGTGATGAGAATAGCAATCAAATATTAATAATTTTTCATTTGATTATTAATAATTTCAATGTAATTGAAGATTCAATAATTAAATTAAGAAGAAAAAAAGAAGTTATTTTCTATCTAAAAGGCTTAATAAGAAATTCACGGTTTAGAGAAGTGAGGAAAAAATTAATTAAAAATACAACTTTTAATAATATTTATCCACACGAAAAAAGATTAAAATGGGGGAAATTATATAAACTTAAACAATTAGTCAATAATTAATAGATCATTATTGATACATATTCGGAACCGTATGAAATATCTTAAGAGCAGGATAATATATTACGTTGAAACTGTTTAAGGGTTTAAGTATAAAACAGTTAATAAAAAATATACATAGTTCTTCAAACATTCAATATTTTATTTAAATTAACATCTAACCAACCTCTTTGTAAAACACTAATCTAAATATTTTTTTATTTGAAATACTCTATTTTATTTATTATTTTTTAAGCTCACTTCTATTTCACTCAATATTCACTTTTGTTTTATTTTTTAACTAATAAAAAATGAACTTTTTTACTTTTATTTTTCTTAAAAACTTTCTTATTTTGACTAGAATATTTCTTATTTGGTAGTATGTTACCCTATTATAAATGTTTAAAGAATTCCTCGCTATAGCGCGCTAATCGAAATTGTTATATTTTTTTAAGTTTTTATTTTTTTCTTCTTTTAAATAATTTATTTTATTAAAAGCTCACCCTCATATTTACGTTGTTTTGATTCGTATAAAAAAACATACATTTTCCATTTTTATTAAATTTAAATTTTTCGATTGATTTTTTTTCACTATTTTGTCCTATTACATATATCTTTTTCAGAAAATTTATTTTTTACTTCAGTTTGTCCTTTCTACAACACTTAAAATTATGTAAATTTTTTATTAATTTAATTTAAACTCAATTTAAACTAAATTATATTTTTTCATGTTTTTTTTTAATTCTAATAATTATTTTTTTGTTTAAGCTCACCCCTTTATAGCATTTGTGTTTTAAAAATAATCCATTTTATTTATGTTTTTCATAATTTTTTACACTTTTATGTTCTTTAAATAATTTTAAATTTTTATGATGAAAATTTCTTCTTTTATTACCTTTTCTTTTAATTTTTTCTTTTTGGGAAAAAATCACAGTTTAATAAAAATTTTATTCAACATTTTGTGTGTGTGTGTGTTATAATTTATCCGTTTTGTATGGCATAGAGGTAGTTGTCGATATTTATTTTCTTTATTTTTATTTTCTTTTTTGTTTAATTATTTTATTGATTTTCTTTTCTTTTTTTTCTATTTCACAAAATATCTATTTTCCATTACACTTAAAACTATTGCACCATTTTTTTACTTTGCATTGAAATTTTCTAATTTAATTTTTTTGTTTCATTTGTTATATGTTGTAATGAGCAATAATTTTTGTTTTATTTTAATTATTTTTTTTAAATATTGATTTGAAATTTTTTTTTTGTTTTAAAGATGCTCCGTTATATTTTCTTTTTTCATATGTAACTTGTATTTTCGTTTTTTTTTAATTGAATTTGTTCCGTTTTGTTGTATCTGCGTTCACGAGCGCACACTTAATGATTCGTTGTGGATGTGCTCAAATTGTAAACCTTTAGGTTGCGTTAAACTCTCAGATCTCAGGTTTGAATTTCAATTTCTCGGTTGATGTTGCTCAACACCACACACCGTTTTTAAATATTCAACCAACAACGTATCCGTTACACGTACATACGAGAAGAAAATAAATAAAATGATAATTTTTTTTGTTTTTTGGGTTTTTCACTTTTCTTCGAAAATTTCTAAAAAAAACTTTGTTTTGTTTTCAGTTCTTAACTATTTAAAGGGGTTGTTGTTGTTGTGTTTTTTTTGAAGTGTATCTTAAGAACTAATTTGAATTTGTAACTTTAATTTCGTTTTTCTTTTGTCCAACGTAACGTGAGTATCCTGTTAGCTTGTTTGGCAGATGAAACTCAACTGAAGTGAATCTGCTGTTCGGGAGTTGTATTTAAAGAAAAATATCTGGCCTCGTAACAACACAGAGAAAAGCACATCTCTTTTCTTCTTTTTTTTTTTTGGAACTGAATTTTGAATTTAATCCCTCTGTTGATAGTTACGTTAACAGCACCAACCACTCTACTGCCAATCCACCAATACATAGGAAATTCAAAACATCAGAGAGTAAGTAAGTATCTCGTAAGCAAAAACAAAAAATAAAGAAAATAATGCCAAGAAATATCTTAAAGAGGATTGTCTCATTAGAGACGTGTACTGACTATAACTGACTAATGGAACACACATAAATTTTCTTGCAAGTGTGACAGAGCAAGCAAAACTCACACCTATACAGTGTCATCTGAAATATTTTCAAAAAACCATAACAGAGAGCTGTTTTATTTACAAAATAATCAGTGAATAAAGTGCTTCTACGACACAGAGAGATAGAGAGAGAGAGCGAGAGAGTGTGAGGGTTGATTTTTACTCTCCCTGTACATATACATGCACACTTGCCAGCCGAAAGATAAATTGTTTAAATGTGTTGGTAGATGAATGAGTAGGTTTTAGCTTAAGTTGCGACTCATATTTCGGTATTCTGGCTGGCACACGCACTCCACACATCCGCTCTTACAGTAACTGCTGTTGGGATTTGCTTGGAAATTGAATCTTTTAGATACACATGTTCTTTATCTTGTTCTTTTTTTCTTTCTATTTTTCTGAAAAGAAAATTTCTTAAATGCAAGTACGATTTCAAGCTAATGTAAGCCAAGAGTATACGTGAATAGATGGGGAATTTAAAAGAATTTATTGATTAAATTCGTAAATTATTTAAAATTTTTCTAAATCGTGTATTTGATTCTGTAAATCGATACATAAGAATGTAAATCGACTTTGAAGAGAATAATATTGCGAGTTACTCTGTATTTGTTTGGCGAATGGGAAAAATGTGTAAATTAAGCAGAGAATTTTAAAATTTTTTTGATGCCAAGTAAACTTCCTTTCACCTGTTCAAAATGTAGTGAAAATATTTTAATTATTAAAGTAAAGTTAGAATGATCTCATACGAGTCAAATTAATAATTTCTTTTCGCACATACATAAATTCTTATCACTTGGTGGGACCGCAAGCTCATATTAAGTGGAACTTTTTACAAGAATTTTATTCACTATGGACAGCAACATATCTATGTCCAAACTATAAGATAGGTGCTCCAAAATCTAGCTCTCTCTCTCTAGCCTTGAGGTAATCACTATTGAAGGACTTAGTGTTTCTCATTGTCCAGTTTTACGCCTAGACACTTAAGAAGTTTTTCTAGTCTTTTAGGAGGAATTGGCCTTCAATAGTCAACTCTGAACTGGTCTAACTTTTACTATCAATATTTAGACGATCTGAAGAAAGCGTTCATCAACATACGATAGACTTTTGTTATTAGGAATGGAATAATACCACCAAGAGGTCATACAAATCGATAATATATAAATGGTTACCATCTGTTTGTTTCTAGGGAGAAGGCTTCTCTGCCGCTAAATCTGTAATTTGAATGTATACTGTTTGAAAGATACATTTTTGAACATTCAACCAGCTTCTATCATTAGAAAAGCCATTGCGTTCCATAAATTTATAAAAATCCATATTCCATCTTCAAAGCTAAAGAAGCTTCATATACGTTCATTTTATATTCCAGATCTAGCGCAATGTAGAGAATAATATTAAACGAACCTTTTTTTTCATAAGCAGGTGATTTGTGTTCTGAAGCAGATCCTAGGAGGATGAAGTTGTCATCTCTCGTTGCCTAAAAACAACGTGCTTTGCGAAAAAGTACGGGCTGTTAGCAGTTGTTAGAAACTTTCAGTGTTCCACTGCATTAAGCGGCGCCTCTGCCTGACGCTCTTACGATGTTCGCTGTTTATCTACTTCTTTTTGGGGGGTCAGAGGTCAGTTAGCAGAAAAGATGGGAAACGTATAACCACTGTAGGCGAACAAAGGCTCTTATATTCAGTGTGAAAATGTAAATTAAAAGACCGCATGGTGAAGTGGATTACTACCTCACTTACATAGATTGAGTCCGGTTGTGGGAGTTGGCATATATAATGACATTTGCAAATGGTCGGATTGACGTTGCAGAATAGAGATAATCGTACACAGACAACTGAACTATAAGGCAGATAATGTTTAAGAAGAACTTTTTGTTCCACCTTCGGACGTAATACTAAATCGGCGGGTCAGGGAGGATCCCATTGACGGACACCAGGGTGATGGTAGTGTGTGGAAGTTCTACATAAACGTAGACTATCAACTGCTCTACAGTTCAATAAAAAAAAGAAGTCAGCAAACTTAATGGATGTATTATCTGGAGAGAAATTAAAACCTCATCAAATTTTTTCCACTTTTGCAGGATTCGAACCTGAATTGCTTTGACTTGTAGTTAAATCGTTTAACCATTACACCACGCCACATACATAGCAATTGTTTAAAGTCAATAATAATCAATAATATCGGCAGGCAACTTGATATTAAGTTATCATATTAATTTCCACCGACAACATTATTTAAGAGACTGAACTCAGTAACGAATGTTTTTTTCTAGATTTTTTTTCTTACAATCAGTCACATACGCATGTCTGCAAATGCGTATCTAATAAATAAAAATTTATTTTCTTCTATTTTTATTACACAACAAGAAAAGCATAGCCAAAGAGATACAAGAACACATACACCAACACCGTTTAGGCATAAATACACATTCATATGGATATTTAGAGATACATTTTATAAATACATACATATGTATCTACATTTGAATACATTATATACCTGTTTATATATGTATAATGTATGCCCAACTAATAGCAGACCATTTGTGCTCTCTAAGAATCAGCAAGCAGCCAGGCAAGCAGGCAGGCATTCAGTCATTCAGTTACAGTGTTCATCTCTATGGATGTAAAACCCGAAAAAGAACGAATAAACGAGTATGAAAGAAAGAAAAATATCATGACGAAAAGAAAAACCTGTTTTCACTTAAATTATACGCTGCGTCTGTGTGTTAGAGGTTAATATAGCTGTGAGTGTATGTGTGTGTGTGTGTGTGAGTTTATGCCCATATGGACAGGGAGGGGAGATCTAAATTCTTAAAATGCTGGATATTGATTATTCACATAAAATCTACAGTCATCCGTAAAGCATATATGTATGTACATATACACTCTCATTTAACGAATACGGGTTTTAAGTTTGAGAAAAAGAATAAAAGATTACAACAACAACATTATAACATCGGCTATATACATACATATGTATGTATGAGAAAATCTTTAATTGTGTGTTAGAAAGAGAAGAGTAACCAATGAAGAGGAACGTTGATTTGGTTTCTTTATCCGTTTCATTATTTCTGTTGTTGGTGAGTTTTTCTTTTTATGCCACAGAGACACGAACCAGCAGCAGTAGCAGAAAAACAACAACAACAACAAACAAAATAAAATAAAAACTAACAGACTCAGATCATTTTATTTAAGAGGGGCACAGTGTAGACCAAGGTGTAGAGTAGATGAAGAGGAAAAAAATGGTGGTTTCCAGCCAGCAGATATTGTAGTGCGACAGTACTAGCACCAGCACCAGCACCATCAGCAGTAGTTCAAGAAACTAAAGAATGTTTGTGTTTTGTACGTACTCGTTGAATTTCTTTACTTTTTTATCTGCATATTTGAATCCATACCTGGAGGCCCTCTCTTTCTCTTTCTCTGTGTAAAGTTATGGTATCCATTGGATACTTGGAATGTTTGTTTGTTTGCTGTTTAGATATGATTCAAATATGAAACAGAAAATTAGATTAAAAAAAAGTTGAAAATTGTTCTTGTATGACAACAGCAAATTGATGATCTTCAAATATAATTTTTAAATGTAAGGAAAATATGCTGCTTTTCTCAAATAGAGGCCTATTTATTGAATTCCAAATTTATAAAAATAATTTGACAAGAAATGGAATTATTTTTTCTATTCTATTCTATCAAAAAAAAATTGTATCTGTATGGTACGGTCACATTAAGCAAATAATTAGCGAAAAAATAACTCAACAAACGTTCGCAGACATACATTATTGACCTTTAAAACTTCTTAGTCATGATTACAGCCTAATTTTTCAAAACATCCATGTTACGCGTATTAATTTCATCCTTAAGTGGCAGGTACTACAATTTAACGTTAAATTCCCAGGACTGCTCTCAGACAGCTTGATAGACAGACTGCTAACTGTGGGTCACTGTATTACATATCGTCTCCTTCAACCTCTCATCATTTCCTTACGTTTCTTTAATTAAGTTACACAGTCTCTTGGTCTACTGTAGTAACTTCTAGGGTCAAAGCCAGCGCAGAAGGGCATAATCTGGACAGATTACTTAGACAACTCAATGCCTCTTACTGTGTTACAACCCAGGATAATAGAGGAAATGTCATGTCAACTATTGTGGAGACACAGCAAGAAAAATTCCAAAGAAAACGATGGACTTGTTATGACTGAATAAAGACGACTTTAGTACAACTATAACAATTCTTAGAAGACACGTACGCCCACTTGAATTATATATGCGCGGCATATGGTGAAGACATTGGAACTATTGAACATTTTTTACATCTTTGCCCACGTTTCGTACACTTACAGACATACATAATTGGTCATTACAATCCTTCAGTTGGGATTACGACCTAGTTTCTCACACCACTCATGTCGTGTGTGTTAATTTTTTACATGAGCGGCGGGACCTACAGTTTAAAGTCGACTCCGAACGACAGATTTTTGAGAAACTTTTCATGGCAATTTTATTTACTCTCAGAGTTTTTGCCAGAAATCTGCTGAGAGGAAGTCGCCGAAGAAATACCTTTTGTATTTTATTTTGATGTCTGGTCTGGGGCTCAAACCCTGGCTTTACGTCTAATAAGCCAACACACTACCTACTAGACTATACATACATACATAATTGGTCATTACAACCCTTCAGTCAGGATTACGACCTAGTTTCTCACACCACTTATGTTGTGTGTGTTAATTTTATACATGAGTGGCGGGACCTACAGTTTAAAGTCGACTCCGAACGACAGATTTTTGAGAAACTTTTCATGGCAATTTTATTTACTCTCAGAGTTTTTGCCAGAAATCTGCTGAGAGGTAGACGCCGAAAAAATACTTTTTGTATTTTATTTTGATGTCTGGCCTGGGGCTCGAACCCTGGCTTTTCGTCTAATAAGCCAACACACTACCTACTAGACCACGGCGACTACTAGACTATATCAGTGTAATTTATGTGGCCCTAAATATCAAGCTTTTCTGAGTAGTCAGGCTTTATCAAATGATTCTAAACTTTTATGTGGTTAGTAATTAGCGTCTCCAGTATGTGTTGCCGTACGGTCCTATATGCGCAGTTTCGTCTATTTTTAAGTGAAATAGCCAGACAGTGTGAGGTGAAATTTTGTTATCGAAATTGGTCAAATCACTTCACCATCACATTCATCACATTAGTTGCACTATGACTATACGCAACATCAGATCAAATTAGTTTCGTGCACTCATGAACGCTGCCAGTTCACAAACCTATGATGCTTTAGGCTGATGAAATCATCGTTAGGTATTTAATTTCTTATTATAAGGCTATTGCAGGCTTTCTTGCAACTGCGCTAACTCATCGATGAACTCATTAACCCCCTGCTTTGAGTAAAGTTGCCATAACGATATGCCAATCCTAAAACTGGAGTAATTAACTTGCATTACGAGTACTTTAATTTTCTCAATGTAACCAGTCGCGACCCTGCGCACTCATATTAGATTGTTTACGTTTCTGAGGCATGTCCTGATGTTGTCTGGCTTGTCTGGATCTGCAGACAAAAGAGAATCACAAAGGAAATGAAATTATTAAACTTCCCTCTGTTATTTTTTTAAAGCCATGTTTTTTTTTGTAAAAATTTTCTTTTCAACACAATAATGATGAAGAGGATGATGATGATGATCAAGATCATCATCATTATCAATGTATAGAGGATAGTGGCGAGTGTCTGTCGTCTTTATCTTGTGGCATAATGTATATGCGTATGGTAATAACAGCCCTTCTGTACACATGCAACACCAAAGTACAAGAAGAAAATGCTTCATGTTTATTGTTGTTGCTGTTGTTGTTGTATGGTTGTAACATATTATAATAATCGTCAAGAAGACGCGTCACAGTTGACCGCTTTGATCGTTTCTGTTTTCTGTCATTCTGTTCAACTATTCTTCTTGCGCTTCTTCTCCTTCCATTTTTCTTTCATTATTCTTCGTTCTTGAGTTGGGTTAAGGTAGTAAGTGCACAAGGTGTGCACCTTTACGACAATCATTTGTTGTTGTTACTGTTGTTTTTGTACAATCGTTGCAACAAAATTAAACTGTGAGTATTCGAATGGCTGGCTGGCTGCATGTAAATGACGATGACGTTGATGTGGTCGTCGCTTGTTTAATTATGATAATCGTTGTTGCTATTTTGTATAGATCCTAGTGGAAGTGGAGGAAGTTCATAAGGGTCGTACGTCAACAGAAGACAACAAAAATACCAGCGCACACGATATGACATCCATTCAGTCTATTCGGATACCAGCGTGTTACGTTATGTCTCGTATAGACTTGGAAAATGTTTTACAAGATATTCTATTAAAAATTCTGTATGTGTTTCCCTTTAACTGTGTATGTGTTTTCTATCAGTTTTTCTTAATGTTTTCTTTGTTTTCTTCTTTCCCTTTTCAGTTGTTTTTTATTGTTACTGGCTAGCCATGTATGGTTGTTGCATGAATTTGTGTCACTTAAAAGTTGGAAAAAAAATTGTTTTTCCTATAAGAGTGTAATGTAGAGGTCCGTGATGATCCGTCATCTGTTCAAGCCGTTGTTCGTTTTTATTACTTTTTCTGTTTCTTAGGCCACATTGCATGTGTTGATTACCTTTAAGATGCAAATTAGTTGCACGCATTTTATAGGTTTCGAAATTATTTCAGTTTTATCTGTTCAGTACTAAAACTGATCTAAAATTTCTTTCAGTAGTCTTGTCTACTTTTGAATGGAGACAAGTACATACGTGTACATGTACAATTTGTTGATGGCTAATCCATCTTTCCTTTGAAATAAAATTAGATTTTGAATTACATTTTCTTTTTCCACTTTGCTTTCTGTTGAAGTGAGTAAACATTGGTATACATTTTAAGGTCTATACTTTATGTAGGCAAAAATGAAGTTTTCAAATCCAAGACTTTCAAAGTGAAATGTAAAATTTACGAGAACTTTCTATTCCTGTAATACGAGGTCTCTAATGTTCAAGTTTTCCTTTTGAATTGGAAGTTAGATACGTGTTTTGTAAAAGAAAAATGATCATATGATAATACTCTTAGGGAAATATTCGATGATAAGTCTTCCTAGACTTCAATTGTTTTTTATTTCAGGGAGAGTCATACAGAAAACAGTCCATAGGCTTTAAATCTAACAAATTCATGAAGCTTCTAGATTTTAGTGAATTTTTATCTGGAATTATAACCATGAACAACTTTTCAAAGATGTCGTTCGTAGTTGACATTTAAATTGTAGGTTCCACCACTCATGGGTGGTGTGGGAAGGTAGGTTCTAATCCCGTCATCACAATCCAGTTGTGATGGCAAATTAAGAAAGTAAAACCGTTTTACAAAGCAATTGTTGAGGAAAAAAATTTTAATGCCTCTGTATTGAAGTGATAATGGTAACTAAGAGAGTGTATTACCAACCGAAAATGAATTCATCTGTTAGCCAATTTATTTTTTTGGATAAGAATATTTAATAAACGTGTAATAAATTTAAAGTGTAAAATAACTAATATGTACATTGCATGTACATTCAAATCTCAACGAAATTAAAATTTACTCAATTGAAGGAGTTTCGTAGTGATGGAAACGAATGATAATCTTATCAAAAAATTAAAAAATCTCTTATTTATCAAATCTTATAACCCAAGCTTTCTATTTTATCACAGTTTGGTGTACTCATGATTGAAACCAATACGTTTTTCTGTTGATTAATTCCAGTCCTTTTTAAGTGAATTGCTTGTCTCAATAAGAAAAGAGATCAGAAGCAATCGTTTGATTAAGCTGTTGAAGCTCTAATGAACAATTCCCTTCCAATGCCATTAGACACAGAGCGTTACCTTCCGTGGTGTCCATCCTGGTTTTACTCATGGTCTGTGGAGTTTTATCTTGCTTCGTCTTAAATTTGTTTCCTATATTATAGTTAGGTTTGTTCACTATCGACAAGATTTCGCTTCATTTTAACAGTGAATCATTGTTAAGTCTTGTGGCACCCAAATATAGAACTCCTTTTTATACACAGCTTTTTCAAAATGGTTGATAAGGGTTCCGTGTTGAATATCTAGCCCTCTAGAAGTGTCCATGATGCTGTTTTTCTAGTAACAGCAACATATCTGTAAAATTCATATACTTTTCAGCGACCTGTGACCCATTCCTATTATTATATGAAAAAAAAAGCAAAACCCGACCCGATTTATTACACATTTTTAAACGCAGATTACTTGTCGCAGGATAATGTGAATTTAATAATGTCTGCCAATAAAGTGAAGCTAAAAATGTCACCTTTTAAAAAAGCTATAATGTTGTTGTAAATAATATTAACAGAGATATATTTATCGTCTACAGATTGTTTGTAATCGAACTTAAAACGATTACTTAGTATTCACAAAGATTTACGTATAATTTTTAAAAATTTAAAATTTTAGGAAAATAAAAAATCATCAGTAAAACTAATGTATTTTCTAGCTCAAGATTCTATCCTTTGGCACAAGGGCAGCAATCGATTTGAAAGCACACACAAAATGACCTTTACCCTTTGGGATTTATGTAGCGATATACGTGAATTAGTAGATCAGATTTTTATTTTCATTAATGTGAAATCAAATACAACTCTGTGTATATACGAATAAAGAACAAAGCAAGTTTTGCGAGTACATGAAATTGTGAAATCACCCCCGCTCGTTTTTCCCCTCTCTCCTACAAACTCAAGAGTGTTGAAATTTGTTTCGAAACTAATTTCAACGTGCAAAAGGCGTCTTATTAGCAAACGTTAATATGAATTGACTCTTTAAAACTCCTTTAAGAATTTTGTACACAAGCGCCCGTAAATGGTCTCAGGGTTATAAAAAAAATGAGACAGAGGTTCATCTTATTTATTAGTTAGCTACAGGAATTTTAATCCTTATCAACTGCCAAGTATGTTTAAGAAAACAAGGATTTATTTTGGAGTATTAAACACGCTTCAGCGTTTGTTATTTTAGATAATTCGTTTACAAGGTAGTGAGACCTTAGAGTAGAGCATCGTAATGCTATTGTGCATACAGTATAGACCGTGTACGTCTCCAAATTAACAAGCAGTTAACGCTGAACATTTTTTACCTGCTTTCAATGTATTTCTTTTGAGATTGACTTTATAGGTATGAAGGAAGAAGCATGCCAAAAGGATTTCTTAAGGATTTGGAAAGTCTAATTGTGTATTGAAAGGATTTTCATTAGTATGTTTATATGTATATAGACATATTTCCATATACTATATATGTATGTACTTACATGTGTGTCTAGGAAATTATTAAGTTCGTTGATTTGTTAATTTCACAATGTGTCATGCACAATTATCAATATTTAACCGCAATTAATTAAACATTTAAACCTAAACATGAGCAAAATAGTCACATTAAACTATTTCGTGAAGTTTTATTAAATCTTTCCTATTTTCATTTACTTTTTGTTCACTTCTTTACCATTTTAACGTGTATAATTACAATTTTCTTAAGGCAGTTTGTTGTTTTGTGGGAATTGCCAAGAAAACAATAGAAATTTTACTTTCATTATAATTTCAAGTACAACGTAATTTTGCGATTTATTTTTTTGCTCTTCAGACTTGTTAAAAAAAGAAAACAAAAACAAACTTGTATCAATTTGCCTTCTTTTAAAAACTCTACTCCATTTTTTTGTGGTACATTATGGAATACAGAGGCGGGCATTTGCCAGAAATAATATTAAAGATACTTTCCCTATTTTCCCCTTTTTCAGCTAAGGACAGGTATCCATTATTAAACGAAATGCAAATCTGTGAACAGAAGTTAAATACTATTTCTACCTCACCCAACTATCTTTAAAAACTTAAATCATTTTTTGAAACCTCCTTTCGAAAAAACACTATTCAGCCACCCCTGTTCCATTTATGGTAATTAATTTAATAAAATTTAATGTTCAAATGGTACACAAATGTATGTACACACGAGTGTAATATTTTTTCTGCTTCTTTTTCTTCTTCTGATATTGTTAAAGTTCAAGTGTTTGTTTGTGTATGTTACATAAGAGTGCTTGAATTAATTTGATTTTAAATTGTTTTTTATTAAAGAAACGGAAAGAAAACAAAAAAAAATGTCGAACAAAAAAAGAAACAGCAACAATTATTTGAAATATGATTTCTATTGTTTTACTAGTAAATAATGCAACAAATACTCAAAACAATAATAACAACAATAGTAGCAACAATTAAATTATGGCATGCCATAACAATGAAGGTGTCGGTTCTTGTATCTCTGCTTAAACATGTGCCATAAATTTATTAACAAAAACAAAAAAAAAAAAAACAAAAGGAAAGAAAAATTATAAAAATGCAATATTTTGTATTAAAATTCTGTTTCTATAAGGTTTTGCAGAATATTAAATATTTATTCAAATTGTTTCTTTTAAATTCATATTAAATTTTTCTTGTTTATGAATAATAAAATACGAATTAAAGAAAACCTTTTTTAAAATAAAAAATAATTTAAAAAAAAATTTATTGTTTTTCCTTCCTTTAGAAATAGGGTTTTAATAGTAGGTTCTAATGTTCGGCATCTAAATTGAAATTGCCAATTGATTGCAGATGAATTAATGCAAAGAAATTTTATTTACCGACTGAATATCAGTGGAACGCTGCTTTGTCGCTTCGATTTCAAAACCTGTGTTGTAATACATTTTACATTGAGTTGATATGACCGTTCGTACTAAGCAAAGAATAAAGGCAATCAGATTTGTACAAAAGAAAATATGAGCTGTTCCATCATAACCATACTTTATGATTGAGGTAGAAGGCCTTATTCGACTACCCCTTTCCTGACGCTGAGTCTTTTAGATTGCTTTTAGTGAAACTATTTGTGACCACCAACTACGTGTCATTCTGAACTGAAAGTGCAACACTGCACCTATCAACAGGCATCTGTCAGTTGGATTTATTGACTATGTGGTAGAAACTCACGACTGAAGTTAGATTGCATATCTGAAATTCACAATTCGCTTTTAAAACTAATTTGTTACTTAATTGTTCATTACTACAACTCTTTAGTTAGGATTACAACCTATCTTCTCACACTACCCATGTTGTAAGTTAATTTTATACTTAAGTGGAGGGACGGGACCTACAGTTTAACGTGTTCCCGGATAACAGATTTGAAAAGTTTTCATGGTATTTTCTCTCAGAGTTTTTATCAGAAGGCCGCCGAAAGAAATATTTTTTTTATATTTTATATACGTGTCTAATAAGCCAACACACTACTAGATTACAACGACTTCTTTAATTGTATGAAATTCAATTATGACACACTGCACCTGTTTCTTATATAGAAAAAAATCATAGACGCCAAAAGAAGATCCTTTGCAGGATAACAACAGCACCGTGGTTTGTCAATAAAGCGAGAGAAACACTTGAAAAAGTTTCTGTTTTATCCCAATCCGCTGACGCTCAGCATATTGGACTACTACAGGAAAATTTGTTCAAAAACAGAGAGACAACGCTGACCTTAATCATCTGGTATGATACACAATATTTGCAAATATTAGTAACGACTAAAGCCGAATTCATTTCCGATGTTGATCAAGAGTCTCCCAGCCTATACGATGGCCCATAAACGAAAGCATAAATGACCCATACTCATGGCATATAATAACTTATGGCTCGAAAATGGATGGCAACTAAACCTCAGTTGCATTGAAAGTTGCCGTTCATAATTAGCAAACGTAACAGGAAGGGTATAGAGTTTAAAGCAGATTATGTTCAAATATAAAACAATTTTTTATCCAAAAATGTTAGGGACTTATTGTCTCTTATCGCACTGTAACCACGTTTGCAATATGTGGAGACCAGTTCACATAGACAATTCATTGTTTCTGCATTAAAATTCTTAATTCAAAGCTTATTTCTTTTTAGATTCTTAAATATTTTTTTAAATTATATCAGCATACCTTATGGTAGGATAAAATTGTAGGTTCCCATGTCGTGGGTTTAAATAACTTTTACTTTTTTTCTGTTCTCCTTTTTTGTTTTAACTTGTAATTTTATAAGTAAAAATGATGTATGTACATGTGAAACAAGAAGAAAGAAAATCAAATATTCTTATTATTTTTTTATTTCGTTAATATGACTTTAAATATTTTATAATAGGCGTTAAACACGCATATTTGAGTTTCTAAAGGCATTTAAGAAACACCATTTCCCATTAGAATTCAATTTAAATAAAATATTTTATGTTCTATTTAATTTTTTAAGCTCCATTTCTGAGCTCCTAGACAAAAAAGTGGAATGTTATTGAAGGAAAACTTTTTCATTCCAAGACTTTATTTGAATGGATTTCTAAGTTCTATAAATATTTCTCTTTGAGGTCCACACGTCTTTATTTCAGATTATTTATCATCTTTACTATCAATTATTAACTCTTAGAGCAAGACATTTTTTTTGGCTGATCGACTTGAATAATTGAGTTTATTTACAGACCTTGGGTGTCACTTATTGAATACCTATGTTTTGGAAATGGTGTTACTCAAATCCGTTAGACTTTTACTTTATGTTTGTTAGTTTCTTTTTATTTAAATATTAATTTTCAATAACTTATTAAAAAGAGTACTGAACTTTTACTTAAAAAACATAATTTTTGGGTTTTAAATTTTTGTTTTATTTATGCTAAGGAATAATGAATGAATGACACACTTCAAATACAATTCTTTGTATTACAAGGCTAAACGAAAAAAGTGTGTGTGAATCATAAGAAATGCGACAAAATGTTTTACCTTTTCTCTGTTGAATAATAATTTAGCAGACATATTAAGTCTGTCTGAATGTCTGTTTAACACTTTTCGCTTTTTTAATTGTCATTTTACGCCAAAAAGAAAAAATAATTTTTCCGCTCTCCCCCGCTTAAATAACAAAATTAAAACATTTTTTGTTTTGAGTTGGCAAATTAACTCGATAACGTCGTCGCAGAGGCAATACAAAAAATTTTAAGCATTTTGTTTACGCTTGTGTTTGGCGGCCGGTCTGGTCAATAAATAAAGGTGGAGCTGTGATAATAAGCCCACACACAAAAAAAAAATTTAAAAGGCGGCAGGCAGTAAAACAACCAAAAAATATGGAACAGTTTTTCAGCCAAGCTGAACAGCATGCTTAATTACATTTTCCCGTATTAAAATTGAAAGTGTAATAATATCTGTTTGGTTTACATTCTTACCTGGTTTGTTTTGCTTTAATTTGTCTTTATTTTATTGTCTTTTTCTTAAATAAATCACTTTTTTCTTCTTGATTTTTGTTTTTCACTGCTGTTTACTTGAATTTTTTTTCGCACATCTAAGAAAAAAAAAAAAATCTCTATACGTGTATTTCAAAGTGAACTTTGTTTTTAAGATTTAAATTCGTTAAAATCAATTTGAATTTCACATCTTTTCCTGTTAAATTAACACTGCTGTTTTGCACTGTGCGTTCTGTTTAATGGCAACGAAGATAATGTTAATGTTCGAGTTGTCGTTTTCATACAAATTAAAAACACTGCCTAGATACAAATTAATAAAATGAAAAAAAAAACTTAACAGCTTTAACAGCAGATAGAGAACGATGCTGCAAAACAGAGCAGGCCTATATATACCACGAATGGCTAATCTGAGTAACATTCATAAATAAAAAACAATGAGAATATGTCTACATAACATACATATATATTTATGTATGCATGTGTGTATATAACATAAAAAGACGCCCATACTTCTTATGTAATGTGCGTAAATCGCTTAAAATGCTGCCAATTTCTCATTCTTTTTCTAAAACCGTTGTTAACACTTCACCACCTCATCTGTTCATTTTAGTTAATTGAGAAAACGGAAGCAAGTGACGCGTGGTGTAATTCGTCGGTTAAAAGTTTTAAGAGAAAAAGTGTTATAATTTGTGATAAAAAATAAAATTAAATTTCTATTGTAAAGAATATCAAACCGGGTTAACACGGAATAACTAGAATTACTCAATTTTATTTGTAAATTTCTTTGGAATCCACTTCCACCTTCTCCCGGGGAAGATTCTGTTCACCATCATATTTCTTTTTTTATACGGAAGTTATGAATGACGTAATTTTCCTTTTCTTTTCCAAAGCGTATTAAAGTAATTCTAATTGTCCTGTGCAACTTCAATTGTAAATTTGTTGTAAAGTGTGTGATAGTGAATAAAAAAATAAGCTAAAAGTGTTAAAGTTTGATAAGTGAAAAGGTAAGCCTTTAGCGCCTTGTATAAATATGTACATAGGCATAAGTATACATACAACTTATAACGCTTTATATAGGTATAGTGGCCAAAATATAACGCTTTATATAAATATTATGGCTAATATATAACGCTTTATATAAATATTGTGGGCAATACATAACACTTTTTATATAAATACATATAACGCCTTCTTTATATATAGTGGCCTTGAGAAGAAAAAGAAACTAAAAATTCCAGAATGCAACAACAATTGCATGCAAAAAAGGAGACATTTTTATTAGTTTTCAATGAGGCTGCGTTTGCTTATACAAAATCCAATAAGTGAGAGCACAAAATTCGTAAGATGAAAGAGGGAGAGAGAGAGAGAGGGAGAGTTTACACAACCGGTTTATCAAGTGATGCTAATTTCTTTTTGTAATTACAAACGATGTTTACTCAAGACTTTACAAAGGATTTTGATTTAATAACAAAATATTATACATATGTACATACATATGTATATGAAATGGTTTAATTCTATAGAATATAAACCATCTACCAATTTACTCTAGTTGATATAAACAATTTTATATAATTTTACATTTTTGTTAAATGTACATACATACATACATACGTACATTCATTATTGCTTATCACAATCGATTAGTCGAGACCACAACCTAGTTTTTAACATTACCAATATTAAGTGCGTTCATTTTTATCCCTGGGTGGAAGAGGCCTAAAATAAATAACAATGAGAATATGGCTACATAACACAACATATGTATGTACATATGTATGTGTGTATATAACATAAAAAGGCACCTATACTTCTTATTTACTGTGCGTAAAGCGCTTAAAATGATGCAAATTTCTGTTTATTTTTCTAAAACCGTTGTTAACACTTAAAATCATCTGTTTGTTTTAGTTAATTTAGAAAACGGAAGTAAGAGACGCGCAATGCAATTCGTCGGTTAAAAGTTTTAAGAGAAAAATTGTTATAATTTGTGACAAAAAATAAAATTAGATTTCTACTGTAAATAATATCAAATTGGGTTAACACGGGATAATTAGAATTACTCAATTTTATTTGTAAATTTCTTTGGAATCTACTTCCATGTTCTCACCATGGAAGATTTTGTTCACCAGCAATATTTCGTTTCTTTATATGGAAGTTATGAATGAAATAAATTTCCGTTTGCCTTTTCCCATACGTATCAAAATAATTCTAATTGTCCTGTGTAACCCCAAATTAAATTTGTTGTAAGGTGTGTGATTGTGAAAAAAAATATGAGAAAAGTAAAAGTCTTAAACGTTTCATAAGTGAAAAGGTAAGCTTATAACGCTTTATATAAATATGTAGATAGGTGCTAATATATAACGCTTTATATAAGTAAAGTGGCCAATATATAACGCTTTATATAAATATAGTGGCCAATACATAACGCTTCATATAAATATTGTGACCAATACAGAACACTTTTTTTATACATAAATATAACGCCTTCTTTAAGTATGTATAGTGGCCTTGAGAAGAAAAAAGCTAAAAATTCAAGAACATTCTGAAACACAACAACAATTGCATGCAAATAAGCAGACATTTTTATTAGTTTTCAATGGGACTGGGTTTGCTTATAGAAAATCCAATAAATGAGAGCACAAAATGCGTAAGATGAGAGAGATAGAGAGAGGGAGAGTTTAATGGCAATTCAATACTAATGAGTACAACAGGTATATCAAGTGATGCTAATTTTTTTTTTGGACAAAAAGCTCTCCAATATTAAAAACGATTTTTACTCGAGAGTTTGTATAGAAGTTTATTTAGAATTTCAATTTAATTAAATTTTAATAATAAAAAATGTACATACCTACATACATATACACAAAAGTTTAATCCTATAAAGTTTAATTATACATCAAGTTAGGCTGGGTGATGTAAACATGTAAATTTTTTATAATTTTTTAACATTTCTGTTATAAATACATACATGTACATAGATACGTACAAACGTACATACATACGAACATTCATTATGGCTTATCACAATTGCTTAGTCGAGACTACAACCTAGTTTTTAATATTACCAATATTAAGTGCATCACTCATTTTTATCCCTGGGTGGCAGGGGCCTAAATTTCAAAGACAATTCAGTAGGCCTGATTTGAGAAACTTTTTCATACAAAATAGTTACTCTTTGAGTTTTTTCCAGAGGATTGTAGAGATGCAGTCACCGATAGACTACTTTAAGAAATTTTTTTCATTTCAAATGATAAACTCCGTTCTGAACGAAACGGAGCAACACTTAGAAAAAAACCTTTTAAATATCTTCTAAATAATGGAATAGCTTTGCTCTATTATATGAAATATTGTGATATTTTTTTTGGAAGATAAATAAGTATTTCTACTCTAGGGGCCTTAGTTTGCTATTATCAGTTAGGAGCTGTCAATATAAGATCCATTGTATTTGTTTTCAGTTAATTATTATTGTCACCGTCTGTTTTGTTTAAATGTTTTCTTACTTTTTTCACTTTTTTTTTATCACATTTTTCTGTTTACAACTGATGATTCTGGGTTTTTTTTCGGGTTAGAGATAAAACTGCGAGAAAAATGATGAAAACTACGCCACATACATGCTGTAGTGTGGAGCCTTTGATTAAAACGTAATGTTTACTAACAGTTAGAAAATTTAAATTGAATTGAATTTTTTGCAAGATTGTCTATAACAGTTAGCCAGATGAAATCACAAACTTGAAGGTTTAATTCCCCATGTAGGAATTTTTTTTTTATTTTAATTAAGAAAAAAAAATAATTTTTATTTATTGTATTTTTCTTTTTTTTCTTTGAGTATTTGTTTATTTTTCCCAATGACTTTATGATTTCAATCTTGAGATGGCTTTCGTATTTATTTATCATTTCATTCACTCAGTCAGTTTTAGTCAGTCTGTCTGTCAGATACAGTTTTTTTTGTTTTGTTTTTTATCATTAAATGATCTTGTCATCATCATCATCATCTGATTGTCTGATTTAAAATGTTTTATTTAAAGACAATTAAAATTTAAATAGAGTGAGAAAAAATAAACAAAATAAATAAAAGAACAACAACAGAAACTCTTTTGATGTTTAACACTTAAATAAACAATAAATAAACTAAACATACAACAATAACAACAACAATAATAACAATTAAGAAAATATAATAACAAATGAATGATACTTTTTAGATCATGTGCCAAGGAGAGGGGAAATACAAATACAAAAAAACAACGATGAATACAAACACAAATAAAAAGCATCAGATCAGCGGTATCACAGTACATTTTATCTGAAGATTTTTTTATTACCTCCTATGTGTGTGTGTATGTTTTAGTTTCACTCTTTTAATGATTAGCAAATATTTGATGAAGAAAAACAATTAAATTGTTTTTATAAATTAAACAATTTTACGATTATTTAATGTTTATCAAATTTCTGTGATTTAATTCATACATACTGCTTGTGGCAAATTTCAAACGTTTTTTTTTTCTTGTTTAACTTCAGGGTTTGTCACCGTCTCGTTTAAGATCACATTTTTTTATCTTTTGCCAAGAGAAAACTGTTGTAAAGCTTTAAAAGATTTTGAAACTGAAAAAGAAACACCCAACTTGCCAATTTAAGGTTTTATCAACATCCGGCAAATGTTTTTGTTCATAAGATTAATTTAATTTTTACAGCCTAAAGTGAAGGCATTGTTCAGCAGATTGTTCAAGAAGAAAAAGATTTTTCATCAATATTTATTATCTTATCAGTGCAAACTTTAGACATCTCTTGAGTTTTATAACAGAAAAACATTGTAGTGATTTAAATCCAGTTAAAGTGGTATATAACGCGAGATTTTATTTTGGCCTTAAACGGGTTTTCCGCATCTTTTTTCCAGCTTTTTTCCTTCTTGCAAAGAGCATTAAATTCTAATTGATCTGAACTCCGGATGCATTTTTCAAAGAATTATTGTGGCAACATTTGATCTGCTTTTTCGGTCGTGGGTTTTTTAGGTACTTTCATTGGATTAATTTTCCTAAGTTGAGACAACCAATATAAAACGTTGATTTTAAGAATTTCAGTGATGAATAGTTCGTTAGCTAGTTTACTATATGACACATTAAGCTGTGTAAACGTACTTTAACTATTTCATTCATTTCTTGTCTTATGTGATAATAAAAATATGGATGTTGTTTAGATTGCCGACTGGCATGTATTGTAGCGTTTACGTAATAACCAAAAAGCTTTAATTCCAAGCCAGGCAGAGAAGATGCCGTGCGTCATTGTATAAATCAAGTTCGTGATACAGTCTTGTATCAAATGGCAAACAATATGTATACTGTGCTTCTTTCACTTAAGAACATTGAGTCTTAGGTTATACCAAGCGAGTGATTGCTGTGAGTAATTTTTATAAATAGTACGATTTACATAATAACCCTCCACTTTAAGACCCATACTTCAATTCAAGTGCGGTATGAAATTTATCGAAGATCACTTATTAGGTTTAAAATATTAAATATTTGACCCATCCTGATCGCTATGAGTTTTGATTTCAGATATACTCAGTCCCTTCATAGTGGTTTTCGGTTTCGGTATAATATATCCGCTGTTTATAGGCTTTACTCAATAGTTAATTTAATATGTAATATTTAAAGTTATTTATTTGAACGTAGTTATTGAGCACTATTACATGGGGCTTAGGTCCTTTTCTATATGTTGTTTCTGGCTTTTTGTCTTATTCGAAACTAGAATTCAATTGTTTTTACTATTCAATACCAGTTTTTAATATCTGATAGTGACACAGTCATAAATTGGCTCCGCTAACTTTCTAGAAAAGTGTATTGGACGAAGATACCAGAATTATGGATCATTGTAGTAAGAGTAAAGCCGCCGTGGTATAGCAGTTAGTGCGTTGGTTTATTAGAAGTACGGCCACGGTTCAAAACCCAGGTCAGACATCTGAAATAAAACAAAATATGAAAAAATATTTCTTCGGCCAATTCCTTGCAGCAGACTTCTGGCAAAAAACTCTGAGATTAAATATAATTGTTATGAAAATTTTCTCAAAAATCTGTAATTCGGAATCGACTGTAAACTGTATGTCCCGTTTTTCATTTATAAAATTAACACGCACAACGTAAGTGGTATGAGAAACTATGTTGTAATTCAGAGTGAATATTGTAAAGAGCAATGTTGCAATGACGAATTATGTATGTACGAGTATGTATATAGTAAAGGGTCCCTGAACATAGTTATGTTCAGATCATGCTATACAGTGCGGTATTAGATGAGGATTAGCCTTTTCTATCATTTGTTTATAATGACCCTTGGTCATATTTGAAAGTAAAACCAAATTGTTTCTACTATTCAATAGTAGTTCTTAAGATCTGATAGTGTCAGCCATAAATTGATATCGCTTGTCTTCTAGAAAAGTGCATTGGACCGAATCTATGGATCATTATCGTAAGATTTGCAATCAACGTAAATCATTTTATTAAAATAAAGAATAAATTATAGTTTCTTTAGAGAAGTCTTTGGTCTTTTTTATTTTATTTTGATAAAAAAGTCAAAGAACCGAATTTATTTCGAATAATTCCGCATTGCATTGAAGCCAGTTAAGAAATAACTTGTTTTCCCAATATCGATTGCTAATAGCAATTATCTTTCCAAGTTGATGCAAGAATATGATTTTTTTGTTCATCTCTCATTCGCAATCTTTTGTAAATATTCTTATCGTTTCGAAAACAATTTAAACATTTAAATCAATAAGTATTCATACTCATATATGAAATGATTTTTCTTCCTACTAATGACGGCATAGTACTTAAGTTGCAACAAGAGATACATGCTGGTAAATGGTTGCAATCGTTAAAATCATATTAAGCAACGTACAATTGTAGAGGTACGAGTACTTATTCATCACTTTACAATATAATGACTGTATAGAGCCGATTGTTTATACATACGTGTATAAGTTTATCTGTCGCTTGGTGCGTCTGTTAGGCAATCTGTAGCTGGCTCAGTATCTATTCGATGTTTTCTTAATGGCAGCTACAGATAGAAAGAAGTTGGTTTTCTTTTTTTTCATTATTGTAAGTATGTATGTATTGCGATATTATATTGCAACATATGGGGAAGCGGCAATATTGTTTTTTAAACGTATAATAAATTCTTAAATCAATAACGACTATCTACAGATACTTAAATAATTAATTAATATTGTGAGGTAATAATTATGAGTCATAAGATGTTCCAGAGGTGTTGATAAAACTAAGTTGTTGCAGTTAGAATTAAAAGAGACTGCATGATTGTTTACCTGGTGTAGGGTATGTTAGGGCAAGAATTATGATTTCATATTTGCACATTAAATGAATAATGATGTCGTTGTTGTTGTTGTTGTTGTTTTTTTTTTATATTTTTTTTCTTAATATCGATGCAAGCATTGTGTATGTTGCGGTGTTTGAATGATTTAATGATACCGGAGCACAATGAATATCACCATCACCCTGTTGGTTATTGTAAAACAATTTCCTTAAAACAACAAAATATACTTAAATATGATACAATATTAAACAAAGCAAATAAATAAACAAACATTCTAGACAGACAAACCGATCGACTAACATTCAGTCAGACTCAAACTCAAAGAAAAAAACATCTAAATAAATAATAAACATCTTTTTCTTCTGTTCTTGCTTCTTTTCTCTCTCTCTCTCTCTTTCTTCTGTAAATGTATCCCACTTGGTTTTTATTGCTATCCGTAGCCAACACAAAATGAATTTGTAAGAGACTTGCGGATGCTATGCGTGTAAATAAATTGATTATATTTATGAGCTCATGTGATAATTATGAATTTTTTTCTTCATTGCTTCATTTCGTTTACCTTCAGAGATGATAAAAAGTAAAGGAAATTTGTCATGGAAAATTCCAAACACAAGAATTTTATCAATTTACAAATAAAGCGTTTTTTTCTTTAATTTGTCTAATGGTTTAACAACGACGCGCATGCGCAATAATTTTCAGGCACAGCTGCACTGTAAAGATACATAATAGGAGTACATATTGACACATCAATTAGTAAATAGACAAATGTTATCTTTGTAAGATTGCTGTGATGGGATATATGTACATATAATCAGTAAATTAAATTAATTCTCTCCTAATGGGGCAAATTAGTAAAATGAGCAATGAAGTGAGACAAAAAGAAATTAAGAAATAAATAATCGGAAACATTGTTCATATTGTTGACTATGTTACATCTAAGCAATCGGTCAATAAATTTGTATACTTTTTATACACAGAGGTCGCTCTAGTTTATCAGAATTCCGTAGTATTGTTTGCAATAAATTCACTATAATCCTGTATTTAAGAGATATTTTAACGAAGAAGTTATGTAGAGACGAGGTGTAAATACAGGTCAAATTTTGATTAATTTGTAACGAACTAATTTGCAACAGATTTTATTCTGTAGCTATCGAAATAAGCGGCTTAATTTAACCAAGTTCAATGGGTCTCGTCCATCGATGTTGTTATACAATATATTGTCTCATTACAATTTAAACATGACAAAAAAGATTTTTTTTTAAATCCTTTTTCGTGTTTTATGGAAAATGCAATTGTCAAAAAGCATTTTTCTCATCTAGCAATCAAGATTTTAGAGCAGGTCGTACGATAATAGCGTTGCCATTTGGGTTGATGTAGTGGGTGTAATCATAAGGAACTACGTTCATTGAATCCTACTGCTTCTTAGGAACTGGAGATACTTGAACTTCCAACGATGTTCATCAGGGTTAGAAGTCAAAGTTCCTAATTGCATTGTTTGGAGAGGAATTAAAATTACGAAACTATGATGAAGATTCCTTCGTCTTCGATTTAAACGTGGATTGCTTGGATTTGTAGTTAAGCACTGGAACCACCACATCACATTATCTCCCAGTGATACAAGTGAATAACTATTTTCTATTTCATTCAGAAAATGCTTGTAATACTAAATTACAAAGTGGAGTTAGAGTTTGTCCATCCAATCATCGACAAGTTTTTTTGTTTGTTTCAGATTTTGTAAGGAACTGTGGGTGGCACTAAATTTAACACTTTCGTTTGGAACAGTGCCATACCATTCTTATTTCGTTTTCGTCTTCCCTGCTAGAGATTGCATTCCATGGCCATTCTGCAAAATATCGTCTGTACGGTTTTCTAAGTATGTGTCCATTCTTTTTAGCCTTCGTATCTTAGGTTAGGTTAGGTTAGAGGACGTGTACTTGTCAATTAAGACAAGTACAGTACCCGGAGGTCGAATCGACCCATTGTACAACGACCTAGTTTCGTATCTTAAACTGGATGGAAATTCAGTGGGTGATATAGCATAGATCAGCGTTTCTTATTGTTTAAAATCCAAATGTATGTAAAATTTTTCAAGGGCGACAATTCACGAAAACTTGGGGCATTTTTTTCTTAAACATATAATAGCACAGCATATAATAGTACTGGTTAAACGTTGGAATTGAAGATTCTGAATTTGGGATGAATGTCATATGAGTTTTAGCATATCAAATGATGCCTGTCTTATGTTGTCTAAGGTGCCTTCTAAGTCTTGAGAAGAAGATTCTTTAATTGAAATATTACACACAACAAATGAGGTGACATTTTCTAAGGTTTGGTGTCGGAACAGAAATGGTAGTATAGTGGTGCATTGTGCACAAAATTTTTATATCGTTTAACCCCTTTAATCGCAGCCTTCCAAATGCCCAAAATTTAAATGCAGTTCCTATCTTATTGCTCTGATAAGAAGTGTAGCCTTCATTAAATTATTATCTAAAACAAAATTGAACAGAGTAGAGGAAAGAGAAAGAGAAAGAGAAAGAGAAAGAGAAAGAGAGAACAATACTCAGCTTTCCCTAACGTCTTTTCTGGCAGCAATTTTGTCAATATTGTTTTCGCCTATCGCCATCATGGTATAAGCTTACAGGGACTCCTTAGCATTGTGATGTCGAAATAGAGGTGTACGAATATAATTTCTCAAATGAAAAACTTTAAACATTTTTATTTGATTTCTTTAAATGATGAAACTGACTGAAACTGTTTGGCTCTGCTAGAGTTATGGTCGATGAATAGATCGTAAAGATAATTATACATTTGATTTATCAATTCTTATTTCTTCTCCAGTTAAAATACTGTGTTCACAAATTTTGTCCGAAATTAAAAAGCTCTCATAAAATTTGCCCCATTTTGCTCTCTGGCTTACTACGTCTCAATTGATATTGAGTTGACAAATTTTCAAATTCATTAAAAATTAATCATTATCGAAAAGTATTCTGACGATAACATGAAATCTACGTAAATCCCACTAACACAGCACAGTGGGATAGATTGAAAATATTTGTGTGTTAAAAATATAGGAAAATGGCAAAAAAAGAATGTACAGTGAGCCTCAAGAGAAACTGTACACTAAAGATAAAATTCTAACAATCACCAAACTTAACTTTTACCATTTAGGAGAGTGCTCGAAAAAATTGGACAATATTTTGTAATTTTTGTTGTTGCAGTTGGCAATGAAACAATTTTAAAATGAAAATAGCGATTATTTGTTAATGTATATTTTTTAATGTACAGTTTGTTTTGACGCTCACTGTATATATTACGAATCACAGAACCGAACACCGTGATGTGATGAATAATAAGGACAACAATGTGATTCTTAGAGATTTGATGAGAAAATAAGTAACTTCCACTTATTCTCAGCTTCTATATTATTACCATTGACCCCACTGTGTGAACCTAAATTTTAAAATAGTCATCTCTCGTTTTGAAATAAGCATTTAAAGATAATGTTGTTGTTTTAGATAATTTAAAAAAAATTCTAACTAAATATTGATTAGTCAGTTGTCGCGTACATCATTAATTCTGTGCCGCCGGGGCTTTTCTTTTTTCACACCGACATCACTGGGGGAGTGCTCTATTTAAAGAACAACAAACTAATTTATTAGTTTAAAATTAGTAATACGCCACGCATTTGTTAACAAAAATATCCAAATAATCTTTAAAACACAATATTATCTTATAGAAGAGGTTATATATGAACAGTGTATGACGAATAGATTCTGTAAAGCGGATATAACAAGTTTAAATGTTATATAACAAGCAAACAAATTAATTGATTTTCGAATTGAAATATATTAAACTAATATATGTATGTATACATATATTATATACAAGGCCTTTTGGGTACATCCCCTGCAAAAGCTTTGTTTTCATTTTTATCTCGCTAATCATATGAGTGAGTAGCGAAAAAATGGAAAATCATATGATAACATTTTTAAGATATTTTCAGCATTATTTCTAATCAATTATTCTTGTGAAATTTTATTAAAAAAAAACATCGGATCTTGCAACCTTTGAAATTTAGATACGATTTACTACCATTTTTCGTTTCTTATCTTTGTTTTTGTTTTCCACTAATTACCTTAAATTTGATAAAAAATAAAAAATTTTTTTTGTAGGAATTTTTATTTATTTTGGTATAAAATTTAAACAAAAATAAGGTAGCCAAAGAGGTTCATTCATTCATTCATTCTGTCGTTCGTTTATACAGATTGGTAGAAGAACATTATTTATACAAGCGTAATAGTTGTACGGCTGTGTTATCTATCACTTCGTGTTCATTAATTAGTGTCAACAAGCAGTGTAACTAACTATGTATTATTGATACCAGTTATTTTACTTGCACTACTTACAAATCATATTTAAAATAATTATTTTTGGTTACCGATTGCCAGCTCCTAACAGAGCTTGTTTCTCCCTGTTGTTGTATTAGAAACATTTGTTGCAGCTACTTGTACGACATGTATTGAGAAGTTAAGTCAGATTTTTTGAGTTTTAATACTCTTAGGGCCATTATTACAGCTTGTCGTTAACTAAAGAGAGGGTTTTAACGGGCAGATATATTTTTTTCATTACTATAAGTGGACAATATGGTAGAAGTGAACCTTAAGCTAAATGGAGGATGATCCTACCTTTAACTTTTAAAGTTCACACCATGCATATTTATTATTTTCAATATGGCAACTTCACATATAAACAAAATTAGCATATACAACAAAAAAAAAAAGGAAATCCGTCGTTGCCACTGTGTTCAAAAAAAAAATTTGTTCAACTGAGCAGTATTATCGACATTGCTCCAGTAATGCCAAATTTTTGAAAAAGTTATCTTTATTTTATCATTAGGCTGTAATAACGAAAAGAAGTTAAAGGTGACTCTAAAGTTCAGTTTAGCTAAAGTTACCTTTAACTAAACCCAACTTTTAAACCCTCGGCGTTTAAAAAAAACTTGTTTAATTGAGCAGTGTTATCGACATTGCTCCGACACTGCCATATTTTTAAAAAAATTAACTTTATTTTATCTGTAAGTTGTAATAACGAAAGGAAGTTAAAGGTGACTTTATAGTTCACTTTATCTAAAGTTACCCACTTTAACTAAACCCAACTTTAACGGGAAGTTGTAATAATGGCCCCAACTGGAGTTATTTGGTTTTTATAACGTAAACCACGGTAAACGTAGAGCTTTATGAAAACTATCCTGATATTTTGAAACACTAGACAAACTTAATTTATTGAATTAAAATTCCAATCGCCCAAAATAGGAGCATATTTGTCACTGTAAGTTCAAACAAGTGTTTGACAAATGTTGTTTTTCCGTATTGATTACAAATTTGTTTAGCAAATATTTGTATTGCCTGACCGTACCTTATCTCAAAAGCATATACGTTTATTCACCTGTGATTCATTGCAAAATTCGTAATTGAAGATAATTTGTTCAAAGTCTATTACGTTTTATATCGTATGCGAAAGGAAGGATTTTGAAAAATTTAATAATTTTGAATACGCAAATTAGTTACCAATATATGCCAATATAAGTAAAGAACCATACAGGATATTGGTTTGTTGTTATGATTAATAATTTTTTTCGATGCCTTCAAAGTTTCTATTAATTCCTTCAGAAGGGCATAAAAAAGAGAGAGTATGGATAGATTGCAAAAAATAAACATGTTCAGTTTGACTTTAAGGGAAAGTCTTATCTTTCAACTTCTTCCAACTTCAACTACTTCCTTGTCTCGTATTTGTATGGCCTGCAGTTCTAGTGATGATGTTTCTAAGCCTTACCTGCGTACGGAATATAGTTTTCATCGTTTCATTTCGTTTGAATTTGATATTTTTAGCTTGAATCGTCTGACTTCTATACAGGTTTAATTCGGTCGTATACTTTTCGCGTTTTATTTGTACATTTGTAGATATCAGGAACTTTGGAGTTGTCTCTCGTGTCCCACAAGCTTTTCAGATAATAGAAACAGTCTACTTCGTCAGGTTGCCGCATTAGTTGGTAAAGCGTTTGCCTAGTATTTTTGTTTTGACGATGCTTATTTTAGGGTGGGCTAACGAAGCAATTTCCTGAACCATTGTCAATTTTAATGGCATATCTGAAAAGTATGAGTGAATAATCAGATATCGTGCCTCGATTCTTTACGTTTTTTTTTCTGTGGGATATTGCTTCTATTATTACTCATTATTACGTCGAGTATGCCATTAAAAAGTTAAAGAGGAAATACACAGATTTGTACATACATACATACATACATAATTGGTCATGAATGGGGTAGTAGATATACTAACGCCAGGGGTCGCTGCCTCTTGGAAACGTTCGCTTCCCTTCCTGTGGCGCTGATGAATGACGGAAGAGAAAGCACATTTAGGAGAGCTGGATCGAGCTCAATATTAGATTTGTCGTTTGTGAGCGATGGCCTTGTTTCGCGGACCGCGTGGAGGCTAACTGAGGACTTCACGAATAGTGACCATCAGGCAATCGTGATGACGGTTACTGGGCGCAACACGAGAGGAAACGGATTGCCGAAGTTTACGGGACCGAAATGGAAGGACTCCCGCTTTGACGAGGAGACGTATAGATTGATGTTGTCGTCTTTTCATACGACTGGCAGCACGGTCGAAGAATTAGTGAGTGGCGTATACCAAATGCTCAACACTGCATGTGATGCTGCTATGCCTAGGAGAACTGTGTGTAGGGGACGTTCCCCCTGCTACTGGTGGAATGACGAAATTCGAAGACTGCGGTCGGCATGCTTTGGGGCGAGAAGACGGGCCCAGCGTACGAGAGGAAGACCGACATGGGAAGCCGAACGGGCTTCCTATGAGGATCTAAGGCATCAACTTAGAAGAGCCATTAAAAGGAGCAAGAAACTATTCTTTCAGCGGATATGCCAGGAAGCTGACATCAATCCTTTTGGGACGGCGTACAGAGTCGTCTGCAAGAGAATCGGTGCTCGAGAACAGCCTAAACTAGGTTGTCCAGTTATGCTACGGGAGATCATTGGTACATTATTCCCACGGGGCCAGCCCTACACTTTTATAAGTAGGGAGCCGAAGGCCATTCATACCATACCCGAGGTAACAGGAGAGGAGGTACTCGCAGCATGCACTGGAATAGGAGATAGGAAGACACCGGGGCCAGACGGAATCCCAAATAGGGCACTTAAGGTGGCTATCCGGCTCAGACCGGATATGTTCGCCAAGGTGTTCCACAAGTGCTTCGTCGAGGATGGAAGAAGCAGAAATTGGTTCTCATTCCAAAACCTGGCAAACCACCAGGGGAACCATCGTCGTATCGGCCCATCTGTCTACTTGACACGATGGGGAAAATGCTGGAGAGGATTATATACAATCGACTACTGACGTGTGCCGATGCAGGAGGAGCTCTCTCGGACCTGCAATACGGATTTAGGAAAGGACGGTCCACTATTGACGCGATAAGAAGAGTGGTCGACATTGCAAGAGATGCAATAGAGGGCGAAAGGTGGAGATTTGGCACCAAGGAATACTGCGCGGTTGTCACACTTGACGTTAGAAACGCGTTCAACTCAGCGAATTGGGGGCGGATTATGAGAGCCCTCTTTAACATGGCTACGCCGCCATACTTAATGGAGATACTGAACAATTACTTTCAGGACAGGAAGGTAATATACCTAACGGATGAAGGAGAGCAGGAATACGTAGTGACGGCGGGTGTCCCGCAGGGCTCTGTAGTTGGGCCACTACTATGGAACATTATGTACGATGGAGTACTTCGATTGCGATTGCCGAACGGGACTACAATTGTGGGCTTTGCAGATGACATAGCCATAGTCTCGGTAGCTAAGACGGTAAGGGAAATAGAGGAGAAAACGAACACAGCGATTCGAAAGGTTGGAGCATGGCTGGATGAAGCAGGTTTGAAACTTGCTGCGCATAAAACAGAGGCCGTCTTGATAAGCGGCCGGAAGATAGTGGAGAAGATGGAAGTGACCATTGGAGGCACAAGGATCGAATCGAAGAGGGCGATAAAATACCTGGGAGTGATTATCGACGACAGGTTGAACTTTAAGGAGCACGTGAAATACATCGGCGAAAAAGCATCTGTAACACAGGGAGCACTGGCGAGGATGATGCCAAATATTGGAGGACCAGGTCCATTCAAAAGGAGGATAATTTCGGCGGTAATAACGTCGATAATGCTGTATGCTTGCCCAATACGGTCGGAGGCACTCTCCGTGGGGACGACAAGGAGGATACTGTCCTCGGTGTATCGTCTAAGCGCGATTAGACGGATAAGTGGCTTCAGGACAGTGTCTGATGAAGCGGTATTGGTGTTGGCAAAGACAATACCAATAGACATATTGGCGGATGAGATGAGGAGGATATACCTTCGCCGTCTCGAGCACCCGGAATGAATAGCAGCTATAAAAGCGGAGGAACGAAGGACTTCCATGCACAAGTGGCAGTCACGATGGGAAAGCAGTTTAAAGGGAAGATGGACATTTCGCCTTATCCCTGATGTAACCCTTTGGATGAATAACAAACATTGCGAGCTGAACTACTACGTGACTCAGTTCCTAACTGGTCATGGGTGCTTCAGGAAGTACCTGCACAGATTTGGTCATGACACTTCCCCTATATGCCCAAACTGTGTAGATGAGGAGGAAGATGCGGAGCATATTCTAATATGCTGTCCCAGATTTAGATGGCCCGGGGAAACGAGTTTAGGACCAAACCGGCTAATGGAAGAGCTGTTGAATCGTAGGATTCTATGGAGTCAATATAGCCAGAGAATGGCTGAAGTTTTGATAGTACTCCGAAGACTGGAGGAACGGAGGCGAAATTTGAATTAACGTGATAAAGCTTTCAAGCTAACCAGCTCTCCGCGAAGTAATACCTTACGGCAGTCCCGCGGAGGGAGAGTGGTTGAAGTGTGTAGGGGGTGGGTTTAGTACGTAGGCACCAGTGATGGTGAATCGTGCACTCTTTTGTTGGAACAAAAGTGTCTTTCGAAGATTCCCACCTCCAGCTCAAGACAAAAAAAAAAAAACATAATTGGTCATTACAACCCTTCAGCCAGCATTACGACCTAGTTTCTCACACCACTTATGTTGTGTGTGTTAATTTTATACATGAGTGGCGGGACCTACAGTTTAAAGTCGACTCCGAACGACAGATTTTTGAGAAACTTTTCATGGCAATTTTATTTACTCTCAGAGTTTTTGCCAGACATCTGCTGAGAGAAATTCGCCGAAGAAATACTTTTTGTAATTTGGTTTTATGTCTGGCCTGGGGCTCGAACCCTGACTTTACGTCTAATAAGCCAACACACTACCTACTAGTAGACGGCGACTTCAATCCAGATTTTTACACTCGAGCAAATTTTAATTTAATAATTTCTGTAGACTAGTTGGTAGTGTGTTGTCTTATTAGATCCGACCTCATAGTTCAAATCTTAGGTCAGATATCCGGAACGAAACGAAATACGAAAAAATATTTCTTCAGTGACTTTTTCTCAGCAGTCTTCTGGCAAAAACACTACGAGTTTTTAAAAATCTTTCATTTGGACTTTAAACTTTAGGTCCCACCACTTATAGGTAAAATTCACACACACAACATGATTGGTGTGAGAAACTAGGTCGTAATCTAGACTAAAGTGCTGCAATGATCAATAAAGTTTTTGTTATTCGTGCCTCTATAGGTCCTGCTGTGTTCTGTAATTTTGGAAAATACGAATTGAATTCTAGTGCAGCCCATTCGCTAGAGTGTAAAAGCTTTTTCAAGACCTATGAATGCTCGCTATAGCAACATTCTATGCTGTACTGACTGTTCGAAGCGCTTTCATTAGCTTTTAACACTTGTAACCACACTTTTTGAGCTCTGAATCTGAATTGTTTGCTTCTAAGCTCGAGCATTAAACTGAGAGCCTTTTTTATGATTTTTTTTTTGAATACCTTATTAATTATGCTCTGAAGAGATATATCTTTCTAGTTATGAGGATCACGGGGAGAATTTCTAGACTTCGGATTTCGAGACTCGTTATTATGTCGGATGTTTGATGCTCTGATAGTTTGGAAAGATTGTATATCTAGCTTTGGGCATGAGAATCAATGTTGAACTGGTAAATAAACTTGTCGACCGCGCCTCACTTCTTCTGGGAGAGCAATTTCAAATCCCCTGAATTTTAAGCAGCTACGAATTTGTCGATTTCGAATTCCATTACCATCAGGTATTAACCAAAATATGAGCATTGAAAGACAAAGTGACAAAATGTCTTAAAATTTAACATCTTCCAAAACACTAATAAATTAACAGTCTTTGTTAAAAGGGAGAGTGGCAATGTAATTTCAAAGACGAATAATATTTTCCTAAATTTTCTGATTTAATAGGTCTTTAAAAAAATAATATTTTTTATTTATAGCATATTGCATAACAATAAATAAATAAATTTAAGTTGTAATAGGATCTTTTATGCAAATTGTACAATAAAAATAATTGCAGAAATACAAATTAAAAAATAAAAACCCTCAAAATTAGAATAACTTGACGTAACCTGACGTAAAAGTTTTAATTATCTCGCACTCTACGTGTCTTTATTTTCTCTAAACAATATTACGGCTTTGTCATGAAGCGCAAAAACAAAACTTTAGTTTTTTATTACAATTTTGCACAAATTTTAATTATTTATATACATATTAATTTCTAAATGTGAAATTTGAATACAAAAAATATTTCCAGATAGAACAGAAAGTTTGCTACTTTTTTCCTAAAACAATTCATTTGTATTTGCAAAATATATTGTGTAAGAAATTGATTTTAAAACTGCTCATTAAATTTCAAATGCTTCTTCTTTGTTTTCTAAAAAAAAACAAAACAAAAATCTCTCTTGTAAAGTAATTTGTCCGTATACAATTTATATATTATTATTATTTATACTATTAAGACTTTATACTCGTATACGAGTGTATAGGAAAATTAAATGATATACGTTATCTGTAATTATTTTTAGGGTATTTATAGTTTCTCATTAAAAAGTTTAACCCTGGTAGAACCTCCAATGTTCTAAAATGTTTAAGCTGGACAAGTGTAGGACTATATAGTGTGATGGACTATATAGTGTGATAATGTTCATTTTATTCCAAAGCCTATAAGAAGATGACTTTTTCGATATTATATCGGGCCTTTCTGTAGGCACTTCCTATTTTTAAGTTTAAATAAAACAAAGTATGGGTCAGATATCATAGAAATTCATTAGATAGCCCTATTGATGCCATTATATCCGTTGAAATGTCCACCATGATTTTTCTGGGTGGATCGCATCTGAAGCATCCAATTTCTCATGATTCTAGAGCACATATCAAGTTGAATTTGATCCATGGCATATGTTATGTTGACTTTGAAGACCGCTGTGACTTATGCTTTATTAGCATACACCCTGCCGCTTTAGAAAACCCCACAAGTAAAAGTATAACGGGGTCAAATTCAACGATTTCGGTGGTCAGTTCAGATTATTTTTCAAGTGAGATGACCATGCCCTCAAATTTCTCGTGGCATCAGTCGTGAAACCGCATATCGTTGGTGTCCAGATTATCTAATTAAGGCCAATAGAATTTGGCTGAAGTCGCCGTAGCCTAGTAGGTAGTGTGTTGGTTTATTAGACGCAAGGTCACTATTCAAACCCCAGGTCAGACATCTCCATCAAAACGAAATATGAAAAAATATTTCTTCGGCAACTTCCTCTCAGTAGATTTCTGGCACAAATTCTGAGAATAAACAAAATTGCCATGAAAGTTTCTCAAAAATCTGTCGCTCGGAGTCGTCTTCAAACTGTAGGTCCCGCCACTCATGTATTAAATTAGCACACACAACATAAGTGGTGTGAGAAGCTAGGTCGCAATCCTGACTGAAGGGTTGTAATGACCAATTATGTATGTATGTATGTAGAAGTTGGCAATCATCGATATATATGGCTCGCCGTTCATTTCATGGCTCTCAGAGAAATATGGACCCAAAATACATACCAAACGGTATGCATTGAACAGTCTTGCATTTCGTGTGCAGTGATATCATCCCAAATTTGTGCAATTTTGTTGGTCAACGTACCCATTCATTCCCATTCATTTTCTGAAGTCGCCGTAGTCTAGTAGGTAATGTGTTGGCTTATTAGACGTTCGAGCCCCAGGCCACACATCAAGACAAAATACAAAAAATATTACTTCGGCGACTTCCTCTCAGCAGATTTCTGGCGAAAACTCTGAGAGTAAATAAAATTGCCATGAGAAAAAGTTTCTCAAAAATCTGTCGTTCGGAGTCGACTTTAAACTGTAGGTCCCGGCACTCATGTATAAAAATTAACACACACAACATAAGTGGTGTGAGAAACTAGGACGTTGTACAATGGGTCAATTCGACCTCCGGGTACTGTACTTGTCTTAATTGACAAGTACACGTCCTCTAACCTAACCTAACCTAACCTACATATTCATTCAGAAATGGGCCTCATCGCTGAAGATGGTTTTTCAACGAACAGCACATTCTTCACGGTGGTACGATTATGGCGATCGTTAACTGGAAGAAGCATCCGGTGCGTTGCGGTAACATAACATCTATTTTTTTAAATCAAATTGAATAAATACAGTTTCAGCATGAAAAGTGTGAAAGCCCATGTTGAATGCCACGATGCCTTACCCGTAAATCAAAAGTACCCCGTAATGGGCTGAAGCATGTGAGCAATTTCTAAGATTATCGTATAATTGACAAATTCGAAAACTTTCTCTAACAGGAGCGATATTTGCGGCAGTGTATACATTGCGATAATGAACTCTGGCCATATCTGTAACATTCTCAATTACATCAAATTCTTGCTAATCGTATCAATTCCTTGGACAGCAAGTCGATTGTAACGACCACAGCAATCCGTGTACTAGAGAAATGACAGTTCAGATGACAGATACTTAAAAGCTGATAGCCTTGCCATACCAACGATTTTGAAACCACCAACAATTTTCATTCGTGCATTTTATTATTTGCGCACATTGCATTCCTGGTCTGGAAGTATCAATAAATTGATAAATGAATCGAAACAAACCAAAAACTTATATACGTACCTTCATTGAAAGGGTTAACCCAGACAAATTTACTCTTCGATATCATTTGGTTCATATTGAAGACTTATTTTCTATTTTTTTTTAATTTTTATTTCATTTTTTAATCTTTTCAAATCTCTTCTACGGAATTGTTTCGATTCATATGACGCCAACTTTTTTTTAAGACTTTATTTTCGAATGATTTACGTAAGAGAAGGCGACATACAGTGAAATTGATTCCAATGAAGCAGGCGGTGGCGGTGAGTGAAATCATTACAATCTGAATTAATCTCATTGTGCGAGTATTTGAAAATATTTCATATTTCATGATGATGGTGTCTGAGTAATTGGGCACCCAACCTATTGACAGATATTAGATATCAAAAGAAATATATTTTCGCATTAATACCCCATGTTTTAAGAAAATTCCCTTCCTATCAATTGATGACTGAAATAATATTTATTGTCTACATACTACATAGACACGATATATAAACAAATATTCAATGATCAACAATTTCTACTCATCATTATTACTCAAAAAAAATTGGAAAAAACAACAACAACAGCAATAAAAAAATTTAAAGTACAAGTATATCTATCTTATCTTTGTCAGAGGGTGAAAAATATTGAGCTTTTGACAGTTGTTGTGATTTTCGAATTTCGAAAAGAGTATTAAATCAGTAACATTAAGACTTATATTTGTGTGTACGTATGTGTGTTGGTATTAGCTGTACTATTTATTTTAAATATGATAAATAGAGTCATTTATTATATTTGTTATTGTTTTTGTTTGTCATTTTCTAAAAAAAATTCCCCAAATTGATTTTCAACTCTCGTTCCCAGAGGTAAGCAGGAGAAGCAAGCGGAGCACACAGGTGTAGCCATTGAAACTGAGCTGTTGTGATTTAAAAGTAACGAAAATCTTTTTCAGTTTTGTTTTTCTTTTTTTTTTTTGGTATCAATTAATTAAGAATAAATAATAAAAAGAAAAGAAAAAACAAAATACATATCAATAGACATGACTATTGTATGTATGTATGTAGAAGTTGGCAATCATCGATATATATGGCTCGCCGTTCATTTCATGGCTCTCAGAGAAATATGGACCCAAAATACATACCAAACGGTATGCATTGAACAGTCTTGCATTTCGTGTGCAGTGATATCATCCCAAATTTGTGCAATTTTGTTGGTCAACGTACGCATTCATTCCCATTCATTTTCTGAAGTCGCCGTAGTCTAGTAGGTAATGTGTTGGCTTATTAGACGTTCGAGCCCCAGGCCACACATCAAGACAAAATACAAAAAATATTACTTCGGCGACTTCCTCTCAGCAGATTTCTGGCGAAAACTCTGAGAGTAAATAAAATTGCCATGAGAAAAAGTTTCTCAAAAATCTGTCGTTCGGAGTCGACTTTAAACTGTAGGTCCCGGCACTCATGTATAAAAATTAACACACACAACATAAGTGGTGTGAGAAACTAGGACGTTGTACAATGGGTCAATTCGACCTCCGGGTACTGTACTTGTCTTAATTGACAAGTACACGTCCTCTAACCTAACCTAACCTAACCTACATATTCATTCAGAAATGGGCCTCATCGCTGAAGATGGTTTTTCAACGAACAGCACATTCTTCACGGTGGTACGATTATGGCGATCGTTAACTGGAAGAAGCATCCGGTGCGTTGCGGTAACATAACATCTATTTTTTTAAATCAAATTGAATAAATACAGTTTCAGCATGAAAAGTATGAAAGCCCATGTTGAATGCCACGATGCCTTACCCGTAAATCAAAAGTACCCCGTAATGGGCTGAAGCATGTGAGCAATTTCTAAGACATGTTTTAAGAAAATTCCCTTCCTATCAATTGATGACTGAAATAATATTTATTGTCTACATACTACATAGACACGATATATAAACAAATATTCAATGATCAACAATTTCTACTCATCATTATTACTCAAAAAAAATTGGAAAAAACAACAACAACAGCAATAAAAAAATTTAAAGTACAAGTATATCTATCTTATCTTTGTCAGAGGGTGAAAAATATTGAGCTTTTGACAGTTGTTGTGATTTTCGAATTTCGAAAAGAGTATTAAATCAGTAACATTAAGACTTATATTTGTGTGTACGTATGTGTGTTGGTATTAGCTGTACTATTTATTTTAAATATGATAAATAGAGTCATTTATTATATTTGTTATTGTTTTTGTTTGTCATTTTCTAAAAAAAAAATTCCCCAAATTGATTTTCAACTCTCGTTCCCAGAGGTAAGCAGGAGAAGCAAGCGGAGCACACAGGTGTAGCCATTGAAACTGAGCTGTTGTGATTTAAAAGTAACGAAAATCTTTTTCAGTTTTGTTTTTCTTTTTTTTTTTTGGTATCAATTAATTAAGAATAAATAATAAAAAGAAAAGAAAAAACAAAATACATATCAATAGACATGACTATTTCTCATGATTTGTGCAACTTAACGCTCCAATTTTTTTTTATTTTCAAATACAAAAAAAAAACAGAAAAAATTCTTATTACGCGACAATTTGACGACGATCAGTATTAAGAATTTACAGTCAAATATTGATTGTGAGACCTGGGGATGCAAACAATGTTTTGAAGAAATTAAATAATACTGGGTTTTAGTGGTTAAGGATTAGGCCAACTATATACACTGAGCGCCATAAGTGAGTCAACACTTTTGTTCTTAAGTATAAAACAGTTTTGTACTTAAGTATAAAAAAGGTGTACAATGGGTCAATTCGACCTCCGTGTACTGTACTTGCCTTAATTGACAAGTTCACGTCCTATAACCTATAAAAAAGTTTCTTTATCATGAATTGTTGTTTTTGTTTTAACATTTTATAAGTAATAAATAAACGTTTTTATTTTTGGAAATTTATTCGCCTATTCTCGTTTACTTTTCTCGCTATCCTAAGAAAATGAATTATTTCAGTGGTGTTTACTCACTTTTGGCGCTCAGTGTATGTATATTAAATATATATTAAATGGAAACAGATATTGCATGTTTTAGTAGCCGCAAAAAGTACTAATTGTGTTCGCATTATATCATGCTGTACCATTTTAAAGCGATAAACATGTATTTTTAGCTCGATTTCGGATAAATTCAGGGGGAGTAGTAGTAGTGGATCCTGTCATTATCTCGAAATAAATAATTTCGATCCTCTAAATTTCTATTCTGCGTAAAACTGTAATTCAGTCTACCTACAACCAGGTTGTTGACAAAGAAGAAATATAGTTCCAAAATCTTAAGAATGAATCTTTTTTGACTGTGCATTCAGGCCTGGAATGCTGTACTCTGCAATTCATTTATGGACTATTGAGTGCACAGCTTTCAAAACAGCTGGACTACCTGGTATCACAGAAATATTAATGTTCTTGGCTAGTATCAAAAATCACAAAATGAAATTCATATAAAACTTTTTTTAACGAAGATTTGCTTTAGAACGCAATTAAAGTCAAATTTTCTTAACGTCATTACTATTCGCCATTAATTTGCCATTCGATATAACCCTTCTGAGCCTTTTAAGCTAATTGGGAGTTACATGAACGTCAATGAACATTTGAAACATTTGAACAAATTGTTTGTCACGTACCAGTATAGTTGTCGACATCACTACAAGTTTCCTAATGTCGATTAGACCTGTTTCAGTCACTAACCATAATTGATTGGCTTATTAGACGTAAAGCCAGGGTTCAAACCCCAGGCCAGACATCAAACAAAATACAAAAAGTATTTTTTCGGCTTCCTATCAGCAGATTTCTGGCAAGAACTCTGACAGTAAATAAAATTGCCATGAAAAGTTTTTCAAAAATCTGTCGTTCGGAGTCGACTTTAAACTGTAGGTCCCGCCACTCATGTATAAAATTAACCCACACAACATAAGTGGTGTGAGAAACTAGGTCGTAATCCTGACTGAAATATTGTAATGACCAATTACATATGTATGTATGTATGTATGTATGTATGTATGTATGTATGTGTTGACTTTTAAAGAGGCGTTCGCTAATTGACCAAATTCTTAACGCTAACGGCTTCTTGTACATTGTTCATGCGTTGATTACATATATACATTACGTCGTCCTGGCCTCTCGCACCACTAACGTTGTAGGTGTTAATTTTATCTTTGAGTTGTGAAACCATTTCCAAAGGAGTCATTCTACATAGCAATTAACTATACTCAGCACTTTGGCCAGATGACTGCTGAAATAGAGGGTTTTTCATATTTTTCTGATCTCTCGTTAGTAAAACGACACATGGTTATGGCAACATCGGTGGTTATTCTATTCAAAATCTAGTAATTTCAGAGAAATTTTGGTGACACCGAAATTGTATAAAAAATGTATACATCAAGATGCCAAATTTATCAGGAATTTTGTTTTTTTCCCTTTTTTATATTACTTGTTAACATGCTGCTATCACATTGTTGACATCGCGGATTTTAACGCTTACACCAACGAATTCTTCTTGGAATATGGAGTATACCATACCACACCATACATCATTGACACAATTTTCGGCTTTTTCAAACACTCGAAAACATAGAACACATAAAGTTCTTCTAACAGGAGCCGATCCCTAAAAAACCCTAATAAGACTTCGATTTGCATTCTCAGGAAGATTCGCATTAGTCTGTCTGTATGAACAATTCCTTTTTTCTATTTGCATCTTTAAACTGAACTATCACCTTGAAATAGTAAAACTGCTGCACTTGATATTTTAAATTACAATTTTTCTTTGGATTTTTCTATTGCCATCAGCTTATACTCGTGCATATTGTATAATCAAATCATTGTATTCAGATTCTACTGTTACTTCTCGTACACGGAGACAAGTATATGATCCATCTTTTATCATGTGAGTTTGCAGTATTAAAAACTGTACCGTTTCCTTTGTATGTGTATCAGTGTGAGTGTATCATTTTCTCGCAAATCGTTTCAAATTGTGAATTTCGTTTTCCTCATTTCAGTCTTTCTACAGTTTCTTTCTTCTTTTTTTGTTTTGTTGTTTTCTTTGTGAACTTAAAAGCTTAGGTAAGCTAAAAAGTATTTACACGTGCCTTTGCTCAAATGCTCAGAAAATGTATTGAAAAAAATAAGAAAAAAATATAATTTTTTATATATGACAACAACAAATACCTTTGTAAATAATACATACACACACATCTATACATATGTATGTATGTACATATATATATTAAAACATTTTTAAGTATTAAAAGAGTACAAACGCTTAGGAGACGAGGCGACATTGTAAATATCGTAACGATTTTCATTATGCCAACATAGTAGGGAGTTCTATTGTTTAGAGAGACGTAAAATGTGACTCTAAGATTACAGTCGAAACCTTTAAATTGTTTAAATTACAATCAATTCTTTGTCTTTAATTTTTAAAAGTCTGATGGTTTTTCTTTTTTTTTTCTTTAACAATCGATGAAGATTTCACACAAAAGTGAAACGAGTGCAAACGTTGGTCATACAACAGAGGCCAGTCAAAGTACTTGAGAAGTTCTATTTTTGAAGACTGTCTAATTGAGTATAAGAGCAGCATTTTTGTATTTTTATGATCTTGTATATTGCAAGCGTTATCGAATGAAAGGGCAATGATCGTTGTTTATTCTTTGGCTGATAATCTACTTAATGAATTACCTTTGTTTTGGGAGAAATATTTGTTTTCGATATCTTCTTCCAGGTTATTAAAATGTATTCAGAAAACACACGTTTACAAAATTTTTATAAAAAGTTTGTCAATTTTATTTTCCTTTTATGAGATTGTTTTTATCCGTATTGAAATGTTAATAAAACTTGCAGCATCTGTTCAAGAGCCATCATTTTTAAAATTGTATTCAATTCCTGCAATAAAAATACTGAAACGTAGTTAATTTTGTATGGTACTTACTGACGACTTGCTGTTCGTTCCAAACATGCCTTTACTGGTATTTCATCGGGACTATGTCTTGACGCTCTAGCTGATTTGAACTTATCAAACATTGGACCAGATTAATCCAATAATTCGCTAAATGTAAATAAATTGTATGAAAACAAAAAGAGTATGGTGAAAAATGTGTCCCAGTAAGAATATTTTAAGCGTGAAAACAAAAATAAGGAAGTTAATGAGATAACCGTCGCAATATGTGGCATTTTGCCTGAAAACCTGGCCAAAATTAATAGAAGTGTTTTATGAGTTAATGGCTGGAATTTTTTGATAGTGTTAGTGATAATTAGGCCAAAGGATGAACCCAACTGATTTTGGTTCAAATCGGTCCGTGATTTCGCCTAGCTCTCATACAAATTCCCCTCGAAATTGCACTTATTTACACATAATTATGTTAATTATGCAACAATCATGATAAAAAATTATCATGGATCAGTTCCGAAATCGTGGTGTAAAGTTTGGTATAAATCGGATTACATTTGACCCTATTCCCCTTATAAAGTCCCCATTAGAATATCACGTTTGCGCTTATAAATGGCTTAAAAACATCGGTATCGTGATGAAATTCGGTATGAACGTGTATTTTGTAAATCTAAATCGTATTACCAGATTTTGTTATGGTGGTCCATAATTGCCCCTTGGTCCAAAATAGGGCCCCTTCAGAAAATATGTTTAGCATTTATAATTGGCTTAACAATTTTATTACCTCGATGAAATTCGACAAGAACATGTTTAATATGAATGTGAATCATTTTACCTGATTTTATTATGATCGGATCATAAGTGCCCATAGGTACCACATACGGTCCAGTAAGAAAATCTGACATACATCTCATATTGTTATAATAGTTGATATACATATGTAATTAAGTTTTTAAAGTTCTATGATAATTAATATTTATTCATAATATTTATTTTACATTATTTAATACTTAACTTAAAAAAATACTTAAAAAGTGAAACTAACTACAATCGTTAAAATCGTTATCATTTTCATCATCAATGTCAGGAAGGTGTAATTTAATAGTATCTTATGAAAATGCTTTTCTATTCCTTCGCGAATGGTATCGCTTCTACTGAATCCATAAAGTTTTATTTCTCATTCTGTTGAGAAATAAGGCCATATGGCTTTATTGCCTATGGCTTTATTACACTGCGTCTAATTTTTTTAATTTTTCAAAAAAAAAGTAAAATTTTCAAAAAATCGCCAAAACTAATTGCGCAAATTGTGAAATTTTTATTATTTTTAAATTTTGAACGAATAATTTTAACATTAATATATGAGGTATATATATATATATATAAAACTGAAAGTAGCAGTTGCTCCTTTCAAATAAAAAAAAATCAATTAAAACCTCTATTCGTTTAGCCACAAAAAATATCATATAAACCTATTAAAATTTCAAAAAAACACCAAAAACGCATTTAATTTTCTTCACTTTCCTGACTTTGACATCGTCTCAAATCTACAAATCTCAACTTAAAGTCGTGAAAATTCACTATATAATGCATAATTTGAATTGCCTATCGAACTGCATACTCAGTTCCTTAAATTTCTTTAAATTCATTTTTGCCTTTTTGGCCAGCTTTTCAGGGTAAATGCCACATAGTCCGTCGCCTTGATTTTTCCCAGCACGTCATCAATTGATAAAAACGTTGAAAATAAAAATAAGGGGGCCATTTCGATTGATTTATTCAAGTTTTTGGATATTTTGGGTAGCCTTACAGTTAAATAATCTAAATTCATCTTCTTTCGAACGCTAATATAAGTATTGCTCAAGAATCGTTCAACGATGACCATATTGTTCCTGATTTAATCATTTTTTTAAAGAGTAGGTTGTAAAATATATGGCCATCGCATCGATAATAGTATTCTATACTATTGAGCACACTGTCCTGGTCTAAAGCAGGAAAAACGCATGATGAAATCCTTATGCTATAGTAGGAAGCTATGTCACATGGGCAAAGCAATTACAAGAAAACTTTTAGGTTTCTTAAGAGGTCTGTAGTAGTAGTAGGAGCTCTTTATTGATTCTGGGCAGGTTCGTCAAAAGCATTGAGAAGGTCTGAAGGTTAACTTCGGAAAAGCGTACCAATTAGTGCTTTCACTCTGTGGTCATACATTCTTGGGAAAACTTAGCTTAATGCAGGATCCTCTTGTTGAATATGAATATGGAACATCTGCTTGTAGCGAAGTCGCCGTAGTCTAGTAGGTACTGTGTTGGTTTATTAGACGAAAAGCCGATGTTCAAGCTCTAACTCAGACATCTCGAACATCTCAGCAATCTTCTGGCAAAAAATTCTAAGAGTAAGTAAAATTCCCATCAAAAGTTTCTCTAAAAATTTTTCGCTCGAAGTCGATTTTTAACTGTAAGTTCCGCCACTCAGGAATAAAGTTAACAAACACAACATGAGAGGTGTGAGAAGCTAGGTCGTCATCTTGACTAAAATGTTGTTAATTACGTTTGTGTTTGTCATCAAAGTTAAGTAAGCTTATATGTATTTATAATCATGAGTACTTTATTAAGTAGAATTTAATTCGGTCGCCGTAGCTTAGTGGACAGAGTTCTGATTTACTGGCCATGAGTTTTGAGTACATACTTTAACCCTGGGCTCATGAAAAACAAGGAATATGAAACAAAATGTTTATTATGACGACATCCTCCTTTCAGCTGTTTCCTGAAAAGGCTTTGAGACTTACTAATTGCCATGGAACAGCTTCTTAAAGATCTTGGTAGTTCGGTGTCGAAGTTAAACTAAAGGTGGTGTCACTAATGTTTAATATTAAGACGCACAACAGAAGTGAGGTTGTAACTTCCATAACGGCGAGTTGGAATCCGTCCACTCTAGTAAGTTCTTGTTTAAAAACTTTTTAACCATGAATAGGCTTTGTTAATGGCGTTCGTTATTGAATATTTTTATTACCAACAGCCTAACGTTCCGTATACAAATATGCAGTAATTTTTTGTTCTTAGAACAAAGTCTTTTCCATTTTGTATGGGGATTTTAAAGAAAACATTTCTTTAGAACTGAGACATAAAAGTTAATGTTTTAACAAATATTTAATAACAAACTAAATAAAACTTATCTTTTCAATGGTTTTTATTTAGACGTCTATTCTATAAAAAGATCTAATAATTCTGTTGAGAATTATAGTGCAGTTCTTCCGATTAGATTTCTATTCTATAAAGTACAAATTTCATACCAATAAATAAATAAAAAAGAGAGAAAAAATAAAACTGATTGATTATCTCGCCCTTGATGGCTAAAGTCTTTTATGAAAATAATTATTTATGAATTTATGATTCTTCTGTAGGTTAATTGATACGATTGATTTGCTTTATTGTAGAATTTTTTAGAAATTTTCAAAGAAAATCAAAATCTTATAAAAATATTCGATAAAAATATATTGAAATGCATTAACAATTAAAATGTGTTATGTACACATGTAGATGTAGATTTTAATAATTGAAAAAAATTCATGACAAACTATCTATATGAAGATATTAAAGAATATATGTTAAGAATTAAGCCTTTTACAACATTTTGATTACTTACCACAAAGTTTAATACCATAAATTGCGATTTAACCAATTTGTTCGTCTGCCAGTTTTTATTTACGATTACAACAGCTTTTGAGACCATTTCAATGTATTTATTGATGAAAATACAACAAAAAATAAGAAACATTCGTTGTTTTTTCCATTTCTATTGATTATTTATTTATTATTCGGACCATGACAGTTTATTAATGGTCCCAATAAGAATTGCACTGAAATAAATCAATAGATAAGGCTGCACTCATTTTTATTTCGTATCATTAAATGATATTCTCAGTTGATATATTAAGATAAGAGTACCATTGAACACTGATCCATACTACTTCACTGTAGAGATCACGTGTTTGTATCATAAAATCAGGCAAGACTACATCATTAAATATAGCAAGTAGTTCTCGTTTTTTTGAGGAGAATGCATAGGGAACCTTATCTTCTTAAAATTTAAAATAAGTTTGTAATTAAAACTTTAACTAACTGCCATTTGTATCCTAGTATTGATACTTAAACTGCCTCACTCATATTAAGGAATGAAATCAGTGGTAAATTTAATTTGATGCTAACATATCTGATGCAAATTTGATATTCAAGTATATGTTGAATTTGGTAAACATTTTTTAAATCAAGCTTCTTGATTTGTATCTTCAATATGAACTTAGCCAACCATACAACTCTTGAGTCTACTATCTTGATATAGACAGACGACCATGTACTTTTCGCATCCGTTTTGTATCTGGCATATGCATAGAAGACAAGCTAAATAGATGGAACATGTAAAATGGTGTCAGCCCAGAGAAGCTGATCTGTTTTGTATGTTCCTGTACCCGTGATTCATATGCTCACAGTACTAAATTGTTCATAGATTTCATTTCGAAACAAGCACTAATAAAGGACAGTTCTGGCCCTCAGTTCTTGTTTGCTCTGTAGGTTCCTGTGCCCATGATTCATATGCTCACAGTATTAATTGTTCATCGATTTCAATTAGAAACGAGCTTTTTTCGAGGGTTGTTCTTGTTTTCAAGTGAGAGAATGCAAGGATTAAAAGGCGAAACTGGTCTTCATTTAGATATTCACAAAATTTTTTGGCAAATGTAGATTGCCTTAGCCAATCTGCAGCCTTCTTGACAGTATAATAGACAGACATGGATTTCTGCCTAATAAACGCTGCAATGATCCCTTGATCCTAGAAGTTGCCGTAATCAATAGGTACTGTACGGGCTTATTAGACCGTGGTCAAACCATGAAAAAGTTTCTCCAAAAATCTGTAGGTCCCGCCACTCATGTATAAAATTAACACACACAACATAAGTGTTGTGAGAAGCTTTGTCCTAATCCTGACTGAGGGTTTGTAATGACCAATTATGTATGTATGTATGATCCCTTGAGAATATGTCAATATCAATACTGCTTTTCATTTTCGCCCTCTTTTTACTCTACTCTTTGTATTCAACCTTCCAATGGAAGATTATCCTTATAGGCTTATTCGTATTTCATTATGAAGTTTTTCTCAGGCAAATTGCAAATTTTTGGTCTTCATTTCTTCACCTTCTGAATCCAAGAGTGGTTAGTTCAGAATTACATCAGGAGCTTTTGCTAGAGTAGGAGGTAGTTATTTGGAATAAGCTTGTAATATGCTGTTAATCAGTGTCGTCAATTACTGTGTTACTTATTTTTAAAATATAAATAGAGAGAGATAAAAAGAAGACAAAGGACAGCAATGTAGCAAGCAATCAAAAAAATTTTTTTAAAGTCTATTAAGTTTGTCTGAAAACGAGAGCACCGACTTTTCATGAAACGCTCATTCTATAAGTCATTGTAGCATAACCTTTTCTCATTAATGTTCTTGACAGTCAGCTTAAAAATATTTTTTCACTAACATTTTTCGAAAGTATAGTTATTATAATCACTTTCAATATTCTTTTCTAATCTAATTTTTTTTATATATTTTTGCATGATTTCTTAAAAAAATATTCCAATTCATATCCTTTTATGCATCCTTATCATACTTTAATACGACTTTCGTACATAAAAATTATTCTCCGTTTACATAATTATCGATTTTTCTTACCTTCGTTCCACCTACACAGGCAGCGAAAACATACACTCAGTTTATTCCTCTCACTGATAAACATCATCATCATCATTATCATCAGTATATATAGCACAACTACATTAACATTTCACCCTCAATACAAATGGAAAAAAGTTTTCTTTTTTGGTATCCTCGACAATACAGAACAAAAACAACACGTTTACGTTGATGTTAACGTATAAAAATAAACTGAATAAAAACAACAAAAACAAACTAAAATAATGATTGCAGATACCATACAATAAATAACAACAACAGAAACTATCCTCCCCACCCCACCTGTAATAGTATGGTGTCACTAACCACCCACAAAAACGTGTTTTTTTTTCTTCAAAACTAAACAGAATTGACTTGCAAACATCCCCCATTTAAACAGTGTAGCATAGGCGAGAGTAGAGCAGCGGCCCCCAGCACACAATCACACGAATGGGCACAACAAATGAGAAGAGGATACCAGAGACTTTATCACAGAAACATCACAAAAGAGAAATTCTCTATTTTCTTCTTCTTATGTATGTATACCGTTCTATTGTATACAATACAAATGTAAATATGTATGTAATTTCTTTTATGTGTTTGTGGTAGTATACTGTTATATATACAGAATCGGCCAAGGCAACATGAATTTACAATAACAACATTAGCATTCATATCAAGCTAAACTAAACTAAAAAAAAACAAAAACAAAATTCAACTTAAATCCATGGCTTAAAGGGAAAGAAATTGTTGTTGTTGGCCAAATATAACTATCAGATGCCCTACATACGCTCGCTTATATGTAATAATCAATCCTTAGAAAGTTTTTGCCAGGAAACTGCTGAGAGGAAGTCGATGAAAAAAATATTTTTTTATATCCGTTTTGTTTGAGATGCCCGTCCGAGCCAGAGGTTGAACCACGGGCTCTTGTCTAATAAGCCAATACACCACCTACTAGACTATGGCGACTTCTTGGAACCACATGGTTTCATATTAGGCTCAGCTTCCCTAACATTTCGGCAATGCAGTCATAGCAGGTTTACGGTATCTTCTCCTCTTACTCATTACTTAGATGTTTTCTATATTCTGTTAAGCGTTTAATTACTTAACTTCGAAAAAGCCTCACATCTACAAGTTATAACGTCTTATTAGCGATTATCACTGTGCCTTGAAACTCATCTGCTTGATTTGCTTGACGCTTTTTACAATTGCCCGCCGTGGTCTTGTAGGTAGTGTGTTGGCTTATTAGACGAAAAGCCAGGGTTCGATCCCCAGGCCAGACATCAAAATAAAATACAAAAAGTATTTCTTCGGCGACTTCCTCTCAGCAGATTTCTGTCAAAAACTCTGAGAGTAAATAAAATTGCTATGAAAAGTTTCTCAAAAAGTCTGTGGTTCGGAGTCGACTTTAAACTGTAGGTCCCACCACTCATGTATAAAATTAACACACACAACATAAGTGGTGTGAGAAATTAGGTCGTAATCATAACTGAAGGGTTCTAATGATCAATTAAGTATGTTTTAACAATTGCTAGGGAGTAATGCCTTATCACGCCCGCCATACTTTAGCCTTTAAACTACTGGTTTCATCTCAAAAAGATTAGATTCTAAAGGCTGAATCAGTGTGATGTTAATATCCTTCTCTTCAACCACTTTTCTCTATTGATTGTATTCAAAAATGATCAATCAGATGAATATTAATATTCTACCTTCGTCGCTCTTCTCTCATGAATGTTTAGTACCTCAATTGCAGTACTCTTCTCAGTCGGTAGCCGACTGGTCTCTTCACAGGCTGTATGTAAAGGTATTTTTTCGGCGACTTCCCCCTGACTCTAAGAGTAAATAAAATTGCCTTGAAAAAGTTTCTCCGAAAATGTGTTGTTCGGATATGGCTTTGAGCTGTAGGTCCCGCCACTCATGCATAAAATTAAGGCGCGCAACATAAGTGATTTGAGAAACTAGGTTGTAATCCTGACTAAAGGGCTGTAATGACCAATTATGTATGTATGTACGAGTATATCAATTTAATTATCGTCTAAGGCAATGGTCTCGTATGAAGTTTACCATCCATACCTTTGGTTTCAGTCTGAAAAACGGCGATAGTTACCGAAAATCCAAATTCTATTCTTTTTCAATCAGGATTACAAAGCCGTAGAAAGCATAAATAACTTCCTCATTCATGAGGGTGATTGCTGGCTCTAGAATTAACTCCAAGGAAGGATAAATTATTCCTGTATGTCCTAGATCTTCTAGAAATACCAATTTATGATAGCAGATATGGCTGCATATATATATGCATATAGTAGTCGCAGTAGGCTGGTAGGTATTATGTTGACTTGTTAGACATCTCCAACGAAAGCTAAATATGAACAAATATTTCTTCGGCGATTCACCTTCACCAGATTTCTGGCAAAAACTCTGAGAGTAAATAAAATTGCCATGAAAAAGTTTCTCAAAAATCTGTCGTACGGAATCGATTGTAAACTGGTGGCCCTTCCATTCATGTATAAAATTAACCCACACAACATAAGTGGTGTAGGAAGCTAGGTGTATGTGTAATTGAAAATGTTGGTCTCAGTTGATCAGTATAAGCTAGGTCTTGTAACCAAATTGGGCTTAGAACCTGTAGTAATATAGCATAGGGTACCCTAGATTAGAACTTGAAACAGAAAACCTACATCTGGTATACCTTCTCGTACTGTAGGGGAACATCAAACGAAACTGAAAATTCAAAATGAAAAAAATCGAAATTCTACACGAGAGCATTAATTCTGTTTCAGCTCTTGGCAGAAGAAACCGAAAACACGAAGAGGAAGTGAATACCATTTAAATTATACTAGAAACTTAATAGCAACAACAATAACAACTAAAACAACAACTACAACAACAACAATAATTATAATAAGAATATACAGAGAACAGAGAAAATTGTATCTACGAATTCTTTTCATAGATTTTTTCTTAGAAACAGAGAGCAGAGTAGCAGGCAGAACCCCAGAACAATAAATCCAATTAGAAATGTGCGCACAAAGGGAAACTATTCACCTGTCGTTTAGTTTATAGTTGTTGTTGTTATTGTTGCTTTTTTTTTCTTTTATATATACATATATATTTACAACAACATTGTATACTTGTGAGTTGATAGTTGTTGTACATAAAAGAGGGATGTTTATATGGGAGGCAGTAAAAATTTTAGGGTGGTTTAAAGGCTTCTTATTTTCACTACTCATGGTAATCGAATATTTTTTTTTGTTATTTCGTATTTCGTCTCTTTGTACTTGTGCTCTGAAAACAGATGACAGGTGAAACTAGTAGAGGGGTTAGCAAGGCTATGAAAAATGAAATGAAAAAAAAACAGACCAAACAGAACAGAACAAAAAATCTGATAATATGAGAGCAGCAAGAGTAATAAAAGAAAAAAAAAAACATTCAAATGGGGGGTAGTAAAAAAAGGTTGTTGTTGCTGTTTACAACAACGACAACAATGACGATAATAATGATGACGATGACGCATCACTATAATTGTAGAGATTTTTCCCCTTTGCACAGCCCTTAACCTGCTACAATTACGTTTTATGTTTAAAAACCTTCTGCTTTTATTTGTTTTTTTTTCTTTTTCTCTGCTGTTTGTAACTTTCATTATTGGAAAACGTATATATTTTAAATGGCAAGTACTTGAATTTTAAGGGCAACCAAAAAAGGGGTTGAAATATGAGCTTCTGTAGGCGGCGGATGTGGTAAAAAGGGTGAATGAGAGTGGATGTTTCGAGTGATGGGATGAGTAAGAGAAAAATCCATAGATTGGTTTCAGTGCATAAAAGTGGGTGTTCAATGATTTGTAAAGATTGTTTTTTCTTGTGATAATACCATTAGAATATTAGCCATTTTGAAAATATGGTTTTTAAGGGAAGTTAAAATAAATTATGAATCGTAATGAAAATGGGAGATTCTAAGCTTATTTGCTTGTAATCTTTTCTCAGTGATATACATACATATATGACGTGTCCATTATTTTTGGACGATCCCATTCAAATCAAATATGCACCATTTTTTCGATGCTGAAAGAAATTTCCATCATATATCCCTTAAAAAGCGCCATTCGTATTGGCAATGAAATAAGTCAATCAGTTTTCACCATTCCTTACCAACAAAAATATTCAGAATAAATAGAAACCTATGGTAATTGTTGGCTGCCAAGCCGTAAGGATAATGCATAAGAACTTCTCGATTAAACTCTCCATAATAGATGCTATGTTTATACAACTTTTTAAAAAATATTATATGGAGGCCTTCTAAGTCATAATGTACATTCTATGGAGTCAAATGCTGATTCCGAACTTTGACAGTTGAGAACACCCATCTTGTTAAAACTAATTTTGTCAAATTAGTTGTCATTTATTCAGTCTGTTTTGTCAAATCTTCATTAACATCATAGACAACGACGTGTGTTCGTTGAATGGGCTCTGGAGCTGTTGGCAATTGAACCTAAAGCTGGATTCACCCATCATCACAAGCATTTTGTTCCGAAACAAGTTCAGTTTTTTGAGAGTTTGTTCCAAAACGATTCACCCACTTCGAACAATTGTTCTGTAAAAACAAGGTTACCATATGAAATATTTTTGGAAACGATGCGTGTTAGTTTTACAATTAGGCAGCACAGTAGCAGATAATTGCAATTCGTTTGTTTTCTTGGCTTGAGTGTGATAATATTTTTTATTGTGCTGCAAAGAAATTGTAAATTAAAACAAATCTTAGTGAAAAAACCAGATAAACGTAAAGTGCTTTTTTTAATAACCATTGTGTTGAAGAAAGCTCGTTATGATGTGGCAGCTCAGTTCAACTTTACTTAAAAAATTAAAGTAGCTGGCAGCACAGTTCGATTGTTTCGGAACAAAAATTAAAATTAAACCAATTCGAGCTGAAATTGTTCCGAAGCAAGCTTACTCTCTCTCTCAAAAAGAGAAACGTCTAACTACATATAAAAAAATTAGTTTCAGAACAAAAATTTAGTTCCGAAACGATGAGTGAATTAAGCTTAATTTTCAATGAAAAATCATCTTCAGCGATGAGGCCCATTTCTGGATGAAGCATGGTACGTGAACAAACAAAATTGTTGAATTCGATACCAATCTACATAGGGTTCAAGAACATCCAATGCATCTTGAAAAAGACATTGTTTGGATTGGCGATGTCTTCTGTCCATATTTCCTTGAAAACGATGTTGATCAATCCATCACTGTCAACTGCGAGTACTAAAGGTCGATGACTTTCTCTTCTTTTGCAAGGAAGAATTGGCTGATCTGGACATCAATGACTTGTGGTTTCTATAGGACGGCGTTACATGTCACACAGCACTAGAGGCTGTAGTCATATTATCAGAAGATGATGTGAACTGGCCACTGACATTGTTTGATTTGATCACGTTAAAATCTTTCTTGTGGAATTTTCTTAAGTTGAAGTTGTATGTGAATAAGCCAGAAATCACAAGCGGTTCTCTAAGCTTACGAAATCCATACCATCGGCGTGTATATTATTCTGAGCTTACCAACACTTGGGTGTACTTTGCTATACTACTTCCTTTACCTATACTGTCATATTAAGCTTGTGGACTTTAACTGAGTACTTGAGATGTGTGTGGTGAAGCATTGTTTTAATGAACTACAATTTCCTTACTATGGTCCAATTTTTTTCTCAGTTTGTCAACTTCTAGAATTTACTGTTGATTTGTTATTGTTCTTCCTTAACATAATTGGATTACAACCCTTCAGGCAGAATTACGACCTAGCTTCTTACGCCATTTATGTTGCGTGCGTTAATTTCATACATGATTGGCGTTACCTACAGTTTAAAGTCAATTCCGAACGACCGATTTTTGAGAAACTTTTCATGGCAATTTTATTTACTCTCAGAGTTTTTGATACAAATCTTCTGAGAGGAAGTCGCCGAAGAATTATTTTTTCAAATTTCGTTTTTGTCTGACCTGCAGTTTGAGCCGTGGCCTTATGTCTAATAAGCCAACACACCACCTACTAGACTACGGCGACTTCAATTCCTGTTGTTCCTTAATTTTTTTGTTATCTTTCGAGGCCTTTCTGTGTAGGTTTATTGTTGTAATCCGACCTTTGATTTTCCTAACCCTCCCAAATTGCAACTGATCGCCGTCTTTGTGTTCTCAAATCCCCCTTCAGTGCTCCAGTGTTTTAAGCTTTTGCCATTTGCATTTGATAAAATAGAGAATAGAGTGTAACGTATCCTTAACTAGCCGATACATTGGCTTTTTTGGAGTGCTATTTTCTGCAAAGTTTCATAGCAATGTTTAAGAACTTATTTCAATTTACGCAAATAAACGCTGTAAAGAAATTAAAGAAAGATCAATATGAATATAAATCTTCTAATTTTCATAGAGTATCCTGTTTGAAATCTTATGACACTGCATTTCATTTCGAAATATCCTTTTTTGTTTCTATCACTTCCGTTTTGGTTTTTGTATGGCATAAAACGTGTGGCATAGAATATATATTTCTATGAGTTATTATAAAACCGGCAAGTGCTTTCACCAATTCCTAAGTAAATGATTAAAATTAAGGTAGAACAACTAAAATAATTCGCTTTGTTCTTACTCATGTTGTATAACACGAGTATACATTTGGTCATTGAAATAAAAATGTTTTTTTTTCATTTATTTTGGTTGTAAATAAACGAAATAAAAGTAACAAAAACTTTTATATACCATATTTGCCACATGCTGTGTATGCTGCAATCGCGTGACACTTTCTTTCTGTTGTTTTTAATTCAGAGACACGGAGACTGCTTCTAATAGACACAATATAGAGCGTGTTGGTAAAATAAAATGGGAAATTAACATAAAATACGCATTAAAAATTGTTGAAATAAGAATTAAAGAAAATAAACATATTAAAAATGAAATAAAATTAATGAAAGTGTAGTTGAGTACAAGCGTACGAGTATTTCTGTTGTATCAATTATACGTTCATTAGTGAAGCTTAACTTCACTCTCGCTTGTTAAAGATCTAAACTTGATCTGATAGGGATGTACTACAGTTCCTTATCTTGCAAAATGCTTTTTATTTTAATCGAATAAATTGTTTTCAAATTGGGAAGAAGTTTTTTAAATATATTTTTATCATAGAGATAGTTGAATTGGCTACGGAAACTTTAACAAGGACAGTCACATCCATCTTCGTGATAGCTTACGGTGCGAAGTGTGTAGCTACGTAAGCAATCGTAGAGCAATGCTATGCTCTCAACAACGGATTTCAGATAAGAGTGCCTGCTGTCAGCTGATACCTTTTGGGCACCGTGAAATTAAGTCTATGACTTCAGCAATTCTGGCGATTTAGTATTGTTATTTCAGACGTACGGCTATATATCATCGAAACCAGAAATTTTACTTTTATAGACAATGAAACCTTAACGGACGTAGGAACCAAATTAAAAATTTTGCAAAACCTATGCTGAAATTATGTTGATCGAACGCCCTACATGTTGAAACCAAAATTTGGATTTGTAATGCTTGTGAGAAAATTAGAAATCAAGGGTGAATATAACCTTTACTGATCACTGATGCAAATGCGTAACTATTGCAAATAAGCAACTATGGATAGCGACTGACTTGTTAAAGTAAAGTAACCTAAATACCGTTGACTGGGTCATGCAGTGCTTACAGGTTACAGTCGAAAAAATAGGCTGCCTTCCAAAATGTATCAATAAAAAGTTTGTATGCAGTTCTACTACTCTATATAAACTATGTAGATATGCAAAGTAACTAAACAATGCACCGACTATAAATCCGATGCCTGATTGCTTTTTGACTGCGTTAAAAGTACACATGGACGACGTTTTGAAATAGTATACATTGTAAACATTTTGTACAGCGGCATTATGAAACAAAATACTTTGTTCAAACACAAAGCAACTAACATTTTGGAAGGCAGCCATAAACAACACTCGATGTTAACCTATTCATACCGAAACTTGCAAAACGTTTTATGAGTTAAGAAAAAATTTGGATAATTGGAAAACTGGCCACAGCGCGTATAAAGGCTGACGAGAATAAACGTTGGGGTATCCTTCGGAGCAAACCATGTCCTCAAAAACTATTCACAATCTATAGTCTAAAGGGTTCAAAACAGGAGATGAATGCTAGTAAATTATTTCGGACAGAGGCTTGTTTACGGATTTTCCTGAGTTCTTGATTTGACAGCTTGGCTGACTTGTATTGTTTGAATCGTGCGTGGACATACCGACTAGTGGCGGTCTTTAGCCTTTAACCCCCTTTACCCAAACTCTTTTGTACATCGACTGACTAACATGGGAATAATCCAGAAAGGGTGAAGTGTTTTTAAAATATCCCCTTTTTTCACATTACGCTGTAAGAGCATTACGATTCTCATTATCTGACCACTCCATGGTGGAAAGTGAAATAATTTAGAATTCTTGGCGCAGAATGATTCTTTAGAGGTTATATTTCATAACCCAAGAGGTTATAGAGTGCTATATTCGGATGTTCTATATGGCGTAACAATGTTTATGTACCTATTAAGTATGTAAATAACTTTTTCCTTCTTATGTTGGAATTTGCAGTTTACAAGTGAAATTTCCTGCCGACAGCTTAGGATAAGATCTTGCTCACAATGGTTTATTACTGGAAGAATTTTCTGAACTTTTATATCCTTTCGCGTTTTCTTATCATATTTCAAAAACATTTTTGGCCGGAATTGCGTGATAATTAAACAAATTCTTCATAAAATGCATTATTATCGAAATTGTGGGCGTGGCAATTACATCAATGAAGTATTTCAAGTCCTCCAAGTACTGCTTTGAACTTTGCAAAAATGAAGTTGCGATCAGTGTTCATGTTGGAATACAACTGAAATTAGTGACATGGTCTCCAGAATTTTATTCCAGTGAAAATTTGCAATGCAAGCACAGTTTGCGCCTTGATAAACTCCAGTATTTTTTATAAATTTTCTGTCAGTGTACTTTTACTACAGGCACCATAAAAATCCACCCTCATAACTTGCAACAACAACTACAACAAAGAGGACGTTAAAAGATTTCCAGATAAAAACGTAAAATCTTTATGGAGCAAATAAAACAGAACGACAACGACCATCTAAAACAGGGTGTGGTTTTAATCACAAAACAAAAAACACACCAAAATGTAGAGAATCTGCTGTAAAAAAGCAAAAAAAAGAACAAAAAAACCAGAGCACAGAGGAATAATATGGTGAATATCAAAAGAAAAAAAAAGAGGGGGAACAGAAACCAGAAGTTGTACGGATAGTGGGTGCCATAGCAGGAAGGGGGTGAAACGCTGCAACAAATCACAGACAGGACGCATTCAAAAAGATACCCGTTTTTATGTGTAAGAGTAAGCGAATGAATGAATGTTGCTTGCTGACTGAATGAAATAAAATGAGTGGCAATAAATTTTAGATGTTGTACATGGCAAACGTAGGATAAATAAGCGAGGGAAGAGCGATGAAAAAAAAGAGGAAAAGTTTCGTTTTGTTACTATAAAACGGAAAAATCTATTAAATCAACGGTTGCTGGGGGCAACCAATTGAGGGTAAACGAAACTATCAAAAAAGTTCTCTCTTCTTCTAGGCAGTGAATAGATACACCAAACACTCATACACACACACACATACAGAACAGATACACACCTGTATACTTATGGTATATTCATCGGATATGAACGTATGTATACGTTGAACATCCTGTATGTGTGTGCATATATTTACATGCTTTTGTTTTTTTTGTTTTTGTTGTTTTAAGTTTTAAAGTTGTGTCCTTGTTTTCTGCTGTTGTGTATTGTAAAGGATGTGTTTCGTATGTGTGAGAGTGTGAATCTATAAGATACACACAACATACGAAGAATTTCGCATTACGTATGCTACAATACCAAAAAAAATACAAAAACAAGAAAAAAGAAGGACGAAATAGAAGTTTTGTGTCTTTTTTTGTGTGTTTTTTTGTACCGAAATCTACTTAAAAAAACCTCCCCATCTGTGAAATGGAAAGAAAGAAAAAAGTATCGCAAATGAATTTAGAGAGCGGAAAAGAGCAGAGGAATAAGAAAAAAAAAACTTAGTTTTTGTGTTGTAACAAAAACGGATATGCAACAGCGACGTGGCAACTTATTTAAACAAAAAGTTTTCCCTGCATTTTATCTACCCCTCTTCGCTTTCACTCTTTTGCTTCATTTAAAACTGCAATGCAACTTTTATTATATTTCTTGTCTTTCTTTTTTCAAGTTTTTGTTTTTTAAGTTCTTTAACGTGGTAAAGCATGGCAAAACGAAAGAAAACTTATTCTGCATTTGCTTGCTGCACTGCACCAAAAAATGCATTCTTTACACGCCATGATATTTTGTATCCTTTTCGGTTCTCATTCCTTCTCATTTTGTATTCAGTTTAATGGTGTTTTTGTTTTTGTTTTCTTCTACAAAAGGTTTTGCTTAGCAATTGTAACATTTTTCCATTGCAAGTTGTAGTTGTTATCGTGGCTGTATTGTTATCGTTGTTGTTTTCTGTTTTTAGTCCAAGAAAAACATCACAATTTACAGCAGCAGTAGACAAGAAAAACAAGAAGAAGAAGAATTTAAAGGTAGAGCGCCAAATAGAAGTTTTTTTCTTTTACGAATAATCAAGTCTTGCATTTTATGGGCACAGTGGTACGCTAGAGGTATCTTGTCTTCATATGTGAGATATCATCGCCATTTTTTATTCGTCTAAAATACTTTTTAAGACCATTACGTCCGTTTAAATACCCGCCATAGCTTCTTTGGGTAGAAGGTAACTGATAAGTTCAACTTGCCATGACTCTGGCGTATAATAGAATTTGACTGATGACATGGGCTATGTTGGCTTCGAGGACCGCTGTGGTGTATGGCTTATTCATAGACACCTGCGACATAAGAAAACCCCTCAAGAAAGAGTCTAATGGGGTCAAATCACACGATCTTGATAGCCATTTTCACGCGAGATGGCCATACCCTCAAATCGCTCCTGAATAATATTTAATGTGATATGAACTGTAAGGCACATAGCGCCGTTCTGCTGAAACCACATGCCACACATTGGTGATCATCTAATTCTGGCTTAAAGAAGAAGAAGTCATTGACCTATAGCGTTCGTAGTTAAAAGTGGTGGCTTGACCAACATTGTTCTCAAAAAAATATTGATCGTGACCCCTCTAGCCTAATATCGATATCAAACAATGACTTTGTTGGTATGCCTTGATCGCTCTTGAATCATATGAAGATTCATATGTATGATCCTAAAATTTTGTTTATTTACGTACCCATTCATTCAGAAATGAGCCTCTCGCTGAAGATAATTTTACAATGAAAATTAGGGTCACTGGCCAACTGCTCCAGAGTCCATTCAGCGAACACACGTTGTTGTCTGTGATCGTTTACCTTCCGTTGAATTTGGCACCGGGTGCAGAGTAAAGTTAAGTCAAGTTGGGGTATGCAAAAACTCGAGTTTTTGTAAACGAAGTGAAATCGATTGCCTGGGATTATTCTGCACAATCTCACGGAAAAAGGCGATGGCTTCGGGGGTTGGTCGATCGTTGGCTAAACTAGTGGACTCGCATTTATGCACACATTGCGAATAGTCGTCTAGGTAGGACGATAATGTCGATTGTAAAACACATATTATGATAACGGAACACTCAGGATTACGACCTAGTTTCTCACACCATTTATGTAGTGTGTGTTAATCTTATACATGAGTGGAGAGACCTACAGTTTAAAGTCGATTCCGAACGACAAATTTTTGAGCATTTTTGCATGGCAATTTCATTTACTCTCAGAGTTTTTGCCAGAAATCTGCTCAGAGGTAAGCAAAACAGAGTGAATAAATGGCAATTAATTTGACACATGTAGCTCCAACAAGATGGCTGTTATCAACAGTCAAAGTTCAAAAGTTCCTGTTAGAAGACCCGATGCTATCTATTAATATTTTTTTTGGTTCAAAGGCGATGTATGCATAATAGATTAGAAACTTTTCTTTGCACTAAGCTTTCATCCATTTATCTGTCCCTTAATGCACTTATGTGTCCCACTGTATTATTTTCTATTCGTTTAACAAAAAACCCATAAAAAAATTGTGTAGAAAATTTAAAACTTTGAAGATACACATACTTTTGAGAATTTATTGCTGCTGCAATTTCTATTTGAAAACTTAAAAAGGGGAGAAAAAGGAGCGTAAAACAGAAGAGAAACTGCCATCTACTCTTACCATACAATACCCATAGCAATGATGGTTGTTGGTTGCAACTTGCAATGAATTTCATTTCATTTCAACTCAACTCAACTCAACTCAACTTAATTCATTTCATTTTACAAATACTTTTGCAACATATTCAAATAACAACAGCAACAACAATAACTAGAAAACAACGATGTTTAAGGAATAATAATGAAAAACCGAAAGAAAAAAAAAGAAGAAAGAAAAAAAGTTACAGAAGAAACAGCCAAGAAATTGTCGCAGAAAATGAAAATTTATGGCCTCAGTTGACATTTTCTTATTTTCTTTTCTTTGGAACGTATTTCTTTTTTTTTTTTTTTAGATTCATTTCAGTTTTATTCGAAATGAGCCGAGTTTTGAATTTGAATCCTTGCAGATAAAATGGTTCCGTTTTATCGTTGAATTTTTGCCAAATCCTTGAAGTTTGTATTTTTGAAAATTGTAGCTGCTCGTTTAGAAACCATTTCACAAATGTTGTTTAGGGGGCTCTTTTTACGGATTTTTTATGCAAATGATACAAGTCTTTTGATACGTACGTGCATGTGTAAGTGTATGTGTGTGCAGGTCTGCTCAGAAGAATAAGTTTTTCTTTGAAGAAGTTTAACAAACGAAAGAAATATTCTGAAATCAATATTTGTGGCAGCAATAAACAATAAACTGAAGGATTTACACGTTCATAAAACTGCACACTCTTAGCGTAACTCTCATAACATTGGCAATAAGTTGCCTTTTAACCTGATTGGTTGCATTTGTTCTTCGTCTGCTTTTTTTGTATGTTTTTGAACGGAAAGTATTTTTGGCACAATGCAGCCCAGTCCTCCGCATAGGAGGTTGAAGCGTACTTTTGACGCTATAAAATGCGTTGACATTTACATTTGACAAAGCGAATTTGACATTTTAGAATGTTTGTAGTTTTTCGTATGTCGTTTAGAAAATATTATGTCCTTTAAATGATCGCAACTGTGAAATTAACGAGGGTGGGTATAAAAGATTTTCTAAAATCATTTAAATTCTACCAAACAATGTAATGGCGTCTGAGAGTGATAATATGGGTCGTTTCACTTGCCAAATCCTTTTCACTTTTTCATAGCTTTTCATCAAGAGGAATGCCAATGGAGCTGGCGTACGGTAAACCTATTCTTGTTTAAAAATTTGGGAGGTTCTAGACAGTCCAGGTTGTGCACAGTCCACAGGCCTACTATGGCAGTGATTTCCGCCGCGAATCTCTCATTTTCGACTAGTATTTTGTCTTTGATATTTTCTGGTGGATGAAAGCATCGTCCAGGATTACTAAACAGCATGAAAATCCATCCAAAGTTTGAGGTTGCTTATTAACCAACCTGGTTGGTACCCATTTTGTAGAAAGTTTTCTCATACTCAAGTGATCCTTTAAAATAAAACCTACAGAGCAATGGTTTCCAAAATAACTCGCACCTTTAATTTCGATCGACTCTGAAATTATTTAATGTTTCTGGAGTAGAGATCTCAACTGAGTGCCTTGATCTTTCTGCACCGACCATGTTTGTAGGGCTCTAAAGAAATTAAGTAGAATTAATCGTCGAGTATTCCCAAAGTATTCTTATTTATCCAGGGTTTGGTTGATTGTTTTTCCTCAAAAAAAATGTTTCATGAGCATTTATTAACGTGGAGTCTGTTAGCAGATGCTGTCAGTCACAAACTAAATGACGCAGTCTATTTAAATTTTAAACGGAATCAAGTGAAAGACTTCTGTGGACAGGAGCAATGTTGCCCTTTCTATTTTATGAGTCGGGAAATTGACTCCATCACTTGTCACCTATTGAGATGATCTCATATATTTTTATATATTAGAAGCCTCCATTGCGTAGTAGGTAGTGTGTTGGATTATTAGACGTCAAGCCACGGTTCAAATCCCAGGACAGACATCAGAACGAAATATGAAAAAAACATTTCTTCGGCGACTTCCTCTCAACAGATTTCTGGCAAAAACTCTGAGACTAAATAAAATTTCTTGAAGTCACCGTAGTCTAGTAGGTAGTGTGTTGGCTTATTAGACGTACAAGCCAGGGTTCGAGCCCCAGGCCAGACATCAAGACAAAATACAAAAAATATTCCTTCGGCGATTTCCTCTCAGCAGATTTCTGGCAAAAACTCTCTAAGAGTAAATAAAATTGCACTGAAAAGTTTGTCAAAAATCGGTCGTTCGGAGTCGACTTTAAACTGTAGGTCCCACCACTCATGTATAAAATTAACACATACAACATAAGTGGTGTGAGAAACTAGGACGTTGTACAATGGGTCAATTCGATCTCCGGGTGCTGTACTTGTCTTAATTGACAAGTACACGTCCTCTAACCTAACCTAATAAAATTGTTATAAAAGGTTTCTTAAAAATCTGTAGATCCCGCCATTCATGTATAAAATTAACGTACACGGCATAAGTGGTGGGGGAATATAGGTCGTAACCCTCTTCGAAGTGTTGTAATGACCGATTATGTATGTATGTATTGTGTTAAAATGGCGTAGTATAGTGATTAAGTCGCTTGACTACAATACCGATTGGAATTCAGGAAGAGATTAAACAATTATATTTTTGATCATGATTTTCGACTTTAAAAAATTTGGGGCCTTGAATCTGTGCCACATAATTCTTCCCAGAAGCCGCGACACCATTGACGATCCATAAATGATCATAGAAAAGTCAGGCAACACTTACTCTTGGTAAAAAAGAAACGGCGCATTGAGCAAATTTTCTCGCCCCTGTCTCGGAATTGCCATTTCTAGCTTATTAGACTTCGTTAGTCATTCATTCTTGAATTTATAAGTGTTTACAAATTTCTATTGCTTTGACCAACCACCCCCCCTTTTTTTTTAAAGACCGAATTTTGAATTTTTGAATTCCTTTAAAATCTCTTTCTACTAAATAATTCACATGAAATGGTTTTTTTTTGTTTTTAAATTATAATTTCATTCGAAACATCAATTGACTTAAAATTGAATTGAATTATAAATCAAACGAATTGATTATGATGACGCTAACGAGGATCATTGCCTTTATTTGATCTGTCAACGAACAGTCGTCAAAAATTTGAATTCAAATCGATAAACAAAATATGGGTGTTGTATACCCATAAAGAAAGACATATTGTAGTCAGCATTCAAAAGAGCAGCACAGTGACAAAAGATGAAGGAGACGAAAAGAAAAAAAAGAAAACAATCAAGAAATAAAATGGAATCATCTTTTCAAAAGCAAACCAAAGAAAAAAAATTTAAACTTCCATTTAAAGAAAATAAAAAATGTAGTCACACGATCTAGACCGACACTCGAGAACACCTTACATTCATTTCAGGGTCATGAAGAAGATGATTTAGATTTCAAAGTTAATTTGCTCCATGATCGGAATACATTGAGATTTTCGGTAGCAATGGCCGGATATTAACCCGTTTTAATGAAATTGGTGATAAGAAAAGCATTCTTAATTTTGGTTCAAAATTTTAGCTTCTTTCGACTTAACTAGCCTAACTACAAACAACACGATTGTATTGAATTTTACCAATACTTGGCCAGATACTTGCATTTAGGTCTTCTATTAATCGATTTATCACCAGCCATGCAGAGTTAAGCGATTTTTTTACACTTACCGCCTTAGGCATTCAGAAAGTGAACCTAAGTCAATCGATCTTAACTCAACAAAAACCTAATGAACCTCTGAAACATATCTGCGTGCTGTAGGGTATTAATAACAGCAGCAACAACAACAACAACGTTCATTAAAATCACAGACTCATGAGTCTGTCACATTTAAAACTGAATGTGAACACCCATTACAATGAATAACATCTTGGGGCATAACAAAATGACAAAAAAAAATTTAAAAAAAAAACAAAAAAATGATGATCATGATGAAAACAACAACAACAACGAAAACGATATAATAAATGAATGAATGAATGAACGAATAAACGAATGAATCGAAAGTAAACTTAATGGCAGGCAATAATTATATTTATTATGAATAAGAAAAACAACAATAACAATGAAGATAAAAAAAACGAGTTTAAAAAAAACCAAATGAAATACAATAAAATTGTTATTGCTTCTGTTTGTTTGCTGAGGTTTGATCAACTCATCTTAGCCAACCAATATGAACATGAACGTCGTTCATTATAAAGATGACGATGCCCCTGTTCATATACTTATGTATGTGGCTGTGGTTGATGTGATGTTGTTTTGTTTTGCTTCTGTCCGATATTTTTTGTTTTTTCATTTCCATTTTCAAATGAGAAGAGATCTTCCCCCGTGTATCTTATTTATTTGATTTGTACGGGTTTTTTCTGTGTTCTTTTCTTTACTTAATGACTCGTTTCGTATATGGCAGGCCTTTCAGATAATGAAATCAATTAAAAAAACTGTTGGAATATTTTCAGTGGAAACTTTTATTTGAATATTTGAAGATTGTTAATGTTTTAATAGATTAAAGGAAAGAAATGAAGAGAATGTTCATTAGTGTTACAATTATCGAAATTTTCCAGACTCTTTCAACATTTCAGCATAATATTTCGAAATCACAATATGGGCTCACATGTATAAGTTTAGAATTTCTACAAAGTCGTTAACACTGTGCAAAATAATTTTTACGAGAATGGTGTTATCTGCTAATATAGAGTCAGTATAAGTCAGTACAGAATTTAAGTATCATGTTATCATTTTAACGTTTTATTTGAAAATGTCTTGCAAGAGACAAAAATGAACACATCGACCACCTAAACTACTGCAACTAGGCGGCCTGTGTACTGGCCTCCAAACCTTTTTCTCTGATGAAATTCAGGATGCTGTTTGGTGTCAGTATGCTGTCAGGTGCCAAGATGCTGTATTGATGTCAGGATGCTGTATTCAGGTGATTCGTTTTTTTTTATCATAGAATTTAGGCATTGGGCTTGAAGTGATCCCGTTTTCGAACAAATGTTTTTTTCAGTCTGCGATAAACAATCCAAAGAATGGTTATTTTTCTTCCAATACTCTAGAATATTCTGGTGCAAGAATTAAATCTCTTCTCACCATAATTTCTTACTCAATCATCCATTATAACCACACTCTTCATTATGTTAATTTTATTTCCAACAACAGATTTTTTTGTGAAACTTTTCATGGTAATTTTCTTTGTTATTCTCAGAGAAAGTTGCGGGAAGAAATCTTATGTTTTCATATTTCGCTTTATTAGAGACGTCTGAGTCAGGAGTTGAACCAGGGGATCTGGTCTAATAAGCCAATACTCTACCTACTAGACTATGACAACTTCCAATATTCATCGTATTTACTTGGCAAAATCCTGTGTGGTTTGAGAAGAATTTTCGCCTTTTTTTGTTTGAACCATCTGAGCCAGTGGTTAAACCAGGGGCTCTTGTCTAATAAGCCAACACACCACCTACTAGACTATGGAAACTTCCAATATTCAACGCATTTACTTGGCAAAAGCCTGTTTGTTTTGAGAAGAATCTTCGCCTTTTTCTCCTGTTTGGGGCTTGTATACTTTTCTAAATTCCTCCCGCCACTAAATATAAAAATGCTGCCCCATCTTCGATAAAAAAGTCGCCTTCCCTATGATATTATGTGTCAAATATTGCGAGTAGTAAGTGTAGGCTGAGCAAATGCATAGGAGTGGGAAGAAAACTAAGTTTGTGACTTCAAGGAACATGTAATCCAAAACACTTGGATGCAATGTAAACTTAAACACCACAACTTCGACGAAAGGATTTGTATCTCTATAAGAATAAGAATAATAACATCACATCATATGAGCTAGGAGTTGATATTTTGATCTGTAGAAGTAATTTAAAACCATGCCACCCTCATATCATTAAAAAAAATATTCATCAGCATCAAATCCAAATCTATTTATTCTTTTAAAGTTCTGTTTTTCCTCATTAAATTATTCATTTGCTCATACATATATATAAACGAGTTTACACTTTCTATATAAAATACGATTATGGTACGTATCCCCACATACAAGTTTATTTTGTTTTTTTCTATATAAGGCCCAAAGCGTGTGTGTTTAAAAGATGAGGTGGAGCGTAAAGATTCTAAATTGTTGCTGCTGTGGTTTCTGTTTTATTTCACTGGTGGTGCTTTGATTTGTCTGTTGGGTGCCTTGTTTCTGATGGTTGTTGTGCTGGCATTGTTGTTGTTGTAGGGCTAAAAATAGCCATGAATATAAAAGAGAGTCTCTTTTTGCCATTATGCGATCATCACATTTAAAATTCGCCAGACCGACGCGATCACATTTGGCTTCAAAACATCTCAGCCACCATCATGTTTTTCTCTCGTTTTGATATTTTTTTGCATTTTTTTTTATTGTTTAAATCTGTTTTTTATTTACACCTAATTCTGTTTTTACACGGTCTTTTTTTACACGGTTTTGATATAACACGGTTTGAAAATAAAATATTTTTAATTTTTGTTACACGATTTTATTCCATTTAGCACGATTTAAAATTTTTTGTGCTTAAATTTTTTTGTCAAATTTAATTTTTGCAAAGTATGTTCATATCACAAATTTAAGGGAATTCCCTTTTTGCGCGACAAGCAAATTTGCTGGTCAAAGCAAATGTAAATGGCACAAATTTAGGGGAATTCCCTTTTGTGCATACAAGCACAAAGGTCAGAGCAATTGAAATGTGTTAATATTTTGTGTTTGGTAAAGAAATTTTTTATTGGCAAATTTGTTTTTCGATCGTTACATTAAATTTAACGCATTAAGATGAAAGGTAATCCAAAAAATATTTTATGTTTATTAAGTTATTTATATTTTTAATTTTGTTATATATTTTATGAATCCCTAAAAGAAAATGTCAAATACAAAACTTCTTAAAAAATCCTTGTTTTTCACTAATTTTAATAGGTTTTAGAGGTTAGGAACCAATCACCTAAATTTGCATACGATCAGTGTCTTTTTTTACACGGTTTTTTTTTACACGGTTTTTTCTGGAACCAATCTACCGTGTAAAAACAGAATTAGGTGTAATTTTTTTTTCTGTTTGTTTGTTTGTTATTGTTGTTCACTGATTAACTTTGATTTTTGTTTTGTTGGTTTTTTTATCTTTATGTGAATAAAAAAAATCAGAAAAAAATGGGAAAAAATGCTTTTAAAGATGACTACCACGTTGATGATGATGATCATGATGTTGTTGGTGATGTGGTCGCGTCTGAATAAAAAAATTCGTTTTTTTTTTCATTTTCAAATATTCTGACATGTTAACAATTGTACGTACCTGTGTTTGGTTGCACGTTTCCAACCATTCATGTGTTTATTTGCCATGATCTTTTACGATCTTGGTGCTCAAACCCGTATCCACATTTTTATGACTGTTGCTGGCTGGCTGTGGTAATGGTTTTGTATATTTTCTGGAAATTTGTTGAAATGTACATATTATCGTATGTAGCCAGTAGAATTTTTTGTGGTTCGGGGGAAGGATTCCGGTATGGCATTATAAAATTTGATGGAAGTGTTACTAAACACCCCCAATGTTGGGTGTTTTAATTCCATACATCAGTGGTGGTACCTACTGTTTAAAGTCGAGTCTGACCGATGAATTTTTGAGAAACTTTGACTTTTCGTGGTAATTTTAATTTACTCTCAGCGCTTTCCCTAGAAGACTTCCTAGAGGTTGTTGGAAAGAAATATTTTTTTTTTAAATTTCGTTTTGTTTGGTTTGAACCAAGCGCTCTCGTCTAAAAAGACATCACACTACCTACTAGACTAAGACGTCTTGGGAGCATACAATTTTCCCATTGTGTCTTAATTCTTGTAGTATTGTGAGCCTTTCGGTATTCCATTTTACTTTTGATTTGTTTCCGTATGTGCTGATCGTTAATTAACTTCCAGAGGTGTTGTTGATGGTGTTGGGGGGGGGGGGGGGGGTAGATTGTCTGGCCTATTACCCTGTTTTTTGCGTCATTGTATTGGAGGTTTCACTTCTGTGTGATGTTGTGGACTGTAGTTGCAATATATTCTGAGCTTGGTTCGTCTGGATATTTGGTAACTTCTCCACAGGCAATGGAAGCAGTCGAATAGGTTTAGTTTTCTCGATATTTATCTGAAGTTCAACAGTACACGTTGAGCTTTTCAGATCTTTTTTTGAGTTTGAGTTGCATGTTGGTGATACAGCGAGCAGACAGATATTATCCGCATAACCCTCAAGTTAAAATGAGAAATTCCAAGCAATTACTTGTCCTTTGACTTGGCTGACGACAGCAATTAGTTGAGTTAGAGGTCTTGTTTCACATCAGCGTCCCTATGAATTGATTGACTTAGTCGCCGTAGTCTAGTAGGTAGTGTGTTGGCTTATTAAACGTGAGGCCGCGGTTCAAACCCCGGGTCAGACATCTCGACAAAACGAAATCTGAAAAAATATGTCTTCGGCCCCTGCCTCTCAGCAGATTTCTGGGAAAAACTGTGAGAATAAATAAAATTTTCCATGAAAAGTTTCTCAAAAATCTGTTGTTCGGAGTGTGTACAAAATTAACACACTCAACATAAGTGGTGCCAGAAACTAGGTCGTAATCCTGACTGAAAGGTTGTAATGACCAATTATGTATGTACATATGTGTGTATGCTCTCGTGCACTCTGCCAAATTCTGTTTGTTTTTTTTTTGTAACGTAATATCACTGAGAAAACAGAATCTACACAGCTTTCTAAAACAACAATCCTGTTTCTTGGTATACTTCCCCTGTTGCCATATTTTATTGCACATCCTCTGGATAGATTTTAACTCGCCATGTGGGTGCTGTGCATAATTTTTATGCACAAAATTCTTCCCCTCCATTCTGGTTTTATCTTTAAAGCGGTTGTCTGTCTGTGTCTGACTGTGTTTTCAGTTGCTGTTAATGTTGTTTTTGCTTTTAACTTCTCAAAATGATCATAATCATTTGTGAAGTTGTTTTCTGTTGGTTTTGTTTCATTTATTTTCACTCTTCCCTCCCTACAGAGATGTATGCATGTATGTCTGCCTGTCAGTTTATTTGTGGTTCTTTTTTTTTAAGTGTTGCTGCTGCTGTTCATTTAACATTTTATTTTGAATCGCATTTTTATTTGTTGCCGCGTCGTCTTTATGACCATTTTGATCTTGAATTTGTATTCAGAATTGTTAGTGTATTCTGAGGCAACATCTTGTTGCCTTTTGCTCTGCATTTCCAGCACAGAACCGATAATAAAAGAAAAAGCGTATGTGAATGGCTAAAAAGCTTTTGGGCGGATGTGTGTATGAAAAGTAAGTTTTGTTGTATTATCCCCCTTTTTTTAAACGTGAAAATATTGAAAAAAGTTTTTTTTTTTAAAAAAAGGGGGGAAAGGGGACAAAAGAGTTAATACCATCCCAACGAAAGAACAACAACAGAAATGTAAATGATACTCAGAATGGTTGATCATTAAATGTTAATTTATTCCTAAATGTACATTAAAAGTGATCATAAAAAGTGGTATTAACGTCTCGTCAAAAGAGATAAACTATGAAGTAACTTTTGTTCATTGTCGTATTCTGTTGTTAGATTCGTAGTTATAGTCGAGATTGAGATTAAGATAAAACGATATTGGCTTAATAAAATTCTTAAATTATTAAGAGAAATGAAACGAAGAGAAGAAGTTATAAAACAATTAAATAAATTATGTTGTTGTACTTCCTAATGCTAATACGAATGGATGGATAGGTTTTTTATTGCTAATAAGAACTACTTTGTAATACAAATACAATTGAATTATTGAACTGCAAATGAATGTACATATGTTTACAAATGCCATTTTCGAATAATTTAAAAATTTTATAAAAAATATGCGATAAACTTTAATATGTATGTATGTACATATACAATTTACTAACGAAGGCCTATTTAATAAATTATAAGTACTCGATAAGTTTTCTTATTTACTTAATTGGTCTTTACTACCCTCTTGCCAGAAATACGAGCAAGCTTCTCATTCTACCATGACTGGTGAGACCTTTGTAAAGTCGATACCGTGCGACAGATTTTTGTTAAAGTTATTATTGGCGATTTATTTACTCTCCGAGTTTTCGCCAGAAGACTTCGAGATGTCTGAACTGGAGTTTGTACCACGGGCTCGCGTCTTATAAGTCAACACTAGCTACTAGACTACAGCGACTTACACGATAAGTTTTTTTTGACGTCATGAGTGTAAAAAGAAAAATAAATTAGATTGATTAATATTAGAAAGCGACTACAGCAATATTTCAGTGGGTTAGACTGCCTCACAACTACAAATTAAATTAAAACCTTTACATTGTCCCTGGGACTCGGTCATAAGAGCAAAAGCGGATTGATTCAACTTTTGAAAGTCAGCACCTTTCTTGCAACACAAAGTATCATTTCATTAATATTCAGTCTAACTCCCCTTCTATTAACGTTTTCTAATTGAAATCAAGGCTTATGAAGACCACTTTCCACAATAAATGCCAACATGCCTGGGCATTTCAGGCAGAAAACTGATTTTTCTATTCAAGCATTAAGTTCAAACTAAGTGGTTTCTTAAGTCATCTCGAAACTCATGCTGAACAGTGTTAAGACTTAATTAGGACAAGCTGAAGCTATTATCCTTACATCTTAAATTAAATTTTGTATACTTTTCTGGTCCCTTACGGAACATAGAGCTATCAAAAACCATCCTTCTCTCATTCTTTTTATTCCTTTGCTTTAAGCACGTTATTGATCTACTATAGTAGGTGTCAGGATGATATGCTGCTGTTTGCTTATTTTATCGTATTTTATGTAGCGGTGAAGAAATTGAAATCGCCGTAGTCTAGTAGGTAGTGTGTTGGCTTATTAGACGTAAGGCTACGGTTCAAACCCCAGGTCAGACATCAAAACGAAAATATGAAACAAATATTTCTTCAGCGACTTCCTCTCAGCAGATTTCTAGCAAAAACTCTGAGAGTAAATAAAATTACCATGAAAAGTTTCTCAAAAATCTGTCGTTCGGAGTCGACTTTACACTGTAGGTCCCGCCACTCATGTATAAAATTAACACACACAACCTAAGTGGTGTGAGAAACTAGGTCCATAATCCTGACTGAAGGGTTGTAATGACCAATTATGAAGAAATATGCTCATTTAGTCCTGCTCTTCTTCAAGACGTGGCTCTACAAGACCTCTCCCCTCTATGAAAATGGCACCTGAATGGATTAAATAGAGGGAAATTGTTTTCGCCTTCTCCTAGACTCGAAGCTTCCTCGGTTTTGTTTTTAAGCACTTTAATCATTTTCCCTCACCCTCTTGCAGTAAGGAGATCAGGAGGGCAACAATCCTTATTTTACTTGTCATGGAATTGACTCTTCCTCAATATACTTTGGGAAAGGCAATTGACATCTTTTTAAAAAAGTTTACTGGATTTATCCAAAGAATAGCCAAACAATGTACTCAAGTACTAAACTCAACTAGTCTCGAATATATTGGATATGTAGAAAAAAATTTGGGTGGATCGAATTCTCTATACGTCACTAAACCACATCAGAACTTAAAGTCTATATCGCGTAGTCTTATGCGAGCTATGACTGTGGTTCACAATTGATGGACAAAACTTAAGGATATTTTAGAGGCACCACGTAATTAGATGGCGGAGAGCAGGGCACTATATACACAGTAAAGGTTTTGGTAATAAGTACGGAAAATTTTCGAAAGCATATGAAAACGATTCCTATGTGTTTATTAATTATTTCGATTTGAAAGAAAATTCGTTTGAATCTTACGCTATAAAGCATTGTGTTTCTCATCTAATTGCATAATAATCCCCCGGAATTTGAAGCTACTGTCGTTAACATTTTGTTTCAATTATCGTTTTACGCAATATGCCTTGACTGTCAGAAAAGTAGACAATTACTTGAGCGTAAAAAGCTATGAGTGTGTAATATAATCATTGAAAATCAAATTCTTATGATTTTTTTTTTTTTTTCAAAAAAAAAAAGAAAATAAAAATAAATTCTTTTAAAGCTCTGGCAAATGCACAAACACAGTTTTTGTGTGTGTGTAAATCTTAGTAATGAACCTCTACAGCAAGAGATAAATGGTATGGATGAGTGGTTACTGGATGACTGACTAAATGAATGAATGAACGAATAAATGGAGTTGTTGCCTTTAGGAATGAACTGAAATAATAATAAAAAAAATCTACCAACAATTGCTGCTGCTACTGCTTTCGGCTAGAGATGTGCATGCCACTCTCTCTCTATTTTATTGTCTCTTTCTTGTGTACCTCTTGTCGTTTTATGGCTTTGAAGTACCAAATGATGTGACTACGAATGATGATGATGATGATGATGATGATGATTTGGAACACACAATTTAAGCCATTTATACAGACCTATAGAGACAATTCAATGATCACTGAACCGTTTACGTTTTTGAACTGTTTCAAGGTCTGACCGAAAAAAAGAAGAAAAAAACTAAAAAACAGAAAACATTACAATGTTAAGAGTGTAGCAAACAACAGCAGCAGCACTAGCAACAACTTAATGATCATTTGTAACAGCAACAAACCATCACTGTATATAACCTAAAACCATTCATTGTATTCAGAGTTCGGTTATAGGAAAAATTGAGAATCACCCGGGTATTAATGTTTTAAGCAACAACTTGTGATCATTTGTACAACAATAGGAGAAATAGAGAATCACCGGAGTATTAATGTTTTAACGGCTGCTTCTCTTATTATCATTTATCATGTGGCTCTTGGCTCCTATGTTTGCTGTTGTTGTTGTTATCGTCGTGCTGCTGGTTATATTTGCTGATTACTGCCTCCATTGATTTGCTTGCAACGAGAGAGGAGGGAGGAAGTGGTTGTTGATTTTTCTTTATTTTTTTCTGGTACATGATTCATGTCAAGCTATAGTGCTGCTTGGTTGCTAGTTCCCAATAAAAGCTTATTTTATGCAGTTGACATAACAGATGCTTAATAGTTTGAAAAATGTTTGTTGTTGGTCCAATAGTTTATTAAATCATAATCATTATCGTTTCATTTCATATCGTTTGAGTGATTGATTTGATTTTTTTTCTTATTTTAACAGATGACGTTTTAATAGTTGCTTAAGCACTAATACTCTCCCTTAAGTGTGGTATATACTAACTTCGTGATGACTGATTCATAAACACACATGAGACCTTTTAAGGGACGTACTTGGATATGTTATCCTAAAGAAAATTTGCTGAAGAAAATATTTTACTACGCTATTGCAATATAGCGACTTAAAATATTGCTCTCGACATGTTAGCGTTGCTGGTTTAGTGATAATAATAAAGATATAAGGGGCTGACCAAGTGCACGACCTGATGTTATCCGAGTTGAAATTTTTTAGGGGAAAGTTCAAAAGTCAACCTAGCTAAGGAGGTTGAGGATAAGAGATTATCGTTTGTACCTTATCGGCAAAGGTTGGCTTATTTAAATTTATTTTTCTTAATACACTCCTCTTAGATGTGTAATGTCTGATCCGTTATATAAAAGGATCTCAAACTGGACAACGACATACATAGATAGTACTCCGATATCGTCTCTACCTGTGTGTGCGGCGTCTTTGGTGTTTAATTTGCAGCTGTAAAGCTGCTGAAGATGACTTACTCAGACTTAACAGGATCATGGCCTTCCACTATTATAACCCATATTCCTCTTGTGACTCTCTAGCTGTGTTAGATACATAATTTGCCACTTCATTTTCATCTCCTCCTTGCTGACTAGGCCATCTTCATAATGTACGCCTGATGAAATCGTTGGTTCTTTACAGTTTAAAACTTTACAATTCCAGAATTTGCGTCCTTCGACACTAATGCTTTCATTGTTGTATTGTATTCATGTTCATGCGAACTAAATTTTTCTTGGCTTAACTTATGTACTCGTTAAACGCACACATTTTCGTATTTTGGTTACATAGATGGAGCATAGTTTGGTTTCTGGTTCTATTATACAGACTAGTTTCCACGAGCACCTGTGTCAGAGCTTAGCTTATGTACTCGTTAATCGCACACACTTTCGTATTTTTGGTTACGTAGATGGAACATAGTTCGGTTTCTGGTTCTATTGTACAGACTAGTTTCCACGTGCACCTTTGTCAGAGCTTTGTTTAACCAGGATTACCGATTAGCTATCATAATGCCATGGGTCCTAATAACTATTTTTGGTATCGCGTACGATCTTTTAACGCTTTGTGTAGGTGCTTTCAAATCTCCATAGCACAGTAGGTAGTATGTTGGGTTATTAAACGAGAGCCCGTGGTTTAATTCCTGGCTAAGACAACTTCAATATAACGAAATATAAAAAATATTTTTTTCGACGAATTTTTATCAGCAGTCTTCGGGCAAAAACTGGAAAGTTTCTCAAAAGTCTGTCGTTTTGAGTGGACTTTAAAATATAGGCCCCCTAAACGAATGGCTAAAATTATCACATACAACATGGATAGTGTGGAAAGCTAGTTTGTTATCCGAACTAAAGGGTTATAATAGCAAAGAAAGTAATGACGTAAGTATTTTATATGCAAACGTATTATGTATGCAATGATAGCATTCATTTAATGCCCTGCTTATTATTATTTTTTTTTTTAAATTTTTAATGCATTCTCCAGTAAATATGCGTTTATTTGTCAGTTTCTTTTTGACTCTTATTAGCTTAGATTTTTTTCATTCTTTCTCCGACTCTATTTTTATTGTATTACGATATTTAGTTCTGTTGTTAATATTCTTTAATGCTTCATCTTTTATTTTCTTAAAAAATAAAAATAAAAAAATTATTTTTTTTTATAAAAACTAAAAGAGGGGGAATGTCTTTCATTCTATAATTTTTTATCATATTTACTACGGGAGTAGTTTTCTTGTCTCGTAATCGTTCAGCCGTTAAGACTTTATTTCGTGATGTTGTAGATCGTCATCATCATTATCATCAGCAACGAACAACATAATCATTATCATATTCACAGTAATCCTCATTATCATACATTATTATCATTTTAAAGCGTCATCACAATTGTTGTACGTTACCGGCATTTAATGAATTATAATTTTATGCCGGATGGTGACGTTAAAAACGATGCTTAAATTTTTTTTCCATTTTTATTTTCATTCCATTTCATTTCACTGGAGCGTACTCGTAGATGGGGAGTGAACTGGTAGATGTTATAAATAAATTTGCCATACATATTATAAGATTTCTATTCTAATTTAATGCAACTGTTTTTGAATGTTAATTTAAAAAATGTTTTTAAGAATTTGAAATCACTACCAAATTTTAAGACGTGATATTGTTGCTAAGCATACAATTAAATATGAAGGCAAAGGCTTCATATTACAAAATATATAATCGAGTTTTCAGTAATACCCCTTAATGGTGAATTAAAGGAATAAAAGTTTTAAAATTTTGGAACTCATTTCAATTGGATATTTTAACGTCACATGGTATGGATACTTTAAGTATCATAAAGGCAGAATTAGTTGAACGTTTACGGAACTTACGTTTATTTTTATTCCATGAAAGCAATGGGAATGATTACCCGACTATAAATGAACTCAATTCAATTGGTTATTTTAATGTTACAGCATGTGATGTTATTATCTAAGTATCATAAGGATAGAATTAGCCGAATGGAATGCCAATGAAAGGCAATGAAAATGATTACCCAACCGTAAAGGAATTTCGGTAAATATTCGCATTACTTTCGTATACTATAAACGAACATACAACGTTCCGTGAACGTTTGTGTAATTCGAACTTAAATCGAAGTAAACAGCTCTAAGTAGACTTGATAGACATTACATACATAACTACTGATCATTACAACCCTTCAGTCATGATTACAACCTAGCTTCTCACACCACTAATGTTGTGCGTGTTAATTTTATACATGAGTGACGGCAACTACAGTTTAACACGTTGACTGCCACCTCATCCATATTCGGGTGACAGTAAAGTTTCTAATCGGGCCGCGTCACCCGTATTGGGGTGACGCTTATTTGACTACTTGATTCGCGTGTCCTAAAGAACATTTTTACTGTAAACGCGCGTGGTAGTCAACGTGTTAAAATCGGCTCCCAACGACGGATTTTTGAGAAATTTTTCATGGCAATTTTATTTACTCTCTGAGTTTTTGAGAGGAAATCGCCGAAGAAATATTTAATTTTTTTGGAGGTGTTCGACCTGGGGTTTGAACCGTGGCCTCACGTTTAATAAGCCAATACACTACCTACTGGATTGCGGCTACTTCTATGATCAAGGTATCATTGCAGTGCCCTTGTTTATCTATCAGACTTTCAAGAAGGCTGCAGATTGGCTAAGCCGCTCTAACGTTGCTAAGAATTTTTGTGAATATCTAAACGAAGAGCAGATTCATCTTTTAAGGGTTGGAATCCTTCTCCTGAGGACAAGAACTGACCAGGGGTTGAACCGGGGCCTCACGTCTCATAAGCCAATACACTACCTACTAGACTACGGCTACTTCTATAATCAAGGGATCATTGCAGCCTAATTGTCTGTCTATTAGACTTTCAAGAAGGCTGCAGATTGGCTAAGCCGCTCCACCGTTGCTAAGAATTTTTGTGAATATCTAAACGAAGAGCAGATCCATCTTCTAATGGTTGGAATACTTCTCCTGAGAACAAAAACTGATCAGGGGGTTGAACCGTGACCTCATGTCTCATATGTCAACACACATATGTTATTCTCTCTGTTAGGTTAGGGAACTTCTTGATAAATTATTTGAATATGAACGGAGGCCTTGTAATTTTTAAAATTCGAAAAACCAAGCACTTTATTCACCAAACCGCCAAGCCGTCTACAAAGACATTTCTAAATGGAAAAATAATGGTTTTCTTTGGACTACACCTTATGCATTGGACATGTAGAATAGGCTGAAAATCGTCATTCAATCATTTTGTCTTTTGGTAGCTGGATTGATGTTTTAAAGAACTTTTTTCTGGTTGGGATGGTGTAGAGGTTTGTTTTTTAAGATTTTAGAAGTTTAACTTGTTATTTTACATACGAAATTTAAAAGAATAAGCTTTTCAACAGAAGCTTAAGTAACTCAAATTGATGCATTTCATAGGAATAAGAATCATAAATTTTTATGACAGCATGTCTTCAAAAAATTTCCAGAATAACTTAATTTTGTGTGTTTGTTTGTTTCAATAATTACAACAGGCCATAAATGAGAACAATAGAGAGCAAGAGCCACTGTCTTTTAGTCTGTAATTTGGTGTTTTTGAATACTTTTTTCTCTTTTTCGAAAATAACAAAAAAAAAAAAACTAGAAAACGAAAAGACGTTAAAAAGGAAGTCAAGCAGAACGTTTGTGTGGCTTCTTCCTTTTTCTGTGTATTTCTTACCTCAAATATAAACTCACAGGTATTGTAGATGAAATACATACATTCGTATACATACTTAAGCATATATATAGTCTGTATATAAGGGTACGTTTATACTATACAGGCATGGTATTTTTTTATTCCGAGCGGATATAAACTTCTGTGTATGGCCTGGTATATGGCATATCCATGTATACTTACATGTTTGTACATAAATTTTGTATTTTTAAGATAAAGAAAACATCCAAAATGAAGTGACTAAATAACAGGGACAATTACTGAAAGCAAAACTCAAGTCTCAAAAGAGAATTTCATTTTAGATACTCGTAATTGCTATTTCCCTTAATAAGTAAGTATGTATGTATGTATTCATGGGATCCAATTCTTTATAATTCCAGCTGGATTTGCAAAAACAAAAAACAAGAGAAAAAAACAAGCCGGTATCTGTTTAATAAACTGTTTTTTGTTTAAGCCAGAGCAAAAAACGAAAACAAAAAAAAACAACAACTGATCTTTTGAAATTAATGTGTGAAATAAGAAAAATTTAATACACATTCTGGTAAGATGATATGCTGACGTTGTTTATACCGTAAATAACAAAAAAAAAAAAAACAAAAATTGCAACTCTTTTATAAGATCTCCTCTATTCTCTCTCTCCTTCTCTCTTTTTATTTATTTATAATAAACTTTTATATCTCTTTTCATTTAATTTATAAAACAAAAAACCAGTCTCTGTTTTTATTATTTATTTTAATTTCATTTTAATAAACTGATGCGTTTTCTTTTTCTTTTTTTTTGTATCGCATTTATTTGATTATTTGTGTAGTCACCACCACAAGTTCGGAGTGGTCGTGTGCAACTGTGTATCTAAAGAATGCATCTGTTTGCATCAGTTACACAAACGCATTCACAACTTACGATTTGGTTACTGATTAAATTTACTTGAAACGCACTTCAAAAAAAAAAAAATAAACACTCACTCTATTAAGCCAGGGTTGGGAAAACAGGAATTAAATTGTGCGTTCTTCTTATAGACGTATAATAGTCATCGTAGTCTAGTAGGTAGTGTGTAGGCTTATTAGACGTGGGGCCACGGTTCAAACCTCAGGTCAGATATCTCCAACAAAACGAATTATGAAGAAAATATTTTTTCGATCTCTGCCTTTCAGAAGATTTCTGGCTCAAACCATGAAAGAATTTCCCAAAAATATGTTTTTCGAAGTCGGCATTGAATTCACGTATAAAATCAGAAGCTTGGTCGTAATCCTCACTCAGGGGTTGTAACAACCAATTACGTAGGATGTATTTATGATGTGCATGAAGATAAATTCGAATTTAAAAACAAAAGACACCAACCCACACTTTTAGCAGCGCCACTTCTTGCCTCTAGCAGGGCAAACTTTGCTATTAACAGAGCACTGTTAACTGTTTAACAGAGGCAATGGCAGATTATTCTTCTACTTTGCAATTATTGCAGACTATCGACATAAAATATAAATCTCATTATGATCATTATTGTTTGTAAACAAAACTGTTGAAATGTAAAGGATAATTGGTGGGAATGGAGGATGGATATTTACTCAACTCTCAAAATTATTCCAGCTATCCCACTACCACAGTTCGAAAGAGGACACTCTGGCTGCCATTTGCATATAGTCTGCAGCGTGTACTATTTCTTTTATGTTCCAAAATGACCACTGATCTTCTAGAGAATTTTCAAGCAAAAATTTATATTTTCAAAGCCAATACTCTCCATTCCATATCACTTTATATGTAACTATGTTGTTGATTATATTAAGAGGCCTTGGAACCTTCCTTTGCATAGAGTATGGTAATCATAGGCTTAGAATATTTCCCAAAATAAGCTCCTAAACACGTGGGCTTGTTTAGATGGATACTGTTAAATAGCTAACAGTACTCTGGTAAGGGCAAAATTCTGTTCTGTTACGAGGAAATTTTGCTCTGTTAACGCCAAATGTGGCGCTGCTAAAATTTATGGATTGCGTCTTCGATTTTCAAATTCGAATTTTTCTTCACACACATGTATTTGCGTTATTCTCATAGACAACAAGGCCACAACTAGTTGCCTGAAGAATGTCATCGAAGGTGGTGTGATAATAACTGTATAAAAGACAGAATTTCTCTGAAAGGTTTAGCATAGTTTAGAATTATCAAAATGTGTTTTAAAAAAGGAAAAAGAAAGAGTTGTATCTCTTTTCCCGAAGTCATTAGCTTCAGGTTTGGAAACAAACAAAACGGCAGCACCGAATTTGGTGAATAGGGCGGAAGATGAACGAATTCATGAAATTTTGTTATTTTGTTGCTCAGATTACGCATTATTCAGCTACTAATGGCTATCAAATGCAAATAAATAACGAAGCTTGTTCACATTGCGATAGGACTTAATATATAGATGCCTGTCGGCACGAGCCTTTCAGTTCAGAGCTGAGAAATTAAAAAAGTTACGAGTCATTCTTATATCAATGCGATTAAGCTGCCTCTAGTAAGTCGTTGCTTATTGGCTCAAGGCCAATTTAAATCATTCAACTGCCTTTAGTAAATTCCGATAACAACTTAGTTTTGTTTCTATTGTACACAGGCTTAAAAAATCTTAAGGTCCACGGGCGAAAAAGTTGTTTCTTTTACTTGTCGATTGTTTGACCATTTCGTACCCACGAGCGCGTAAATTTTTTGGTGTTGATTCATTCTCATTCGTTATTTTATGTTATATTTTTAACGATCTTATTTCAACAGAGTAAATATCTGACGGTATAATAAGTAAGTCTAGGAGATAGTGTGGTTCGAATCTCAGTCCAGATATCTCGAACAAAAAACGAAACGTGAAAAAAATATTTCTTCGGCAAGCTTTCCGGCAAAACATACATACATGCATAAATACATACATAATTGGTCATTACAACCCTTCAGTCAGGATTACGACCTAGTTTCTCACACCACTTACATATGTAGCGTGTGTTAATTTTATACATGAGTGGCGGGACCTACAGTTTAAAGTCGACTCCAAACAACAGATTTTTGAAAAACTTTTCATGTCAATTTTATTTACTGTCAGAGTTTTTGCCAGAAATCTGCTGAGAGGAAGTTGCCGAAGAAATACTTTTTGTATTTTGTTTTGATGTCTGGCCTGGGGTTTGAACCCTGGCTTTACGTCTAATAAGCCAACGCACTACCTACTAGTCTACGGCGACTCCGGAAAAACTCTGAGAGTAAATAAAATTGCCATGAAAACCTATTAAAAAATGTGACTTTTGGAGTCGAGGTTTAAATTGTACGTGCCTCTACTCATGTATAAAATTAACACACACAACAGGGGTGGTGTGACAAGCTAGGTTTTAGTCATGACTAAAGCATTGTATTGGCCAATTAAGTAAGTTAGGTCGGTAGCAAGCTATTAACGAAGACTTTAAACTGTAAGTCCCACCACTCATGTATAAAATTAACGGACACAACATAAGTAGCGTTAGAAGCTAGGTCGTAATCCTGACTGTTAAGGTCTCTGATAGCAATAAACTGGTAAGAAATTTATCAAAGACAAATGGTTTTAGAAAAATATTCGTGTTTTAAACATTCATATCAGAGACGGACAGTCAACATTCCTAAAATTTAAATGCTATGTCTTCTGAGCATTACTTTCAATCTAGGATTTTGGTTTTTCAGTTCTGTTTTTACAAAAAACTCCACGGGCCAAATATCACACATCTCTGCTGCTACACTTTCCCATCAAATTGGCGTCAACGCTAAACAGTAAAAAAGTGGTTGTGTAGCCAAAACAAATGAACAAAAAAACGAAACAAATATTAAAAAAAAAAACAAAAAATAAAAAAATTAAATAAAAAACAGATTCTGTATTCAACTCCAGACATCAACTAAAAGCTGAGAATAATTCCCAGCATTTCGTTTTTGTTTGGAAGGAAAATAAAAAACAAAAAAAAAATACAAACGAAATATGATCCAGTGTTAGGATATCGTTTATGATATCCAAACGCAACGTAAATGATGAATTTCTTATAAGAAGAATGATAAAAAAATATATTAAAAGTAAATAAAAATTAAAAAAAGAACAAGAAAAAGAAAAAGAAAAAAGAGAATAAATTTAATTGCGTGTAAAAACGATATTAAAATCAACAAAACGGGAAGAAAAAGAAAAAGTGATCGATTAAATGCATCACGTTTTAAATTGGGATTGGGAAGCCAAGCAAAAGCAGTAAATGTGATGTAAATGGGCATGAAGTGAAAATGAAAAGTAAAAGAATAAATTCTTAAAGGAATTATTACAGATCGTAGTTAATTATATTTATTTGAAGATAAGAAGGCAATTCAGCCAATCATTGTTTGCCAAATCGCATTTTGTTTTATTGTTTCTTAAAAATAATCTTTTTTCTTTACTTTATTTGACTCAATTTGATTAATGAAATTATTTTTAATTTATAATCTTTTTCAGGTGAGTGTGGTACTTTCTTTTAATCTCTTGACCAGGTATTTATGGATATTTTGATTAAAAATTATCTTTAATTCGATTATATTAGGCATTCTCCTGCATTGCTGCAGGTGTTATACTAAATGATTGTCGTAAATATAAACAATCTACGTATTTAATATTCAATTCGAAAATATTTTTTGGACGCATATTTCTGTCGATATAAAGTTTGTTACACTTTGCAATAAAGAATCGTGCAAGTCTATAGGACTGGTTGATAATACAAATATACTCTTTATTGTACAAAACTAGCATTAAATGGCAAAACTATTTAAAACTAATCTGCCGTTATGACTGTAGGCTTAATTACTTTACCATACATGGCATGGTGACGCATGCCAGTAGAAGGAGTGCGCACAAAAAAATTTTGGTTACCATGTTTTGTAATTGTCGTACTGTTTCCTTTACCTTCGTGTATACAAACGTCTCTTGTTAGTTGCTACACCTGGTTCTTACAAAGACTCGAGACTCTGTTCAGCAAAGAAACAGCAGGAGGAGTAAGCACGAATAAATTTTAATTAAAATATTTATTTATTTTATTTTATTTTATTTTATTTATTAATTACAATACAATTACAAATTATATTCTAATTATATATGAACGGAGTAACTTGACCATATACTCGGTGTAGTATCACAGACCAGAGTATTTGGTGGGAATTTAACCCATGATCTTCACGCTAATAGTATAGCACACTACCCACTAGACTACCAGAGCACCCTTATTAAAATATTTTGTAGCTATCCTACTGTTTTCTTCGCCTCTTGTTAGTTACTATATCCGGTGCTTCCACAGTAGGGTTCTTCGAGACTCTGTTCAACTGCTTAAAGTTCTTATTTTTATTGTTATTTACGTCCATGATATACCAGACGATGTGTACTTGATAGCGGGCACTTTGTTTACTTAAGAATTTGCATTTAATCTTCTAGCTTTCTAACAAACAATCCCAAATATATGACCTTGAATTTTTCTTCTGATGTTGTGATAATAAAGAAATAAAACAAATGCTTTGACTGACTAGTTCAATTAACAATGATAAATGTTATTGAATATTGTATTTAATTGACAACACTAATCTTACTATACTCTACACTAAAATGTTTTTCAATCATTTGGAACTTGCTTACTTAATTGGTCATTACAATCATTTAGTCAAGATTACAACTTAAATTTTTTTACCATTCTTGTTGTGTGTTAATTTTATACATGAGCTGCTGGACCTGCAGATCGAACCACATATTTTTAAGAAAGTTTTCATTGCAATTCTGTTTTACTCTCAGAGTTTTTGCCAGAAGACTGCCGAATGCAATGTATTTTTATTTTTCGTATTGTTCGAGATGTCTGAGTTAGGGATTAAACTACAGACTCTAATTTGATAAACCAACACACTACCTACGATGACTAATATTTTCGTTTTCTTTCAGTAAAGTTTAGAAGAAAAAGCTCAACTTCTATAAAAATTGTTGTGTAGGATGCCTATCCCTGGCCCCACTGTGTAAAGTACTCCATTATACTTTAATTAATTAAAATCTCTATGGACAGATAACACGATGGCCAAAAGAACATTGCCTTCGTTCTTCATCCTGAAGTATACCTTGATGTTTATTTTTCAATTTAAAAATGTCCGCTATCCTTATAGAATTTATTTACGTCTGTAGTAGTGCGGTGTACTGAGTTATTTGAATAGTGAATCTATTTTAAAAATTACCACCGAAACCGATTATCAGCGAAAGAATTTTAGTTTATTTGTATATGCCGAGCATTTCTAAATAGACAAACTGACGAATATGCACTGCATTAAGTCTCACAATCAATAATTCTGGATAAAATTAATCCTTTACGAGGGCATATGCCGTAATCCTAACTAAAAATTTTGTGAACGTCACACCCATTTTTGCAATCCTTTTAGATTGCCTTACAAACTTCTATCAAATTACTGATTTTAAAACATTTTGTTTATTTAGAAATTAAGAATTAATTCTTTTAAGCTTCTGCTTTAGTTTAACTATTAAAGCTAGCCACCCACATTTACCAATTTAATTTTTTTGTTTGATTTTATTCGGTATTACATATTTCACACACATTTAAACTTTAGACGCGTGCGTTGTAGAATTGTTTGACGCAAACAAATAATCGAAGGCGTTTGCCAAACACAATACATCGCGTTGTTTGTAATGCGTGTGAATACAACTACCCTTCGCTTGTAGACTCCCTTAACAGATTATCACAACTGCTTTCCCTTAAACATCTACATTCTTTTTTTTAATGATGATTATTAATCGTCATTACGGATCTATTCATTCGTATACAAAACAATAAAAACAATTTAAATTTTTGTTGCATTTGATACTGGTAGCACAGGTGTAGGCAGGTGTTTTAATTACTGTTTTGGTGTGCATCAATTTCTTTTGAACTATTTTTTTGTTGTTTTTTGTCTATTCATCATTCAATATTTTGTGGCATGTGTCTTCCATTTATACTCACCCACATATCTGCGTGCATATATACTGTGGTCCAGGCAGTGGGTTTTATTATGATTAATGAACCAAAAACGTTTGGGAAGAAGAGAATTTGTATTCAATTTTATTGAGGAATTCCTTTTATTACAGTTCATGGCAGTTTATATCGTTTTGTTGCTATTGTTGTTGTTGGGTATCAGAGGCAGCAAGTGCTTCTTTGTCTTACTATTTATTGGCTAAAATATATTCTACTATTAGAGGAGAAGAAAAAGAAATTTATTTGCCACGCTGCAAAATGCTGCCTGGATAATTGTCGCATTGCGTCATTTTGTGGCGAGACAAAGTAATATTTTTTTCTCTTTTAGTACGTTATATTGCTCTGCGCCAGTTTGCTGTGCGGCAATTTGCAGCACGGCATAATTCAAGGGAAACAGTTGGGCAATTAGATGAACTTCGTAAAACCCAGTCTCATTAAAATAGAATCTTTAGGAATCATTAAAGATTTGGTTCGCCTTGTCTAATAGGTAGTGTGTTGGCTAATTAGACGTAAAGCCAGGGTTCGAGCCCCAGGCCAGACATCAAGACAAAATACAAAATGTATTTCTTCGGCGACTTCCTCTCAGCAGATTTCTGGCAAAAACTCTGAGAGTAAATAAAATTGCCATGAAAAAGTTTCTCAAAAAAATCTGTCGTTCGGAGTCGACTGTAAACTGTAGGTCCCACCACTCATGTATAAAATTAACACACACAACATAAGTGGTGTGAGAAACTAGGATGTTGTAGAATGGGTCAATTCGACCTCCGGGTACTGTACTTGTCTTAATTGGCAAGTACACGTCCTCTAACCTAACCTAACCTAACCTAGGCTCGCCTTCGTTGCCCTCTAAAGGTGCCAATCCAACGCTTATGCAGTCTGTCGGGAATACATAAAAATGCCAAGAACATCAAATGGAACCTACTTTCCCGTTTTGCCCTTTGATGTATCAGCTAAAAGAATAAACAAAACAGCACATTCTCATAGGGCGGGCAGAAATTTTTTCCAATTTTGCAGGGAGGGGTTTCTTTGAGGGTTTGAATACTGTGTCGAGAGCCGACATCAAGGCCCTCCACAGATTCATTAGTAGCTTAAGCTGGTTGAGAAGTGCTAGGGCTTCATCAGTGTAGTCGCGCTCTCCTTTTCGCTTTCCATTCTCCCTTTCTTTCCTCTCCTCAGCTTTTTCCTATCCCCTCTATTATCCTGCCATTTTAATGACGTTCCGTAAAATGGGTCAATTCGACCTCCGGGTACTGTACTTGTCTCAATTCACAAGTACACGTCCTCTAACCTAAACCTTAACTTTTATCAACTAAATACAGTTGTCGTCTATAAAATTATTTATTACGAATACATCGATAACTTCTGATACTCTCTCATCTACTTCTGAAAACGATAAAAAAACAACAGAGTGCTGACTCTATGATTATCAGAAGGGGTTCATTATACTTTTTCTCCTCTAAAACGAAACAGAATTCATGCGAATACGAATTATTTTCTTCTTCTTTTTATATAAACGGCATACGACTCTATATCAACGAGTATCAACGTGTATCATTTTTGATCACAATACACCTGTTTGTATACAATTTTCGCTTCTTTTTTTTGTTTCGAGTAGACAGATCACATACCTACTAAATACAGTCCTATACTTTGTGAGAGAGATAGGGATAGAGTATATGGGGTCATTAAACGATCTGTGTGTTATTGTTGTTGTTGTTGCTGTCGCTGTTATTAATAATAAAACATCAACAATGAGCAAAACGGAGAATGAACTTTATTAGTCAAGTAGAAAGATACAAAAAAAAATAATTTTAAAACAGCTGATGGTTGGCTACTGTTTTATTGCCATGACTTCAGCTACGACTGTCGACTGTGGCTGCTGTCAATGCTGCTGCTACTGCTGTTGCTCTAAAGCAACCACAACGCAATCATCGTAATCATTGGATGTAAAGTTTCTTTTCCAGTAGCATAAATGAATTCGAAGACCAAGGCGACTTGGTAAGTGCTCTACTTGAGGAGGATTTGTTTGACTTGATGGGTCTCATAATTATTCAAAAATTTTAGTTCATTTTGAGGCATATTAAGAGGCGTATTTTTATTGTCGTCTTTCAGTATATTTCAACTGTGCTAGTATTTCTGGGCTATCGGCGAAGTACGTATAATTTAATTTTGCGATAAAAAATTCCCGATAAAAATTTTTTCTGGTTTCAAGCGTGCACATATACTAGCATTGCCACCAATTGCCAAACTTTGGCCCTAAACACGATTCTGCTTAAAAACGGCGGAATAAACCATCAGTAGTTACCATACTAGTCAATCATTACAGTTTAATCGCGTCTAATTCATACGAATGAAACCTCTGGCATATAATAAATTTTCTCTCAGCAATCTGCAGGACGAGTCCAATTGTGCCAAGCAAGAGGTCTGTTTGTACGATAATAAAGCCAGATATGGGTATTTCGTGTTTATTCGATACTGACGCAAACTGCAAAATACTCCACCAACTAACTTTTTATTTTTAAGATTCCTTTAAAAAGCATCACAAAATATTTCCTGTAACTTTATATACAGTTTGTTGAGGTTTTTTTTGTTCCGTTTCCATTTCTTTAATCAAGTTTTCTTATTCAACAGCTGTTTGGTCTATGCAAGTTCTAGATTGACAGGGTTCTCTAGACACAACACTCTCTGTGGAAATCCATTCGTTTGTTGTATTGGTTATAGTGGAGAGGGGATTTTTTATTTTGCTTTGTTTCAGTTTCATTAATCAAGTTTTCCCAGTTAAGCAGGTGTTTGGTTTGTTATAGTAGATTCTAGAATGATATGATTGCCATGTGTTTGGTGCCTAAAAATAACACTTTCTGTGAGAATATATTCATTTGTTATGTCTTGGGTATAATGGTGAGCAACTTTACTCATTGATTTCTACTCTTTTCCAAGATGAACGCTGTCTGATCTTCCTATGGTGTTTGTTGGTGATGTTATCTTTTGGAGATAAGGACACATGCATCTGGTTCAGCTATTCGTGGAAGAAGAAATTAAGAGGCTTGAGTTTTTTAAATTCCATAAAATTGTAATGAAAAATTTGTTTTCATTTGTTGTATTCCATCCTGAAAAGCTTTTGCTTTTATTAACTACACTATGACACATGCTACCAATTGGTAGTTGCCTCCATGAACTCTGAGGGGAATTAAAATTGCATTGAAAAGTTTCTCAAAAAATCTGCCATTCGGAATCCACTTTAAACTGTAGGTCTTGACACACATTTATAAAATTAACACGCATTACATGGGTGGTGTGAGAAGCTAGGTTTGTAATCCTGACTGAAGGGTCATAATAACCAATTATGTACGTATAAATGTATTACGCAGATACTGATCTCGAAGTTGACAAGTAACGAATAGCTTGCCTATGCACTTTCCATAATATTATGGATGCAGGCATTATACAATTAGAGGCAAGTCCTAAGACTTGAGGTCCTTTAGAAGTTTGAGAGACCTGCACCCGCTTGGATTGAGAGTTTTGTCTCAAAAATCATATTCAAATACTAGACTATATTAGGCAGTATCTATCGAGCAATGAGCTTATTAAAGAGCCTCATTGCTGTAGGGTACTAAAGTTATAAAGAAAAATACGTTGTAAATGTCTTGTTATGGTTGTGTGGTAACAATGGCAACAACAAAACTATTACAACAAACCCTAATGCTTTAAACATGCAATTATTATTAAGCATCATCATCATCATTGTTGTTGTTGTTGTTGTTGCTGTCGTTATTGTTGTTATCATTATTGTGGTTGTTGTTGTTGCTGTTGTTGTCGTTAAAAAACACAAATTATTGAAAACGACATCTGTTTTGTTGGAAACTTAACGAAGAGACACAAAGAAATATTTCAAAATTACCAGCCGTCCAACAACAAGCAACAAAATGATGCAAGTGCAGCATCATGTTATAATCACTCAGACTCTCGTATAACATACCACCGCTCCGTGCTCACTGTCGCATGTTTGACAAATTAACTTGACAACACAAAATATGACAAAAAAAAATTCGTAGTTAAAGTTCTTCAAACTGATTGTACATGATTTTTAGGTTTTATTGTTTGGAGCAAAAAAAAAACAACATAACAACAACAACAAAAAACGTTAATAAGATTGACAAAATGGCTTAAGCAAGAAGGCCAATTCAAAAAAAAACAAAACTTAACAACAATTGCGGTTTTAATTTTTATTCAAATTTATGCTGTATTGTGTCCGTCTGTCCTCTCTCTACTGCTCTTCTGATGATATTGTCTGCACGATCAAAATTTATTAAAAAAAAAGTGGAAAAAATTATAAGAAAACATTACTCTTTAGGCAGCTGATAAATGAGACAAATTGTGGTTGCATGAAAAAGATTAAAAAAAGTTTCTTGTTTTTTTTCTCTCAAATTTTTCTTTTTTCTCATCTTTATTCTTGACGAGGATGAGATGATCAAAGAAAGTCACAAATATTGTATGTGTATGTATGTATATGCAGTACACCTTTTCTTAAGCTGTGCTGAGTTTTAACATGTAAATTATGCTTAAAGTTTGTGATCTTCAAACAGAGTTTAAAAAAAAATTTGTACTGCCATGCGTGTAAGCAGAGCCTCAGTTTGGTTCATCAAGTGAAGCAATATACGACCAAAAAAAAAATACACAGAAAAGCATACATACATTTGAAATCATTGCAAACATTTCTGGTGAATTAACGTGCCACGAATCTTTAATTCAATATTATTGCTGTGATGTGATGTGTCGCATGTTTTTTGTTTTTCAATTTTTGTTTTTCATTTACATGATCATAATGATGTTGATGCACAGTGGCAGAAAACATCGTCATCTTCAAGTGTTCACTGATGAAGAGATTAAAAGTGGTATGAGGGAATATTTAGAAAGAATCCTGACTTCATTGATTGAATTCTGAGTCATGTTATTGGTCATTTCGAAATTTTTGGAGATGATGAGGCAAGAATCATGAACTATTTTTTCTTAACTTCATGATTTGCATTTCGAATATGACTTTTGGCAACTAGTGTTTAAAATTTCTTGTACTGAGTACTTATTTATATTTCAACAGATTGACAGATTTTCTCAGTCGTGTCCTTAAAGCCCTTTTACTCAGACGTCCTAACTGGATTAAGCAGCACTTAGCAGCTATCGAAACTTCCTAAGCCCTTCTTATTCTTTTTAAATGCTTATAGGATAAGCTCTGTTTGTGTGTTTTTCACAAGTTGAGATATTTGTTCTCCTTGACAGAGTTTTGAGCATATAGAAAGAGCTTGGTGAAGCTGTGAGTAAGCATTGCTTACTGTCAACATGTCATGAGTCTTGAAGTAATTCTTTTCATTTTGGAATCATTTCCAGCATTTCTAACCTTGTTGACCACAGACTTCATATGTTCAGAAAGCGTAACTGCTATTTCAATGGGAGTTTTAGTTAGTCCTGTTCAAGCAGTGTTAGAAGTCGCCGGAGTCTGGTAGGTAGTGAGTTGACTTATTAGACGAGAGTCCATGGTTCAAACCTTAGGTCAGACATCTCGAATAAAAAGAAATATGAAAAAATATTTCTTTTGCAACCTCCTCTCGGCAAATTTCTCGCAAAGACTTTGAGAGTAAATAAAATTGGCATGAAAAGTTTTCAAAAATCTATCGTTCGGAGTCGACCTTAAACTGTAGGTCCCGCCACTCATGTATAAAATTAAAACACACGCTATAAGTGTTGAGTGAACGTTTGTAATGACTAATTATGTACGTATGTATGGAGCTGCTGTTTCAATGAGAGTGTTAGTAAGCCCTGTTACGTGCTGTGAAAAACTAGGACGTTGTACAATGGGTCAATTCGACCTCCGGGTAATGTCCTCTAACCTAACCTAACCTAGTAAGCCCTGTTCAAGCAATGTAGTTGTCTGTATTTGCTATTCTTCAGTGCCACACAGAAAGTGAGCACATGCTTCAATCACTACTGTGATTGCAACAACAAAATCTGTGGGTATTAGTACTGCATCCTGTGTCGGTAGGTATTGCAGGCATACAGGGTAACCTGTAAAAGGTTCAGGAAATGTCCTCAACTTCGGAGTACAGAAACTTCTTTAATCGGTTTATTAAACGCAATTGTTTGTCAAGTGTTGCTAACTAGTGATTAGAAATTAAACGGTGCAAGGGAAATATATCGTTTCTTGACTGTTACTTCAAAGCATAATGATTCAAAAAGGAGTTTAAAGAAATGCCACAAAACGTTTGTAATAAATGAAACAAAATAAGAACGGGTTCGAGGAAGAAGTTGAGTCATCTCTTGAAATTTACGCCGAGCCTATGGTAATCAGTTACTAATGAAATTATGTTGCAGAGGCAAACTTATTCTTTTAATTTATACTCTCTTGGGAGTACTGTTTTCTTTAGAAATAGAGGATCTGGTGCATTTGGTTGTCTCTATTACAGTAATCCCTCGATTTACGTCGCCTTCTTTGGAATCAGCTGCGACGTAAATCGAATTTCATATTGCTCATACTACAAAGGAGTATGTTTTTAACAAGGAACTTAAAGAAGTTACAGTAATCCCTCGATTTACGTCGTAGTTGGTTCCAAAAAAAGGCGACGTAAATCGGATGACGACGCAAATTGAAACAAAAAATTTTACGACGTAAATCGAAACAACGTTAATCGAGGCGACGTAAATCGAGGGATTACTGTATTACAACTCTCGATCGCTTGAAGCGAAATCCGTTTTTTTTTATTAAAGTCGATATACATGTGTATATGCATATACAGTGAGTGTCAAAATAAACTGTACACTAAGGATAAAATTCTAACAATCACCAAACTCAACTTTTACCACTTAAGGAGAGTGCCCGAAAAAATTCTGTAAATTTCGAAATTTTTGGTAAATTTTTTGTTTCAATTTTAAAAATTGGTAATGAAACAATTTTAAAATAAAAATAACGGTAATTTATGTATAAATATATATTTTTTAATGTCCAATTTCTTTTGACGCTCACTGTATATGTACAATCCAAAAAATTTTCAATTTGATCAATGATTTTTATTGGATTTTCTTATTTTAAACGCTTTCATGCCACTGTGTGACATGTATGAAATCTTTGTTTTGGTTTTTTGCCACTATTTTACAAATTTTTCTGTTTTTGTTTGATTTTTTATGTCTTTGATTTCAAAATTGTTTTTTTTTTTCAACGTGTCTCTTATTTTGAAAATGTAATTTGTTGTCCATTATTATTGTGGTCGTCGATGTTGTTGTTGTTGTTGTTTTTATTGTTGCTAATTTTCAGTTTGATCCATGGCCGGTAATTTATGCTTTTGGCATCATTTTCCATTTAACAACACGAGAGCCAAAAACCTCATCACAGAGATGTCAGGTAAAGAAAAAAAAATCAACTGACCGTTACATTGAAAACAAACAAAAATATTTAAATAAATAAATAAACATATAAATTAAAAAATGAAAATAAATATATGCATGAAACACAGTAGTTGCTTTCAATACAAATAAAATAAAAATTTTTATATGAAAAAAAAAATCCCTGAAATTTTTTTTAATAATTTTGCCTGAAATTTGATACGTAAACTTTAACAAAGAACTCTTGAGAGCGATAAACACTTGAATTAGACCAAAAATAAAATTTTTTTTGTTATCAAACAATGATTTCATGGTGCACCTACACAACATACCTCAGCCATAAAAACAGAAGAAGAAAAAAAATTTTTTCTCTGATTTATTATCGTATATATGTATTGTTCTTTCCATGTTGTTTTTCTTTTCTTTTTGTTTTTTTAAAATATAAATCATATTTCAAAATTCTTGTTTTCGTATCAAATAAGTGAGAATTTGCAAATTCAATATCACACATCGTCAATAACATCGTGAAACAGCCGTAATCATCATTCATAAATGGAGTGATTGGCAAACGTTTCAGCTCAGGTGTCAATACAAATCGATTTACCATACAAACACATTTACTCACCAATACATATGAGGTTATGTGTAACGAATAACTGTAAAAATATTGAAGAATTAAATCCAATTGCTCTCTCTACTCTTCCTCGCTCTTGATGTTGTAAAGTTTTTTTTTATGTAACGCCCTGTTCTTTAATTCAAATTCGTTGAATTTTATTTACGTACACATATGTACATAATTGGTCAGTAAAACCTTGCAGTCAGGATTACGACCTAGCTTCCCACACTACTTATGTGGAGGGCACCTACAGTTTAAAATCGACTCGGAATGACAGATTTTTGAGAAACTTTTCATGGTAATTTTATTTACTCTCAGAGTTTTTGCCAGAAATCTGTTGAGAGGAAGTTGCCGAAGAAATATTTTTTTATATTTCGTTTTATTGGAGATCACTGAGCTGAGGTTTGAACCGTACCCTCACGTCTTGTAAGCCAACACACTATTTAGTGTACTACGACGACTTCATTTTTATTTAAATTTGAAAAACTCAAAACTTTTTTATTCTCGGCTTTTCACTTATAAAACAGAACAGGGCCTATGATTTAATATGAGTTTGTTTTTCAGATCATTTTATACATATAAAAGGTATTGTAGAAGGAAAGAGAAGTGAGAAAGAGGGTAGATTTGTTAAGATATCATGCATCGGATATTAAATATCATTTTTATTCATTGTGTTGTGTTCTTGTGCTTCATCATCATTTTTATTGTTTTAGTTGTTTGTATTTGATGTTGTTGTTGTTGTTTTTGTCTTGTTATTTATTATTTATTTCATTTATTATTAATAATTTGTTTTTTTGTTTTTCGTCTTCTTTTTTTGCAATTCTTTTATTTTTCGTTGGGTTATTGACTCTTAAAAATGCAACAGACGCACTTTGACAATAAATTTTTCATATTTTTTTGGCCAATATCAGCATTATTTTGTTGTTGTTATTGTTGTTTAAACGAATTTACAAGAATATTTTGTTAATCTTTAATTTCATGGTCATAACATTTAGCACCCGCTATTGCTAAGCTTTTAAAGGATTTTTTCGATATTTTTTTAAAAAAATTTTTAAATTTTTTCAAAATCTCGAGAGTTAAAAATTAGTTTCCTTTAAACACTCACATAATAATTGACCTTTCCTCCACTAATAAAAAAAATTCCTTCTATTAATGGAACGTTTATTATTTACAATGAAATTGTTTAATAAATAATTTATCAATCAAATAAAAACAACAAAAAATTAAAAGAAAAAATTAATAAAAGACTACCAATACTCTTCTACTGCTGTTGGCCGCTAGAAAATAACCACAATCGCTTCAGTTATCAGTTGATACACTTCTTTAACGTATGTATGTGTACCGGTTTAAACTGATATTTGATTAATTTTAGAAATTTTTGTTTTTAATTTAAAAAAATATAAAAATAAAAACGTTTAGTTTTTTTAATAATTGATTTGAAATGGTTTCATTCCAATCGGAACAGCGTTAGTAATTATATTATCGCCATCATGTATCAATATAACGGTATTCAATAAGGTTTTATCGTGTTCTAATGATAATGCTGGCCTATCTCTTACTAAAATATCATGCCTATGATTTTAATTTAAAAGGAAAGTCCAATATTTCAAGTACTCTACCTATGGTTTTTATGAATCATTGTTGATAAAGGTGATGAAATTCGTTTTTCTTTATTCAAGAGATATTGTGCATGTGAGATTGAGTTCAAGGAAATTTATTTGTGTTATTAATTTTCATTAGAATCGAAATTAATTTAATCCATTTTAATGCATAAAGATTTCTAATATTTTTAGACATTCAATATAATGAATATTTTTGAAAGAAGAAGTCACCGTCGTAGTCTAGTGTAGGTAGTGTGTTGGCTTGATTAGACGGGAATCCCTGGTTCAACCCTCATGGCTCGGAAAAACGAATTATGAAAAAGAAATATATTTTTCGTCAACTTCTTCTCAGCAGCCTTCTGTTAAACCCTTTCATAATAAATAAAATTTTGCCTTGAAAAGTTTCTTAAGAATGTGCTGTTCGAAGTCGACATTAAACTGTTGGTCCTCCTACTCCTGGATAAAATTAACACACACAACTCAAGTGGTGTGAGAAATTTGGTTGTAATCCTGACTAAAGCGTTATTATAATCTATATTGGTAAGTTTGAAGTACTCTTACGGATGAAGCAATTAAGTAAATAAGCAAGATTAACTACCAAGTCAGATACCTACCAGAGATCAGCAATGAGTGTCCAAAAAGATGAGTAGAATCGGATCATACTCATAATTTCTGATACTTATGAGCATTCATACTTATATTAATATCATTGAACCTCTACTCATATTCTGCATAAGTTCGAATGGTATGAGTTTGATGTCAACGTTGTACGCATACTCATTGCAACCTGTACTTATAAGTCAACGTTGTAGTGAGTATAAATAAATCAGAGTAGTTAAGTTTCAATATTGTTGACTCACTTACATATATTCAAAATTTCATGAGTGCTTATGAGCAGCGAAAAAACGATTCATTACTGATTTCTGATATCTACCAAAATGAGAGTAATCTAGACGGCTCTTTGTCTAAAATATACAAAATTTATATCGAGTCTGACATCATGTAGGCAGTGTTTCGATTGCCCAAAAATTAATCACTGCACTGAAAGCATCTTTAAATAAATTGATTAATGAATTAACGTCATGGATTTAACATCTATTTTGAGATGATAAAGCCAAATGAAATCTGTTGGCGTTGTTGTTTTCTGTCGAAAAGTCAGCGCAAATGGTGTTAAAAACAGTTTTGATGTTAAATAAGCTGTTACTGCGTGTTTGATGACATTGACGCACACAATCTTTTATTATGAGTAATGCAGTAAGAACTTGAAATCAGACCTTTACAACCGTTGCCTACCTAAGGAAATTATTTTTTTTAATAAAAATTTTGACACAATATAAGGTGGTAAGAAACGGAATGAACAGCAACAAATTATCGAACGAAAAGTGCATATTTGTCCTAAATAGAGTCATCCTAACAATGCATTATGAAATCTTAAACTTTATGTACAATTAAAGGATTTCTTCATTTAGTTCCTCTTATGAAATCTTATGTTAAAACGTACCAACAGGAATTAAAAAAAAATGCCATTTACAAACACTCAAATCCTTGCCAAAGACACAAAATTCTCTAAATATTAAAAATGCTTAATATTGTGACCTCCATGCTTAGGGCTGTCAGATTTTGTCAGATTTTATTGACTACCTTAGCATGAACCGTATGATATTTTGATTGGTAAATAAAATGACATTCAGTGACTGTCTAAACCTCTGTGTGTTTCAAGACATAATTGTACTCTTCTTTTTGCAATTGTTGATATATTTTCAATTGGGTTAAAATCAAGACCTTTGTGTTTATTAGTCCCTCAAATTTATAAATATTTTGATTTAAAAGTCAACTCCATTATTAAAAATGCAATAGACGATCATCTTCTCATTGTTTTCCAAAGTCTATCATTTCCCGAATTCGAACTATTTGCGCTCATAGCATGCCTTTAAGAACCATCATACATACATACATACATACATAATTGATCATTACAACCCTTCAGTCAGGATTACGACCTAGTTTCTCACATCACTTATGTTGTGTGTGTTAATTTTATACATGAGTGGTGGGACCTACAGTTTAAAGTCGACTCCGAACGACAGATTTTTGAGAAACTTTTCATGGCAATTTTATTTACTCTCAGAGTTTTTGTCAGAAATCTGCTGAGGAGAAGTCGCCGAAGAAATATTTTTTGTACTTTGTTTTGATGTCTGGCCTGAGGCTCGAAGCCTGGCTTTACGTCTAATAAGTCAACACACTACCTACTAGACTACAGCGAATAATAAATACTCGTCTCTGTTTCTCCGTTTTCACTTGTGTATTTGTAACGCAAGGCCTTGTTCGGTTAAATTGACACAACTTAAACTGGATTTATCGCTTCAGAGGAAACTGTTCCAGTATGATTAATAGTTTCGAAGTATTTCTCTAGCAATCTCCAAATACCTCATAATTTTGTAATGTTTGTCTCTTTTTTGTGCAATGCAGCCAAGAAATTCCAAGGAATTCTTCTTTTCAAAGCTTCCTTTTGTCACCCACATTACTATTTTCATACTTATTCTAATACTTAAATCACGTGAAGAGAAAGAGTAATCTTCAAATTTAGTTTAATGTTCTTTTTAAAAATCCATTATGGAAGTGTCCTGGTTCCTAATCAACCAGTGAATTGTGAAATAAAAAAATTTTTTTTTAAAAATTTTGTATCGTTTTTTTTTCATAATAATTACGCAGAAATCATCAACTCAGATCGATCAGATATGTTACAACTAAATTTTAAAATTTCAACAAAAATAATTTAAATTTAATTATATTCATAGAGAGGGAGAGAGTAAATCATTCAATAAAATGTTCATTATTCATCGTAATTATTAGAAATATATTTCTAATATTTTATTTATTTATTTATTTGTTTATTTTTGTTGTTATTTTTATTGTTTATGTTATTTAGTTTTTTTCGTCGTTTTTTTTTTGGGTCGATATGAATATAAATTATTCATACATTTGATGGGTCTATCGACACAAGCAAAAAAAAAACCAAAAACGTACAACAACAATATCCTACACGTTGACAAACATAATTATGTATGTAAGAGATACTATTCAAATATCTACATACGATTACATACACATGTGAACATTTATATATAATTATGTACTGGTAGTATGTATTTGTATATATTTGTGGGCATTACATGCCATACACAGACACACACATGCTTGTATGTAATACCTGTGGAAAATAGTATCGAAAGAAAAAAGTGTGTCGAAAGCAGCAACTGCGACAAATTTTACTCTGTTAGTGAGTGCGTAGTTGTCCGTAGAAGATGTGCGCCCCTGTGGGGCAGTGTTGCCAGGTGTTGATTGCAGAGAGAGGGAAAATGTTACATTTTTAATCAAAATAGTTAAGGTTTGTAGGTGTCCAAATGAAGTTACTGAGTTTTGTAAGTCGCATGAAATTCGTTGAATTGGGAAATTTACCGATCTTAGAGCAAATTTTAGACCGATTCGTAATGTTACTGAGTTTAAATCAAATTAAATTAAAAGGAGCTTTAAGCAGAAGCATGATTATGATGTACATAAGTCAAGGGTCACTCTTGTTAATAGGTGTTACTATGGTCATACATACATAATTGGCCATTACAATCCTTCAGACAGGATTACGACCTAGCTTCTCACACCACTTATGTTATGTATGTTAATTATATACTTGAGCAGTGGGGCACACATTTAAAAGTCGATTCCGAATTACAGATTTTTGAGAAGCTTTTGGGGGAATTTTATTTCCTCTCAGGGTTTTTGCCAGAAATCTGCCGAGAGAAAGTCGCCAAAGAAATATTTTTTCATATTTTCGTCTGACCCCGACCTGGGGCTTGAGCCGTGGCCTCAAGCCTAATAAGCCAACACACTACCTACCAGATCACGGCGACTATGTTACTATGGTCTCAATAGATAATTCACGCGCTAAGAAACAAATGCTCCAAAAGTCGCCCATCTTCCCCGTGCTTCTCTATGGTGCAGAAGTATGGATGCAACGACGGTGGGTTTTACATGGGTACCTGTTCGCGTGGACCTAATCCCATGGTGCTCTTCGCACAGGTTGAAATACAATGCGTCCACCAACGCCCTCAAATGTAGCAGACTGCTACACCTGAGTACCAATTTAAAACCATGTATTTGGACATGATTTCCCCCTTGGTTAGGAGCGGAGCCTATCTAAAACTCCTTCCCATCTTTGGTTCACGGCACAAGTATGGATGCAGTAATGCCCCGATGCAGCAGCCTTAAGGGTATTCGAGAGATAACTCCGACGTAAAGTCTTCGCTCCAGTGCAAGTTGCTGATGACGCAACAATGAGCAGTTTGAGCAGCTCAATGACTTGGACATTGCGGCTGCCCCTCCTCGGTCATATCGTTCGAATGGAAGAGAATGTTTCGGCAAGATATATATTTGACTCGAGGATTAGTAGAAGTTATCGTTGAGGAGTATTCTGTCTCTTCGATTGGTGTGAGCAACTGGCAAAGGCGTGTGAGCAATTGGCGAAGGCTTGTGAGAAGCAGGATGTGTTAAGACTGACCGAAATCCAATGCCAGAGAAAATGCTCAGTAATTCCTCCTTTTCTTCAGCATTACAGCTTATGTAGAAGTTGTTACAAGGTATGCTCGGTCTTTGGGCGTGTATGCCTAGGGCTCAGTATCTCGTTAAGGCCTATTTTATGGCCATATTTTGTGAATGTTTCCGTAGCGTATGCCAAATCCACTTCCCGTTGATATATGTAAAGTTCTCCGCTTCTTCAATAATCTTAATCTTCAGTTCTTTTACTTTCATTGATTGGGATGCGACATAATCTCAATGGAATGGAAATCTAACCTACACGGCAACACTGTCTAAGAGTCACAAAAAAAATTAAAAACAACAACAAAAATTGAGGAGTAAAGAAAGAAATAGAGATTAAAAACCATTACTCATCACATCATTCGGCACAATCAAATTGTAGCCATTCATATGCGCGCACACACAAATACTCTTGAAAAGTAAACAACGTATACAAGTAGATTGTACGTAAATATGTACGTGTGTATGAACTCTGTGGTGGAAGAAGCAAAACAATTTGTTTTTATTTTCTTGTTTATTTAATTCTCTGTTTATTTTCTCTCAATCTCTCTTGCTCAAAGCAGAGAACAAAATACGAGTATTTCGTATATGAATATACCACTACCAATACATCTTTCACATAGATACTGCACATAGATACTCATGTATACAAAACAATACTCTCCGGCTCTCTGACTCTCTCTCTTAATTCGAATTGTTTACATTTTTTCATTTCATTTCTGTGCTCTCGCGCTCTTGGTCACTCTCAGTTTGGTTTTTAAACAGAGGAGTGATGCTTAAGCAAAGTGTGGCAACAACAACAACTAATAACCACTCATAGAAATCTGGCTGATAAATACAACGTCTGCAATTGGTGAATTTAAACGACGCGGACCAAAAAACAGTCACAATATTTCGTTCGATTCATTCACTCGCTTATTTATTCTCTGTAGCTGGGCTGCTTCTAAGATATTGTATCTGAATGGATGGATGTACGATTCTTGCAGATGTTTGGATGGGGATGTTGTTGTCGCTGCTGCTATTGCTGAGAGTTTTCTTGTTGTTGTTGCTTTAAGATGAAATCTCTTCGTGCTAGTTCTTCTGCGCCATTTCAGAAAGCAAAGAACATTACGAAATAAATCTGTTGCATGTATCTACAGAAGCTCTACTATTGGATGAGATGTGACTGCTGACTAGTTCTTCTTGTTCCTCTTCATTTGGTTTTGTGCAGCAACAACAACAACAATAACTATAATGATAACAAACAGAGAAGAAGATGACGAGATTTATTTTCTGTATGGTCTTCTCTTTTCAACGCATTTTTCTGTTCTTCTCTCTTGTGATAATAAATTGGCCACGAAGATATTTTCTCATTTAAGGGGCGTACAAACTGAAGGATTATCGACCGGTTGGATTTTCTTTTTCTACACAATAAATGTTTTTTTTTTGTTTTTTGCTCGAAACTATGAGCAGCGTAAGATTTATTAAAAAGGCGCAAAAAGTGTTTTCGCAAGCAAAAATTTTCCTTTCTGATTAATGTCAGCCAAAACGGGTTTAGTTGAATCATAATTTGTTGCTTTTTGCCGTTTAAAGAGCGGGAAATCATAAAACAATATTAACTAATTAGTTCTGAAATCAAATTTTTTTTGTTTTGCCATCTGCTAGGATGGAGAAGAAGGAAGAAGGAGGATGACTGCATAGGTAGTGCTTTAAGAGGCAATTAATTATCATGGGTTTGGCCGATGTTACTTATGAAACTATCCCACATGTGTATGGTAAAGGAGCTAGGTTTGCATATTTTGAAATTGGAGGCTGAATATGTCCTCTGATGATGCATTGGACTAAAGGCACCCATAATAAAAAACTTGGGCTTCCTTCAAATAACTAACAAAACGGGAAAGAATCTTTTTCCTGATGCTTTCGTGTGTGGATTAATGGCTCCTACGATAACGATAACAGAATGTTTCGTAATGAAAACCAACGTAGGTAGTCGGAGTAATTCAATCTTTACGCTTTTCTTTGATAATTTGTTGACATTCAAACATTATTTGCCATTACAACACTTTTAGTATGGACTCCAGCCACCCATTTAGCGTACACTGAGCCCTAAAAGTGAGTAAACACCACAGAAATAATTCATTTTCTTAGGATAGCGAGAAAAGTAAATGAGAATAGTCGAATAAATTTCCAAAAATAAAAACGTTCATTTATTACTTATAAAATGTTAAAACAAAAACAATTCATGATAAAGGAACTTTTTTATACTTAAGAACAAAACTGTTTTATACTTAAGAACAAAAGTGTTGACTCACTTATGGCGCTCAGTGTATATCGTAATATTTATATCCATGAGCGTAAGGACCTACAGTTTATATCGACTCTAAACGGCAGACTTGGGAAACCTTTCTCGACAATTATGTAGTCTCAGAGCTTTTTTCCAGAAAAAAAATTTTATCTTCATTTTCTTTTCTTTTTCAAGATGCTCAGCTCATCTCGTAAGCCAATTCACTACCCACTGAACTACGGTGATCACAATCTTAATTCGTTGAAATACTTTAGGCAGTTCATGTTATGTTTCATCCATCGAAAGTTCCTTTTCTGGGACAGCTAGGGACATTGGTTATCACACAAATTCTTGTGTTTGGCAAACCAGTTCTTAAACTGCACAAATTAAAACATTTAACACTTCAGACCACATGGATGATGTGTATGAGCTGGCGTTGTGCATTGTTTTCGTTTTCGCCAAACCTGGCTAAAGGTGGTTAAGCTGGTCGTTTAGGCAACTTATTGAACACTTTAAAACCTTCTTGATTATCGGTCCTGGTTTTATTCACTGTTTATGTTGGTGAATTGAAAGTTGATTACCACAGTTTTCATTGAATGTGGTCACCAGTAAAGTTCCTGTTTGAAAAATGCTAATTTTGTTGCTATCCGGTAGGGATTCGAAGGAAAAAATTCGCTTACTAAGGATTTTTCGATCTAGTTTTCATATTTTGAAAAGTTTTAAAGATATAACGCCTCAAGTGATATTCGATTGATGACTTGCTGCGTAGAATTCTGAATAAATTACATCGGAATTCTATCGATTGCGGCAACGGTGTCGGTGATGGGTGTCCAAACAACCCCAATTGATTGTGTTCATTAAAGTTTCAGCAGATTTCTGGCAAAAACCCTGAGAGAAAATAAAATTGCCATGAAAACTTTCTCAAAAATCTGTCTTTCCGAGTCGACTTTAAACAGTAGGTCCCGCCACTCATTTATGAAATTAACACACACAACATAAGTAGTGTGAGAATCTAGGTCGTGATCTGAAGACTGAAGGGTTGTAATGACCGATTATATATGTATGTATGTATGATATAGTTCTTGTAGGAACTATTTAATCATATTTACTAAAGGATTCATATGACAGATGAGGTTCTAATCGAAGTAATGCTTACCTTATTTGTCACCAAAGTATGAAGTCTGGTCTAAACAATTTCCAGTGTCTTTACAAAATTTTAAATGGTGTATGATTGGTTGTTGCACTTTTAGATTCATAGTTACGGCTCAGATTTTCGTGTTTTTTGACTCACGATACCTGAAGAAAAACATTTAAATACTCAGAGTCGAATTGCGATCTTGAGCTTATGAGCTTGGAGTTTTTCTTGATGGCGGGGGCGTTGATAACGATTCAAAAGCCGAAAACTATTATGGACTTTGCTTGCCCAGCACTATGTAGACTCAAAAGCAAACATATCTTCGACATTAAAAGCACATTTAATTCAGATAAAAATTCCTATAAAAAAAATTTGAACCAATTTTTCCACAATCAAGTATTCTTTATTGCTGTAAAATCATATGAAATTGCCAGTAGTTCTTAGAATTTATGGTCTTATGACTACATTATCCACAGAATATAAATATTGGAGTGGAATTATTTTATTTCATATTTTTTTTGCTATTGAAGACACACACATAAATTTTATGATTTCAAAATCTATCTACAAGTATTCATTTTTTTATATTTACTTTTCTTTCAATATTGTTTTAATTTTTTTTTAATATTTTTTATTGCACATGAAACACTGAACATTACTTTTATTGCGTCAAATAAATGTTTCAATACTTGTTAAACTATGTATGAAGAAGAGACCTCTCTCTTCTATGCCAAAAAGAAGGGCAAATAAAACTAAAACGGCGGCGATGTCTAATACATTTAAAAACAAAAAATAAACAAAAAAAAGAATTATTTAAACAATTCAAATATTGGGTATGAAATAATGTTGGTTTTTTCCCCACACCCTTATGACTGGAAAATAAAAAAAAACAGACCAAAAAAAAATTGATGTTGAAAAAAAACTCTAATCAATAACACAGTCATTGAATAATTTATCATTGAAAGAATTTTATTTTATACTAGAAAATGTACAATAACAACACCAATAACAACGTTTTACTACTGCTGCTGCTAAACTGACAACAACAACAACCGCAATGATAGCGACAACGACGACATTAGCAACATCAACTAGAACAAATCCACTACACGGGCCAATACAACGACACAAATCGTAAATGTTCGTAGAACAGCGACATCAATAGCAGCATGGTTGGCAGTTCTGTAAAATAATGAATTCATTGAATATTTTCGAAGGGGATTTAAAAACTTTAAAAATTTAACTAAAAACCAAAGAGTTGGTAATGCCAGCGAATAAAAAGGAATTAAAAGAAGGAAATACGATAGCATGCTAATAAAATTTTAGGATTAAAGACGATTATGATTTATGAAAACGTCATTTATCCATTAAATGGAATCTGATACCACCACCATCATCATTCAAGCATTCGTACAAAAATTAAAGCTTCATCTGTTAATGCTTGATTGACAAAGGTGTAAAGACTTACGAAATTTTCTTCCAGAAACGTATTTGAGATCATGATTATTGAATCAGAATTCTTAAGATATACTGAATTTCATAAGCAATTTTGCATGTGCAGTCCCTAGTGGATTATCATGTTTTCATAGAAACTGAATCAAAAACTATGTGATATGAAAAAAAGTATGACGGAATAGTTCCGCTTATGTCTGAAGACACACTCCGAGCCAATAGTAGGCTGATTTCGTGTTCTCCTGATTATAGGATCTAAAGCTAATCGCAGGAGGTAGAATGGCGGTTAAAGTGACTAGTAGTAGCAGTTAAGCGTTTGTAATCACAAACCTGTAAAATCTAGTCTTATATCCGAATGAAAGCTAACAAATTTGCATCATTGCTAAATAAAAACAATCCAACATATATTCACGGTGACAAGCGAAACCGAAATGATGATTTAGACGAAAGGAATAGTGGAGACGCTTAGATGTCTCCTCAAGTTTCGATAGGTAATCCGGACTCGGATATAAACATGGAGAGGCCAAAGGGTCAAAAGGACTCCACTCCGAAGTAATACCACCGTAGTTCCGGAGTGGGCACGAACAAGTCCACAGGAGACGAGGGGGGATTTAGTGGGTGAGGGCCCCACACACGGAGGATGTGACGACTTCCTCTATGGTGTGGTTAGGTACATTTACCCCTCCTGAGTGAAAAAAAAAACATATTCACGGAGATCATTATTCCTTTTCAAAAGTTAATGACAAATCTATCTTCCCATCATCTGCTACAGTAGGTTGAGCACCTACTTAGCTGGAAAAACTGAATCGCTTGCTATTTCTATTGCCGATAGGATTGTGTCCAGACTTTGGTAATAACCGTTTACTAGAATATGTTAAGTTTTCATCTTCTGAATGTTTAAAGTAAAGTAGAGTGGACTTTATATTCCTTTGATGGTGCTACTCGTTTTGTTATACTACAGTCCCTATACTGTCTCCCACTTAATGCTCAGTAAAGAAAAAGGTAGCGTAGTTTAGGAGATAGTGTGTGAGCTTCTTAAAAGTGAGGCTGTAGTTCAAATCCCACCCTACACATCTTGAACTAAACGAAATATGAAGAAATATTTCTTCGATGATTTCCACTCAGCAGTTTTCTGGTCAAAAAATTGTAGAGTAAAATAAAATTGCCATGAAAAGTTTCTGAAAAATTTGTCGCTCGAAGTCGCCCTTAAATTGTAGGTCCTGCCACTCATGAATAAAATTAACGCGCACAACATAAGTGGTGTGAGAAGTTAAGTTGGAATTCTGACTAAAGGGTTGTAGTGTAGGTTTTTCTTTTCTCAATCAATTCATTCCTTTAAATCACTTTGTATGCGCAGTGCAAAATGTATCCCAAATGATAACCAAGCATAGAGTATAACAGACGCAAAATTGTGAAAAAAAGTGCCACAAAAGAGCAAAGAAAAAGTACCAGTAAAAGAACCTCCAATTTAGAAAATAATCCACAATAAAAAGAATTAAAAAGAAATGTAATGCACATGAATAAATACGTGTATCTACATATCTATCTGGTGGTGGTAGCAGCAGATATACAGAATAAATACATTTTTTTTTGTATGATTGTGAGTGACTGCCAAATACGAGTACACTTACCATACCATAACTGCTGGTTGCTTGGATACTGTATACGATGGAAAACGTACAAAACAAACGATTTTTTTGTTTTTCTTTCCCCCATTTTACCTCAATGGCAATGAGGGCTAAAAACGGCAACAGCAACAACAAAACTAACAATAGAGAACAACGTTGTTCTACAGAAAGAAAAGCAGAATTTTCATCACAATCATTCTTTTTTTTTTTGGTTTTTTTTTGTTTTCAAGCTATGGCAAGAGAAAATCAACAGAAAATAGTAAAAAACGAGAGAAAACGAGAAAAAAATAAAATTAAGCACCTGCCTGCCCGCACAATATACGATAAAAAAAAAGAGGAATCAACCCCTTCTAACATCACCCTCTTCTCCCTATCACTGCTTCAGCTTAAAAACGCCATCAAATATATGCAGTAGAGGAGACGACTCTACGGAATGCCTAGATGAAATCATAGAAAAAATTGTTGGTATAATGAAGCAGAGAGCAATAAAACCGAAAATGACTAAAAGGCATCCCAAATACAATTAAGGGGGGGGGCGACAAAAGTGAGGTGTAAAATGAACACATACATACGAAGGCAGAAAAAATCAATAATTTTCTAAAGAGTCCATAATAAAAACAACAACAACAAACTGAAAGAGAAACAAGGTTGAATAAGATAAATTTACCTTGTCAAGGTGGGTAGTTGGGTAAGGGTATAGGCAGTGTTAGAGTAGATATAGGCAAAGGTAGTTAAAGATTTTAAAGGTGTTTTAACAGCGTATTGATTTTATATATGAAAAGTACCAAATAGTTAGTATGCTATGGGTTACAGAGCCCATTTTCCCAGTGTTTCAAGATTAACGTGACCTTTAACGTGGATAGCTTTTATCACAGTTCACGCAGTGATTGATTTGGTAAATGAAAAGCAGGTCAATCTTTGATTTATAAATTCGTAGTACATATCTTAGAGATCATGAACTCGCCGTAGTCTAGTAAGTAGTGCCATGGCTTATTAGACGCAAGACCTCGGTTCAAATCCCAGGTCAGACATCAAAACGAAATATGAAAAACAAATATTTCTTCGGCGACTTCCATTCAGCAGATTTCTGGCAAAAACTCAGAGAGTAAATAAAATTGCCATGAAAAGTTTCTCAAAAATTTGTCGTTCGACTTTAAATTGCAGTCCCGCCAGTCATGTATAAAATTAATGCACACAACATAAATGGTGTGAGAAACTAGGTCGTAAACCTGACTAAAGGGTTGTAATGACCAATTATGTATGTATGTATCTTAGAGGTCAAGAGATAAAATTTAAAACTTATTCCCAGGTTCCTTATACCAATAGAAAAATTATGATCAAGTACCTCTGCAACTCTTACTTTTTTCTCTACCTTACTTTGGTTACAAATTTCTATGTAAGGAAAAAATTAAAAAACTTTTTATATAAGTCAGGGTCGATATGGCCGGCCAAACGCTATCAGCAACTGTATGGATTACTTAGATCAAATCGTATGATCTTTGTAAACAATGAACTGCTCAAGCAACATATGTAGACGCCGTATTGACAACGAAGCTTCTGAAGGGACAAGTCTTGATGCGAGCTGCAAGACAAATCTAAATGAAATGTACCCGTAAAGCTCTATGTTCCGCATAGAAACCAAAGTTGTCTTTATTTATATGCCATGCGAAGTCTTTTCAGTATGTTAGACTAGAAACACTTTGATGGCCGATCACTGTATTCTTTTAAAGAACAATGAAAGCAAATATTTTTTTATGAATGGGAATTCCCCCTACCACCATGCTTAATCATGAGTTAAGTCTGTTAAGATAAAAAACGAATTACGTGCAATCCTTCAAGCCATTTCGAGAACTTGGATTATGCGGCTGATATTTGTCTTACACTCGCAAAAGATCTGCAATATGCAAGCAAATATAGAAGACTTGGAAGGATAAGAGCTGTTCGACTTGAGATAAATATCAAGATAACCAAAACCAGGGGAATTAACAACGTCAGCACCGATAACATTAGGCTATAAGGCCAACTGGTTGAGTACGGAGAATGCCAGTTACAATGAACAGACGTAAATAACAGGTCAACTAAAGCCATAGCGGCATATGTTCGATCTTATTCAATATAGAGAAACTCACAAAAGTCTAGACGTACCAAGCTTAGAATATGCAACGAATTTGGAAAGTCAATTTTGCTGTAAGCAAATGAACCCTGGATAGTTTCAAACGAACATCACGCAAAAACTTTTGGAATTCGTCAACAAATGCTTTAAAATCGCATGCAGGATATTCTTTCTTAATAACATCAGCAAAATGGATCTCTAGAACCTTATCAAGCTTCAAGAAGTTGTGGCCGACTAAAAAGCATCTGGCGACGTACGATACGCCCCGAACTAGGACAGAGCAATCTTATTTAGGAAGACATGGAAATAACAACAGCAAACTGTGTAAGATGGAAAGGCTTTGTGGAAGCCATAGCCATAAAATAATTTTTTTTACTTCCTATCTAGAAAGTCACTAGTAGGCGGTGTGTTGGCTTATTAGACGTGAGGCTACGGTTCAAACCGCGGGTCAGACATCTCCAACAAAAAGAAATGCGAAAAAATATTCTTTTCGGCGATTTCCGGCAAAAACTCTGAGAGTAAATAAAATTGCCATGAAAAGTTTCTCAAAAATTCGCCGTTCGGAGACGACTTAAAACTGTAAGCCCTGCCACTCATGTGTAAACTTAACACACACAACATAAGTAGTGGGAGAAGCTACGTCACAATTCTGACTAAATGTAAATATGTATGTAGAAACATGCATCTGCACAAATTAAATAAAATATCTCAACAAATACGCTCTCAACTGCTCGGTCTAAAAACAACAGGCTAATTTGATAAGATTAATTCGCTTAATATTTACAAAAACCAGCACCCTGAGCTAAAACACATGCTCCAGTTACTTAAATGAAATCAGTTCCACATGTAAAATATTTACAAAAGAAAAGAGTGATTAATTTTTATTTAAAATAGGGTTATAGGCGTACCAATTTTTCTTTACCTCTTCTGCCATTAGCACCTTTACAAAACAAACCTAAAAACAAAAAGAAAAAAAATGGACTCCTAAAGGTGGAAATTTTCTTCTTTTCTTTTTTTGTTGTGCAGAGTGATATCAAGTCTTATTGGATTTTATGTGGAATCGTAGTCTTTTTTTTCTTTTTTTGGGTGCGTTTTATTTGGATAATAATTTTTCGCTTTTTTATCATTCGTTTTCATTTATTTTTTGGTCTTAACAGCAGAGGAGAGACTCAACGTGTCAGATAAGTTTCAATGACATTTTCGCTTTTATTTTATCTCTGTTCAAAGATTATTTACTGATTGACAATCCTTTGTTTTGCTTTAATTTTTTTTTGTTTTTTGTTTTTAATGAAATTAATGTTCTTGTTTTTGTTTGTTTTGTTTTTATTTTATTATTGATTCCGCTTTAAACTCGTTCAATCATAGCCATTGTGCGTCATAAAAAAAAAACATAAAATTCTCCTTAAGATTTCCACTGAAGCTGAAAGGTATCGGTAATCGATTTATTTTATATGGTCTTTCACCTCCCAAAAAATAATGAAATTATTAACAAAATAATGAACAAATTTGATAACAAAATAAAAAATTAAAAAAATATTTTTGATGACCTAAAAAAAACCCTGAAAGAGAAGAAAAAGAAGTGATTAAATTCGATAACAAATTATCGAAAAATTAATTCGTTGGAGTTAAATAAATCTCTCGGTGGTAAAAAATCAAAAGTTTCTTCCAAAGAAAACCACACATACACCCAACTAAACATTCATTCATTCATCTAACCATCCATCTTCATTAGTTGGATGAATAAGTCAAAGTACATACATATGAATGAACAAATGAGTGAAGAAATAATAAAATAAGTACGCGTAGTTGTCTGTTTATTTGTTTATAATTATTTTTCTGTTGCCTCTTAAAAACCAAATAACATTAGTAGCCACAACAACAACAACAAAAAAGAAATGAAAATGGCTTTAAAAAAATTTCTTCTTCATTGGCCAACATTTGGTGGCCGGTTGGACGGACGGTTGGACTGTTGTATTGTTTTTCGGTTTAAACTTCTCTTTTAATTTGTTTATGCTGAGCATAAACAAGACGTTGAATGAACAGAAATAATCATAAAAAATATTTTTATCGTAAAATAAGTAACAGAAAACCGTTTAGAGTCTGAAAATGAAAAAATACTGGATTTTTTTAATTAAGCATTATTGTACTATGGGACGATGAAGGATAATATTTGCAACAAATTTGGGTAGGAGATATCGGCTTTATGAAGACTGCTTCATGTCATTTGTTTAAATAAATTTATCTTATCTTAAAAAACAAGTACAAAAAAGACTTTTAGGACCTTAACCACAAATGACGTTTTAATATAGCAGTTGTTCCTTGTATAGTTTCATACCGAGATTGATGAGGTGGTCGAATAGGTGGTCGATTTGGTAGTCGAATAGGTGGTCGAATAGGTGGTTGAATAGGTCGTCGAATATGTGGTCGAATAGGTCGTCGATTATGTAGGTGGTCGAATAGGTGGTCAAATAGGTGGTCAAATAGGTGGTCAAATAAGTGGTCGAATAGGTGGTCGAATAGGTGGTCGAATAGGTGGTCGAATAGGTGGTCGAATAGGTGGTCGAATAGGTGGTGGAATAGGCGGTTGAATAAGTAGTCGAATAGGTGGACGAATAGCTGGTTGAATAAGTAGTCGAATTACCTATTCGAATATGTGGTTGAATAATTAGTCGAATAGGTTGTCGAATAGATAGTCGAATAGGTGGTTGAATAGGTGGTCGATTAGGTAGTCGAATAGGTGGTCGAATAGGTAGTCGAATAGGTGGTTGAATAAGTAGTCGAATAGGTGGTCGAATACGTGGTCGAATAGGTGGTCGAATAGGTCGTCGAATATGTGGTCGAATAGGTCGTCGATTATGTAGGTGGTCGAATAGGTGGTCAAATAGGTGGTCGAATGGGTGGTCGGTATGAAATTTGGTCACCGCTGGAAGTTATAATAGGTAGGACAATTTTGAAAACCATAAAATTGATGTATTTTGCGAAACACATTTCTCATGCCGTGCAAATTTTGATAATGAAATTTGATTCTCCGTTTGTTACCCTATTCGAGGGTTAATAGTAACGATTGACCCCGAAAGGGAGGTGCCACGCCCATAGTTCGTATTATATTAGTATTTGCTTTATATAGAATTTGCCGTAGTCTAGTAGATAATTTGTTGGATTATTAGGCTTGAGGCCTCGGGTCAAATGCCAGGGCGGACATCTTCAGAAAAATGAAGTGTGAAAAAAATATTTATTCGGCGTCTATCTCTCAGCAGATTTCTGGCAAAAACTTTGGGAGTAAATAAAATTGCCATGAAAAAGTTTCTCAAAAATCTGTCGTTCAGAATTGACTTTAAACTGTAGGTTCCGCCACTTGTGTAAAAAATTATCACACACAACATAAGTGGTGTGAGAAGCTAGTTCTGACTGAAGGGTTGTAATGACCAATTATGTCTGTATGCTTGTATGTATGTATATAATAACTCTAAGCACCAAAATTAATTAAGGAAAATGTAAATATCGTGTCATTTCTTTTCTAGATATGTGATCTTCACTTTGTATATGAAATGCCTTGCACTTATTGGAGATTGCCAACAGTAATGGTAAGTAAAAACCTCATCTAGGAGCCTTAAACACTTTATTCATGCATTAAAATTGGAAATCTAAAAATAAATACTTTTGCGACCCACTGTGCAACGTGTGCTTGTACATTCATTTGGTCACTCTTTTTTCTGTGATAATAATTTATACGTTTCATGCAATAAAAAATATATTTTAATGGCCAAACTCAAAGGAACACATAATAAACATACATACTGTGGTCGGATATTCATAAAAGTCTACATTTGAGTTTACCGTCTCATATGAAATTCAAAGATACATTTTCTTAAATGGGTGACAAAAACGCAAAAAGAGATACTAGATGTACATACATATGTATGTATATACGAATATGTACATACATTGGAATAAATACTGTAGATAGACAGTTGAAGTCACTTACAAAAAGAAGAAGAAAAACCAAAGGTTTTAGGTGCTGTTTTTGGTCTATGAAAGTAGGCCTACTGTTTGTATCATGGATTTTTAATTTGCTGTGGTTTTACTATATACACCAACAATAACAACAATAGCTAATGAACAAAATTTGTAAAAAAAAGAGTAGCCGTGTTTAGTTGTTGTTATTGTCGCTTATCAGTTTCTATTTACAAAATATTTGTTGTTTTTTTAAAAACCCCACTCGCAGCAAAATACACAATGTGGTGTTGTACTACAGTCTGTATGTATGTACATACAAATGTATTCAATAATTTAGTCACGTGTTTTTCATGAAGATCGTCTAAAACAACAACATACAGATGTACTTTTCATTTATAAATTTGTTGTTGTTGTTTTTTTGCTTATCACTCACTACTATTTGTACATGATGAGCCAGCCAGCCAGCCAGCCACATGTAAAATTTACACCAAAAATTGGAAAGAAAAAGAAAAAATATTTCTTAAGTAAATAAAAATTTATGAAAATTGTCAATTAAAACCGACGACTTATTTTAAGACGATTCATATGCATCTGCTTAACCCAACCGTTAGTGCCGTACGACGTGATCAGAGATTTTGATCTGAAATTTAGTTTTTGATCTCCTTTTTTCTCTATCACAAGATAAAGAATTGCCATGAGGTGATGAAAGCAATTTATGCAGAGCAATCGATCGATTTGTGTTGATAAAATTTAATGTTCATGTTAAGCAAAATATGTTTTGTTACCCATAAAATATGTGCGGAGATTTCAATCTGAAATTTTGCGAAAGTGGTTTGGGTGTCAAGGTATACTAAATACTTATAAAAGTGAAAACTTTTACAAATTTTGCTCCAGAAAAAAACTGTATTCAGGGAGATTGAATAAATAAGCTCCTACTTATTCGAATGACGTAGTTTTTAAGCGCTGTTCTTATGACTTTAAAAGTTCACATATATTTCTGGTGACATGTTGCTGAGATAATTAGCAAGTATTAGATGAATTGAAAGTGCTTTAAAGTTAAAATTTTATATAACATACTTACAGCTACAGTGTCAACTTATCTTCAGATCAGACTTCATAAGAAGTAATTCACTTAGCTAGAAGCTAGCCTTTTGAAGTCGCCGTAATCTAGTAGGTAGTGTGTTGGCTTATTGGACGTAAAGCCAGATTTCGAGCTCCAGGCCAGACATCAAGACAAAATACAAAAAGTATTTCTTCGGCGACTTCCTCTCAGCAGATTTCTGGTTTACTCTGAGAGTAAATAAAATTGCCAGGAAAAAGTTTCTCAAAAATCTGTCGTTCGGAGACAACTTAAACTGTAGGTCCCACCACTCATGTATAAAATTAACACACACAACATAAGTGGTGTAAGAAACTAGGACGTTGTACAATGGGCCTCTTCGACCTGCGGGTACTGTACTTGTCTTAATTGACAAGTACACGTCCTCTAACCTAACCTAACCTAGCTAGACATGAGACAACAGATTGGTGTTTAGGTTTTTAAAGGGAGTCTGAATTATAGACGTAAATATGTACATTGTAAAGTATGCAGCATAATGCAGCTTTTCAAAATTTGAATGAGAGCCAGGGCCAGGGCCGTGCAAGGAAAATACACAAATTAGCACAATGACATGGCTTATGTTTTCACAGGCTTCAAACGGATGTTCTACGTATTAAAGTCAGGCCAGTCCCTATATAATTTTAATTTTTTTTATTAAGTTTTTCTACGATTTGCCATTCAAGGAAGCAGCACGATTAGTTGTATGGAAAGTAAAGATTGTTACGGTTTTTTTCTTTTTTTTAAATGAGTATTTCCTGTGGATTCATGGATTGCAATTCGAAATAAAGGATTTTGTTTACTTTTACTCAATTTATAAATTTCGCTAAACGATCCTTTTATTAAAAGTATCAAAATTCAAAATTTCATAGTGTACGAGTATGAACCTCGCTCTTTTTACTACAACGCACTAGCAACTTTAACTTTTACTCTATGTATACTTCATTTGTTTCCAATCTGGCAACTTCTAGAACCAGTTGTTTGGCTCTACTCTTTGGGTGTTCACGCTTTCCTGGCGTGTGTCTCCACTGGAAATACTCATAATTACTTCTACAGAAGCTGTAAGACTAGGAAAAAAGAGGCTGTGGACTCCTATTCATGTTCGCTGTCATTGTCCGGCTCAGGGGTACCGCGGGAGAAGTATAATTCTTGGACACTCAGAATTTAGGCACGAAATATGTCTAGCCAATGGTGATTTGAGAAAAGTTCACACCTTCACAACGCTCTCGGAATAGTTGAGAGATACCAACTCGTATATCGCGTTACAACAGGACCTTACAGGTCCCAAGTAAGCTGTTCCTAATGAGGCGGCTGTCAGTTTAATCTAATTTTCGTCGTGTTTCTATTTGTATTTGTTATTGTAATTTGATTGTTGTTTATCTCTATACTGTTCTTTATTATCGTGATTTTTGAGTTTTGTTCTTTCTGTCTTCATAACAATATAAACAAACCTAACCACCGCGGATCAATTGCCACATTGAACCGGGCCATGAATTGAAACAAGTAACTTCATTCTGTTGTCTGTGGATATTCTTTATACTTGCACACATAATTAACTAGTCATTACAACTCTTCAGTCAAGTTCCTCCTTCTAGCTTCTCACACCACTTCTGTTGTGTGTGTTAATTTTATACATGAGTGGCGGGATCTACAATGTAAAGTCGACTCCGAACGACAGATTTTTGAGAAATTTTTCACGGCAATTTCATTTCTCCAGAAATTTTCTGAGAGTAAGTCTCTGAAGAATTTGGTTTTGCTGGAGAAGTCTGACCTGGAGTTTGAACCGTGGCCTCACGTGTTTAATTTAACAATACACTACCCACTATAATACAGTGAATTTTTTTAGAGTCAGTCAGTGTTTATAAGCCACATAAATTTTAAAAAGTCTTGAACGTGCAAAATATGTGGAGAGTGCAAAATATGCCGGCACAATTGGTAAAAATATGAAAAAAATATGTTTATATGCATAAAATATGCTTTTGCACGTTGCATGCAATGTTATTGCACGATTATACCTGCCCTTAACAATAAAAGGGCAAATAAACAGGATGAGATATCTTTAGGTACCGTGGTAATCAGAGATTTATTTAATCGGATAGAGGAGTACGCCGGATGGTGGACCTAATACAAGTGCAATGATATACAGTCACACAGATAATTATACGTACCCCCCTAAAAATCATTTTTTTTAAAATGATAATATATGGACAAGTCAACTGATTTTTTCGCCAAATTTTTTGTTTTCCGTCACAGCCGAAAAAAATAATATTTATTCTCATCACTAAATATTACATTCGCCCAAAAATTCGTTGACTTGTCCATATATTATTGGGCGAATTCCAATCGTAGCTTTTTTCTCGACACTCGGCTGCGGAAACCGTTCTTTCACAAAACACTTCGAACTGTTTCGGAATGCACAATAACACTGTGATCACTTTCCGCGGTATTTCGTATTTCTACGGCTGTAGTCCTAGGATTTTTATCCACAACACATATTATATACCGGGCTACCCTTGGAGAAATTATATATGAAATATACGTCGTATGTTTAATTTTCTGTGGTGCCATATTGGTTTTAAGCAAACTGCAGTCACAAATTCATAGATTTTGGGAATCTTTTTTCTTTATTTAAGTAAATGTGTCGTTACAGACGCTAATGTAAAAAAATTTTAGATAAGAAGTTCATTACTTTAAAAAAAAATTATTTTTAGGGGGGGTGTACGTATAATTATCTGTGTGACTGTACGTTAAAGTAATTAACTGTTTAGGGCTGTAGAACTTCATGGACTGGTAGTCTTCCCTTACATACATAAGTGGTCATTACAACCCTTCAGTCAGGATTACGACCTAGTTTCTCACACCACTTATGTTGCGTGTGTTAAATTTATCATGAGTGGTGGAACCTACAATTTAAAGTCGGCTCCGAACGACAGATTTTTGAGAAACTTTTTCATGGCAATTTTTATTTACTCTCAGAGTTTTTGCCAGAAATCTGCTGAGAGGAAGTCGCTGAAGAAATACTTTTTGGATTTTGTTTTGATGTTTGGCCTGGAGTTCGAACCCTGGCTTTACGTCTAATAAGGCAACACAGTATCTACTAGACTACGGTGACCTCAGTCTTCCCTTATCACCTGCAAATACTGAAAGCGAGGTAAATATATGAAGACCGGGAATCCGACCGCTGATGCTAAAACATGCCATGTCATGTTGGCTTTCAGTTAACAAAACAACAAAACGCACTACCAAAACAATAAAAAAAATTTAAACAACTTGATTACATAAAAGAAAAAGAGAATGATAATATAAAATGAAAACTAATCAGGCATTAAGTTTAAGCATTTCCTACTTCCGATTAAGGATTCGAATTACATGATGTTTCTTTTGAACTGCAAAAAAACAACGTTTTTTTCCTGGCCGGGACTATTGCGGCTCATTACCAAACAAAACCACACACATAAACTGTGCCATAATGCACACGAAGCTAATAATACCTGTTCAGTACATCCATCCAAACAGCCAGCCAGCCAGCCGTCTGTCCATCTATCTACTCATATAACAATATGAGTGATGATGACGTCTTTTTTGCTTCTTTCTTCATTTCTACTCTTTTACAGCAAAATGTATTCCAGTTGATTAAGCACTTTTATCCAGATCAAGCAAGAATAAAAAACATAAAGAAATAAAACAACAACAACATCAAGTATTTCATAAAATTCTTCTTTATTGAAGTCAAGTATGGTAAGAAGCTTCAGTTACATTTTGAAACTCAGGTGGTTGAAAAAGCATACATACTATACGTGTGGCTGTGGCTAAAGTAGGGGATGCAATTTGTTGGAATGTAATTCGATGCCAGACATTGATCCTCAAAGTGATCTGTTTACACCGTTTCATTCTTTAAATGGACAGCAAGAAAAAAGATACCAACTTTTTTTCATTTCATTTAAATTCTCATTTGGAGTTTCAGTTGAGACAACTTCTGTTGAAAACGAAAAAAGTGAAGTTATGGTGTAGTGGTGAGTGTATGACAGGTGTGCACCAGGATGGATAGATGCTCTTGAACTAAATGTGTGGCATTGCAATGCAATGAAGAAAGGATGCATGCACCTTTCTGCAACTGTGCGTTTTTCTGTAAAAGTAAAAACAACGTCATCGTTAAGGGTTGTCTTTTCACTACTGATCACTGAAGTGTAGAATTTGTTTTTCTTCTTCTGTTGCATCTTGAAGATCTTTTTTGTAACATTTTTTTGTTTGTTTGTTTATTTGTAGTATTTTTTTTGTTGATATTCTGTTTGGCCACCGGTTATTCAACTGTTACTTTTAGTTTAGGGTCATTCCAGAGTTTTTTTCTTTGAATATTTTTTTAATTAAAAGGAAATTGAAGTAAAAAAAGAGATCATTGATCTGCTGCTCAGATGTCATTGTACTGAAGAGAAGAAGTTGGAGTTTTTTTTTATAGAATTTCTAAAGTGTGAAAATAGCTGCATATCTCTAACAGAGCTGGGAAATGTTCAGTTTTCTATTAATCTTGAAGTTCACCTCTAAAAATAACCATATCGTGTGGGCTTAGAACAATTGTTTGACATTTCAGTGCCCGAATACCATACGCTTCTGTTAATCTAACGCTTCCAACTCATCGAAGCCGTCCATCTGGCGCTGACGGAATTCATAACTGTATTGTCAATTATTAACTCGCAGGTATTTAAAGGGATTCCCTAAGTAAAGGATTCATAAGAGAGATCGATGCGTAAACCATTAAACCCATTGCCAGCACCTATATGTGTGCGTCTGGTTTAAGGCCCGCCAAGGAAGAGGGAGCAATGGTAAGTTTTATATTGTAAACGTTTCAAAGTGCTTAAATTCAACTGTAGCATAAATAATATGTAATAGCATAATTATAGGAAATAATGCTATGAGTAGTATATTAGTAGCAAAATTAAGTCCTATGACAGTAGCATTATTATATGCTATTGGTTGTAGCGGTAGCTTTATTAATTGCACTGTCAGTACCAAATTTAAGCGCAATCGGTAATAGCAACAACATTTTTGTGTCATATCTTGCCAGTCTATTCCCTCTGTAGTTACCAGGAGTATGATTGTGTCCCAGGTATACATATAATATGAATATAGTACCGTTTTGTTATTCGTTTAGATGTGGAGTTCATTACATCGGAATTCTGTGCTTTAAGAGTCATCTGGCTATTATAAAATAGGGGAATATATCTTCCTTCTTCCAGTGAACCAATCTCACCGATCCCTATAAAATTTCGTGACCTAAATACGTACATAATTAGACATTACAACTCATCAGTATGTAGTGTGTGTTAATTTCATCAAAAAGTGGTGGGACCTACAGTTTAAAGTAGCCTCCGAACGCCAGATTTTTCAGAAACTTTTCATGGCAATTTTAGTTACACGCAGAGTTTTTGCCACAAATCTGCTGATCAGAAGTCGCCGAAGAAATATTTTTTCATACTTCGTTTAGTCGGAACTGGGGCTTGAATCATGGCCTCACGTCTAAAAAGCCAATATACTACCTACTATACTATTGTGGTTACACCCACCTACAGTCCATTTAGTTTGGAAAATCTGTAAAAATCTGAACAGAGTAGTTAACCTAGTGTATTGTCACTGGCCTGGATGTCCTGAACTTCCCTGAGAAGTCATATCGTGGTATCATATAGTCAGTGCTTCCTTTAGTTCCGAACTCGATGCAATACTTCTAAGAATAATGACAACCTTAGTCTGCGGATGGTGCCAATGTTGTTGGCTGACAAGTGTTCATTACATTTTCAAGTGACGAAAAAGGTGGTACATGTGTGCTGAGTTTTCAATACCAGCAAGATGTATTTCGTTTCGTATGAAATCCTAAAACAGAATACAATCTTTGTGTATCGGTGCATGCCGGTGAACGAGCTTTCTTCGAGAATTATTGATCGCAATACATAAATCGATCGCCCAGAAATAGATGGATCGACTATTGTATATTTTTTTAAAAATTTTGAATTCAATTACTCCACCAAAAAAACGATTCATCTTCAATTGTCTTTTCTATTTCCTAACCTAACTGATAAAGCAAGCCAAACCCCCAATAAATATTATTTTAATAATCATTTTAGTTATTTATTGAGTAACGGTCGTAAAAATATTTTTGTTTCGTTATTTTCTAATAAAAAAAAAATTAAAAAAATAATGAAAATAAAACATCATTGAATTTTAAGAAACCTTACAACTATTTACCGAAAGAGAGACAGACATACATACAGACCATACTGCAGTCCATCAGCCAAGCACTAAAGCACGCTTGATATCCAATAGATACACAAGACGCGATCACACGATCGTATAAACAAATAAAAACAATACAACGCGTGTGGGTTGCATTACCAATGAAGTGCGGCACAGCATTTTAATGGCGACACTTTTTGTTCGATTTCGTGAATGCAGACATTTGAGGCCAAAACCATCAACCCAACATCATCCAACAATGAGACACACAGATACATACATACGCAGCGCATACACTGCAACTGTGAAACAAGACTTGCGGTATCGGATCACAAGTTAAAGAAAAAAACAAATATTGTTGGAATCCATGAAGGGCACACAATTGTTTTTAATCACAATTATACAAGAACAACAACAACAACAATATGAATTCAAAAAAGATAGATAAAACGGTATGACTTTGTATCTCAAAACAATCACCAATAAGACAGTGAATGTTTAAATACTTATTTTTTTTTTCAATATCGGCAATAAAGAAAAAGAACCAGAGGTGTTTTAAGGACAACCCGGTTGGTATAACATTAAGTTCTGTGGAAAATTATTTTATTTATAACAATACAATTACAAATTATATTATAATTAACACGTGTGGTGTGATTAAGACACAACTCATTTGACGACAAGGGCACTTAGATATGTTATGGCTTAAAAGAAGTCAATTGACACCTAAGTGCCTAAGCTGGCACCACAATCTATTCAGCTAGTACTGCTGTATGACGTTTATTCGCCGTTAAAGTGTAATTGAACCAAGTTTGTTTTTAAAACATGGGCCTTTTAAAAATTAGGTGGCAATTGGAGCTCTTTACTGATAAATAAAATGAAATCGGCGCTATATCCTCCCCATATATTCTATTTTCTGTCACTTTACATACAAAACATTAATTCGACAATAGTTGTGGTAACGACATCTCCAAGAAAACAAAATACGAAAAATAATTTTTTCGGCTACTTTCTCTGAGCAGATTACTGGCAACAACTCTGAGAGTAAATAAAATTGCCAAGAAAAAGTTTCTCAAAAATCTGTCATTCGGAGTCGATCATGTATAAAATTAATACAGCATACATACATAAGTGGTGTGACAAGCTACGTCACAATCCTGATTGAAAGGTTGTATTGACCAATTATGTATGTATGGTTACTGATAGCTTATAGGCAAATTCTATGAAAAATTAAAGACCTGAATCGTAAGTAAATATTAAGAGATCTTTTAAGACAGGCGCCTTTGTTTAGGAAAACCGTTTCGCGTTGGTCAGAACTTTTTCATTTCCAAAAGGACTTTCGAGTCAGGGCCAAAAAATAATTCTGGTTCTTTGATAGTAGCCAATGAGACCGTATTAACTCGATGTGAAATTATATTGCAATATACATATATATATGCTATGCTACTAAGGTTCCAGAGTGGACCAAAGACCTGCAACAAAATTCTTCTCTCGTAACCTGTGATTAGCTTATAATTTTGATCTTCTGCTGCCTTGGTAATATCAATATGCAGCGATATTTCTTCGATAGAATTGACCTCCAGTCAAGCTGAGCTCCTATACTTCGTTAAAATTGTCAAAAATGTTAATGCATGTATCTTTTGCGGTTAATACTTACTCACTTAATTAATAATTACAACTCTTTTAGCAGGATTACAATCTGGGTGGTCACACCACCCATGTTGTGTGTGTTAATTTTATGCTTAAAGTCAATTCCGAACGACAGATTTTAAGCATGTTTTCATGACAATTTTATTTACTCTCAGAGTTATTGCCAGAAGGCTGTTGAGAGGAACTCACCGATTAAATATTTGATTTCATATTTCGTTTCGTTTAAGATCTCTGGCCTGGATAAGTTCGATTTTCTTTTACAAAATACATATATTTAATGCAATTGTCTTATGCTTGTTGATAAATATACTAAAGGGCTTATAATCTATCAGTAATCGGTCAATGCCTGAAGCTCACACATAATTCCGTAAGAATTAAACTGGACGTCAAGTGTTTCAGAATATTGGGAAATAATTCTTCCAAAAATTGTGTTGTTATGTTAGATGCGCGTCAAATCACGTCATCTATTTAGAACTACATGTTGCCAATAATCAGCAACAATTGCCTAAACACAGTTATCAACACACTACAGTATCATAATCTGCTTATGGAAACCGTTTTACTAGCTGCATTTTTGCAGAAAGATTTCTCAATGATACAATCAGACCAAATTGCTCACTACACAAAAAAGACAAGAGAGATGTAAAGTTTGCTATGTGTGTGCAGATAAATTCAAATTTAACTAGCAAAGACATCAACCAAAAAATTTAACAGTGCTTGTTAAAGTTAACAGAGCAATGTTAAGTGGTTAACAGAAAATCCGAAAAATAGCCAAGGAATAAATCTCTCAAATATACCTAAAATGGGACTTGCTACAGATATCCCACTATATACAAATTGTAGCCTAAGGTGTCCCTAATGAAACCCAATAAGTGGTATATCCCAAATAATTTTGGTACTTGAGATATCGGGATGGACGGATACCTTAGGGACACCTTAGGCTACAATTTATATATAGTGGGATATCTGCAGCAAGTCCCATTTTAGGTACATTTGGATGATTTTTTCCTTGACTATTTTTTGAATTTTCTGTTAACCACTTAACATTGCTCTGTTAACCTTAACATTAGCTCTGTTAAATTTTTTTATTTTTGTCTTTGCTAGTTAAATTTGAATTTATGTTCACACACATAAGTTTGCTCTACATAATTAATTTGATAACATGATACCGAATTTTCGAGGGTTCGATCACAGCCATTCTTGAAGCCTCATGATTACTGCTCCCCCAGAGTGAGTGAAACTAATAACGAGAAATAGTAGACAATTGTTCACCACTATATCCAACACTTGTTCACAGAGAACATTATGTCAAGTCATTGACAAATGAGAACCTTATTATCATTGGTCCCCTGCTATAGTATACTAACCACCTATTTGGCTTAAAAAAATTCGCTAAAAAATAATGAAAGGATAATTGTGATGCTTTTTAACATCCCACTTAAGGGAACGTTTAAAGTATATTTATAAGTTAAAGATAATAAGATCATAAAACCTGGGTTTTTGCTACGTGTGACCAGTATGAGAGAGCCAATAAATACTTCCAAAAACGTGGTTTAATATGTGTAAAAAATACTAAAGGTCAAAGGTCATATACATATAAATTGAATCGAAATATTGTATAAATTAAAAATAAATGTTTTTGCAATTTATTTTAAAGCACTACGCTTTGGAATTCGTGATAAATAAAATTCCATATATTTTTTACACAAATTTGAATTTGTATTAGGAATTTAACTCTTCTTAGTCACTAGAATGTCTTCTATATTATTTAATTATCGAAGTATTTGAAAAGTTATCGATTCCATTTAATCATATTTACCAAATATTAAGCAATATTTTCTTAAACAGTTTCAGTTGAAAAGAAAGTCTTGCGATGAAGACTTGAAAACCTTAACGATTATTTTTATCCAGCCGCAGCAACAATAACAACATTAACGGACGTTACTTTTTTTTTGTCGTCTACAAGTCATTTTGTTTTGTGTGTGTGTGTGTGCGTATTTTTTCGAAATTCCAATTTCATAAAATCGATTCCATACGATTGATGGTCAATAACGATGCGACAAATGCCATCCATCTATGGCAGCAGCATAAAAATGTGATTGAATGAGTGAGTGAGTGTGCGAGTCGAGTGAATGTGTGAATGAATGTATGCCATGGTATGCTACTGTATGTAGTAGTTGAGCATGCGCTATGGTATTCATGTGTACTCGTCTCTCGGCATGTATTTGCAGTTCGTGTGTCAATTTTTCATCCGCTATCAGACTGCTGCCATCGCCATAGCTGTGGATGGGGCTGCGGCTGCGGCTGCGGCTCGGGCAAAGCTGGCTGGTTGGCTGTTTGGTTGGCTGTATGGTAAATATTTATTGAGGCTTTCAAGTCTTTGGTTTTATGCTCAATGCTTGCTTAAACTCTCTGTATGTATGCCATTATGAGTATGTTTGTATTTTTTCTTTGGTCCGACACCTGATGAATCTTTAATGAATGTTGCTTGGGGCCAAACAATGTTGGAAGAAGCTTCGCTTACAAGAAAACAACAAAATAAACGCACATCCATAAACAATAATCGAAAACGCAATTTTTCAATGTGGTATGCCTGCCTCCACGCACATATATTTTTTTTTTATTTTTTTTTATTATCGATTGCTAAGTTATGTACCGCAAGTATATCTGTGTGTGTATGTGTGTGTGTGTATGTCATAAGTATTTGGTATTGGAAAAATACCAATACTTATTGAGCAGTAGCATTAAACGCTAAGCAACCATTTTGATGTCAAGATTTTCTTTTGAATTTTGTCTCCTCTTTGGGTGTATTTTTCTCTTTTTTCGCTTTGGGGTCTACAGCATTTGATGTTGGATTTTTATTGAAACTATTGATGGCGTTCGATTACACTTAAAGAAATCAATTGATTTGGCTTAACAAACTAAGAAGTCACCAGTATTGTTTGAAGAATTATAAGCTCGTTCGAGTTTGCTAAACGCTAAAAGTGTATACAGAATAATTTATTGCAGAATATCCAGCCATTTTTAAACGTTATAACTGAGATGGAATTTGATGCCACACGAACTGAAGTCCATATAATGGAATGGATATCGCATTTTAGAAATGTAGGTTCGGGTGGCAATGTGGTTCATTCTTGTAATGTTTCATTCATAAAACGATGGAGATGGAATGTTTATAGAGAATCAAAGGTCATAATGTTAAAGTTTATTAATAAATCTGCTAGAAGGTGTACAATTTATTAAAAATCGATAACATTGGCATGGTAATTGTGTACCAATTCTAGCAGGTTAATGCAAGAATGTTGTTCTCCGTGGTTCATTGTGGAAAATAGTCCAATTTAGCATTTTTCTATTTCGTGAATAAATTCCCAATCGATATTTTGTTGTTTGGTAAACTCTGTGGTGCGTTGCATGCCTGGCTAAACAAAGTTAACGTTTCTCAACACAATTAATGGGGAACGCGGTGGTATAGCGCAGCCAAGATTCATATCACGGTAGAAACTGAAAAATGTTCATCAGAATTTTCAAATTTGAAAAATTAAAAGGCTTTACATCTGTACATCCATGAAGTCTCTGGAATCTATTCCTCGCAGAGATGATAACATCAACAACGAACAGCATGGGAAGCAAAAAGTTCCTTGCTTTAATACCCGGTACATGTTTACAGACAGCGTTGTCGCACAGTGGGCACACTGTGAGCAGCTGGAAGACTTCTTCCATGAAACTAAAGTAAAATAATTAAAATAATAAGAAGAGTTGGTAATATGCTTTGTCGTAGTAATATGCCACCAAAATGACCTAAAAGGAGAATAGATTTTTTAATGCTAATTCACATTCATATCCATTCACGTAAAAATAGGTTCCGTTTGAAAATATTAAAATTTTTTGAAAATTTTATAACTGCTAGGTAGGTAGGATGGAGTGATAGCTTTGATTACCAAAGCTCACTTGATTACACATAGCGGCCCTTTGTGACGCCACTGGTAAGCCTAGTCCCTGGACTAACCGAATACCACTAAACTAATCGAAGAAGTTGGTCAGCGCAGGGACTGCACTTATTAAACATGCGATTGATTTCGTAAGATTCTTCGTGTGACTAGAAGCATGCCCAACGGCTACAGACGTATTCCAATTTATAAATTTGTATTTTGAGTTACATCAGAGACTAAAAGTCGTCTGTTTTTGCATTTTTTACCCGTTTATTTATTAAAATCTGAAAACAGAGAAGAATTTTTTAAACAAGAAACGATTTAATGCAAAAGAAACTCAATCTTTATAACCCAGTAGTATACATAATTGGTCATTATAATCCTCTTGTCAGCATTACGACCTAATTTCTCACACCGCTTATATTGTGTGTGAGTCGCGAGGTACCTACAGTTTATAGTCGATTCCGAATGACAAATTTTTGACATACTTTTTCTTGGCAATTTTATTTACTATGAGAATTAATGCCAGAAATCTGCCCATGAAATATTCTTTCATACTTCGTTTAGTTGGAGTTGCCTGACCTGAAGTTTGAACCGAGGCCTCACACTACCTACTAGACTAGGGCAACTAGTCAATGAAGTAGTATAACTACATTTATAAATTATTGTTTTTTTGTTATCGATACTAAATTTTTCTTAAAGTGTATATGTACGCATATCTTTCTGAAGACTCCACCCGTCTGCGTATAACACTCCTCTATTGGAATCATAAAATATAAAAAATGTGTTTTTTTTAAATAAAAATTTCAAAGAAGAAACAAAATCGAAGATATCCAAAATTGAAAGCGTGTGTATCAAAAATATTTCGTATCTTATTGACTAGTTTTTTTTTTCTTTTTTTGTTACTTTGTCCGCCCAAGTGATGTCTGTCCAAAAGCTCTTTCATCCGCCTGTCTGTCCATACTTTCTGTATGAAATGTTTTGCCTTCACAGTTATAAGTTCAATGCGGTGGTGGTGTTTGGTGGTGGTGGCATTCGATATGCTAATGAATCTCTCATACGCATATTTGGAAATCATAAAGAAATATTTTTTGTGACAAAAAACTAAAAATTTTATGAAAAAAGAAAAAAACGAAAAGAAATTTATTGTCATGCCACCATAATTTTAGTTGGAATAATAAAAAAAAAATTAAAAACCATTGACAAACGTTGCTTTATGAAGTGAGAGCTTAAGATCTAAAATTTTTTTCTGCTTTTTTTTTTGTCTTTTCCTTCAATAAAAAATTATGATTTAGAGAAATTTATTGAAAAGAAATGAAATGAAATGAATGTCTGGTCTTAAGGTAATGAATATTGGCTAAATTATGGTCATGCAGTTTAATGAACTTTATTTGACGAAAGAGTATTAATGAGTAGAAACCAATCACGAAGATTGATTTTGAGAAAGTTTCAACGCTGACCCAAATATTTCATGGCCTAAACTGAAAACTATTGTCAAGAATGAATTCTTTTACGTTACATTAACCCACATAAACTTGTTGAATTGATTTCGTTAGGCCTTCAGTCTCCGGATGATGATGTTTTTTAATCTTAAGTCAACAGGAAGATGTTGTTTTTGAGAAAAAAAAAAAACAAAAAAAAACATTTTAACTCGTAACTAAGATTTTTATGACAAACTTTACTGTTCCGGTGTATGAATTTTAAGTGATGCCAAAATGTCAACAACAACAACAACAATGACAACAACGAAATGAAACATTATTTCTGTTGTTGATGTGATAAAAATCTTGTGATTCACACTTCAAAGAAAAGTCGACTGTGGAAAAAACGCCACAAAAAAACGAAAACGAAACAAAAGACCTGATAATAAAACTTAAGATGAAAGAAAACCGAGCCGTCGAACTCTCTATACTACTCTAGTTTAAATAATCAACAACAACAACAATAATAAATAGCAAATAAAAGAAAAACGCAGAGACAGAGCCAAAAAAAAGGGAAAAGAAATTGTTTTTAAACAAGTTAACAAGTTAAACTAAATGTTAGCCAACATCATCAGCAACAACAACAATAACAAAATAAACTAAAACAAAAGAGCTCCATAAACTTATGAGCTGGAAAATGTTTATATTTGAAGGCAGATGACACACATGACAATCATACGCAAATACCGGACCAGGCCAGACCAGACAACATCGGAGAACAAATGCTAAAAAAAAATTAAAAAACATCAGCAACAGATACTTTAATTTGTACATGTTTAAAGCGTTAAATCTCGCGCTTACTAACGTTTACATTATAGGAACAACAAGTTAAAAACCAAAGAGGAAGACGCACCTTTTGACGCACGTTTCACACTAACTGTCATACGAACTGAATTTATTTAATATTCGCATCCGTTGTGTTTTTCTATTTCGGATATACAACTTAAAATAATGAATTGTTAAAAGTAGGTTATTAAACAATAGGTTCTTAAACAAAAACAAAGTTATGAGGCAAAAGGCCTCATTCATGGAAAATATAAACTCCTTAGATTATGGGAATAAAACTCAGACGGAAAAATATTTGAAAGAAAAATTTTTAGTAAACGGTCCGCCAAATAACTTTTTTTTTTTAAATGCTTTAAAAAAAAACTACTGAATATTTTCTCAAATTTCTTTTTTTATTTGAAAGTACAATCCTTCCGGTTAATAATGCAAAATAATTTCATTCAAATGGCTGCCTCGGCTGGCCATGCAGTAGACTACACGATCGTTCCAATTTTTAAGCACATTATCGATTGTGTGCAGCTGTATTTCACCAATGGCTTCACGAATATTGTCCTTTAAAGCGTCAATTGTCTCTGGCTTGTCGGCGTAACACTTATCTTTGACGGCACCCCACAAATAATAGGCCAACGGTGTCAATTCGCAGCTCCGAGGTGCCCAAACGACATCAACTCTGCGGCTGATAATGCGATCTTCAAAAACAGGGCGCAAAACATCGAGTGTAGCTGCGGCTGTGTGGCACGTAGCGTCGTCCTGATGAAACCAAATGTTGCCAATATCCTCCTCTTAAATTTTTGTGAACAAATTGGTTCAACATGGCCCGATAACGATCGCCATTGACTGTAATGGCCACTCCTTGTTCATTTTCGAAGAAAAATGGCCCAATTATGCCTCTGGACCAAAATCCGCACCAAACAGTGACTCGTTTTGATTGCGTCGGCTTTTCAATGTATGCGTGCGGGGTTTCTGTGCCTCAAATGCGAAAATTTTGCTTGTTTACATACCCGCCAAGATCAAAATGAGCTTCATCTGAAAGGATGATTCTTTTTGCCAAAATCGGCATCTAATGTAAGTCGATCGCATACCCATGAGCTAAGTGTTGCCATTCACGAAATAAGCGCTAGTTGAAAAAAAAGTTAGATGACGGACCCGATAATTGTCAGAGCACTAGTATAATAGCGATCACTTAGTGGAGCATTGGCAACCATTCAAAGCAAAAAGAGGTGTGTCATTAATCGATAGAAATAACATCTGCAAATTATGCGATTCCATAGTTTTTCAATACACCCAATAGAAGGTATTATTGCTGTAGACCTTATCCATTACTTTGCCCTCATTTCTAATATTATTACTCTTCCGCTGCGTCATTCCTAGTACCACATCCAAATACCTTAATTTTCCCCTCTCCCAAGAACAGTTGGAAGGGATTTGCTGCCGATAGCTTTTTTAATTTCTTTTCGTGAACCTAAGTAACCTTAAGGGTTGTCACAAAACACCTCTCAACTCAACTTATTACGTTTTTGTTTTGTTTCAGAATAACAAGATTACCATTTGTTCGGAGTACTACATCTAAATACCCAAATTTTTTAAAGGATTTTCTTTCGACAATTTTTTTAATTCATTTTCGAATCTTCCACACTCTTCTTTGCTTCAGTATAACAGGATGAGGAATTTTCTTTATTGTGTTTTACTCTTCCTCAAGAGATGGCTGTCAGTTGTTGAGATCACCCTCTTTGGCGAGTCAGTAGAAAGGGGCCTACCTGCCTGCATAGATTATTTAAGAAGTGGAGTTTTTAAAATTCGTATTCGAAGCCTTGTAGACATTTTTCATTCATTCATTTCATTACACTAGTTCATTAGTGTATTCATTTATTTAAAGGACGCTATAATACTACAGCTACTTAATATCGAATAGCTTGTCTCCAGTTCGTTTTTCATTAAATTTTAATTCATAAGGAAGATTTACCTCAAGTTATTCTTCCTCAAAAAGACTACCTACTTTCTTAGCCTTAAAAATTTCCAGTTTTTAAGGTAATACATGCTGAGGCCAGAATTATTAGGGAATCTAATATTGCCTAGCTGGACATTATCATACTTTCCGATAATCCGGCGGATATCAAAGCACTGAATTCAAACGTGGTGAACTTCAAGACGGCGTAGGTTAGGTTAGGTTAGGTTAGGTTAGAGGACGTGTACTTGTCAATTAAGACAAGTACAGTACCCGGAGGTCGAATTGACCCATTGTACAACGTCCTAGTTTCTCACACCACTTATGTTGTGTGTTAATTTTATACATGAGTGGTGGGACCTACAGTTTAAAGTCGACTGCGAACGACAGATATTTTATTTATTGAGAAACTACTGAGAGGAAGTCGCCGAAAAAATACTTTTTGTAGTTTGTCTTTGATGCCTGGCCTGGGGCTTGAACCCAGGCTTTTGCGTCTAATAAGCCAAAACACTACCTACTAGACTACGGCGACTTCAAGACGGTGTACGTCTGTCTAACATATGTATATCAATGAGAAAGCATAATAATATGATGGCCATATCATATGGGTACTATAACACAGTGATACTGTAGATCAGAAGAACTAGCCAAGCATCGAACTTTCCGATGAATGCGCAACTTTAGGAATCCATCTAAAAACATCCAAACTTATAATTGACACTGTCAGGCATTACCAGTTTGAGTCGTTTTATCAGAAGCTTCGTGTGGTCTGGGACTAGGGAATAACGGTAAATTGCCGTATCACAGTGGACTCTATATGACTGAACTGTATTTATCCAAAGAAGTTGCATTGACAGCCACCTCTATCTACTTTGATAATGAACTTTCCTTAAATAGTTTCTTAATTGTGTGGGTGAACAGCAATCTGAGTTCTTTCTTCATTCCCTTTTTCATTTTCCAAGCTGCATACATGTATTACATCGTCTTTGGGGACTCCGTTATACCATCTAAAGACAACAAAGTTGTCAAAACTATTCCATTAATGAAACATAGAATCAGTTCCATAAAATTAACTTGCAACGTATCTGTCTCATCTAAAATTCTACATACACCAATAAGAGAAAATTTATTCTTTGAAGGCTCTGTTTGAAAAATATTCGCGTCTTTATAATTCTCTTTAATCATTTACGATTATTAGTTTAACGACCATGTGTGTGTGTAACCCATTATATTTTTGTAGAAAGATCATGACGATCATAATAATGCTGATGACAGCGATGGCGATGTGTTGAGTTAAAAGTGCCACCATATGAGGAAATCTTTTTCATTCTTTTTTTTTTGTTTCTTTATTTATGGAAAACAAGTTAAAAACATTTAAACCACCGCTAAGAACATACAAAATAAACAAGTTAAGACGTTAAAACTTTAAAAGGCTACTGTTTTCTTCTTTATTTTAATGAGTTAAAGTGGAGAGTTACTCGAAAATAATAAAGAAATCACCATCACCCCATCACTATCACCATCAACGGCACCATTCACCATTCACCAAATGGAGTCAGCGAAACGTTCTTCTTTTTTTTCTTCTTGTTGTCGTTCACATTTTAAAGACCGTTTAACGACCTTTTCTTCATGCGCATATGGTATGTTCTTTCGATGATGTTTGACATTGGGCCCTATTTTAATCTTGTTTTTCTTTTGTTTATTGCCATGATGTGTGTAAATAATCTGTTTTTCTGTCGTTTTTTTTTTGGTTCTTTACGTTTTTGAACTTGTCCGAATTATGGCCAAACAACACCTTTGTGTTGTTGTAGCTCCTATAACTACAAGATACAATACAATCTTGGTAACATTTTTGTTGTTGTTATTTGTTGTTTCTGTTGCTGTTGTTCTTTCATTTGTTTTCTTTTATTGTACAACCTGTGATGTTAATGTTTTAATTTAATTATGACAAGTTACGAAGAGATTTATAAACTGCTACTTAATAATACAAGAACACACACATATACTTACCTACTCTTATAACAACACAACACACATACTTGTATGGCTGCTTTAGTTACTATTCGTAATGGTAACGAATGTTATAGAAGACAGTTTCATTCATTCATTCAATCTTTCAGTCATGTATACAATTCAATTTTTTAACTGCAACTACACTGAGAGAAATTATTATTAAAATTTGAAATCGAATTCGTGTTCATTTATGTGAGGGAAGATAAATTCGAATTTAAAAACCAAAGACGCAAATTCACACTTTTGGCAGCGCCACTTCTTCCCTCTAACAGGGTAAACATTGTTATTAACAGAGCACTGTTAACTTTTAAACAGTGACAATAAGTAGATTAGTCTTTTACTTTGCAATTATTGCAGACTATTGGCATAAAAAATAATTCTCATTATGATCATTATTATTTGTGAACAAAAGTGTTGAAATGTAAATGATGGTTGGTGGGGAAATTTTCTTAACTCTCAAAATTATTCCCGCTATTCCACTACCACGGTTCGAAAGAGGACCCTCTGGATTACCATTTGCATATTGTCTGTATGGTGTACTATTCCTTATATGTTCCAAAATGGCCACTGATCTTCTAGAGAATTTCCAAGCAAAAAATCATATTTCCAAAGCCAATTTTCTTATTATATAAGCAGCCTTGAAACCTTCTTTTCAATAAGGTATGTTACTCATAGACCTGGAGTATTTCCCAAAATTGGCTCCTAAACAAGTGGGCTTGTTCAGGTGGATACTGTTAAATAGCTAACAGTGCTCTGTTAAGGGCAAATTTTGTTCTGTTAAGAGGAAATTTTGCTTTGCTAGCACCAAATGTGGAGCTGCTAAAATTTATGGTTTGCGTCTTGGATTTTCAAATTCGAATCTTCACACACATTGTTCATTTTCATATTAAAGAATCTAAGTGAGTTAGGCTAGGTTAGAGGACGTGTACTTGCCAATAAAGACAAGTACAGTACCCGGAGGTCGAATGGACCCATTGTACATCTAAGTGAGTTTCTAGAGCCGAAAATTGATGTAAAGAGCTATTGAATCTTTTAGGCCTTATATGTATATATTCTTATATTTTACGATGCTTTAAGAAGCGTAAGGTTGTACTATAATGGTAGAAATAGGTTCTGTTTGGTTCACATGCCTTAGTCACACCTTTTCAATTGGGAGGAACACCAACTTAAAATTTAGTAAAATTTTGTCATTCCCACTAAAGGCTGCTTATGTTAACCACATGTAAGATAAACGTCCCCTTCTTCCATTAGGCAATGGGCTCAATCCTACTACTAGGTTGCTCGTAAATCTTCTACTACTTACATACATAATTTTGGTCATTACAACCCTTCAGTTAGGATTACGACCTAGCTTCTCGTACCACTTATGTTGTGTGTGTTAATTTTATACATGAGTGCCGAGATCTACAGTTTAAAGTCGACTCCGAACGACAGTTTTTTGAGAAACTTTTCATGGCAATTTTATTTAAATCTCAGAGTTTTTGCCAGAAATCTGCTGAGAGGAAGTCGCCGAAGAAATATTTTTTTTTCATATTTCGTTTTGCTTGAGATGTCTGACCTGGGGTTTGAACCATGGCCTTACGTCTGATAAACCATCATACTAGCTACTTGATTACGGCGACGTTTCTTCTTTTTATTATTTCGATTTCTGTAGGTTATTGATTGGAATATTGAATAGAATTCTTTGCTTGAAAAGTTTGAAACTTCTTTTGTGGTTCTTATTTATAAAGACTTAAGCCTGCTGCATGTTGAGAGAAGTGAATTTTATATTGGATTTGAATATCGTTCATTTAACGATCTGGCAACGATCAGAAAGCATCGATTGACCATAATCATTCGAAAATTTGAAAGGTTTTCTCTAAGTACATGCCAACATTGTCGTTTTTGGTATTATGTTGAATGCTATTAATGATCTGCCTAATGATCTTGGTCTGTCGTGAAGACCCGGTTTTGATTACATAAGACGTGGTCGGGACCTGTTTTTATAATTTTTCGAAAATTTATATTAAAAATCATTCAATTAATCAAATGTTCTTTAGTGATTTCCGGACAAGTTTTCGATCATCTGAAATCGCTTATCTTACAGGATTGATACTCTGAAAAGAGATGGATAAGATTACAGTTCCTTATACCTATTCTATATTCTGGTCATTGGAAACATACGGTACTGCTTATCTCTTTAGAATGGATATGCACATTCACAGTATATTTGTTCAATCAAAGCGACTACCTTCCGATTTTTTTCTCACAGTGTAGGTTTTCTTTTCCATTAACAACACTATAATGTACCTTACAACACTCACTGCTGGTCAAGATTTGGTGGGAATATTATTTAATTTCTCAGCTTTTTTCTGTTCAGTATCTGTTTCGTTTTTTTTGCGTTTTCTGGGTCATACAGACTCATAAGTTTGTAAATTTTTTTTCCTTGTTTGTATTTGTTTTTGCTATTGTTTTTGTTGTACTAATAAACCCAGTAGTAGTTATATGAATGACATTTAATTTAAGCCGTTAAAGAGGTACTTGTTACACTTAATGTACGATAATGTTTAATAACCACCAAAGTTGTTGTACACGGTCCGGTCTTCTTGTGTGTTGCAAAAGACACTGTCATCTTTGAAAATCTCGTTTTTGGATTTTATGGGAACACTTAAGTGTTCATATACAATATATTTTTTATAGCATCTCTACTTTTTTTTTGTTTTTATTTTTGTGTTGTCTGTAACATTTTGAAAAACCTGGGAGGTCAGTGGACAGGAAAGAAGTTGAATATTTCGTTGCGTTTTGTATTTTTTTTTCGTTTCTACAAATTTTATCTCAAAGTTATGAAGGTCAAATGAGACTGTTTCTTGAAAGTGTGGTTAATTTTTTTTTGTTAAGTTGAATTGACATTTTTTAGGAATATAAGTACATATACATATATATTCATATTAAATATGACAATGATATGTAGATAACGGGTGATTTTTTAGCTATTATCTTTTTGGCAACACTGGTTTAAACAGCTCACGCACGTTTCGTGTTTTGTTTCACGGTCAAACATCTTCAGTTTGGTCTATAATTTAATCATGAATCGTCTTACAAACGAACAACGTTAAGAAAGTTCATCGCGAGCTTCTTCCATTTTATGGTCAGTTTAATCGACCCACTATGTTGTGACTAAATTTCGCACCAAATTTACATTGTTGGACATTAAACTACCAACACGCAGCAATTGGGCCTCTGTTACTCAACAACGTGGAAATTTTTGCGGAAGGATTTAGGTGTGAAGCCTTTCAAAATACAGCTGGTGCAAGAATTGAAGCCGAACGACCTATCACAACGCAGAATTTTTGGTGAACGGGCTCTTGGAAAGTTGGCCGAAGATCCACTTCTTTATCGAAAAATTCTGTTCAGCGACGAAGCTCATTTTTGGCTCAATAGATACGTAAGTAAGCAAAATTGTCGATTTTGGAGTGAAGATCAGCCAGAAGCATTGCTAAAGCTACCAATGCATCCAGAAAAAGTCACAGTTTGGTGCGTTTTATGGGCTGGTGGCATCATTGGACCGTACTTCTTCAAAGATGCTGCGAATCGTAATCGAATGATATCCAACTTTTTTTGCCCGAAATGCAAGAGCTTGACTTCCATGACATGTGGTTTCAACAAGACGGTGCCACATGCCACACAGCACGCGTAACAATGGACTTATTGAGAGGCGAGTTCGGTGAACATTTTATTTCACGTTCAGGACCGGCCAATTGGTCTTTAAACTATTTTTTGTGGGGCTATGTTAAAGCACATGTCTATACAGACAAGCCCGCTTCAATTGACGCATTGGAAGACAACATTGAAGCATTTATTCGTGAGATACTGGCCGAAATATTGGAAAGAGCATGCCAAAATTGGACTAAGCGGATGGACCATTTGAGGCGCAGTTGCGGTCAATATTTGCATGAAATAATCTTCAAACATTAAATTATATGGACCGTACTATCGATTCAAATAAAGATTTCATTCATTTTTCTGAATTTTATGTGTTTTTTTTTTTTTGAACAATTTTCCTATAGCTCTTAAAAAATCACCCATTATATATACATTAGTAGATATGAACAATTTAAATTTTAATCAGTATAAATAAACTCTGAAATAAAAATTGTATTTCTTTGATGGGTGGTGTGCATATACATACATACATATATTGATTTAAAATTTTTGAAATATGAAAATCTTTTCATCAAATTTTCTTTGATGGCAAGAAAAATGTCTAAACATAGAAAAATAAAAATAAAAAGAAAAAATAGTTATTGCTACATGACTTCGGATGGAGATTTATTTAAAAAGAGAGGCACCAACTCTTTTTTATTCTATTAAACGTTTTAGGCCTTAGGTTCTGTATTTTGTTATAGTTTTATAAAGCTAAGTCTAGTAAGTAGTGAGGCCACGGCTCAAACCCTAGGTCAGACACCTCCAACAAAACGAAATATGAAAAAATATTTCTTCGGCGACTTCCTCTCAGCAGATTTCTGGCAAAACCTTTGAGAGTAAAATAAAATTGCCATGAAAAGTTTCTCAAATATTTGTCGTTCGGAGTCGACTTTAAACTGTAGGTTCCGCCACTCATGTATAAAATTAACACACACAACATAAATAATGTGAGAAGCTATGTTGTAATCTTTACTTAAGCGTGGTAATAACCAATTATGTATGTATTCAAACTAAGTAGACCATTGTTCTACTGTAACAGGTCCTAGAGTTAACTTTTCTGATTCTTTCTCAAGAACCTTTTGACCACGTTCTTCGTAAAGTTTAACTCCTCTCTTATATCGTTAGTGTCGTGACTGGCGCCATTACCAGAAGTTTCTGTCTATAGCGACTACTTTTATTAGCGAATAATGATCTGTAATAACAGATTCTTGTGCAAGTTTAGTCCAGTTTTATTTCTTAATAACAGCGACTTCTATCACAAAACTAACTTAAAACAAAGTTCAAAATATCAATATTCTATCGAGCAATACGGAGAGTATTTGATCTAAATATTCAATTTCATATCATGGATAAAGTTAACACACATAAGATGGGTGGTGTGAGAAGTTGGCTTGTTACCCAGACTAAAGGGTTGCAATGACAATTTATCTAATAATTCCAGATGTATTGCATGAAAACTTCAATTGCCTCCTTACATAGAGAATATTTGTGAAATATTGTGACTACTAAGAGATATTTCTTACTAAGGAGATATTTTTTAATTCGTGATATTAACAAAGCGAGACAACTTTTTATGAGATGAGACGCGGTAATGGTTATTGTGATAGATTGATTCAAACTCGAAAATATGATAATGTTTTCGTTACGGCTTTAAAAGCTTCAATCTACCTTCTAATAATCCATCAACAGGGAACTCTATTGAAAGTACAGACGGAGCCAACTTTTGGCAAAAATTCAATATGACAAGCCAATCAATATATTTTTCAAACGTTTCTAAGCAATGATAGATGACATACCTGGCATTCTAGAACCTGTCTGCTTTTCAATCATATACTTAGCTAGTCAAACTTGTTTAATGGAAGCAAAACAGAGTAAACATATTAAAAATAATCTGAGGAAATGCTTTGTGACAGCGCTAACGCTAGTCACTTCCGTAGCTACAAATTTTTGGTAAAATTTTCAATTTTCAAATGTGTAAGTTGCAGTAATATAAGGGTTAAATGTAATTATTGTGTGACCTTAGATGAATATTATAGTCTCAAAATCATTGTTTCTAAACAATATTTATATTTTCTGATATGATTTTATATCATCTGCATATACTTCAGAATGACTAAAGCCTTATTTACCGATCTATCAATGTTTTTTGGACAATTTAAAATTGTTATGGTTTTTAAGACAATGTGAATTTCATAGAAATAGAAATTAAATGACCTTCTATTCCATTTTATTGATATTTCGCTGACTAATTTTGCTTTATCTCGTTGGCTTTTTTTTTTTTTGATAATTTGGTGACAACTTTACCAAAAACACAGTAATTTGCGTTCAATTGCCACAGATAAGCACAAATTACTCGTTTAAATGCAGCATATACAGTGAGCGTCAAAAGAAACTGTACACTATGGATAAAATTCTAACAATCACCAAACACAATTTTTACCACTTAAGGAGAGTGCCCGAAAAAATTTGAAAATATTTTAAAAGTTTTTGTAATTTTTTTTTTTTTGTTTTAATTTTAAAAACTGGCAATGGAACAAATATAAATATATAAAATAAAAATAACGGTAATTTATTAATGTATATTTTTTTTTTGTGTACAGTTTCTTTTGATGCCTACTGTATAAATAGAACTAAAACGGTTTTTAAACTACAATTTAAAAAAAGATTTTAAATGAATTTTATTTTGTTGGAGAAACAACAATCACAGTAAGACCGCTAAAAAATAAACCACTCGCGATACCGGAAGTTATGCTAGAAAACCAGCAACAGAAATAATAAAAACTTCCTTATACAGCCACAAACACAGTAGAAAGTTAAAAATGTAATAAAAACCGAAATTGAAAACGTACAGTAATATAAAAACCAGAGAGAGAGAGAAAAGAAAAACAAGATAAACGCATGCAACAACATCAAATAAAATTAAATCGACAAGAAAACAATTTTAAAAAAATTAATAAAAAAAAATTGTTTTTGGTTTAACGCACGAAAACGCACTGATTCATGCCAAACATTGGTTCATACATTCATTCAATCTCATTAGGTTTTCATTTTTTCTTAAAATTTTCTTTTAGGATTTGAAAGAAACAAAATATTTTTAATTTTTTGAACGCGAGCAGGATGCATTTCTGATGCATATGTTAAAGGTTAAATTTTTTTGAGGCCAAAGGTTAGTTAATGACTTATTTTATCTGTCATGGTTTTGTCTCTTACTTTGTCTCTGGGTTACAATTCTTTTGTAGTTTATTTCATCATAAAAATAAATTGTCTTGACAGTATTCAATGCTTTTTTATTCTTGAATTAAATTAATTTTAAAATGTATTCGTAATTTAAACTTAAACTCGGTACGTGAGAATACATTGCCTACCAATTGATCTTCTATTGTACAGAGCATTAGAAAGAACACATTTAATTCATTTCTTAAGTTTATGTAACGAAATTGTTTCTTTCCATGATGTTTTTGATTTTTCATTTGCATTTTTAATTCGTTTGCATTTTTAATTTTTCTCTAAAGTTTCTAATGTGTTTCCAAGCCAAGACACATGGAAAGAAACAGAAAAAATCACAAAGAAGAATAGAATAGAATTGAATTGACAATAGAAATAATTTTATACAATACTTAACCTCATTGATACTCGAATTCCTCATTAGTTTTCCTGTAATTCTATTACCTCTTCTCGGTATTTTGCTTGTGTTCGCTTTTATTAGAGAAAAACATTCCAGAAGTAATAATTTGAAAATATTTTCAAATAAATGCTTTTAAATGATTTTTAATACTCCAGAGGGGCCTCCAGTTCAACAACAACAGTTTAATATACAGTGATTAGAGTTAAGTAGGCTGCAATTCAAATGATTTTTCATATGAAACCGTATTTTAATAAGAATTTTGCAGCATTAAGCTAGAGTAACGTTATTTCACTGGCAGACTTAAAAGTTGTTAAATCAACGTTTGCTGTATAAGTTTCGAAATTTCGAAAGTTATGAAGTGATACATTTTGAGGCACATAATCCGGTTACGTGAAGTCGCCGTAGTCTAGTAGGTAGTGTGTTGGCTTATTAGAAGTAAAGCCAGGGTTGGAGCCCCAGGCCAGGCATCAAAAACAAAATACAAAAAGTATTTCTTCGGCGACTTCCTCTCAGCAGATTTCTGGCAAAAACTCTGAAAGTAAATAAAATTGCCATGAAGAAGTTTCTCAAAAATCTGTCGTTCGGAGTCGACTTTAAACTGTAGGTCATGCCACTCATGTATAAAATTAACACACACAACATAAGTGGTGTGAGAAACTAGGTCGTAATCCTGACTGAAGGGTTGTAATGACCAATTATGTATGTATGTATGTAATCCGGTTACGTAGACAGCGCTTCATTAGTGCAATGACACCAAAGTGAATAATCAGTGTTTCCATCGATTTTTGAGACATGAAGATAATGGCTCCAGCAAGACATGAACTGTCAAGAAGCATACATTCCTCTTTGTTTCTTCTAAGGAATGAAAATCTCCATTTATAGGGAGGAGGAAATTTTTTGGCAATCTTATTTGTTTTTGCATTAAGTGAAATCGAGGACATTTTTACATGCCTCTTATCAGCGAACAGCTAGTGCTATGCTCAGTTTTATTACAGGAGATAAATTATAGTCAATTGGGTTAAGTTAAGTTAGGTTAGGTGGGTGGTTAGATTGCCGTTTTCAAACAATTTCACATGGTGGCCCATATGGCCTATTTTGTTTCCCAGTATGAGGTAAGCCCCCTTATCATGATCCGTTAATGGCGGGTTTGAAGCTTACCGAGCTCTGGAAGAAACCGGCCAGTTCTCTTAGTGGCACGTTCGCCACCATGACCAGATTTTCAAACGTTCTGTCATCCAAAAACCGATGATGTCTGAAGTGTAGGGCGTTCACATAAAAGGTGTTGTACCGATTCCTTTTCATTCACATCATGGCAGCTTCTGCCGTAATCCTGGTGGGGCAGAACGAGATTGTCAGTGAAATTGCCAATAGCGCAGGGTCCTGTTAGAATTCCTTTTAAATTGAATCGATTTTATCAAAATTCAAAATCTCAACTCTCAAAATTATTCAAGTTATTCCACTACCACGGTCCGAAAGAGAACCCTATGGACTACCATTTGCATATAGTCTGCATGGCGTATTATTTCTTATAGTACGTTCCAAAATGGCCACTGATCTTCTAGAGAATTTTCATATATATTTTTAGGCCAAAAATCGATTTTTTTAAAATTGAAAATCTCGACTCACAAAACTAGTACAGTTATCCCACTACCACGGTTGGAAAGAGGACCCTCTGCACTACCATGTGTATATAGTCCGTACTATTATTTATATGTGACGTATTATTTCTTATATGTTCTAAAATGGCCACTGGTCTTCTAGAGAATTTCCAATCAAAAAATTGATGGCTTTAAAGCCAATTTTCTCAATACCATATCACTTTATATGGGACTTCTTTGCTGATTATATTAAGAGGCCGTGGAGCCTTCCTTTGAGTATGATATGGTATTCATAGGCGTAGTATTTGCCCTAAAATTAGCTTCTAAACAAGTGGGCTGGTTCAGACGGATCTGTTAAACAGCTAACAGTGGTCTGTTAACGCCTAATGTGGCGCTGCTAAAATTTATGGATTGCGTCTTGGATTTTCAAATTGGAATTTATCTTCACACACATATGTAAGCATACATAATTGATCATTACCACGGATCAATCAATCAGGATTACAACCTAGCTTCTCACACCATTTGTGTTGTGTGCGATAATTGTATGTATGAGATATTGGACCCAGAGTTTTAAATTGACTACGAACGACAGATTTTTGAAAAACTTTTTCATATCAATTTTATTTGCTCTGAGACTCTTTGCCAGAAATCGGCTGAGAGGTTAAATAAAAGGTTCTGTGGTAGATACAGAAGGATTCTAATGTCTTCTAAACCTTAGAGATAAGTAATCAATATTTTCCATCTACTCCATAGTTTGAAACATAGGCGAAAAGTTATTTTAGCTACAATCTACAATAAAATTTCAGTCAAGTTTTTAAATCCTCACAACCCTTTCAAATTGTTTAAATTTCATAATCTTTTATAAAATTCTGTAAATTAAATACGTTGTGCAAATTTGATCGCAATTGCGAAACCAACATAAATAAATAAAAAAAAAACATTTAAAATCATAGTCTTTGTTTTCTTAGTGACTCTGTTTAATACGCAAATCAATCAGACGATTTTTGCGATCGTTCAATGTCTTCATTTCAGTTTTTTTGTTTTTATTTTTATTTCTGTTTCTTTTTTTCTTTAGCCTTACGGTATTGTTTTTAGTTGTTTTAATTTATTTCTTATTAAATTTTGTTGTTTTTCTCTTTTTATTTTTATTTTAAATTTTTTGTTTGTTTTTCTTATGGCCGAAGTATCATGTAAATAATGCCTGATGGTGTTGCATAGGCCAATAAATATTTGCATAAATCAGCAATTGATTTTTATTTTTAAACAACAGAAACAACAACAACGACTAAAACAACAGCAGCAATAATTAAGAAATAAAAAAAATAAGACTGAAAATCAACAGCAGCGAGCGAGCCCATTAAATATCATCAGACACAATCAAACTTGTACATTTCAAAGTTACTTCGGCAATCAATCGATCGATCGATCGATCAATCCGCTCACTCACTGATTTGCATTTGATCACATGTGCATAAATTTTAAAAAACTTGAACCAATTGTTGCTGAACTCAAGTGCAGTGTTTTGAAAGAATGCATTCAAAAATGTATGATGTAAACTTGAGAGTAGAATTTGAAAATATTTTTGATTTTTTGATTTCAATTGTTGATCTTACTAACCGACCATTGGTATTCGGATTTGTATTTTATTTATATTTGATTCTGTGAAGATGATTAAAAAGCATTTACTGTTCAGCTATTATATCAACTGTAAGAAAAAGTGTCCTCATGTTAATGCTTTAAAGCAGAATATTAGAGATTTAAGACCGTCGACCCCATTCTATTATATATTGCTATTATTATATTGCTTTGGAACTAGAAAATAGATAATAAGAGGACTGGAAGGGAAAGAGGAAGAGGCTAACGGCTATTCGGTTTGAATATTTTTATATTCTTAACGACAGGAAACATTTTTGTGCAAGAAAACTGTTCTGTATACGGAGATTTCGGTCTGAGAACGCATGCTCCTTGCATTGCATGAACGATGGCCAGATTAATCGAATATGAATTGATGTCTTCTACATGATAATACTATGATCAGGCCTATCGAATATGAATTGATGTCTTCTACATGACAGACTACGTAAAAGTATGCGATTTGCGAGGACATATCCCTCCAGCATATACAGTTCAAGGCACCGGCGTTTTCATGAGAGTTTTATTAAAAGTTCGGTCGGATGTAATTGATGTAAACAGTAATGCGGCCCCTAGATGTTGCGACTGGTTGTACAACTTTATTATTTGATACAAAAAATTGTTATGTTGAATGGCTGGTTGATTGTCGCTTGGTTGAAGATCAAAAAATTTTGATTTTCTTACAACCGATGACCAATACGTTGCTACCATAAAAATTATTAAGTAAATTTACTTGAAAAATAGAAATGCGTGAAGAAGACGACCAACCGTTGATTCAACACGTTGCACAACTAATCGCAACCTATAAAACCCGCTTAAGGGATGTGAAATTCTTTTTAAACCGACTTAAGAAAAACGCATTTCCTTCGACGCTGTAAAAGTTTGGTGCTTTCTCCAAACATCGAATTGAATTTTCATGTCCAGCTTCTGATACCACAATGTTTACTACACCCATAGTTACAGACAAAGGTCTGATGAGTTAATAAACAACGTTGGGTCCTGCAGTTTAAAGTCAACGCCATTCGGAATTAGAGTGCAGATCGAATATAGGTTCAATATAAGATTAAGCCCTTGGAGGACGTTGATGTACGGTTAAGGGAATTTAAAGGAAAATTTTTTTTATTTGGTCAGTATTAGACTCAGCTTCTCACACCACTTATGTTGTGTGTGTTAATTTTATATATGAGTGGCGGGACTACATTTAAAGTCATTTTCGAACTACAGATTATTGAGAAGCTTTTCATAGCAATTTTATTTTACCCTCAGATGTTTTTGCCAGAAGACTGCTGACAAGAAGTCGCTGAAGAAATATTTGATTTCATATTTCGTTTTGCTCAGAGACTATCTATCGTGATTCGATTGTCGAAAGTACAATTGCCCGTGAACATTTCTGTCTAAGGGTGCAATAAAACTTCGTGTTAACCTACTAATGGAAGGGGCACTACGTAATCTGGTTAAAAAAAATTGATTATAAAATACTTTCAATGATTTAATTCCTTTAAGTTTCGGATTAAATGCTTTGCAAAAATCAGTGTGAATCTACTAATGGAATGCACTACGTAAACTTATTGAAAAAAAATTTTGTTTATAAATTATTTCCAATGATTTAATTCCTTTAAATGTCTGATTAAATGCTTTGTAAAAATCAGTGCAATTGGTTATTTTTTTGTTGTAATTCGAATATGGAAATATTTTTTTCTTCATTTGATCGCATGGATGAATGGTTGCTTCCATTGCAATGACTGTTTTGGCTGAGCTTATAATGGTGGCTGGCTTTTTGATTTTTATTGCTCTTTTCCTTTTATTTTTGTTGTTTTTTTTTGGCTTTACGTTCATCATTTTTAATGGAATCATATCAGCTCAATAGAATTAAAATCTTTTCGTACAATTTTCAATGATTTCTTAAGATTTTTATTGCATTTATACTGCGAGTGGCGGGCGCTATGCTTAGTAACCATGTTTTGCTACTACTGTGGCTCATGGCATATGATTTCATGTTTAACCAATGACTGGATGGATGGATAGTGTTTGTCTTCATTTTGCGGGCATGTTTACGATCATGAATAATCATAATGTTTCATAGTATGGTGGCACAGTAAAAAAGTAAAATTGCTTGTTTTGAACTTTTCGTAGGACACGCTCTCTACCCCCCTCCCCTTCTCAACTGATTTAAATGGTGACGTTGAACATTTTTTCGTAATTTTTTTTTTTTTGGATTGAAGGTGACAATAGTCGTTAACGTTGACTAAAAAACTGCGTCTATAATGAAATATTTCGTTGGCTGATTACTTGGCGGCAAGTGTCTCTCGAGTAATCACCTTTAAATGCAATGAAATATTTATGATTAACTGTGAAATGATTATTTGTTGTTTTAGTTGTTGCTTCTGCTGCAGTTGCTGTTTCTGTTTCTATTTTCATTTTATATTGTATTTTGAGTTCTTAGAGTCAGTCGCCTGTGCGCCTTGTCGTCATAATATTGAATTAAACAGATCGTCGATCGATTCAATTAGTATTCCAAACCATTGGTGAACTATAAATGTTGTTATTGCTGCTGGCCAAATGCATATTAAATTGAATTCAATGCAAAACTATGCGTATAATTTACGTATTTTTTTGCGTTTTTTTTCTTTTTAACTTATTTTTGCAAAAAAAAAAAAACAATAAAAACGAAAAAAAGTCAAGTCATTCAATCTCAGCGAACAAACAATAAATAGCTCGAGTAAATTAATGCCGTTGAATTTGGATGCTTTTCAATACTTGATGAATTTTTTTTTGTTTTTAATTCGTTTTTTTCTAATTCGTGGAATTTGAAAAAAATTTAAAAAAAATTATTCAAATTTGAGTAGAAGTGTCATTGTTTACTTAGGGGAGATTTTTCATTTTTATTTGGGGATTTTAAAATTAAAAATTTACGTGGTCCTAACGATAGATTGTGAAATTTAGGATCTGTTCCTATTTAAGTAAGTAGAAAAGTGACAGGAAAATATTTCGTCTCAAGAAAATTTGCTATGTGAAGTCCCCCAACGTTGGTAACAAAGATTTATATTACAAGAGTACACAAACGGTTTTTTTTTGCCCTAAAATTATTTATTTATTTATTATTAGTCTTAGCACAACAAGATAATAATCTTATAATTATCTTTTTGAACTTAACTGCTTTGGTAAAATATTCCAAAGACTGATGGTGTATATAAAAAACTGGCGTTGTTACAAAAGAGTCCTATTTCTGTGTTGGATAATTTTCATACCGCGGTTGGATCTAGCAAATGTAATCCTAGTAAATAAGTATATTGGCTGTTTTAGAGTAATAATCTTATGGAGGAGAATAAGGCATTTTAAATTTAATAGATTATCAAAATTAACTCCGAATATCTGGTATGAAAATTGTGATATAAGGTCTCGACGTCCCCTAATAAAAACATATCTGGCTATATTATTATAAGCCAGGTTGAGTTTTAGCTTATCATCAGTATCACAGTTTGTGAAAATTTCAGATCCGTATAAGAGAACAGGAATGAAATAGGTTTTAGCCAGTTGCATACGTATGGCAAAGGGAGTCGAATCTATAACAGCCCAAAAGTTTGTATGCATACCATAAACTTTACCAACGATGACGTTAATGTGGTTAGACCACGTTAGCCGACCATTAAAGATAATACCCAGATAGGATGCTGATTCAACAAAGTCAATTTTATTCCCCCTGATAATAATATCCGGCACAACAAATGCTCTCTTAGTTCTGGAGAGCAATAAACATTTAGATTTAGAGGGATTTATACAAAGTCCATTGGCCCTAGCCCAGTTGTAAATTTTTCGTAAATCACAGTATTAAAGCCGCTGAAAGCAATAGGCAATTAGCAGGAGAGGCTGAATTGACTATCACCAGGAAGTACTGGTACACGTATACTACAATGTCCTGCTTAATGCCTCAATCAGTTTTCTCTCTAGATCCTGAGAAGCTTTTGAAGCGTATAGTGAAGCCGCTGAGGTCAGTGAATGCATCTGCATGGTAACGGACATGCCATGTAAACAATTATGTCCTCCTCTGGTTCGTATTTACAACTTCTGTAAAAGCCATACAAAAATTCCATTTGTCTTGTAGGATAACCTAGTATGATTAGCTTCCTTTGGCACATATGCCGTCAAACAATTATAGCTCTTGGCTATTTTAATAATGTTATTAAATGTTTGAATTCAATCTAAATCACCCAATTCTATCAATTGGGTTCTCTAGGTACCGAAGTAAAAACCTCTGTCTCCGAATATCACGTAACGAATAATGACAGAAAAGATTTTTTGCCTTTTTTCATTTCCTTGTCGTTATTACAGATTCCACGATCTCTGTAATGGGCACCAAGAGATCAGTGTTCCGCTGTAACTGTTATGAAGTCCCTATTGGACTCTGATAAAGTTTGACGCGAATTTTGCAGTACCCTTCCAGTATACAATGTTTATGTAATGACTTCAGCTACATGTTCGTGTAGACTTACTATACGCCCGTAGTCCAGCTTAGGCCTGATTTACTGCGTTAAGTTTATTGATCTTGCCACCTGTTTCGCCCTGAAACGCCCATATGATGTTAATATTATACCGTTCAGTTGTCTTATTGAGTGAACATTAGGGCAGTCAAAAAAATCCCTCTTGTGCCAACCTATAGCCTTTGCAGTTACTTGGCTATTTGAATGAACATGGATTCTTAATACGTTAGCCATATGATCATTGACTACTGCAGCAGCTGCTAAGACGAGGAGGAAAAGGAAACCATGTTTCTATGTACTTGCCTAGCATTATATCGTAGGAGAAGAGCGCATCTAAGCTTTTACTGTTTATAAGATTTCGTTGATCTTCTTAAGGATAAGTATTGTGAGTCTAAAGTGTTTAAATGGGTTTTTACCTGGCTATTTACCTGAATAGGATAATAAGGGCTCCAGTTAGGTTAGGTAGGTGTGGTAGCATTGATACCGAATCTCAGTTGAGCACGCATATGGCTCCAGTTGCTTATTATGTTTTCTTTTTGCTATTTGCTCGTGTTCAATAAAATTCCCAAATCCTATATTGAATATCGTAGTACATTAATCTGAACTGGATGCATTTTAAATAAGATTAAAACAATGTAATACACTGTGTGCACTGTGTATACATTAGAATAATGAATGCATTTAGAGCAGAGTACAGATGATTATAAACTTGAATACTAATTAACACACCACATTGTAATTATTATTGCACTATGGGTGTATGATAAATACGCATACACTCACAAGTATTGTAAATACTTAAATATCCCAGAGTCGTAGTATGTTTACAGCTCAAGTAGTATAGCATAAAAACAACAAGAACGTCAAGAGAAAGAAGTGACTCTTCAACTTAAGTGAGGCCGTAATCGTTTAAATTGCATAAATTAATGTAAATTACACACACTGATGTTAAGAGTGACACTACAGTAGAGTACAGTTATAATACACTTTAAGAGATTATATTATATACACGTACAGCTATACAAGCGGTTTCTGTAAAAGAACTTCATTATAATCATAACAATTTGTACGAAATAGTTTTTGTTATTAGCTGTATATTCGTTATAGATGAACTCCTTTGTACTGATTAAGCTTGTGTTAAGGTGTTAATAGAATTCCCATTGCTTAAGTTTAATTCAATACCTAACTTTCGTTCATGATAAGCTTACATTTTAGGATTCAACATTTATGCATGAGTCTATCAACAATGTAACCCTACAGCACATATGTACATACTTACATACATACATACATAATTGGTCATTACAACCCTTCAGTCAGGGTTACGACCTAGTTTCTCACACCACTTGTGTTGTGTGTGTTAATTTTATACATGAGTGGCGGGACCTACAGTTAAAAGTCTAAAGTCGACTCCGAACGACAGATTTTTGAGAAACTTTTCATGGCAATTTTATTTACTCTCAGAGTTTTTGCCAGAAATCTGCTGAGAGGAAGTCGCCGAAGAAATACTTTTTGTATTTTTTTTATGTCTGGCCTGGGGCTCGAACCCTGGCTTTACGTCTAATAAGCCAAGCACTACCTACTAGACTACGACGACTTGTACATACTTGATAACAGCTAATATTTATATTGACAAAGAATGCACGTCGAATGGTCCTTACTGGTATAAACAAGGAATTGTTTTATTCTTTTGTACAGTAATTTTGAGATTTTTTTCAAATTTAATTGAGACTTTAGAGATAATAAGCACGCCAACTAATATAAATCAAGAAGTTCAGAGGTTTTTGATTCTAGGCAGCGATGGAGGGCAACCCTGTCTTTCTAGAATTTACTACAGTAAACCGAAGTTATCTGCTTTGCAAGAATAACTTGATTAAAGGAAGAGATCGGTGCTTGTATCCACCGTAGTCTAGTATGTTCAAATCGCAGTTCGGAGATCTCCAATAAAACGAAATAATTTCCTCGGCGACTGCCTCTCAGACTTCTGGTAAAAGTAAATAAAATTGCCATGAAAAACTTTTTCTCAAAAATCTGTCGTTGGAAATCGACTTTCAATCGTGAATTTCGCCATTCACATAAAAAATTAACACACAATATAAGTGGCGTGAGAAGCTACATAGGTTGTAACCCTGACTGAAGGGTGGCAATGACCAATTATGTATGTATGTAATCAAAGTAAAAAAGAAATAAAAAATATTGAACATATCAGTGCAAATTCATCATTCGGGGAAAGAAAGTCTTTTAATACGCGAAATTAATGTGTATCAAACACTAATATACATCCACTCTATCGTAATGAAAACCTAATAGAAATTCCCAATCAGATTAGAACATGAGGGATCGAAATAATAAAATCCAGGGGATGTGCTCCTACATACATACATTCATAATTGGTCATAATAACCCTTCAGTTAGGCTTACGACTTAGCTTATCACAGCACCCATGTTGTGTGTGTTTATTTTATATATGAGTGGCGGCACCTATAGTTTAAAGTCGACAACGAACGACAGGTTGTCTAGAGATTTTATGCACTCTTAGAGTTTTTGTCAGAAGGCAGCCGCCGAAGAAATATTTTTTTCATGTGATGATGTGGGATGTGCTCCTATCGGTGCTTTACTTGACTTCAGTAAGCTTCAACCGGCTTTGTGCTATTCCTGTTTATTTGTGGAACAGTCATGTACTGCAGAGTTCGCATTGATAATGTTTATGTGGTTCATCATTCATGCCTAAAATATTACACGAAAGATCCTTTAGGTTCACCATTGGACAAACCACTGGATATGATAATAGAATAGTGGTGGTATAATATAAGACTCATTAAACTTTCCTATCACTGTATGAAATAGGGAAAGCAAAGAACGTTTTCAAAGCTATGAAAGCTCAAGTTTTTAACTTTAACAGTAGCCTAACGAGTGCACGGTTGTATGAAAGGTTCTAAACCTGAGAACTTCAAGCATTTATTAAACGATGTTGGCTTATTCTGGCCTTATTAGATCACAAAGGACAATCACTTAATTTGACTCACGTCAATACCATGGAAGATAAATAAAAATCGAAATACAGAGGAAGAGACACATGCTTACAGTATCGCCAACAGAAATGCTCTGAGCCGTCTTGGAAGCGAACCTGCAGGGTTAACGATGTCAATGCTTCCACACGCGCAAACAATCCCTTCATTTGACTCAGCTCAATACCATGGAATAAGAAATAAAAACTCCAAATGGAGAGGATGAGACACACGCCTAAAGTACCTCCAACAGATATATTCTGAGTAGTCTTGGAATGTAACCCGCGGAAATAACGAAGTCAATGCTTCACATGTTTTACGTGGACCAGAAGTATACAAACAAAACATTCATAATATAAAGAGAAAAAATATGGCGTTCAGTTAAATTCTGGTGTCTCACACAGGACCATTTGACCCAAATAAAGCTTTGTAGTCTAGTTTTCTCAGCTGCAACAATAATTACCTGGTGGTAGCGTTGGCTTTACTTCAAAATTAAAAAAAAAAATAAAAACAACTGAACTCGTCGTATGTCTTGCTGATGATGTGGTTAATTTTGTTTCACTTCGTTTCATACGTTTCGTGTGTTTCTTCGCTTCTTCCATAGCCGTGGGAATTTGCAAGATTAAGTCTAATTTTTGTTGGTTTAATTACTACGTTTATCGTTCACATACATATAATTGTTTGTTAATGTGTTTTTTGTTATTGTAACACATTGTTTTTGTTTTTTATTTTATTATTTAAAATAAGAATATTTTCTTGCTATTGTTGCTGTGGTTGTTGTTTTACGGTTTAGATTCAAACATTTTAATCAAAAAGTGTAAAATAATAAGTGGTTGGTGGTGGGTTGGCTGGATGGTTAATTGTTATTGTTTTTGTTTTTATTTTATTTTTTTTAATTTCAATTTAATTAGAATACTTATCAATTGGGGTTATGGTTTTGTATACTGTTTTTTTTTTGCTTAATTTCTTTGCTATTTTGTTTCTGTTTTATTTGTTGTCATTGCATTTGTTTGTGTTACAAAATACATGAAAGCAGTTTGAATTAAATTTATCAGTCCTTGTGAAGTGTGTTTTGCGAAAGTCAGAATGTGATTGAAACCTTCACCAATATTTTGCGATTTTTTTTGTTTGAATAGGGAATTTAATGTCAATTAAAACGAACGGATAAGTCCATAGGTTTGGTACATGATTATGAGAAATTAGGCACAGAGTTGTACTCATTAGGAGCAGCACTTTCATCAGTATTTGGCCCATAGCTGTCAGATAAATAAAGCATCAAATCGTCAAATATTAGAAAAAAATCGTCAAAATTTAACAAGTCCTTTTAACGCTTTAATTATAAAAATAAACAATATTAAAGTCGAAGCAGTTACGATTGCAAAATAATTTTTTTTTATATAATATTGCTTCTAAAGAATTTAGATTAATTTAAATTAACATAGCTTAATGCTCTCTCTACATTAGCTGAAGAATGTGATAATACTAATATTTTTTAATAAATTTAGTCAAGGCTGGAAATTAAAAGCCTTCCCTCATTTTCATTTCTGATTTTTTTTTTAGGAAAAAATTATTTAACCGTTTGACTTCTACGCTACGCAAAAGGGCTGCGTTCATTTGTTACGAAAATCTCGACGCAGCGTATTTGCGCTGCTATTTTCAGTGTATCTTTTACGTGCAGATCATAAGAGAAGATCAAAAAACTTAAAGTTATCTTTTTACAAATTTTAATTTTCAAAGAAAAAACAATTTGATGTTTATTTTTTCTTATTCACATTCACAATTAATATTATTTCTTTATAATACGAAAAGAATTATTAAAATTTATTGACATTTGTCTAAATGAGGGTGTTTTATTTGACAACATCAAGTCAAAATATGTCCCGCAGTTTTCTTACGTTCTCACCAGAATCGCTTAGCAGTCAAACGGTTAAGATTTAAACAGTCTATCCCAGTGTTGTTTATTGTCACATAAACCCAGCAATAATATTGCATCATCTGTATCTACGGGTGGTGGAAATATAAGGGAGTCAGAAGCTCTTGGCAATTCTGAGCATGAAAATTCAGTGTGATGTTCGCTGGAACCGACACATTTTTGTGCCTTAGTTTCTTAAGACGGTGTAAGAAATACTGTATAGGCCGGTGTCTCAACGTCTATTTTGAGACTTCTCGACCGCGTACAGGAGAAAGCAAAGGTGTTCGTTTATCGCGATAGGGTATCGAACTCTTTTGATTTATTGGAGCATCGTTGCAATGTGGCTAGTGTTCCACTGTTCTACCGCTATTATAACGGATTTTACTCTAGCAAAATAAGGGGACTTGTTCCCAAGAATCATGTATTCCAACGTAACAGTCGTCTTTCTCGGCGAGCACATCCGTATGTGGTCTATTGGCCAGTGGTTCACACACTGCATTACAGACAAAATTCGTTCTTTAGTCGGACTATTAGTATGTGGAACTCCCTTCGTAAAGAGGTTGCAATTTTTTGGCTTTTATGGAGAGAAAAAGGCATTAAATACAGAAAAATCATTACAGGTGTTAGCAAATTACCAAAAAAATTACTAAATTTGCAATAGTAACAATTGCAAAGCAAATACAAAGCTTAAAGTGGCTTTTAATGTACTAAAGTAAAGAATACGACGTAAATTTTTCATTTCCAAAAATCGTCAAAATAAGGGCATAAATCGTCATATTTTTGGAGCTCAAAATCGTCAAATCTGGCAGCTATGAAGCTCGTCAATAACATTTTGTTTTTACTTCACCATCTTTTTCAACACTCTTCTCCAAGAAAGCATAAGAATTTTTAGTTGCCTTTCATGCCCCTTTTAAAAGTACCACTTCAAGACTGGTATTAAACCCCTCTACCTAATCCCGATCAGTATGACGATCTTTAAAGAATCTCTACACTCTTCAAATCCTTTTTAATATTCTGGTCTTGAACTCAATTGTGGTTTAAACGAAATGAGCCCATAAAATTTAAAACAAAAAGGAAATTCAAACCAACAAGTAGCCTCTTCTGCTTCTTCTTTTTCTTCTTCAAATCACAATTGAGATGAATGTCTCGTCTGTGAATTTAATGGTGTTTCCCTCATTCAATTGTATTTCTTATTGTGAACGTCTTCTTATTGTACATACGTACATACACCCACATGAAACACTTGATTTCATGCTTAAGTCTGTAAATCCACATTGTTTGGAAGAAGAATGCTCTGTGCTAGGTAGAATGGCGTCACAATTCATTTGATTTCTTTTATAATTTTTTTTTGTTATGAACTGTTGTGACTGATTTCATGATTTCATATCCTTTTTCTTAGAGAGTCACACTTTTATCAGCAAGAAATTTGATGTTGCAAGAAAATATTTTTTCAAAGAAGTCATAAAATTCCACAAATCTTAACAATTTGAACATTTTGTTTTAACGAAGAGCGTGACAAGTTTATTTTGTTACGCAAATTTTTTTATGCATTGAATCGAAAGTGTTTCATATCGTATGTTTCAGAAAAAAAATTAATTCTTAGCTAAAGACTGATTCCATATATAATTGGTCATTACAACCTTTGAGTCAGGATTACGACCTAGTTCCCCTAACACCACTTATGTTGTGTATGTTAATTTTATACATGAGTGGCGGGACCTACAGTTTAAAGTCGACTCCGAACGACAGATTTTTGAGAAACTTTTCATGGCAATTTTATTTACTCTCAGAGTTTTGCCAGAAATCTGCTGAGAGGAAGTCGGCGAAGAAATACTTTTTGTATTTTATTTTGATGTCTGGCCTGGGGCTCGAACCCTGGCTTTTCGTCTAATAAGCCAACACACTACCTACTAGACCACGGCGAGTCGCAAAAATGAAAAATATCAGCTCTTTTGAGGGTAATGTAGGCACAAATTTTTCTTAGTCAAAGTGGAGGGATCCACTTTCGGCTCATTGCGAAATCACGGTTTTTAATTTTCCCTAATCCTGGTACGAAGCCGTCGTAGTCTAGTAGGTAGTGTGTTGGCTTCTTAGACGTCAGGCCCGGGTTCAAAATCCAGGTCAGACAACAAAACGAAAATCTGAAAAAGTATTTCTTCGGCGATTTCACTCAGCAGATTACTGGCAAAGAGTAAATGAAACTGCCGTGAAAAGTTTCTCAAAAATCTGTCGTTCGGAATCGACTTTAAACTGTAGGTCATGCCAATCATGTATACAATTAATACACACGACATGAGTGGTGTGAAAAACTAGGTCGTAATCCTGACTGAAGGATTGCAATGACCAATTATGGAATCCTGGTATCATCCGGAGTTTTTATTGGCGGGGACATTTAAACTGCCTGTCTTCGGTTGATTAGCATGATCATCTTAATAGCATAAACTTCCTTCTCCTACGACATAACCCAGGCAAATATTCAAGAGATTAAAAACAATTGCCTTGTTTGCTTGTTTCTGCAGCTTCTGCAAAAGATATTGGCAGGAATACCTAGAATCTAGTAGCAACTCAGACATATTTATATGGAATTTGAGCAGTTTCTCAATGGGTTTCCCAAAGAGGAGAACTATGTACCGTATCCCAAGTGAAATGAAAATTATATCGCTCTGCCATATTGTTGAGAATCCTCCGGCTGCCGTGGTCTGTCCTAGAGGGTATTATGTTAGAACCTAGCGTTCTGTTAATCGCCGGAGTGTCAGAAGGTATTGTAACATCCTTCGGGCTTATATTGTCATCGTTAATAATCATCATCTCAGTCTGTGTGGTCGACCTTTCAGCTTGAAGGCAATGCAATTATCCGACAGCCTTCAGGAATAAGCTAAACACACTGTTCGTAGCCAGTGCCTCCTCGTAACATGCCTCCATTCAAAGCTCAGTCCAATTTCGAACCATCCGTGGAGGTTTGTATGGAGTAGTTTACGAGATGTATAACATTGTTTTGAAAGTCGGAAAGTCTTAGTGTGGTATCATGATTCTTGAATGAATGATATTTGATCAGCGTCAGTGCACACTGGCCCATAGACGTTCACTAGTATTAGATGCTGAGGCCTTGCAGTACGTATCCATCGGTGAAACCTTTTCAAACTGTGAGCTATAGCAGTAATCTCCATTCCAGTGACAATTATTATTAAAAACCGAGTAATACTTCCTCCAAAATTTAACCTCAAATCTAATATTTTTTAGAATATTTTGAAAAACTTTTTTATTCTCTGGAATGTTTTGTATTCCAAAGCGAGCTAAAGAAAATCTAATGGCAGTTAAACAAATCTATTGGCATTTATCCAAATCTCTCTTCTAGCGTTTTGCACAAAAAACAGATAAATTTCGATCAAAAAATTTCTCAAAAAAAAGTTTTTTTTTTTCAAAAAAAGTACTTGCTGGATGGACTATACATTTCAGGTCGCAAAGAAGCCAGCAATGGCGAGACAGATTTTTAAAGATTATTTTTTGATTCCAATAAACGATTTGCATAAAAAATATTCAACATCAACAACAACAATTTCAACTCATGTCGTGGTTAAAGATGGTTGTTGGTTGGATTTGGTTTACACAAACTCACATGGACGGATGTATGGATGGCTAAATGCATGCATGAGTAGCTAAAATGATGGCACTTAATGCCAAGAATACTAATGACCTGAAATGAGGGTTATATACCACAGTGTACCATCATTTACTTACCATCGTACTCGCATACATCACGATGATGTTGTTTTTCTTTTTTTTTTTGTTGTTGTCCAACTGCTGTTTGCTGTTGTGTTACCATTTCTTGTGTTATTGAGAAAATGCTAAAAGATCACGATGATCTTGAAGAGGGATTTGTTGTTGATTTTATTTATTGTTTCATGTTGGCTTTGATTTGATTTTGGTTTTGGTTTCGATTCGTTGTTTTTTTTTTCTGACAATATTCATCCATCCATCCATTCACTTTAGCATTTAAGTTTATGAGCCAAATTTCGCAATCATGCACGCCTTCTCATATTGAATTGAATTGGATCCACTGTTGTGTTGTGTTGGCCGTGTGTTAATCGTGTACAGATTTATGAACTTCTTTGCTTTTCTAGAGTGACTGCTCTTAATGCGTATTGTGACAGTTTTTTGGTAAATTTTTTTTACCCACTCTCCTCCACTTATCCTTTACTATTTCGTTGTTCACGGTATAACCAGGCTTAAATGTATTCAATTGTTTCTTTTTTCTTTTTGTTTTTGTTTTGTATTTTAACGAATGATAAAATAAAATTCCACATTTTATGTGCAAAACGTGAGGATGCCTTTTCCCATGAGCCAAACGACAAGTAAATGTTCAACGAAATTAAATGATTCCAAAGTAACGCACATCAATACTAATCGCATATATGTAGTCTTACGAAAGTCGAAATAAGTTCATTTTCATTTTGATTTTGATTTGAGATTATTAAATTTGATAAACACACTCGCACGAAGAGCTACATGAACTATACTGAGCAGCTAAATATCCACATTTTAGCTTTTTGTAGAGAAGCAAATTGTCACATCCTATATGAGATAAAACTCAACCGGAGCATCTCTCTATTTACAGAGACGTCAGGCAGAATTGCGTTACTCATTACAGTATACCACCATGAGGAAAGGAAAGCCTTTTCAAGGGAATGATGAACAGTATGGGACCGTATGTGTAAACAGCTATAGCGGGATTAAAAGTAAATGCAGAAACCTATATATATTTTTGTACAATGGGTCAATTCGACCTCCGGGTACTGTACTTGTCTTAATTGACAAGTACACGTCCTCTAACCTAACCTATAGTTAGCGGTAGTCCAACAGCGACTTCCAAACTTTGACAGTTCATAACAACCATATTGCTGAAGTTACATCAGTCAAATTAATTGTTAGTTATTCAGTTATACATACATACATACATAATTGGTCATTACAACCCTTTTGTCAGAATTACGGCCTAGTTCCTCTCTCGGCTCTGAACAACAGATTTGAGAAACTTTTCATTGTTTCAGAGTTTTCAGAGTTTTTGCCAGAAATCTGCTGGGAGCAAGTCGCCGAAGAAATATTTTTTCCTGTATTTCGTTTAGTTGGAGATGTCTGACCTGGGTTTGAACCATGGTCTCATGTCTAATAAGCCAACACACTACCTACTAGACTACGACGACTATTTATTCAGTCAGCCAGTTTCGCTAAATCAACATGAACGATCATAGACATCGACGTGTATTCGCTATATGAGCTCTGAAGCAGTTGGCAATGGACTCTAGTTTATAATACAAAATCATCTTCAGCGATGAGGTCCATTTCTGGATGAACGGATACGTGAGCCGTCAAAATTATCCAATTTGAAACGATGTCAATCCACATGAGATTCAAGAGCGTTCAATCCATCCCGAAAAAAGCAGTCTTTGTTGAGATTTTGGGCTGGTGGCGTCATCGATACAAATTTCTTTGAGAACATCTTTACCCAGTCCATAACTGCCAACAGCGAGCACTCTAAGTCACTGATAATCTAAAAATTTTTTTTGGCATGAATTTTTGGTCTGGACTCCAACGACATGTGGTTTCAACATGACGACTCTACGTGCCATACAGTTCATCTCACATTGGATATTCTGCACACGCGGTTTTAGAGCATGATTGTCTCACGTGGATGTGGTATAGGCACCGAGATTGTGCTGATTTGACCCTACTAGGGTTTTTCTTGTGAGGTTTTCTTTAGTCGCAGTTGTATGCGAAAAAGTCACAAAGCACAGTCGTGTTCAAAGCCAACATAACCTATGTCATCGGACAAATTCAGCCTGATTTATGTGCCCAAGTTACGGAAGGTACCTCAAAGTAGCTGCTGCTATGTTTTCGAGGGAGATCAATTAAAAAGTGGTCAAGACGGGGAATAGCTGGGATGAAATTCAGAATGTGCCAATAAGTAGATTCAATTCGTGAGCATATGGGGCATTTAAAATTACAAACATTTGTAAATTAGTCTCCATAATTTCATTAAAACTTTCCCCTCCCCCATAATTTAAATTTGTTCCGCATCTGTCTTTTGTGAACCATTTGATTCGATTTTCAAATACGAAAAAAAAACTGAATTATTATTCCAATTGTGTTTTAAGCCATTTAAATACTTCAATTAAAACAACAACTACCGCTGCACTCACAACAAACAATTTCAAAACTGAAGTGCGTATGATGCAATGACAACAACATCAAAACAAAAAAGACATTCAGATAAGAAACGAAAGATAGAAAATTTTCTATTTTATTAAACCATTCACATACGCACTTCTTCTAGAGGCACTTCTCAAATACAATGGAAATGAAAATTGGCCATCAAATGCACTCACACACATACATATGCAGGTATATTGACGCATACAGAGAGAGAGAGAGAAACATCAAATTAAATGGTTGGTTGGATGAATTGATGGACTGATGAACTGAAACAGAGTGAACATCCTGAAAGAGGTCAACACAACATCATCATCAACATCATCATCATGATCATCTTCTTTATGGTTGTATTAAATTCATTGTGTTTTCTCATCAGGTGCGCTTTTGTTAAAGAAAAAGACAGACAGACAGTTAGTAGTAGTAGTTGTAGTAGTAGGATGGACAGACGAACGGATGGACTGACAATTACACAGTTCACAAACATTGTGTGATAAAAGTTGAATTTTTTTCGATTTTTTTGTTGTTTTTTTTTTGTGTGAAATATGAAACCTTTTGTGAATTTTTAATCAGACTCCTTTCTCCTTCTCTATCATTTTAAATTTTGTAGGCTTTTTTTTTAATCTTCAGCAGAGATGGCAGGGAAACTTTTACTTCTGATTCGTTTGTCAAAAAAATTGATTCGGTAACACGGCTTGGATCAGATGAGATCTTTTAATATCGTAAAAAACTGTTGTAATACGGAAGGTTTTATCCACGTGTTTTATCTGTTAGAACTAAAATTTTTTTATTCTATACAGGAGTATAGATCAGTCCTCCCACAAAAAACGAAAAGTGGATCAAGTTCATTATAATGAAAGACTTTTTCCATTCCAAGCATTTTGTATTTCTTCCCACCACTCTAAGTAAAAAAAAATTTTTTTTGACCGCATTATCGTCTGATAAGCGAGACCTTTACTCAACGCTGGAACATGTTCATACAAAACATTGAGCAAAACCTTGGCATACACTTTTTCGGTGGTCGGTTTTTTTGGCTCTACTACTCGGTCATTTGTGATTTGATTTATGTAGATTTGGTGTTTACATATGCAACTTCAAACTTAAAGAATGTCTTGTAAATCTTTTAAATATAGGAGAAGGCGGTAAAGCCAAAATAAGAAAAAATTATTTTAAAAAATTTTCTTCTCTGAAATCACTTAAAGCAGCGAAAACATCCTTTAATTTAAAGTTATTTTAAGTTTTAGTTGCAAGTCTATCTAACTCGAAAAAGCATTTAAAAGAATTCTGAAGGACTCTTAGGCTCATCAAATGAAGGTATAGTCTGGTTATGTTAGATAGAAGAAAGAGGTCTCACTTAAGCCAGCATTTAGGCTCATTGCGTTGCCACAATCCATATTCAAACTGAGGATTAAACATTCGCTAGAGGAAAACACCCCGAGTTTAAAATAAATCTTGCTATCGTAGCAATCTCTATATTACAGAGCTCGGTCAAGGATCTTAGAAAGTGAGAAGGCTTTGTTCTTTCGAGACAAGAGCAGGGAACTGACTCATGAGCTGAAAGACAGTCTTCCGACTCCCTGCCTCCTTTTCTGACAAACATCTCCTACAGAAATCAATTGCCGAAATTGCTACTGTGCGCTGAATGACCACGCTATTTAAGGATACATGCGGGAATCTGCGGAAGTCGGCGAAGTGGACGATCTTGTATCCGCTGGAAGGACCAAATCGAAAACGCCTTGTCATCGATTGATGTGACCAACTGCCGTAGGTGCAGAGGCGTTTGGAAGGATGTGTTGCGGCAGGCCGAAATCCGTTAAACGGGTTGTTATGGCCAATTAAGTAAGCCAACTTCTGGTTCTTAGGCGAGCAGTGTTCTTTAAAAATTTCCCCCTCCGTACCCCGTACTTCGGAAATACAGAAATTTTTGCACATGTTGTGGTTTACTGTATGGGAATATAAGTTTAAATGAAATGAGTAATGATTTCCTGATCCTCATCATTTACTTACTTTAGAGTTAATGGAGGAGGGGACCGACAAGCTGAACTTCACAAATACAAATCAGAGAAGTACAGGCTGGGGTTTACTAAGAGGAATTGAAGTTTCAAATAAAATGAGTCACTCACGTTTCCTGAGGCATCATTTAGCTACCTTAGAGTCAATAGAGGAGGGACCCGAGAAGCTTAACAGAGCAGAGAAGTCTCATCGCTTATGATCAGTGGTCTCTTTAAGCATTGCAAACACCTGAATTGGTTAAGCCACGCACTACCAACTAACTACTGACAGCACTTTATATAGTTGTAAACTATCTGCTTAGAACTAAGAAATCACTCCTATTAAATGACATGTTATCCTGGGATGTAACGCTCTAGCATATTGAATGATTAACTTATATGAGCTAAAAAATGTTCAAAATTTTGTAGGCACAATGGAACTGGTTAGCAAAATCTTTTCTTTTTCTAAATTCCTATTCGTTCCTTTAAGGAATATAAGTCTGTCGCGAAGCAGCAACTATCTACTTAGAGCTATGATGTGACGCTCCAGCATATTGAATGATTAACTTATCTGAGTTAAAAAAAAATGTTCGAAAGTTTGTAGGCACAATGGAAGCTGGTTAGCAAAAACTTTTCTTTTTTTAAATTCCCATTCCTTTCATCCTGTCTGTCGCGAAGCATTGCCCTTATCAACTTATTTTTTTTTTTTATTTATTTTAGTGATGCAGCATGTCCTTGGATGATGGTGTTACAACGTGTCTTTGGCTAAAAGCTGAAGTGTTTTCAAAAACGTATCGAGTTTTTGCATGGGATGTAGGCGTGTGAAAAGGCCATGCTGTTTAAAGTCCAGTTTAGTTTTGTTAAAATTCGATCTGTGATTTGTATACCATGCGCTGTTTTATTTAACGAGTAATCGGAAAGGACAAAGTTGAAGCACAATTCTTATTATTTTAATCACAATCACTGGTATTGTATGTGATTTTACAAACAATTAAAAGGTTTTAAAAAATCAAAATCCAAAGCCAATTAATTAATAACAAAATGCTGTGTTACATGCACATACTTTCGCTGCATCTTTGTTGGTTTCAGAACTTCTGTGTATTGAATAAGAAATAAAATACGTGTTCCCATCCCTGTTCAATACATTTTTTTTATCACATTTATTGACACTTTTTTTCTGTTGTATCTCTTTTGTTCTTATCTTGGCTAAAGTCAAGTCAAGACAACAAGTGTCAATTGTTTCATAGTATAATCATACATTCGAAAGTGTATGTGTAATGAAGAGACTGTATAGGCAGGTACACTTATATATGTGTGTCATAAAAAAATGCTGTGGGACTATCTCTGTATGGATGATCAACATTGCCTTTTATGAGCATCCTGAGGAAGTCTCGTGTTTAATTGTTTCCGTTTAAACTGATACCTTTAGTGGTCCTTTTGTTCTCTACACTTACGTCTTTTATTGTTTAAAAATGAAATAAATTTTTGCATTGAAGAATTGTTTTCTTTCTGGGTTTTTATTTAATTTGTGGTTGTGGTTTCATTTTATCACTTGATCTTGTTCGATAAAATATTTTTCTTTATCTGTTGTATGACATCTTCGTTTTCTCTTCTCTTCTTTTTTCATTCCTATATGTTTTTGTTTTATTGAATTTCGTTTTATTGAAATCGTTTTACATGAGCAAAATTTTAATGAAATTCGATTTTTATTGCCTCCTCTTTAACCATTGAAACAACTCTATTTACTCTTTGAGTACGTATTGAAAAATAAACACACAGTCTTAGCTACACTTGTTACTATAGATTCAATAGAATTTTTTTCTTCTTTCTTTTGTAGCTGCTGGATGTATGTTTTTGTGAAAAAAATATTGTTGACCAGTTTTGGAAATTCCGTAAATCGTTTTTATTTTTTAAATTTTAATTGTTCATCTCTTTATTTGTAGCCGGTGTGGTCATGAACGTCACGTTGAAATAATTTCTAAGAAACAAAATTATTTTCTTCTCAATTGTATTGAATCACAAAGTATTCAATGTTATTGCTGCATTAGAATATCTAATTGTTGCTGTTCACATCAATACGATCTCAGCATTTTTCCAACATGAGCTGATGATTAAAGGAAGTGCTTGAAGCAGAAAGTGTAAGGGAACTACATACTTTGGTACAAAAATTTTGTAATACGTGTTACAAGAAATAGGTATCTTATGTCTTTGGAATTCTTCTTCGGTACATAACATAACATACATAATTGGTCATTAAACCCTTTACTCAGGATTACGACCTTAGTTTCTCACACCACATATGTTGTGTATGTTAATTTTTTACATGGGTGGCGGCTCCTACAGTTTAAAGTCGACTTCGAACGACCGAATTTTTGAGAAACTTTTTCATGGCAATTTTATTCACTTTCTGAGTTTTTATCAGAAATCAGCAGAGAAGAAGTCGCCGAGGAAATATCTTTTCATATTTCGTTTTGTTGTTTCGTCTGACCTGGGGTTTGAACCGTGGTCTCACGTTCAATTAACCAACACTCTACTTACTAGACTAGACTTGTTTGTATGCAATTTAAGTTATGTAATTTAAGTTAACGACTACACACAGTTACTAAAGTATACATACGGTTAACAAATTTCAGAAATATTTTAACCAATCCATTTTCGGTGAAAATCTTTATAGTTTCCTCGATTTTAAGACGGTCTTTTGCATTGGTTAAAAAATTTTTGAAATTGAACTGAATTGTGGCCCTGCACAGGCCCACAAAAGTATACATCCGGTTAACAAATTTCACAAATTTCTGAACCAATGCAAAAGACCGTTTTAAAATCGAAGAAAGATGTCAGACAATTATAAAGATTTTCAACGAAAACGGATTGTTTAAAAAATTTCTGAAATTTGTTAACCGTATGTATACTTTTGAAGCTGGGTGTATACTTTACTACAGCCATAGGTTAGGTAAGGTAGCGGGCCCTCCCTTAAAGCAATAGGTCCCATTAAAGCCAGCATTTACGCCCATTGTGAAACCACAATCAATATTCAGAGAGAGAACAAACATTCTGTAAAGGAAACCAACCCGAGTCCATAATAAATCTTCCTATTGTAGCAAAATTTTATATTTGAGAACTCGGTAAAGAATTTTAGAAAGTGAGAGGTTAGAAACCTCCGTCTTATTATGACAAGAGCAGGGTACTGACACATGAGGTGAAAGACATTGTCTTTCCTTCTCCTCAGACTCACAGTTTCTTCAGAAGTCATAACCACACATAACGCTATGACAAGCGTGATGTCATAAGACTATCTTTATTAAGTGAAATGTGCAACGTATTGCATAATATCCAAGCATACGTCTCAGTTGGCTCCTGTCAAAATTTGAACATGCAGCAGCATTCTATTTGTGTTTGGAAAATTGAAAAAAGTCAATATCGTGCCAAATACTCTCCCATAGTATCTCTCGCCTACATAGGGTGGGTGAATGCAAGAGTTTTTAAGAAAGTTTATGAATTCATTACATCACATAGGCAGCATAGACGTTACTAGGGACTTAGGCATTCATCATTAAACGGTTATCAACCATTTGATGAACTCTGGATATACAAAAATCGGGACGAAATCAAAATATTTTTGAAATGAACGAGTGCGGGCGATAATAAATAAATTACGTTCGACAATAATGTACAAAAAGGATTCTTAATGAAGTTGGTTGAACTAGCTTAACTGACGAAAGCAAAGCATGGAGTGACACTAAGGAAGTTAACACTGTGTTTCTGATAAGCTGGGAAGGAAATCGAGTTTCTACAATCTGCTGAAGCTATTAATTCCGATCTCAATTGCCAACATTTAATGCAATCGTGGCAAGTAGTTCAGTTAAAACAGCCAACATTTATCAACAGAACAGGCATTGTGTTCCATCATGATGTTCCGGTGGAGACTGAAGGAATTTGCCTGGGAATTAGAACTTCACACTAATTTTTCTATCCCTGCAGAACTGCTTAAATGGTGTAAATTTAAATTCCTTAAAGACCTGAATTGAATTAGTTTTTCTCTTAGAAAAGAAGGAACTTCTTTGCCCCTCCAAAAAATGACAAAATGTTATCGATTAAAACAGCACATATTTTGATTACCAAAGTTCGCCTCGAACGTAAGGAAAAGGTGATTCAGTTTTGCTCGAAATGATGTGACCGATTCTTCGTCGAATGCTCTGTCTATAATGACCAAGAGACTTTTGACTTGAGACAGTTTCTTGAGGTCTAAGGGTCTTCAACTTGTTAAGTATTATTGACAGTCAGATCTAGAGCTTGAGGTATTCTTTAAGATATAGTGCCACTCTATAACAGTTTGACAGAAATTATGAAACCTACAATGAATACACAGAACATCATAGATGGAGGTAACATATAATAAACTTTCCTGAACGACAAAATCTAATAAGGTTACCTGGAAGCCAGTTATTAAAAGTATTGTTACTGTCTATAGAAACGAGCGCCGCTATTAGATGGCTACAGATGTTAATAGTTGGTACCCAAGCTGAAGAATTCAAAAGACGTACTTATACAAATTTATTCTGCAAACAATGGATTTTAGCGTGTAATTTGGTTAACTCGTATGTCTTTTACCAAACTACACTCTAAAATCCCTTATTTGCAGCACAAATTAAAACAAATACAAAAAATATTTCAACTACAGCTTCCCAGGCAATTTAACGCTCTTAAACTGCTCTCACATAATTCATATTTTTTTAAAAATTATTGCGCCTGAACCATTACCGCCAAAATAATTTATGGTCCATTCCCGCAAAAACGTTGGAAAACCAAGCTTAGTTTTTAATTAAAAGCAAATAAATATTGGCTCTGATATGGAAATATTCCCCCCTGCTTTTGCTTTTTCGTAAACAAGAAATGAAATATGAGTTCAAAGACAAGACATTAAAACATTTATAAGTCGGCTGTGATCCTGTGATCAAAGCAAAGGGTTGTACTCTCTGGTCAAGCGTGTAATACTTAAGATGTGAGAAAAAATGTCTTGCCATAAACAAAAGCATAAAATTTTTACTGCAACTCTCTGGAGCCAAAAGGGTGGTTGACATACATACATATTTCACATTTCGTTATGGTCAGCCAGGGCCAGTTAATATTCAAATTAGGATGACCAGTTAAAATACTACGTTTCCCCTTTTATAATTAAGATCATCATCATCATGGTATGCTTGTAAATGGTAACAAAAGGTCCATAGAGCACGGCTACCTATATGGCATGGAGTAAAGGTTTAGCTTGGCACAATAATCATTATAACGAGAGCAAAAATAATTTTAAAGATAAAAATTTGTTGTGTTCAAAGATCATACAAACGGCCTTAAGGATCAACATTTAAATGCGTTTGAACTGTAAAACAACCCTCGTAAGAAGTTTTCTTAATAAATAATTCCTTTCTAGGACATCTTATTTCAATTTAAGGGTGTTTCCTACTTCATTGGCATGGTCATCTTGCAAATCATCTTCCAAAAATTGTCTTTAACATTTGGCACAACGTAGTGAATTGACCGGACAATGGTCAAGCCGGATTAAAACACAAAAAACGAAATAAAAATTAATTCAATTGTCTTTTGTAATATATGGTATGTCCCCTACCTTCCCCCTGTTTATTTATTATTCAACAATTTTCTTAAAGGTTTCATGTTTTCCATTTTCAAAATTTACATTTTCGTTGTTGTTGAACTCGTAATTCTCTTTTTGCAATAAAAAAAACTTAACGTCTTCTCCTATACAGTGTGGTCAGTCGTCCTTTGCTCTGTTTTTGATTGTCTCTTCTACGACCTATACATTAGGATGGGATAAGGGGTCAGCTATAGCTGCCATTCAGCCTTTTACAATTTTTGGGCATTAACAAAGCAATTGGAAAATTTCATTTAAAATTTTCAACTTAATTTGCATTTTTATTCAAATGAAAAGGAAAATTCAGTTTCGAGACTTGAATCGTTTTTTTTGTTCGTTTATTTATGTGTCCAGTTTTGAATGTTTTTCTTAGCGAAGTAAATGTCATGTTCGTAAACAGGATAAGTATTCTCTTTTTGCCATTTAAATAAAGTCTTTGATTTAGGAAAGCTGCTTGAAATTATAAATTTTAAGGTGATCAAGTAATTCTTACGACTTTTGATTAACTGCTTTGCAATTCTATATGATTTATTCGTTATTTTAATGTAAAAACTTAAGCTCCCGTAGCTTAAGCTATTGTAGATGCCATAATAAATTCAAAGAGTTACACATGTTTTAAAATATATTCCACTCTTAAGTAAAATTTATTATTTTGAACAAAAATACCGTTATCGGAAAGTGACCCACTTCTCATTCCCACTTATACTATATATTTACTTATCAATTACAATACAATCATAAATTGGAGTAACTAAGACTATATGAATTCGAATCCACGATCCTTTCACGCTAATAGTCTAGCACACTATCCACTAGACTATCAGGGCATCCAAGAAATGAGTTCTTTAATCCTTTAGGCATTAAGTTCATTGGAAGCCACACGTTTAACCTTTTTTGTATTTAGCCTTTTGAAAATGGTTTCAGTCATTACAATCCCTCAGTCAGGAATACAACCTAGTATCTCACAGCACTTATGTTGTGTGTGTTAATTTTAAACATTAGTGGTGGGTTTTACAGTCGACTCCGAATAATAGATTTTTGAGAAACTTTTCATGGCAATTTTATTTTTACTCTCAGAGTTTTTGCCTGAAATCTGCTGAGAGGAAATCGCCGAAGAAATATTTTTTTCAAATTTCGTTTTGATGGAGATGTCTGACCGGGGGATTGAACCGTGGCTTCACGTCTAATAAGCCAACACACCACCTGCTAGACTACGGCAACTTATATGAACGACAGATTTAAAAAGCGTTTCTATGGCAATTAGTTACCCTAAGAAATTTTTTCAGAGGAATTTTACATGTGGGACGTCGTAGAAGATATTTTTTCACATTCTTTGTTATACCTGAAATTTGAACTCTTACATACATACATACATAATTGGTCATTATAACCCTTCAGTCAGGATTACGACCTAGATTTTCACACCACTTATGTAGTGTGTGTTAATTTTATACATGAGTGGTGGGACCTACAGTTTTAAAGTCGACTCCGAATGACAGATTTTTTGAGAAACTTTTCATGGCAATTTTGATTAACACTCAGAGTTTTTGCCAGAAATCTGCTGAGAGGATTTAGAAGTCTTCAGAATTTTTTTTATTAAGTTGGCTTCGTTGATTGAGTTAAGTGATCACCCGCAATTACCTCGAGCATCCAGTAGTGTAATGAGGCAACGTTTTGAGGCTTTACTATATCCAGATCGTCAGATTGAGGTACCCAATATGTGCATGACATATCCGAGATGTCGTGTAGGAACCACTAACCAAAGGTGACCCTATGATGGTTGCTTATACAGGCTAAATAGACGCTAAGAAAGTAATCAACTGTATTCTCCTCTTTCATGTTTTCGTCGCCTTCATGGTCATATAATGTTTCTACAACCAGTCGAGCCTGACTTACATTCGTCTAAAATATCACTTTCGCTGTAGGCTATGAGCGGTCAAGTAAGGCGAATGTAATATTCAGGCCAGGTATGTTATTAGATTGTATAGACCTCCATTCCCAATTTACCTTTTATAAGTACTTGTTGAAAGGCGTATTCATATTTTAATTCCTATGAATAAACCAAATGAGGCCGGGTATCGTTTTGACGAGTCAGATCGGGCATATGTCAAATTGTCCTAATTTTCTTCCGCGAAAAAGACTGATCCAATACGTTCCCGTATTTTCGTACTAATGATAATGTGGCCAACTTGACCTCTTTTTTATAAAAAAATCGGTGGCCTGGGAACCACATATGCGTTGTTCGAAAAAAGAAGCAGATAGTAATGAACTTATACTTGCACTCTCATTAACCGAAATGAGGTAATTTGAGATCGGAGTATGTCCTCTTGGTTGTTGATGCAAATTCATATCATGGGTAGCGTTAGGTTTAGGAAAAGGTAATCATGGGCGATAGGGGTTCGATATGAAATGCCAATTTCAGCACATCGCTATGGGTGTAATTGGGTTAGTGGAGTATGGTTGGGATACCTGAGGCATACTCGCTTAAGACAAAATTATCAAAGATCATTCGCGCTCGATTGCCTGAATTTGATACCATATCGACTTTCTTCGTCAAACGGATCTATGGCGTAGATGTACATGGGGTACATGTGTTGCTACACGGATGTCTCCGAACATGGATATAGGACGGGACTGGACCTCTATATAGCAGAACCAGAAACCCAAGGTTGCCTTCGGCTACTGTACCACAATAAACTCTTTCAAATGCAGATACGTGCGTTTAGAGAAATTATAGTCTGGACCAGTGATAATTTGTAAAACCTGGAGCGGAGCAAGATATTAAGCTATGTCTCCGGCAACCGGACCTTAACAAGCTCTTTCAAACGCAGGCGCGTGCTATTAGGGAACGTATAGTCTGGGCCAGTAATAATTTAAAAAATCTAACAAACAGGAATTTGAATACCTGATAGTTAAATGCCAATAAGGGTAACAGTATCCAGTGATACTGGACCGAAAACTCAGCTCTAAGTCCCAACATTTTTGGAAGGACTCTACCCATCTCAGAGGAGAGGACTGGAAGGTAATGAAGAATTTTATACATGATACAGACTCGTATAGCAAATATGGTAGGCCCAAGGGTGATTTGGTGGGTCTCCTCTCCTTACTTACGATTTCAGATTTGTTTTAATAAAAAAAAAATTTTTTTTGTTTTAAAGGCATTGTTAATTTGGTTAAGGATATCGATTTAGATCTTGTATTAGTAAATGAACTTTCCTGACCACAGTAAATGATCCATTTATCGTTATCAGTTATAATCGTTTAATTAAAATTAATTAGTAATAAATTACGATAATAAATTATTGTAAAAAATTCTCTAAAAATTCACCCAAATATAATTGGATTAATTTCCCCTTTTGATCTTTTGCACTGCAGAAAGGGGTGAAACCACTTAAATCGTGTTAAATTTAAGGGTGAAAATATAAAATTTTTATACAAAAATTAATTGAAATTAATGGCCGATAGAGTGATGCCATCTAAGCATACATCCACTGGCCAATGATGAATTCTTTACAGAAAAAATGGAGATTTTTCTGTCTCTCACGAAATAGCTAAAGTAACTGCAAATTAAAATGGATTATAAAGATGAAATTGCGCCTTTTTCTGTGATAAGAACAGCAGTTACACATTTTTTTCATGAACAAAATCTGCTTAATTTAAATAAAATTAGAAAACAGGACATGAGACATTTTTCCTAAAACTAGCTTACTGGTCGATCGCACATGCAAATTTTAAATTCTTCGTTTGATTTTCTTTAAGAAAAAAACAAATATTTTTGAAAACAATAGAAAATTATTCCAACTGACCGTTATACCGTCCAGAAATCCAGTCTTGATCTAAATTTGTGTTTATGTTTGCATTCACCCGGTGTTCTTTTGCTTGTTTTCATTAATGAATGTCCTGCGGAAAAAACACATATTTTTAGTCAATGACCTCTTTTCAATAGTCTTGTACGTTTTATTCGTTATTTTTCGTATTTCTTTTTGTCCTTTGTTCGGTCACGCTGACCACTGCTTTTTTTTGTCCTTAAGATATTCTCCTAATTGTTGTTGTTGCTGTTGTTTAAAGAGTTTTTTTCTCTTTTTCAATATATAGAGCAGAGCATATGTTGCATATCCTTTTAACAAAGTAGAAGCATTTGCATCCTTTTTCTTTATTTAAATGGGTTCGTTATAAAAAAAACGAAACAAAATTATTTTCCCATCGTGTGTTGATTTGATTTCGTTTTTTTTGTACCTCTTTTTTAAGAAACTGTAACGGTCAATATGACTGGACTTTTTTGGTAAATGAGTTTGACAGGACATTTCTATCATCTTTGATTGACTGACATGTTTGGTGTCCTATTCAATTCAGTTCGGTTTTGTTTTCTTAAAGGATTTGTGGTTTAAATTTCGTATTGATTTTCAAGTTCAAGATGTTCAGCTGTTCAGAAGATTTTGGAAAGAAAAAAAGGAAAAGTATTGTCTGCGTGAGTAGATTTTGAAATCTTGCGTATGATATAGAGGTTGCCGTAGTCTAGTAAGTAGTGTGTTGTCTTATTAGACGTAAGGCCACAGTTCAAACTCCAGAACACACATCAAAACGAAATTTGAAAAATATTTCTTCGGCAACTTCCTCTCAGCAGATTTCTGGAAAAAACCCTGGGAGTAAATGGAAAATTGCCATGAAAAGTTTCTCAAAAATTTCTCGTTCGGAATCGACTTTAAACTGTAGGTCCAGCAACTCATGTATGAAATTAACGCACACAACGTGAGTGCTGTGAGAAGCTAGGTCGCGAATGCTGACTGAAGGATAGTAATGACCAATTATGTATGTATGTACGCATGATATTAAAATCTTCTAATTGGCAAGCTTTTGGAATTTTCTGTTGTGGAGAAGTTCATGCCTTCGATGGCCTAACAAGTTACTTCTGAATTTGCGCCTGTTTTATTTGTCTTTACTACAGCACTTTTTGCATTCATTGGCCAACTGCATTGTGACCCTATGGCAGCCATTAATTAAACTGAAAACTTCTTTAAAAATGTCTGTTTTTACCCTTAAAACCTCGATGGACATTTAAACCATAGCACTCGTGTTAATAAAAGATTCAAAGATCAACAATTCAACGATTAACTTGTGCATTGCGACAACATATTTTTTCTTCTTAATTTTGTCCATCATTTATCAACAAAAATCTGTAGAGATTTTTCCCCTATTTTGTTAAAAAGAATTTAAGTTGAAAGTTCATTATTTTACCACCCAAAATGATTCATAAAAGAAGGAAGCATCTTTAACACATGCATGCCAGGCACACAAAAATACAGGCCATGTAGCAAAGATCAGCAATAAAAGGTAACAACCCCCAGTCATTTGTTTAACATCTTAAAGGGACTCGTATGTATGTTATGTTGTCCTTTAAAAATAGCCCGAAGGACATTGCTTTAACCTTTAACAATGTAATCTTAAGGATAAGAGCTGGTTTCGAACAAAAAAAAAAACAGGGGGAAATCTATGGAAACCGGTTTTCAACTGACCGTTAAATTTTTAACTGTGCTATACGCTTCCCAATTACGATCTTTTTTTTTCTCTTCTCTCTTTTTGATTTATAAGTTCAATGAAATGAACCCTTTTGACCGTAACAGAGTAGCGAAAATTGTTGTTGCCTTCTCTTTGACAAATCATTTCATCAATTATTTCCTTTTTTAGTGGCTTTCTTAAAAGGGATGTGTGATGCTGTGACAAATCTCTCTCTCGCACTCGTCTCTCGTCGTTTGTGTTGCGTGTTAAAAGTGCTGATTAGTGTTGTGAAGATTATCAGCATCAGATTTATTGTCTTTCTTCTCCTTTTCTTTTCTTTTTTGCTTTTATATTCAGACAATAAAAATTATTGTTGTTGTTGTTATTTAATATCCTGCGGAGGATCAATTTACCTTCTTTAGTTTTTATAACATGCGGTAGACTTGATATCATTTGCATAATAAGGTTTACAGAGGGTTTAGTGTAGCTGTTGCAGCATCCTGATTATATTCATCTGTTCAATGTAAATATTTTCGGTAATTAACTGGTTCAGTTTGCTCTTAAAGAAGAATGCAGGCACCTGGTTGATTTAGTTTGAGACTTCTGGGGTACTTTGCTTTTCGTCATGCATCCATCATACCTAATCGATCAAACATTTTTAAAAATGATAAAATACACAAACACTGATAATATGGTTACAAAATGCTAAAATATTCCCTGAAACTAAGAAGGGAGTGAGACAATTTGATGCTAATTTGAAAACCTCTCTTAAATAGCATATGTATGTATACTCTCCGTGAGAGAACCATATTTAACTTAGCATTTCTATTAATATCCAAGGATATTTACAAATTTTGTTTTTTCTTTATTTCTAGTAAAAAAAAAACGACATATTAACATGACTACGGCCATCCAAACTAGATTCGAACAATTCGGAACTTATCATATATTGAAAGTCGGGTATGCGGCCGTAAATTTAAGAGAACTAAAGCAACGACGAAACGTAAGTCATTCATTGAAAAACTTAAACATGTAGTAAGAGTACTTTAAACAATTCAATTGGTCTCCATTTTTATGAGGTTATATTAGATTAGGTTAACGGGTAGCTTGCCGGTCACTGGCAAGTTCACTCGTAGGCCCGGGGCGAGTTAAGCCCCCTTGTCATGATCCGTTGGTGGTGGGTTTGAACCCACCCTGAGCTCCGTAAGAAACTGGCCAATTTTGTCACCCAAAAACCGATGACGTCTGCCTGGAACTCACATAAAATGTTCCGTTTTTCCCACATCCTGGCAGCTTTTGCAGTAGCCTTAGTGGGGCGGACCGAGCTTCTCAGCGAAACTGCCAATACCGCAGTGTTCGATTAGAATTCTTGTTAGAGTGCTAACTGTTCTCCTGTCTAATTTAAGTAGTTCCCTGATTTCCTGCTGTTCACTGTTGGACACAGCAGTTTTGAAATTCGGAAACTAGATATGTATGTCACCCATTGTTTATTGCTATTTTTTTTTCAATTTGAAAAATTATTCTTGGTTTTTATGTGTACTTTTATTTAAATTAAAAGAAAAATGTTAAAGAATTCTTAAAATCTTGAAGATTATGTTTCGTGGAACTACATTTATTACCAATAATCGAAAATATTATATTTGTCATTGAGTTTACGAGGCTTCGAAGGATTTGAACTTCAACACCCAGCCAGTATTTCTTAATTTTCTCTTTTAGAATATTTACAATCGTTTAATTTACCACCTGTTTAAACTTTTGCTGCGAGATTACTATGGAAAGTGGATCAACAACTAGAAAGATTATTCAGCGAACATACTTTATTTTCTACATTTTCGACTTCGATCTTGACAGATTTAGTTCAACAAGGTGGACGTTGTCAACTTTATTAAAGTTTGGAAGTCCCTATTGGGAGACTCTATAGAAGTTTATTCAAAAGCTATTTAATTCATTCATTCATTCCATTCATCTGATTATCGGGTTTCGGTGTGCTTTAACATATGCAGGCGCCAATCAATCGATGACAGGGATTCCTCAGTTTGGTCCCTCCCACGTAGACAAGGTCGTCTTCTTTGCCGAGTTCCGCTTATCGCCGGATCCGAAGGACCTGGCCGAATCAGACTTGTAGAGTATAAGTTTCGTCGTACCAAAGAGGCCTCTGCTACTACTGGATTACTTTACTTTTGTAGTTCTGAACTTTGGGTTTTAATTCCATGTTTTTCACGCAGGTATTCTTAGTTTTATTGCGACGTCCGTACTTCTGTCATCTACTGGATATGTTGACAACATTTTTTGAGCAGGCAAATCGGCTTAATTCGTTGCGGGTCGCATTTAGAACTGTCTTAATATTAGTAGAATAGTACCTTTTTCTCAAAACCCAATAAAACTTCGTTGTCTCTTGATTATGGACACCAATGAGCTGCTGCTGTGAGCTGTAGCTTGGTAATTTCGGGGGCTCACCTAAACATCTCTGAATCGTGATATATTAATTGTTATTTCTTTGCTTACCACAAACCTAAAGAATTCGGATTTTTCTTAAGTGCAAGGAATGATTGGATTTCTGTTGTTGATGTCCTACCATTCAAATCAATTTTTTCAGTGTAGATAACTTTCCAGACTCGATTTACTAGAATATTAGTCTGCTTATGTTGATATTTGCCGATTAAAAAATAAGTTACATAAGTGCGTTATAAAAGCTATATGACAAGATTTATCGAAAACTTTTAATAATGTGAATTTTTATATATGTGTGGTTCCAAAACTTTCATGCAATTTCCTGTTTCGTTCAAAAACCTTTAGCAAAGTCTAATTAGGTTAGAATGATTGTGAGAGTGAGTCTCATAAACTTATTAAATATCGATAAGAAGGTTACGGGTATCAGTGTCTTAACGATTTAACTAAGCTTGATAATATGATCGGTTATAAAGTGTAATCGCCGTAGTCTGGTAGGTAGAGTGTTCGCTTATTAGACGTAAGGCCATGGTTCAAACCCCAGGTCAGACATCAAAACGAAAATATGAACAAATATTTCTTAGGCGTCTTCCTCTCAGTAGATTGCTGGCAAAAACTCTGAGAATAAATAAAATTGCTATGAAAAGTTTCTCAAAAATCTGTCGTTCGAAGTCCACTTTAAACTGTACGTCCCGCCACTCATGTATAAAATTAACACACACAACATGAGTGCTGTGAGAAGCTAGGCCGTAATCCTGACTGAAGGATTGTAATGACGAATTATATATGTATGTATAGAGTGATCAGATGCATCCACACTGGTATGAATCAGTGTTGAGGATGATATGGGGCTTCGATCTTTCGATTTTATAAGCAATATGAGGGGGTTAATGCCTCGGCAGTTGATAAATTTTTTCTGTGCTTTTTTTCTAAGGATCGTGCAAATTATGCTCATCTGCCATTCTACAGGCATCGCTTCTACGTTCTAAATTTAGGTTAGCCGTTGGCAGAAAGTAGGAGGAAAGCTTGTGCCTGGTGATTTAAAAAGTCCTACTTGTTTATCATATTATTTGCACTTTTCCTGTTAATTTTACTCTGTGGATTGCACCGGGAAATGTGCAGTATTGTTGTACTCGATGGTGGTGGTGGAACTTGGTCAGTACAGGGACTGCGTTCACCCCGTGGCATCACAACGTTATGCGTGCTCAAGTGAGCTTTTTGATATCGGAGCTACCACTCCGACCTAACCTAACCTAACCTGTACTCGATGGTAATATTTTGCGTTTGGTCCGTTATAAGCAAGTCATTGGGGAATTCTAGGAATTGGAAGCAGATATTAATGAATGATATCTCGATGGTTGTTAATGTTCGATACTAAAGTCTTTTAGAAAATGCACTCCATTATGCTTCTTTTCAAATTAAGCGATTCGAGTCGTTGCATTATGTGAATGAAATAAATTGTCAAGGAAGTTATGCCATAAATTATGATGCCAAACCCTTTCCAGGGAACTTAATAGCTATTTATACACGGTAATCTTCTAAGAAAGTTTTCGTATAATGAAAACTGAAAGTCATTATACCATATGTATGGTATGTAAGCCGACAATATCACTTATTATTGGTTTATTTATGATGAATTATACTTATAGTTGAGCTCAAATAACAACATTTATTTAATCAAATAAAATAAAAAAAATTATTTAATTTAATGATAACTACACTCTCAAAATCAAATTAAATCAAGTGATACGATAAAAAAATTGTTTTTCTTAAAAAACCGAAAAAAGAAGAAAAACCTCAAAAGTGTTGATATGAATGAAATAAACCCCAAAAAAAATTCTTGGATTATACCACTAAAAACTAGTAAAAGAAATAAAATTCCCACAATAATGAAATGAAATGAAATGAAATAAATGTACACAGTGTATCGGTTTTAAATGAATTTCATTTGATTAGAAATTTATTTAAGCGGCCACAGCCACATTCTAGCATTTGATGTGGCTAACGCGCTAGCATTAACGCTAACGTTGTTGATTTAGGCTGAGCGGTTTTTTCTCAATAAACGTGTCACTTTGTTTTTTCGTCACTTATATGTCACTTGATTCTGTGTGTGACCAAAAATAAAATATAAAAGGAAGAGAGTGAGTGAATGACATTTGATATACTTAGTATTCATAGACAACAAACCAACGACTTTTAAATTATACGTCCAAAAACACACTACAAAAGAAATAAAACCCCATGAAAAGTATCCACAAAAATTTATGATTAACGTCACTTAAGACCTGCACATGCAGGAATAATTTTGTTTATTTTTATTCTAAACCTAAACGCCTTAAATTTGAAACAAAAAGAGAAGAAAACCAAACTTCCCATCAATCTGCAAAGCATTGTGGCACTCTAGTTGCTGATAAGAACTGTATTCAAGCCGCTACTCTATTTCACTGTGGTTTCCTCCACACTCACCAAAAACTTCTCTTCGCATTCCCCTGATGCTAGAATTGTTGTGACGGTATTTGGTAACACATTTGAGATTAAATTTGAAATTTGCTCAGTTTTTTTCTTTCTCTCTTTTTTGCTGATTTCAAGATTTAATTTCTTTTGATTTTATTTTCTCACAAAATAAAGAAGAAGAAAGAGCAGAACAAAAAAAACTGGGAAGTGTAAGATGTTGGTTTGAGTTTCTGTAATTGGATTCAAACGTCAACTTAAATTCAACCACAAAATTCACACACTTATTGTACTGGAAGATTTTCAAGGCAAAAATGTAAAAAAAACAAAACAAAAATAAATAAATAAAAACTGACCTTGGCCAAGAAACTTTTAATTGAATTTAAAATCCAAATTACAATGCGAATTGTTCATCATCCTATAATTTAACAATTAAAATATTTTATTTAAAAAAAATTATATAAAATTTTTTTTAAAAAGTTTGGAAAAATAATTATGAACTCCGTTATAATATTTAAAACAATTTTATAAAAATTACTTAATTTTTTTTTTAAATTTTAATGTTTCCTACGTTTTTCTTACCAAACGCATATTTCGTCAAATTAAATAGAAAAATAAGGTTTTAATACCGGGAATGTTGCATATATTGATGAAATACTGTTTGTTTTCGAATCTGCAGTGTCACAGATAGGATAACATCAACACGTAAAACCTTGGGAAAGATATGAAGCGACATATATAGGGTGGGCCATTTAAGAGTCTTAATTTAAAAATTCAATAACCCGAAAACGGTTTAAAATTTTGAGAATTTTTTTTTGTCAAATCGTAGCTTTGTGGCAGCCTATTGGCATCACCATTTCGGCTAATTAAACGGCCATCAAACGTTTGACACAATAAATGATTGTGTGGTAAGTTGCACCATCCTGTTGAAACCAAAGATTGTTCACATCAATGCCATGAAGACCGGGTACAAAAAAAACGGTTATAATAATGCGATAGGTGTCTTCCTTAAACGTAATGGTTGCACCGTCCTCATTTTCAAAAAAATATGGGCTAATGATGCCTCCGAAAGACCACGTGTGGTTTTTCTGAGTACCAAATACGACAATTTTGCTTACTAACGTACCCATCATGCGAAAATATGTTTTTTTTTGCAAATTCGCCATTATCTCGTTGGCCCGATAAATTCCTACGTTGCTTAAGCGTAAATCGATTCACTACATTCAGTGGAGATAAAATTAAATAAATAATTTTGTGACAGAATAGAATGACATAAGTATTGCTAGATTAGAAATAACCGATGGTTCAAATTTAAACCGAGAGATGGCCCAACCGATATTAGGAAAGAGTAGATCTCAATGAATCTCCTCACCATAATTCGCAATCCAACAGATCTTGCAGGATCACCCTAGCATCTGCTTAGATAGACAAACTTTGCTAATAAAACTATAGCACGGCGCCAAACCAACAAAAAGAAAACAATGTGAAACGAATACCAAATCTTCGTCGTTAGAGTAATTTGATGAAAGTTGGTGATGGTGTCGCTTGAGTTGTCATTGCCATGTGAGGAATAGAACATCTTTCACGAGTTCTGTGTCACATAAAGCCTTTCTGTTGAAGAAGTTGGTAAGCATTAATCGTGTTCGCCGATTTTTGACAATGATGGAGGTCGTTCTAAATAAAGTACGAACCGATGACGCTGCCAGTCTATAAACCGCGTCAAACAGTGACTTTTTCGGGGCGCCATGGACGCTCTTGGATCTCATATGGTGTGATATATTGTCCCCAATTCGACAATTTTATTTGATCTGATCACGAACCCGTTCATCCAGGAAGGTGCAGCATCGCTAAAGATAATTTTTCGCTGAAACTTAGGGTCAGTTACCTACTACTTCATTCAGCGAGCTCATGACCATGGTTGCTCATGGTGATATGGCAAAACGGACTGAATAAATAAAATCTAATTTGACAACTAATTCGACAATTAATATGACCGTTATCACATGTCAAATGCTGAACCGCAGACCTCTTTAAGGAGCACAGACCTGTAACAAAACATCACATTTTTTCAGTTCGGTTTCATTAATCACGATTTGTTTCAGCTAAGCACGCGACTGGCCAAGTGTAGTAAATCCTAGGACGATAGGGCGCCATATGTTGTTACCTATAAATAACGATCTTTGATAAAAATATACTGGGTGTAGTGCCTGATACAAATTTCATGCAAATACCCTGACATAAATCATCTATTGATGGTCAGTAGTAATACTTTGAATACATTGACTGTTGGCACCTAAAGGGTTAAATGTGTTTTTAATTTTTCTGTTCGAATAAGTACTTTCAGTTGTTGTGCCTGTATGCTGAGCGTTTAAATCTGACTGGATATAAAATAAGCGCGCGAGATTTAAATTTACATTTTTTAGAAGAGAAATTTTTTTAGCTTCCAAAAGGCTTTGTAAACGCTGTTGATGGCTGAATGGATGAATCGGACGACTAAGTGGACAGACAAGCGGCACTTAGTCAGTTTCAGTAACAGGCACACAGATTACGGTGGTTGTTGTTGTTGAAGTTAAATCATTTTTTTTTCTACCGGATTCTCGCCTTTATTCTACATAAAATCAATTCTGAGTAAAATTATAATTTAATCGTTCCATAAAGTCATGACCCGACTATCAAAATCCTATCATTAATAAAATAAATCGATCTTTAGAAACTTACGATAAAATTTCAAGGACATTTTATTGGAATCTAGAAAATGTTAAATCCTTGACTTTTGTTATCCTTCATCACGTTATTGTTTTACATGCGAATCAATGACAAATCAAATCGAATTGCATGTTCATTGGCAAAGAAATCAATTCAATTCAATTGATTCTAAACTCTAAACTCTGTGGTGCACAGCAAATAATTTATGCAGTGGCTGAAAAATATTTTTATTTTCATATTTTTTTTCTTGTTTTTTTTTTTTTTTTGTTATTTGTAAAGATGTTGTATAATATTTTATAATTAATATATTTAATTGGCAACAAATTAATAAAAAAAATAAAAACAAAAACACAGAAAATGAATCAGTGTCGAATGTTAGAATTATTAGACCGCTTAATTAACAACACTTGGCAATTGCTTGCCTGCCTTGCTGCCTGCTGCCTAACTACTTGCTCGGTTGCCTGGCAAATTGAAGTCATTGCTAAATAAACGGTGGTATCCATATGAATCCATCATTAGAATCCCTCAATAACGCAAAATATTGTATTAAATGCCAGCAACAACAACAGCAACAACAACAACGATGAACAAAAAAATAAATCTAAGAACAGAAACTCTTTTATTTTTTTAATTTAATTCAGTGGTAGTCTTTTTTATTATTTTTTCGTGTAGAGCGGTTAATGTACCCATTTAACCTACACTCAGGGGCATGCAACACACACGTAGATACGCACACATATATACTCCGTAGTCCGTGCGATCATAATATTATGAGATGGATGGCTATGTGGCACAAACTATTTGTTCTTGTTGTATTTCTTTATATTTTTTTTCTATTTAAACACGATTGATTATTTATTTTATTTTATTTGAATTGAATTAAGTTGAGTTGAGTTGAGTTGGAGTTAATTTTTGTTTTTGTTTTTCTTTTTGTAACCATTTTTATTTCATTTTATTTTTCAATTCAATTCAATTATGGAATATGATCATGCAAGACAACTGACGATATTTCCTGTGTATGTGAGTTTGATAACAAAAACAACAACAACAACAACAACCACATCAACAGCCATAAAAATGGTGAAAAACTGTTGAAGTAAGAAAACTAAAACTGAAAGAAAAAAACAACAACAACAAAAACAAAGCAAAGTAAAAATACGTTACAAAGTGCCGTTGATTTAACTACAACAGCAACAACAACAACAACAACCATAATCTGTGTGTGTCAGTAACTGAAACTGACTAAGTGTCGTTTGTCTGTCCATTTAGTTGTCCAATCCATCCATTCAGCCATCAACAGCGTTTACAAAGCCTAAACGATGAAAAAATAAAATTTCTCTTCTCAAAAAATGTAAACGCTCGCGCGCTTATTTGACATCCAGTCACATTTAAACGCTCATCATACAAGTACAGCAACTGAAAGTACGTACTTCGAACAGCAAAAATTAAAAAGTGTTTAATAAACACATTTAACCCTTTAAGGACCAACACTCAATATTACTAATGATCATCAATATATGATCTATGTCAGCGTATTTGTATCGGATTTCTATCATTAAATGCTTTCTTTTCTCTGTCTCTGAAATCTCCATAGTCTAGTAGGTAGTGTGTGTTGGCTTATTAGACGTAAGGTCGCGTTCAAACCCCAGTCAATCTCGAACAAAACAAAATATGGAAAACTATTCCTTCGGTGACTTGTTTTCAGTATCTCTTCATCTTAAGTGATGAGGCCAGTTTCTAGACAATTAGGCTCGTGAGTATACAAAAATTTGGCACCTGAAAACCATATGATATCCCACGGCGTCCAATGCATTTAGGGCTGGTGGCGTTATGGGCCAATATTTTTTTGACAACTAAGTTGACCAGGCTGTTACTGTTGACAACGAGCACTTAGATCGAAGATTGCAACCTGGAGACGAACGACATGTTGTTTGAACATACTTCTTCTCATGCCATATTGGATATCCTGCACAAGCGCTTTGAGGGCATGGTCATCTTAAGTGAAGGTGCTGTGGCCATCCAGACTTTTTCTTTTACGATTTTTTTAATTCGAAGGAGTATGTTGCTAACAAGCCACAAACTAAAGCGGCGCTCAAACCCATCATAACACTTGCCATCGGTCGAATTGAAGTTGGCTCGGTTCAAACTCCAGGTCAGACACCTCAAGCAAAACGAAAAATGAAAAAACCCTTCTCCAGCGGGCAGATTTCTCGCACAACTTCTATGAGTAAATAATATTGCCACGAAAAGTTTCTTAAAAATCAGTCATTCGGAGTCGACTTTAAACTGTAGGTCCTGCCATTCAGGAATAAAATTAATACACACAACATAAGTGGTGTGAGAAACGAGGTCACAATCCTGACTAAAGGGTTGTATTGATCCATTAAGTTAGTTGGCAACTTATCGCTGCAAGATTGTCTCAGAGATCTTAGAGCCCAATTGTGCTCACTTTGCTGATTACATCATTCCACTTGATCTGTCTAAGGTATTGCCGTGTTTACATGGCATTTGGTGTTCTAGTACAGGCACCGAAAGATTAAAGTGGCGCTTAGCCATTTCACAGACTGCTTGATGAAGAAGTTGTGGAATCCATAGGTCGGTTTCCGTGTTTTGGTTTCCTTGCTGGTGTTATCCGTGCTGGTATTATCCGCGCTGGTGTTATCTCATCTGAGATTCTGGTCATTAACTGAAAAATAATTTTGAAGTCGTCGTAGTCTAGTAAGTAGTGTGTTGGCTTATTAGACGTAAAGCCAAGGTTCGAGCCACATGCCAGACATCAAGACAAAATACAAAAAGTATTTCTTCGGCGACTTCCTCTCAGCAGATTTCTGGCAAAAACTCTGAGAGTGAATAAAATTGCCATGAAAAAGTTTCTCAAAAATCTAGGACATTGTACAATGGGTCAATTCGACCCACGGGTACTGTACTTGTCTTAATTGACAAGTACACGTCCTCTAACCTAACCTAATTGAAAACTCGTTGAATATATTTTAATTTTTCCATAACATATGGATGAATGGGAAAAAATATGTTGCATTTGGGTCTCCGTTTTATCATCCAATTCGGGTTTAGGAGTTGTAGGTAAGCGTGCAACTGTACAAACCTTATCTTATGTGTGTGAAGATAAATTCGAATTTTAGAATCCAAGACGCAAACCGTGCAATTTAGCAGCTCGACTTTTGGCGTTAACAGATTAAAATTTTCTTTTAACGGAACAAAATTTGCCCTTAACAGAGCAGTGTTAGCTGTTTAACAGTATCCATCTGAGCCAGCCCACTTGTTTAGGAACTAATTTTGGGAAATACTCTAGATCTATGAGTACCATACTATATGCAAAGGAAGGTTCCAGGGCCTCTTAATATAATCAGCAACATAGTCACATAACAAGTGATATGGTGTGGAGAAAATTGGCTTTGAAAATATCAATTTTTTGCTTGAAAATTCTCTAGAATATCAGTGGCCATTTGGGAACATATAAGAAATAGTACGCCACATATAAAAAATAGTACCGACTACCATTTGCAGACCGGAGGGTCCTCTTTCGAACCGTGGTAGTGTGATAGCTGGCATGATTTTAAGGTTCGACAAACTGAATTTTGAAAAAAATCGATTTTTGGCCAAGTTTATTCACAAAAAATAATGATCATAATGAGGACTAAATTTTATGTCGATAGTCTGCAATAATTGCAAAGCAGAAGACTAATATACTTATTGCCGCTGTTAAAACAGTTAACAGTGCTCTGTTAACAGCACATTTTGCCCTGTTGAAGACGAAAAGTGGCATGGGTTTGCATCTTTGGTTTTTAAATTCGAATCTATCATCACACACATACTCATCTTTGCATCCTAGTAAAACAACTGTGATCAGTTTGCCCAAAATGGTTCACATAACATAACATAATTGGTTATTACAACCCTTCAGTCGGGATTACGACCTATCTTCTCACACCACTTATGTTGTGTGTCTTAATTTTATGCATAAGTGGCGGGACCTACAGTTTAAAGTCGACTCCAAACAACAAATTTTTGAGGAACTCTTCATGGCAATCTTTTTAATCTTAGAGTTTTTGCTAGAAATCTTCTGAGAGGATGTCGCCGAAGAAATATTTTTTCATATTTTCGTTTTGATGTCTGACCTGGCCAACCCAAAAGGGTTAATCTATAGATGAATATGGTTGTGGGCTTGATTTCTACATTTTACAATTCTGGTTTCTTCTGTGGCACTTCTTTAATAAAAGTCTTCTTCACCAGTATTTCTCTTCTTCTTCTTCTTCTTTAGAGTCTTCTACTTTAGCTTCTTCAATATTTTTATTTACGTATGTGTTTCGCATATTAATTACGATTTTAATTTCAATCGAAGAAAAAGAAGAAAAAAGTTTGTTCCGATTGTTGGGTCACATACACACATACATACATACATACATCCATATGTATGTACTTACACGCATGGTCATTATAAAAGATGGAGTTCGATTGACAATTTGAATTTGAAATTGTAGTTTTAATGGAGGTTCTTTTATGCATAAATTTTTTATGTGTCTTTAATGGACTTTTGGTGACAATCTAAACACTCAGAGAATTCTTCTACAGCGTACACGAACGAGGCTTCTTTCTTTTCGATTCTTTACCATTCTTTGTTTCATTTCTTGGCTTTTGTTCGTGTTCGTGTTCATGTCTTTTAATTCTTGTCATTTGTTGTTTTTTCTTAAACGGGAAGTGATAAAATAACGGATTTTACCTTTATGGCCAGCCCTCCTCAAATGAAAGCAACAAAAAGAATTTCCGTTAAATCTTTGAACTTTTGTTTGTTTACATAAACATTTCTGGGTCTGCTTATCGATTTTTTTTTATATTCATTTTAACTTCCGTATGGTGCTACTGACGGAATCTTAAACGAATCAAATCAAATTTTAAAATCCATTTAATCTTCCTTAACAAGAAAACAACAAAAACAACAACAACAGAAACGATCATGAAAAATTGAGTTGAAATTTTTGGAATATTTTTTTTGAATTTTTATTAATTCACTGGCAACAGATAAAGGAAGTTAAACGATCAAAAAATAAAAAAAATTTAACAAGAAAAAAATTGGAAAAAATGTTCCTCTATTTGCCTTGATTTTCATTTAATTTTATAAGTCATGCTCTAATATGGTTTTCTATTTATAAATACGCATTTAGACGGACAGACAGACAAATAACACAAAATTATGGTCGAAAACTTCCTCAATCTTTCATTTTCATTTCGTTTAATAATTTTATTTCTTATGATTGTTATTGTTGTAGATTTTTATGCATGTTGTTGCTTTTCTTGTATGTTTCATTATTGTTCCGCTTGAAGTCTATAGTTTTAGAAATGGATTTTGATAAATCAAAATCTTACCAGACCAGAGCAGAGCAGAGCCATTTCTTTAGACGCTTAAAACGCAAGCCAAACGCCACCACCACCACCACCTCAACCACCACCACCACTCATGAGAAAGCCTCTCTTTTTTGAAATTTTAAGCAATTATCACGTGCAATCATGAAACTGGTACAAAATCCAACACAGTAATGTATCCCCATTTCAATATCCAAACACCAATCCACCAGCGCCAACAATCCTACTTGTGCAGCACTTTCGTTTTCATTGAGAAATGCTTCTTCTTTCTATGAAAAAATATGAGTTTTCAGTGAATTTTATGAGTCTTGTTTTTCCAACGATTTTCGTTTTTCAAACCAGCCAAGAAAAGCAAACAATATTACACATTTTGCAAATTTAATTTAATTACCAAACAACCAACCATCCAACCAACCAACAAAATCATTAACAATTATAAAGAGTAGCAAACAAAAAAAGCAAATTTAATGCAACCAAGTTTGCAGGAACTGGCAATAAACATCGGCAGCTGCTGATAAATGTATGTAGTTTTTATATGCGGAACTGGAGTTTTGAAACAATAATTCAATGTCGCTTCCCAAACAAATATTATCCCAGTAACAAATAGTTTGAGGAGTAGAGTATAATTTTTCTAAAAATGGGAGACGTTAGCTGGTCTGAGAAGGCTAAGATTTATCAAAAAAAAAGTGTTTTTTTCGAATTTCTATTTCAGTCCAGCTAAGGCTGAACTCCTCTCTCCAATGCTATTCACTATTATACTTGATTACGAACTCCAATGGCTCTTATCCAGGGTAAGAGGAATAAATTCGATTATCAACAGCTAGCCTGTTAAAGAAAAAGTGCGATTTTTTTATAAAGTAAAAGCTCGAACCATGAAATGTTCCGAAGTAAAATGTTAAATACATACGGCTCACGTAAAGGTTATTGAAGAGAACAAAGATAGATTTCCTCAAACAACTGCTTGTTTTATTAGATTTTTAAATACAAATTAATTCCCTCACGTCATCAGGTAATCTCACAAATGAAACCAGTGTTACTGTTCAAAGGCGCACTAAAGTTATTGGCGAGACTGAAGTTATTGGTCAGAGTCCTAGAAAAATAACTATTCTCTGCAAATGAAATATACGAGTGAGATTAGAGCACCACCTACATCGCAATAACTAAAAGAACGAGACGAAACAATGACGAATTTGATTGGATCAGCATGGTGATGAGTCCTTAAAAATTTGAGTATGCTTTTGCTAGTTATCGCTGATTCAATTGTATGCTTTCAGGTATGCATTCAGTGACAACTGCTGATTATCTGTATATTCTACACACCCCATAGGTGTCCTTTTATAGGGCAGGAAATACAATTTAGGTCCCAGTTATTCTGCTAGGACTGTAAAATATTTGTTTCTGGATCACTGGCTGTAGACTCCATTAAGCCTCTTTGTGGCATCATCAAGGGAAAATAGTTTTTTGTAAATCTAAAAATTAGCAAAAAAAAAATTTGAATAAAATTCAGGAAACTTGTATTCCATTTCTGTGGAAGTTTGTTCTAATCAAGTCAGTTCAGTTTAAATACAATTCAAACAGAGAAAGTGAAACCCCTTTTCATTTTAAATATTTCATACATTTCCTACAGAAAGTCCAAGGATCCATTGATCGTTAGGAAGGAAAAATTAGGGAGTGTAACCTCTTGAGAAAGAGTAGAACTTAATTGGTAAAGTTCCTCACCATCATACATCAAGAAAATGGTGAAATTCTCTAATACCAAAGAAAATAAAGTATAAAGAATGTACATTTTAACATAATTTGGAATATTTTTCAAAAATATTTCATGACGCGGGGGGAAAGATAGAAGGGAATGATACAGAAACCAAGGGCGTAACAATGCGTTGTTCTCATCGTGCGTTTTTGTTGTTTGACCACTTTTTATTTATTTTTCTGGTGTTAAAAACAGACGTCGGCACCAATGTCCCTCAGGGGAAGAACATCTTCGGCTTTTTACACACATAGGACACGAACATCAAGTATGTTCGTTAAAAAGAGCGTAAAAATCTTGTCAGTTTTTAAAGAAGAAGGTTCATGTCGCTTTTTTCAGACTTCAATGATACACGCAAAGAAATATCACAGTTGTATTCACTAATATCAATGAGAAATGATTTCGATTTTTGGAAGAATACTTGCCAAGTTAAATACGGTGTCTTAGTGTCTTAGTGCAGTACAATTTTTCTATATTTTCCGATCACATATACATATCATTGGGTTAATAAGTAGACTTGACATTATTACTAATAATTTTCCTCTAGGTTAACACATGCCTATGGTTATGGATTAGTGAGTGAGAGAGAGAAAATAAGTTGAGAGAATTTATTTATTTACAGCCATATAAAAGTGTTAGTAATATGCTCTATTTTTATTTTCATTTCATCAACATACATATGTAAAGCTGTCTATCTTTGGCTTAATAATTTTAGATAAATAAAAATAAAATAAAAAATCGATTTTATTATTAAAAGAACATAAAGCTATCCATCTTAGGCTTAAAAATTAGGCCATGTTTTTTAGATAAATAAAAATAAAAATAATTAAAAACCATTTTTTATTAAAAGAAAAAAAAACGAGCATTCCAAAGCATTTAAAAAAAATATACTATGGGACAAAATAAAAAATAAAATACGCCCAGCTAATGACATAGAACATTTTTAACACAAAATAATCTTCGAGTGTTATTCTGAAATAAAATGATAAAGCATCCGCGGAACATCTATTCTTGTCGCAGTCTGATCGACAACTAAATCAAAAAACACAAGAATACATACACATGTACATACGTATGATGAGAGCAACACATTGTTACGCTCTTTGTTTGTGTTCATTTTCCTTCTGTCTTTCTCCCTCTCATCGAGAAATGATTTTTAAAAATATTTTGGTGAGAGCGGGTCGTAATGTTACGACCCGCCATAAGAAATTTTACTTCTACATGATGCGTATTCTTTATATCCATATTCTTTGCTAATACTCTACACATTTTCTTACATTTAAAAAACGTTTCATTTCGGTTTCAGTTGTAGTTTATCATTTTAAGTTTTTTGTTTTGTGTTCTTATATTAATAAGGGTGTCCAATAAGTCATTCGGTGCCGACTTTTAACTGTAGGTTCCGCCACTCATGTATAAAATTAACACCCACAACATAAGTAATGTGAGAAGCTAGGTTGCAATCCTGACTGTAAGGCTGTAATGACCAATTACGTGTGTTACAATACGCTTAACGCCTTAGTTAAGATGAAAGTGCTTTTTCTTTACAAGAAAATTTGTTCAGGTGTGCCTCTTCTCGGCATGCATACATATATCACGAGGCTTACTTGTATTTCTTAAACTTTACAATGATCTAAATTGAATTAAATTTGTGTGTATGTATGTATGTATGTGCAGCAATAATCTATTATTATTTTTATCAAAACTATTTATAAAAAAAAGAACAGAAAATAAACCCATTCAACTGTTCAAATTTATTTAATCAATAACAAAAATGTATTCTGCCTTATCTATCTTGAAAACTAAATTGAGCACAAATTCGATCTGCCCAATTAAAGCCTGCACAACAAATCTTCAATTCTTTTTATATTTTTTTTTTAGTAAATTTGGTCTTTTTTTTCATTATTATCTTTGGTAGATAACTCAACTTAAAGTAAATATTGACTTTGTAACGTTTAACACAACAGAACCATCTCAATCACCCTCAACTAAATAAATTACAGGCTGGATGGCTGACTGGCTGGCTTATCAGTTACCACAAATCAATCTTAAAAAAAAAGAGTTGATTTGTGTCACCATCATCGCCATCCAATCAACTAAACTAGCCGACCATCCATCCATCAAACCAATCCATTTATGAGTTTATCTAGCCGAGAAAAAAGAAAATTATGTTTCTGTTTGGAAAGAAAACATAACAACAGCACATGGACTTAAATTAAATTAAATACAGGGTCGTTTAAGTTGGAGTTTATAATAACAAATATTCTGTCATCATTAGTTAGGATTACAACCTATCTTTTCACACCACCCATGATGGGTGTGTCAATTTTACCCATTAGTGGCGAGATCTACTGTTTAAAGTCGGCTCAGAACAACAACTTTAAACAACTTTTCATGACAATTTCATTTACCCTCAGATTTTTTGAGAGAAGTCTACTGAAAGGTTTGCTAAGTTCGAGATGTCTGAGTCAGGGCTTGAACCACAGGTCCTCGTCTAATCAGCCATCATACTATCTAGAAGACTATGGTAACATCCTAAATTAATAAACTATCGCCGTTGCTGATGGTTGTTTCACTTTATTTACTGTCCTTAATTGACCTTCTAAAGACTAAGCCATACATACACAACTGGTCAATACAATCCTTAAGTGAGAATTACAACCTAGTTTCTCACACCACCCATGTTTTGTATGTTAATTTTATACATGAATGGCGGAACCCGCAGTTTAAAGTCGACTCAGAACATCAGACTTTTTTGAAAAACTTTTCATGACAATTTTATTTACACTCAGAGTTTTAGCCAGAAGTCTACTGAAAATTTGGCTAAGTTTGAGATATCTAAGCCAGGGCTTAAGCCAGGGCTTAAACCAGTGCTTGACGACTCCAAACGACAGACTTTTTGAGAATCTGAGACACAAATCTTTTTTTATAGTTCGTCAGGTGTTGGCTAGCAGAGGATTCCAATGTCGATTAACTTTGTTATTCCAGCGTCAATTGTAATTTATTTAATACAGTTAAACTCTAAGGAAATGGCCTCTATCCATGCAATGCAAAGTATTGGTAAGCGGAAAGTAGGTTGTAGGAGAAAGGAAGTGTTGGAGGCAAACTGTTTTTTACTACCACACTATCTACACGACTAACGAGGTGTTCAAAAACTATCTAAAATTTTTAGAAAAATTACTTTCTCTGATCCACTAGTTTAATATGAATCGCACGGGAAATTGTGCCCTCTTTACATTGTTCCCGATATTGAACAAAAGAAAATCTGTTAACGGAAATAAAACACTATTTTTGAAAGAAAATTTGCTTTTGAAAGATCCTTTACACTATTTTTACCTTACGATCGCTATGTTATAAAAAAAACTTTTTTTATATCACTTTATGTATGTATGTATATGTGCGTGTTTTAGTGTAAATAAATATCTAAAATCGTTGCTCTCATCGATTAACAATCATAAAAGAGGGAAGGAATATTTGTTGTACTCTGTTATGAGATCTTTAAATAAATAAGACTCTCAGCGTCAACACTTCACAGTGTGGCAAGCGGTGTCATAACCACCAATTTGTCAATACCGGAGTAACTTATTATCTCCATTTCAGTTAATGTGGCTCTAGTACCGATGCTTTAGTATTTGTGATTGAAATGTCGCACTGTTTGTAGATTTCAAATGATTTTATGACCATTACAACTGCATAAGTAACACAACCACCACTGCCGCCGCTGCTGTCATCATCACCACCGTGCACACCTTTATTGATTTCACGTCATTGTCACCACCGGCGACTCTTACGTTTGCGAGTATCAATTGGGATTTTTATTCTGATCGAGTTGAGATAATATTTGTTTTGTTTTTCTGTTGCTCTGTTTTCACATTCTTATCTTATCGTTGTTATATTTCGGATGACAAATACATCTGGTTGCTCCGAGGAGTTCTATTTAGTACCCATAAGTACTCCAGCCTAGAACACAACACCAAACTAAACACACTGCGTTTAACATGTGTAAATACAAGATTTCGATGATAAATTATATTTTATTTATTTATATTTATTGTTGTTGTTATTGTTATTGTTGTTTTCTATTTTTGTATATGATATTAAATGTTACTCGCCTTACAATTTTGCTGATATTACGAGTAAAAAAAGTTGCTTTTTTCTTCTCATTATTGAAGAGGCCTATCGAAATGGAAATAAAATATACGTACGAGTACGAGTGTCATGATGCAATTTTTCGAAATGAATGTGTTGTGTGTTGTTATGAGTGATGATGGAATTAATTTTGAAGGGTTCTTGTGAAATTTTATATTATTTTGTTATCAGTTTATAAAAAATTAGAAAAATTAGAACAAAATTATAGAAAATCATTACTGCCAGTGGGATTTCATATTTTTTTAACTCTGGCAGATTTTATCATAGTTTGTGGCACTGACTTCCTCTCAGCAGCTTTCTGGCAAAAACTATGAGAGTTATTAGGAAACGACATGAAAGGTTAGGTTAGGTTAGAGGACGTGTACTTGTCAATTAAGACAAATACAGTACCCGGAGGTCGAATTGGCCCATATTACACCACTTATGTTGTGTGTGTTAACATTATTAATAATTAATTTTTTAATTAAAATTAACACACACAACATAAGTGGTGTGAGAAACTAGGACGTTGTACAATGGGTCAATTCGACCTCCGGGTACTGTACTTGTCTTAATTGACAAGTACACGTCCTATAACCTAACATGAGCGGTGGGACCTACAGTTTAAAGTCGACTCCGAACGACAGATTTTTGAGAAACATGGCAGTTTTATTTACTCTCAGAGTTTTTGCCAGAATCTGCTGAAGAAAAGTCGCCGAAGAAATACTTTTTGTATTTTGCCTTTAACGTCTGGCCTGGGGCTCGAACCCTGGCTTTGTGTCTAATAAGCCAACACACTACCTACTAGACTACGGCGACTTCAACGACATGAAAAGTTCCTAAAAAAAATTTCGTTCGGAGTCGACTTTAAACTTTAGGTTCCGCCACTCATGTACAAAAGTAATACAAACAACAGCTAGAAGCTAGGTCGTAATCCTGCCTAAAGGGCTATAATCACCATTTATGTATGTATGTATTGTTCTGTTATTTTTAATTAATAAATGATTCCACTTCATTTTAGTTTTATTAATTTCATCATGTACTTTTACAAAGAACGGCCCTCAATAGACAAACTGTGTTAAGGACATTTCGAAATTTTTTTTCTTTTTTTAATTTTCTGATTTAATACTCTTGTTGCAACACAATCAAATGCCTTAACTGGTCTCATCAACAATGTGCAACAATTTGCCAAAACAGCAATAACAACCCACACACACGCTTTGTAAAACGAACAAAACCAACAAATTATCTAAAATTGTGCACATTAAAATTCATCCGATGTTATAATATTTATTATAAAAGAAGAAGAAGACGAAGAAAAAAAAAACACACAAAAATATCTTATGGATGCAATTGCATCGTAAATTCCGCAACACAACGAAACAACAATTAAAAAAAAAAGCAACTGAAAGTGTTAAAAAAAATAATCATGTGCAGCAGTAACAAAGAAGAAGAAGTAAAAAAAATCATTTAAAATACGGTTATGAAGCTAATTTGTTGTAATACTTGGTAAGTTGTTGTTGTTGGCTTAAATTTATGACTGCCAAAGTTTCATTTTTTTTAATTTTAATTGTAATTACTTTAATGAAAAAAGCAACAACAATTACAACAACAATTGTAACATTTTTACACAGCAGCAAAACAGCCAGCCAGCCAGCCAGCCATCATTTTTTCATACACATCATCAATTATAAAATTGAAGAAGAAAAAAACAAGAAGAATAATTTAAAGAATTAAAAGCGGTTAAGTCGACTAATTGTTGAGCTACATATAAGCGTTCTTATAATAATAACTGTTATACTGGAAAAATAAAATTAAAATGTCTACTGCATTCCAGTCACATGAGGTAAATATTTCGAGGGACACAAAAAAGTGTATCGAGTCTGTTGTTCTTTTATGATTTTTTTTTAATTCGAAGGTGTATCTGAATAAGTAGTCACCGTAGTCTAGTAGGCAGTGTGTTGGCTTATTAAACATAATGCCAGGGTTCGAACCCTAGGTCAGACATCTCCAACAAAACGAAATATGAAAAAATAAATCTCTCTGGCGACTTCCTCTCGGTAGATTTCTGGCAAAAACTCTGAGAGAAAAACGGACGACAGCGTTTAGGCTCATTGTGATAACAAGTGATCAAATTTTTTCTTATTTTTTGGAAGCAAAAACCGAAGAAGTACTATAAGCACTTATTTTCTTCAAATAGAAGCCATTTTGGAACTGTAAGAGTGAAATGAAATAAAATATCGAAGCGGGCAACACATGTGGCGACAAAAGAAACTGGATTCTGTATAGGCGGAGGCAAACAAAGCTGCTCTGATAATCAACATCGACAAAACAAACAACATGTAAAATGAGGAAATAATAGATTTAAATATGGAAAATGTCTCAAATGCAGCGGATTTTTTAAAGCAGAATAAAGGAAAGCAAATAGGTCGTTGGGCGACACTCGCTATTTGCTCTAAAAAAGGTATAGTCAACGAGTTTGTATGCTTGTGTATCGCGAAAGACAGGAACTAACGATGTCATCGCGTTTCAGATATTAAAGCTGCCTACGTCGCATTCTTGAAATATTCTGGCCAGAGGAAACACATTGTTAATTAAAATATAAAATTTGAACAAAAACGAAACTCAACTTCATTCCATTTTACGAAAGTTTTATGGCGATATTCGCCATAGTCTAGCAGGTAGTGTGTTGGCGTATTAAATGTGAGGCCTCGGTTCAATCCCCAGGTCAGACATCAAAATAAAAATATGTATGAATAAAATATTTTTTCAGTGGCTTCCTTCCTCTCATCAGATTTCTGGCAAAAACTCTGAGAGTAAATAAAATTGCCACGAAAAGTTTCTCAAAAGTCTGTCGTTCGGAGTCGACTTTAAGCTGTAGTCCCGCCACACATGAATAATATTAACACACGCAACATAAGTGGTGTGAGAAACTAGGTCGTAATCCTGATTAAAGGATTGTAATGACCAATTATGAATGTATGTTAATAAGCCACAAACCTCAACGGTCCTAATGCCGAACATAACACATCCATCGGTCAAATTCAGTCTGACATTTCGGATGTGCTTTACCCATTGAAGTCCAGGCAGACATTTGAACGATGTTATAGTCCCTACATAATGGCATTAATAGAATCTAGGCATTAAACCCTGCAACAACAAAACAGATTAAAATAAAAACCAAACTACGCTGGCGTAGTGTACACAAATGAATTCATTTCAAAGGCTTGCATTATATTGAGCTGAAGTCATAAAGATATGAAATTAATATTTTTTTTTTTTCATTATTTGTTTATTTATTTAAGTGCTTAAATATTTGGTCTTCCATTATTGTTGTTGTTTTCATTTGATTCGGATGGTTAAAATAAAAAAAAACTCCTTCACTGATTGCACATTGAGCATGTGCATCCATTATTTTACAGTCTTGTTTTGTTTTGGTTTTTGTCTTCATTTTGTTTTGTATTTAAAGAAAAATCATATTTACAACAGATAGATTTGTAAGAGAAAACTGTAAACGAGGGTTGGCTAGTAAATTTACAAAATGAAAATTGTTTTACAGTGGGTCTCTGTTTACAAAGGAAAGAAAATGAAAATAATACGAGCCATTATACAGGACTAAAGAAATTCTTTTCAATTTAATTTTCGTCCACAAGTTTTTAATGATTGATAACACTTTCGAGACACCCCTCTTTTAATACAGTACTTACCTCGTATTGATGTTAAATTGAATTGTTTCGTTTTTCATCATTTTCGTTTGATTATTGTTAAAATGAGTGTGAAACTTTAAATTTATTTTTTTTTAATTCAGTGTTGTAGGTATGAACGTGTGTGTGTGTGTTCAAATTTATTTTATTGTTATTAACAAATCTTTAACATGTTTTAATGTTTTTTGATCAGTCAGCCGCATTAAGATTAAGTAATACGATACTAAAATCGACTCTCTATAACGAAAATCTTTTTATTGTTTTTTTTCTGTTTTTTTTCTTTTGCAAATGATTTCTTAATTGCAGTTTCAAAATGATACTTTAAGTTTCATGAAAAAAAATCTTATGATTTAATGGCCACTCTATATTATATAGCATAACATAACATGAAATATTTTCTAATAAATCAGGATTTAAACAAGGCAAATATTATGCATTTCAATAGAATTTAAAATTAATTTGTGGAATACATTATTATTATACGTTCACCATACCATTCTACCATAGAGGGATAAGAGCTGAAGAATACATAGAAAGACAAATAAATTTTCAGTTTAATAACAATTTTCAAAATCATTTTTTAAGATATTGTTAGGTTTTTACCTTTTAAAAACGTTTAAAATATGAGCTCGTAGTCTGCAAATAAATTAAAAATAAATTTGTGTTTAGTTTTAATTAAAATTCTTTATTCTTCGCACAATTCTGTCTGCCACTGTTCACAACTTGATGTAAACAACAACAATTGCTTTATTTGTTATTCCTCTGTTTATACCCCTTGCATAAACAATAACAATTATTAGACGATTATTGGATAGGTCTTTGTAACGGAGATATTCAAAACACGATTACTCTCTTCAAACGCACCGCGTCTTCACACAAGACTGACTGAACTTTGCTAACTCAGTCGCCTGCTTTGCCTTGCCTTTTATATGGCAACGTAAACAGTCTGATGAATGTTCTTGAAATATAAATGTTAGCATCTTTGTTTAGTGTTGTTGTTGTATTTTTGTTTGCTTGTTTCCTATTTTTTAAGCTTGTGTTTGTTGTTATATTAAACAGTACGATAATTTGTAAACAGGTCTGTTCACTGCATTGTTTTGTTTTTGTAGCTTTTGTTTATAATTTTAATGTTAAGCGATGTAAAAGCAAAAAACCGGTGTCTTGATTTTTCATTTTCGTAACAACATTAATACATCACGTTCAAGAATTACGAGTATAGAGTACCATGGACTAAGAAGCGGGACTCGAAGTCATCCCACTTAAACTGAAATATGCCTATTAACTGCAACTTCACTAACGTTACAAAACCTTCAATGGTGGAACTCTTTCAATTAAAAAAGAATTCTTTTAAACATTAATTTATCTGTAATAGGACTCGAACCCAGCGTTATTAAGGCGAATTAATAAAAATGTAATGAAGTCGTCGTAGTCTGGTAGGTAGTGTATTGGCTCATTAAACGTAAGGTCTCGTGCAAACCTCAGGTCAGACATCTCCTCCATAACAAAATATAAAGAAATATTTCTTCGGTTAACTTCCTCTCAACAGACAAAAACTCTTGAGAGTAAAATAAAATTGCTATGAAAAGTTTCTCAAAAATCAGTCATTCGGAGTCGGCTTTAAACTATCGATACCGCCATTCATTGTTAAAATTAACACACACAACGCAAGCAGTGTGAGAAGTTAGGTCGTAATCCTGACTGTAGGAAGGTAATGACCAATTATTGTATGTATATATTTTAGTAATCAGACTAATAATCACAAAAGATGTAAATTTTGTAATCGTGGAAGTCATTCACTTCTACAAGAACTCTCTTCTAAAAGAGTATTTTTTCTACCTAAGAATTATTGTGTGTGCATAACTGAATTATGCTTAGTAATCGACAGCGATAATCGTCAAAACCACAAATTAGTTCGGTATTCAAGTTATTAGTGTTCTAGCTTATGGGAACAGGGTTTGACCTAAGATTGTGGTCTATTACACACAATACGTATTCACTCCTTCACTTACTAAAGGGACCTCAATGCCATCTCTTTCATACATACATACATACATCGGTCATTACAACCCTACAGTCAGGTTGACGACCTATTTCCTCTCACCACTTAATTTTTTTGTTAATTTTTTACATGAGTAACGAGACCTACTGTTTAAAGTCGATTCCGAACTACAGATTTTTAAGAAATTTTTTACTTTCCGAGCTTTTCCCAGAAATATACTGAGAGGGAACTCTTCGAAGAAATATTTTTTTATATTTCGTTTTGTTAGAGATGTCTGACCTGGGGTTTGACCCGTGGTCCCACGTCTTATCTTCTCTTTCAGTCCGTGTTATTCAATACAATGCTAGCGTCTACAGCTGATTCGATATTCGGCTTTCCACTTTCATTGCTTTTCAGGAGACTAACAGCCTGTTTTCATTTCAAAGTTATTTGGGTCGGTTTAACTCTACATTTATTATACTAAAGTTCGTAAAGTCTTTAAGCCGGTGGTTATTCGTGAGAACCACTTGATTTTATAATTATTGTGCCAAGGTAGCAGAATGACGCAGCTTCACTAGGGTCTTGCTGAAAGATTATGAGAGACTGAGAGTTTGTTGAAGTCATTCCGATTCTAGAATCTATACCCGAATAACATATTTAGCAGCTTTGGTTGTTAGTTGTGTGTCCAAGTTGGTTGTTAGTTGTGTGTCCAAGTGATTATGTGCCATTAAACAGATATCATCTGCATAATCTAAGTGAGCGAAGCGTTCAATTTGACGTTATTTCGACGTCGTTGGAATGCGGTGTGTTTTATAATATTGAATAATAGGGGCAGTAGAAGACTTCCTTGTCTAACCTCCATATCAATAACGTCTTGATGGCTTAAAATCTCTCATAAGCAATGTGGTAATTGGCGTTGTCATGTAGGCCGTAGAGTACAAGCACTTAGTGCGGTTTATAGTACCAAACACTTTTTCGAAATCAATTCGCCATCCTTAGTAGTGTTCTGCTATACATATTCTCAGATTGTTTATGTGATGATACAGAACCTGGTTGGATGGAAAACGTCTTGTGCATATTTTTATTATTAGGAAGGAGTGCAGTAGTCTTTTGTTTAATTTATTGGATAACAACATTTTACCATTGAGAACAGAGTTATACGCCTCAAAGAGCCTATAATGTAGGCGTCAAAAAAAAACTGTTCATAAAAAATATACATTAATAAATTACCGTTATTTTTATTTTAAAATTCTTTCATTGCCAGTTTTTAAGATTGAAAAAAATTACAAAAAATTTCGAAATATAGTCAAATTTATTCGGGCACTCTCCTTGGTGGTAAATGTTGAGTTTGGTGATTGTTGGAATTTTATCCTTAGTGTACAGTTTCTTTTGACGCTCACTGTGTACACACATGCGATAGTATTAATAATTAAATCATCTTCGAATTCGATTTCAAAAGTTTTAATTTGATTTTCGATAATCTTATCGATTTTTTATTTTTACAAATATTCTTACTAATCTTACAGATCCGAAATTTTGAATTCCCAAATTTATATACACCATCATTTTTCTTTTTTTGTTTCTTTTGTTTGTTTAACTTATAATGTGTGTTTTGCATTTATTTAAATATTTTGTTTTTTTTCTACACTTCTATTGCTTATTATTGTAGGTACATTTCATATTTATTTTTTGCTTTATTTTTACCTGTGCCTTTGTATTTGACGTGTTGCTAATAACTGTTATTAAAAAAAAATAGAAAAAAATGAAAAAAAATCGAAGCATTTTTTGCCTTATTTAAGAAAAGAGCGCGCTTTCATGTTGCTTGTATCGCATACAGTTTTTTTTTTGTATTTATATCAGCGTAAAAATGCGAGCGGAACACACTCTCCTAAAAACCATTACTGCAAAATAAATGTACAAGTGAATCAAGAGTGAATGAATGAATGAATGAATGAATGAAAATTATATGTGGCAAAACGTCGTCACTTTCGTTTTCATTTGTACGTAGTATGTCTACGAAATACAAACAAATGCAAAAAAAAAATACGAAATTATAAAAAATTAAAAAAAAAACAACAACAACAAACGATATGAAACTGTTATCAATACAGTGGCGTACTTTAGTAATAAACATAAATGGGGTAATGTATACCCTGCTGACTATCTTCAATAAGTTGCTTGTATATTTACAATCAGCGAACAGCTCTCATATTCAAAACATGACACTACCAAAGTAGTCGCCGTATGTTGGCTTATTATTAGACATGAGGCCACAAAACAAGCTCCAGATCGAACATCTCCAACAAAACGAAATATGAAAAAATATTTCTTTGGCAACTTCCTCTCAGCAGATTTCTGGCAAAAACTCTAAGAGCAAATAAGAAATTGCCATGAAAAGTTTCTCAAAAATCTGTCGCTAAATGCTAAATTAATACACACGACATTAGTGGTGTGAGAATCTAGGTTGTAATCCTGGCTAAAGGGTTCTAATGACCAATAATGTATGTATATAAGTGACAATTAGATCATGTGTCATCTAGTCTAATAATAGTAATGAAATCAGTCAAAAAGTGCATTCCATTGTACTTGTGCATTATAAATTTCGTAGATTTGTAGCTACAAAGCCCAATATATTCTTGAAATCATTAAAATGCAAAGGAGTCCCAAGCAAAATTAAAGGTCAATTAAAAGCTTTTACGACGACACCACCAGCTGAAAGCGGCACGTACAACTTTGTTCTGTTAGTAGTTAAAGTAAAGAAAAGATAGTGTCAAGTTCGTTTCCTATCTCAATTGTTTCTCAATATTATACTTGAATAATCTATGTATCTCGAAATTGTGGAGGAACTACCTGAGGATTACAAGCCAATCTTGTTATAAATTGTATTTGCTCCCGGCACATAAACGTATCGATATAATTGGTGTTTCAGGGCGAGGCAAATGGTCAGTGAGAGAGGATCACTCAGAGAGGCTAATCCTGACATGGGAATCTCCGCTACTAGTATTTCTATTCTCCTTGACAGTCAGGCAACCGTCATATCTCTTTCGGGTATAATCTTTATGGCTAGACTAGCTACTATATGCCGTCACTCCTTTATTCAAATCGGATATGGATTCCTGACCACAGAGATAATCTCAATAATTGTATTACTGATGAATTTTCAAAAGCAGTCACTCTTCTACCAAATACCAATTTATACTTGTACATTAATATTTTAGGCAGCCTTTAGGCAGAGGTATTCATTGGTCGCTAGGTTGAAGAGAAATCTTACTTTATTGCCTGACTTATCCGACCTAAAAAGGTTAAAGAAGAAGAATCTGTTGCCCACTTTACTTTTCAATATTCATTAGAATTTTTCGATAACCTAAGAAGTCGCGGTAGTGTGTTGGTAGTGTGTTGGTTTATTAGACGTATGGCCTCAGTTCAAACCCCAGGTCAAACATCAAAACAAAAATATGAAAAAATATTTCTTCTGCGACTCTAAAACTCTGAAAGTATTTAAAATTGCCATGATAAAGTTTCTCCAAAAATCTGTCGTTCGGAGTCGACTTTAAACTGTAGGTCCCGCTACTCATGTATAAAATTAACACACACAACATAGGTGGTGTGAGAAACTAGATCGTAATCCTGACTGAAGGGTTGTAATACCAATTATGTATATTTATAACGGAGCCATCGTTACTAGATATCGAATCGAGCAATAAATTTATTGAACTTTTACGCATGTATTCAGCTTAATTCTAAGGGGATCATGTGCTGAGTGCAGACCGTTAATACTGTTTAACTATTTACGACTTATCAGATAGTTCCTAGGCCATCGCTTCATTTGGTATAAGAAAGGGTCCCTATGTGTGCTCAATTGAGATTGATGTAACAACATACATATGTACATACATAAGCACTAATAACATACATAAGCCCAAATTTAAATCTTCTGGCAAAACACTATCACGACACAGCTTTATGGTCGGTCATGAACCAGCAGCAGAAATATAATGGCACAAAAAGATGAGCATTGGCCATACTCTAATGCAGCCACAGTATCATATCCTAAGCTTAACCCTGCAATGGAAATCGCAGTCCACAGTCTGCGACAAAGTGTGCATCAGAGATCTGCAATGAATCGTTTTTTCGCTACTCATAAGCATAAAAATGAAATGAAATTTTGAATGTGAGTCAACAATATTGTAGTTTAGCTACTCAAATTTATTCGTACTCACTACAACGTTGATTTATAAGTACAGGTTGCAATGAGTATGCGCACAATGTTGCCATCAAACTCATACCATTCGAAATATGTTTGATTCATAAGCCGGCTACTCATTTATAGTGTTTTCACACCAAAATTTAAAACCTGATTTTAGCATTAAAACCATAAACAGCTGATTTTGCGTTCACACTGCAAGTTTTATTAAAATTGGTTTTAAATTCATGACATTTATGACTGCGAGAAAAAAATTTTATGAGCAATATGCCTTATTTCATCTTGATATATTTAGCTTCTGACTTACCTTTCGCACAAGAAACTATATTCATTGTGACCAGAAACAACACACATTTCGATTAATAATTAAATATTTACAAATTTTTAAAATTTTCATTGAAGAAATTAAAAATATTCCAAATTTTTCCTTTTTTAATACAAAATAAATGATTATTTACATTTATTTATTTATTTGCATTTGTTTTTGTTTTTATCAGCTGTTTTCAGGTTTTCAGAGCTGGTAGCTCTGATTTAGTACATTTAGTACATCAAAACAAGGTTGTATTTCATAAAACCAACTTAAAACCAATTCAAAAAAGGTTTTATTTTGGTTTTAACACAATAATTTTGTATGGTAAAATCAGGTTTTATTTTTGGTTTTAACGTTAAAACCAACTTTTGCGTTAAAACCACTCGGTGTGAAAACACTATTAGATTTATAACTTTAGAAAAACACTTATAATACTTATAAAGGATTTGAGTCTCGAATCATTCATCAAAATTTACAGTCTTAGTTGTTGTTGCATTTACAAAAAAAGAAAAAGACAAAGACATTAAGTAAATCAAACACACAACCTTTTAGCAAGTACTTTAGTGTTCGTACGCGAATCATACTTATTTTGTGATTCTTGTAAATGTTAAGAGTCGAAATCAACAACATCATACGTGTTTCTAATTGTGAATATGATGAGTACATCAACTTTGAATATGAGTGGAGGTTCCATGATATTAAAATAAGTATGAATGCATGCGTATAAGTATCAGAAGTTATGAGTATGATTCGATTCTACTCATCTTAATACTCATTGCTGATCTCTGACGGGCACTTGTATGCAGAGTAATTGGGTCAGATGAAGGGTTACTGGATGCAGGTTACCATTATTTTTTTATTTAGGAATTCTTACTTTTTATTTATTCATTTTCCTTTTTTTTCGTAGTATTTCGCAACACCCTTCCAAAGCCTACGTCTCTGCCTTAACATTCATATTTAAATTGCGTGTGTGTGTGTGTGTTTTCTTTACCTGTAAATATGTATCAACACACTACACTATGATATTTAATATTTTATTTGCTAAAATTAAATCATAATTAAAATAGTTTAACTTGCATAGAGTTTTCCTGTTGAAAAGCAAACAAAAGAAAAACGAAACGAAACGATTTTAAAACAAACCCACAGAAATATGTAAAACATTTACAAAATTAAACAAATATGGTAAACAAATATGCGAATAAATATTATTAAACAATTAAAATTTAAAATTATTATACAATTTAACCGCAATTATGCACGAATAGGAAGATTTTCTGTCTTAGCAAAAAAGATAAAAATTCATTCGATTTGCAACATGGGTTTTTATTTCACTATGTATCTCTGTCTACTAATGTATGTTAGTATGTAATGTAAGGCGATTATAGAGGTTATAAAATCATATGCAAATACTGTATGCAAACAGTTCATAACAGCGGTCATATGTATTGATGTGTGTGTTTGTATGTAAGTTAATATGCGTGAAAGTGATTTTAACATACATACGTACATAATTACCAGTAAATGACATTCATACATAAAATGTTACATCCTCAGGGATCTGTGTAATGGCAGCAACTATTAACCTCTTAGTGAAAGAAAACAACTCTTATCCACACCCTCTTTATGAGCTCACAAGATACATTCTGTTTTGTGACCTTTCCCCTCTGCTAGAAGTCAATTTGTCTGTTTATTTGCTCATTTATTTTGACGTCCATTCTTTAGATGCTGAATGAACGAACAATTTCAATTATTCTATAATGTTTGGCTAAATAACAACATCCACCCTTCATATCCCCCTTTCCACTCCTACTCATCCTCTTGCTTTTTAAAGGAAAGCCTCACCCATAAACTCAACTCAACTTTACTCAGATGTTGTGTTCTTCTTGATTCAGCAAAACAAATAAATAAGCAGGGTGTGGTTCGCTTCTTGTTACGCATTGTTTCTGCGGATGCATGCTTTTGAGGTGGTGGCACGGATGATAATGATATGACGGTGTAACGAGCGTAATGGTGATAGCAAAAGTCAACTCTCGTGATGATGATGATGATTATCCCGGGATATTTTAAAGGGCATTAAATGAAATGAACAATAGAGCCCATCGGCATTATCCGTCGCGTATGTTTTCCTTTTTTTCTTGTTCTTCTGCCGTTAATGATGACTTTTGGGGTTTTATGCGTGAATTTAAGTAATTAAATGCAAATAGTTTTTGCTCTGTTTTTGTGACTTTTTGAAGAGGCGTATTATTATTCGAAAGAGTCATCACTTTAATGTTGAAAAGTTTACAGCAATAAATTGAAGTCTTGTGGTAATTTTTTTTTTGAGGTTAAAGAGAACGTCGCTTAAAAATGATGTTAAACACCCATTCCATTCCATTATTGTTACTCCTTTGAAGTGTTTTAATTTTTCTCGGTGATAATGAGCGAAGATTAAACAATTTTATTTCATTAAGAGATTAATTTTTAATAAAAATTTTTTGTTCCATTGGCATTAAATCATTCAGGTCATTAAAAGAGAATGCAGGGGCAAAAAACTTTGGAAAATGTAATTGAGCAAAGGGACAACAGGAGAAGACTCAAATTTCAATGGAAAAATAAAGTTAAAAATGACTTTTCATACTTTTATATGAGGATATGGGGAAGAACTACTTACAATCTTAGAGTTTGAAGTTTTAGTACTACTAGTACTACTACCACTACTACTAGTACTACTACCGATACTATTACTAGTACTACTACTAGTACTACTACTAGTACTACTACTAGCACTACTACTAGTACTACTACTAGTACTACTACTAGTGCTACTACTACTACTAGTAATATTACTAGTACTACTACTAGTACTACTACTAGTACTACTACTAGTACTACTACTAGTACTACTACTAGTACTACTACTAGTGCTACTACTACTACTAGTAATATTACTAGTACTACTACTAGTACTACTACTAGTACTACTACTAGTGCTACTACTACTACTAGTAATATTACTAGTACTACTACTAGTACTACTACTAGTACTACTACTAGTACTACTACTAGTACTACTACTAGTACTACTACTAGTACTACTACTAGTACTACTACTAGTACTACTACTAGTACTACTACTAGTACTACTACTAGTACTACTACTAGTACTACTACTAGTACTACTACTAGTGCTACTACTACTACTAGTACTACTACTAGTACTACTACTATACTACTATTAGCACTACTACTAATACTATTACTAGTACTACTACTACTACATCTAGTTTATTACTACTATTACTACTACTACAACATCTAGTTCATTACTACTATTACTACTACTACTACTACATCTAGTACTACTATTACTAGTACTGCTACTATTACTAGTACTGACTAGCACTACGACTACCACTACTACTGCTATTACTACTACTGTAGTAGATTTGATTCTGAAAAGATTCAACGTCCATTTTTATCACGGTATATGGATGGTAGAGCAGAGGTAGCTTGACTACAAACTCAAAGATTCGAAACTAGAATACAGCAGAAGGCTAACAATTGTTTATCATAGCCCGTTGTCCTATCAGAAATTATAATCTTGACGAATAACAAAGTTACACAGAGGCAGCTTTTGAGAAACAATAGAAATCAATGAATACAATACCAAACTAGAATGAAATACCTTTCAGAGAGGATCTCTTTTTAGGCAACAACAGATAGCACTCCTATCTTTCAAGAATCTCATCCAGTTACCCACTTTGAATTATAAAATTGAAACAAGGAATAAGAAGAAGGATTGTTCTTGAACACAAGAGACAATTTAAAGTCAGACTTTTCAACTGCAATATCCCGTAAAGTGCTGAAGCTATTTACTGAAATGGTTTGAATTCTTAAGGCAAACGAATGTTCTCCAGAAGAAAAACTCGGGAGTGAATAGACTACAACATGCATTATGTTTTGTCATCACCCATGACTGTGAACATAATTTTTAACAAAAAAATTAAATTGTCTCAAATTTCTGTTCATCAAAGGTTTGTTTCCATTATGGATTCTAACTTCAGGTGACTGACTCACAGTTAAATACAAAAACCATTCTAATATCGATCATACGTACATACTTTACCACTCATTATATATATTGAAGGGGATTTTTTCACCGAATTATTACTTTTTTATATTATTTGATAATGAAAATAAAGATTATTTATGCTCAGTAGGAAATTTTGCAAGACCTTATTATCAAATTTTCATTTGCATTCATTTTTCTTGCAATTGTTCCTAATGGGTAGCTGTCACACACACTTTATTGTATTTATTTTAGCTAATCATCGTCATTACGGTCATTATTTGATTCCCTTAATCGTAATCATTATTACCATAAACAACATCATCATCATCATCATCATTGAGAATGAATACGTATTTTTTCGTTTATCATTTTATCATCGTTTTACTGTGCTGTTCCGTGCTTACGTGCCTTTATGATGTCCTTGTGACCCTGTCACCTTCTTTTCCTCTCTGCAATTATTGTAACTAAAGCTGCCTAACAAATACATACACATTCATGCCCTGCCACCATCACACAAGTATGATGTTCCAATGTAGCATTTCAGTATGCCACCAACACAACAATAATACTCCTCTGTAACGTGGTAGTCAAATTAAGTTAAACATTCTTAGGTTGTAGGGAGAGGAGTGACTGATTGGGTGAGTAAAGTTTAGTGCATGGGGTGCTTTTTCATACGCTCACACACTTTGATAGTCACAGGTGAGACATCATTGGAAATGATGTTTAGTGCTTCCGTTCAGTTTAGTTTCTGTTTTTTTTTTTTTGCTTCACGTTGTTTGCCTAACGCTGCGGTATTTCCGTTTCAGTTTCGGTTTTTTCTTCTCTTCTTCCTCTTTCGTTTATTCTTTTTAGTTTGGCTTCATTGAAAAGTTTCACTGACTCAGCAGGATTTAGCAGCAATTATAGAGTAGGGAACAGTTGTGGCCAGAAAAATAGCATGAATTATTTGAAATCTACAAATGGAGTTAACTTTTAAGAAAAGTGTTCTTAAAGTAGCTTCGGCTATAAAATTCTTGGCTTAAAGGCATATTTGCATCAATTTTCATTAGCATTTGGGATCATAATAGCCTGGGTAATCGGTTGAAACATTCAAAAAAAAGGTTGTGTTCAGTCAGTTCTATTATTTTAAACATTTTTTTTTCACTTTTTTTCATTGTTTTTCTTGTTGTTGACTTTTATTCTGTTCCACAGTGTTTTACATTCGCTTTTAGTGGGTTCACGCTGCCAGAGTGTTATTTTACCATCCGCCACTGTTAAAGAGAATATTTTCGATCGATATTTAAGGTAAAAACAACAACAACAAAAGCAATAACAATAAAAAAAAAATAAAACAGATGAAGAACAGAAAAGTTGCGCGTGTAACGACATACAAAAAAAAAACCAAAAAAAAAAATGAAATGAGTGAACGAGAGATGTATGAGATTGTATATGAAACTCTAGTAGTGGTTGTGTTGCTAGCCATAGTAGTAGTAGTTGTAGTGGTAGGGAAATAGAATTTACACAAGATACATTTAGATAAGCTTTATAGGTACACATGGACTATACATACATACTCATATTCATACATACATACATACATACATATGTATGAATAGATGTACGAGTACTGATGTATTCAAATGTGTATGTATGTGAGTGTATGTGAACTTTTGGGTTATTTATCTAACTCACCTGCATTCTAGGGACTTACTTTGGCTTCAGTTTGGCCTGTTGAGAAACAACAAAAACACAAACTCCATTAATAGCCACCCTCACCACATATCATGCTTTCAACCATCCACCTCCACATATCTATGCATCCAGTTGAAGTTTTTTTTTGTTTTTCGTGTGTAGATTTTCTGTTTTTGGGCTTTTTTTTCTCTTGTCAGAACATTCAAATGAAGTCTCGTGAGGATATTGTAAAACAAAACACTCACGTCCATATATGCACACTTACGTACATAGATACCTAATGGTATGTATATGATTACATTTACAAAGAACTGTGCATACTTAGTAAGAGGATACATAAATCTACTACCACTTACATGCATGCATGTATGGTATGTAGGCGTTATCATATATGTGTGTGTATGTGTGGAAGTAAACAAATATTTTCTGTACAAGATTCCACTTTCCCCGTTGTTGTTGTTGTCGGTGTTGTGAATCCTTACATATATTTGTATATTTTTTTTTATTCTCTTCTATTTTCGTCTTCCTTGATAAAAATCAATTGTTTATACTGCCACCCCTCGCATTAACTGACTTTATAGAATACAGGATGTCGCCAGTAACGCAGCAACTCAATATTTGTGATGTGTTGTGGCCATTTTTCGTTCGCATTTCATTTTATTACGATTGACATGAGTGTAGGTGGTTGGTTGGCTCGTTGGTTTGTTGAATGACAACAATTTCTATCGAATTTATTTGTTGTTTTTTTTTGTGTACAATTTTTCTAAGGGGATTCCATTATTCTGTCATAAACATGTACACAAACACACACATACAATACATATGTTATTTCTTTAACACAAAGTCGATGTAACATTTTTATTTGATTTATTAAATGTGACACGGGGTTTTTTTACATGATTTCCAGCAAAAATTAATTTGTTTTTGATTTTTATTTTGTTTTTATTGGAAATGATAGAAAATTATGTTTGAAATAATTTTAATGGCTACAATAACAAAAAATCTTTCACACAATTAGGCAATAATTGTTTTTATTGCTGTCAATAGGAGGCATTAGTATACTGAGAAGTGATTATTTGACTCGATAACAGTGAAACGCAGCTCCCGATTCGTCGAATCCTGCTATCATTTAAGGCCCAGAAGCTAAAAGAGCATTTTGGAAGTACTTAAATGAAGTCAGATACAAAAGTAATTCGTCGTTGTATTGCTCTCAGGCGATTTAAAGCTGAATCGACCAATTTCTGAGCTGGATGATGACTGGTGGCAAAAAATTATTACCTTAAGGCAATGTCATGAAAAAACTGTCATAATGTAAGAAAGCTCTCTTTCTCTCGGACACGTACGTTTTAAGAGGTTTCTGGGGTATCATCTATAAATTACTCTTAAGAAACTCTTAATTTGAACCTATACATACATACATAATTGGTCATTGCAATCCTTCAGTCAGGATTACGACCTAGCTTCGCACACCATTTATGTTGTGTGCATTAATTTTATACATGAGTGGCGGGACCTACAGTTTAAAGTCGACTCCGAACGAGAGATTTTTGAAAAACTCTTCATGGCAATTTTATTTACTCTCAGAGTTTTTGCCAGAAATCTGCTGAGAGGCAGTCGCCGAAAAACATTATACATTCGTTTTGATGTCTGACCTGGTATTTGATCCGTGGCCTTACGTCTAATAAGCCGACACACTACCTACTAGACTACGGCGACTACAATTTGAACCTATACTGGCCATTATTGTAATAAGTGAAGAATTTATTCGCTCACAAGCTGCCCTGTTTAATTTATAAGAGTTGTATTGTGGCCTATGACACAGACACTTAAAGTTAATCACACGAAAGTGAGGGCGATCAACTTCTGGAATCTTATTCATCCATTTTTGAAGTGGCCGTAGTCTACACACACTATCTGTGTTGGCTTATTAAACTTGAGGCCGCAATTCAAACCCGCGGATCAGACAACTCCAGCAAAAGGAAATATGAAAAAGTATTTCTTCGGCAGCATCCTCTCAGCAAAAACTCTGGATGTAAATAAAATTGCCATGAAAGGTTTCTCAAAAATCTGTCGTTCGGAGTTGACTTTAAAATGTGAGTACTATCACTCATGTATAAAATTAACACACATAACGTAACGTGTATGAGAAGCTAGGTCGTAAGCCTGACTGAAGGGCTATAACCAATTCTGTATGTAACCTATCGATTAGAAATACACACAGTTACTAAAGTATACATACGGTTAACAAATTTCAGAAATTTTTTAACCAATCCGTTTTCGTTGAAAATCTTTATAGTTTCCTCGATTTTAAGACGGTCTTTTGCAGTGGTTAAAAAATTTCTGAAGTTGAACTGAATTGTGGCCCTGCACAGGCCCACAAAAGTATACATCCGATTAAAAAATTTCACAAATTTCTGAACCAATGCAAAGGACCGTCTTAAAATCTCGGAAAGATGTCAGACAATTATAAAAATTTTCAACAAAAAGGGATTGGTTAAAAATTTTCTGAAATTTATTAACCGTATGTATACTTTTGTGGCTGAGTATAACTTCATTGTTAAAAAAAATTAAGGAAATAAGGTAATGTGAAGCTGTACTATCAGTTATTGAACAGTCTCTCTTCTTTGATCAATAAGAGTCGTATTTTGTTCCATCAAAATAACACTAGGCCTCAAAAAATAAAAACTGATTCTATTACTACTCCGAGTTACACATTTTTTATGCATTCACTTTATAATATGGAACAGATACTGCCTATTGCTATCTTTTTTTTTATCATGGCATAGTGCGTCGTAAGTTGAATAGTTTCATTTTCTTCTACAGATTTTTAAAGATTAATGCCCTCCCCTGATTATGTGACTGTCTTCTAAGACCAATTTAGAATTCAGGTTATTTATCCGCCTTAATTCTCTATTTAGCCTTTGAATTGTGGGTATCCAGTTACTAATCTACTGTGACTGTTCAAAAAAATCCCAAGTAAGGGACAGAAAAAAACTTTCAAAATTTGTTTTTGTAATGGGATTCCTTTCAAAGGACATTTTATTCAGGAAACTAGGGCATATTTCAAGAAGCTAGAGCCTTAATGATTGATTGGAAAAATTTTAGTTTTCACTCTTATATTGTTGAAAAATTGGACACGATAAACTTGAGGGGGGGGGGCGTATATTGTTGGGGACTACAACATTGAAATTAAAAGACTTCTCCAACTCTACCCAATCGACTTTATGGGTAAGGTGGATCAATTGAAATCTTATAGTGAAAGCCGTATCAGAAAATTATCTAAAACGTTAACATGTTATCTATAAAATTTGTATTGTCCGTCTTCCATTCTGTTTGTACTCCTCATATTGAATGCAACAGCATCCCTTTTACTCTTCTTATCATCTTATTAGAGTCTAGTCCTAATCACTTAACACTTTAGTCAGGATTACAACCTAGCCTCTGACATCACTTATGTTATGTGTTAATATCATTCATGTGAGGTAGTACGACTCCGAAACAAGGATTTGAGAAACTTTTCTTAAGAAATTTATTTATCCCCAGAAATTTTGACAGCAGATGGCTGAGAGGAAGTTGCAGAAATAATTATTTTCTTTTTCATAATTCGTTATTTGTTTGAGATGTCTCTCTGTCTATTAGATTATCGTGGATATAGTTTAATTTAATTTCAGCGACTAAAAATTTTCAGAATTAAAAAAATCTGATTTGAGTCTCCGAAGTCGCCGTAGTCTAGTAGGAAGTGTGTTGGCTAATGAGGCCTCGGTGCAAACCCCAGGTCAGGCATCTCCTACTGAACGAAATATAAAAAAATATTTCTTCGGCGACTTCCTCTCAGCAGATTTCTGCCAAAAACTCTGAGAGTAAATAAAATTGTCATGAAAAGTTTCTCGAAAATCTGTCGTTTGGTGTCGACTTTAAACTGTACGTCCCACAACTCATGTATAAAATTAACGCACACAACATAAGTGGTATGAGAAACTAGGTCGTAATGACCAAATATGTATGTATGTATGTATGTATGATTTGAGGCTCCTACTTTTCAAGAAATTTTCTTTAACCAAGTAAATGTCAGTTGCTTACAATATTTTTTTTATTATAACTGCTTTTTTAATTTTGGGCCATAAATATCTGGCCTATTAAATTAAACAGCCAGCTGTTTCAATTATTCAGGAAAAAATCTTCCAAATCTATGTATTTTGGAAATAATAAGCTAATGCTTCAAATAACCGTTTTAAAGACACATGATTTCAACACCTTTTAATCTCTTAACCAACGCGAGGACGAAGGATGATAATAACGTAGAAAAAGGTGAGCAATAAGGATGATTATGATGGTGATGATGACGATAATGATGATGATATGGATGTCAGACAGATATAATTATAGACCGTGTGTGTTAAAATAATTAAGAGCAAATGGACACACCTTTTTCGTCCAAAAAAAGAAATGAAAACTGGCGCAAAGAAACCCTTAGAGAGTATATGGATAGTAAGTGTACAACATAGTTACAAGCGCCCACGCCCTTAAATATGCCATAAAAAAATAAGAAAATCATTGCGTAATCATGTGCTCTCCGAAAGAAATACACATAAAACGTGAACTCGGAACCGAATTAAGAGCACAGCAACATATAAAATAAAAATAAAATATAAAAATAAAAAAAAAAAACACAAGAGGCTAAAGAAACTAAAACATCTGCTTTTATGGCACGAGAGCAGAATAATAAAAAATAAAAAACAATCTGTTTAACTACACAACGAATTGAACGAACTAAAAAGCAGTGAATAAACGAATGAAGGAGCTGAGAAAAAAATTTATAAAAAAAAGTGAACTAAAACGCGCAAAGTCCTGTTTTCAAAAGCGTATAATTGCCACGGTAACGGGGCATAAAAATAACTGACTACACACACACACACACACAACTCAACTGAACTGAACTGAACTAAATAAAGTGAATGTGAAATGAGAGCAACCCTTAAAGCATTTTTTACCCACTGAAGGTAGGCTCACACCTTTACTAAACGGAAAAAACAGAACCCACGCCACCAACATAATGTAACAGAACGAACGCATTTAATCAATATCTCTAAATAATAAACAACAACAACAACTGTGTATAACAACAACAACAATATAAAGGAACAGCTAAAAAGAAATTTAAAATACTAACGTGGCCCATATGATAAATCAAAAGTTAAAGTGTGTTGTTGCATTGGTAACGAAAGGGTGATGCAAGAGTGTTAATTTTTTTGAAAATCCCTAAACTAATTAAGGGTACCTCGTTGCACATTCCATAACCATGCCAAACAGTCATTTTTAATGGATGTAATGGTGAATCGTAAAAGTCTTGAGGACTGTCTTCGAAGTGTATCTTCCTGTGGTTTTTTTGGCGAAAGCTTTCGGAGAAAATAATTGATAAGCAAACGTTTTTTAAATCTGTCGTTCGATGTGAATGTTAAACTACAGTTCCCGTCACTTATGGACAAAACTTAATACACACGGCATGAGTGATGTGAGCTAGACCATACTCCCAGCTATGGCCTTGTCCTTGCCTTACAATTAGAAATCAACAAAGCGAGAAATACGGAAAAATAAAAAACACCTCATTTTGTTAAACCCTTTAATTTCTTGTGTAGATGTTTTATCTCATAAAATATGCCCAAACAACTGGAAAGCTGTCTTCTTTGGTTTAAGTCCTGGAGTTGTCGGCGTATTTTGTCTGTGAGTTTGTTATAGTAACTGCAGCACATGCCATTGAACCCTCCAATAACTGTTTTTGTCAGAAAATTTTGTGAAAAAAATTTTTCGAAAAAAATTTTTAGAAATAAAATTTTCAGAAAAAAAGATTGTCAGAAAAAAATTGTCAGAAAAAGTTGTAAGAAAAAATTATCAGCAAAATTTTGTCAGAAAAAAATTGTCAGAAAGAAATTGTCAAAATGAAAATTGTCAGAATAAGATTGAAAGAAAATATTTCTAGTAAAATTTTTAGAAAAAATTGCCCGAGAAAATGGTCAGAAAAATATTTTCAGAAACTATTGCTAGAACATAATTTCAGAAAAAATTGTTAGAAAATATTTCAGAAAAAAAATTGTCAAAAAAAAAATAGTCAGAAAAAATTATCAGCAAAAATTTGTCAGAAAAAATTGCCTGAAAGAAAAATATTGTTAGATAAAAATTGCCAGAAAAATTTGTCAGAAAAAAATTGACAGAAAATTTGTCAGAAAAAAATAGTCAGAAAAATTTGTCAGAAAACAGTTACGGAAATAAATTATGAAATAAAATAATTAGAAAGAAATTGTCAAAAAAACGTTGACAGAACAAAAATTATCAGATAAAATTATTAAACAAATTGTCAGAAAAAAATTATCAGAAAAATTTCAGAAAAATTAGTAAGAAAAAATTGTCACTAAACATTTTTAGAAAAAATTGTGAGAAAAATTATAGGAAATACTTACAAAAATAATTGTAAGCAAAAAATTGTCAGAAAAAATTATTGAAAAAAAAGTCTGACAAAAATTGTCGGACAAAAGTAAAAAAAAAATTTTGTCGGAAAAATTGTCAGAAAGTTATCAGATAATATGCGTCAGAAAAATTATCAGAAAATTTCTCAGAAAAAATTGTTTAAAAAAATAATTAGAAATAATTATCAGAAAATTATTGTAAAAAAAAATTGTCAAAAAAATCGTCAGACATTTTTGTTAGAAAAAATTGACAGAAACAATTTATGAAAAATATTGTCAGAAAAAATTGGCTGAAAAATTTGTAAAAGAAATTGTCAGCAAAAAATATGTCAGTAAAATCAAATTCTTAAAAATTAAAAAAAATCTCCGATTACACTTACTACACCTATTATGACGTACTACTACCAAATATGTACAATAGCAAACAGAAATTAGAAAGCGGTCATGTACCCCTTGAACATTTAACGAGATAAGCCCGCTAAAAAAATTAAGAAATAAAACAACTAAAGCGTCCCTATTTACAATACATGCTGATGAAAGCGAAAACAACTGTTATTTGTAAACCGTTGCACAATAACACATGATACATTTGCTGCTGTTGCTGCTCCTGCTGCTGCTGCTGTCTGTATGTAGCTCCCTAATTCACAACATCCTTTTGCAGGCCGCCAGTCGGTCAGCAGGCATCCCAATTAAAACTTAAAAGAAAATACAACACTAGTGTGGGGAACAAAAGAGCACGTGCTAACGTATCTTTTGTTCATGGCTAACAGAAAGGGCCTACCATAACAAAAACAATATAAATTGAAAGGCTGTCAGAGCTTTAAGTGTGTTTTATGTTGAACTGCTCGGTATTACAACAGACAGTTACTGTTGCTGGCAACATCTTTAATCTTTTATCAGACAGCCTATTACTTTTGAAACAGAATGCATTTTAAGCTTTTTCTTTTTGCCTCTAAATTGGTTGGCTTTTTTCGCTTGGTGTGCGTGTCGTGTCGCGATCGCGTTTTTGTATTAACGCCGGCCAGAGTAGCAGACGAAAAAGGAGTTGAAGCACCCTAAAGGATGATGCCCTAAGATCCTTTACTGGTGATAAATGCAGCTTGCACTAGTTTATGACCAGAATTGCAGTTTCTTTTCTCTTCTCCTTTTTCCTTTTTGTATCCTTAAGCCAGTTTACTGATCGGTGGCTGTTTTCCCCATTTGCGGGTTTATGTCCTTGAATCCTGTTGTTTTTTTTTCTGTATGTTTGTGGCATTTTATTGCAACGTTTTGATCATCATTCATTTAAATTGGATCTTGGTAAGAAGAAAAAGAAAAAAACAACAACAACAAGAACAACAACAAACATATTTATTATCTTTTAACAAAGATCCGAATTTGTTTGCTTTTTAGGTGGATAATTGCCTGTGTTGTACGTATTTAAGTTGAATTTATTGGTGGGGAGAGCCGAGTAGAGATGAATCATTTGTTGTTGTCCATTTCATGTTTTCATGTGGCACGAACTATCGGAAGATGTTTATGATGTTCATCTGGCACGTGCTGTTTTATCTTTCTTTCTTAACAGCAAAGATGCTCACAAAAGATGTTGTTGAAGAACAAATTAAACGAAACGAAAGATGAACCTGAAATGCACCTGCCGTTTCCAGTTTAAAGCGCAATTCACGTTAATGTTTTTCCTTTCAATTCTTATTTGTTATTCATTTTGTTTTTATTTTCTGTTTTTCTTGTTATTGATTTGTAAGTTATTTTGATGAATATGCTTTGAAAACAGTGCCACTATTTGTTGTCTAATTGCTTAGACGCTATTGACACACATAAATACGAATTTTATTTGTCATGTGGCCAATAAAACACTTGTACAATGACTGGCATTCATCTGAAATACAAAAAATCATAAAATAATCGATGTTATCGATATCAAGGGAATCATTTAAAGCTTACATATATGATTTCTTCATGGCAGTACTTATTTCTTGTGATTTTCGCATTTCTTTTCATTGGTAGTGATTAGATAAAGTTTTGATTTTGATTTTGCCAGAAATTATCTCTCGTTTAGTCATGAAAATATAAATAATTGCAGCCCCTTTTAAACTTTCTAGGAATTTGAAGAAAAAAAAAATACAGCAACTATGATACAAATTATATCTGAATTGGTGGTTGATTGTCTGTCATTAGTCAATTTTTCTATGAACCTGACTCTGAAATTGTGGCTTTCAGGGTATACGACTTCATCGAAGTTGCCATAGTCTAGTAGGTAGTCTGAGGCGAGGATTCAAACCGCAAGCCAGACATCTCCAACAAAATGAAATACAAAAAAATATTTCTTCGGCAAGTCGCTCTCAGCAGATTTCTGGCAAAAACTCTGAGGGTAAATAGTAAATGCCATGAACAGTTTCTCAAAAATCTGTCGTTCGGAGTCGACTTTAAATTGTAGGTTCCGCCACTCACACACTGACTGAAGGGTTGTAATGACCAATTATGTATGTATGTATGTATGTATGTATGTATGTATGTATGTATAAGCCTTCTCCCTAGAGCATACAAGGTTCTTGCTGCCTTCAAGGAACCTTTTGGAACCGTGCGAGGTATCAGAGAAGAAGATCTCATATGCGACCTCGTCAATTTCGTCATGGAGAGAGTTCAGCGAAAGGCGGGTGGGCATCGAAATGGCTCTGTTTTTTACAAAAGTGGACAGTTGCCTAAGTATGCTAACGACAATAACATCATAGGACGTAACGAGCGAGATTTTACTGCTGGCTTTAGCTCTATTTGAAGGGAGGCTATCCAGATAGGTCTGGCAGTAAATGAGGACAAAACGAAGTAACTGTTTTCAATAAGTCGGGACATCCGGCGTATCGGATCCCAGTTTGCGGTCGATAACTACACTTTGAAGTCGCTGTAGTCTAATAGCTAGTGTGTTGGCTTATTATACGTCAAGCTCGGGTTCGTATCCCAGGTCAGGCATCAAAACGAAATATGAAAAAAAATATTTCTTCGTCGATGTTAAACTGTAGGTGCCGCCACTCACGTATAAAGTTAACGCACACAACATGGGTGGTGTGAGAAGCTAGGCCGTAATCCTGACTGAAAGGTAGTAATGGCCTATTATGTATGTATGTATGTAACTATACTCTCAATGTTGCCAGTGAATCTATTTGTTTTGCCTCTGGCGTTACCAGCAAAAATGATGTCAATAAATAAAAAATAAATAATTTCTGCATCCAATCTAAAAATGAGCTGTATGAGCTTCTCAACGATATGGATGCTGTGCAGCGCATTAACATCCAGTGACTGCGCTGGCTTGGCTATGGCGTTAGAATGAAAGAGTATGATTTTTCTATGAGACGGGTATTGACGCGGGAATTAGTGGAAGTCGGAGTAGATGTTGTTTTTTCTAGATCGCCAAGCTAATGGTGAAAATTAACACACATAACATGGTTGGTGAGAGAACCTAGTTTGTAATCCAAATTAAAAGGTTTTAATGACCACTTAAGTAAGATTCTACTGTTGCTATCAAAAGTTCCTTAATCCAAAGTACAAAAGGGCCGTTGAAACAGAATATTTAAGAGGATCTGATCTGATCGTATGATCCTTATGAATTTTAAGTTCATATTGCCACGAAAAATGATTAAAATATGAGTGTCCAAGCAGGTTTCATTGATATGCAGACGAAACTAAAGGAAATGGAGGTTGAAGCCGTAATTATTGACTGCCAGATAAACACACCCATGAGTACTAACACGACAAATACCAAAAAACCTCCCAAACACCAGTAGAACATTGTCGTTTTGCTAAGTTAGAGGAATTATTTTAACAACCAACTTTGAGAAAAACCAGCATTAATTGAGGTCTAACTGTTCTGCGGGCAACTATGCTCAGTGTGGAACTCTTGCATATCGGAGAGTGCACTAAACTAAACAATTTTAAAAGCAATGTGAATTCAGTTGCCTTAAACGGATGCTAATTGTTACTCGAAGTTTAAGCTTTATTATCAACCGATGTCTGGGTTGCCTTTAAGAGTTTTTCTGGCAGTATGTGCTCAACCCTAGCCACAAAGCAATCACACACCCAATTGGATGGAAAACGGAAGTACAGATATGTTTGATATGTTCTGCGATATATCCAAGACTGCAATTTTCTTTATTTCTCAATCGCTGGAAAGGCCATTCATGCCACACCTGCCGTCGAGGGCTAAAAATAAATTCACCGAAGGCAAATAAAACTCAGATTGAGCTGAAACCACTTGCAGTAGGTTGAGAATGAATTCTGATTGTTAACGCCTTATGTACGTAATAAGAAATAACTTTGCAGCACAAATGCAGAGCAATTACGTTGCCTAGACAGGCATACTTTCATAACGTATTTGTATAACTCCTGTAGAATGATTGGATATAATTTCCTTATTTGCTTCCTTCATTGTACATTATTGTTAAGGTTCTAAAGTTCTCTCTCTTAAACGCTCTTCCAAAATCATAATATACTTTCATAACGTATTTGTATAACTCCTGTAGAATGATTGGATATAATTTCCTTATTTGCTTCCTTCATTGTACATTATTGTTAAGGTTCTAAAGTTCTCTCTCTTAAACGCTCTTCCAAAATCTCAGAAAATCGTCAAAAAAGTTGCAGCAATTCCCACCGATGTTTTCCAAAAAATTTCAAATTAATAACGTATTTTGCAGATGGCTTCGAAGTATCGTAAATAGCCAAAACACTTCCGCAGCACAATTCATTCTTCGATTGACACATTAGGTTGCAGATAAATTTGTTTAAATTCGCAGCCAACCACATGTCCAAGAAGACCGTTTCTACTTCTTTCGATTTCGAATTTCCTTTTGCATTACTAGGCACGTGTGGCAAGTAAGCTTGCGACAAGGTGTGGTCATGGTGGTGGCATTTCTTAAACAATGTTTCTTTTCTTTCTTTTTCAATTTCTAAACACTTTCAAGATACAAAAGGCGGCTGGCATAACAGCCACTTTTTAACGTTTTTTTTTCAGACAATTTTGTTTAGAAACGTGGCAAAGAATAATCAACGGGCAAGTATTTTGTAAATTATTGTGCGAAATGTGTAATTATGCAGCACTTATGAGTTGAATTTATTTTACCTGCTCTGCTCTCAATTGATCATTTACTTTTTTGTATACAAAACTTGCAAATGATGAATTTGAAATTAACCACCATCACCACCACACTATCGATAAGGCAATCCGACCCCTTTGAAGACAATGACTTTTCTTTTCTTTTAAATGTCGTTGTTGTTCTATCTTTTATTTGTTTTTTTTTTCTTCTTCTTCTAGTTTTAATTGTAGGACGTTATATAGGAGTATTTATACCACAACCTATATTCCATTCATTTACCACTTTGCAGATGCCGATTAGTTCAGCTCGTGCTAAATTCTGGCTGAATGAGTTTTTGGCCAAGAACATAACATGCACATGCCACATATGGCCACTAAAAAATACTTGACTTTTTTTTTCTTTACACTGTCAAGGGTGTAGAAAACTTCTTCAAGCAATGCTTGACTGATTCATTTGATTTCGTTTTTGTTCTTTTTTTTTTGGTCAAATGCAATGACAAAATGTTGTTGTTAAACTTAAGTATAGAAACAGTAATTGTGTGTGGCAGGTAACCCATGAATAATATTCGTATTGTGACTTTAAAAATATCAAGAAAAATTTAGAAGAATACGATAGAATTGAAAGAAGAAGAGGGCAATTTGGGTTTCGGCTACCATCACTATTTTAGAGCTAGAAAATCATAGTCGGTCAAGTCTGATTGTGTGTTACACTATTTGTGTCAAAATTTCATCTTACGAATGAAAAATTAATCTCTCGACTCTAAAACTGGCGGGTGAATATGGTGACTGAAGAAACAATACATAATTGGTCATTACAACACTTCAGACAGGACTACAACCTAGTATCTCATAGTACTCATGTTGTATGCGTTAATTTTATACATGAATGGCAGGACCTACAGTTTAAAGTCGACTCCGAACGACAGATTTTTGAGAAAGTTTTCATGGCAATTTTATTTCACTCTCAGAGTTTTTTACCAGAAATCTGCTGAGAGGAAGTCGCCGAAGAAATATTTTTTCATATTTTGCTTTTGAAGTCTGACCTGGGGTTTGAAGCGTGTCCTTACGCGTCTAATAAGCCAACACACTACCTACTAGACTGTGGCAAAAGAACAATGTTTAACGTAATTTGTGGCTGTCAAACTCAAACTATATGACTCGATTGGCTCAAATTTTAACAGGAGTCAACTAATAGATGCCTCACAACAGTAACAGTGTTCCCTTTTCAAGAAGGAACGAATTTACAGACTCGACTGCGTATATGGCTTTAGCATGAAATGTATCATGCTTACTTTTTCCGGGACATAGCGGTATACTTGGTAATGAGACGGCGAATGCTCTTGCTAGATTAGATTCACTTTTTGAGGCAATTTAATAGTTGGTACTGATCCCATAATCTGTCACCTCTACGGCCACATCAATGGATGCATCAGGGCGGAAGAGCAGAAGCGTTGGGGGAATGGATCGGAATGTTTGAAGTCGCCGTAGTCTAGTAGATAGTGTGTTGCCTTATTAGACGTAAAGCCAGGGTTCGAGCCCCAGGCCAGACATCAAGACAAAATACAAAAAGTATTTCTTCGGCGACTTCCCCTCAGCAGATTTCTGGCAAAAACTCTGAGAGTAAATAAAGTTGCCATGTAAAAAGTTTCTCAAAAATCTGTCGTTCGGAGTCGACTTTAAACTGTATAAAAATTAACACACACAACATAAGCGGTGTGAGAAACTAGGACGTTGTACAATGGGTCAATTCGTCCTCCGGGTACTGTACTCGTCTTAATGGACAAGTACACGTCTTCTAACCCAATCTAACCTATGTGTCTAGGTGTCTCTGGCCTGCTATAGGCAGTGATAGAACAGGTTTGCTGCTGGGCTTAGACAAGGCCAGTCTGAGGTTAGTTATTGGTTTCATTACAGGGCAGTGCTAGATTAGTTCGCTGACAAGAATCTGGAATAGATCCTAGTCGGACTATTGCGAGGTATGTTGCCACGAGGAGGAGTTGGAAACCTCTGCAACTGTTCAGGTTGAGATTGAGGACTTTGGGCAGGGGCTTCTGCAAAGATTTAGACCCTTTGTCGAGCGCCGTCATTAAGGCTCTCCATAGATTCATAAATAGTTTGAGCTGGTTGAGAAGTGCTACGACTTCAAGGTTGTAGTCGCACTCTCTTGTGTGTTTGTGGTCCATTTGTTTTTCCTCCGTCTATTTATCCTACCTTTCCCATCTTTCTACTTTTCAAATTTCCCTATCTCCCTTACCATCCTCTTTCTCTCCTTTAGGATGGGTCATTCTGACCCCTGGGTATTGTACTTGTCCCAATGACAAGTACACGTCCTCAAATCTAACCTAACCTAACCTACTTACTTAACTAGCCAACCCTCTAATCAGGATTACGATTTAGCTTATCACACCACCCATGTTGGGTATGTTAATTTTATCCATTAGTGGTAGGACCTACAGTTTAATATCGACTTCGAACGAAAGGTTTTTCATGGCAAATATATTCATCCCCAGATATTTCGTCAGAAGAATGCCGAGTGGAAATCGTCAAAGAAACATTTTTTCATATTTCATTTCGATCGAGATCTCTGAGCTAGTATTGAACCAGTGTCTCGTGTCTAATAAACCAATACAGTACATACTATACTATGAGGAAAAGTGGCATGACTTTCTTTTTAATAAAATACGTTTTTTTAACTGGAGCAGGTTTTTTTGGCACTATGGTCCAATTGCTCTGCATTACTTTAAAATAACATTAGTATTCGAAAGCTGAAGACACCTGAAGTGCATAAATAAATAAGCATCATATAGCATAAATGTCGACAGAACCTAGTATTCATATGACTGATGTGAGAAACTAGTTTGGAATCCTGACTAAAGTATTATTTTCCGAATTTTAATTTCTCTCATAATCAAACGATATGAATGACCAACACTGGCCATAATTTTAGTAGGGTGACTCCTAAATGTGCGATATAAGGAAAATATGTAGATTTTTAGGAAAACTCATCTTCATCACTCTTATGCAGTGTCAGTAAAAAAAAAAAGAAACAGAAATAGTCGGACAATTAAAATGACAATGATGACGGCTAAAAAACGAACAGTACAGAACGGAGAAAAGACAAAACCAGGAGATGAACCAAATATGTCAAGAGTTAAGAAAATAAAGGCTTCCGGTTGAGTAAATGGCTTCCCTTACTCATTAATAATGTTGTTGTTTTTGTTGCTGTGCTATTACATGACAGTGATCACACAGCCGTATAGAAGTGTTACGAGTATTAATGATGGTCTCTCAAGAAGACCTCAAGAAGATTTTTTTTCGTTCTCTTTAACTTTTTCAAGCCAAAACGGCCAGCTGTGTCGCTAATTTAAAGTGAAAAAACAAAAACTTTTTTTTTTGTTTTGGAAAAAACCTTAAAAAAACATTATCAGGAGTTAAACAGAAGACGAAGAAAAAAAAATAAAAAAGAAATTAACGAACGTTGGTGTATAGGCACAGAGCAAGAGAAAGAGCACAACAACTGTTTTTGATTACACCCGATGTGAATTTTAACAGTGTAACCAGTGTAAAGAACAAAAAAAAAAAAAACTCTGTATACAAACATAACGTATGTTACGATTAATGTCAACATGATGTCATGTCATTATAAAGCAACAGACAGACAGACAAATACTCTTCCTTTAGTTCTTATTTTTTTTCGATTCTTGACTGCCCTCGTTGTTGCTTACTATTGCTGCTGATAAGGAGTGAAAACATTAAAGACGTACCTTATAATGTTACTGGTTATACAGCAAGCAATAACAACGTATGTATACCTTAAAGGTAATTCATTTATTGTATTTGTTATTGTTATTGTTATTGTTATAGTTTTTCTAACCTTACTATTGATAGTGTGCCATAAAGTATCCAAAAGATACCAACAGCACCACCACCACCTTAATACAATTCTTATGGTTCACATCTACAATTCTGAATATCTTTTGAAATTTTCGTTACAATTTCTTCACATATTCATGCGGCTTTCATTTTATGGCTTTATCGCAATTCTTCTTCTTTTGTGTGTCTGTCTGTCTGTCTGTTTAACGCAAGGTTTTGATGGCACTACACAATAATATTATCAGAAAAGGGGTGGTGGCATGTATTATAATGGCAAAACCCTACTTGCGCTACCATTATCAGTGAATAAACAGTGGGTAACAAAATTGAAACAGTCTTTCGTATTTTATTCTAGGCTGCTTTGTGTTTAACTTGATACATTTGTGTTTCGGTATTTCGTGATTGCAAATCTTTTGGGCTATTGGCAGCTACTCGATCTGTTCGGTTAGATGCGAGTGAGTCATTCTTAAGGCTTTTCTCCAAAAGGTCTAGTTTACGGCTAATTGATCATTACAACCCTTTAGTCAGGATTACAAATATCACACTACTCATGTTGTGTGTGTTAATTTTTATTCATGATTATTTGATAGGGTTGATCATAGAATTTTGCTTCTTAAACTTTCATTAATCGGTATTCCTGATATTATTCATCGTTGGCTAGACTCCTACCTCTCCCTTAGGACTCAGAGGGTATTGTTTAGGAATGTATTGTCTAAGACTGTATATGTTACTTCTGGCATTCCGCAGGGTAGCCATTTGGGTCCTTTACTGTTTTTATCGTTTCTTAATGATCTTTCTTGTGCTATTTCTGATTGTAATATTCTGATGTATGCTGACGACGTTAAATTATTTTAACTTTTTTTTTACTTTTGACGATGATTATAGCCAGGCTGTTCTTCAACGAAATATTGATTTGTTTGTAACTTGGTGCAGAATTAATTTAATGGATCTTAACTTGAAATGCATGGTTTTCTCTCGCGGGGGCGTAATTTCGTCCACTTATGTGATTAATTCTTGCCCTTTGGAAACTGTGACTACATTTCTTGATTAGGGAGTATTATTAGATATGAAATTGTCTTTTATTGATCATATTAGTATGATGATTGGCAAGGCTCGGGCTGTTCTTGGTTTTGTGAAAAGATGGGCTAGGGAATTCATTGATCCTTATATAACAAGACTGCTATACATTTCACTTGTTAGAACTATTTTGGAGTATGCGTCTATTATTTGGAATCAATACTATCGTTGCCATTGTGATTCAATGGAGTCTGTGCAGAAGCGGTTTTTATTATTCTGTTTACGTGGCTTAGGATGAGATTGTGTCAATGTGTTTCCGTCATATGAGGCTAGATCAGGTTTGATAAAACTTCCAACTTTAGAACGTAGAAGGGCTGTTTTAGGGGTTTGTTTTGTTTTTAATCTGGTTGAAGGTGATATCGATTCCAGCAAGATTTTCACGGCACTATGGTCCTCTTTCTTTAGATTTTTATAGAACGAACTATGGATGTAATTTTCCTTTTCGTAGATTATGTAATGATTTTAACTTATATTATGATTTTATTGATTTTAATTGTAGTGTTTGTATTATAAAACGTAGCTTATATACTGGCATTAATATGTAAATTATTATATAAAAATGTATTTTCGTTCTTGTCAGAGGTAGTTCCTGTTTGTTGTTACTTTATTCAGCTTGTGATTAAGTTCTGTAGCTGATTTATGTTCTCGTTGCCATTATTTTTCCCTTACACGCTACATTCCGGACTGTAGTGTGTACGTGTCCCTACGTAATGGGGACGAACCCTCCGCGGTCGGGTGAGGGTGGTTTAGTGTGAGGCCGGAGACGTTCGAAAAAAAAAAGCCGGGACGTACAGTTTAAAGTCGATTGCGAACAACATACATACATACATACATAAATGGCCATTACAACCCTCCAGCTAGGATTAAGACCTAGCTTCTCACACCACTCATATTGTGTGTGTTAATTATTATTCATGAAAGCCGGGACCTACAGTTTAAAGCCGATTCTGAACGGTAGATTTTTTGAGAAACTTTTTTTTTGGCAATTTTTTTTACTTGTTTTTCCCAGATGTCTGCTGAGAGGAAGTCGCCGAAGAAATTTCGTTTTGTTCGAGATGTCTGACCTGGGGTTTTAACCGTGGTCTTACGGACTAATAAACCAACACACTGCCTACTGGACTACGGCGAGTTCTAACTTTTCATTGCAATTTCATTTTACTTTGAGAGTTTTTGACAGAATACTGCTGAGAGAAAGTCGTCGAAAGAAATATTTTTTTCAAATTTCGTTTTAGTTGAGATGTCTGAGGCGGGAGTTGAATCGGGGGCTCTCGGTTGCGTTGCTAGTTAACGCACTACCTAGTTGGCTATGGCGCCGTCAAGGCCAAAGGAACAGAAGTGAGAAATATTCCAGTCATCTGTAGAAGAAAAGAAGTTGATTAAGAAGAATACGAAATAAAGTTGAATGTGGAACAGCACAATTGAAGTCGTCGTAGTCTAGTTGGTAGTGTGTTGGCTTATTAGACGTAAAGCCAGGGTTCGAGCCCCAGGCCAGATATCAAAACAAAATACAAAAAGTATTTCTTCGGCGACTTTCTCTCAGCAGATTTCTGGCAAAAACTCTGAGACTAAATACAAATTGCCATGAAAAAGTTTCTCAAAAATTTGTCGTTCGGAGTCGACTTTAAACTGTAGGTCCCACCACGCATGTATAAAATTAACACACACAACATAAGTGGTGTGAGAAACTAGGTCGTAATCCTGACTGAAGGGTTGTAATGACCAATTATGCATGTATGTATGTAGAACAGCACAAGGTGATATCGGCTAGAAAATTACAAGTGAATTTTACTTTCTTTTTCTTCTTCAAAACTTGCTTCCCTACTTTTGTTACGCACTGTTTTTCTACGCCGCCAATAGACAAACAAACAAGTACACACAGTGTTCGACAAAGTCATTATCAATCCAGCGGTAAACTTCGTTAAACATGTTTGATTACATTGGTTTGCTTCAAATCAACAATAAAACTGAAATACTATTCAAATATAGGCAGGGACTTTGAGTCTCTAAAAATTTACACTGAAAAACTAATGAAAAATAATTTTTTTTTGTACTTATCAGTCTTGAAGTTGTAGTTTTTTTTTTTATATTCTCCAAAATTGATGAGCTTTTTTTCGTGAGTAGAGCCTGGGAAGATTTTTTAATGGCTCCATGAGGGTATGACTAATTTTGTTTTGCTTTTTATCAGTCTACACAAGTACTTGTGACGAAACAAACGTGGGAATTGAATTGAATTTTTCTAAGTTACTAGATTCATATGACTCGTGTTATATTGGCAAAAAAAATACAAAGTTATTGCTTTGAAGTTTGATGCGGCCAAGTACTACGGCATACCCTCAAGCTCCTGTTCTTTATGGTAGGAGCGGCTTAAGTAGCTAACAAGCTGGATTGCTATCATGCTAGCAACCTCAGTTCATTAAAAAAATAGATTTTGAATTTTTCTTTTATTTCTTTATCACTAAAACATTTAAATTAATCGCTTAAAAATAATTACATTCCTAATGTTGGGCTACAAATCGTACATTGACACGCTTACGCTTGCCGTAATGGCCCGAAGCTACAGGCGCACCATTGGCATTGCGGCCCAAGATATTCCAGAATGGTCGTGGTGTAGTAGTAGGCGGTGGAGGATCTTTGCGTATGTAAATGCAATTGACATTCTTGTCGCCATCTTCATCACCGGTTTGGGTCATGGTCAAGGTACGTGTAAAGGTATTCGTGCCCTGATCAATAACTTCGGCGTGTTTTTTATTCTTTTGCCTTTTGGCTACCAGTTTATTGTTGTTGTTGGCACCAGCATTCTTTCTCTTTTTGAGGGTGTTACTGCTGTTGTTGTTGTCGTTTTTATCCTGTTGCTGACGTTTAATTGCTTGTGGGCGGGTACGTGTATTATAGCCACGACGTAATTTGTGTCTTCTAATGGGACGACGTACTGTGGTCTTGGAAGGTCGTTTTGTGCCACTGCGGCGCTTATTACCACCACTGCTTGTTACACGACGCTTATTGGAGTATTTCTTTTGGCTTTGGTTTTTGCGTTTTGGCTTCACAGATGTTGGCTTCTTCTTTTTCCTTTGGATCTTAACAGGCTTTTTGGCTATTTTCTTTACTTTATTTGTTTTTACAGGCTGTTTATCCAGATCATCATAATCTTGGAGATCATTTGTGTTATCATCACCGGTAGACCAAATGGCAGTTGTAGTCATAGGACTGATATCCTCATCCAAGTTAAAATCATCCACATTGTCTTCGCCATTGTCTGCACCACCCTCATCTTCATCCTCCTCAGCAGCCGATTGGTTGACTGCCAACAATTCAAAAACAGCATGGGTTTGAGGGTTAACCTTAGGGGGTGTATGCGATTGTACAACCATAATACCATTTGTGTTAACGGTACTGATGTGGCCAACTTGGCCGGCATTACCAGCTGATGCTATAGCTGCCACGGACTCGCCATCACTTTGCAATTGTCCCAAAATTGGCAATTGGGGCAATTGTACCACTTCTATGGTCTCGCTATCTTCATCTTCTTCATTATAATCCTCATCTTCTCCCTTATTGTTGGACTCTTCCTTGTTTTGATTGTGAACCACATTTATTGTGACATTATTCAAAGCTCCAGCTTCTTCCTCTTCTTCTTCACCTTCACCATCGGCTTCAGCATCTACTGTAGGATTAACAGTAGGTGGCGAATAATATAGGACAGCTTGTTGTTCTATACCCAACATAGTATCACCGTCAGTTTTGTCATCCACTTCATCGTTACTGCCTTCATCTGCTGCCATATTGTACATGGCAATGGGTTGCGCGGTGGCACGTTTACGTCTTGTCACAACACACTGAGAGCGTCCACCATTTAGTTGGCGACCTTCAATGTTGAATTTTTTAACTTCGTATTCATCGCCATTTTCATCGACTTCTATGGTAGTTTCAGCTACAAAAAGAAAATAAATTAAAATTTATTAAAAACGTTCTTAATTTCATGTGTTGTATACAAAATTTTTTTTTTATTTTTTATTTCAGAATATTCCACTCAGCCAACTAGACTACTAGGTACCAACAGAGTAGTCATGGCCAGCAAATCAAAACAGTTTTAGTCATTTGATTAAATTGACGCTCGTGTTCGTGATTTTTTTTGGCCGTATCTAAGGTAAGTGGAATGAAATTTAATTCATAATCACGTAGAGGGCAATAGCCTACAGGATAGTGGAATATTTTCCTATGAAAGCAGATCTCTGGAACTGAATACCAAAATACTTTCTTTCCGAATTGTTTTCATTTTACTCAGAGATTACAACTGAAAACTAAATTTCGACTGAATCTAGTTTAGTTAGTTTTCTTCCTTAGGCACTGGGTGTGCCAAAGAGGAATCATGATTTTATAATTTTGCATTGGATTCCCCAGTCAACTTGGTTCTCATACGATTTCTATTTCACTTATAGTTGACACATAATTCATGAGAACACTTTACTAGAATGGATTAAGGTCCTTAAGTAATTGGCTATTACAACCCTTTAGTCAGGGTTACGACCTAGTTTCTTACATCACTTATGTTGTGTGTGTAAATTTTATACAGTTTAATTCGATTTCGAACGACAGACTTTTGAGTAACTTTTCATGGAAATTTTATTTCTTTACTCTCCGAATTTTTGCCAGAAATCTGCTGAGAGGAAGTCGCCGAAGAAATATTTTTCCAGATTTCGTTTTGTTGGAGACGTCTGACCTGGGGTTGGAACCATGCCCTCAAGTCTAATAAGCCAATACACTTTCTACTAGACTATGGCGACTTCAGCTCTTTGAAATTTTACACATAAGATAACCCCTGCAATGTTGTCATGACATAAAGTTATCTGCAAAACTCTGTTTGTCAAAGGACCTCATTGTTGCACTAGCCTTTTCCCAGAATAAAATAAACTAAGTATCATAAACAACGGCATCTGTAGAAGGACCATAAGTTCTATTTGAGCTTAAAGCCAGATATACATTACAAGCAAAGGGCACTCTTGCACATCTGCTTTACACATGAAATAATGCCTCCAGAAAATATATGGCTTAGGCTCTCTTAGCCTGCATCAGTTGCATGTAAGCGAAGCGATAAATCTTTCAATCTACGACCACCATGCCAGTGAAAAAGTCTTGCCATAACTCTTATGTTTTATAAGAAACCTATTAGGTATAGCTGTAGAGGTAATACGGCAATGTAATCAAGACTTTGGTCCGCGAGTAAAGGATACTCAAGTCAGACACCTCAAAACCTCAAAAAAACGAAATATAAAAAAATATTTCTTCGGCGACTTCCTCTCAATAGATTTCTGGCAAAAAGTCTGAGACTTAATAAATATTGCCATTAAAAGTTTCTCAAAAATCACATACTAGTGTCAAATAAAATTAAAACACAGTCAACATAAGTGGTGTGAGAAGCTAGGTCGTAATCCTGACTAAAGGATTGTAATTGACCCATTAAGTATGTATATAAGGGTTCTATTTTGTAAATGGCACAAGAAGGGTTCCATACATTAATTCAACACCAGAAACACAGCCTGTTATACCCTTCCAAGATGGGTAATCCTTTTATGAAGGTGCCCCTAAGTAAGATTTGTTTAAAAACATATTCGATGTCAACAGATCTATTTTTGGGTTATTAGCCGCGATATTAATACCAAGATTGTCCTCCTAAATCTTCTAATTAAAGAGAGTTGGTATTGAGGAGATCATGTGATAGACAAAATTGAACGGTCATGAGGAATGACTTCAATTCTATCAGAAAACATGTTTAATTAATTCCACACTCTATCAATATAATGCCAGAGGGATTGTGGAATTTGGGGTTTTTTCACGATCTTTCATAAACGTTTGAAATAAAAGATCATGACTTGCTGATGTTTCTGGTATAGAGAATTTAAAATATTGATTTTTATTTGGTCATACTGGGTCAGCGCACACTTATTGACTCGGTTAAGCACGGAGGACAGTTAAACACTGGCAACAAAATTTTTTGTTTTGTTTTACACAAAATCACTGATTCTGATTCCCTTTGAACTGAACAATACAGTGAATATTTTAGATTAGAATTCAAAAGGATTCTCAGCACTTTTTGTTTCATTAAATTTTTTTAGAAAACTTCTTGTTATCCTTTCTATTTATTTGGTATCCTTTTTTTTAAATTACATTTTACTAAAGCCACAACTAGGCCCAGCAAGACCAGCAAACACAATTTTTGATTCATTGTGTTGTTTTTTCATACACTTTCGCGTTATCGATTTCTCTTTTTATGCTTCGCTTAAAGAACGTCTTCACTGTTAAACTTAAAATATAAACTAAATGAAGATTCCAAAATGACCCCACTTTTATGGGTTCGCATCGTTTACATATTCGCATCACACACACACACACATACAGTTTCAGTTCTCAGCATCAACCGCAAATGACCCTAAGTCGTTAAAATAACAATCACCAGGTGCTTAACATCTCAACAAGATTATTATGATCACCAGTTATGTTTTTGGATATTAATTAATACCGAAACAACAACAACAGAACGATCTAACGTACAACTTTCTTTACGTTCAAACTGTATTCTTATTAATGTTAGAAAACAAGTTTAATAGATTCCACACTCTGTGTATACAACAACAATTGAATTGTGGAACTTAAGATCTACGATCTACGATCTTTTACAAACGCTTGAAAGACAAGATCATTAGTTGTTGTTGTTATTTCTAATATTGGCAATTGAAAATTTAGAATTTTATTGGGTCACGTTGGGTCAGCGCACGATTATTTATACAGAATTGACACAGTTTTTGTGATTCTTTTTTCGATTTTTTATGATCTTAGATAAAAAGATTTTTGAAATCATGGCGATTATTTTTATTAAGAAATTTTGTGATTCTAAATTTATGTCATCATTTTGTTCATCACAATCACGGATACTGAATTAACTCATAGTAAGAGCTGTACAACAGAGACAACAGTATCATATAATAAAATGCGTATCTATACAACTGAAGACAAACTTAACAAAATAAATTCCTGATTTGGATAGTAATTCATTCACTTTCTGAAGCAGTGACAAAATAGTCTTAAGATTAGCTTAGATTTATTCCTATGCCTTTCGTACTTGTCGTACTTAACTTCAGGTAGGTCAAAATAAGTTATTATAATCCCCAAGGAAGGTACTAAAAGTACAGTAGTTTTCCAAGTATTTCAAAACAGTTTTCGTTATGGCCGGGTAACTTTTGGGACCGAAGATATAGGCGACGAAGCTAAGCATTTTTTTTCAAATTAAAAAACAAAAGTACTCCATAAAACATATAAAAACGTATAAAAAAGAAATTGTGGGGAAATGGACCTAGTGGGCCTTATAGCCTTGGTATCAAGGATTCCAAAACAGTTTTTGTTACAGTTAGGCTTTACTTAGGACCGGAGATATCGGTGACGAAGCTAATATAGGTGCTAAAGTTAATATCTTTATCATCGAAACAAAAACTCAAATCATTCACACAAAAAATGCAATTCATCGACCAAAAAATCATTGACCCAAAATGTAAGTCATCGACTAAAAAATACAAGTTATCGACAAAAAAATGCAAATCATCTACCAAAAAATGCAAGTTATCGACCAAAAAATGCAAGTCATCGATTAAAGAAATGCAAGTCATTGTCCAAAAAATGTATGGCATTGACCTGAAAAATGCAAGTTATTGTACAAAAAATACAAGTCATTGTCCAGAAAAATGCAAGTCATCAAACCAAGAAAGGCAAGTCATCGACCAAAAATACAAGTCATCGTCCAAAAAATGCAAGTAATCGAACAAAAAAATTTAAGTCATCGACCAAAAAATGCTAGTTATCGACTAAATAATGCAAATCATCGACCAAAAAATTCAAATCATCAAACAAAAAATTCAAGTCATCGCCCAAAAAAGTCATCGCTCTTTTTTTTGTAAAATTCAAAGGTTTTCGGTTAATCGATTTTCTATTTTCACTTTTCCAAATTTTGCAATTATGTTAACTCAACAGTCCCTGTTAACGTTAAGAAAAAAGAATATAACTTTCCCAACGAAACTTGGGAGATCATGAATCAGACTATGTAGGAATAACCAGAGGTTGGTAAGCGGTCTTTTAATAGGGCACTGCAGGTTCAGGGTACACCTGTTCAGAATGAGCGTTGTTTCGAGCCCATCATGTAGAACCAGGGACGATGAGAATGAATCATCGGTATACATTCTTAGAACTTATGTTTCCCAGAAGGAAACATCTTGATGGTATTTCAGGTGACAGGCAGTGAATTACGATTGTTGACACCGAACAATATTCTGAAATTTGTCAGAGCAATAGGCTTGAAGGAGGTATTGTAGGCATACCTAACAAAGTTAAAGGGGGAAGTATAACATATCGTATGGTCATAGAACTAAGGCATCTCGTCACGATAATCATAATAATGATGATGATAATATGATTTGATGAATTTTTGAAAGTACATTACAAACTGTTTAAAAAATATGTCATTCCAAGATCATTGGATTTATTAGTGAATTAAATTAACGTGTGATTAATACCCGAAATAACTGGCACATACATATTTATTTATGTAGCAAATCATAAATCAAACATATTTATGTACAGCCTACGAAAAATGTCTACGTATGCTACTGTCTGTTTGTTTGGTTTTTTCCAAATAATTTCTACGTTATATTTTTTCATATTTGTTTTATTCTTTAAACTATTTTGATTGTAAAAAAGTCTACGTAGAGTGGTGAATGTAAATTTTTTTTGACTGTATGTATATACAGCATCAATAATTCGTTGTTTATTAATCTTTTAAAAACCCTTCTATTTTTTTTTCAAACTTTTTCTTTAATTGACCTCTTCCTCTGTATTCTTCTTTTCTTTAGGCTAAAAATATATATAAAAAAAACTGTTAATAACAGTTTAACCGGTGCTGCTTAGTGTTGAACACGTAATTAGCATAACTTTTGTGATCAAAACACACACAAAAATTGTTTTCTATGAAGACGTTTAATTTTTTTTTCATATTTTTGTTCAAAATAACTGTTTGTTAAAGGAAACAATAACTTAAATTGTTTGTTATTAAGATGTGTTATTAATTTTTATTCACAATTTATGGAAATTCTTTACCATGCTGTACAAAACGTCAAACCATGGTTCACGTTTATTTGTTCTTCTGAGCAGCAGCAGCAACATCTGTTATAATTTAAATAATTTTAAATGTTTTATAAAAATATAGTTCAACAAATAGAACAAAGTTTTAATCAATAGACTAGACTGGCTTTGGTTTTAATTTAAAGTATAAATTTTTTTAAATAGGTCATTGGAAAATAAAATTCTTGTAAAATTCGCATACCATAATTCCCCTGAATTCATTAAAAAAAATTTTAAACTCGCAAAAATATTATTTTCTAAACGTTCGGTCACAGGTCATTGGTTTTACTAAAGCTTTCACATTTCATAACTTTTGCTGAATCTTTCATGGTGAATCAATATTTGTTTATTTTTTTTACTGAATTTTCGCTTTCTACCTGTGTTTCAGAGGTAAGATGTCTAGGTCTCAGCATCATTAATTTCATTCAGATGTTGGCGGTAATCATTAATTTTTTTTTAGAAAAAAACCACATGATTAAATCATAAATAAATTGCTAACAAAACTTTAATGTTTTTGAAGAAGTATTTGAATAGAGAAAGACAATAAATGAAAATATTTGAAAGAGAAATGAAATATGGAATTTTCTAAAATATTTTTATTTTTTAATATTTTATAATATCGAAAGAGTTAATTAAATTCCCACGAATTTCGTTTGAAAGTGGAGAAATTTGAAATTTTTAAAATTTGTGGAAAAAATAAGGTAATAATGACAATTTTATTTACTCTCAGAGTTTTTGCCAGAAATCTGCTGAGAGGCAGTTGATGACGAAAAAAAATTTTTTCCGAACTGTGGCATCGCTTTTAATAAGCCAACACACTAACTATTAGACTACGATGGCTACGTATTCCAAGCATTCCCAATTTCGGCTGTCAGCTATAAAATATTTTTCATCTGAAGCGTCATTTGTTTAGTGTATACGGTTTGTTTAACGTTAAGAACGTTAAAATTTACTTAGAAGTGAAATTTTCGTTCATTACTGGGTGATAATTGTCGTCATAAATTGCCATATTGTGTACGAAATTACATACATACATACATAATTGGTCATTACATACCTTCAGTCAGGATTACGACCTTATTTCTCACACCACTGATGTTGGCTGACTTCCAAAATGAGTCAATACAAAGTTTGTATACAGTTCTACTAGGGTATATAAATTTTGTACATATCGAGCCATAACCGCAAAAAAAAGCTCAAGCGACAAAAACGAAATTTTACAGGGGAAGGTTTTTATTATTTATTTCTTGTTCAAATCAAGTTAGAGCAACAAAATTTTGTATGAAGACACATTTTGTTCCAATGCATAAAATGAATGCAATTGCTTTCACATATAAGCATAATAACAGCAATTTTTGGCGCTTAAGCTATTTTTGCTGTCATTCTGATTAACTACTGGGAAAAAATTTTGTCGGTTAAGATAAAATATTCCTGTGACGGAGGATTTCTTTTCATTTACGAAACTATATTTTTTTAGGTCATTATTATAACATTTTATACATAAATCTATATAAATATATAAAAGGCTTTTTATTTGTATTAGAAATTAAATATTTTTGTAATTAATGCAGTGAATGTCTAACAGTAAGAATTATTATCGTAATATGGGAAATAGGTGTTAAAGGACTCGAATTTCTTCTTTGTTACGTATACATACATACATGTAGTTGCCTTAATATATATAGGCCCTAACTCGAGTAGTAGAGATTTTTTGGGGCTTACAAAAAAAGAGTTAGGACTTTTCCTTTAAAGGTTACAATATATAAAATAAAACCATGCAGATAGTTTAATTCAAACTTTTTTTATTAACAACGAAAAATTAAAATGTTTTATATATCATTATGAACACTGCACGTGGTTACAAGAAAATAATAAAGAAGTCATTGTAAAACTTAACATTTCCAAAAAAATAATTATTTATTTTTTATATCTAGAGGGAATTGTCTTCTTGATCGGTTTCAGGCAGCAAGTCTTCTATGGTATGATCATGTTGTAAATTTAAAAATTCGTGGTGAAATCTTTCAGGTATGATTTTGTTGTCACAGAGTGTTTTTAAATCTCTGTACTTTGTAGAGGAAATTTTCAATGGACTTTTATATAATTCTGCAGGTCCCTTGGCTAGTATTTCAGAGTGTCGTCTAAATCGTAAAATCGAGTTTATATCAAAATATTTTATTTCAGAATTTTCAAAATAACCATATTTAAGACCTATGTTCGGGTTATCTTTTTCAAATATAGCAGAACGTAAATTGTTCAACGAAATTTCCATTGTTCTTACACGGATTAGACAGAACACTTGTGTTGCGAACTTTTAGTTTTCAGCCGTGAAGGTAATTTTCGTTGCCTTTTAAATCCTCTCTGTCCCACACAGGTTTCTTCTGCATCAGAAGATGTGTCTGAATCGCTGTATGGAACGAGGGAGCGCTTATTAAACTTCTAGAAAAAAAATTTTTTTTAACACAAAACTTTAACAAAACTTTAACACTTCCTTATTCACCTCTGTCAAATTTTACAAATTTTTTAGATATTTACATACGAATACTAAAATAATACTTTAAACGTATTATTATACTATAATTTTTAAAAACAATATATTTTTCAAATTTTTTAAGAAGAAAATTTTATCTTAAGCGACAAGTCGCTGTCACAAAAAAACAAACAAGTTTTCAAAATGCACTTAAGTTAAAATTTTTTTTGTTATAAATTCATAACGGTGCACAGTGTGATTCTGAAATTTTTATAGATGATGCAAATGAGGGTAATGAATTTATTTATTACAAAAAACGATATATGAAAAATATGTCGCTTAAGCTTTTTTTGCGGTTATGGCTCGATATGCAAAGTTACCAAACAATGCATCAAATACAAATCCGATGCCTGATTGCTTTTTGACTACGTTAAAAGTACACATTGACAACGTTTTGAAATAGTATACATTGTAAACATTTTGTACACCGGCTTTATGAAACACTATACTTTATTCAAACCCAAAGCAACTAACATTTTGGAAGTCAGCCGTTGTGTGTGTTAATTTTGTACATGAGTGATGGGGCCTACTGTTTAAAAAGTCGACTGCGAACGACAGATTTAGAGAAACTTTTCATTGCAAATTTTTTACTCTCAGAATTTTTGCCAGTAATATACTGAGAAGAAGGCGTCGAAGAAATATTTTTCATATTACGTTTTGTTTGAGATGTCTGACCTGAGGTTTGAACCATGACCTCACGTCTAATAAACCAACACACTACCTACTAGATTTTGGAAATATTGGGAGCCATTATATAATACACATGAGAAGGGAAAACATGGCAACCAACCTATGTGGAGCGTACATTAGTTCATAAGCTAGTCTGATTACTTTATCCTAAGCCACTGTATTTACAATCCAGCACTGTTATCTACTTTGTAGACCCAAACCGAAGTCGAAATATTTCTAATACTATGAACAGTTTTACGATTCTTAAAAGATTTGAGACTCTTATAAAAGAACCTCTGTCTATAGCATATGAAAGCTATATTAAGTCGTTTGCACTCTATTTTTTGTTTCTTTTAACCATCAGTATAGATGCTGCTGGTGTCATGTAGGCAAAATAGGCCTGTTATCGTTTGTATCACATGTACAGGAGTCATGAAAGTTTTGAGACTTTTATAAACGAGTCTCAATCTAAATATTTCAGTGCTGATACTGATGGTGGTATGTAGGCAAATAGACCTGTTATCGTTTGTATCACATGTGCAAGAATCTTGAAAGTTTTGAACAAGTCTCAGTCTATAGTGACTAAAACCTGTGTTAAGATATTCACACTCTATATTTGTATCATTTAACCATCAGTGCTGATACTGGTGGTGGTATATATGTAGGCAAATAGGGCTGTTATCGTTTGTATCACATGTACAATTTGGGGTGATTCATTATAGCTGTCCTTCTCTACAATTCGGTGATCATTCTCTGAGAAATGTATTGTGTTGTTACGTTGGGTGTAATGGTAAGAAACTTTAATTATTAAATTTTACTTGTTTAATAGGAGATGCTGACTGATCTTCTAGTCAATCAATTGCCAGTGAAACTAATTTATTCAATATCAACCCTAATCTAACATGGCTTCATATTGCGGACTTAAAAAACGAGCACATTCTATGTTAACATGGTTAACATGTTCCATAGAAGGAACTCTTTGTCTTTATAAGACTCTGTTTTTAAATTTCTTGTTTTCAAATTTCTTTGTGGTCACATCTTTTTGTCTCACTGTCTGCTTGTCGACAATCAATTGTCTTCTTTCAAGTTCTCCAAAAAAATGTTTTCGTTTCTGTTTTTACAAAATTATAAGACATGCGCCTGTATGTAAATAAACCGTAAAACATACGCATTTACGAATAGAAAATTTAAATAGTGAATGAATCTGTACTATTATTGATCGATTCTGATCTTTTCATTAAAAGAAGACAAAAAAGAAAAAGAAAACAAAAAACTGTTTTTGACCGCTAAATTCAATATCGAATATAAATGAAAAATCATATGATGAGTTGATGTGAGGTGGTAGTGCTGCTCAGGGTGTTGGTGACAACTGTCGTCCAGCACGTACATGAACTGAGAATTCTAAATAAAACCTATGAAGAACTGAGGTTTTTCTTTGATGTGAATTTTGTCGCATGCGTGAATATTTATGATAATGAAATATTATTTACTTTTTATCTTTCTTTATTATTATTGTTTAAAATTTTATTTTAATTTAATTTATTATTTTTTTTGTCAACCACATTTATTTTCATAAGTTTGTTTTTGTTTTTTTATTTATTTGTTAATCTGTTGTGCGTTGAATTTTTAATTTGTAGCAGATAATAGCGTGGCGTACATAGCGTTTAATGATGTTGAATTTAATTTTTTTTTTATAGTTTTTTCGAAAGAAATTGAAGTGATTACCATCATAATTTGCAATTAATGTCAAAGAGTTTTATTTTTTTTTAGCAAAAGTTTTAAATTCATTCACTCACTTAATCAGTCAATTCGTTTATTTACTCTTCTTTCATTAAATTTTTATATCATACAGTAGCGGTGGTTAAAACTGCCTTTAAAAAACTTCTGTATTTTTAATGATTTTTTTTTTGTTCATTAAAAACGCCAAAAAAGTATAAAAAGTGGGTGAAATTAATTTTTTTTATTATTTGCACAATACGTATCAAATTTAATATTTTATACACCATTCTAAGGGACATTTGAACTTGTTGCTCCGAAAGGAAAAGTCAAACAGTCGTTTGAATGGTCAGCCGACTTTAATTGTTGTATAAGCTAGACCTTATGTGGATGGAGTTACCAAGCCATATGAAAAATTACACCATAATGATCCATTTCCATATTAACAGAGGCGATATTTGCGGCAGTATATACTACATTGCGACAATACATAGGCCCGACTATATCGGTAACGCCGCTTCCAGATTCTAAAAAAAAAAACTTAAAAAACTTATTTAATTTTGCCAATTTACGTTGGGAAGTCGTCTTCAGTCTGAAATCGCCTTGGTCTAGTAGATAGTGTGTTGACTTATTAGACGAAAAGCCAGGGTTCCAGCCCCAGGCCAGACATCAAAATAAAATACAAAAAGTATTTATTCGGCGAATTCCTCTCAGCAGATTTCTGGCAAAAACTCTGAGAGTAAATAAAATTGATACGAAAAGTTTTCAAAAATCTGTCGTTCGGAGTCGACTTTAAACTGTAGGTCCCGCCACTCATGTATAAAATTAACACACACAACTTGAGTGGTGTGAGAAACTAGGTCGTAATCCTGACTGAAGGGTTGTAATGACCAATTATGTATGTATGTAGTCGGCTTCAGTCCAGTAGGATAGGAGGCCACGTTTCTAACCCCAGGTCAGACATCTCCAACAAAACGAATTCATGCATAAAATTAACTCCTACAACATAAACGGTATGAGAAGTTAGATCGTAATCCGGATTGAAGGATTGTAATGACAAATTATGTACGTAGTTCGTAGCGATAGCTTTTTTAATTCCTTTCCTTCTTTTCAGTGTAATTAACCAATTTTATCTAGCTAAGCAGGCGATTGCCTTAGCAGAATAGGGTTCTAGAAGAATAGGGTTGTCATATGCCATTGCTTACAGACAGAGCCATTACAGAGGGTTTGGGATTATTGGTAAGAAACTATGAATGCGTGCTTCATGTTGTTATTGCTTCCTTATTTTGATGAAGACAATAACATGACAACAAAATGGTTTGTCTTGCCATAGTAAGGGTAAAAAGACGACATTGCAGATTACATTGCTTTTAAAAAAACAAACGATTTGAAGTAATTTTACTATCGTAGAAAATGTTAAATGATATATAGTTTTGTATTGAGGCATGGAGTTCTTTAGTAATTAACCTTTGAATCTCTTATTCCATTAGTGTTGAAGACTTTTGCCTGATTCTACTGACTTGCGATATACAAAATTTGATATTTTGATTCAAAATGTGGCGGCAATTAGTGTATAGTTTTAGAATATCGGGACATTATAATCTGATAGTTGAATTCCTTCAGGAGACAGTGAACATTTGGAGGTATACTAATATTTCTTCCAGCGAGAAACGGAAGAGATATCGGTGGTCTGCTTATGGCCCTTTTATTGCATACGAATTATAGCAGGAATTCAAAACAATGGTGGAGTTTTTAAGTAGACAACATTGCAGTCATAACTAGTCCCAAAAGGAACACACTGATGTTGTCGAAACATCTGAACTTCCATTAACCACTTATGTAAGAAAAGGAGGAGAATAAAAATATTTTTAGTGCAAAATGGAACATAATAAGGCATTTATGAAACCACTCAATAGACAATGACTTCTTAGTGAACATGTCTAAGGCATTTCGTGGCGGATAACAAGATTACGTATTACCTTGTTGGTATATCACAATGCTAGTAAATATTTTCACCATCCACAGACATGTGATGGAAATGATGTATGGTTATCTACAGTAAAGTGACGGACCGTAATAAAAGGACGCAATCTTGAAGCCGCCGTGCTCTAGTAGGTAGTGTGTTGGCTTATTGGACGTGAGGCCTTGGTTCAAACCCCCGGTCAGGCATCTCTAACTGAACGAAATATGAAAAAATATTTCTTCGGCGACTTCCTCTCAGCAGATTTGTGGTAAAAACTCTGAGAGTAAATAAGAAATTGCCATGAAAAGTTTCTCAAAAATCTGTCGTTCGGAGTCGACTTTAAACTGTAGGTCCCGCCACTCATGTATAAAATTAAATCACACAACATAAGTGGTGTGAGAAACTAGGTCGTAATCCTGACTAAAGGGTTGTAATGACCAATTATGTATGTCATGTAATCTTCAGAGGATTTCTAAAAGGTTATACTTTAGTCGTTTCAAGATCAGTTGAGTACTAATAAAGACTAGTGCAGCTTGCATTATTCTTGTTTTAACCAGAATACCCAAAAGGCCTTTTGCTGCTTAGAAGGTTCATCTCAGTGAAAGCAGCACTGCTTTATTATGACTACACATTTCTGACATATTAAAAGTATTTGGCAATACAGTGGAAGAAAACTGTTACAAGACGAAGGGTTTATAATCAAGGCCAGGTTTGAAGTGATGACCAGCTACAGCAACCTTACTTCTCGCTCATCTTTCACTGTAGAAAGTTTACAAAAAATAACGGTATCTTAATTGCCGTATAAATAGGCCTCCATGTTTGTACTCTAAACCACTGTACGGTTGAGCCTTTTAATTTTTTAATGACACACTACTAAAGTGGAATAATTAACGGATGAATCCATCCATTGCAGACAATTTCCTATAAAGAAAGACACTCAGTTCCATTACTCTTGCAATAGGAATTGGGATTTTATTACTCGGCATGTCTTATACGTATGACACTCAATTAAATATTCCAACATGAATGTCTTAGCAAGAATCATATTTTAATGAATTCTCTTTCATTTCCCGTTTGCCGCTCTCATCTACGGTGAAAAAACATTTTTAGTTACTTGCTGGCTTACTGGGACTTTCTTAAGAAACCCCCATTTAAAGGGACAGCTTAAACTATCTGAAAGATTTGTTAACAAAATTAACAAACAAAAAAAAAATACATATTAAACATGAATGTATGTGTGTACATGTATAGATTATATACGTATGTATTCATAAAAGACGATAACTTAAGGTTTTAGGTGAAAGCTCTTCTTTGACTGTATGGGTATGAGGCTAAGTTGGTTTCGAGACGATACGATTGTCTATATGTCAGTCATAGTCGACCATTTCTTGTTGTAGTTGTCAGTAATTTTTGCTAAATTTATGTGTAAAACATAAATCGTGATTCGATATGTCAATCTTATGATAAACGTTCATCAAAGTCTGTTTCTTGTTTAATTGTTCTTTTTCTTCTTTCTATTTTTGTGTGTGTTTCTTTTCATTTTATTGGACGACTTCGAAACTATTGAATACAACACAGTTATGGTACTAAACAGAAACCAAGAATTCCAACTCGAAGAGGATGCCAATGCTATTAAGGTTTCAAGAATTTTTTTGTTTGCTTTGTGTTGTTTTCATTACACACACAATGTTATATAAAATTGTACATAAATTTCCTATTTAGTAGGACTGTATTACAAAATGTTTTTAATAATTTCCTGGTCTCATGTACAAGCACAGGAAAATTGCAAAATTACAAATGCAGTCAATGAAAGCAGAAGCAGACAAATTCCTTAACGACAAACAGAACAGCTCTTTGAAGGCGATCGATTTAAACAAAAACATTTCAGAAACACAGTTTTCCACATTAGAATTACAATTAAATTGATCTGAAACTATCATTAGAGGTGTTATCCTAATAGGTCGTGAGTTCGGTAGTAATTCGGGCACAATCAGCAGTCCTACTCACATCAAAGGGGTCTAAGCACAGCAGAAACTAAGAACTAAACCCTGCATATTTGTATGTGTTCCCCTAGTTGGAGCTGCTAATAGACATAAACCGGCATCTCAAGAGATATGAGTGCCCATTGACCCAGTGTAATAGTCTGTTTGAAGTCGCCGTGGTGTAGTAGGTAGTGTGTTGGCTTACTATTCGTAAAGCCCGGGTTCGTATCCCAGGTCAGACATCAAAAATGAAATATGAAAAAAAAAAAAATATTTCTTCGGCGACTTCCTCTCAGCAGATTTCTGGCAAAAACTCTGAGAGTAAAATAAACTGCCATGAAAAAGTTTCTCAAAATTCTGTCGTTCGGAGTCGACGTTAAACTGTAGGTCCCGCCACTCACGTATAAAATTAACGCACACAACATGAGTGGTGTGAGAAGCTAGGCCGTAATCCTGACTGAAGGGTTGTAATGGCCAATTATGTATGTATGTATGTATGTAATAGTCTGTTCGCATTGCTAAATCTATCAGCATCTGTTGCCATAGTTAGCTACGGAGAGCCTGCGTCTTCTTCTTATAGAACATCAGTTTTAAAAGCGTGGGCACAAATGAAAACCCTCTATTCACTGTCATAAGTAACAAAACGAAATCACTCAGTCAGTAGCTGGAAAAGGGCTTTATAATCTCCGAAGTATCGTAGTCTAGTAGATAGGGTGTTGGCTTATTAGACGTGAGGCTACGGTTCAAACCTTAGGTCAGACATATCCAACTAAACGAAATATGAAAAAATATTTATTCGGCGACTTCCTCTCAGCAGATTTCTGGCAAAAAGTCTGAGAATAAATAAAATTGCCATGAAAAAGTTCTTCAAAAATCTGTCGTTTGCAAACGACTTTAAACTGTAGATCATGTATTAAATTAACACACATAACATAAGTGGTTTGAGAAACTAGGCTGCAATCCTGACTGAAGGGTTGTAATGACCAATTATGTATGTATGTATGTATCTCCGAACTAAAATACTTAAGAAAAACTTTGTTCCTGTGTAGTCAGAGGTTCTATGAATGGCTTCACCCAGGGAAAGGTGCCAATGAGAGGTTCTGGTATAATGAACTTGCATTGTATCCATTTTATGATGAACAAAGCAACGTATTTTTAATATACTTAGGCTTTCAACAGACAAAATCTGTTGTTCTGGAATTTTTAATTTCTTTCATAGACGCCGATGTTGCCTGACCAACCTCTCTATACAATCCATTACGATATCAAACTTCTCAAACTGTTCGAAACCCCATCCGCGAACTCCTCATTTGTAATGAATTTCTCAGAAAAAATACCAAGCCCTGGGCATTAAATTGATACGTATGGTTAATTGTGATTTCCTAGCCGGATATGGGCTTCTTGCTTGTGACTAAGATTGAAATAGTCTGGAAACCTCTAGAATTTCGTATTTGTGCATCAGAACTTCAAGTTTCAAAGAAGCTTCTAAACAGAGTTGTTAACGATTTTACCAAATATAGATAGAAAGGGCACAGAAAATCCGGACAAGTTGGATAGCGAAACAAAGCTATGCATTCAGGGTTTATGCCTGAATGGCAATCTTACGATTGAAATCTGAATCTAAACGCATTCAGAGTTTACGATAATTTAAACACAACTACCAAGCTGCCAAGTTTTAGGTCCTTCGAACCTCTTTGCTGTATTTACATCCCTTTGTTCCCTTTTTTATTATTTTTCGCTTTAAGTTAGTTTCTTTAATCGCTGTATTCCGGGTGATTAGTCTACTGCAGCAGGTCTTAGAATGCCAACATTTTCTTCTGTCGTTAACCTCTTTGAAAATGTGCATGAACTTTTGCTGATTGAATCCTACTCCCCAAGAGGGAGCATTTCCTAACAATCGTATAGAGACTGTGAGTGTTCCTAGATGAATTATCGGGTCCGCCATCTAACGTTTTTTTTTTCAACTAGTGCTTATTTCATGTCTGATTTGACAGATAATTAGTTTTATCCTTCCGCTGAACGAATATGGTTATGTATACGCTTGAACAACGCTGGGAAATATTGCGACATTACTTTGAAAATCATGGTAATGTTGTTTGGCAAAAAAAATCATCTTTCCAGATTAAGCTCATTTTGATCTTGGCGGGTATGTAAACAAGCAAAATTGTCGCATTTGGGGCGCAGAAAACCCGCACGCATACATTGAAAAGCCAACGCACACAAAACGAGTCACTGTTTGGTGAGGGTTTTGGTCCAGAGGCATAATTGGGCCATTTTTCTTCGAAAACGAGCAAGGAGTGGCCGTTACAGTCAATGGCGATCGTTATTGGGCCATGTTGAACGAATTTTTGTTCACAAAAATTGAAGAGGAGAATATTGGCAACATTTGGTTTCAACAGGACGGCGCTACGTGCCACACAGCCGAAGCTACACTCGATGTTTTGCGCCCTGTTTTTGAAGATCGCCTTATCAGCCGCAGAGCTGATGTCGTTTGGCCACCTCGGAGCTGCGATTTGACACCGTTGGACTATTATTTGTGGTGTGCCGTCAAAGATAAGTGTTACGCCGACAAGCCAGAGACAATTGACGCTTTAAAGGACAATATTCGTGAAGCCATTGGTGAAATACGGCTGCACACAATCGATAATCTGCTTAAAAATTGGACCGATCGTGTGGGCTACTGCATGGCCAGCCAGGCAGCCATTTGAATGAAATTATTTTCCATCATTAACCGGAAGGATTGTACTTTCAAATAAAAAAAATATTCAGTAGTTTTTTTTAAAGCATTTTCAAAAAAAAATTATTTGGCGCACCCTTTATTTGAAAGGGGTTAAGATTTGAAAATCTGGATAAAATTTTTTGTTCGCCTTAAACCGGATTCGAACCTGGACTGCCTGGGAATGCAGGCAATCCCTTTAACTATTATGCGATTTCTAATAATTAATCGTAAAGGAGACATTCGGTCTCCTTCCCCTAATAAATATTAAATAATATGAAATTAAAAATTTTATTCGCTCTCAGCTTTGGATTTTGGGTGTTTACTTTTTGCATACACTGTCTTCTTCAGTTAAAATTATTGTGTTACCAACGCTTGCCCTCAACAAATTCTCCTTATTAACATTCTAAGTCGCTGTGCCACTGCAACATTCTAAAGATATTCATTGTTGTTGCTGGCCGTGTAATGATGACCGTAAGAAAAGATCTTTATTTTGTTGAGTCGTCAGACTGATTGCCTTTTTGGATATTCACATGACTGTTTGATAAATCCAATGTCTGTCTGTCTGTCGCTCTCTCTTGTCTTGTCTTATATTTTTTTTACTAGTACTTGCAACATATAAACGCAAGCATGCAGCAGTTGTACATAAGTTTATGCCACTCAGTTGTAGACATGAAATAATGTCCGTTACAAATCACTACCAATACCAAGACAAGACGAAAATAAAAACTCAATGTGAGAAAACAAAACAAAAAAAACCAAAAGAAAGATGGCGTTTTAAAATATCGAAAAAAAATCAAATTCATGACTTTTTCTTTGACTCTCCTGTTGCCACCTCCACCTCCACCGACCGACCGGCCGACCGACATTCTTCTCCTGTCTGCTGTTGTTGTAAATTTCTTTAACGTTGCTGGCTTAAAGACTATTTCTTTGGCCAAAAGATGAATGTTTAGTTTATGGCTTAAAGTCTTTCTTTAATTTTTTTCTGTTTTTTTTTTGTCAAACTGTTTATGGGATAAATGCATGTGTATAGGTGAGTGAGTGCATGTGCATGTATGTATTTCGAATAGTGTTTTTAAAGTTTTACGACCATTAAAACGCAATTATTATTCATGATCCATCGTCATGCATAAAGTAACCGAAGAAACCAAAACAAGAAGACGATGAAGCAACAGCAGCATTTCTCTTTGGGGCACACAAACTCCGTCCTTTGCCTTACGTCTTTCTCTGTCTGTCTCCCTCACTGCTACCCACTGTAATGCCAATCGATCTTTGATGACTTTTCTTGATAAATATTTTCCTCGTTGCTTCTGGTTTGCTTCTGGTGATCATTATTCGTTCGAAATGTTCGCTGCCGCCGCGATTTGGCTCATAAAATGGGGGGAGTTTGTATGTATTTGTGTGAGCAGACAAGCCGTTGCAGTTTTGGATGCACGATTTGTGGAAAATTTATCACCATTCATTAGAATTCTGTTGCCATCTTTATTTAAGAAATTCGAAAAAAAAACAAGAAAAAAACCCATTCAATAATAATACCAGGTACAGTTCTAAAGACACGAAGACGAAGAACGCAACAGAGGAGAACCATTAAAATTTGAGCATTTTTAAGGATGTATTCGTATATACATTATCCCACTTGGTTCTTGGGAACTAAGAATTTCAACATTTTTAAGGTTTACGTAATCCATTGAGAATGAAAATAATTTCGCAGAGAATTAATGGAGAATGATTGGGGAAAAATATGGGAAAATATTCTTTTTTATATTGCAATAGACCTCAGGAGTGAAGACGAATTTTAAATATTCCGATTTGGAATCGAAAACTTTTTCTGCAGTCGGCATGAGATATCCAAAGGCTCGATATACAATTGAAACCACCGTATCTGATGTAACAGTCAAACATAATTATCCATGAACTCTCAACTTCACTACAATTTCTGCGATTTAGCGGACTTTTTGTATTTCCTGCTGCATTTACTTTGAAACACATGAAACTTATGGTCTCATAACGCTGAATTATCCGAAAGGATGCCAAACAATTGCATTACTCTGAAACCAGATCGACTTCCTTAAAGAAACGAAACCATGATACAGATTCGCCTGCGACTTCTACGATGTTTATAAACATTTAGATATGACAGGACTGCGAGGCTCTGGTGGATTGCTCTGGACAAACCACACAACGTCAGACTTCTTGACAAGGTCAGAAGGTCTGCCGCCATTTAAATAACTGGCGCTCTACGCACCACCCCCACGAAAGCCCTGTTCGCAATGCTAAACTGGCTTCCTACTGTGCTTCTCGCTAAGCAGGTAGCCAAGTTTGCTGCGACTAGACTTAATGCTCTCTCTTGTTGGCACATTCTACTTTCTGGTCACTCCACTATTCTGGAGGTTGATCCAGTGGCCCCTGTGAACATGGACTATTTCCCTGCTGAATATTGTCTTGACAGATGTTTCCACTCTCTGATTCCAAGTAGGGATGACTGGAATCCTAATACGGTCACCAGTGTCTCTCTGGTGTGGGTCCCCGGGCACAGTGAAATTCCGGGAAACTGTAGCGCCGACGAGCTCGCCAGAGCTGGGGCACTTCTTCCGGAATCCTCTTCTTTTGAATTGGGTATTCCACTTGCTTCGGTCAAGTTGACCATCACGCGGAGGTTCTTTCGGGACGCCAACCTATCCTGGGTCAATGAGGAGTCCTGCTCCACCGCTAAACTCACCTGGCCCAGGATAGATAGATTCGTACCAACCGATTACTTGGTCCTGGTCGTGATGTCATCTCGACTAGAGTGGCCGTGCTTACAGGTCATTGCGTCATGGGTAGACACGCGGAAAGAATGAGGCTCCCTTTCAACGACTTCTGCCGTGGATGCAGGTCCACTGATTAAAAGGAGACTGTTGTTCACTTTCTTTGCCAGTGCCCGTCTCTTGCTAGGTGTAGATATAGGTTATTTGGCTCCCCATTCCTTGTTAGCTTAACGCAGCTATCATTTATTGACGTCAAGGATATAGCTTCGTTCATCAAACTTTCTGGCTGGTTTTCCAGTGTAGGCTAGTCGTGCTTTTGATGTGTAGCCCTTGCGCTGACCAACTTCTTCCTTTTCCCTGATGTTGGTGGAACTTGGTTAGTACAGGGACTGCGTTCACCCGTTGCATCACAACGGGCCGCGTGCTCAAGTGAGCTTTGTGATAACAGAGCTACCACTCCGACCTACCTACCTACACGCTTCACTTATTTTACGAGTGACGTACTCGTTTTACCGAAAATGTTATTCGTAATGTGCGGTTCTCAAAGCCAACACAACACGCGCCATCGGTTTAATTCTGCCAGAATCATGAAAAATTTGATATTTTTAATGTGCTCCATCTATGCAAGCCGTGGCAGACATTTCAATGATGCCTGTTCCACAAATAATAGACACAATAGGTCTTTCAAACAAACAAAAACTTCATGATATCTCACACACAATTTTTTTTATTTAAATTGAAAGATAGAACACGCTTAATAAAAAAAACCTGATATGTGCAGACTCAATTTACCCTTATATATGCTATTCGTGCCCACTGCTGACATCGTCTTGATGTTCAACAATTTACTCATGTCTGGTAGTTACCGTTATTCCCGCCTGTTTATGGTCCTTCAAACGTCGGACTGTACGGTACTACTTACAAAATGTTTCTAAACTTAGAAGTAGAAGAGACCCCAACGAAATATCAGTTACCATATTTAGAAAATATTTCATAAATATTTTTTTTTGTGTAGTTGGGTTTATTAAATTAAAAAAAAAAATTGGGTCGCCAAATAATTTTTATTGGCCGATTAAAACACAAATTTAATTAATTATGCTTATTCGATCTTAGAATCTTTAAATTAATTAATTATTTATGCTAAAAGAATATTTTATGTAAATTAATAACAAAAAAACATAAGCCAGAAGAAATATTTCTGTATTCATTCATTTGCATACATTTTTAGAAATGAATTTCGAATAAATTACGGACACTTAATTAATAACGGAATGCTAGGAATCTTTTTATTACACTTTTTTTTGTTTCTTTGTGATGATAAAAAAAAAGTATTCTCTAGCAGGAGTATAGATTGATAGGAAGGCTTCCAGATTTGAAATTATTTAACCAAATCCACCTACGAATAACGAGCAAAAAGAATTCACATGTTACAATAACACGCTTATGGTGGTGGAGGATATAATTGGGATTCAATAAAATTTCAATAATTTCATAAATTTAAATAAAAATTGCATAAATTAAACAAAGTATGCATTTTAATTTAAAAATGTACAAACGTTGTCCATAAGAAATTTAAAAAAAAAAAAGAAAAAATCATGCTTTTTTTTCGTAGCAAAACAAAAAAAAATACTCCCTACAAGAAATGAATGATCGAAACTAACACATACAAGATTAGCATACATAACTTTTAATAGTACTTTTCAGCTGTACAGTTGCATTTCCAACAATACATCATTAGTCAACTGTGACCCAAATACATGTCAATCGTGACCGGTATATGCATTATGCAATGACTAGTCATTTGACCGTTATTGTTCTGGTAGGGAATACAGACGTTGCACTTCTTTAACCCATTGACATGCCCACCAGTTCATTGAATTTATATGATTGTAACAAACTTACCGAAAAAATGGAATACTACTAAGCGTTTTGAATTTGTTTTCCCAAAATCTTGCTTATTTCGAAGAAAATTTTTTATTCCAGCTTCTGTTTGAAGATTATAATGATCATAAATATCCATAATGCAAGTGTTGTAGAGGATTTTAATATTTTATTTAGCATTCTAAAGTGAAATTGAACTCATTACAGTTAAAAATACATTTTTTATTTCTATTCTGCAGTTTATCGATACAAAATTTCTCAAAGAGAGATGATGTTTTGCTGATACAATGCGCTTATTCAACTCTTTTTTTTTTATCAAATTGCAACGAAGACATGAAACATGAACTGTGACAGAAAATATTTGCCAAATGGCAAATATGGCTCTGATAACAGCCCATCACACTTTTCAAGAAATTTTCCATGTGGTTTTTACAGAGATTTAGCCGTCAGCAAAGACACGTTGTATTGAGTTGAGCTTAGGAATTGTTTCTGGTTTATACTCATAAAACCGAAATTTCATAACAAGCGCACGGCTTTAAATCGCATGATTTTGGTAGCTAATTGGCATCAAAATTCACAGTGATTGTAACTTCGTCTATATCTTTAAAAGACTACGGGCCATTATTACAACTTGCCGTTAAAGTTGGGTTAGTAAACGTTAACTTCAGCTAAAGTGCACTTTAAAGTCGCCTTTAACTTTTTTCGTTATTACAACCTAATGATAAAATAAAGTTAACTTTTTCAAAAATATGGCAGTACCGGTGTCGATGTTTTTTAAAACGCAGTGGCAACGACGAGCTTGTTTTTTTTTGTTGTGTTTATATTTGAAGTTGCCATATTGAAAAAAGTATGTAATATGGCAAGTTAAGACGTAAACTTCATGTTAATGGCCATTATTACAACATGCCGTTAAAGTTGGGTTTAGTTAAAGGTACCTTTAGCTAAAGGGAACTGTAAAGTTACCTCTAACTTATTTTCGTTATTACAACTTACAGATAAAATAAAGTTAACTTTTTCAAAAATATGGCAGTACTAGAGTCGAAGTCGATAACATTTGCCAAACTAAATAAGTTTTTTTAAAACGCAGTGGCAACGACGAGCTTGTTTTTTTGTTGTGTTTTTATATTGGAAGTTGCCATATTGAAAATAGTATGTAATATGGCAAGTTCAGATGTAAACTTCACGTTAAGGGCCATTATTACAACTTGTCGTTAAACTTGTGTATAGTTAAAGGTACCTTTAGCTAAAGGGAACTGGAAAGTCACCTTTAATTTATTTTCGTTATAACAACTTACATATAAAATTTTTCAAAAATATGGCAGTGCCGGAGCAATGTCGGTAGAACTGCTCAATTATACAAATTTTTTTTAACGCAGTGGCAACCGCGGGCTTCGTTTTTTGTTGTTGTTGTTTCCTCATTTTGTTTATATTTGAAGTTGCCATATTGAAAATAATATATAATATGGCAAGTTCTAACACAAACTTAACTTTAAAAGTTAAAGTTAGGATGATCTTCCCTTTAGCTTAACGCTCACTTCTACCTTATCGCCCACTAATAATAATGAAAAACAAATTATCTGCCCGTTAAAATCCTGTCTTTAGTTAAAGGCAAGTTATAATAATGCCCCTAAGACTCAAAATCCACCCAATGCTTTATGGGTGTGCATTTCTTCTCATGGACTGCACGAATATTTTCTGAGCCCCAAATTCGACAATTTGATTAATTTTAATGAATTGACGACGCTTTCGATAGCCTGCTAGAAAAAGCTAAGGGTGTAGGTCTCTTGTGAAAATTCGCTACGTAGTCGAAGTTGTTGAGAACGATGCAAATGCAATGCTCGATTTTACAGCAGCAATGGTTTGAAGAGACTGAACAATATGTTAACCCATTCGCTGCCAAGCCTAAATTATATGAAGTCATTCCCATTGCCATTTATATTTTGAGTGTTATTGTTTACAATATTGGCTAAATGGAAACCAAGATGCAGTCATTCAATCTCATCAATCTACGTCAATCATACCTCAAGAGCAAAGTTCCCTTAATTATCTTGATGCTATGCCTCCCACACAACAAAAGAAAAACCCAACTCGCAAATGTAGAGTTTGTCCAACGAAAAGCATTCGAAAGGAGACTCGATATTGTTGTCCGAGCTGTCCTGATAAACCTCCATTATGTACTGGACTTTGTTACAAATCCTACCATGAAGATAAGGTATCATAAGTGATTTAGTTGCTATAAAATTTTGTTATAAATACATGATGAAGCTGATTTTTGCGTGAAAGATCATTCTCTATAAGAAATAAAGTATTATTTTAGTAAAAAAAAATTTACTTGTAATATTTTTCAAGTATTTTACATATTTAGACGATCAGCTGTTTAGTTTTATATTTACCAAGCTTATTTACTAGACCTTTTTTCATGGTAAATTTAACAGAGCGTTGTATATTTGAAATGAATGCATTTTGTTGTTGCGTTGATGTAAATGTAGTATTTATACTATATCTACCATACTTACCAAACCTGCAAGGGTACTTTACTACCAAGAGTGAAAACCCCTATTATGTTTGTGGCAAAAAAATGGCTAATTCAAAAGCCTGCATGTTATAATATATTTAAAGTAGGACGAGTATACTCGTCTTTGACAGGGTATCCCACACTGCCAAGACGAGTATACTCGTCCTTGGCAGCGAATGAGTTAACACACGGGACTCTTTACAATTCATAAGTTTTTTGACCATCCTTTCATATACAGGCATGTCACAGATTCCGATCGGAATGGTTTTGATTCCGAATATGCAATTCCGATCGATTTTGTTTTAGGTTCTTCAGATTCCACAACAGTTTATAACTCAAATCAAAAAAAATTAAAAATTTTATATGAAAAATGCCGGGATTTAAATTTTTGCTGTTGTTGAAGCCAGCAGCCGACAAATCGTTGTTGAAAAATTACGCCGAAATGCATTGAGGGATGCAATACTTCGATAAAAAAATACATCACTTTGTTTTGTTTTTCTCAGCAAGTTTACAAAATGAAATTTCTTAAGCATAAATATTAACTATTACCATTTTGTCTTTCAGTTTGATTAAGTTTTATTAATATTTTTCTTTAATAAATCATCAAAAATATCAAAACCTCTGAAAATTTGAAGTGGTTTCATTCCGAAGAAATTTTTCGTGTTTCGTTTTCTTAAGACTCGACTTTCGGAATTGAAACCACTTTCGATCGGAATTGCGTTCTGTGACATGGCTGATAGTTCACATATTTGATGCACTGAAAATTTAACTTAACTTTCCAAAATTTAATAAAACAATGCTGTTTACATGCAACAACTTTCATAGAAATTCCAAAAAGTAGATGAGAGTTTTAGAGAATTGTTGATTTTTATTTATAAAATTCCTAGCTTAACTTGAATCTATTTAAAAAAAAAATAATAAACTTTTTTAAAACCAAAAGTATAACATCTTAATTAAAATTAAAATATTAAATATCCTAAGATTATGACTGATGATCGTCGACATTTTTAATATACTTCTTTAAGACCTTTTGTAATTTCCCTTTAACGGCATCATTTAAATTACGATTGCCGAAAGCGTAAATCCAATTCTTAACAACTAAATTACTGGGACTATTTGTCATGCTAATCTCAGGTATAAAACGTTCCGGAAATACATAATCACTGCAAGTAGATGATGATTCTAGGCTTTGATTTAATTCGAATGGCGTTTTAATGTTTATTGTTGAACAACGACTTGATGAGGCTTTATTTGATGAAATTGTGCGTATAATTTTATCCAATTTCTTGTAATATTTTTCATTGAGACGACAATTATTGACAGGATCTTGCTTCTTGAAAGCATAATACATTTGTGTGGCCTTTTTAAAGGACATTAAACAGTCGATAACTGAAAGGCAAAAGGGAGAAATGGATTGTTAAAGAAAAATCACTACCAATATAGGGTATGTACATACCTTCCATATGTAAATCCTTGGCCACTTGTTTCCAGGCTTCATATTTAGCTTCACTATTGGTTTTTTCGAAAATAGCCGGATGTTTTTGCATTGCTGTTAGCAAGGTACCCAATTCAATATCTTTTTTTACAACCAAATCTTCTGTGGGCGCTGGAGTCGCTGGTATCTCCGTTGGTTCCGGTTCTGGTTCCGACTTTGGTTCTTTGTTATCACTTTTTACTGGTGTTTCTTCAACTGTTTTATCTGTATAAATAAATATTTTTTCCTTTTAGCTTTAACTTCTTAGGGTTATTAAATCTACAACAAAAACAAATACCTTTTATAAATCTTTCTTTCATCTCCAGCATGGCACATCTTTCAATTTCCTCGACTATCTTATTGCTGACAATGTAATAGAACGGCTCATTTGTTGAATACTTAGCCTCGACTAAAAATTTTAATCTTGCAAATGCACGCCACCAATTACGTGACCATTTATTTTCAATGCTTAATTCTATGTCCGACATATACTGGCAAAAGCATATTTTTATCGATTTCCATATTTCCTTGAGAGGCGCTGTATAAGACAGTGATAATAAATAAATATTCTTTACTTTCTTTACTTAAACAAAAACTTACGTATTTTAGGATATCTTAAATTAATTGTACGCCAAGCACATAATGCCTCCATATCCGATTGTTTATTATTGTTGTCTTTTGAAACGTCTTGATACAGTACCGGATAACCGCCTATACATTCCACAACTTCAGGTATACAACTCATGTACTCATTCCATCCCATGGCAACTAGAAAAAAGGCAAAAAAAATATTATAAAACAGAATTTTCACGATTGATGTTCGAAAGTAAGGCTTTCGAAAAAACTCGACATAATATTCCTCAGTTTTTTTTTTTTGCACTATTCTGTGTCGTTAGCTGTAGGCCATCATAGTAACAAAGGTTGTGAAATGAATGGCCTTCACTTTATGAAGATTAGCTGCGGAAACGTCAAATAAGCAGTTGCGATAATGCAATGGGCGCTTAGAATACACTTAGTGGTTTGAGTTGTAGCCAGATACCAATAATGAAAATCTAAAAAACCAAAATATAGCATTTCCATATTAGCCAATGCCAACAGGACCGTAGTAATCTAGCAACGATTTATCTTGGTGTTCGTACATCATGTTTAAATACAGTTGAAAGATGGATTTTGTCTTGTATCAAGTGTTTCGCTCTATAAAGAGTTGAATGAACCTCTACTTGGAGGTATTGACAACCCCCAATACCAGAAATGAATGCGGAACTACATGGGGAATGGACAAGGAAACAATCATCACCTACAAGGCTATTGGACGACCCCTTCTTAATTATGCTGCTCCAATCTCGACTTCTTTCCTGAGTAATACACAATGGCGCGTGTTACAAACGACGCAGGACAACGCATTACGTATAGCCACGGGATGTGTGAAGATGTCAAGTGTAGACCATCTTCACGAAGAGTCCCAAATACTGTCAGTGAGGCAATACAACGAACTCTTGACGAAACAATACCTCGTGGCCTTCTATTTAACCTCCCATCCCAACAACCATATAGTCATGGACGACCCAACTCCTCGCCGCATAAGACACGACTTTAGAGGCTTCAACACGGACAGAAGTCGCCGTGGTCTAGTAGGTAGTGTGTTGGCTTATTAGACGAAAAGCCAGGGTTCGAGCCCCAGGCCAGACATCAAAATAAAATACAAAAAGTATTTCTTCGGCGACTTCCTCTCAGCAGATTTCTGGCAAAAACTCTGAGAGTAAATAAAATTGCCATGAAAAGTTTCTCAAAAATCTGTCGTTCGGAGTCGACTTTAAACTGTAGGTCCCGCCACTCATGTATAAAATTAACACACACAACATAAGTGGTGTGAGGAACTAGGTCGTAATCCTGACTGAAGGGTTGTAATGACCAATTATGTATGTATGTAACACGGACTTCTTACACCTAATACCAACAATAGTTGACCTCCAGTCAGTAAGGGAGGCACAACGCTCCTTAACCAATCGACAGGTACGACAAAATGGACGAACTTACCCACAACATGGTTCTAAATCAACATCCACCGCCAATATCGGATAGTGAAAAGCAGCTACCCAGGGTAACTGGAACCATTCTGGCCCAACTGAGGTCAATATGGGCGAACATCCTGAACAGCTATAGGGCGAGGATTATTCCGGAGACCGTGGATTCGCTGCCCATCATGTAACCAAGAACAACACGACACGGCGCAACCCTTTAGTATCCCCGCAAATCCGACTACCCTTCGACTTGTAGACTTGTGGCTGAATCCAACACTATTATCGGACTTCCTAGGACTACCAATCACTTAACGACGACTACCAACATACACAACTTATAATACCATCTCTTAATCCACATCATCTCCACCAGAATCACATAGGCATACAATTAAACATATAAACTTAATTTTCTTAATATCCAAAAGGGAGATACTTCCGGAGACAGCAGCAGAGCTGGGACAACAACAACACCCATCGATTAAAGATGGATACAAATTCGAACTCGAAATATTAGAATGCTATTCGAACCCTCACATTTACATCATTTCAAAGACTATGCGTGAATTTTGTTGACCTTACTCTACTCCCAGACCTAACGATTTCTGATGATTTCTCCTATCCAGAGAGTACCACAGGGTAATGTTCTACTAGAAACCAACCGCAATAATTTTGGCAAGACTTCGTTGCGAATAATCCTTCCTATATATCTCTCTCACAAATAGAAATTGAGGTCTCTAGGAAATGGTAATTACACAACTGCGAACGCAGGCGACATTCTTATGGTAATGAGTGACCAGCGTCCATATAATATTATTGGAGTTCAAAAAGAAAACACAGAGCTATTCGTGAAAATGAGAATGGATAGGTTAGGTTAGGTTAGAGGACGTGTACTTGTCAATTAAGACAAGTACAGTACCCGGAGGTCGAATTGACCCATTGTACAACGTCCTAGTTTCTCACACCACTTATGTTGTGTGTGTTAATTTTATACATGAGTGACAGACGAACGACAGATTTTTATTTATTGAGAAACTTTTCATGGCAATTTTTATTTACTCAGAGTTTTTGCCAGAAATCTACTGAGAGGAAGTCGCCGAAAAAATACTTTTTGTATTTTGTGTTTGATGCCTGGCCTGGGGCTCGAACCCAGGCTTTTGCGTCTAATAAGCCAACACACTATCTACTAGACTACGGCGACTTCATGAGAATGGAAAGGTGAACAATTTTTCACCACGACAAAATACACAACGCCACTCTACTACCAAACAGATATTCCTTACCGAAAATGGAGTGATTGTTGATGGAAGAAATAGAAGATGAATACGGTGCCCACCACCTGATTATAGCCATCATACGGATAAAGAAGCTATCAAGAAGAATGATGCCCAGAGAAGCAATAGATGTAATGCAGCATACTTGAAAAATTACAAAAAAAGGAAATTATATGCAATCGTTAGATCCCAACGTTATAGATTGGGAAAAGATGATGCCAAGAATCATGTGGGGTATGTCGAATCTAGACAGACACAATGGCTACCTGCTTACACATGGAACCTGTAGCTGAACTGAAAAAAAAAAACAAATGACCGCATAAAGTCTTAAAATACAGTGCCAATGAAAGACAAAACGGGTGTGATCAAACAATCGCGTTGAAAAAGTTTAAAGAACAGCCGAAGTAAGCTGATCAACTACTAGGCACTATCACACACCCCCCAGATCGGCCTGATAGTGCAGACTTTGTGAAAAAGTTAAAGTTATTCAAAACGTTTACAAAATCGTCAGAATAAAAACTTGGAAATAAAACTACAATCAAGGATCAGCCACAGTTTTTGAAAGGTGGCCACCAGATCAATGCTTAAAACTAAAAAAGCAATGATGGCGTGTGGATTGCAAATAATTAAGAATATAAAGACTGTATAAGACCTATAAGAGCTGAAGGCCATAAGAAAAAGTGTTTATCGAAAACGATTTACCGATTGGACAAAGGACATAACGGTAATATATCTAATGGCGAACTTTCAAGTTAACTTACGGCAATGTTCGTCAAACTTTTGGAATAGAACTGTCGATTCCATCCATACATTGATTGTTGTAGGGAATGGCCTCATCACTTCTTTCAAGGGAGCGATTTGTGGAAAATGATTAAAGTTCTCCAATAAGAAGTTCCAGCAAGCTCGACAAATGTGAACTGAAAAGAATTAAATAATAATTGAAAGAGAGGAGTGCATATGAATTAATGTCAACGACTGCTTACCTGGCAAATTGAATTTTTTCGCAATCTGTTCCCAATAATTGTTAACAATGACGGGTTGAGAGACACGTTTATTATGCAGCAGTGGTACGCCTAAAACTTCGCGAATAAATCTCGCAACAGTAGGCATTGGAAGTTGATATTTAGTGGTTAAAGCTGGTCCATGTACCACCAAGTGATTGCCATTCTGAGATGCTATAAGTTCGATAAGAACCTCATTGGGATTCAGCAACGATGCTGCACCAGTGATTTTAGGCATTTGACTGTCATTTGTAGTTGATGTACTACTTGATGATGAGGTTGGAGTTGGAATTGAAGTTGAAACTGTTGTAATATTACGGTTTACAGCTGATGGTGCAGTTGAATTTGTTATCATACTTAAGGGAGGAACTGGTGCTATTGTGGATACAGCAAAGGAAGTGGTTGGTTGGGTTGGTGGTATCACAGAAGCACGGCTTGTAGCTGCAGATGTTTGCACTGCGGCAGTCATTATAGGTTGTACAGTCGGTTGTTGTATAGTAGCTGGCCTAAAGGATTGCAACGAGCTCGTCATTATAGGTCGTACAGTCGATTGTTGCATAGTAGGTGGCGTAAGTGTGGGCATAAAATTCATTTTATTTTGTGCAATTTGTGTTGGAGCTGAACCTGGAGCTTTTGTTCGTATGGATATTAAGGTGGACGCTGTGCTACCAATTGAAGACTGTGTGCTTGTTGCCATTAATGGTCTTATTGCGGGTATGCTATTGGTGGATAATGGAACAGTGGTGACTTTCAATTGATTTGGCAAATTATATGGCATTTGCATAGACGTTTGACTTTGGGCCTGCTGTTGTTGGATTAGGGTTGCAGGCATTGAGGAAACTCTTGATGTTGATATTGTACCATTAACCGATTGATTTATGTTTAAACAGGGAGGTCCAGAAATTTGCTTGATTTGTAACGAACCATTATTTAGCATCTGAGGCGCCAAACTTATGGCCCCTGTTATTTTGGGAAGTGGTAGAGATAGAGTTGCTGCCGAAGTTGTGGTTATAGCTGAACTTGTGACTGGCAGGCTTTGTAGATTATTTGTTGCTGTTATTGGTGCTGTTGTAACTGTTGAGTTGTTTTGTAAAATTGCAGTTGTTGCAGTTATGGTTGCCGTGGTAGTTGTAGTGTTGCGAGACTTTGCGTTACTGCCGGACACAGAGTAACTTTTCGAAGATATTTTATATGGTTTTTTTGTTTTGCGCACTTCTTCCTCATGTTGTCTAACCTTTTGCGTTACTTTAGATATGGCATAAAGTTCCGTAATAATGGTTTCAAAATACCATTTATCCGTTAGTTTGTACTTTTGTTGGCGCATAGACATTAGTTCCCAGTAGAAATAACGCATTATTAGCCAAGTAACTTCACATTGTCCTGCTGAGCAGCCTAGAAGGAAAATCATTTTTTAAAATAGGTGTGTGACAAGCAAACAATTAAGTTCGCAATGAATATACCTTTTGAAGTTGCAATTTCAGACCACAACGTCAAGTATTGTTTATTCTTTTCTTTTGATTTTAATAAGGAATCGGTTATATATACCACCTCAGAGGTTTTTTTCATGCGTACAATCAGATTATAAATTTCTTTGAAATAATCAATCGCATCGTACCATTGAGTTTTTAAATAATAGGATTGTTTATAAACAGTATCGGGACTAAATTTAGAAAACAAATAAAATTATTTAATTTAGTTTTACATAAAACAATATGTTGCAACAAATAACTTACTTTTTCAAAATGTGACACTTAAGAAACTCTAATTCTTTCTGCAATTCCGAAGGTATGCTGTCCACATTGTCTTTGTTCATGTGCATTATTTCCCATTCATAACGTGTTTGCATGATAATCCAACATTTCATTAATTTTGTTGCTTTAAATCAAAACGAAAATTTAATTAAAATTTCTAAAATTTCAATCCATAATTTTCATAATTTACCTTTATCACCCAAAAAAGTGGCTATACTGTTCCATATATTACTTCTATGGCTGTAATCATGGTAGACTGAGTTATCACTGTCATACAATTCTGGATAGGTTTTAATTTGTTGCACTAGTTTTTTCATACTGTCACTAATCTTAAATTGTTTTTCAGATTTTCCATTGTCATCATCTTCATCGATAACTATCAATTCAACTGGTTCTTCTATCAAAATCAAATCCTCATCGATCTCCTTATAAATGGCTGTACTATTATTATCCTTATTTGCATCCTCAATGCCATTTTTATTTTCCTGGTCAGCTGATTCAATATCCATTTCGATTTGAATTTCAGTTTCATTTGATTGCTGAACAAGTTCCTTTTCCGCTTCTTCGATAATATCAGAAATATCGAAAGGTAAGTTTGAAGTTTTTCTATAATTTAATGAAAACAAATTAATGGTTGTTAAATACCAGTTGTTTATAATTAATATAATATTAAATTGTTTACCGATTTTCTATAAATCTCCACAAAAACATAAGTTCCAATTCCAAGCCCATGGCGGGTCTTTTACGTTTCTGTTTATGGCCAGTTAAGAAATAATTCTGTAAACGTCTGGCATAGCATTGATAACTGTAGCGTAATTCAATCCAGGTCTGTTTGCAGACGTCAACTGGAGTTTTAATAATAAAAAAAAAATATTTATTAAAAATTTCTTTTAATTTCTTGCTAACCATTCACTGGTGTATATAATTTTAATCGCGATTAAAATTTAATTTTAATTTCATAATTTCATGTAGATTAAAGCACACACATATTTTACTTGGGGTATCTTCCCTTGCAATGTTAAACGACTGTTTTAGCGAATAACATATTAAACATTACGGAAATAACATTGTATATACATACCATCTGTTTTTAAATGTTTAGCAATTTGTTGCCATATCAATTCCTTCTTGGCAACATTTGTGAAAAATTTATGTTCGTTGTCATACAAGGCGCGATGTTTACGTACTGCCAACACTAATTTTCTTTTGAAAATGAATTTCTTTTTCAATATGTTCGTATTTTCCACTTTATTATCTACCATCACGACATCGTCCTCTTCGTTATCCAAATCTATACAAATCATCTGTAAAAATAAAATATGAAAAATAATATGTACTTACATATAAAGGATGACACTATGTTTACAAATTAAGATAAGCAACATGTTGCTAAACATAATGTTAAATATGAAAAGCAAAGCAAAATGTTAACAACACCAAACCAAAATCAAAAGGAGTACAGATATGTATCTCTCTGTTTTTCCTACAGAGAGCATAGTGCCGGCAATTAATTCGTCTCCCTTTCTTGTATACAAAATGCTTGCAGAGCAACAATTTTCTGTTTTTAATTCCTTAACGGTGTGAGCTTGTTTGTGCATTACATAGTAAATAAAATAAATACTCTCTTATTTTTTCCCCAAACAGAAATACTCTCGATTTAAATAAAAAAACTAACCACCTTTTTGTATTCAGTATAAAAGAAAAATAACAACAAAACACACACACGTATTTGTTTCTGTTTTGATTGTTTGTTTATAAAGCATTTTTTTTACATTAAGATCGTTCGATTGCGTGTATATTTACCCTTAGAGTATGCTAGAAATTAAAAAAAAAATAAAACAAATCTAAAAGTATTCCGGTAAGATATGTACAGCCAACAACAACAGCATTAATTTCATGTTTTTTTGTTATTTTTTTGCCACAATAAATTTCTGTTTGCCGTCCAAAGTAGTATTTCTCTGAGAAATGTTATGATAAAGAAAGAGAGCGCTGTATGATTATTAAGTGTTGCCACTGTTATAAAAAGGAGCATGGTGTTGATTTTATATTGAATTATACTTGATCCACCATTTTATTGGGCGTTTTATTGAGCAAAACATGAATCATTGTTCTACAAACTAGATTTTGAACTGCTACTAGCATACAAAGTTATCCATATTTCTTCTTTTTGCCTTTATAAGTAAAAGTATATAATTAAAAATTATAAGGATTCTAAATAAAATTTATTTTATCGGGGAAAATAAGGTTTTGTCATTTAATTCGTAATTTACGATCGAATATATGTACCCAATCCCAGTAGTCTAGTAGGTAATGTGCTGGCTTATTAGACGTAAAGCCACGGTTCATCCCCAGGTCAGACATTTCCAACAAAACCAAATATGAAAAATATTCCTTCGGAGACTTTCCGCTTGCAAATTTCTGGCAAAAACTCTGAGAGTAAATAAAATTGCAAAGAAAAGTTTCTCGAAAATCTGTTGTTCAGAGTCTACTTTAAACTGTAGGTCCCGCCACTTTTATAAAAAATTAACACACACAACATAAGTGGCGTGAGAAGCTGGGTCATAATCAGTGTTGCCGTTTTTGGTTATTTCTAACCAAAATTGGTTCTTTTTTGTTCAATGTGTAGATGTGTAGATTTTTCCGGTTTTGGTTATTTTTTTGTTTCGTTTGCTGTCAAAATATGCGTCTAATTCTGAACATGAAAACTTTTAATTTTTTTTATAATCAAAAACGTTAAATTTTGACAATGTTAATTTTTAATACATTTTATGATACATTGACAACACCTACTTAGCTATTTAATACCAAAATGTCAACTATAGATATTAAAAATTATTGCGAATTTAATTTTGGTTATATTGTTTCTTATTTGGTGATTTTTTCACAAATGTTGGTTACAATAATTTTTTTTCGTGGCAACACTGGTCATAATCCTGACTGCAGGATTGAAATGACTAATACTGTATCTACATATATAATAATGTATATCAAATATGATAAAAGCTCTAATAGGCATCTAACAAATTTAAAGAGTCGGGTCGAATTAATTTTAGAGTATTGTAGCTGTGAATCCGTATATCGAGAACCAATAAAAAGTAATTCGCCAAGAGCTATTAAAAGCATTTCGACGAAAGTCTTTTTGCCGTACAAAATGGAATTGCTCTGGTACTTACACTAGCAAATCAAGCAAAACAATGGCGTTTTGTTTGTAATGTAGTAGTATGCGATAAATTAAAATTTGCTTTAAAAATATTCATCGAAAGCTTGACTATATTTCCAACGGAACGACTTCAGAAGCACAATTTTTGAATTTGGTTCTAAAGAACTCAATATATAAGTGATTATCTCGCTCATTTCCGAAAAATAAAACCTGTTTGTACCAAGTCCAAATTAAAGCAACCAGACTTAAATGCTCAAAGTAATACGTGGTGATTAAACTTGAGCGTAAACAATATGGCAACATTAGCTTAAGCATTTTTTGTATGATAAAAAAGCATGGTGAAATTATTTATAGGGTTTGAGTAATTCTACAACAAAAAAGTATTCATTGAAAATCGTATTTTCAAAGGAACAACTTCGGAGGCATAATTTTTGAATTTGGGTCTAAATATCACTACATAAGCAATTATTCCTTTCCTTTCCGACAAAAACAAAAAACACATTTGTTGAATGTCAAAATTAAAGCACTTAAAATTGATACAGATTCACACACACCAAGTTTACTTTTGCAAATGTGTTTAAATCTTTTTAGAACACGTGTTTTTATGTTCGCACACAGAGTGCCCTGGTAGTCTAGTGGGTAGTGTGCTAGACTATTAGCGTGAGGGTCGTGGGTTCGATTCCCACCAGAGACTCTGGTCTCTCTGGTCAGCTCGTATCTAATTAAAATATAATTTGTAATTGTATTGCAATTAATAAAAAAAATATATATGTTCGCACACAAAATGTCTTCTGGTCAACTTTGTTCAGAATATTAGGAATAAGAGATCGGTACGATCAACTACATATGTACCACGTGTGAAGCCAGACCTACATGTACAAAGTAAGACTTTGTGACTAATCTTGAGTGTAAACAATATGGCAACACTAGCATAAGCAATTTTTGTATGGTAAACTGATAGTTTGTCAGTTTCGTGTTGAGAGTTGTGTATCGCCGTAGTCTAGTAGTATGCCACAGAATATACACAGAATAGAAACAAGAGTTTGACGTTTAACTTTCCATGGAGAAAGAGACAGCAAATATTACCAAAAAAGTATTTCTGTCTCTCTCTGATTGTAACTCTGTTTTGTTTATTTATGTTTTTTTTTAGTTTTCGGGGTGGTTTTTTATATTGGCGAGAGTTAATAAAAAATGTAATTTTTGTCTAAAACTATTAATAAATAATAAAAACAACTAATAACAATAACGACTTTAACTTTTTCTTTCAAGAAATTAAAAAATATTGGCAACTTTCAGCAAGAAAATTTTTTTATGAGCAGTACGTCTTATTTTGATCTTGTAATATTTAGCTTCTTAATTACCTCTTGCACAAGAAACTATATTCATTTTGACCGAAAATCACACACATTTCGATTAATATTTAAATATTTAAGAATCTTAAAACTTTTCATTGAAGAAATTAAAAAATATTCCAAATTATCCCTTTTTTAACACAAAATAAATCTTTATTTACATTTAATTTTTCTACTTTAACCGCCAGTTTTCACTCTGTATATCTGTTGCTTCTAACACATTTGATTCGCAAAACATTAAAATATTTTTTTTCTCCCTCTACAAGGTAGGTTAAAGTGCTGCTTTGAGCGTTTTTAAACGTCAAAGGTTACAATTCTGTGTATATTCTGTGTAGTATGCTGACCACAATACAACCAGTAACGAAACGAAATTTGACAGCGGAAAGGCCAAACGTGAAAGGGACAGCAAATATTACCAAAAAGTATTTCTGTCCCTGTCTGATTTTCTCTGTTTGTTTATTTTTTTTCTAGTTTTCGGGGTGGATTTTTTATATTGGCGAGAGTTAATAAAAAATGTAATTTTTGTCTAAAACTATTAATAAATAATAAAAACAAATAATAGCAATAACAATTTTAACTTTTCCTTTTAAGAATTTAAAAAATATTGGCAACTTTCATCAAGAAATTTTTTTTATGAGCAGTACGTCTTATTTTGATCTTGTAATATTTACCTTCTTCATGACCTCTTGCACAAGAAACTATATTCATTGTGACCGAAAATCACCCACATTTCGGTTAATATTTAAATATTTAAGAACCTTTAAACTTTTCATTGAAGAAATTAAAAAATATTTAAAATTTTCCCTTTTTTTGACGCAAAATAAATGTTTATTTAAATTTAATTTTTCTTCTTTATCCGCCAGTTTTCACTCTGCATATCTGTTGCTTCTAACACATTTGATTCGCAAAACATTACAAAATTTGTTTTCTTCCTCTAAATTGGCCTGTCCTTTTATGTCATGAGCGTTTTTCATCTGTCAAAATTATCGTATCTGTATGTATCTGTGATGCTGACTTATTAGACGGGAGTCCATGGTCCATTTCCCGGCTCCGACCTTTCGAACAAAACGAAAATATGAAAAAACATATTACTTTCGGAGACTTCCTCTCTCTCAACAGTCTTTTGGCAAAAACTCTGAGAGTAAATAAAATTGCCATGAAAAGCTTCTCAAATCTGTGGTTCGGAGTCGACATTAAACAGTAGGTCGCAACACTCGTGGAAAAATTAACACACACATCATAAGTGGTGTGAAAAACTATGTTGTAAGCTTGACTAAAGGATTGTAAGGACCAAATAAGTAAGCAATAAATAAATGATATCATTCCTTTAAGCCAGGCATTCCCATGGAATGGTACAATTGCTTCATTTAGAGGTCAGTTAGATGGTGACGAATGCACTAATGTGGTGAGCTGTTAATTTCCATTAATTTTAGTAATTAAAAATATCCGAATTCATTAAAAACGTAATATAATTTTTTTTTAATATTGCGTGAATTCACACAACTTTTCTCACAGTACATTTGTTGTTAGCTCACCATTCTAACCACAGTTTTATTTTTGGAATCCCCTACTATTTTAAATTAAATAGCCTGATTTATAAAATAGTGTAGCCTCTTAGAAATACATATTCAAGACCTAAACCCATTTGAAACAAGCTATCCCTCTTTTAATACTATATAGTCTTCTCTTTCACACTATGTACAGAAGCGATAACATATTCTGTTCAAAAAAATTGCTCTTTTCTCTCAATAACATTTGCTCTCTGTGGGCATTAATTTTTTCGTTTATGCTTCACATGGCTATTCGTAAGCAGACGAACAAAAATGAATTCTTTACAAAACAATTTTACTTCATAAATAAAATAATGTAATGCTTACCATTTATTATTTGTATTCTCTTGAAAATGATTTGAATTTAAAAACGATTTTTGTTTTTATCTAAAAACAGAAATAAAACAATTTCTTCGCCCTGTTACTCTTCTTCAATTTGTCAAAACACTTTTTTTTATAAAAACACAGCCGAACTAAACAAACTGTTGAGAGAAACTGAAATGTATGTACACATACGATGACTGCAAATCAACTACGTAAACCTTGAATGTGTATGGCAATGCTGTTTGATAAATGCTAGCAACATGTTAGCAAAATTCTGTTAATAATGATTTTGCAGAAATGTCTTGTCAGCTTGTTTCTCTTTTCAAGTATTTATGCAGAGCAAAGAATTGTTGTTTTCAATTCCACTATATTTGTCAACAAATGAGAGAGCAGGAAAGAGAATGTTGTTATTTTTGTACGCATGTTTAGAAAAATGTTAATAAAGTAGAGTTAATGTATATGAGATCCAAAAACAAAGCAGAATAACAACAACATTGTAGTTGTTTCCTTTTTATTTTAAAGCTGAACGCAAATGTATACGACTCATAAAATTGTTTGAATACAATTCTTTCGTTTTGTGTTGCGTTGAGTTTGAATCGATCGATTGTTTTTGTAAAAGATCATCAGGGTGGCCAGAGGTAAAAATGTCTAATATTGTGCGTTAATTTTGTGGTTTTATATAAGAGTATGGTACATATTTTAGTTTTTAAACAATTCGAACATTTTTTAAAGCTTGAAATGTTTTTAAACAGAAGAAAATCGACATTAAGTGGGAGGTCGCGTCACTCTTGAATAAAATGATCGTACTTAACATAAGTGATGTGAAAAGTCAGGTTGTAACCTTGACTAAAGGGTTGTATTGACTAATTACCGAATACTCTATGACTAGGTATACATATGTATCTTTTGCCATTGTCGAGGATTTATCTATATATGTTCCTTTTACTTCTCTAGGGAGCATAGGGCCGGAGCAAGTTGATTGCAGTGAACTCGATCATCAGCGCGATGTTTGACTTAGTTTGGATACTTCGGTTGTGATTTGGCGTTCCCAGGTGTGTGAAGGTCGTCCGAATCTCTGGGGTTTGCACTCTAATGGCTTTGTTTGTGATGCCATATAATGGCTAGCGAAGAGTGTGCCCAAGCCATCCCCACTTACGTCTCCTTACTTCCCTCTCAATTGGTTGCTGGTTTGTATCTGACCAGAGTTGGGCATTGGATATTATGTAGGGTCAGTAAATACGCGAGATTCTACACAGACATTTGTTAACAAATAACTGAAGAGACTGGGATCCATATTCTACGTTTCGCAACCGTACAGTAATGTGGATTTAACGCTGGAGTTGAAAATTCCAATTTTGGTGTCGATATGTTAAACGATTTCCAAACAGAGTTAAGTTGGGCAAAAGCATTGTGTGCCTTATTAATGCGACTGGCAACATCTGCTGATGAGCCATCGGATTTATATATTATACTGCCTAGATAGCAGAAGGACTAAACTTCATCAATTTCCTTGCGTATATTAGGAATTTTTGCGCTGCGTTAGCATTTATCCTGAGTGTTTTGGTTTTGTGGATATTCATCTTCAGTCCAGCTAGCTTTGCGGTTTCGCTAACTAGATTTAGCTTTGACTGCATGTCGGAGAAAGAATGACAACATGGAATGTATGTGGAACTGGACTAGGAAGATGGAATTTTTGAAAGTATACCGTTGCTGTAATCTAGTAGGTAGTGTGTTGGCTTATTAGACGTGAGGCCACTGTTCAAAAAATATCACCTCGGCGACTTCCTCTCAGCAGAGTTTTACCAAAAAATCTGACAATCACTGTCATGAAAAGTTTCTCGGAAATCTGTCGTTCGGAGTCGAGTTTAATCTGTAGGTCCCGCCACTCATGGATACAATTAACACACACAACATAAGTGGTGTGAGAAACTAGGACGTTGTACAATGGGTCAATTCGGCCTCCGGGTACTGTACTGGTCTTAATTGACAAGTACACGTCCGCTAACCTAACCTAACCTATCACAGGGCACTATTTTAAAAGAGAATCTTTCATGCAAAGATAAACACAGACTTTGGAACCATATAATCAATAGTTTCATTCATAAGTTCCATATTAACAGGCGAGAAAAGACATCCAGAATGTCGGAGTGACGGTTCACTCTAGGGTATGTCACAGCGCGCACCATAACATAATCAGAAAATATTGGGCTTTTTGTATCTCGCAGCGGTATAAACAGAACAAGGACTTCCATTCCACAATACAACCGGTAACGAAACGGAATTTGACAACGGAAAGGCCAAACGTTAAAGGGACAGCAAATATTACCAAAAAGTATTTCTGTCCCTGTCTGATCTTTACTCTGTTTATTTGTTTTTTAGTTTTCGGGACGGGCAACTTTCAGCAAGAAAAATTTTTTATGAGAGTACGTCTTATTTTGATCTTGTAATATTTAGTTTCTTAGTTACCTATTGCACAAGACACTATATTCATTGTGACCGAAAATCACCCACATTTCGATTAATATTTAAATATTTAAGAATCTTTAAACTTTTCATTGAAGAAATTAATAAATATTAAAAATTTTCCCTTTTTTAACAAAAAAAAAAATGTTTACTTACATTTCGTTTTTCTACTTTAACCACCAGTTTTCACTCTGTATATCTGTTGTTTCTAACACATTCGATTCGCTAAACATTATAACATTTTGTTCTCCCTCTAAGTTGGTCTGTCCTTTTATGTTATGAGCTTTTTTCATCTGTCAAAATTATTGTATCTGTTTGTATCTGTGTTCCATTCATCATCTAAGTACGACACTCAGCCTGTGACACCATTCAGATAACAAATAACCAGCATGCTGAAGCAGAGTTTGAAAGATACTATCAGCTTCACATGATTTTGAAGCTTTAGGGCAATACTCCCTATTAACATTTTGGTGCGCATTTCCGGTCCGCTATAACTCAGTAAGCGAACACATTAGATGCAGCATGTATCCATTATTCAAAAATTCTTTTATGAGACTACGATTTTCAATCATTTTGGAGATGGCCGAAGTCTTTGAATTCACAAGAACGTAGCCGGCAAAATCATAATTGCCCTTGTTTGGTTATTACGGTACAAAAACAATGAACTCTTCAAAATTTCACCGTTTATTGAAAAAATATATTAAAATATGACGTTTTTGATCAATGCCGGTGGCCATTTTTGACGCGCGCCTAATGTTTAGATCCAAACATAGCTATGCTTTCCACTATACCTTATATTTTTAATTTTATCGAAGACGTAAACCTTTCAGTAATTATAGTTATCTCTTTAATTATTTGTCTATTTCATGTTCTCTCATTGCATTCTGCTCTCCCACTATTGCTCTTACATTTTACTTTTTTTCTTTCTTTTCGTTCGTAATTTACGAACGTATACCACGTTACGTTTTATTGTTTCTTTCCTTGTGTATTCGTCTGCACGACACAAAATTATTTTTAAATGATTACGTTTTCGAATAAAAAAAACAAACTTACCATTTGTGTATATTATTCAGGAACTTTTCTGGTGTTTTAAGACTTTCGTTGAAAATGAAACGTGTTCACTCTACGAGGTGTTTGTGTAAACAGCCACATCAATTGGAAAGCTGAGAGTAAATAAAAATGTCTGTACGAATGTAAAAACAAAAGCAAAGTCAAAGAATTGTATGTGGCAACACTTTTCTAATGTTTACGAATTTCTGAAGGCAAACATGTTGATAACATTAGTTGCTTAGCAGCGAATGTTTAAATTTAAATGAAAAGACTTATTTAGGCATTTTGTGCAGATCGTACTACACTAACGTGTTTTACATAACACATTGCCGTTAAAAAACATAATTTTACTTTAAACTAACGTGGCATCTGTAAAAACTTATTAAATTACTCAGCCATAAGGTATGCAATATTTAAAAGAATTTATTTTTGTTATATGGCCATGAGTTACAAAGTGGCAGCAGTGTTGCCATTATTTTAGAATGTTACAGAATTGTTAATTGAATTACTATTGATTGCAGGGAAAATCTGTTGTAGATTGGGAGTATAGAAGAACATTTTAAACGAATCGTTTCAAAGCGCTGCTGAAGAACATGAAATGTCTAATAAAATTCAGAAAAGTTAATGAAAGGCAAGAAAAAGTTATTTACGAATAGAGATAAAATATTGAGATATAAATCGATTCAATATTTATAAATCTGATTCGACTTGTTTACATGTAGATATGTAAGTGCACGCTATGTAATCAAGTGTGTACTTCTATCGTTGTTTGTTACCACATTTTATAGTTTTTCTTTCATAACAAGTTGTTAACATAGAATATTTTTTCTCGTTGTAAAAAGAGAAAATTTCTCTCATTGACTCTCTTTCTCTCTCGCACTTATGAATTTTTTAAATTTTGTCTCTTTTGTTTTACGTCAGCAAATGATTACAAAATTGTCATAAAACAATTAAATTAATATCAAATAACTCACCATTTTTCCACAGCGTATTCTCTTTAAAACGTTTATAACACAAATTTATTTCAAAAAATTAAATATTTTTGTGCAAATAAATAATTTATTCAAAGACCTTGAGCCATACAGCCAGTCTCTGAGAAACAAAATGTTAAGAGTAACTAAAAAAATAGTCAATTGAAATGTAATACATACGAAACGTAGAGATAGAGAATGGAAAAAATTCACATGGCAATGCTTTCATAACGTAAACCTTATTATTAACATTTTATGTTTATAAACATGTTGCTTAGCAACACATGTTACGTTAAATAGATAAATATTTTCATTCTGTTATACTGTTAGCGGAAATATTTTATGGACGACATTAGAAGACAAACACTTTTTATGGGAATTCATAACTTAACATAAAATCAAGGTGAAATTTGAGAGTGTACTTTTATGTTTTAACAATATACCTGTCTCTTTCTGCGTTATTATCCATTTTCGTTCTCGTGGGTTTAAACCCTGTAGTTTTTATCCTTTCCAGAAGGAAAAATACTCCAAATCATCTTTCTAACACTGATTTTGTTGTCATATTCGTCAACATGAGTAATTTTCTTAGCGGTATGCAGTCCTTTGTGGAATTCAAAGACAACAGGCCAACCCTCGAACCCTCATCGGCAAAGTCTACAGATTAAAGTACAGTTATTATGTCTGAACTTTGCTATCGAAGGGCGGAATGTCGCAACAGTCCAGTACTCCTGGAAACAGTTCACCTATCTTCAGGCAAAAGTAAAAACTAGGGACAAAATTTTGACAACATCGGCGGGGAAACTCAAAAAAGCTGATACTGTCAACATACAAGACAATAGAAAGATCCATATTGATTAATGCCGCCCATTCCTCAGTATTACTTAATGGAACGAGCTACAAGGAGTATAGAATATTGCATTGAAGACTGCGACGGACTGTGTGAAGATGACCAGTGCGGATTATTTACCTGCCAGTGTGATCATATAATAGCAAGGTCACCAAACAGTTTTTGCAGCACAGTCCTTCTATACTTCATTATTTTCTGAAGGATATCAAAAACTTCCTTCTGAATAACGAAGACTTGATACCCTCCATCTTGAATGCTATGCAAATGCCAATAATGAGAGAGCTTACCGTGAAAAGGGTATTAAGTGCGCGTTTACTGGAGAATGAAGAATGTGAAAAACAATTCCCTGACGAAGGTGACCATCCCTCAATAGCGATCGATATTTTGCGGAATGCTGGGTGTATATAGGCCCCTAATTATATCGAACAATATGGACTAATGATCGAACGCATGGAACGCAAGGAACGCATGATATGGCACAGGTTTTTAAGAGAGAAACGCACCAATTTGACGCATTTGAACTGCTGGATAAGATTGATGGAGGCAGCAAATTTTTTCACCTTGGAATAAGTTAGGATCTAGCCAAGTATCATGTATATAGTATACATACAGGTATATACATATATGTACATATACATACTTATCCACATATTTATTATTCTAAGGGCCATTATTACAACTTGCCGTTAACTAAAGAGAGGATTTTAACGGGCAGATAAATTGTTTTTCATTATTATAAGTGGACAATAAGATAGAAGTGATCGTTAAGCTAAAGGGAGGATCATCCTATCTTTAACTTTTAAGGTTAAGTTTATGTTAGAACTTGCCATATTATATATTATTTTCAACATGGCAACTTCAAATATAAACAAAATGAGGAAACACAACAACATAAAAGAGGCCTTCGTTGCCACTGCGTTTAACAAAAACTTGTTTAATTTAGCAGTTTTATCGGCATTGTTCCGGCACTGCCATATTTTTGAAAAACAACTTTATTTAACTGTAAGTAATAATAACGAAAATAAGTTAAAGGTAACTTTACAGTTCCCTTTAGCTAAAGGTACCTTTAACTAAACCCAAGTAATAACGGCCCTAAAAATGATAGCGGTCCGAATTGAATCTTCTAAGATGAAACTACTGGTGGGGATATCAGTACACAGTGAATTGCGACATGACTTTTTCTTAGAAATACTCATTCATGTGGGAAATTTCCACAATTATGCAGAACTTCCAAAAGGGGAATAACACAGTTCCATTTAATGTATTAACAATACAACTGGTTTGTCTAATACGATCGTTTAAAAATTAAAAGAAAATATTAATCCATCTACGCTTTATTATATCTTTCGCTGTTAAATTAACATCATATCTGTTAAGTGCTTTGGTACTGTTAACAGTATACATTACACAGCAACAGGTTTGCAAATAAAATTTTGTTTATAAGTTATTTACATTGTTGTTCTCTTCTTCTTTCTATCTGTCTCTCTTAATTTTTCGTTTGTTTACTTGCAAAACAAAAACAAACACTCTCATACAAAACAATACATAACAGCTGTTACAGTTCTGGTAAAAGTCGCGTGTTTAGTGTAGTTTTTAGTTTTTAAATGAAAAAATTAAAATTTTCTTTTAAAATATGAATTAAAAAGTATTTAAATTGTTAAGGAATAAAGTGTTCAATATGTTTACTAGAAATTTATTAAAAATTGTTTTATCCAACCAATCGCGAAATGTGTATAAAATAACGAAACCTAAATGGTCTGTGCTGCCAACCAATAGATTTGTGCATTTGGCGTCAACAATGCAGGCCAAAATTTATATGGATCGGGAAAATATACATGCTCATCAGGTATTGGAGTCCTCATTGAAAACATATCAAATATTTCCTGATTATGTGCCTGAGGTCAAAGTCAATGCACTAGCAGCAGATATTACGGGGCCAAAACAGATGTCTGTGGCTTCTGTGGATCAAATGTTTGATAATTTTAAACACTTGTGTAGTTATTGCCGGCAAAACAATATCTTTATATCGGAGCCAAAGTTTGCAGACTTTACCAAATTGTACTGTGATAAAATCCATCTTTTAAGTGATGACCAGCTGAGAGATTCATTAAGTCTTTTGGCCATGTTGCCTCAAGAGCCAAGTGTACGTTCGCCTAATTTTGTAGAGCTTTGGAACACATTGGATGTTGAATGCTGCCGGCGCATTGAAAAATGGAAAACAGATGAACTGCTGTTGATCTGTGATGCTTGGTATAAATTGAATCTGGCGCGTATTTGTGATTTTGTTTGGGAGGCCTTACGCAAGCTGGGACGTAAAGTGATTAAAATGGAACCCAGCCAATTGGTACAGACCATGTTTTTGTGTAATGTAATGCGTCGCACTGTATTTGATATGTTTGATTTTGAAGTGAATTTGGCTAAATGTGCCCATGAAATGACCTTGGCAGAGTTGGGTGTTATGTCGATGGGCTTCTTCAAGACACAAACTCCGATACGTAATCAGGAATTGCTTACATACCTGTACAGGCGTTTGATAAATGAACTACATACGGTAGATGATATTACATTTGTGGCGGTATTGAAGGTAAATAAATTTTCAAGAATTAAGTACGTGTGGTTGGGTTGAAAAGTCCTTGATTGCTTACTCTGTTGATGTCAAGAGGCATCTATGGTTTGACATTGTAGACTGCCTTGTGAGTTGTGAGATAAAAATGGAAAAAACTATTAATTCTCATAATAATTAACACTGGATTTAATAATAACTATCAAACAACACCTGTTTTCTGTTGTACTACTTTTTTAGGTTCTACGCTACAGTTCTAAACTACCGCAGGTTGACATAATGATGGAACTCTTAGACAAAATATGTGAAGAAAAGCTAGAGAGTATAAACTTGCTGACTAGTCTGCATGTAGCTTTACTTGGATGTGATTTACAATGCTGCCACGATAAAATCATTGAGAAAATTATGCACAAGTTTCACAATCAAGTCGATTCTATTCGACTTAAAGACCTGGAACGCATTAGCTTAGTTATAGCCTTATTTAATATACATACTCCAAGTAAAATTGAAGAATCCTTATGTGAAAAAATCTTACAATCTTTGAATGGACGTATAGAAGAAATTCTTAAACATTCGAAATGCTTTACAAATTGTTTAAATTTTCTAGCACTGAGGGGATACTATGATGAGGAAATGTTGACTTCGGCCTTGGACAAGAAATTTTTAAGTCGGGCTGTTGGCTCAAATTTGGCAACCAGTCGTGAAATTTTCCATTTGGATACATACGTAAAAGTAAATCTTATGGACAAAGGTTATCAAGGCAATCAACTGCATGATAAATATCGCAAGACAATGGGCAAACTGCTGACTCAGTATATACCCGAACGTAATAGCAAATATAAATTGAATGCCACGGATAATATTCTATTGCAGACAAAGGAAATTATTGATGGCATATTGCCTTATAATCAATTGAAACATATTCTACCCAATTATGATAGATCGGATGTGGTTATATGCTATGATCGTAAACAAAAGCAGTCGGTGAAAATTTCTCCAGAATGTCCAGAAAACTATAGTGGTGTGATATTAACACGGGATTTGCTATTGGGTTCCATAGAAAATAAAAGTGATATTGATACTGTGGCCGTTATTATAGTGGGTTGGAATAATGTGGTGCGCAATAAAAACAGACATACCGGCTTATTTGATATGAAGCTAAAGCAATTGGAATTATTAGGTCATAAACATGTGTTGGTAAGTGATGGAAAATTTTCTAAAAAGACTAAGGCATTGTAAGAAATAAAATTTTCTTTGCATTTTCAGATTTACTGGCATGAATGGCGTAGTTTGGAGACCCATAAGGATCGCCTTAATTTTGTTAAACGCCGTTTATCCAAAGTTATTAATTTATAGTGACAATAACAAGAAAACTAACAATAAAAAGTTATTTACAATAAAAAAAAAACAGAAAATCTGTAGTGCATAGCACTATTTATTATCATATTCATATGAATTCAGTATCTTATGATGGTCACAGCAATTCATTTAAAGTCTTTTTGGTATATTCATAAACTAAAAACAATGTGGCAGTGGCCGGTATGGTACGTAAAACCGATGGCAGCAAACCATTGTATAATGCCAAAGCACCTTCTTTACGTATAATTTCTAAACCAACTGAGGTCATAGATCTCTTCATATTATTAACTTGTATGCGAGACTTAATAACATCAGCTGGAAATATGCAAGTCCATAATGTAACACCACCAACTGCACCGGCAAACATTGTTTTTAAGGCTCCTATATCCTCTTTCGATTGGCCGGGCCTGCAAATAACAAATGTGGATACGTATGTAAGTAATATTTAATGTAAATAAAAGTAGAAGAGTAGAAAAATATGTTTTATACTCAACGTACTTGGCCAAAAATTCTCTGGTGCCTTCATAGCCGCCAAAGAAAAAGAAGTAACCGGGCATTTCACGCATAAATGTTGAGGTGAGACCTCTAAAGAAACCCGGTATACCTGGAAAAGGAAACATATTCAATTTGTTAAAGCAGAATATAAAAATATATACGTATTTTAATTAAACCAAAAAGTTACAAACGACGTCTCTATATGCTTTTGATCATATGGGATCACTTACATCTCAGAATTCTTTACTGTTTTCAAAGATTAACATTCTATTTATGGAACAACAACACAAACAACTGACACACCTACTTCATTTTCATTGTATTTCTTTTAAAATCTTTCAATCTTTTCAGTTAATAATTAAAAAAAATTTGTAGCATTTCAATCTTATCTTTTTCTTTTCACACATAATTTGCCTGCAGATAAGAACTAGAAGTGTTTTCTACTTACTAATCTAAGCATACAACATTGATTCGTTACCTTCTGTTGCCATTATTTGTCTAGTAAGTTTCCAAGGGGTTATTGTTGTGTTATTACCAGCTTTAGGATTTTGTTGTTGCATCTAAAAATTTGAAAAATCAATTAAAAACCAAAAATTTCTAACTGAATAACAAACATTTAACAAACCTCTCTTAAAGCTTGCAGCTTACATTTCACCAATTCGGTGGGACATAGAGTGAATGTTGAAAAGAATGCCGCTAAAAATCCAGCAAATGCATTTCCTATCACTGGTAAATCTTTGGTATGTTCTATTTTCATTACGTGTGCAACAGCCTTTTGACAACCACCATAGGCAGCAAATAATACAGAATTTTCAGCAACATTTGCTATTACTGCCGGTATTGAGCCAGCATAAAGGCCTCTGTATATGCCATCTTGTCGATAGGTCTTCATAAAACAATCAAACATGTTTTTGTATAGCTTGGGGAATGCTTGCTGCTTTACTTTAACTGTGTCCAGCGGTTGGGAAACATAAACCTGTAGAGCTCCACCTGAAAGTGAGAATTAGAATCTATTAAAATAATAATAAAATAAGCCGACGAAGAAAGTCAAGTTCATGATTCTATCTCCACCAACGGTATAATATTTTTAACTGCCTATGGATTATGAATTTAATTCCGTCAAGAAAAGAGTTTCATATGCCATACAATTTCTTTTAAAGAGACCACGACATAAGATGAAAGAAAAATCATATAATAGAACTGCACTGATCAAGGATGTCTACTGCAGTTTTTACAAATTAATTCGCCTTGATGGTGGGTATAAGAACAAAACTACACTGTCTATTATAATGAAGTCGCCGTAGTCTAGTAGGTAGTGTGTTGGTTTATTAGACGTAAAGCCAGGGTTCGAGCCCCAGGCCAGACATCAAAACAAAATACAAAAAGTATTTCTTCGGCGACTTCATCTCAGCAGAATTCTGGCAAAAACTCTGAGAGTAAAAAAAAATTGCCATGAAAAGTTTCTCAAAAATCTGCCATTCGGAATCGAATTTAAACTGTAGGTCCTACCACTCATGTATAAAATTAACACACACAACATAAGTGGTGTGAGAAACTAGGTCGTAATCCTGATTGAAGAAGGGTTGTAATGACCAATTGTGTATGTATGTCTGTTATATTTCCTCACTCCGGCAATTTTAGGGCACCATATGAAAGATATTTCTTGTCTTTCCAGTCGATTTATGCTTGGACTCAATTTCTGTTTTCTTCGAAAGAAATGAGAACAAAAGTCTGAAGAATAATTGGCTGTTATAGTGCTGAAGTCGTAGTAATGGACTGATGCATACCCATAGGTTTTATATGATCAACGTTCCAATCTGATTCTGAATTCTCAACTGTGGTACTTTTCTCTGCCGGCTTTTATAAATTTTCATTCATTGTGGGAGGCATTGTATTCCTCCACTATTCGAATTATTTTTCTTTTAATTTAAGTAGCTATGCAACTTAGTATCTATCTCTCGTGGCCTGACAATACAACTGAAGTTAAGTTGTCATCCATAATTGAGCCATAATACTCGTTTTGCGTATGGGCTGTCTAATCTACAATTCCTCTTCTGCCTGTTTTTCTTTGCCATATGTTTTCGTACATTCACTTTGCAGACAAGATGCCGTAAACAATGTTCCAATCCAGTTTAATTGTCCAATTACCTGCCGTAGTACCTAAGCTGTCATAATATGGAGATCCTAGTTGTAGCATTTTTAAACGTAATTGGGGAATGAATATTTATTTTGTCAGGAAGGTGTCAAGTTCAATGCTCGAATTCTGCTTAAATTTTACTCAATTACTTGTACTAAATCTCAAGAGCGTAGTCATTGCATTCTTCTCTATCTTTAATTCTTTTTTGATTTCCTTAGGGAACATAGGGTTGTTACAAAGCATGTCACAAATCTGACTTATTACTTCTTTGCTAAGTTTCAGTTTCATTTGTGTTTCATACTGCAGGAGGTGCTATGTCTTATGCGAACATAGTTATCGGATGTGGTGGTCAGGTGAAGTTTTGAAGTTTTTTTTATTCTAATAACCATTTGTACGATGTGTCAATTCGACCTCCGGGTACTGTACTTGTCTTAATTGACAAGTACACGTCCTCCTCTAACCTAACTATGATGAAATTCTGTTCAACTTTTCCTTGGTTATAACCTGAACTAGCACAACTCTTCTGTTCATTCGATAATAATTGCATATTTGCTGCAATTCTAGCTCTAGTTTATCTACGACGCTAAATTTAAATTTTACTCAAGCGAGTTATTCTTCACTCTGTATGCCAAGTCCATTAAAAATACTTTGTATGACTAGTGAACTGGTATAGATGGCAATATTTTCAAACAATTAGACATTCGAAATCTCTTTTTCTAATTGTTTGATTTAGGAAGCTAGTATATGGGCTTATTAGACGTAAGGCCACGGTTCAATTCCCAGGTCAGCTATCAAAATGAAAAAAAAAATATTTCTTCGGCGACTGCCACTCAACAGAATTCTGGCAAAAACTCTGAGAGTAAACAAAATTGCCATGAAGAGTTTCTCAAAATCTATCGTTCGGAGTCGACACTCATGTATAAAATTAACGCACACAACATAAGTGGTGTGAAAAGCTAGGTTGTAATCCTAACTGAAGAGTTGTAATGACCAATTATATATGTATTCCAGCTTGAGGAAATAATGTCTTAGGTGAACATATGTTTGAATTACGAATGGCCACGGGGGATTGACGACTTTTGTTTGAAACATCATTATTATGTTCAGCTTTTCCGAGGTTTTAACCTGAATTTAAGGAGCAGAACATGACATCTGTACATTTCGGTAGTAATAATTACAGCTTTTGTGATTAGTGGTCCAATAATTCTAGGTTTGGTTCTTATGCGAGTTAATTTTCACTTTGTAGACCAAGTTCTCTAAAAATATTTTGTATTTTTAATATTGGTTTAGCGTACTATAGCAAGGTATACAGAAAATTTTGAAATTGCCAGTGCGCTGGTATAAACGGCAATATTTTCAAACATTCGAAATCTCTTTTTTAAATAATTTGATTCAGGAAATCTATTCTCACAAGGTATAAATGCTATTCGTTGACTCTAGGTGGTATTATAAAGATAAGATTTCAATTAGAAGATTTCTATGAGAGATACATAATCGAAATATCTTCCGATTGGTAACAAGTTATCGAAGAAAATAGCAAATATTTGATGCGAATAGCATTACTGCGACTGAGCTATAAACAGTTTAAACAGATTGCGTTTGTATGTAAAGGCCTTTTACAATTAATTCCTTTAAATAACTGCAATTGTATATTAAAGTTATACTTACCCAGAGAACCCGCTGTAAAATCAATACATCCCGTACGGAATTTATTATCTGCAGTTTTAACTTCCATATCTGCAAACAATAAACAATTTCAAGTATATCGCTTAGCAATCAACAATTTTTCTCCATTAAAAGCAATTGGCTTACCCAACATATTGTATTGAAAAGTAGTGACTTTCTATTGCTAAATAATTAATAACAAAATAATAATAATAATAACAACAATATGCCTAAATTAATAAAGAATAAATGAAAATGTACAAAAAATAGTATCTTTTAGTAACACTGTCTACAGCTAAAATCTGTTCTCTACTGGAACTCTTTTGAAACGCAACTAAACTTGAAAAGATCTGAACACAACAGTTGTGTTTAGCAGGCAGCAGAGTTTATCAGCAAAAAATATTCCATTTAATTCTCTTTTCATCTCTTGATTGAATTTTAGTTGCTCTTCGAATTATTTTGCCATAAGAGTTTCATTTCTTATCAGCAAAATTGCGTCATATGGTAAGCTGAGCACAGCACGTTGTCATTTCATTTATTGTGTGTTTATTTTGATGAAAGATTTATGCTTTCATAAGGAAATTAAGAGCGGGAAGAAACTCTTTTTCTTACTTATTTATTTTAGCGTTTTTCTGCTTAAAACAGTTTTGTGGTGAATTTATTAGAAAGATTTCCGTTGGAATTATTTTTTGATTTGAAAAAAAAGAAGAAAAATAATTACAAACCACAATATTTTACTCTTTTTTTTATTAAAATTTTATTTAATTTCTGTTTCCGAATTCAATTGTGCATTTAAGCTCCTTTTGACATACTCATACACTAGAAATAATGTTCCTGTTGCTGGTATTGTTTTTATTATCGATGGCAACAGGCCTCTATAAAATGCCAAAATTCCTTCCCTGCGGAAAATATGCAACGCAACGGATAACATGGTACCTTTGAGGTTATAGATTTGTGTGCGTGACTTTATAACATCTGCTGGAAAGGTTAGTGTCCATAGAGTTATACCGCCTACGGCACCAGCGCACATTGTCTTCAAAGCACCAATGTCATCTTTCGTCTGACCAGGCCTGTAATAATGAAACAAAATAGTTTTCAAGTTTAGTTTTCCCACCGTTTACGTTCATAAAATTTACTCTCTTAAGTACTCTCTGGTTGCCTCATAGCTACCAAAGAATATAAAAACTCCCGGTATTTCACGTACAAATGTTGATGTTAGACCACGATAAAAGCCAGAGATTCCTGAAAGTTGCCGAACAGATTTAAAGAGAACAAAAAAGAGAATATTTTTTCAAATCCCTATTGCTTTACTTTACCTTCTCTTAGGTAAATATCTTTGGTTAGCTTATAGGCAGATACTGGCACCACTTTACTATCTTTGACCAAATATTCTTTCATCTAAAAACTATTACATTTGAATTGGTGATGATTGTACACTTGAATAATACGTATGTTACCTCTTGTATGGCCTGCAGTTTACATTTCACCAACTCAGTGGGACACAAAGCTAAGGTGGAAAAGATAGCCGCCATCGAACCAGCACAAGCATTGGCCAACACTGACAATTCACAAACCTTATCGATTTCCATAACAAATGTTATTAGAGTTTGAAAACCGCTATAGGCTGTGAAGAGTACAGAATTTTCGGCAACACTGGCAACAACAGCCGGCACAGTACCAGCATAAAGACCATGAGACATACCATGATGGCGATATGTTTGCATAAAGCAATTAAACATACCGTGATAGAGTTTGGGATAGGTTTGTAGTTTCACTTTAACCGTATCCAATGGCTGGGATACATAAACCTGGGCTATGCCCGCTTGAAGCATGCAAGAGAAATTTTAAAATTAAAGCCCATATGCCCATATGCCGGTCAGTGTTTTCGTTATGGTTAAACTTACCTATAGACCCCGCTGTAAAATCTATAAAACGTTCCTTGAATTTAGATTCTGGATGTACTTCTTTTGGGGTTTTCGGTTTTATAACCACAAAATCATCCGCCATATAATCTGAAGAATCATCTTGTGGTTTTACTTCCTCATCCTCTTCAGGATTTTGTAAGAAATATTTTCTTATTTTCCATTTTAAACTGTTTTTCTTTTTCTTTAACTCTTTCTTTAGCTCTTCTTCTACGGGATCTTTCACCCAAACAAAACCATCTACTTCTTTTTCCTCTTCCTCTTCTTCTTCTTCTTCCTCTACTTCTTTCTTTTTGGGTTCTGTATACATTTTAAAAAATTTTTTAAAAATATTACGTTTTCGCATTGTCGTCTCTGGTGTCTCTGTGCCCTCAGGTGTCTCTGTGCCCTCTGGTGTCTCTGTGCCCTCTGGTGTCTCTGTGATCCCTGCTGGTTTCTCCGTGTTTGTTATTTTCTTATCCACATTTTTTTGATGATTCAATAGTTTTGTAAAAAAATTATAATTCTTTCGTGTTGGTGTCTCTGTGGCCTCTGCTGCATCCTCTGTGTTTGTTACTTTCTTGCCCACATTTGATTCATGATGTTTCCGTACATTGCTTACCAGTTTCGGATTTGCTAACGTATCTGTATGTATTAAAAGCAACTCTTTGGCATATCGTTGCTTCAAATGCTCCAGATATGTAAATCTTAAACTGGTTCGATGAATTGAATTTCGAAATTTTAGTATTTTAAACAAACTAACCGCGGTGTTTTGTTTGTCTGTCTTTTGGTTGTTCATTTAAAGTCGAAATCGGTGTTTACATTGTATTTTTGAATTTGTAGAGAATTGTGTTTTTGAAAATATCTGTTTTGAAATTGTTATAAATTTCGACATTACTAGGATTGCCAAGTGCATATTAATTAGATTTGTAGACATGTTTCATTAAAATTCAATTGCAAATATATAAATTCAAATTCAGTTTATACTACGTGTCATAACTACGATGACGGGTATCTAATCCTTCCGTTCTAGTCATTATCTCTTTATAAAGAATATATGTATGGTTGTCGTAATCTAGCGAGTAGAGCGTTGGTTTAGTATATGAGAGCCTTTGCCTTTTTTTGAAATTGTGGAAAAAAAAATATTTTTTTCGGCAACCTGCTCTCAGCAGGCTTTTGGCAAGATCTTTGAGAATAATTGCTATAAAATCTGTCATTCGGAGGCGTCCTTAAACTGTAGATTTCGCTACTTATGGGAAAAATTCATACCCATGTTGGCATGACTAACACTCAGGGTACGACCGCAACTCATGCAATGCATTGTGCTGTACCTAGGAGGGAGGAAGAAAAGGGGCAGTGATTGTGTACATTAGATTTGAATCTCATTTTATTATAAGAGGAAAGACTTCTACAGGAAGGAAGTTCTACATGTGGATAGCCCGGCAAAAGAGTGATTTCTGCATAATATACAGTGTGTGATCCACTAGTCAATCGACCCCAAATGCATATGCTCTGCGGGAGAGACTGTGACTCTGACTGAAAGAGTGTTGTGTACGAATATATGATGCGCATGAAAAGTTTCTTTATTTTGCTCAAGCAAACTCCGTTGTAGAAGCAATAGAACAGTGAAACATAACTAACAATGGAGTTGGATACGCTACCGTGAATTAATGAGCACCTTTGTTTTCTTCTGGATGCGAACGAGAAGCTTCAAAATGGTCTTCGAGACACCAGCCCGTATTGGAAGTTGTATTCCATTCTAGGTCGCATATAAGTGGTATAAATAGTAAGAAGATCAGATGAAGTGATGTATAATGATGATAATGTCTCAAGAAACCAAGGCATTTGAATGTTGTTTTTGACACTTGAAAAATGTGCTGGTTCCAGCGAACAACACACTAAATTTTCATGCACAGAGCATCAAAAGCTTCTGAATTTCTAATATTTACATCACCACTACAGACAACGAAATATTATTTATGCTCTTGTGTGTCAGTGAACAAAATTGTTTCTTTGGCATATTATAATCGACTCTATTCATTCGATCCTATTCGCAGATTGTCTATAGGTGGGATTTACAGGTCACCATCAATCTCCAAAGGTCTCGGCCTACCATTAACATAATCTGAATAACAAATATCGTTGTCATCAGTAAAAGAGTAGATATGGTTAGAAGTTAGAGGAAGAAGATCGTTGATGAAAATAAGAAATTGAAGTGGAAATAAAACAGAGACTTGCGTTACACCTGAGTTTAGCATGAATTCGTCGGACAAGATCCCATCTATAACAGCCCGTATAGTGCAATCCCAGATAAAGTTCGATATAAATTGAGAGAAGTGACTACCAGGTTAAGTTAGGTTAGGTCTGAGTGGTAGCTCTGATTGCACAAAGCTCACTTGAGCACGCATAGCGGCCCGTTGTGATGCCACGGGTGAACGCAGTCCCTGTACTGACCAAGTTCCACCAAAATCAGGGAAGAGGAAGAAGTTGGTCAACACAAGATCTGCACATCACAAGCACGACTACCCTATACTGGAAAACCAGCCAGAAAGTTTGATGAACGAAGCTATATTCTTGATATCAATAGATGATAGCTCCGTCAAGCTGACAAGAAATGGAGAGCCAAATAGCCCATATCTACACCTACCAAGAGACAGGCACTGACAAAGAAAGTGGATAACAGTCTCCACTTCCTCAGCGGATCTGCACCCACGGCAGAAGTCGTTAAGTGAGAGCCTCATTCCCTCCGCGTGTCTACCCATAACGCAATGACCTGTAAGCACGGCCACTGTGGTTGAGAGGACGTTACGACCAAGACCACGTAATTGGTTGGTACGCCTTCTATCCATCAAGGGCCATGTGAGTCTAGCGGTGGAGCAGGGTTCCTCATTGACCCAGGATAGGTTGACTACCAATAGCAAAAGCAATATGTACGCTGTCACATGCTTTGGAAGCATCTAGAGCCACAAAATTGATTGTTTCGTTCGGCTTACACGCTTGGTGGCACTATCGGCTCTTATTTCTTTCGAAACGAATAAGCAACCGCCATTAGAAACCGCCGTGAAACGCAATTTTGTCTTCAAACAATTAATCAACTAAAGATAAACGACAATTGGTTTCAAAAACACGATATTGTTTGACATACAGATTTTTATTCCAAGAAATATTCTTAATTAATTCCAAATATGTTTTTGTGTCATATATTTCCTTTCTATATATATATTTCCTTTTAAGCAAACTTCATATACATCACCCCATACGCTTAATGAATAGAGCCAGATTAAAACAGATCGATTGCTGCTTGTTTTAAAACCAGGCTATTCAGTTTCTAACGAACATAGTATTCGTAGTGAATATCAAGGATTTCTCAGATAAATTTTGGAGCGTAAAAACTCGGCAGATGACTCCTGCAGAGTTTTGAAGCTGAGGAGGAGGAAGAGACTGTCCTTCACCTCATGTGTGAGTGGTGTCCTGCTCTTGTCATAAAGAGATGGAGGTCCTTGATTTCTCAATTTTTGACACATTTGACTAAACTTTTTAATATGTATAAAGATTTAAGGTAAATTCGGGATGGTTTTCTCCATGGAATGTTTGGCCCCCGGGTAGAATTGATTGTGGTATCACAATGGCCTTAAATTTTTTCTTAAGTGAGCCCTCTTCCTTTGAGGAGGTCGATCACTTCACCTAACCTAACCTAACTTATTTTAAAAGTCCGCGTTTTAAATAAATAGGTCCTTAAGGTGAACAATAGAAAACTTTGCAATTTTTTTTTTTTTTTGAAATAAAATTCTGAATTTTATTTTTAAATTTATTTATATTTTTGGTAAATTTATTTTCATATGTATATAGTTTATGTATTATATTATTTATGTATGTATATAATGTATTAAATATATGGTAACTTTATATTTATTTTATATAATTTGCATTTTTTTGGTTTTTGTTTTTGTTTTATTTTTAATTTAAATTTTATTATTTTTACATAAAATACGAGTACTAAACATAACTTTTACCAAAAGAAAAAAAAAAGAGTTTTTCTTATTTTATTGCATTTTATTTTTATTTTTATTTTTGTTTTTGTAATATTTGACTATTTTTTTGGTTTTGTTTTTTCTTGTATTACAAATATTTTTTTTTTATTTTTTAAATTTTTTGGTGTCTGTATCTGGGAAGTTTTCTTGCAAGAACTTAAATCGTTTAATTAAATTTTGATTGAAGTGAGTAAAAATGATGGGAAGTATAAAATTTGATTTTAAAATTTAAAAAAGAAAAATTAATAGAAAACTGTGACTAATAAATAAGTGTGAGAGTTTTTTGTTTTTGCTGTAAGAATTTGAATTATTTTTTTTAAAAATTAAATACAATATATAATTATAAATTACATACAATTTAAATATATATATATACGTGTTCTTATATATATATTTCATTTCGATTTTTATATTTATATGTATATATTTATAGTATAGTATAGTACAGGCATATATGGTTAGAAATGAGAAAAGCTGTATTGGCTTTTATATCATTCGTGTTGTTTTTGTTGTTCTTTTAATTTTTAATATCATTTGTTTTTTTTATTTTTAATTTAATTTTTTGCATTAAAAAGGTTTTTAATTTTTGAGGATGGGTAATATGGTACGACGCACTTATCATTCAATAAGGACTTGTGTATACATTTAGTAGTTGTAAGTGGTGTGTGGAGCGAGTAGACAGACGACTTTTGTTTGTTTTCTTGGAGTTTGTTTTGTACTTGTATTTTTTTCTTCTTTTTCTTGTTTTTTTTTTGTATTAATTTTTTCCATTTCCATAAAATTTTTGTTTTCATTTTTAAATTTCTTAAGATTTGTTCGTTTCATTTATAAGATTATACAAGGTGTAAAAATAGCTTCCAATTTTGTTTTTTTTTTTTTTTAATTTTTTATTGTGAAATTATTTTTTAAAAATTTTTTTGTTGGTTACCTATTTTTCTTAGTCCATTTATTTCTTATGTTTTCTATTTTTTTCTGTCAATTGATTATTTACTACATTTATTTATATTTGCATGTGTCATTTCATTTGTTTTTTCTATTTATTTATTACACTTATATTATATTTTATTATTAATTTTATAATACATTATCAGTTTTTTTTTATTTTTTATTTTCATTTTATGTTTTTTTTTAATTTCTAATTTTTTTTTGTAACTTGGCACAATTTATTATTATTATTTTTTCTTCTTTTATAAGTATATTTTACATTTAATTTGTTTTAACTTAAATTGGAAGTTAATTTAACATAAATACATAAGTTTTTTTTGTGTGTTTTGTTTTTAAATATTTATAATTAATGTTAGAAAGGAACAACTTATAATTTTTACTGCTATTACTGCTATTATCTAAATAATTAGTTTCTTTTATTTTATTTTTATTTGATTTGTTTTTTTATTTTCCAAAAAAAAAAATGTTTTCAATTTGTTGTCTAGTTTTTATTATAAAAATTTTCAAGATAAAAACTACTGCCTAGAAAAATATTTTTTTTTAAACATTTTGGTGTGTCAGAGATGTTTAAGTGCAAAAGTAAAAAAAAAATTAAGTTTTTTAAAACACTTTCATACAGCACTTCAGAGTCAAATGATTATTTAGTAATTCGAAGTGCACTAGAAATAAAGAGAATATAATTTCAACATTCACCATCAATTTATTTCGAATTTTTGTTAAAAAGTATTCTCGAATTTTTTTCAAACTGCATTTTAATTATTTCGTAAATATTTTTAGTATAAAAAAATTAATTCGTGACATGTAGAAATCCTAAAATGCTTAGTAAGGTCTAACAAATGAACAACGCCTTCAAATTATTTAATTTTTTTATCAATATTTTTGGTGGTAAGAAATGTGTTTCTATCGAAAAATTATGTTCGATAAAGAAGATCATGGGTTAGTCAACAAAAGTATAAAAGTAGCCAGAGGCGGTTCAAGAGTTAATGTTTTCTGAAAGATACACTGTATGGTGCAGTTTACGGGTCACCGGCTTCATTGAACTGTAGCCCTTAAAGAGAAAGTTATCGTGCGTTTGTTACAGATTTTCTATCAAAATATGAAGGAATGGCACTTGGTTGACATGTGGTTTCAACAAGACGATGTTCATACCATACGACACACTATAAAATAAATGTATTGCTACGCAATTTGACCTTACTTGATTGTGTTTTGAGAAGATACATTAAGTCACCATGACCCTATATACATATGTATATATATAAGCCAGTCAAAACTTTAGCCCTGGAAGACTGGGAATATCATGTCAAGATCGGAATTTGCTGGTGGATTATCTACGGTACAGCCGCGAGCAACATTTACGTAAAATTAATAAATATTTCTGAGTTTTAAGAGATTTAAAGAGCCCGAGAAATCGCCTTAGTCTAGTAGTTAGTGTTTTGGTTTATTAGACGTGAGGCCACGGTTCAAACCCCAGGTCGGACATCTTCAACTGAACGAAATATGGAAAAATATTTCTTCGGCGACTTCCCCTCAGCAGATTTCTGGCAAAAACTCTGAGAGTAAACAAAATTGCCATGAAAAGTTTCTTAAAAAAATTCTGTCGTTCAGAATCCACTTTAAACAGTAGGTCCCGTCCCGCTACTCATGTATAAAATTAACACACACAGCAGAAGTCGTGTGAGCAGCTAGGTCGTAATCCTCACTGAAAGGTTCGTAATGACCAATTATGTATGTATGTATGAGAAGGATATGCTGTAAATCAATGATATGTTTTCCCTGAAGATGAAGAGGACGCAAAATCATCTTCATGAGATCCAAAACCGTCCAATGCATCTCGAAAAAGTCACTCTTTAATGCGGATTTTGGACTGGCCGCGACACGATTCATATTTCATTGTCTACGGCGAGCACTACAGGTCGATGATTACCACTTTCGTTTTTAACTAAATTGGACGATCTGGACTCCAACGACACGTGGAATCGACAGGATGGCTCATGACAGATTCGATATTCGAGGGCATGGTCACCTCACGTGAGGGTGATGTTAACTGGCCACAGATCGTGCGAATCGGTCCTATTTTAATCTTTCATAGCGGTTTCCTTAAACAGCGGTTGTTGCGAATAAGCCATAAACCACAGCGGTTCTCAACGCTAAAATAGCTGAAATTGATCTTGAATTGATCTTGTCCAGAGAAACCGTGGCAGACATTTGAACAACGTTTTATTCCATACATAATGCCATTAAAAGGTCTTCCAAAGGAATAAAAAAAATCTAGAGACATTGCATACACACTTTTGTCTATTAAAATTTAAAGATTGGACTCGCTTAATGATAGACCCGATATATATGTATTCAGTAGTAAAGAATTTATTCTACTGGGATCTTCAATAATGGCCAATAAGAGAATTGTGTGGGGCTTAAAGGCTTAGCTCAAATTGAATATCCTTTAAGAAATGATTGGTATTCGCTAATTGCAACTCCTTATTACCTCAGATTCTCTTAAACATCTCGTTCAAATCAACGAGAAGGTCGTTAAAGGTCCTTAATTCCTGGAAATTCCAAAATTTAAAATACATGCAGATTTATTTGGAAAAAGAATACATAGAAGAAAGACTCCAAATACTGTGATGGAATTAATGAATCTACGAATTTCCGAAATCCTCCTCAATCTGAATAACCATTTGAATCTATGTACCATACATTCTTTCCTTTTACATCAGTGGTTTGATTTGATCGAATTTATTTTAACATTTAACAGACTTTAATGTCACTGTATGACGTTCTCGAATCTTAAATCCTTAACTAATAATATGCTGGGAATGGATGATAATTTGATGGATTGGAAGCATGATGATTAGCCGAAGGTAATACTGGTGGTCGTACACCTGGATGATAATTGCTTGAGGCCACCTGATGATAGGCGCCAAAGCCACGTGCCATATGACGATTCTGCGCCGATTCACCCAAAAGTCGAGACTGATCCGAGCCCAGCAAACGATTATTTTGTTCCATTAGCAAATGAGCGGTAGGATCGACTAGGAGACGGTGTTGATCGGCGGCAGCATTGGAGGCGGCTAAAATGCGATGCTGTTCCACAGTTGAGAGCAGGCGGTGATGTTCTAGACTTTCACGACTTTGATGTTGCATTTGTGAGGAGAGGAACGAACGATTATTGCCCACCGACATATTGGTGTTGGGTGTCAGATCCAGCGAAGCCATTCTCAACATATCATGATGTGGATGATTGTAGGGTAATTGAGGCGGCGAGGGCACAACATAGTTGGCGGTACGGCTCAGATCTACGGAAGTCGCTTGATCGTGTTCCTGTTCACTAAGTTGGTCGGACAACATGCTGTGCATAGCCGATTGATGCTGCTGCATACTCAACTGGCTGCTGTGCTCCTGCTGTTGGTGTTGTGCGGCTGCAGCAGAGCCAGCCGAAGAAGAACTGTGATGTTGTTGCTGTGCCTGAGACTGGGACTGTTGGCTTTGTTCCCGTTCGGAGAGTATATCGTATATGTGATGATGATATCTACCTATACCAGGTAGATTGGCAGAACTGTTACTGGGTAACTGGAAATTGTGATGATAATTCGAAGAGCTAACATTTGAACGCGAGGACATATCCAGTCCCTGCAGATCGGACATGTCATTATTCGAACTGGCAGTTGTCGCTGAATTACTGGTGCGATACTCCGTCGGCGAATCGACATTTTGATTGTTATACTTTAACGCTGTGGAATTGGCTAAACTTTCGTATTTTGAATACATAAAATCCATTTGTGATTGGGGGAATTTCATTCGCATATCTTGGCCCACGCTGTAAAAAAAATACAAAATGAAGTTAAAAATTTATAACAACAGAGTTTAAAAGAGAGATTAACCCACCTATTCTGCGGCATTATACTGTTTTCATCATCACTCGACAAGTGATTGTGGCCAGTGGCTAGAGCCTGCCTTCTGTCATTCTCAGAATCTGAGCGATGCTTGTGCCGCATGACGTCACCGTTGTTGAAATTATAGCGTGGTATGGAGGGAGAGGAGGCCGGCGATATGAGTTCATGCTCCGGATAACTACTGCCCACACTGGAAGCGTTTCTTCGTTGGTTTTGTGCTAAAGCAGAGGGTAGAGGTGAAGAGGCTGATATGTTGTTATTGCTACTATTGCCTCCCGTGCTATTCGCACTACTGTTGCTACCCGCTGTGCCAGGACCGCCCGGTGTGCCACCATTTGAGCCAGGATTATTGCCAAACATACTATAATCCCGTCCGGGAGAAATCGGTTGTGGGGAAGGTGGTGTATGATGTTGTTGGGCGGTGGGAAATGGATCTGCATCATTGGGTCCCGCATTGCCCACATGCTGAGCTCTAGGCGTTGAGCCAGCATCAACTTCCACTTCATTGTTTTGATTGCTTCGGGGATTCGTTGGCGTTGAAGCATTAGGCGATATGTTACAAGAATTAAGATTATTGCCTTGGTTCGGAAACATTGGCAGTGGTGGTATTTGCATTGGGAAATTATTCAAATTTTTCATCATTTTCAATTCACTTTCCAAATTGTCCATGGGATTTGAGGCATTAAAACGATTCGCTTCCGAATCAACATGAGAACTCATGGGACTATCGGTGTTAATATTGTTATCGGTGGGGACTTTCAAGTCACTATTATCATTGTCAATCATGTTGCCAACAGAATTTAAAGCAGCCTCAACCAGCATGCTGGCCGAGGAGGATGATCCCGTACCGGTACCACTCAGTCTTGCGTTTGCGTTATTATAAAATGAACTCATAAAGGCTTGAGATTGTGTCAGAGAATTCATAGACATCTGACTGTTCTCCGCTTGATTATTACCCGAGCCATTGGAATTTCCAAGACCATTATTTTGATTCGCCGCAGGATTGCCGGCATTGGATGCTGGTCCAGTTCCCACATTGGCATTACCTGAATTGTGATGATACTGGGCCATTTGACCATTGGCGGCGGCATTATTGGACTCAACAACATCCAAAAATGAAGAATTTTCATCCTCTTCGCGGGTGTTGCCGGTATGGTGGTTATGTGATGGATTGGCTGAGTTAATGAGCCGAGACAGAAAGTCCCGATTGGAACCCATTAGTTTAGTGGGGTCTTCGTTATTAGTCTGAGGCACAGCAAAAGGTGGCAAAGCCATTTCATTGCTGCCACCGCCTGACATGCCGCATGAATTTTGATTCGTTGTCATGCCAGTTGGTCCGCCCATATCGCCTACGGCACAGTCTCTGGATAAATGACGGTCATCGTCGCTGATCCATTTCTTACTGCCTTTGCTCACAACCAGATTTTGGCCCATAACATTCATGCCGGTATGATGCCGATAGCCATTATTGTCATGGGTCATTTGTTGGCCACCATGATGGCCGTGATGAGTCTGCTCATCTTCCTCATCCTCCTCCTCTTCGTCGTCTTCATCATGACCCATTGGCGTTTGATGGTGATGGTGACCCCCCATACCCATGTGTGGTGTATTCAGGCCAGACATCATATGCATTTTATTTGTAGAATCGTCGGCGGTTACTCCAGTAATGGCAGAAACGGCTGCGGCTGCTGCCACCACTTGCTGAACCTGCTGTTGGGCTGTCAAACGTTGGGCGGTGGTGGTTAAGAACGATTCTACTAAACTCAATTGAGCATTTTGCTTGCGTCGCATTTGTTCCATATGCTCCTGTTCCTGTTGTTCCATTAAATGATAATCTTTTGGTTTGCGGCCTCTCTTTCGAGGCGGTGGTTTTTCGCCAAATATACTGGATATTTTCGAAGACAACAACGATAGGTTGGGCTCATTACGGCAAAGATCTTTGATAGATTTGCCCGACTTTTTAATGGCTTCGAAAATGTTATCATCGGAAAATTCAGCATCACTTTGGATGCTGGAACTCATAACAGAATTTTGATCTTCCAAACTTTTACGCCTTCTGCGGGGTGCTTGTTCTGGAAAAGAAACCCAAAGAAATGAATAAGAGGTAGACAGTTAATAAAGAAAAACAGGGAACTCACCTAGGAAATCGACTTTCATGCCACCCGAATAGGCATCAAATGTGTAAGCGACACTGCGTTCAATTTTTGGCATTTGCTCCTGCGAATAATTATGGACCTTCTTGTAGTGGAATTGCAGACACTGTTTGGTGGTAAATGCGGCATTACATTCCGATTCCGAACATCTTTAAGAAGAAGAAGAAGACACTTAAGTTGTATTGAACACGGTCATAAAAAATATGAAATGAATGTGTGTGTGTGTGTGTACATACTTGAAGGGTCTTACACCCGAATGTGTTAGCATATGTATTTTCAAATTGCTACGATTCTGGAAGAGCTTCTGACATCTTGGACAACTGACCACTGTCGAATTGCGACTGTGCACCTCCTTGGCGTGACGCTGCAATGCTGCCCGTGAGCCTAGAAGTTTTGAACATAAGTTACACTGAAAATCTCGTAAAACATCAGCCACATCTAAAATGAAAATTTTGGAATGAAGAGAAATGAAATTTTGGAGAAGTGGTGACTTTTGGTGTAAAACGGAAACCATAAAATCATATTTAAAACGATAAACTTCGGAACGGAATCAAAACTAAATATTCAAGGATTTAAGGCGGGGTTAGTAGTTGTTATTGTTAATTTTTGTTACTTGATTAGTAATTTATGCGTTCATGCGGTGTTAGATGTACGTCTTATAATACGATTATTACAATACAAACAACGGTTTAGTACTCATTTTACGTTTTAATTTTTAACATTCGAAACTTGAAGTTGTGTTATGTTCCTGTTTGAAGGGGTTAAACAATGTTGAGATGGCGTTGTGATTATTCTTAGCAAATTTAAGCGATTTTAAATTCAAATGCATGTTGAGACATATTTGTTCATTCATTTATCCTGTATCCTTGTTTCATGTCGTTGGTTGATGTGAATTTTATACTTTTTTTTTATCAGGATCATTCAGAATTCCATGGAGGGTGTCACTACAATCGATTATCCCTGTCCTTCCAAATCTTTCTCTGACTTTGTAGCATTTTGAGTTTGTTCTTGTTTAAGACATTAAAATTCTAATATTCAGAGATTTTTCATGGCGAGAAAAATACTTCAAAAATTTTTCCATTCATTGGAAAAAATTCAGTTTTGTTAAGGCACTTGAGAAATAGGCAATGGACGAGTAATGCAAGCAATTGAGAAAGTTCATCATTTCTTCCACGGAGACAATCTAATAAATAGACATGGTGACATGTTTACCATCAAACTCACACACGAGTTACGATAAAAACAAGGAAAGAGCGTGTGGAGATGATATAAATACCCACCAGGGGGCCCTCAATCTGGAAACGAATGACGCCTGAAAATAAAGGCAATGGATCCAAATTTTGTTGCGACAAATGGTAGCAAAAAGTGAATACAATAAATGGATGTGATAATCGTCGTTCATCCAGAGATTGTATAAGAGACGATGTATCAGATAGAACAACTGGCATGATAACGAAACCAAGTTATTAAAAAATTTTTAGATATACGTAAAGACAGAAGGAGCGTTATTTACCCAAAGTCTGGACAGTAGGCGATATGGACGGACCAATTACCATGACAACAAATCAAAATTTTTGCCATATTTTAGGCAGCGACTGCCTTTAAATGGTTTTGTCACTTTTTGCTGTGCCTCAAACTAATAACCAAGGCCCCTCAAAATAAATGGGTTCCAATCGAGACGCCTTTCGGCCGGTCCTTCTCATAACCATCATACTGACAACACCCGCGAAGACTAAGAACATTTTTAATTTTCTTATATTTTAGAATCCGCTGATGATCCGCAAGTTTTTTTTTTATGTCAATGTTTTTTAATTCTAATTTGTCTTATAGGTACTGAGTTGTCGTACTAAACGAGAGCTTGTGAGTTAAGCTCAAAAAAAAAAAATCGAAATATGATAAACATCTGTCGTTCCAAGTCGACGTTAAAATTGTAGGTTCTCGTGGATAGAAATTAACAAACATAACATGGGTGATGTGAGAAGCTAGGTCGTAATCCTCACTAAAGGGTTGATTATTGTGGTGGCGTAAGCTGCATGGCTGTAAGGTGGAAATATTAACGTTATATTATAATTCTTGCAGCCTTTTCGTGTTCATAAAACTGCAGGCACCAGTGAGGGATTAATGGCAAGGAAACAAGGATTTCAAAGCTTTAAAATTATTTTTGAGATATTGAAAGCACATGCAACTTCTTTTAAGGAGAGATACGATTGTATCAAACTTGGATCTATTTAATATCGTGAGTGGTAGTTGTTATAAAGTTTTTTATAGAGGTATAGAACTTTAAGTTGCAATAAAACAACGATGGATTATTCGATTGACATGAATTTTATTTATCCGAAAGATAATCTTGTGGCATTACATCTTAAATATGATTTCTAGCATGTGAACGCCACGGCTGGCGCGGATGTAGTCCAATTTTCGATGACTTTTTCCAACATTTGTGGCCGTATATCGCCAATAATACGGCGAATGTTGTCTACCAAATGGTCAAGCGTTTGTGGCTTTACCGCATAGACCAATGACTTTACATAGCCCCACAGAAAGTAGTCTAGCGGTGTTAAATCACAAGATCTTGGAGGCCAATTCACAGGTCCAAAAGGTGAAATTAGGCGGTCACCAAACGTGTCTTTCAATAAATCTATTGTGGCACGAGCTGTGTGACATGCTGCGCCGTCTTGTTGAAACCACATCTCCTGGACATCATGGTTATTCAATTCAGGATTGAAAAAGTTAGTAATCATGGCTCTATACCGATCACCATTGACTGTAACGTTCTGGCCACCATCGTTTTTGAAAAAGTACGGACCAATGATTCCACCAGCCCATAAAGCGCACCAAACAGTCAGTTTTTCTGGATGTAACGGTGTTTCCACATACACTTGAGGATTACCTTCACTCCAAATGCGGCAGTTTTGTTTGTTGACGTAGCCATTCAACCAGAAGTGCGCTTCATCGACGATAAAATGGACGTAGTGCGCGATACGTTTTCCGCACAGAACCATTATTTTCGAAATAAAATTGCACTATTTGCAAGCGTTGTTCAGGCGTGAGTCTATTCATGATGAATTGCCAAACCTAACTGAGAATAAATCACTTGACAGCTGTTAAATCGGTCGCCATCTTGAAAAGTAATGCCAACTTAAAGTTCTATACCTCTATAAAAAACACCCTTTACATGAATTAAGTAGTAAGTTTCTTCCTAAGCGAAATTAAGCACTAGTATTTAAAATAATCAGACGCCAGAAGGTTTTGGTAAATTAATTTTATTATGGCCAGTATCGATGTTGATGATTGAATGGGGTTACCGAAATTTTTTAGGATAACAGAAAGTTTTTCTTATAAATTTATGTTTATGAAAGCATTGGAAAAAGTAAACGTGTTACGTTTAAAATGTGTCAAACTGCTAAAAAAAATTGCCAATCTTTCTTAACTATGACTTCAGATTGATTGTAAGTCCTCGCTAGAGATTGTAAATCCTTTTAAAAAGAACAACGTTTGCTTTTAAAATTTTCTTGTAGAACCTTTACAGCAATAACTGAACTGCTCTAAGGAAAGGTAAAAAATAGTTTTTCTTGTCGCTTAATACTGCAAACCGCAAAATCATTCGTTTTGAGACACACTTCTACGCTATTTTTATGTTTTAGTCGCAGGGTTCTCTTTTCTTGAAATCAGACTTCGATAGACGGCTTAATAATTGACCCATGATGTTAATAAAGTTTAGTGGCTTCTAATATAACAAATGACGCTTGTTTAACTAATTCGGATGGCCTTATTAGAGTCCATTGTGTTTTGATGTGGCAAGGGATGTAATAATTCAAACTTGCGGTATATTTCGTTATAAAGACTTCTTCAATCACGGTTACAGAGGCGTACAAATCGGTTCCAAAGTTGTAGGCGTGATAATATTTATTCATCGATTGTTCCTTTATATCGAAATTCCATTATAGTTTCAATTCGTTGTCATACTAGGCCTTCAATTTAGAAAAACTTACAAAGTATTTTCTTAATATTGCTGAGACTGAAACATTTACCTGTTTAATGGGCCTTGATAGGGTACAGAGAGAGATTAATTAAATAAATAAAATTATAATTTAATTATAATGAAAATCAACCAATTGCTAGAGTTTATGAGTTAAACAATAACGACAAATTGTATGCTGGATAAACAAAAAAAAATTAAAAACCAAACCAAACCAAAAATTATTAAAAAAAAAAATTATGTAAGTGACATCAACTTAAAAGTGGGCAAAAAAAAGCTTTCTGATGTAACATGAGTGGAAATGAATGTCAAGACAGTGAGAGAAACAAACTCAATTATGTTTATGAGAATAATAATGTTAATGATGAGCTGATTGTTATACGTTATAATTAATACATACATACATACATGTATACATACATACAAATACATACAGACAATACATACATATATATTAAGAAAGATTAAATATGTATAGAATTGGCTAGAAAAACTGTTACTGAATCCAAGACAAAATGCGTGCATGAATAATAATTAAAACTGTTTTGAGTGTATGCATGTGTTAATATGTTACCATAGTAACTACTCATACATACGTTAACATTGCAAATGCACACACACACACACGCATTTTTCAATCATATAGACTCAGTTATGCTAATACTTTAGAAGGCCTTAGAAGGCCTTAAGCCTTAAGTCTTAATTGCTTTAAGCCGTTTAAAATTTTAGCATTTTCATGATTAGCTACAACTGAAATTAAAATTTCTTTCAACTACTTTTAGCTTAAATTTCTCTTTCTTTTTTTGTCTTTCCAATATTAGTTAGTTAGTTAGTATTGTTAGGCTTTTTTCTTTGATTTTAATTGCACTTTTTTCTGTTTTTAGTATAGAGAGAGATACGTGCTGGCACAAAATGACCAAATCAATTTGATTTCATTCTGTGCTCTTAATGTTGTTGTTGTTGTTGCTGTTACTATGCAATTCTTACCACTATGCATACGCTTAATGTGAGCTTTCAGTTTTTGCGGTCGATAGTATTTCCGACCACAAAAATCACATATAGGCCGTGTACGATTCGGATTTGCCGCACAACCGTATGTGCGATGCATTTCCAAATAGCTGAGACGCAAAAAGAACTTGTTACAGAACTGACACTGATGTGCTCCCTTGCCATCATGTTTCTCCGCTGCATGCTTCATAATATTGTCCTTACCGAGTACAGCTTCACCGCATACCTTACAATGGTATTTACGTATTGTCAGGCTCATTGTCGGATCATGGAACACCGAACAATGGGTACGATAGTAGAGGGGATGATCAAATTTCAAATTGCAACCGCCACAATCTGTATTAAAAAAAAAATAGAATAAAAAAGGAGGAAACGTTAAATAAAAACAAAATCCAAAGGTTTTCATAAAAGGTCTAATGTGCCTGCAATTATTCTGGTTGAAACTTTCGTAAAGGTGTAGAAAATAGAGCGGAATAGGTGCTGAAAAAATAATAGGAAAATGAAGGATGAGAGCAGCAATAAAAACAGCGTAGTGAAACCCATATTTCTGGGCCAGTTTAGATATTCCAATTGCATTGTATCGTAGCCAATTAAACTTGGAAAACTCACAGAAAATTCGTAGCCCGGAATACAATTCTCACAATTTTAATTTGCATGATTCTGGAAGCTATCTTTTTCAGAATATTTTGCTTTGATTTGTTTTGGAAATTATTGTTCCAAATAAATCGTTTATTTTGTTGAAGTTATTTTAGTGGGAAAGGTCATATTGAAACCGCATGAAGCCAAGGCAAAAATAGAACGCAGAACTTTAGACACTGTAGACCGTGTATTCAACGCAGTAGCAGTGTATATAAAAAGTAGCTGGCCGTAAATATGGGAAAGGTCGTATTGAAACCATATGATGCCAAGGCAAAAATACAACTCAGAACTCTAAAACACTGTAGACCGCGTATTTCACACTGTAGCAGTGTATGTAACTAGTAGCAGGTCTAGTAATAAGGCCGTAAAAATTAAATTCATTTTGTGTATTTGGTGACCTAATGAATCGAGCAACTACAGCTTCCACAACGCTGATCAGCCCAGAACCTTTCAATGAGGTGTGGACGGATGTTGGAAACGTAAAGAGACTCAATTTTCTCGAACAAATTGGATTTGTTGAGAAGCTATAATTAAAAACGGAACTTCAAGTAATGCAACATGCTATCCCGGAACAACCTGATGTAGGGAAAGGTTTTTTTTAACAGATCGCTGTTGACTCAAAGTACTCCTGTTCAGAAATCATCACGAATTCAACATGTAGATTCTGCTATGATGAGAAGGAATTATTAGAACACATTGCTACGAAAATGAAAAAATCTAGATAATGGTGTTTTGCTTTTACATCGCTTTACATTAAAATTATTAACAAAAACAAAACAATGCAGTAAACAAACCTGTTTACAAATTATGGTACTGCTTAATATAACAACAAAGACCAGCCTAAGAAAGGTAAACAAGTAAACAACTATACGCCAACAACACTACAAGAATAAATGTAAACAACGATGTTTACATTTATAGAGATTTCGAGAAGGCGAAGTAGTGAACATTCGCCTTCAAGAACATTCATAAGACTGTTTACTTTGCCATATAAAAGCCAAGGCAAAGCACGCGACTGTGTCAGTGAAGTACAGTTTGTCTTGTGTGAAGACGTGGTGTGTTTGAAGAGAGTAATCGTAGTTTGAAGATCTCCGTTACAAAGATCTGTCGAATAATTGTCCAGTAATTGTTATTGTTTTGCATAAACAGAGGAAGAACAAACAAAGCAATTGTTGTTGTTTACATAAAGTTGTAAACAGTGGCACACAGAATTGTACGAATAATAAATAATTTTAATTAAAACTAAACGCAGATTTATTTTTATTTTATTTGCAATATACGAACTCATATTTTAAACGTTTTTAAAAGGTAAAAACGTTACAATATTCTTGGAACTGGAGAGACTTTACTGCATCGCCAATAGAAACACAGTTGGTGGACAGGAAATTATCTTTGTTGTCTAAAGTTGATTAAAAAAAGGAATGATTGCTAGGCTGAAAGACTTATGCTTTGTTTATTTTTTGATATCCTCAACCAATATTATAGAAAGTGTTCAGATCCATGATATGTTAGGAAATGATAAATGAAATCAGTCTAATTTTTAATTTTTGAAAATAGAATTGAACAACACCTCCCCCTTGCCTGCAAAAAAAGACAAGAGGAAACAATATTTCTAAACTCACTTGTTTTCTCCGACCAATGTTTCTTACGCCACATCGTATTGCAATCATCACTCCAGTACAGCAATTCCATGCCATTCTTCAGATCTCTGCATGTCACGAAAAACGCCTGACCCTCAATGTAGACCAAGTTGACGTTACGTTCATCGTATGACGGTGCTGGACGTATGTAACGCAACCAGTTCGATGAATTTGGATTATCACACAAAAGAAATTGAGATTTTTCAGCACCGGCTTCGCATATCTCAAATATCCATTTCATATCACTGGCCTCACGTATGTCGGTCGCTTGAACTGCTTGCCCTATAAGTGGACCCATTTTGGTAAATGAACGGACTTCGGTGCGAGCAAATACGCCCGTTACGTTGGGCTCTACGTTGTGCAACTCAAACTCAGCCGGTACAGAGGCTTCGGCAAATGTTATCAGGGGTTTCAGTTCTAGATCGGAAAGCTGGGAGGAATCGTCCATGTCCTCATCATCGTCACCGTGCAGCTGTTTTGCTTGACGTTGGGCATCACATTTAAGTTTCGCTAAAGCTTCAAGATTTTTACGCTCCACCCATTCGGCCAAGTCGACAGCATCCGTTATGGTGCCAATGGAAGTACGCAGCGGACATACTTTATAATCGTGGCCCAACGAACATTCCCTACACGATTGATGTGAACGAAAGGCAATATCGAGTTCGTCTTCTTCCTCTACGAAATTCTGTTCATTTTTCATTTCACGTGCTAATGCCTCTTCGTCCAGTTCCTCATCCTCTTCATCGTCTTCACTTATGTCGCCAATATCCTCATCGTCGTCCACATAAGAGCCGGGAGGATTCATAGGCTTTGGACCACGTTTGTTTTTGTGCCGCACTCTAAAGCCACTGCTTGCACCATTTAAGCCCTCCACACCATCACCAGTTACCGAAGTGCCCGCATCATCGTCGTCTTCGTCCTCATCATCGCCAAAGCCATCGTTTTTCTTTAGGCACATGGCTAAAGATTCTTTCGATGCTGATTTCTCCTCCATTTCACTTTTGATTTTTTCCGCTATGCGACAGTCCAACACTTCCGGCAGTAAATCACCCGTTGCACTTGTAGTTTTAGTCTTATTAGTGCCACTTGCTGTAGCACCAGAGGCATTGTTACTGTTATTGTCACCTGCCAAATGTTTTTTAGCTTTTAAAGCAAAATTCGTGAAATTCTTTAACTTTGTCAGGCCATTTACAGAGTCATTGAATTGTACCCGTTTCTTGTATTTTCGCTTCACTGGTGGTGGTTGCGAATCACCACCGCCGCCGACGCTACCACCACCAGTACCACCACCGCCGCCGCCGCCGCCTCCACTGACAGCACCACCATTTTCACCTGTCTGACTATTACTGCCGAATTCTTTGGCACTTAAATTGGGCTCAAGCTTGAAATTACTATCGAACGACTTGGTTGGTGTGGTAGACGCTGAAGGTGGTGGTAGGCTAAAAGAAAAGAGGGAAGAAAACAGAAAGAATAGATAGAAATTAGAAATTAGTTACGATTTGAAAATCACTTAAAAATAAATTCGAAAATTAAAAAAAGGATTTGTTAGAGACTCACACGCACAAAAGCAATCAATTACAGAGCAATTGCGTGGAGTGGATGGGCTTTTCAATTTTTATTTTAAATGCTTTGGTAACAGTTTTAATGAAAAGTAGTCGTATTTATTTTATTATGTTTGATTCGGTTTGTAATTGTAATAAAAAGAAGACCTATGAAGTGGGTATGGCATAATATTATAGCATCGGAACTACTTGATTACAAGCCACAGCAATTAAGGAGACGAAAAAATGTCATCATGGTTTTCGAATTAAAAAAAGAGGCCTTAATCACCCTAAAAATAAAACAACTTGTATGTCCTCTAATAGTCGCCGTAGTCTAGTAAGTAGTGTGTTGGCTTATTAGACGTCAAGCCAGGGTTCGAGCCCCAGGCCAGACATCAAAACAAAATACAAAAAGAATTTCTTCGGAGACTTCCTCTCAGCAGATTTCTGGCAAAAACTCTGAGAGTAAATAAAAATTGCCATGAAAAGTTTCTCAAAAATCTGTAGGTCCCGCTACTCATGTATAAGATTAACACACACAACATAAGTGGCGTGAGAAACTAGGTGGTAATCCTGACTGAAGGGTTGTAATGACCAATTATGTATGTATGTAGTATGTCCTCTGATCCATGATCTTCCAAAGAGTCCTACAAGGGAGTGGGAGTCCCAGTTTCTTACCACTACACCCAATACATGCCCGTAGAAGTCGTTTTTATTCGGTAACAACAGATAGCGAATACATTGCTCGCTACTTGAATATATCATCCTAGAATAGTCGTCGCCTAGTAGGTAATGTGTTGACTTATTAGACGAGAGCCCATGGTTCAAATCCTGGCTCAGACACCTCGAATAAAGCAAACAAAGAAATAAGAAGGTGGCAAAGATACTGTGTAACCACAGCTCTATGTTTCTGATTTATTGAAAATAAAAAACAAAATTTGTTCTTATTATTCCTTCCAACACTGTATACATTGATATACAGTCACACAGATAATTATACGTACCCCCCTAAAAATCATTTTTTTAAAAATGATAATATATGAACAAGTCAACTGATTTTTGCGCCAAATTTTTTGTTTTCCGTCACAGCCGAACAAATTATATATGTTCTCATCACTAAATATTACATTCGCCCAAATATCAGTTGACTTGTCCATATATTATTGGGCGAATTCCAATCGTGGCTTTTTTCTCGGCACTCGGCTGCGGAAACCGTTCTTTCTCAAAACACTTCGAACTGTTTCGGAATGCACAATAACACTGTGATCACTTTCCGAGGTATTTCGTATTTCTACGGCTGTGGTCCTAGGGTTTTTATTCACAATACCTTTTATATACCGGGCTAGCCTTAGAGAAATTTTATACGAAATATACGTCGTACGTATTATTTTCTGTGGTGCCATATTGGTTTTAAGCAAACTGCAGTCACAAATTCATAGATTTTGGGAATCTTTTTTCTTTATTTTAGTAAATGTGTCGTTACAGACGCTAATGTAAAGAAATTTTAGATTAGAAGTTCATTTCTTTAAAAAAAAATGATTTTTAGGGGAGTACGTATAATTATCTGTGTGACTGTATTTGTGGCTGTCCTCTCTAGGAGTTATGAGCGTACACACTTAGGCCACACACAGGGCCCATTGTGATGTCACTGTGTCCCATATTCCCCTAGTCCAGGAATCGCTCGGAGCTTCCAACGAAGAGACCCAGACTGCCAATATCAATGCATGACAGTTCATCCAGATCTTACATATAAAAGGCACCCAGGTACCTCTTTCTGACAATTTGCCGGACATTTATGCATTAGGTGAAGAACAGTCCCATCCTCCTCCTCATCTCCATAGTTTCTACAGAAATCATTTGCAAGGTGTCCAAAACCAATGCGCTTGCATGCGCTGCTATATTGCAATGCTTCGTAATAACCCCGACAACTTCTCTGGAGTTTAAGCAGAGCTGCTGTGAGCCTTCTATCCAGCCATGGCCAGATTTTCTGCGCCGTTCTGCCTGTGTCCAAAGCCGCCCATCTATTGCTGACAAGATCCACAATTGTATTGTCAATTATAAGATTGCAGGTTCTCAAAGGGATATCCATTGTCGAGATACCCCCATTTATTGTCGACTAGGTCCACGATTGCATTGTCAATTATAAGCTTACAGTGTACTAACGTGATACCCAGTGTCGAGAGTTTATCAAACATGGTTCGATGGTAGTGCCCCGTCTGGCCAGTTCATATGCTATGCCTCTGTCTCTATGTCCTGGTAACCATGTGATCCAAACATCATATCGATTCGCTACCTCTTTGAGATATCTGCGACAGTATATTTGCGCCAGAATCGTTTGAAACTCAACGAATCTCCGAATGAATGTTTACTTTCCCATCAGGCTCAATTAAAGATCACAGTGCGTGAAATAAATTTACGTCAAGTTGCATGAAAATGCCACCTGTTGCCTGCGACATTTACTTGCTTCACGCAAAAGTAATTCCAAATTAATTGATGCCGTTAAGTGTGGGTTCTTGGGAAGTTTTAAAGAAATCCAAACCCTGCCTTAAATCGATTTATAATTGTCCCTACTGTCCCTAGTTTTAGGTGTACTGTCCCTAATATTCGGTATCAATTTTTAATTCGCACACAGCCTGCTGTAAAAAGAAAAGCTTATGAACACGTTTGTTCACAAAAACAAAGTTAATAAAGTTGTGTAGAAGAGCAAATAATAAAGAAAAAACCCGGGACTACAGTAAATCGGCAGGCAACATACAAAAAAAAGGGAAACTGATTCAAATGAGAAAGGAAACTAAGAAAAAAAAACTGAATTGCAAACGTACATCAAAGCCAAAAATAGCAAAAATTTTTACTGAAAAACATTCAACTCTAAATACTGAAAACGGTGAATATTACACACACATACATACTTGCAAAAAAAGAGAAAAAATAAAACAAAATAAGTGTAAAACTGGATGAACTAAAGTATGGACAGACGAAACGGATGGTCGAGAGAAAAAGGAAAAAAACGTAAAACACGTACTGTAGCTGTAGTTAGAGAGCTAGACCTTCAATAGAGAGTGTGAGAGAGGCAGATATATTTGTTTGTATATGCATAAGTGCTTGTTATTTAGATTTGTATGTGTACGTGAGTGTAAACATAAAACACATACGCTCTCACATGCTTTCAAATTGATGTGTTAGTTTCCGTTTTTATACTCTGCTGTGTGCGTGTACGATTCTATGCAATCGCGTTATTAATGTGCGCTTAGACTAGCAACAAAAACGCAAATACATACATACATACGTAGTATATACTCGTACATACACTAAGATTGTATTTCTGTAAATATGTCTCAATGTATGTTATAACAAACGTTTGCATGTTTTCATATCAGATGAATATGATTCCCTTGTGTTTAGGTGGTACTAAAACTATAGACCAGCACAAAATGAAACTAAACTAACAACAACAACAACAACAGCAACATCAACAATAAAACATGATTACAATAAAACGTATGCGAGTGCGTGTATGTGTAGATGTGTCTAAAAGAGCATGTTTGAAAGTCTATACGTGTTTATGTGGTAAATAAGCAAAAGTAAGACATTGAAAGTAAACAGTGTGTATGTGTGTGGTAAGTTTGCGTGTGTGTGTGTGTGGTTAAGTAGCAATAATTCCACTGCTAGTTGAAGCAACAACAACAACAACAACGGTAGCAACAACAGCAATAATAAATAAACATACATACTTATGCGAGCATTGCTTAGAGGACTGAAATAAAAAAAAAGAAACTACGAGCACCGCTAGAGTATCGTTGCCTAAATTATGGATCATTTCACAACGTATCGTAGAGTTCCTACCAATATTGTTACGAAAAGGAAAAATCTAGATACTAGTGTTTTGCTTTTACATCGCTTACATACATGCATAATTGGTCATTACAACCCTTCAGTCAGGATTACGACTTAGTTTCTCACACCACTTATGTTGTGTGTCCATAGCTCCCAGGTTTGACTATTTATCGTCATTTTGACGATTTTGAGATTCAAAAGTATCATATTGACGTTTTCATGATTTATGCCCTGATTTTGACGATTTTTAAAAATTAAACATTTAGTCGTACATCATATTCTTTACTTTAGTACATTAAAAGCATTTAAGCTTTGTATTTACTTTGCAATTGTTACTATTGGAAATTTATGTTAGTAAAAACAAGGTGTAAAGTATTATATTTTTAAGTTACTTTCGAATACCTGTGATGATTTTTCTGTATTTTATACCTTTTTAATCCCTTAAAAGCCAAAAAATTACAAATCCTAAATAACCTCGTAGTTGAGAATAATTTATCACTTGTCGTTGCACACAATTTTAAAAATTCGAGTATAGCTTTTAGTATTACCATCGGAAGAACAAAGGCAAGCGCCGTTATTTTTTTTGTTGTATACTCAGGGGATGGATGGCAATGTGTTTGGAACTATTAAAATATGTTATGGGAAGAAGGAAAGAGAGAATAGTTTTTATGGACACTAGGCTTGTATAATAGCATAAGTAACAGGAAAGACATCTGCAGGAATTGAGTTCCACATACGAATAGTCCGACTAAAAAACGTACTTTTTCTGTAATGCAGAGTGCGATCCACTTGCCAATAGACCACATACGGATATCCTGGCCGAGAAAGTCGAGCGTTATGTAGGAATATATGATTTTCGGGAACAATTCCTTTATTTCGTTCGATCAAAATCGTTTTGTAGTAGTGATAGGACAGTGAAACACAAACCACATTGCAACGATGCACCAATGATTCAACGGAGTTGGATACACTACCGTTATTAACAAGTTACTACGGCCTCAACTGTAGACGTTGAGGCACCGACCTCATAAATAGTATAAATAAATAGTGTAAATAGTAAGATCAGATGATAAGATCTTAAGAAGGAACTGAAAGAAATGAAAAATATCTCGGTTGCAGCCAACATTACACTGAATTTTCATGCTCAGAATGTTAAGAGCTTCTGACTCCTTAATATTTAAACCACCCGTAGATTAAGATAGATAGTTTAAACCTTAAACAAATTTTTCCTGAAAATGATGTAACATTTCTCCATTTTTGGAAAAAAATTAATAAATGAAGATGAGGGATGCTAGCTTTTAATTTCCAATAAATTTTTTGTTAAATGTATTATTTTTGAGCTCAGATGTGTACATACATTGACTTTATATGTTTTACTACAATAGAAATAATTTTGGTTTTTAAAACTTTTAATTTATCTATCTAGTTTTTTCTAACGATTTTTTTTTACGATTTCAATAAACGTCTTTGACGATTTTTTGTCAAATATTTGACGATTTGGTGCCTCATCTATCTGGCAGCTATGTGTGTGTGTAAATTTTTATACATGAGTGATGGGATCTACAGTTTAAAGCCGATTCGGAACGACAGATTTTTAAGAAACTTTTCATGGCAATTATATTTACTCTCAGAGTTTTTGCCTGACCTGGGATTTGAACCTAAGCTTCACGTCTAACCTACTAGACCACGGCGACTTCCTTATAAATATTGTTACGAAAATGAAAAATGTAGATACTATTGTTTTGCTTTTACATCGCTTAACACTAAAGTTATAAACAAAAGTTTCGAAAACAAAACAATGCTGTTTACAAATTATCGTAATATAACAACAAACACCAGCATAAAAAAATGGTAAACAGGAAAACCAAAATACAACAACAAACACTACACGAATAAATGTAAACAAAATACACAAACAACACTACAATAATCAATGTAAATAACGATGATTTCGAGAAGGCAAAGTCATGAACGTTCGCCTTTAAGAACGTGCATCAGACTGTTTACTTTGTCATATAAAAGGCAAGGCAAATCAGGCGAGTGAGTTTAGATGATTCAAGGATTTACCCCTTATGGTTCAAATATGGTCCAGTCTTCCATGACGTCTAGCACCATGCGTATTACTACGTATTAATTACGTATTGTTTGCCTATAGTTTGCTCAACTATATTTAAGTTTCTTGACCTCGGTATCGATATTCGTTTGATCACTGACTGCTTAAAGTTCCTCATTTGTAATAGATTTCGTCCACAAGCTTAATTAAATTTTGCGATGAATGCGATTAGTAAAGGATTGCTGTTTATTGTGGAAGTCGGCATAGTCTATTAGGTAGTGTGTTGGCTTAGTAGACAAGAGCCCCGTGGTTTAACCGCTGGCTCAGATATCTCTGGTCAACAGAAAGACTCTCAACCAAAATGATTTAGCTGAACTTGAAAACCTTAATTAAGGAAATTGTCCAAATCAGCTCTGAAGTGTTTATTTCAAACAGAGAAGTGAGAAGCTGCGGAGATGTAAAGTGAATGAGAGTCTAATGTCGTTGGAGACTCTTATAGCTCTTGCCCTAGTATTTGAGGCGTATCTTATATGTCTTATATTATAAGACAACCTACATTAAGCTGGATATGCGTGACAAGACTTTGAAATTCGGGTGCCACTAAATAACCCGTATGTTTCTGCTTAAATACATAATTTTGCTTCAACAATCACGCATATGAGATGTGCACGTAAAATGCATATCGGTATACTCCTGTGTATATACATAAGTGTATGTACATATGTATGCATGCATGTACGGTAAAGTGCTTTCATTTGTAAATATTCGTGTTGCTGCAAAACAAATGATGCCTGTTTAACGTTTTTTTTTTCTTCAAACGCGTTTAAAACGAAGGTATAGATATTCGGAGTACATCTGAAGGATATGATGAATGAATACGAGTAGCAAACTAAACTTCTTTCTATGCTACTTCGTATTTCTTTTGATTACAATTTAATATGTAAGGCATTTGAAGAATTTTATTCAGAAATTATCAGTTTGTTTAACTGGAGATGGGTTAGTTTGAAAACAAAGTTGCTATTAATGTCAGTAGCTCTTACATTAACAATTCGTATCCGTGGATATAGTTTAAAAGTGTTCTATAGTTTACTCCTTTTGTAGGAGTTATTTGTGGCAGAGCGTGATGATCGGATTTCAGGATTTCCGGAGTTTAGAAGGAAAGGTTACAAGAATGTGAAGAATAGTCCTCTCAGGAGGTCATCAGTTAATGTCGATACGGATCTTCCTGTGGCATTCAGTGGAACATGGGGTTTCAGCCCTGATGAAAGTCAATCATATGATTTTTTCAACATTTCCTTAGAAAAGGTCTTGCACGATGCAACAATTATCACTACGCGTGCACTTTTGCCAGGAAACAACATATGCTACTCGAACACAACGAGATGTGTTTGCTAACTTTACAGCATTTGATTAAAGCATCAATTGCGTACCACCGGTGGTACCCGCCGCCCGATGAGGCAGTCTAGTGCGGGCTACCAGTGGAACGTGCTGGCCTGAACGTGTTAAGGTGGCTGCGACAGTAACTGAGAACAAGACAAAGTTGTTAGAATCAATAAATCAAAGAATCCACAAATTTGTAGGCACCATTCGCGCATTTTTAAGTAGAACTTCGAGATACTACTTGATGAATTGAGAAAAACTGCAGTCGCCGTGGTCTAGTAGGTAGTGTGTTGGCTTGTTAGACGAAAAGCCAGGGTTCGAGCCCCAGGCCAGACATCAAAATAAAATACGAAAAGTATTTCTTCGGCGACTTCCTCTCATCAGATTTCTGGCAAAAACTCTGAGAGTAAATAAAATTGCCATGAAAAGTTTCTCAAAAATCTGTCGTTCGGAGTCGACTTTAAACTGTAGGTCCCCGCCATTCATGTATATAAATTAACACACACAACATGAGTGGTGTGAGAAACTAGGTCGTAATCCTGACTGAAGGGTTGTAATGACCAATTATGTATGTATGTATGTGAATTGAGAAAAACTAAGAATCATACTGCCTAACAGGTGGTAGTTTGTTTAGAATAAACGGCTTAAGAGCAGTGTTTTCTTCAAATCACAGACGAAAATCACACGGTACAAAAGCTAAGCTTACCTATGCTGATGTATGGTGCAAATGCATGATTAATTGTGCAAGCAAATGTAGGGGTTCTTGGTGTTTTCAGAGAGAGATAGAGTATATGGGCTCATCGAATTAGTTTCCCTCCAACCTGTATTAAATGAAACATAAACTGTATGAGAGTTATGGCGCTCTGAATGTAGTTTAATTACAACGGCTGTCGTAGTTTGCCCAGGCTACACTTAATAATGTACCTGAGGGCAATTGGATAAACAGGCCGAAACTCCCATAGAGGGATCAGTTTAAATGAAGACGACTTTTCCAAATTTTATGTGAGAAATAAAGTAAACAGCGCGTCTGATCGAGTCGCTTGAAATTTGATTCTAATTCAGAGTAAAGGCAACAGGCTTTTGATACAGCTATTATGACAAACGTACAAATGTTTACAGTGTCAAGTATACTTTTTTGAATATTTTTTAGGCATCAATCAAGGGATTTTCCTAAAACTGTGTGTAAAGTAATGGTGTTCTATTTATTTATTTATTAATTACAATACAATTACAAATTCTATTCTAATTATATACGAGCGGAGTAACTTGACCATATGCTCGGTGTAGTGTCACAGACCAGAGTCTCTGATGGGAATCGAACCTACGACCCTCGAACACTACCCACTAGACTACCAGACCACCCAATGGTGATCTAAAGAGACTGTCTTCCACTTCATGTGTCAGCATACTGCTCCGGTCATAGAAAAAAGGACGTTTTTGACCTTTCACTTTCAGTCATCCTTTGCAGGCGCCATAGATAATGTGTTGGCTTATTAGACATGAGGCCAAGATTCAAAACCCAGGTCAGACATCTCCAACATGAGAAATATGAAAAATTATTTCTTCGGCGACTTCCACTCAGCAGATTTCTGGCAAAAACTCTGAGAGTAAAAAAAATTGCCATGAAAAAGTTTTTCAAAAAAGCTGGCGTCGGAATCGACTTTAAACTATAGGTCTTGTGACTCTTGTATAAAATTAACACACACAACATAACTGGTGTAAGAAACTAGGTCGTAATCCTGACTGAAGGGTTTTAATGACCAATTCTGTATGTATTTTGAGCAAGCTCTCTAGTAAGACTTATGTGGATTCGGTTTGGTTTCCTCTAGGGAATGTTTGTTGATCCCCAGGTGCAATATTGATTGTGTCATCATGAAGGGCTGAGTGGGATATTTTGCTTGAGCGAGAGTTCTTACTTAACCTAACATAATCGTGATTTCAGACAACTGTGACATTAAGAAACTGCAAATGAATACGTATAAGTGATGCCAATACGTATAAAAAATTATAAAAACTTGTCGTACGCAAAATAAATAAATTTTTTGTTTTCTTCATTCTGTGGGTGCTAGCATCCAAATTCGTTTATTTTGATCAGACTGGCTTTGGTATAAGCGTAGTTATTCAATTGATGATTCAAATGACTTATTGACAACACTTGCTTCGAAATTCAGCGCTTTTTAAAGTTACTGTATTACACTCACCAAATACATACGTACAGCAATACACATACAAACATAGTTTACATAAACATGTACATAAATATGTACTCATACGTTTATAATTACAAGGAATTCAAGTACATGTGTAAGTAAACGTATGTATATGTATGTATGTGTGTAAGAGAGTATATTTATGTTTCTGATATGCGGTCAGAATTTTCGAGATACCAAAATGATCTCAGAGGTAGTGAAGCGTAAAAAGAGGGGTGGGGTTGGATGGGTGAAAAGGGTTGTGAGATGTTGTTGTATGTATGGTCCGCTGGTAACTGAAGGTCTTTCATTCTTAAGTTTGTTTCCTTTTATGAATTTCTCTTTTCGTTCTTTTCTGTTTTTGTTTTAGTTTGCTGCTACTGCTGTTGTCGTAGTTGTTGTAGTGGAAAAAACAGCAGCATGTGAAACGTACTGTGCGTTTCAGTTTTTTTTCACTTTTTCATTTCGGTTGTTGTAGTGAATAAAATACTATTGAGATTTGTGTGGAAAAAACAGAGGAAAAAATATAAAAAAAGGCAAAAACAGTGGCACAGTGTAGTACAGAGTATATGTTTCCGTATTAATGTGGATGTATGCATGTATGTGTGTTTATAGATACTTCTTTATAGCACAGCTAATGTTATGAAGAAGAATAATGATGCGATTGTTAGTTGTAGTGCCTGTTGTTGTTGTTGTTGTTGTTGCTGGCGGTGTTGTTGCTGTAGTTATTGTGGCAGTTCTACTGATGAATTTCCTGTAACGGTTTAATACACACAAGTATGCCAGTGTATGTATGTTTTATACACACACACATACATGCATTTAATGAAAATCCTTTTTCACATTTCCTTTCTACCCTCCCTACCCTTTTCCCCCTTTGCCGTTTACAATCTACACGAAAATCTTGCAAACTGGCAACAAACATTTTTCCAGTCGAACCACAGGTTCTTTTTCTCGTTCTTGTTGTTGTTGTTGTTCTTCGTTCACATTTGGGCTTTATGTTCATTTTCATTTTGTTGTTGTTGTTTTTTCTTGTTCTTTCCTTTTTTTATAATTGCACTTGAACAATTTTTCACTTTTGGTTTGATTTTCAAACTCTCATGCCCACATACATACGGATGCCATCATCATCATCATCAGTTGCAGTTGTAGGCAAAAAAGGAAAACAACACACTGAACCAAAGGAAAAGAGAAAAGAACATAATGAAACACATGCACATACTCATGCTCATGCACATATACATACTCATACATGCACACAACAGAAGAGAGTAGAACAGAATTGAAATTTGTTGTGAATTTTCAAAGGAAATTGTATGTATGAAGGCGCATTTGTTGCATTTGATTTGTTGCTGTTGTTGTAGTTGTTGTTGGTGGTGGTGGCAAACAAGATCCACTACATAAAATTGCATGCAAGCCAGTCAGAGGAGCAGTTAGTCAGTCAGCCAGTCACTTAGTCCCTTCGCAGACATTCAGTCATACAATCTGCTTCTGCTCCTGCTGTTGCTGTTGTCGTTTTTTGTTTCCAAAATCCTGACCATAAAAATAAAAACCCAACAAAAACAAGAAACGCACAACGAAGAAACAACTGCAACCCATTGTTGGTGACGGTGGCTATGGCGGTAAAGCAGCCGCGTAAAGCAAAAAAAAAAAGAAAAAATATCAAACGAATGAGTTTTTCATTTTCAACTCATACTGTGAAATTGGTGTAAATAATTTCTTTCTTTCTTTCCATTTTTTACTTAAATATTGTTGCTGTTCATAGTAGTTGCTGTTGTTGTTCATTGCAGCTTTTATTGCTTTTTGTATGTTCGTTGCGTTTCTGTGTTTTTATTTCCGCTTCCGCTAACATAGCAACAACAACATCATAATCATCATTTTTCCATCACCAACGTCATTATCGTTGCCATTATCGTTAACGTCATAAGCATCATTGTCGTCACGATTATCGAGCATGTAATTTACATTGGCGTGCCAACAACAGCACAGCAGCAGTAACTACATTAAGAATTAAAACAATAATATTCACAGAAGTTTTCTTGTTCTTTTTATTTCCACAGGGATTCAGGATCTGTTTGCAGTCAGTATTCGAATTTTCATTGCTGCCCTACAACAACTAGGCTTTAGAGGACTATAAGGTTACTTGTATAGCCTGAATCTTTTCTATACTGTTTTATAGATTGAGAATAGTTTTGTTTACTTGTATGTGATTGTGTAACGTATTGGAGGATGAGGCGATCCACAGCAACATGTTCGAATAGTTCAATATTCAAATAGATACTCATATGGGACCTCCAAGAAGCGTTAAAAGCTTGAAGCCCCTCTTATAGATTGTTATACTTTTCGATACGCTTTCCGAAATAATGGAAAAAACGTTTTTGTATGAACAAACGATGACTAGAAAATTCCATAGGCTTTTAGGTAAATGAAAGGTACTAGTCTTGTGAACTTTAATCTACCATCGGCATGCTGCACAAGAAGTGTCTTAGTATACAGACCGTATATGCCAATTAGTGTAACATTAAGGTCGGTAGTCGTCCTTCCTGATGATATTTTGACTGTACGTAAATATAATTTGGAAGAGTTCTTAAATCGTATGTATAGGGCCTTTTATTAAGTGGTTCCTATCTTTAAATTTAAACGAAAAGAAGTGTGTCTAAGATATCATCGAAATTTTTAATTAGTTTGAAAGAAGAGATGAAGTCGCCGTAGTCTATTAGGCATTGTGAAATATAAAAAAATATTTCTTCGGCCTCTCAGCAGATTTCTGACAAAAACTCATGGGTGGTATGAGAAGCTAAGTCGTAGCCCTGACTGAAATGTTGTAATGCCGAATTATGTATGTATGTTGAAAGACCTACTGATGCCATTATGTGTGGCATATAGCATCGTTCAAATATCCGCCACGACTCCTTTGGGCGAAGTGCGTTCGAAATGTCCAATTTTCCACGAATTTGGCACATAAATCGAATCGAATTTGAGCGATGACATGAGCTAATTGGGTTAAATAATCACTGCGATCACGATACCCTCAAATCCTTCGTGCACAATATCCAATCTGGCATGAACTGTGTGACACGCAGCACCAAACACATGTCGTTGGTGTCTAGGTCATCAAGTTGAGGGAAAAGAAAATGAATAATCATCCACCTATAGTGCTCGCCGTTAAAGGTCGTGACCTGGTCAACGTCGTGCTCAAGGGAATATGTAAAAACCCCACACTAACAGTAATTTTTCGGTATGCTTTGCTTGGATCTCGTGCGAGTATCGTCTCAAATTCGACGCACCAATTCATCTAAAAATGAACTTCACTGCTGAAAATGATTTTTCGATAACAGCTTCAGAGACCATTCGTCGAACATCATTGTCTATGGTCGTCCGTGGTGTTTGGCAATACAGACTGGATAAATGAAAACTAATTTGACAGATGTAGTCTTTAATAAAATGGTCGTAATGAACTGTCAAAGTCCAGAAGTGCTTGTGGATAGACTCGATAGTTTCATGTTTTCAAATACCCTACATACGTTTAAATAGACACTTAAAATTCGTGTTGCATATGATATGTTTTATGTTACGTAGTTCAACTAATCAATCCAATTTCCAACTAATTTTTCTAATAAATCTGGCTGCTGAATGCTTCAAAGGCTGCTGGTGTGTAGGCATAAACTAATGACTTAACATTGGTCGATGAATTTGCCCCGTGGAAAGCTTCTACACCATTCAGTGGTATGAGACAAACAGTTTGAAATGATATACTCGGTGATAGAGAGATAGGGAGAGACGGGGAACCCCAGATGGGTTTAAAGCAATCTAAATCAACGAAATATCTGTAGTCGAACAGATCAATGTAAAGTTGACAATGGAATACGATGAAACTATTTTGCATTACTCAATGCTGATAATTTCTACAAATTTCTTCATAAAGTCGGATAATCATGAACCACTCTTCTAATGGTCTAGCAATTTATTGCCTGATGAAAACGTGAAATAAGTGAATGAAGTGCTAATAATTCCCAGTCGTATAGTCGTATAGTCTTAAAGAAAGTTCAAGACATTCTGTATTATTTTTTGGGCATGAAGCGTGTTTCAAAAGTGTAAGCCCAAGTCTAATCTATGACCAGAAGAGCTAAGCAAATCGAGGTTAACGAAATGACATGATGATAAGGAAATGGGTATCAAGTACACAGATTTCAAGGACTATCGATTTGACAATCATGTGATAGCTGATTGCATCTCTTTATGAAAGATCGGATTAAATTTCTTAAATACTACAGACTGAAAGTGTATGCAAAAGATTTTACTTACTTGGCTAAACGTTCGCCATCGTTATCAGCTAAGTTGAGTAGGTATGCCACAAATTCGACATCGTTTTTGAAATGTAAACGTGTTCGCATGTATTCCCATTTTTCGGCATTCTTCGTTCCAATGTAGATGTTTTTGCTGAAATTCTGATGGCGATATTTCTTACGTTCCGCTGCCGATAGAGCATAACTCGAGCCAGATGTGGGTACACCAGTAAGGCTGCCCCCACCCCCAGCCCCACCGCCTGCTCCACCAGTATTGGAATTATTGCCACCAATCGTACTGCCACTACCTCCTCCACCAACAACACTACCACCACCACCACCACCATCACCATCACCTCCACCGCTCGCATGATGTGAAAGACTGGCATTACTTAAGCTGGCACTGCTACTACTGCGTACCAATTCGTTGCAATGGCTACTGGCATTCGAATGGCCGTTATTATGTATGTGACTATTGCCTCCACCGCCAGCACCGTTTGAATCCATCATACTGTTAACATTGCAGCTATTGCTGACGTTGTTTTTATGGTTCGTGGTAGTCGTTTCGGTAAGACCTGAGGCTAAACCACCACCCTCCATTTCACCCTCTGTACTGCCACTAGTGCTTGTATCTCTGGCATTTATTGCATCCAATGCATCCATGTTGTTATTATTGCTGGCCACTGATGTGGCAACAGCAGCAGCACTACTATCGTCTGTTAAGCCATTTGCTGTTGTTGCCGTAGCATTGCCAGTACCCATGGCGGCCATTAACAAGACATCTGAATTATGAGACTGTTGAGCATTACTGCCATTGGCATTTTGTTGTTGTTGTTGTTGTTGTTGCAGTGCATTGCCAACCCCCAGACGCGTTCGTGTTGCAGCCGAGCCCCGAGCTGTAGTACTGCTACTACTGCTACTGCTGCTCGTACTACTGCTGTTGCTGTTGTTGTCGTCATCATCATCATGAAGACGTTTGTTAAGGCCTGTTGTGCCATTAATGGCTTCTTGCAATTGCTGTCTTTGCCTTTGTTGTTGCAAGAGTTGTTGTTGTTGTTGTTGCTGATGTTGGCGTTCAGTTGTTGTTCGTGTTGCCGGGGCAACATTATCATCATTTGTTTCGCCTTCGTCTTCATCTTCACTACTTGATGCACTACTATTGGAAGCACTACTGGATAAATGACTTGAATTGTTGTTGTTGCTGTTTTTATTGTTCTTGTTGGTGCTGTTATTGTTGTTGTTGTTGTTGTTGCTATTATTATGCTGTTGATTCGTATTATTATGATGTCCTGAGCTAAGGTTGTTATTGTTGTTGTTGCTGTTATTATTATTGTTGGCGGAGTTTTTATTACTGTTACCCAGACCCACACGACTGAGAAACGGTGGCCGAGTTTCAACATCGGAATTATCGGAGCTGTCATTAAAGTCGAACGCACTAAAATCGGCGTTCGATTTGGACATTTCGTATCGCTTCAGTTAATGTTCTCAGCACTTGTTTTTTTTCTTTCTTCTTCTGGTTTTTCTCGTTTATTGTGAAAAGTATTTCTTATTTTTTTTAAATTTTTAATTTTAGAAAAATTCGTATACAAATTTTGTGTTTATTTTAGAAATAAAGGATTATCTCATGCCATTTTAGCTATGAAAATAAAACATATTTTTTATATTAAAGTTTTTATTGTATTGTTGTTGTTGTTGATATGTGTTCATATTATCTGTGGTTTTCTTTTTCTTCTAGGCTCCTACGGAGTTCATATGATCAGAAAATTCTATCATCACCCATCAAAATGAAAATTCAAATCAAAGTTTCAAGTGAGTATTATGACTACAAGTGTTAATTGTCAATTATATTCATTAATAATAATTAATTTATAATAATAATAATTATAATTGCATTGAAAACTGTATATTCTATATTAAACACAATAATACATCTGAGTAATGGATTTTTGAATAGTCGTAGGCCCTTGCCAATTTGTTTGCCATAAATTTGCTGTCGTATCCCTTCATCATTTTATTTTCATTTTTAGCATAACAGCAGCTATAACTTTATTGACTTTCAATGTGAATCTTAGTATTCTTAAAGGGTCAACGGTAGTTTTAGATATTTAATCCAAATAAAGATTACATTCGTTTTTTCCCTTGTTTTATGAAACATTTTTGTAGCAGAAATCAACTTGTCCAGCCCCTTTAATCGTAACTACGGGGAATTATTATTTACGTTTTAGTTTCTCATGCTATCCATATTGTATGTGTTGATTTCATCTATGATTGGGAGGACCTATAGTTTAATGTCATCTTTGAACGACAAATTTGAGAAGCTAGTCATCATGCCAATTTTATTTACACTCAGAGCATTTGTTAGAAGAGGTATCTGGAAGAAAATATTTTTGCATATTATCAGTGCTGAAATTTGAACTCTAGCAAGCCAAAATACTATCTACTAGACTTCGGACCTTATAGAATTATAATAGATTCTGTTATCAAAAGGCAAAAGATATACACCGCAATAAACATTACTGTACACAGATCTTTCCAATATTACGATATTGAAGAAAAATCTGGTATACCTTCTTCCACTCTTTAGAGAAAATATCACATTCCAATAAAATAAATATTCCAAACTAATTTAATATCCCAGACTAATCTAACTTGCAAATATTCGAAACTAACGGCTTAATTTTTTAATGCTTAAATCGAATAGGATAGTCAGAAGACACGTTCCTTGAATTAATTCATTTTGAGAAATACAACCAAGTTTCGTTATTTTGAAGTTTGTTTTAAAAATTCTATACTATTGAAAAAATTCGAGTTTAAAGCTGTGAGTATGAAGTATCGTTAAGATAAGTTTAGGACTCGCATTTTTAAAAGTTTCTTTGAATTTTCGTCAACATCTGACCATTACTTACATAATTGGCCATTACAACCCTTCAGTTAGGATTACGGCCTAGCTTCTCACACCACTCATGTTGTGTGTGTTAATTTTATACATTAGTGGCGGGACCTACAGTTTAAAGTCGACTCCGAATGAGAAAATTTTCATGGCAATTTTCTATTTACTCTCAGGGTTATTTTTTGAATGCGAGTTTAAACTCGAGATTAAGTTAATCTCCAGTTAAAGTTAATCTCCAGTTAACTAAGTTTTCATTTTTTGAATGGGAATTTAACTGGAGATTAACCTTGTAGAGCTGCCGTACTTATAAGCAAAAATGGCAACTTTTTTTCGTTTATTTTGTTCTGTTTACTACTTTTGCAAAGTGTTTCACAACAATTTGCTTTTGTATATAACAAAAACAAACAAACAAAAACTGAATACTGTTGATCTTTATGTACAAAAATTATTTTCTTAAAATAATAAATAAATTAAGACTGTCTATTGTTAATTTGTGTTTTATATAATTCATAGTCACTTACATATTTGTCTTATTTATTTTTTTTATTTATTTATTAAAAGCTTATTTTTAAATAAAATTTGTCAACTACTTTTCAACGTTGGTGGTTTAAACTCGAGATTAACTGCTTAACCGTAAGGTTAAACTCAAGATTAAGTAAATTCAAAAACTGAAAACGGAGTTTAACTGGAGTTTAACTTAATCTCGAGTTTAAACTTGCATTCAAAAAATGGCCCTCAGAGTTTTTGCCAGAAATCTGCTGAGAGGAAATCGCCGAAGAAGTATTTTTATCTTATTTCGTTTTGATGTCTGACCGGGTATTTGAACCGTGGCCTTGCGTCTAACAAGCCTACACACTACCTGTAAGACAACGGCGACATCTGATCATTAGTCCTCTTTTAATCAATCGCAACGTTATCGAAAGTTAGTCGTCTTTTTAACACCAAGCACAATCTGATTCTGCAAGGATTCGTTTTTCGAGTCAGCAAGTATTCGCAAATGAAAATTCAGATTTTTAGGTTTATAGCGATAAGCTTGTGTAGGATTTACAAATCAATGAATACGAGTATAATTAATATATTTTATCGATATTTTCTACAATTACCCTTTAGAATACTTAGAAGTGTATACGTTTAGTGTTGGCGTCAAACATTGATACGATTCTTTAAGAATATCCTTAGAAACTCTTCTAGTCATTTCAATTTTACTAACAAAGTGAAAAATATGGAGGGAATGGATACAACTGTTTAACATTTTCTAAATTTCAGCTAGACTTGTACCAGGTTGGAAACTCATTACTCATTTTGAACTCAGCTTAACTAAGAATGTCTTTGAATATGTAATGCTTCTAGTTGTTGACGATACACTACTTCACTGGCGATTTTAGCACAACAATAACCCCAATCTATTTTCTGGGGTTGTTAGTGAAAACAACTTTTTATTAGGTATTGCAATTAGGTGATTCTAATTCATTTGAAAACCTTAGAAGAGCTTAAAAGAAATTTAATTTGTTGAAAAAAGTTCACGCCATATGTGAAGATAAACCCATTTCCGGAAGGCTATCGCTTGCATGCTGCAAAAAATTATAGAAATAATGGCGGTTATTATGGTGATTGACATAATTTTGTTGTTTTATACGAGTGTGAAAACTGAGACTCCTCTAAAGCAGCGAAATTCTGAATTTAAGTCGCAAAGCACCTTTTTTCAAGTATAATGATGTCCTGAAAAATGGCTATTTAAACACTGCGCTTAAAATATTCTTTGTTACAAAACTAAGTCTGTACATGTGCATATCTTATGTCATTTATCTGAATTTTGCTAACATCGATTTAGATTTTTAATTCTCGCGGAATAGTGATATGATTTATAATTTGAACTAAAAAAGAATGTATTGGTAAACAAGCTAATGCTAATACCTCTTTGGAAAAATGCAATTTTACGCATAGGATCACTCAATTTTTGTTTGTTATAGTGATAAGTGGCAAGATCTGACCAATTTACACTGCAACTGGTTTAAATATGAATCCGTAAAGTCACAGATTTGGATAAATTTAAATTTTTTTAAAATGAAGGCTTTCAAAATTCTTCTAAAAACAATATGGACCTTTTGAGCATTAAAAATGATGGTCTTTTAAGGACTAAGTCAGGATTGCTACTTGCTACTGAAATTTGAAGAATACATCGTATATTGAACAAATTATATGAAATAAGTGTCAATACCTCCTTTAATTCAAAGTAAAGACAGACTGAGTAGAAGACAGTAATTCTGGTTTCGATATATTCGCACCCAGCTTGGTATTTCCAATCTAGAATCTTTAAAAGTCTTAATTAAAATTGATGAAAGGAAAATAAGATATTTATTCAATAAAATATGTTGTATGGTAGCTTACACCCGTATATGGATGTGCAAATTAAGAGAAAGAGAATAGTTTTCCTTTTAATTTGTCTTTAGGCCATCTTTTATTTGAAAATAAACCCGTATTTTAATTTGATGTTGCTTAAGTTGTTTTAAAAATTCCATAGAATATCCTCCATGCCATAAGAGATGTTTAAGATTAAAGGTCATGGTTTTATTAATATTGAAATAAAGTTCGAATAGGTTTCAATTTTTTTTTTAATAAACTGTCCATGCTTTCGTTAATTCTAAAGGTGGCGAGTGCTTGAAAATATTCATTTGAAAAAAAAAATTAAAAAAACTTCTGATTTTAAACGTTTATTGACTAACGTTTTAACGTTGCTCAAAAGCCATATGTTTTTTGTATATACAATCAATATCATCATAAAATTATGCCTGTATTTTAAATATCTGTTTATGAATTATTATTTTCATAGTAGCTTAAATAAATTCTTCAACATGTTTTTCTCTTATTAGTAAAAAATCCCGAATTTTTAAGTAAAAACTAGAAGAAATCGTTACGATAAAACCACAAACAATATGGACACAACAAATAAGATTTCTATTCTTATTCTCATTCACAACAACAACAAATCATTAAATATTATTTCTAAAAAATCAAATATATGGGAAGCTGAATGGCTATGTGTATTTATATGTGTTAGTGTTTCTATTGTGTTCAAGTATGTGTGAAGATTGACAAAGTAAATGTTAACAAAAATTTCAATGGTACATTAACTGTAAAGCTTTTTTTTTTGCCATTTTGTTTTGTTTTGTTGTTGTTATTATTATTGTTATAAAAATGACACAAAACTAAAAACAAAAGAGAGCGACAGAGAGAGAGTGAGACAGAGAGATAAAGAGAGAACACTATTTTTCATTTGCTTAGTATTATTTTATTTTTTCTTTTTGTTTCCTTTTCTTTTTTATTCTATTTTAAACATTTATTTGCCATTATCCTTTGTGTTGTTATTCATATGCTCTTTGTTTTTCTTGCTGTTTTTGTCATTTCCATCACTTTATCACTTTGTTCACTTGGTTATCTTTGTTTTGTATTTATTTTTGCTCGTTTGAATTTTATCTCTCTTTTCGTTTATTCGTGGTTTTGTTTTCATAGATTTTTTCTTAAAACAGAATTTTATATCCTTTCTTACGCAAACACATATACACTCACTTATAGACGTACATACATACATACATACGTACGTACATTTGCCGTTATTTATAGGCGCACATGTATATTTTTTGTTATGCTTGCTTTATTTATTTGTTGTTTTTGTTTTTATTTGCATTTCGACTTTGTGCTTCTTGTTTGGAAAATTTTTGGGGGGCGAGCACTTGTAGTTTTTTGGGGTGTTTTTGTTTGTTCTCTCAATAATTTTGAGATACAAACAGAGAGAGAGAGTTTCTTTATTAAATCTCTTGCTCTCTGTGCTAAACTTTGATTTCTTTTACGTTTGTTTTGTCTGCTTTCTGTTGGGTAGATTTATGAGAATTTATTGGATTTTTTCTTTCGGTGTTTTTGTTATTGTATTTTTTTTGTTATTTTTTTTTTCGCTCTTTTGACTTTTCTTTAGTTTCGTTTACTCAATTTTTGACAATTCGTTTATTTATTTTTATGTGTGTGAGTGTACATGTGTGTTTTGTTTTGCCATTTTTTTATTTAAATTTTGATTTAATTTTTTCATTTTCTCACTTCTTCTTCTTCTTTTGGGGGAAATTCTCACAAACGGTGAAATTTTTTTCGTTTCGTTTTACTCATTCACTCACTTACTCTTTGACTTACGACGAGTATTAAAATTTTGTAGTGTATGTGTAGTAGTAAAGTACACTTTTGTTGTTGTTGTTGTTGTTTCTGCTTCTTCTTCTTCTTTTTGTGTGTAATTGATTGCGTTTACTTTTTATCCACTTTTTTCCATTTTCTCTGTGTACACCCGCGACGTTTCGATCCGCGACATAGCTTAACGCGACGTTTTTCTGTATTGGTGTAAGTGTGTTCTAACGGTATTTTGTGTGTGTGTGTGTGTGTGTGTAAATTGTGTGCAAAATTTCTTTGTCGTCGTCCTGTGTTGGATTCTTTTTTTCTCTGGTTGTTCTTCTTCTACACTTTTGCCTGGAACACTCCCATTAAAAAAATTTATGAAGCGTTTTTTTTATTTATTATTTATTTACTTTGTTTGTTTCTTTGCCATTGAACACTATTTAAATTAAAACATAAATTTTCACAAAATAAAACAGAAACTGAACCAAACAGAACCAAACAGAAACATAAAAGTGTATTCCATATGATAAGCTCTTGAATTTTTTAGTTGGTATAGAAATGTGTGTGATGGAGACTCCTTGGGGAGTATATCCAACGCCCATTTCCGTTAGCCGGAAATTGTATAAAAAACTTATCGTGTTTTCTGTTTGAATATTATTTAAATATTTTATTTACTTTATACACACACTTTTTTTTGTAAATATTTTCTTGTATTCATTTAAAGAATTTTTTAAAACAATTTTTTTGTAATAAAACCAGACTCAAGATAATTTTATACCCAAGCAAGACGGCTGGCACACCACTACTTTGCCACCTTTCCTTTGATATCCTTTCAATTTTGATTGAATATTTTCATTTATTTTTCATTTTCATTTTTAAATATTTTTTCTTTTTCTCATACTCTTCTCCTTCAAAAGGCCGTTATATTTTCACTTTTTTCTTTTATTTTCTTTTTTTTTGTTTGGAGGATAAATTTTTTTAAAATATTTTATTTCTATTAAAATAATAATAATTACTTTTTTATTATTAATAAAAATTTATGTGTATAAATTTTTTGTGTGGATGGTTTTTATTTTTCTTTTTCTATTTTTTTTTTGGGTATATTTTTCACACAACACACAGTCACCGTGAATTTTTTCTTTCGGTATTTCGTGTCATTCGCCGTTTTCGCAGTCGTCGGAATGAAAAAGTTTTTTATTTATCGATGGTTTGAAAGTTGCTGTCAGAAATGCGAAAGTTTATTTGCCACCCATTTTCCAAAGCCACCTCATATCGTCAGCGTTGTCATTGTAGTAGTTATCTCAGTCGCCAAACAAGCTCACTGAAGTGCTCTGTGTACACACAGTACACAGGATTCGCCCTTCTCTTTTATATTTCGCCTTAAATCACACTTACACTCATACACTGCCTTTTAGTTTGCTCTCCTAACAAACCCATACATTGTTGTGCGTGTGTGTGTACAAAAATCAGCCAGCCAGCCAGCCATCCAGCCAGCTTAAGCTCGCTCAATCGCTATTATTCCTGCTGTGTGTGTTTCTTATCGTGGTTATTTGCTACTCTATACTCGTTTAACATGAGCAGCCCCCCCGTTATCCCCCATTTTTTTGTTGTTATTATGGGGTTTTTCTTTACTTAACTCTCTCGCTCTCTCATATATTTTATGCTTTATTCTCTTGCCTTTATATGTATGGTTTATTGGATTTTCCTTAATGTTTTAGTTTGTGTGCATGTGTGTGTGTGTAAGTGTAGCTATAGCTTTGGTTGATGACGGTATCTTCTCTTAGTCCTCTATTAAATCCTTCTTAACATCTTCAGTCATTTCATTTTTCGTAAATATTTTGCCTTATAAACAGAGTATTAATGGAATGCAATGATAATTTACTTCAATCATAATAAAAAAACGTATTTTTTTAATGTTTATGTTATTCACTGTAACTAAAATTTATCCGAGTGAAAAATTTTGTTTTTTGATCTGATCGTCCTCGAGACCAATTAAGAAAGCAATATTTAATACTTCTTCCTTTACGGGGAAGAATTGTATTGTTACAAAGAAAACTTATTGAACGAGAGGAGAACTACATAGTAAAGGTGGACATTTGTGTCCATTTTTATATACTTAAGGACCACTATATGGACCACATCATGTCACTGGACCAATCAACCTCGAATGGAAGTGCCCTATTCAAAAAACGAAAGCTATGCAGTGTTAGAGAATTTCGCCTGTGCTCTAAAGGCTCAATACTACTTCAAAACTGATTACGAGAGTACAACGTATTGTTACTTTTTTTTTCCTTTTAAAAAGGTTTAAAATATGAGTTCGTAGATTACAAATAAAATAGCAATAAATTTGTGTTTAGTTTTAATTAAAATTCTTTATTATTCGCACAATTCTGTGTGCCACTGTTCACAACTTGATGTAAACAACAACAATTGCCTTTTTTGTAATTCCTCTGTTTATACCCTCTGCATAAACATTAACAATTACTAGACAATTATTAGACAGATCTTTGGAACGGAGATCTTCAAGCCATGGTTACTCTCTTCAAACACACGTCGTCTTCATACAAGACTGACTGAACTTCACTAACTCCGCTTGCTTTGCCTTACCTTTTATACGGCAACGTAAACAATCTGATGCACGTTCTTGAAGGCCAACATTCATGACTTCGCCTTCTCGAAATCTCTACAAATGTAAACATCGTTGTTAACATTTATTATTAAAGTGGTGTTTGTGTATTTTTGTTAACATTTATTTTTGTAGTGTTGTTTGTGGATTTTTGTTTACTTGTTTACCATTTTTTATGCTGGCGTTTGTTGTTATATTAAGCAGTACGATAATTTGCAAACAGGTTTGTTTACTTGGATTGTTCTGTTTTTGTAGCTTTTGTTTATAATTAATGTTTAATGTTAAGCGATGGAAAAACAAAACACCAGCATCTAATTTTTTCTTTTTTGTAACAGTATTTATAATACTGTAGGTCCCGCCACTCATGTATATAATTAACACACACAACATAAGTGGTGTGCGAAGGTAGGTCGAAATACTGACTGAAGGGTTGTAATGTATGTATGTATTTATAATTATTATCTCCTATTTTCGATGGGTAAGAGAAAATACTTTAACACAGGAATATTACTTCTTGCTTCGTCTTAATGAAAAATATTCCTCTACCAACATATACATGTACATCCAACTGATGTCTCAAATTAAAAAAAAATAAAAAGAGATTCTTACTGCCAAAAATTTACAACAAAGATATCACTTATGTCTGGCTTGTAGACTTTGGGTCTTGTACGTATGCTGTTGTCACAATATCATCCACAGATTGTCCTTAAATATGAGTGAGTGTTTTAACTTTAATATCTGATTGTTTGGCCTACTATCAGAGAAATATAAATGACAAGTTCTGCTGCTATAGATGAAGACAGTGATAGAGTTTGCCTATTATACGTTCCACCTTGGATTCTTTAGCTATGCCACTAGTAGTCCTTGGAGAAAACTGCTTAGGGACCAAGAGTACAACATTAAACCCATAAGAATAGTTTACTATTAAAAGTCTTTAAGAACCATACCACCAAAAACTGAATACTCGATTATTCGTTATACGTTTTATTGAATTACTCTGTTATCGAAAGTATTTAATTTTTGATTGAGTAACAATGTAGTTTTCTACGATTAATTAATTTTTTAATAAACAATTCTATTCTATATGTCTTTATTAGAAAAGTAAAAACAATAATTACAATATGGCTTTAAAAACTTGTATTCGATCAAAAATTTTAATCAAATCTCTGCAAGTATAATGTACTCCCCCTGTTGATTTCACTCTCTTGAAATTCTGTTGTGAAACCATGATAATGATGTACTCGAACAATAATTTTTAACTCGCTCTCTCTTTGCTCTTTATTACTGTGTTCTGACTGTATGTATGTCTGTCTGGCCTGTTGGTTAGTTGTTTTGTTCTTCGTTCCTTCCATGTGTTGGTCATAAATCGAATTTTACTTTATGCGCCTGTATTGTTAAAGCGCCAACAACTACAATAAAAATCCAAACGATTGGGAATGTATCCCATTTTAGCCAAGATACTACACTTTTGCGGTAGACACAAGGGTCTCGACTTAATTCATTTATGGAAGGACATTATAAATTGTATTCCAGCAAATTGCAATACGTGTGTTTTGAAATTTAAGTTTTTATGGAAAGATCTGTAAGTATTGCTCTACTAGGGGTACTACCTGAAATAATTCCGTATTTAATTTCGATTTAGTAAGCTCTTATGGCTGTAGATATTACGAAACCACGGTGTTGTAATTGAGATCACTTGCTGCTTTTGTTGGCTACGATTTATCCCGATTTTATTGGCACTTTATGACTGATCGTTCTACACGAGCTGGTGATATTTAATGACGAATTCAGGAAACCTTAATTCTTACATACATACATACATACTTGGTCATTGCAACCCTTCAATCAGGATTACGACCTAGTTTCTCACACCACTTATGTTGTGTGTGTTAATTTTATACATGAGTGGCGGGACCTACAGTTTAAAGTCGACTCCGAACGACAGATTTTTGAGAAACTTTTCATGGCAATTTTATTTAATCTCAGAGTTATCGCCAGAAATCTACTGAGAGGAAGCCGCCGAAAAAATACATTTTGTATTTTGTTTTGATGCCTAGCCTGGGTCTCGAACCCTGGCTTTACGTCTAATAAGCCAACACACTGCCTACTAGACTACGGCGACTATAATCTTAACTCTTATTGTTTCAAAATACCGTCTCTTTCTCATTTCCAGTCTCCATACTCTTTTCAATCTACAATTGGGATTGCTTGAGCATAATGAATTCAGACATGAGATTGGCATGCTTCCCCTGAGGGGCAAAGAAATACTCTACAAGAGATTCTATTCATGTGCAAAGAAAAATGTGAAAAACGTGAATTTTATCCTTTATGAATACACGGAGAACTTGATTTGTATTAAATCTACTTAGAATCCATTTTAAAAACCTTAAAGGGATTATACCGGCTAAAGTCTAGTGAACGACTGTGGCATTTGGCGAGTCTACTATGAGCAGAACACAAGTTCAATTGTGGTATAACCGGTTTAAGGAAGGCTGTGAGATATCAATGACGAGGCTCATCCTGGTCGCCCGAGCACGTCAACAACCGATGAAAACATTGAAGCAGTCAAGAATCACTATTAGAGTGGTTACTGATGATGTTGGCATATCGTTCGGCTCATGCCAAGCAATTTAACGGATGTTTTAGGTATGAAACGTGCGGCAGCGAAGATTGTTCCAAAATTGCTAAAGTTTGAGCGAAAACAACGTCGCATGGACATAGCTCAGGAGATGTTCAACGACGATCCAGATTTGCTCAAAAAGGTCATTACTGGTGACGAATCATGGGTGTATGGCTATGACATTGAAACCAAAGCCCAATCATCCCATTTTTTCGAATAGCAAAAAATCGAAGAGCACACCAAAACACGACTAACCTTTTTATCTGTCAAAAATAAACTGACAATCCAAAATGGTTGATATTGTCAACACATATAACAGACATGTTTACTAATGCGAAAATCGAACATACGCAACTCACGAAATTTGAAAATAATGTCTTCTGTATTTTTGTCTTTGCCAGACACTTGTTACTCGGAATTTACGACTTTATCCCAATTTTTTGGTCATTTACGGCTTCAGATCCAAAAAACTGCTCGTCTTTTCAATCCAAGAGTGAATTGAACCAATTTTATTTTTTACTCCGTTCTAAAGAGAGAGAGAGAGAGTGAGCGCCTTCTGCATCTAAAGAAACAGGTGATAGTCAGAAGGAGTGAGGTACTATTTTCTAAACAACTTTTAACCGGCGTGGCACTGTTGTCGAGCGTTGTTACAACAGAAAAGTACGCCGTCGTATCTGGTGACAAATTCAGAGCATTTTTCGGCCAATGCTCGCTTAAAACGAATTATTTATTGTCTGTAAAGTCCTCCCGTAATAGTCTGGCCCGATTTCAGCACATCACACCTTCTGATCTCAGCACTCACTCGCTCTGCCTGGCCTTAGATTTTCCTGATTTCGGCTTCAGTCCAAGTGGCACCCAATTTTTTTGATTTTAAACGAATGCTGTTGCTTTTGAACGCTTTAAAATGGCTGCCTGATGCACGTCTAATGATTGTGCAAGTTTTTGTTGTATCTGACACTAATCTGGGTCCTGTAATGGTGTCAATGTAAAGTCTTCAAACTTTTTCACTGTCCCGGACTCTCGTTGTCTTTGATGTCTACCTAACCGCTTGATACACTGTGTTTTTGGTAGAGTGTGCTCAACGTATAATACCAGAAGCAATCGATGATTTATGCTAATGATGATAATTTAACTTGTATTTATATTTAATTATTACATTATACTTAAATTTATTGTTTGTATATAATCAATAGCACTTTAATTTATAAGATTTCTATCTTGTTGTGCTAAATTTGAAAATAAAATAAAATAAAAAATAAATTTGCATGTGAAGTAATTGTCGCAAAAAATTGGTTCCGAAAAACTTACGGCAATTGCTGGTTTTTCGGCAATTTGAAAGATTTTTCGTCGTTAAAAAATGTATGATGTGCCCAACCACCCAAACAATGTCGACTTATTTTGACAGCTCATAACAATTGACAATAAATTTGTATTCATTTCTTTCAATTTCTTTCCATTTTTCTAGTCTCAGTGAGACTACTTTTGGGAGTCAATCCCCTTGTTTGCTAAGCAACCATACAAAAGTCTACACTTATACACATACATACACACTTGTGCATGGTTGCTTAGCGCGTGTGTTTGACAGTATGTCCTTTAATACAAACAAACATCGTTTCATACATTTGTACAGAGGCAATAAGCGAATGCGTGTATGTATTGTTCTCATATACAAAATAATTTCGTCTTTAACGCGATACGATACGATGCTTTACGGTTTGTTGTGCTTTTTTCTCGTTGTCAGTGTAGAGGTAACTGGAGACGAAGTGTACAAGTACATGTGTTTATGAAACCAGCGAGAGCCACAGAAAGAGAGAGTCTTTGTTACCTTCTGAGCGCGTGCTGTTTTAATATAATTACACCCTACAATAGAGACATTTAATGCATGTTGTGTTTGTGCTGGTATTTGTAACATTTCAGAGAAATCTGTTGTTTTTTTAGATTTTTCAAAATTTTTAAGCACGTCTCTGCGTTTATGTAAACTTTATTCGAATAATAACGTTTAATTGAAGGATGTAGTGGTTCAGATATTTTTTTCCGCGACTGCTTCTCTTCAGCAGTGTTCTTGTAAAAACTCCGAGTGTTAAAAACATTGCCATGACAAGTCTCTTAAAAATCTGTCAGTTGGAATCGACTTTAAACTGTAGGTCCCGCCATTTATGGATAAAATTGAGGCCCTCAACATGGGTGGTGTGAGAAGCTAGGTTGTAATCCTAACTAAAGTGTCGTAGTGACCAATTTAGTAAGCTAAGTAAGCAATTGTAATTGCAGCGTGTGTGTTCACTTCATAACTGCATTGTACATGTGTACAGCGCCGAATGTTCGTGGTTGCCGTGCCAATAAAGTTCATATTTTTTCTTCTTCTTTTTTACTATCTTTCCTTCTACTACTAGCTTTGCACTGTCGCTTGTGTCTAGTTATTCACAGTTGTTTTCATTTCGTTTATTGTCTTTATCGTCGTCGTAGTCAATTGTAACTAGACTCACTCATCCTCATCCTAACACACACTCTCTCTCTCGCTCTCTCTCTTCCTGTTTTCATATTGGGTGGGTGGTAGTTTCTCTTGATTTTTTTTTTGTTTCTTTCATAATTTTTTTTCCCTGCTTAATACTCTGTTACTTGTGTAAGTATTAGTATATATACATATGTATGTATGTGTATGTGTGTGCGTATGTTTTCCCCATTTTATTTGTTGTTGTCCAATTGTGGTCCTTATGTTTTCTGTTTTTGAGATTTTTTTCTTTTACTTTTCGTTGTATTTTCTAACATGCTGTTATAGTTGTTGCCGTATTTTAAGCCTTAAGGGTGATTTTTCTCTTTTCATATTTAACTTTATTGTTGTTGCCGTTTTGTCCTCGTCTATATGCGTGAATGAATGTGCATAAATGTATGTGTATGTGTGTGTTTTTTGTTTCTATGCTTGTTTTAGTTGTTGTTGCTTCATTTATTTGCTGTATCATTTAGTGGAGCCCTGAAGGTGTTTTAAGGACCATGTCATGTTTTTGTTTGTTTGCCTGCTTGCTTGCTTGCCTGCCTATATCGTGTTGAAAAATGTAAATGTTTGTAGAGCACTAGTGAATATTTGCTTATTATTGTTGTTGAGCCCATCATTGTATTGTATTGTATTATTTGCCGTTATATTTTATTTGCCCGTTACATTTACTATGCAATTCTACTACAATTTATAGTGTGTGTCTGAATGTGAAATCAGAAATCTTTTACAATTTATGTGTGTAACCGTTAAAAAGACAGTGGGCATGAATTTGTTCAAATTTCAAAAACGTTGTGAAGTTCAGTATCATGTGACTTCATTTTAGAAAGAAGAAAATACGTTTTTTTTGATAGGTTTGTAGGATTTTGTTTTCGGAACTCACGCACTCATGAATACACCACTTTAAAAACTTTTTAAAATAATTTGTTGAAAACTTGCTGTTATGGTTCACTGAGTTTATTTACAATATATTTACTCCCAAACTTTTTAAAACAAAATTATTTCGTAAACTTTACTTCGATGTAATTATTGGCCTAATTATGGCCATTTATGACTACAAATCCAACCAAAGCAGGTTAAAATATTTCAAAACTTCTGCCAATAACTCATCCAAAATTTCCCTTATTGCCTATTGTGAAGAGATTACCTCCTTGTGAAATAATCATGCCCTTAACTTACTCGTGCAGAATATTTAATGTGACATGACCGGTGTCATCCAATGCTTGGCTTGGAAATATGGGTCGATGATGTCTCCAAAAATTCAAACCAAAAAGAGAGAATGAAGTTAACATTGACCTTCATAGAAAGGTTTTCTCTTGAGTAAGCTTAGGTGTCAATTTGACAAAGATGCGTTTGTTTCTACTACACCTAAAACAACAACAGATTTTCATATAGAGCAACAGGTGGCAAGCGTTTCATCTTAGAATATGCTCTGAATATCAATCACATGCTTACCTAAAATAAAATTATTAATGAAACTAGAACTTATCAATGAAATAGTAAGAAGATTGTTCCATTTTCTTTAATGGCAAGAAGGGGGGAGTAAAAAGAAGAAACAATAATGCGACTTAGCAGACTGTCTCATAAACTATTTTAAGCCCTCGCTGTCAGAAGGATTCATATCGATTTTACCTAAAGCGAATCTTATTACATAAATACATACATAATTGTCATTACAACCCTTCAGTCAGGATTACGACCTAGTTTCTCACACCACTTATGTTGTGTGTATTCATTTTATACATGAGTGGCGGGACCTACAGTTTAAAATCGACTCCGAACGACAGATTTTTAAGAAACTTTTCATGGCAATTTTGATTAACACTCAGAGTTTTTGCCAGAATTCTGCTGAGAGGAAGTCGCCTAAGAAATACTTTCTGTATTTTGTTTTGATGTCTGGACTGGTACTCGAACCCTGGCTGATAAAAATTTTTAAAGTTAGTCAAATGGAGATCGTTTCATATTATTGCCATTGGCATTACACTCCCTTTCTATACTTCGCAAAGAGTAATATTATTGCATTAAATATTGTATTTCCAAGAAGTTAAGGAAAAACGTCAATAAGAAAACAATGGATTTGCTTAAAGGTTAGTCCTAGTGCCATAGTAAATACCAAAGAAAGTATTAATAGAAAGAATGTCTTGGGTACATAGCTGTTGTGTCACATACGCCACTTCCTCTAAATTTTTTTAACAACTAATGCAAACTACAAGAAAGCGACCGCTGATTAAGTGACCTCATTAGGGTAAATACTAGAATATAACAAATATTTTACTGTAAGCGATCCTTTTTGCTTAACATGAAAGTCTTTTACTGTGGGTTACCTCTATTGGAGATTGCAATAAAAAGACTTTATGATTTACGTCCAATTTATGTACAGAATTACATCAAATCGATTAATAATACGCCATCTGGGACTATGCATGGTATAAAAATTATGAAGCAGAAAGCTCTAAGAATGCTGTTTAGGGTACTTCCCATGTATAGATCGATTCCTCTAATTTTGTTTTAAATATTCTGTACAACATGAAGGCGAAATTGCTTTTTAATTACTGTAGGCTTTCCAACCCTATTGATATGTTAAAGCAACGTTTCTTCAACTTAGAGCGGTCGAGAGAAATAAAGTAACCTGATTTCGAAAATCGAAAAAAAATAATATTTGCACAATAGGATTTTTTGACTACAAATATTGGTTCTGCATTTAACGGTTTCAGAAACATGTTGCTTTCGATCGTATCTGTACCTAAAACAACTTTTCGTACTCTTCTTAGGGTTAACCTATTAATAACGGTAATAAATACTAACAGTGACACATAGATGTCACTATTAAATTAACGTTTAAACTTAATCAGCTGAAATTCTCTACAGGGTTGTAATTCACAATAAAAAAGCTTCAAAGGGATGACATCAAACTCAGCAAGGTTGAGAGAATAACAAACACAAAGAAAAATAAAGTTAAAGCGAGAGAGGAAGAGGGTATAATAAATAAATATAAAGAGTATAACGGTAAATAAATTAAATGTGCGCATAAAATAGTACGTGTTGTGTGTAAAAGAACGGCAAAAAGACTAAAAAAAATGTGAAGTGAAAACCAACATTTTGAAAAGAAAAATCATATAATCAAAGGAATATTAAAAAAAAAGAACACAGAAAATAAACAAAAGAAGAAATACAAAAACAAAAATATAAAGTTAAACAAATCTTAGTGAATAAAGTGCTTCAAATTTTAAAAGAAAAATTAGCAATTTTATTACACATAAAATCATCCATCCAACCATTCCATCCAAACCATTCTACACTCTACTCTGCAATATGTAAGAAAATTTATTGAAAATATTTTTCCTTTTCGCCATTATATATTAAAAACCATAGGAATACAACTGTTGAAGTCTTTTCTACTGAACGTAGAGTGTGTGCAATTAATTTGAATTAACTTTAAAATATTTTTCCAAGCATTTTTGTAAATTTTTTTAGAAAAATTTTTTTTTCATATGCTAAGAATTGTCAATAATTCATATGTGGTCTTAATGCCTTGCAAAAAGAAAGTAGTAGAAGAAAAATAATGACAACATGTTATGCGAACAGAGGTGGCCTGAATTTGGTCATTGAGTGATTGGCAGTAGATGTGTATTTATCGAAAATTTTAAAAATGAAAGCGAAGAAAAAAGTGCTACAGAAAGTTAAAAAAAAATTATATGCTGTGTGGTATTTGCTGCATTATTTATAATGTTTTCCAAACTACATTCCATTTTAAGATCACAAAACAAGTGAATTAAATTATTTCTACTTCACTCTGAAGCACATGCTAGGTATCATGCTTTGACTCTAACAAAAGGAGGCGAGAGAAAAACTTCTGTGAAGTTGTACAGGTCAAAAGTCTTCTTTTATTTTATCTTCCAAACCGAAATGCTTCAGCATACAGATTGCTTAAAAACGGAACATTATTTGGGCTACCGATTTACGGCATGTTTTTCCTTGGACTTTATCGTTTTAATATTATGATAACAAATGATTTCAAAGCTAGAGGAATATAATAGAAGAGACTACAGATTTGTAGAAATTTAAGCTCTATTGAGCGCACACACACATACATAATTGGTCATTACAACCCTTCAGTCAGGATTACGACCTAGTTTCTCACACCACTCATGTTGTGTGTGTTAATTTTACACATGAGTGGCGGGACATACAATTTAAAGTCTACTCCGAACGACAGATTTTTGAGAAACTTTTCATGGCAATTTTTTATTTACTCTCAGAGTTTTAGCCAAAAATCTGCTGAGAGGAAGGCGCCGAAGAAATATTTTGTCATATTTCGTTTACTTGGAGATGCCTGACCTGAGGTTTGAACCGATCTCTCACGTCCAGTACGCCAAAACACTACCTACTAGACCACGGCGCACACAGCGGAAGTATACCACCTGTTGAGCTCTCCCGAAGCTAACAGACGAGTTCTAATTGACAAATATCGACTATTAGCATCAAGTTTTGCATTAGAGTCAGTCTGAAAGTTTAATAAATCCACTGATCAATCCGATAATAAATAATGATAGCCAGATGGTAGAGGTCGGTGCTGAGCCTGAGATGGATATTGCAAAACGAAAGGCAACAATACTCTCTTCTCTTTCAACTGATCCATAACCTCTACTCAAATTATGTAAATGACGGGATGTCTTTCTCAAGGTCTTCCTACCCATTATGAATGATCCGTGAGAATAGAGACAATGAGTGATATGTATGTCCCTAAAATCTAGTTTAAACAGTTGGTTGGTACATTTCCTGTCCAATTTACACCAACTGGGTCTAGCAACGATTTGCCAGCGGGCATAAAATACTTTCACTTAATGGCCTGTAACTAAACGATGTAAAAACTACTTAGGTGTTGTGCTTTTCAGACTTATCTCTTTGAATTTCGCTGGATTTATTTACGTTTTAAATAATGTCAAGTGTCTTTAAATATTAGAAACTATCTGCTTAATATATTAATTATTTTAATTATTAATTTAATTTAATTAATATATTATTATACTGTTTTTGCAAGTCGAATTGGTATTTAAATTTTGATTGAATACAATTTTCAGCTACACACCATTTCCTTAATCATGGGACTGTAATAAAGTCCCTCTTGCCCGTCTTCTTATTGTTTCTTTGCATAATTTCAGTTTCATTAACACTTTCAAGCCGGCGCGTATCTCCGGTGGCCCGCACTAGACTGCCTTATCGGGCGGCGCTTACCACCGGTGGCCCGCACTAGACTGCCTAATCGGGCGGCGCTTACCACCGGTGGCCCGAACTAGACTGTCTCATTGGCCGGCGTGTACCTTCGGTGGTACGCCATTGATCATGCTATTAGACAATACGTAATACCAAATATTTAGATCTTCAACACTTCGACTGCCGAAAAAATACCTTAGAGTCACGTTACTATAGAGCGAAAAGTATTAAGCGCAGCTGCCCGTAGGCAACAAGCATGAATTAGAGCGCCGGCGTGAACGTGTTAATGAAGTGTTCCCAACTAATCAAACGATTGGCCTACTATAGTAAGTTCTAAAATGATAGAGTTGCCATCTACCATTACTTACTTAATTGGTCATAACAACCCTTTAGTGAGGTTTACAACCTAGCTCTCGCGGCACTTATAATGTGTGTTTTAATTTTATATTGTATATTGCATTAAGTAATGAAGAAATGCATTTGCCAATTTAGCAGCCACTGAATTTGAACACAGGCCACTTTGTCGGCTAAAAACTTCGTATTGCTCTACAAAATAATGCCAAAAAAAATGTGTATTCAGATTTATACAATATAAATACGCACTGTTATGTGTTTTTTAATTCTTATTGTATGTATTTCTTTATTGTTTACTGCAACTAATATCGTTCTAAAGGTAGGCCACTTCTGCTTCAAATAGAATGTTATGGAACTGTCAAATAAAAATTGCTTTTATTTGTCACTTTTTTATTTTTTTTCTTTCTTTTTTTTTTTTGCTGAATTTCAATGTGATAAAGAGAACCATCACAGACCACAATTACACCACGAGAATGACAAAAAAAAAAAAGCTTTCAAACAGCTTTTTTCACAAACTTATTCAGCTGCGAAAACACATGCATCCTACTCAAGGAGAATTTTCGTAGAAAATTTTTACATTTAGTCCTTCATTGTACTCCTTGGATAAACGTCTAGAAACGCGCTTAAATTAGAAAAGAAACTGTGTGGGGAAAAAAAGAAAAATAAAAAATTTAACTGGCAAATAAAGCACAAATAAAACACTGCAGTTAATAAATAAATAAATAAACAATTTAAAAGCAAAATTATATAAAAAACAAGAGATTGCGTACAGATTAAGCCTGTTGTGTTTTGAAAAGGAGAAGACTCTTTAAGATTTTAACAAAGTGTGTGTCTGACTAAAGTTTTCTTTTTCCTTTGGAAATATTTTTATTTCTTATTTTTGTTGTATTGTGAGTCTGTGTGTGTGTGTTTTTTTTTTGGTTTTCTGTTGTGTTTTTTTTCTTGTATGGGATGAGTAAAGGTGTTTAACAGTGTGTGTAAGTAAGTATGAGAGTAAGAATGTGTGTGTGTGTGTTTGTTATAAAAACATTTTATGGTGCGTGTGGTACAAAAGCGTGCTTAGTACTGTTGTTTCAAACACGCACATACACTCTCACAAACACAGTTACGTTATTATTTACATTTTTTTCTCTTCTACTTTGCACTCACGCTTACAGTTGTAAACTGTCTCTCTCTGTCTCCGTCACCCGCTTTTACACAACCATTAGCAGAATGTTACGTTTTTGTTGTTTCCGTTTTTAAGTTTTTAATACATTTACACGAATACTATTCGCATACATGTGTATATGGGTTCGAACGCAACCTCTAAGCGAAACCAACAAAACAAACACAATTTTTTTGCAAACACGCACTCAGGCACACACACATACACATTATACTCATACATACGTATACGTATGCTTTATTATTATTACACACACTCTAACAGCACATACTTTGCAGGCGTTTTTATTTACACAACTCCAATGAGTTTGCTCAACATCAGACAGTCGTCGTTTGTTGTGTTCTTGTGATTTTTTTTTTGTTTTTCATTTCTTTTTAACTGATTTCAGTTGTTTTGTTCTGCCACATGCAGAAGCGAGTGTAGGAGGGAGAGTGTGTGTGTGCGTGATGTTTGATATCTACGCATTTTCTGGCGCCTCACTAACAAAGAAAATGTAAAGAAAAAACCGAACGCCTTTACGCTTCCCATTTGAAAAATATTAAAAAAAAAATTCTTTGTATAGCACAACCAAAAAGGAAGAAAAACTTTCTATCAAATATAAGAAAATCAACCATAAAAAGAGAATAAATTGTATAAATAAAGGAAAAAAAGTGTTAAAAGTTTTCCTTTTTGTGAAGAAAAGTAAAACCAATAAAAAGGAAAAAAAAATTTTTACAAATACAAACGAAAAAAAAGAGTATCCTTGAAATAAAAATCCTAACAAAATAAACAAACTTTACTGCAATAATTTGCTATTTGTCTAACAATAACAACAACAATAATCAACAACTTAATATAAAATAAAAAATCAATAACAAAAAACCCCCTGCCCCTTTCGTTCAACAACACTTAATTAAAGTGACCACTAAAACCACTCCTGCTGATTTCTATGTTTTGAAACACAAAATCTCTTCTAAAAAAAAATAAATAAATTTACCATTAAGAACTTTCTTATTTAACAACTAAACATATATAATATTAAAGGATTAAATAAATAATACAAGCTCTTGTAAGCTAATGGTAATACATAGTAACACATTGAAACTTTAAATACAATATTTCACTCAAACATTATAACTGAGTGCGTATCAAAGAAAAATCACCTGAAAAAAGAAAATAAAAAATAAAATAAATAAAATAAGAAGAAGAAAAACTTTTAAGCGTAAAACAGAAAAATCATTTTGCCAACATGTGTCTAAGAAAATGTGAGAATTATTATCGTATCATATCATAATTAATTACTTTTTAATTGAGTTTCAAACCAAAAAACAAGAGAAATTATTAAATAATTATGTTTAATAATATATAATCATGTTTTAGTTGTTCTCTTATGTTGTTAAAAATTCTATTTGTATTTCTGATAAACCTTATCATTCTACCTTATCTTTACTCTCTCTTTATCTATCATCTAAAAATTTCTTTATATTCCATATGTTGGCGTTAAATTATTATCAATTAGTTTATACGTAACATATTTACATACATACATAGATTGTTAGTTTGTGTATTTAATTGAAGTTTGTTATTTAAAATTATTAAATTTTAAAGAATCGAATTATAATCAATAAAAACTTTTTTCGATATCTTTATTGCTTTTTTGGTCCGATCCAAAAGAAATATATTGTTAATCAAAAGTTTAAATCATTTCCAACTAAGCAAATAATGGCCTTTTCACTATTGTGTGTGTTGTTTTTAAATACGGCCTATCATTGCAACCCTTCAGACAGGATTACGACCTAGTTTCTCACACCATTATGCGTGGCTTACAGTTTAAAGTCGATTCTGAACGTCGGATTGTTGAGAAACTTTTCATCGCAATTGTATTTGCTCTCAGAGTTTTTGCCAGAAATCTGCTGAAAGGAAGCCGTCGAAAAAATATTTTCATATTTTCGTTTTGATGTCTGACCTGGGGTTTGAACCATGGCCTTACGTCTAATAAGCCAACACACTACCTACTTGACTACGGCGACTCTGCTATCAAGGGTGTACCTTTTTTTGTAGTCTGGTAAAAATATTTCAGACATTTTCAGTTCGTGTAAATATTTTGTAATTAAAGTTGATTAAATCAGATTTACACTTCCATAATAGATCCAATACTTAAACTGGTCATCAGTTATATGATTTGCGGTCCAATGTGGTAAATACATCATTTCGTAGTTTTTGTATCCCTCACTTCAAGAAATATTTAAATTTTTAAAATACAAAAAGCCGTTATATTATCTCTTTACCCAGTTTTAAACGAAGTCAAGATTTTTATGTAAAGGTAGTACAAATCTAAGTGTATTTATCAGGTTGCACTAGTTGACTAATTTCATAGTTTCATAGACAAAATATTTCATGTTTACACACAGAATAAAAGCATTTAAATTTGTATTTGAATGATACCCTCTCTTCTATTTATATTCTATATTCAAAACAGTGCGCCATAATATATTTTCCCTTTATTTAGCAATTTTCTCCATCATTTACAATAACTTAAGCCTCCCTGTGGTGTTCTCCACTGCGTCATTCTACAGCAAACTGGTCGTCTGGTGTCTTCTACAAAATTTCCCAAAAGCATATATTTAACAATTTTTATATCGAAGGTGCAAACCGCAAGCTCTTCTAAAATCTGTGATAATCTGAAACCGGCATTTTAGTATTCATTTACGCGATTCTGGAAGATCAATTAATTATGCCATGGCGTAAAAATAAGAAAAATTTAATGCTTTCGTGAGTTTATGTGATAATAAATCATAGTGCCTGCTTATGGCATTAAAAATTCTGAAGCTATGGACTTCTGACTTTATAAAAGTATATTTTGAGAATTCGACTGACGTAAGCCACTTTTTTGAAGGGATACCAGTATGCAGATGTCTTTAGCATAGCTTGATATCCTCAGTAATTATGTGTTTCATATCCGACTGTGAACGGATTTTAAATACCAAGTACAGTCTTGTGCTTTCACAAGAGAAAGAGACGATACATGCCAATAGGAATGAGCACTGAGCAAGGTTCTTCAATTTCTTTTCCTTTAGTTCAGTTAAGAATAAGGTTCCCAGTAGCATATTAATTCAAACACTGTCTGTTTTTCCTCCTCCCATTAAATTTTTTTTGCAGAAATCGCTGATGGACATGTATCTCTAGTAGGCAGTATTCTGTAATAATAAAGACCAGGCAATGAATGTCTAGTGTCATTCGAGTTGGCCCTTATAACTTTGGAAAAACTTCAATTTCAATGAAGTTTGTAAAGGACCTTATGACAATCGGATTGTCCGAGTAGATCAGGATGTTTTCAGGGAATATTTTGCTATAAGGATAGCCGTGACTAGAAAACTCTAGTGTTTTGAACGTCTATATGACAGTCTGATTTAAAAGTCCTAAATATACACTCAATAACCCATTTTTCATTCAATTGTGTATCTGACTTCCTCTTCCAGGAGACTTTGTTTGATAGCTGTGTTTTAGCACCTGTTCAGGTGGTTATAGGGAATCATTTAATTATTTTGATACCAAGGAGTAATGGCCTAAAGCCTTAGCTAGCCAAAAGAGTAGGCAAAACTGTTTGTCAAATTTAGCCTGACTACCGCGAGAGTCACCAGTTGCTACAGGAGTCCCTGTTTGATAGTGTTATCTTAGCATAGGTGACAATTTAATCAGTTGATGCCGAGAAATAATGGTCTAAAGCTATACCAAACCCGAGAAAAAAAAAATTGCTAATTGCTTCAAGATAATGTAAGTAAAAAGGCAACTTAACTCGTCCTACTTTAAATATATTATAACGCAGGCTTTTGAATTAGCAAATTTTTTTTTGCCACAAACATAATATAAATATGTAAAAAACTTGAAAAATACTACAAATAATTTTTTTTACAAAAATAATACTTTATTCCTTATAGAGAATGATCTTTTACGCAAACTTTCATCGTGTATTTATAACAAAATTTTATAGCAGCTAAATCACTTATGATACCTTATCTTCAAATCAAATCAAAATCAAATAAAGAGAGCCACTTAAGTTTCCTGAGGTCTTTAAATCATATTATGCCTTCATTAGAGTTTGACATGGCCAATAACTTCATTGTTTGATCAAATTGAAATAAGATGGAAACACATTACACAAACATTTTCTATGACTCTATGTTTATAAAACTATGTGGGTGAAGATAAATTCGAATTTAAAAGCCAAAGACACAAACCCACACTTTTAGCAGCGCCATTTCTTGCTTCTAACAGGTTAAACTTTGCTATTAACAGAGCACTGTTAACTGTTTAACAGTGGCAATAAGTAGATTAGTCTATTACTTTGTAATTATTGCAGGCTAACTATTGACATAAAATATAATTCTCATTATGATCATTCTTATTTGCAATGTATAGGATGGTTAATGGGGATGGAGGACGGAAATTTTCCTAACTCTCAAAATTATTCAGCCTACCCCGCTACCACGATTCGAAATGGGACCCTCTGGACTATCATTTACATATAGTCTGTACGGTGTACTATTTCTTATATGCTCCAAAATGGCCATTGATCTTCTAGAGAAATTTCATACATATATTTTTGGCCAAAAATCGATTTTTTCAAAATTGAAAATCTCAACTCTCAAAATTATTCGAGCTATACCACTACCACGGTTCGAAAAAGGGCCTTCTTTACTACTATTTACATACACAGTAATCCTTCGATTTACGTCGCCTCGATTAACGTTGTTTCGATTTACGTCGTCAAATTTTCTGTTCTCTCTAACTTCCATTTGCGTTGTCATTCGATTTACGTCGCCTTTTTTGGAAGCAACTGCGACGTTAATCGAGGGATTACTGTAGTCTGTATGGTGTACTATTTCTTACATGTTCCAAAATTGCCACTGATCTTCTAGAGAATTTTCAAGGCACAATTTATATTTTCAAAGCCAATTCATCACTTTATATGTGACTATGTTGCTGATTATATTAAGGAGCCTTGGAACCTTCCTTTGCATATACTTATAGACCTGGAGTATTTTCCAAAATTAGCTAATAAACAAGTGGGCTTGTTCAGGTGGATACTGTTAAATAGCTAACAGTGCTCTGTTAAGCACAAATTTTGTTCTGTTAATGCCTAATGTATGTGGCGCTGTTAAAATTTATGGATTGCGTCTTCGATTTTCAAATTCTCATTTATCTTCACACATATTATAAAACTAGGCTATAAACATACATACATACATAGCATTGAGTTAGAACATATAATTAAAACTAAATACGTCTTGTAAATCTACTCACAATTTAAATTTAAAAAACGTAAATTAGCCCAATAAAATAAGAATTATTTTTATTAAGACTGTAGATTGTTTTAAGTGCATGCCAATAAGAAAAAAGTAAATTAAAATTCTTAAAAATATTTATTTATTTACATAAAAATGTTATTAATTTATAAATTTTGTAAATTTAATATTAAAAAAAATTCTTTGTTTTGCATTCAAGTCGAATTAGAATTGAAAAAAGCAGTTAAGTATTCTTCTTTATGTGCGTGTGTTAAATAAAGAAAAGTAGAAAGTTTTTTTGAAAATGAAAAAAAGAAAATACATACATACATACATACATATTATATATATACTACTTACATACATACATATGTATTTACCTATTAATAGAACGTAATGTTTCAATGTTGTTACTTTTATTAAAAAATTATTAAATATTTCCTATACATACATAGATACATATGTATATTTACTATGTATTATTGTATTTCCGTTTCATATTTTTCTTTTTCTCTCTTTTTAAACGTTTAGTTGTGTTATTGTGAATGCCTTTTTTTGAGTTAAACACACATGATACCAAAAATAATATAAAAAAATAGAAAATAAAACAAAATAAATATTAAATAAAATACTAATAAATTAAATAAATAATTTCTACTCAACATAATAAATAAAAATCACAATTCCAACAATTGAAATCCAAATATAAATACGAATACAAATATACAAATATTAATACGATGTTATCACTCCTTGAAATATTCTTTGGCTTTTTGAAATGCACAAAATAAAAAACGATCTACAAATAAACAATTTATTTAATAAAAAAAAACAAATAATAAATAAATAAATAAAAAAACAACAACAACTAAAATTACAACAACAATTTCAACAAACAATTTGCAATCAATCAACCACTTTTAAATTATACTGAAAAAAATAAATCAAAAAAATAAATCATCACTTTGGAAACAATTCTACAAAAAAATTTAAAATCAAAAAACAAAAAAACTCTCCTGTTCAATCTAAAGGTGAGTGAACCAATCTTCATATGATTTGTATACTTTAGTTTAATAATGGGTGATTTTTTAAGAGCTATATGAAAATTTTTCAAAAAAAAAACACATAAAATTCAGAAAAATTCTTGAAATCTTTATTTAAATCGATAGTACGGTCCATATAATTTAATGTTTGAAGATTATTTCATGCAAATGTTGATCGCGACTGCTCCTCAAAAGTCCATCCGCTTAGTCCAATTTTGGCATACTCTTTCCAATATTTCGGCCGGTATCTCACGAATAAATGCTTCAATGTTGTCTTCCAATGCATCAATTGAAGCGGGCTTGTCTGTATAGACATGAGCTTTAACATAGCCCACAAAAAATAGTCTAGAGGCGTTAAATCGCACGATCTAGGCGGCCAATTGACCGGTCACGAACATGAAATAAAATGTTCACCGAACTCGCCTCTCAATAAGTACAATGTTAGGCGTGCTGTGTGGCATGTGGCACCGTCTTGTTGAAACCACATGTCATGCAAGTCAAGCTCTTGCAAATTGGGCAAAAAAAGTTGAATATCATCTCACGGTAGCGCTCACCATTCACAGTAACGTTACGATTCGCAGCATCTTTGAAGAAGTACGGTCCAATGATGCCACCAGCCCATAAACCGCACCAAACTGTGACTTTTTCTGGATGCATTGGTAGCTTTTACAATGCTTCTGGCTGATCTTCACTCCAAAAACGACAATTCTGCTTATTTACGTATCCATTGAGCCAAAAATGAACTTCGTCGCTGAACACAATTTTTCGATAAAGAAGTGGATCTTCGGCCAACTTTCCAAGAGCCCATTCACCAAAAATTCTGCGTTGCGCTAGGTCGTTCGGCTTCAACTCTTGCGCAAAATTTTCCACGTTGTTGAGTAACAGAGGCCCAATTGCTGCTAACGGCGACGAATCAATAATTGATGGCCATCATTAACACTGGCCGATACAGCTGCGATATTTCCTTCAGTTCGCACTCTACGTAAGCGTGTTGGTGGTTTAATGTCCAACAATTTAAATTTGGTGCGAAATTTAGTCACAATAGCCCGAATAGCCGCTTCAGTGGGTGGATTAAACTGACCATAAAATGGAAGAAGCGCGCGATGAACTTTCTTAACAGAGCACGCATTTTGATAATAAAATTCAATGATTTGCAAGCGTTGTTCGTTTGTAAGACGATTCACGGTTAAATTATAGACCAAACTGAAGATGTTTGACAGTGAAACAAAACACGAAAAGTGCGTGAGCTGTTTAAACCAGTGTTGCCAAAAAGATAATAGCTAAAAAATCACCCGTTTTGATATAAGTATGAATTCTATTATTATTAAATTTAATATAAACAAATACCTCTACAGTGCTCAGTACTTATATGGCCATTCATTTTGGATTTGCTAAAGCAATTTGATTTTCCAAAGGAGTATTTTGAACTCGAGATTTACAATTTATTTATAAAGGAATTGTTTACTTTTATCCATTGTTATTCCTTTATTCAAATAAATCCTAATTTATTAAACTTTAATAATTTTTTACTTCTGGTCTGTCAACTTCTAGAACTTGCTGTTGTTTTGTTATTGCCATTCTTTTCTTTTCTATTTTTTGCGGTATTTCCATGCAGTTTTCTTATAGTAATTTGATCCTTGTTTTTCTCCATTGTCGTAATTTCTTTGTTGTTTCTTGTCCTTTTCTAAAAGAATAATCATTCAGTATTTATTCTGTCTTTTACACAGAATTTGATCATGTTCAAGTTAATTTGAATGATATATGATTTCAGGGGCGTTTAATGTGATTGGTTTTCAGCATTTCTACTTAATATAATTGCGCTTCATGTTCTGCAATGTTTACCATGTTGGTTTGGTAAATTTTCTTCGTTGAAAATCAATTTTAATCAATTATATAAACGTCTTACTCTTCGTCCTAAGATAACCAGCTGTCTTTACAAGTGAGATAGACTGTCTATAAGATTTCACCGTCCCACTATGTGGCATTTTACCTGAAAACCTAGCCAACATTAATAGAAGTGTTTTATGAGTTAATGGCTGGAATTTTTTGATAGTGTTAGTGATAATTAGGGCCAAAAATGAACCCAACTGATTTTGGTTCAAATCGGTCCCTGATTTCGCCTGGCCCCCATACAAATTCCCCTCGAAATTCCACTTATTTACACGTAATTATGGTAATTATGCAACAATCATGATAAAATTTAGCATGGATCAGTTCTGTGCACTAAGAAATCATGGTGTAAAGTTTGACCCTGGTCCCCATATAAAGTCCCCTTTAGAAATTCACGTTTGCGCTTATAAATGGATTAAAAACATCGGTATCATGATGAAATTCGGTACGATCGTGTATTTTGTAAATCTAAATCATATTACCAAATTTTGTTATGGTTGGTCCACAATTGCCCCTTGGTCCAAAATAGGGCCCCTTAAGAAAATATGTTTAGCAATTATAATTGGCTTAAAAATTTTATTACCTCGATGAAATTCGACATGAACATGTTTAATATGAAAGTGAATCCTTTATGATCCTTATGATCCTTTATGATATAATAGTTGATATACATATGCAATTAAGTTTTAAAAGTTCTATGATAATTAATATTTATTCATAATATTTATTTTACATTATTTAATACTTAACTTAAAAATACTTAAAAAGTGAAACTAACTGCAATCGTTAAAATCGTTATCATTTTCATCATCAATGTCAGGAAGGAGTAATTTAATAGTATCTGATGAAAATACTTTTCTATTCCTTCGCGATTTTTGTGTACTGCAGCTTATAAAAGGGTCACTGCTTAAAAATAACCTATTCAGGACATCTCGATTGGTATCGCTTCTACTGAATTTCCTCGCATAATTCATACGCAATATGGCTTTATTGCCTATGGCTTTATTACACTACGTCTAATTTTTTTAATTTTTCAAAAAAAAAGTACAATTTTCAAAAAATCGCCAAAAATAATTGCGCAAATTTGCGCAAACTTTTTTTTTTGTTCCTGAATGTAGAGTTCGTATTTTCTTGTGGTATATAACATTAAACTACTAAAAACTACTTTCACCTTTAAAATCCTTATCTTTTTTAGGAAGGGTAAAAAATGTAAAATTTTTATTATTTTTAAATTTTTAACGAATAATTTTAACATTAATATATGAGATATATATATATATAAAACTGAAAGTAGCAGTTGCTCATACCTTTCAAATAAAAAAATCAATATAAAACCTCTATTGATATAAACCTATTAAAATTTAAAAAAAACACCAAAAACGTATTTAATTTTCTTCACTTTCCTGACTTTGACATCATCTCAAATCTACAAATCTCAACTTAGAGTCGTGAAAATTCACTATATAATGCAGAATTTTGTTGTCTACCGAACTGCATACTCAGTTTCTTAAATTTCTTTAAATTCATTTTTGCCTTTTTGGCCAGCTTTTCAGGGTAAATGTGCGTCCTTGAGCACTCTGTTGTCAAACAAGTTCCTTCTTAGACGTTGTGATGTGGAATATATTTCTTTCACCTCGATATGTGAATCACCCCCATATCTTTTTTGCAGTCCTAGCTGTCTTTTTCCTTGCGAGCTGTTAACATGTGGCTGATTGAACATTTCTACCCGAGTCTTGCTAAAAGTATAACCGAACCAATCAAATTTTTGTTAATGTATTTCGATGTTAATCTTTCTAATGCCTCTTCTATCTCAAACTCAAGTTTATATTTACCTTTATTATATTCCTTTATTATTTTTATAATTTCATTCATGACTGAAGAACTTGGCCAAGTAATTTTTAACGGCTCTTGTAATTTTTCTCTAATCAGAAAGTTTTGCCGGCATATACGGGTTGCATAAAAACAGTTCAGCGAAAAGAATTCATCACTTCGTCAACTTGTATCTGCTTATGATGAGTAATTTGCTTTCTATTTCTGTTTCAACATATTCAACATAACCTTGTTTGCCGTTTATCCCAGGCTTCAAAGTCATTTGTGGGAGCTCAATAGAGTATTTAGTGTTTAGTTTTAATTAAAATTCTTTATTATTCGCACAATTCTGTGTGGCACTGTTCACAACTTTATGTAAACAACAGCAATTGCTTTGTTTGTTATACCTCTGTGTATACCCTTTGTATAAACAATAACAATTAGTAGGCAATTATTTGACAGATCTCTCTCTTCAATCACACCGCCTCTTCACATAAGGCTGACTGAACTTCACTCACACACTCGCCTGCTTTGGCTTGCCTTTTATATGGCAGGGTAGACAGTCTAATGAATGTTCTTCAATGTTCTTCTCTATAAATCGAAATCTCTATAAATATGTTTACATTTACATTTACGTTGTTTACATTTATTATTGTAGTCTTGTTCATGGATTTTTGTTTACTTCTTTACCATTTTTTTATGCTGGTGTTTGTTGTTATATTAAGCAGTACGATAATTTGTAAACAGGTTTGTTTACTTGCATTGTATTGTTTTTGTAGCTTTTGTTCATAATTCTAATATTAAACGATGTAAAAGCAAAACACCAGCATCTAAATTCTTCATTTCCGTAACAATATATTCAATCGGATAGATCCAATTAAATTATGCACGTAAAATTAAATATAGGATTACTTATAGGTTATGGCAGTCAAATTCAATTTTAAATCCTATTTATTACGCTATACTAGCCGTACACTACAACTATTTTTTTGTGTTAATTTTTATTTAAATTTAATACAAAACAATTTTATTCTGTATTAAACGGTTTCACAAGCCTGGTCTTGTAGTCCCAGTGTGATTTAAATTATTTACTGTCGTTCGTTTCCTACTCTTAAAAACGAATAAATAAATGAAATGAATGGATAAATTTGTTTTTATTTATTTATCAATAATGGTCGTAAAACATTTTCAATTAACCGACTTCCTTTTGTCGTTGTTTTTTCTTCTCTCTCGCTCTCTCTCTCTCCATTCAATTTATTTATTTACAATATTTATTTGCTGAGATACTATACATACGTAAAAACGTATTCAGGATATTTGTATAAAAACTATCGAGAAGTACGAAAAACAAGTACGGACACAAAAGGACAAGAGGTGTCTTGTTGAAACCCGTTATTATGTTGTCATGTTCATGATTTGAATATTGAACTCGTCAGATGTTATTCCATTTATAGTGGTTTTTGAAAAGTCTGGAGAATAGATCGTCATCATGCTGGATAAATGAAAAACAAGCCTCTTAAAGATACTTTCAATAATACATATGAACCACTTTTTCGCATATATTTTGCACGGTGTCTCGACTGCAAATAAATGAATGTACGTTTTCAAATGCTTCAACATAAGTGGATTATCGGTGGAGATAAATCTTTTGAAGCAGCCCCACAAAAAAGTAAAACCATGTGATCTAAGTAATTGACGAAGCTGAAACGTGAAATTAATAGGTGTGCCTGATGCAATAAAGCCAAAATTGGTCGTGTTGTTTGGCTTGTGACTCCGCCATGTTAAACCACATACCAGTTCACTTCATAATTTTCAATTGCTGACCAAAAGGTCTAGTAGGTAGTTTGTTGGTTATTAGACGAGAGCTCGTGGTTCAAGCCCTAGCTCGAACGTAAGGAATGTTAAAAAATATTTTTTTTGGCAGCTCCCTAGCAGCAGACATCTGCCAAAAACTCTGAGAGTAAACAAAATTACTATGAAAAGTTTGTTAAAAATCGTCGTTCGGAGTCAACTTTCACTCATGGATAAAATTAACACATACAACATGGATGGTGTGGAAAATTAGGTAATCCTGAAAAAAGCATAAGTAAGTAATGGTTTTTCCACAGATGTTGCTTTCATCAATATATGCGTAACCGCCGAGGGAAAATAAAGTCTTATCGCTGAAGACAACCTTATTCCAAAAACCTGGATTGAAAGTATGTTGCTCTAGTATATCTGCGGCGTTGTGAACGGTTAAGCACCATGATGAGCCATAAGAAAGGGCCAATTGCTGAGAATGTTGTGGAATCAAAAAAGGCGGATTATTCACTACATTTTTATTAACTGTAGCGATATTTTAGGGAGAGCATGTGCATAGCCCTGACCACGCTTCCATTCTCTTCATTTTCATTTATAATCTTCAGTAGTTTTGACAGAGTAGGTAGCTTATAACGATCATGATCACCACGTAATGTTTATACGAAGCACCTCTTATGGTGTTCATTTTAACTATTATTACACGTTCTTCGGTTGTTTAACGATCCGTATTCGTAGTGGCACCTCAGTTGGAAAATATTAAACTGCTCTATAGTGTTCGAAAAAATACTCTAAAGTACGCAACGTTTATATACTGTACTGAATGTCGTGTCCCATTCGCTACGACGATAGCAAAACTCTTCGTTTCTATTTTAATGTTTGTGAACATGTACGCAAACTCTAACATAACGTACTGAACAGAGTTCACAAACACTATTTCTTATTGTTTGTGTACAAAGTACGCTGAAAAGATCAGTACACAACGAAAAAAAAAAATGGGTTTTAGTGAACTTTTTTTGAGTACACTAACATTTTTAGTGTACGCGAGAGTTTATGTTCATTTGTAGCGTACATGTTGTATACGTAATGTGTTTGCGTATGAGGTCACAAACACAATGGCTAGTGTACAGTATTTTTTCGAACACTGCTGCTGATAGCCTTGCCAGACCGTTGGTTTTGAAACCCTTAAATAAATTACACTATGCTTGTAATCTTTGAACGATGTTGTCATACTGTTATGAAGTTTAAAATGTTTTTTTGTGTGATGAATCAGAAACAGTGCAATTGTTGGATCGTAAGAACCAATGTAAACATTAAAATGGCAGTAAAGCGTAATGAATAGATTTCTGATACCATTTCGTTCAGGAGCGGTTTATTTATGATTTAATTGTAGTTCCAACTTTTGTCTTTTGCGTCACAAAAACTATGTCGGTTGCACATTCCTTTCTTTGCATTTCTAGCCATCAGCTGCCAACGCTCTGTTAGTTCACTTCAATAATAATAAAAGTAAAGCACAGCGGTAAAGATTTATTAAAAAAAAGTTATTATTACGATTATTGATTTATATGTTTAACAATTATTTTCGATATAAAAACAATTTGAGGTGAGGAAAACAGTGAAAAGAAAATAAAAAATCGAAATTTTGTACCAAAAAAAAAAACACTAAAAAATAAGACCTCCACCATGTGAACACGTTTTTAAGGCGCCAGCCTTGTTAAAACAAGAAAGAAAAAACTATAAAAATAAAAGTAATAAAGGAAACTACTAATACTGCTACAACGACCACAATAATAATAACAAAAACAATAACAACAACAACTATAATAGTAATAATGAAAAAAGGAAACGACAACAAAAAACTAAAAAAAAGATTTTTCATTAGCGATAATACATACGTTTGTTGGTGACTCATGTTCAATTAATAAAAACAAAAAAAAAAAAACAAAAATAGAAAAAAAAAGAGAGAAAATGAAACAAAATGAAATGAAAAAGAAAGAAAATCCGTTACCAGGCTGCTAATGAAGTTAAAAGGACACTCACTCTTCTCTTCTTACCCTCTCTCTCTCTGTCTCTTTTTCTTAATGAAAAAATGTTGTCACGTGTATTGTGTGTTCAAAACAGAATTCATATAAAAATAATCACGAGAGAGAGAAGAGTAAGGTACACACACATTTACACATACTCTGTAGATTAGATGCGGTCATGTGTAAACTAAAGGTGGCCTCTTACTTTCAGTTTAATTAGTGTCACAGAATGTTTTTAATAACAAAAAACGAAAAAAATTCTTTTGATTAAACTGTATGAAAGAAAGGTGGCTGCTTAATTAGAAAATCAGCAGAAATTAAAATTATTATTAAAGAAAACTTTTTAATAAAACTTTTATACTGAACCAGCACCGGTCATTTCTGTCTATTGCGGCTTCTATGTTGCTTGAGAATGCTGTATTATTATTCTATTATCATTAATTTTTTGTAATACAGGTCAAAGGTTAATAACTTTATTGGCAATTATTGATTTTTGTATGTAATTAGGTTGCCAATTAAGTTAACTTTGACTTCAGGTATAAAATAATATAATAAATACCTCGATTAATTATGGATATTTTCCTGTGTTTTGGAAAAACTCGTATATTATACCACTTTTTAAATCTGGCAATAAATCTGATGTTACAAATTAAAGAGGCATTGCAAAACTGAGTGCTATTCGAAAAATGTTCGAGATACTGATTGCCGATTTTTTGGTTCATCATACTTCATCGTTATTATCACCTTATCATCGTGCTTCAGTTAACATCCATGATAAATGCGGCCTTTTCTCAACGGAAGCAAACTGTTGTAATTTTTACGGATTTTAGTAAGGCGTTCGATAAAGTGAATCACAAACTCCTGTTAACTAAATTGGATTTAATGGGTGTAAATTATAGGAGTTTAAGATGGCTTGAATCGTATTTGACTGGTAGAAAGCAGACTGTATGTGTGAACAATAGCTTATCTAAGTATATTTATGTGCTATCTGGTGTTCCTCAAGGCAGCCATCTTGGTCCACTTCTTTTTTCGCTGTTTATAAACGATCTTCCCAACATGATTAATTTTGCCAATATCTTGATGTGTGCTGACGATGTAAAAGTTTTTCTCTCCTTTAAAAATTTCATCGAGCATATTTATCTTCAAAGTGATCTCAATAATTTCTTTTTATGGTGCGAGTACAACATGATGGAGCTGAATATTAAAAAATGCAAATGTATGCGGTTCTCAAGAAATAATTTTATTGCGGTTAATTACTTGCTTGGAGGTCATCAACTGGAAATAGTGGACTCTTTTATTGATCTTGGGATCCTATTAGACACAAAATTAAAGTTTAATGATCATATCACTTTGACTGTAAATAAGGTAAGAAGCACTCTTGGCTTCATAAAACGTTGGGCAAAGGAATTTACCGATTCATTTATTACTAAACAGTTATACGTATTGCTTGTCAGACCAATTTTGGAGTATGGATCCATTGTATGGGGTCCTCACTATAATGTTTACAGCGAACACATCGAATCTGTTCAGAAACAATTTCTACTCTTCTGCTTGCGTGGCCTTGGATGGAATTACTTGGATACGCCTTCATATACTAGCAGACTGGCTTTAATAAAACTGCCTACCCTTAAGAGTCCTCGAACAATGTTAAATATATCCTTCATGGTTAACCTGATCAATGGTAATATTTGCTGTGAATTTCTGTTAAGATCTGTTAAATTCAATGTTCCTCGTCGTAACTTCCGCTGTTATAATTTTATTTATATTCAATTCTGCAGAAGTAATTATGATGTTGCTGTTCCGTTAACTAGAATTTGCCGTCAATTTAATTATTTGTCAGATTTTGTTGATTTTTCTTTAAATTCTTGCGTTATAAAGCGGAACATTATTGTTTTTCTCAATTTTTAACTTTTCATATTTTTATTGTAACAATTACTTCTATTTTTGAAGAAATTAATTGTAATCCTATTTAATTTTATTCGATTTGTGGTATTAGTCAGTAAGGAATTTGTCCATTGACTTAAATAAATAAATAAATACAAAATATTTCAAGGTGCTCTGTAAACTTTCTTTTGTGATCGAGGATTTTACATGAGCCAAGTATGACCGCTTTATTAAAATTTAATTTGGTTGATATCTAATACAGTAATTTCGTTTCTATCATACATGGTTCTCATACGTTCTGTTGGAAAAAAATGAGATTTTAAAAACAAAAAATTAAAAAATTTGCTGTGAAATTGTGTAGCAAAAAGGAGATCTCACTGTTCATCTCGCTCAATTTTATCTGAGATATCTATCATTGGTGGGGTTAAGGAAAAGTACTGGTCTGTGTTTAACCTAAAGTACTGTCTTTCAAATGGAGTCACAATAACTGCTTTGATCTTTAAGGTAATAGCTATGGTACTAATATATCCTGTATATAGAAAAAGTTCTTGGCGGTTAAATCACAGATAGCAACAGAAATGTTGAAATTGGGGTGTTTTTTAGTAGATAATCAGAGTTTATGATCACTTAGGTTTGATTTATATACTTTGCGGTACTTTCTGTCGAGATCCCGCGGTTTTTTTTAAGCAATCAGGGAATTAACCGTGATTATGCGGCACATAGTGTTGCAATTACAAAAGTTGGTAATGCTATGTTAAGAAAGAAAGAAATTTTAGCTCATATGTGCTTATCGTCTCATTTTTAAAACTGTAAGATATTGATCAGCTGTGTGTTATACCATATAGATTCCAATAAATACACAAAATCTATGGTTTTACAAAAGGTTGGGCACATATGGTTAATTTGTTTACCATGTAAGTGACAGGAAACATTTTTGCAGGAAGAAATTTTCAGAGTGCGTGGAGAAAATATCTCCTCAAAGTTTCTACTGTAGATTGTGCAGGATATAACGTTGCTTTTCCTTTTGAAATAATATGATTTTTCTGATTCCAATTCATCCATTTGAGGTAAGAGAATGTCGTTGTAGTCAAAAAATTGTCTCTGATGATTTTAATCTGAAAATTGCAACATACGGTAACTTTGAGAGAGCCAAATTACTCTTCGTATATTATATCTGGATTTTCGTTGTTCTAGAAGCGACAATTCTTCTTATTTACGTATCACTGTCTTCCTTGTGGTTGAAATTCAGAGAGACTTAAGCGAAGATTACAGGCGGTTAGCATATAACCTAATTTACTGTCTGCACTTAGTAAGAGTGCATCTTCAAGTCTTTCATTAAATTTTCTAAAATCAAAAAGTACGTTCGATGCCCAACTGAATCACTCGTCTTTTGGTCGATACTCCGGAGTAATATCTGCAGTCAAACATATATAACATAATTGGTCATTACAACCCTTCAGTCAGGAGTACGACCTAATTTCTCACACCACTTATGTTGTGTGTGTGAATTTTATACATGAGTGCTGGGACCTACAGTTTAAAGTCGACTTCGAACGACAGATTTTTGAGAAACTTTTCATGGCAATTTTATTTACTCTCAGAGTTTTTGCCAGAAATCTGCTGAGAGGAAGTCGCCGAAGAAATATTTTTTCATATTCCGTTCAGTTGGAGATGCCTGACCTGGGGTTTGAACCGAGGCCTCATGTCTAATAAGCCAACACACTACCTAGTAGACCACGACGACTTCACGTGAAGTAATACTCAATAATATTGAACTCATCACTGCCCAACCTATTTATTTTACTATCCACTGTTGTCAAATTGTAGCATTTTTTTCTGTGTTTCTTATACTTTTAATTATTAATGCTTTAGCAAACAAGATCTAAAATGAAGTCAGTTCATTTGATTTATGAATTTCAAATCATGTCGGTTACTTTGTTTATGGGCAGCTAATTTAAATTTTTGTACCATTTCTCTACGTTACTTGGCTAGTTATTAGAACTCCAAATACTGTGTGTATATTTTATTTCTAATCTTTTTAAATACATTTGTTTTGCTGTTATTAAATTTCATTAAATTTTAATATTTTCTCTTCTGTTTCATTGAACTTTTAAGTCCATTAAAAGTAATTTTTAATTTTTTTTCTATAAACTTGTTTAAATATCTTTTGCTGAGTATAATAATAATGAACTTTTCCATTAGATGGGTATTATAATTTTTTTTTATTTTCTCTTTGTAACGTACATTCAATATTAACTTTTCAATAAAAATTCCTGCATTAAATTAAATTTTACTTTTTCCTACAGGCATTTTAATGGGAAATTCTATTTCTTTTTTTTTTTGGTTTTTTGCCTGTAAAAAATAAAAATTATTCGTTAATAAAAATTCATTCAAAATAGTGAAACATACAAAAGCAGAGCATAGAGAGTACAAAAAAATGCGTTAAAAATACTTGCAACATTGTTTCGCTCTGCCACACATTGATAAAAAAAGCGTTTTTTTCTTTTTTAAATAATTTTATTCATGCATATTCATACATAAGTTCACAGGGCATTATTAACAAAAAACAGAAAAGAAAAGAAAAAACAAGAAATAGTTGCAAAAATTATAATAAAAATGTCGAGCAAAAACCAAAAAAAAAAAAAAATCTAATTAAAATTATTCTCTCGTTTTGCCATCTTTCTTTCGTTTTTTTTTCGTTTTTTCTTCTATTATTCTTCAATTTTTGCATTCATTCATACAGCATGTGAAGTATTTTTGTGTTTTATTTAATATGTTTGCACTCCAACAGGTCCTTTAATTAAATAATTTATACGTTTCACATACAAGAGTGTGTGTGCAACATGCATGGTAAAGCGAGAACGAGAGTAGGAGAGAGATTTTGCCCATACATGTTAACACTTACTTTTAGTCTCATCACATCATAAATTCACAAAAACACAGACAAACCGACCCAGGAACTGGGTCTGCATACCATCGACTAACCAAAAACAATTCTGCAATTCTTCAATGTGTTGAGTTTGTAACCGTTCATGTCTGTGTGTGTGTTTGTGTGCGAGATACAGAAAGACTCAGTGGGTGAGTGTAGGTAAATGCCTATGTGTGTCGGATAGTTGTGCTTTAAAACTACGAATCATCATAATTTATGCATGAATTATACACTTGACCCTCTTTTAACGCTGTTAGTGAAAATTTAAAATTTTTTTTTTATAATTTTTTAGTCTCTTTTACACTGTGCTACAATGTAAATTAAACTTACAACCGATAATTAATTAATTTTCCCAAACTTAAGCATAAAGATGCGATATTTTGTAAAAACTGGAATGATGTGATAGAAGATAAGATCGCGAAACATTTTCTGTGTCATTGCTCGGCAGTTGAGAACCTGGCAGTACTCATTAATGGATCAGATGTGAAAAGCATATCCAATAGTGTCCATGGTTCTGCGCCCTAAAGAAGCAATGAGTGGATAAGTGACCTGTAGAAATAGCTGCCAGATTTGATGATTTATCGTCATTTTAACGATTTTGAGCTCCAAAAATATCATTTTGACGATTTTACGATTAATGCCCTTATTTTGAAGATTTTTGGAAATGAAAAATTTACATCATATTCCTAACTTTAGTACATTAAGTCACTTTAAGCTTTGTATTTATTTTGCAATTGTTACTATTGGAAATTTATGTTAATAATAACGAGGAATAAAGTATTATATTTTTAAGTTACTTTCGAATACCTGTGATTTTTCTGTATTTTATTCATTTTTAACCCCTTAAAAGCCAAGAAATTACAACTCCTAAATAACCTCGTAGTTGAGCATAATTTACCAATTGCCGTTGCAGAAAATTTTAAAGATTCGAGTATAGCTTCTAGTATTACCAACGGAAGAACAAAGGCAATCGCCGTTATTTTCTTGTAGGACCAACGCTCAGGGGATGAATGGCATTGTGTTTGGAACTATGAAAATATGTTATGGGAAGAAGGAAAGAGAGAACAGTGTTTACGGACACTAGGCTTGTATATATTGATACCATAAGTAAGAGGAAAGGCCTCTGCAGGAATGTTATACGAATAGTCCGACTAAAAAAAGTATTTTTACTGTAATGCAGTGTGCGATCCACTGACCACATACGGAAGTGGTGACCGACAAAGATGAGCGTTTCGAGAAAAGTCCCCTTACTTCGTTCGAGCAAAATCCTTTTGTCGAAGCGATAGAACAGTGAAACACAAACCACATTGTAACGATGCTCCAATGATTCAATGGAGTTGAATACACTACCGTGCTACTACGGCCTCTCCTGTACACGATTGGGAAACCTCAAAATAGACATTGAGGCACCGACCTATACATGAGAGTTGTATTCCAGGCTCAGTCGGTTACAAATGGAGTAAATAGTAACATCATAAGATCCTAAGAAAGAAATGAAGGAACTGAAAAATGTGTCGGTTGAAGGCAACATTACACTGAATTTTCATGCTCAGAATGACAAGAGCTTCTGACTCCTTAATATTTACACCACCCGTGGATTAAGATGATGCAATATTATTGCTGCGCTTATGTGTCCATAAACAACACCGGGATAGATTGTTTAATCCAATTTTTTCCTGATGAAATGATATTAAATTTTGCCATTTTTGGAAAAAAATTAATAAATGAAGATGAGGGACGCTAGCTTTTAATTTCTAAAAAAAAATTTTTTTAATGTTTTTTTTTGAACTCAGATATGTACATACATTGACTTTATATGTATGTTTTACTACAATAGAAATAATTTTGGGTTTTAAAAACTTTTAATTTATTTATTTATTTTTTCTGACAATTTTTTGACGATTTTGACGATTTTTTCTCAAATATTTGACGATTTGGTGCCTCATTTATCTGGCAGTTATGCCTGTAGAGCATCAGTTTTTTCGTACCAGCCTACCTGGAATTTGATCAGTACGGGGACTGCGCCGTGGCATCACAACGGGCTTCTATGTATGCTCAAGTGAGCTTTTGGCATCAAACCTACCACAGCAACCTCATCTAACCTAATTAGTTTCGTCGTGCTACTTAATTGCCTGTTGTGACCATAATGGCTTCTGTTGGCAAGAGTGCTGCTCGCTTGATCTCTAGATTGACTTAATTTTTGCTGGTAACGTCAGAGATAAATAAATTCACTGACAACATCGCAAGTATAGTTATCGGACGTAATCTAGGATCTGATAGAACGTAGGTACACGACCACAGTAGTATGTATTATTCGTCCACATGGGCTAGTCGCTATGGTCTGTAAATAAAGTCATCGGTGTTTATTATTCTAAAAAAATGCATTTATAAGCCTCTTAAGTAGGTATGTGTTTGTGTGGCAGTGTGAAGCGCATTTGTTGAGATGAAAAGATAAAAGAAATGAATTCAAATGAAACATTTGAAAAACTCTTTGCATTTGTGCATCACAATATGTATACGAGAGGATCTCCAACTATGCGTTTGTGTGTGTGCTTGAGTCAGTGAGATAATGTAGGTGCGACAATACGGAAAACCATTGTAGCCGTTATTTGTTAAATCCAACAACTTTGAGAGGCTGATTTACAAGTTTGTTTGAGAGTTGTGCTATGTTTTTTGGTAAAATTTTCTATTCGTCTAATGATTACCTACTATTTGTTGTTTTGAAACCAACCGTCGTCGTTTGTAAGCTTTCCACCACACTACTAATACTTGTGTGGTAAGAGAGTGAGAAGGGGGCTGCTTGCTGTTGGCATTTTAATATTTTTGTTGCATCGTTTGTTGTTATTGTTGCAATTGCAGTTGTTGTGGCAATCCTATTAAAGGAATGCAATTAGAAGTCAGAGTACGACTCATCAACGCCGTCACCAACAGCATCATCATCATGGACAAATTAGCAAAATGCAACGAAAATTACCAGAGACTCAGTCCGTAATTATCGTGGCCAAGTCAGTAAGTCAGTGTGTTGTTATGGCAGTCAGAAATTAACATTTTTTAAAAAACTGTTACAATTACAATTACAGTTACAAGTTACGAGTTACAATTAAAGCCTACTTAACAACGATCTCTAATGCTACACATACAGTGACGTGGGTAGTTAGAAATTGTTATTCTGATGACTGTTTGCTTGCTTGCTTTTGCAAAGTATTTGTGTGTGTGTACAAATGAGTGTATAAATAAAACGACATTTACTCAAATATAAACTTCATTTTGTTAATGGGCGGATAAGAGAAGAGATGAGGACTTTGAAAAGGAAATTGAAGTAGGCGAAGTCATTATTCATTCGTGTCAACAGACTGAAAATGTCCCTGACCCAGCAATACTATAGAGTAAGCAGTGTTTACTACCATTATTACACTGCCTGCCACTACATGGCATTGTTATATCAATGTATTGTATACCATAAGTAGTTGTATGTGTGTATGTTTGGATAGTCGCTTCAGTTATTTGAAAAATTGCAATCCTTTTACAGTCCGCTAGTCCAACAGTCAGTCAGTCACACAGTCAGTTAGCCAGCCATCTAACCAACCACCCAGCCCAACCAACCAGTCATGTTTTTCTCTGTTTCATACGTCCATCTATCCAGCCATCCATCCATCCGTCCGTCTAATTGTCTGACTGGTTGAAGCATTATGGTTTACTTGAATGCACATATAAATGCTTGTGTTCTTTCATTCTTTGTTTAGTTATTGTTGTTGTTGTTGCAACTGCTGCTATTGCTGATGTCATTGTTGCTGTTGTTGTTGTTGTTGTTATATTTTATAAGCAACCAACCAATATACCATAAAAGTTTTTCTCTTTTGCTATTTAGAATGTGTCTGCAGCATGTTTTTTCTTTCGTTTTTTGTTTTGCTCAACAAATAACACTTTTTCTGATGCCAACAAAGCCCAGTAGCAACAGCTCTTGGCTTTTAATTTTTTCTTTAAATAAGAATTTCACAAAAAAAAAAAATCGAAAAATGTGCTGCAACAACAAGAATATCCAACAACTATTTACACTTCTTTACATTATAATATTTATACAGATGGGTTGATAAAAATAGCATATTTAGTGTGTAGCAGTATAGCTTAAGGACATTGGTGTGATTTTGTATGCGTTGCTTTTGTAACTGGAGGCCTATTTATTTTGTAATTATATTTATCGTATGATTTTTTTTTAAATTTTGTAGAGAATAATTTTAGGATTATGGGAGGATTATCTATAAAATGATCATAAATGTTGAATTGGGTTATTTATGTAGAGATATTTAGTTATGTATGCATTCTTGAGCGTAGACTAGTTTATGAAGCTATGATTATAAAGGCAGAAGTTTAGGGCGATTCAGAAAACTGTTGACAACTAAAATAGCACAATCCAACTGCAATAAACTGTATAGTGCGATAACTAAAATAGCTCGATGTGGATCAAAGATCAGCAATGAGTACTCAAAGAGATGATTAGAATCGAATCATACTCATAATTTCTGATACTTATACGCATTCATACTTATTTTAATATCATGGAACCTCTACTCATATTCAAAGTTTGAAGTACTCATCATATTCATACTTAACAATGCGTATGATGTTGTTGAATTCGACTCTCCATAACTCTAATAACATAACATATACACAAATTACAAAATAAGTATGAATCGCGTACGAACACTTCAATACTCACTAGAAGGTTGTGTGCTTGCTTTGCTTGCTGTCTTCGACTTCGAGTCGCTCGAATCATTTATAAGTATTCTTCTAAAGTTATGAATCCAACTGAATAGGCTTATGAATCAAATATATTTCGAATGGTATGAGTTTGATGTCAACGTTATACTCATACTCATAGAAGTCGCCATAGTCTAGTAGGTAGTGTGTTGGCTTATTAGACGTAAGGCCAGGGTTCGAGCCCCAGGCCAGACATCAAAACAAAATACAAAAGGTATTTCTTCGGCGACTTCCTCTCAGCAGATTTCAGGCAAAAACTCTGAGAGTAAATAAAATTGCCATGAAAAGTGTCTCCGAAATCTGTCGTTCGAAGACGACTTTAAACTGTAGGTCCCACCACTCATGTATAAAATTAACACACACAACATAAGTGGTGTGAGAAACTAGGTCGTAATCCTGACTGAAGGTAATGACCAATTATGTATGTGTGTATGTATGGTTATACTCATACCCATTGTTCTCATACTTATAAATCAACGTTTTAGTGAGTACGAATTAATCCGAGTAGTTGAATTTCAATATTTTTGATTCACTTATATTCAAAACTTCATGAGTTCTTATGAGTAGCGCAAAAACGGTTCACTGCTGATCTCTGATGTGGAGATCAATACGAAAAGCATTCAGTTTCAATAAATACAAATACATTGGTAATGTCATAAGCCACTGTTTTGTTCTCAGTAAAATGATGGAGAAACTGGCGCCACCTTTAGGATAGTAGCGCCGAAAGATCACCAGTAGAAGAGGTCTTAAGGAAACAATTCTGTTAGTCGCCGATCACATTGTTAGACTCTGGATATTTCACTTGTTATTTCCATAAGTTTTGCTAACCAAAATGAACTTTAGCAGAGTAGCTTCGGACCTAACAAGGCCATCATTCACTAGGTATCCACAATATATATCCTGGAGATGCGCATTGAAAACCAAGTCGATACACACATCACGAAGAAAACAGTGTATCACAGAGTTGTATTTTGTGATTTCTATTGTGCTTAATTAGTTCGGCAATGTTAGTTTTGTTATTAGTTATTTGGGTAATACATCTTAAGCAGAACAACTAATATGGTTTACAAAGTTCATGTTCATTTAGTTACACCAATCGTTGTAAGTCCAAAAGTAGCTGAAGTAGCGAACAAATTAAATTGAATTTACATCGTCAAATTGAATATGATTACTTTAAATATTAAATTTGTCCATTGGTGCTTCGTTTATTATTTTATTTCAGTAAAGCGCTACATTTCCTGCATCTATATTGTATATTGACATCTTTTCATTCCTTTTAGAATCATAAGGCTGTCACAAAGCATAGATTCTGCTGTGTTCTGTCCAATGGGCAGTTAATAAGGGCACTGTCAGCCAATCGATTCCTTAGTTCTCGAAATTCTTTAAGCTTGTTCATGTTTAAACGTGACTCCCATCAATTTAAAAAAACTTTGGTATTCACTATCATGTCCAGCGGACTTAAATCTATCAGATCCTCCAAAGCCGCTGTATGACACGAGATAATTGCCCCTGTTATACTAATTCACGTTAGTCTTTGTACTTTCAACTGAACTGCATTTGAGTTGTTTTCGGATTTCTTCTATCTGCCCCGGCAAATGCTCCATAGGTTGGTAAAGGTTGGTATAATTTCTCTGTTGCATCCCTAAGATTCCTTACAATTTTTGTATACCCATACCCATTCCATTCTCCCTCCATGTTAATTCACTATCCAGTTTTATTCCTACATATTTGAGCTTCATTTTCTATGATATTATCTTACCCAAGAGTTAAATATTCGTCCATTTAGGAAGTTTTCTTCTTCTTGTAAGTGGTGCTGTTGTGGTCTTGCACGGATTTATTCCCACAATCCTGCTTAACCAATAACTGATATTCTGTAGTAGATATCGCCTTAGAACTTCAGGTATAAATAGCTCAATTGCCCTTTCTCTTTGTGTCATTAAAAGGTACTTCCTGATCGGTTTAGTAGAACTGAATCAGAGGATTTTATTTAAGCTTTGCGCATGAAATTAGATTGCATTAGATGGATGAAATGCTTATACTATAGAGATGTACGTTTTATCAACCCTTTCTTTACTACTGAAGTAAAGTCTTTACACCTTAAGATTCACTACACCAACTGGGCATCATATCAAACAATTTTCAGCTACAATAGAATACTAAGAGTTTCTCAATTGCTTCATGCAATAATGTAGGAATAAAAAATCTTTTATTTTTGCCTCTCTTTTATTTTATTATTAAATATTAAGGAATTTTTTTATTGTTGCTGCTAAATTTTCTCTCTTTTTAATCCATTTACTTGAGTTTTTATCCTCAAACGAAATAAAACATGAAAACAAAGTTATTCCTTTAGCAAGAGCCGCTTTACAGTGCCTTTTCCCTATAAACATTTGCTTCACAGCTAAAGTACATTGTTCTCAGATGCATTTCCATATGAATTTCCATATAAACACACCGCGCCACGATACAGACTTTGTATTTGTTGGCAACAACGTTATCACCATTGCATCCCGCTCCCTTACGACCAATACCGTCACTATTAGTGTAATACGCGTCTATAATAATACGCCGACAACGTTAACGTCATCACCACTGTCACCACTTTGATCCTCCTTTTGCCATACGCTAAAGAATTTCCAACAACATCATCAGCATCATCATCATCATCGTCAACACAGTCATCCTGCTTCCTCATCATTTTCAAAAACACAGAGAAAATCCTTTATTTTTTGTCTCCATTTCTGTTGCTGTTGCTGTTGCTGCTTTAAGCCAATTCAACGCGCGCGTAACCATTAAGTGAAAATAATAAAATAATAAAGAAAAAAAACAACGAAAAAAAGAACAAGAGGCGGATAGGGGGAAAGAGAGAGATAACAGTAATAAAACTATAAAACAAAAGACAATAAGAAGGAAATAAAAAAAATAAGAAAAAAAACTGACGCCAAACGAACTGAAAACAATACGTTTTGTCGTCATCGTCATCGTATGCCAGAGACTGTGGTGTTTGGTGTATGAGCAACTGATATTGTAAGTGTGAGCTAGTGTCACCCATACACATGTTATGCTAGGCATGAGTGTGTGTATATATGTGCGTAAAACCGGAAGAAGAAATTTTCCCTTTTATAGTTCTGCAACAAAAACAAGAAAAACTTAAAAGAGTACACTCAGACACTTTCCATTAGTAGTAGAACTGTGTTTGTAGTGACAGAGAGTGTAGAGTGTGCAGAGGATATTTGTTATCTTATTGAGCAAGCTCGGTATTTGTGTGTAAAACTTAAACTTGTTTTTGTTTTTTTATGTTTTTCATGTTTTGTTGTTGTAATTTCGTTTCCTAAGTAGGAGTCTTTGTATTCCTTTCATTTATCATTTTTTTTGTCATCAAATGACATTAGAAAAGGTCAAATAAATACAAAATAATGCCAAAAACTTAAAACAATAGCTCGGTATTCCCAAACTATATGATGTAACAAAAGGAAATCGAAAGAAATCTTCAATACTAACAAAGAGAACTTTGTATTCAGAGCCCTAAGAACTAAGGAAGTGATTGTTTCTGTCTTTTATCCTTTAAACGTTCGTCGTAGTCAATGTTTGAATTTTCATTGGTTAGATCTTTTACTTGGTGCCTTACGCAGGACCCAAATTTCTCAGCGGATAGTTACAGCACTAGGCTGTTACTAGGTGATTACAGTGGAGGTGGTATTTCAAATTGTATAGAGCAGGCCAAGGACCATTCTGGAGGCAAAATTGTAGCGAAGGTGAAAAATTTTAATTTATTTGCTACACATACTCATCCCTTTCAAAGGGGTTGAACGCCGTTATCAAGAAAAATTATGCCAGCCTGAAGATAAAGCATTGAATCACTTTTTCTAAGTTACTTCCTCTTACTTTATTGGCTATTACATAGTCAGAATTACATCCTAGCTTCTCACATGTTAATGTTGTATGTTTTAATTTTTTTTTCATGTTGCGGGGCCTACATTTTAAAGTCGACTCGGAACGACAGATTTTTGAGAAAATTTTCATGGCAATTTTATTTGCTTTTTGATTTTTTTATTTTTATTTGAGTTTTTGCCAAAAGACTTGAGGGGAAGTTCCTGCATAATAAAATATTTGCTTCTGTGGGAGTAGGCTATATTTACATGAATCTAACCAACAATGAGCTGTATGCGTTCCTCAACGACTCCCGTGGATCAACTTGGATGTTGGAAATCAAAGATCGTTCTGATCGTTGATTGAATATGCCTTATTCCATCCCTAGGAATTTATTTAGCTTAGCTTCGCAGTGACCAGCAAAAATGATGTCAATCTAGAAATCAAGTGTAACCTTATTCTTTAATTCGCAGAAGTTTGGAGATTGTTGCGAATCTGGACAGTGTTCGAGAGAATCTCTTCGGCTATTATTATTTGCTCATCTTAACCGCCCATGTGCTGTTTCTTCGACCACATAGACGTTGTTCAGCATATGAAACTCTAGCAATTACAATAGATTCGGCAGGTCATGTGATAGAAGAGGATCTTCTATCAAGAAAAGTATTAGCTGTAAAGATCAGTCCACATTAGCGTAGGAAGCAACTTTCTCTGTTTTCAAGACAGGAATTCTAAAAGGTCTTGTCATTGTTTGAAAAAAATTGTGGAGACGTCTTTAAGAGAGTGTTGAAGCAGGCAGACTGAGTTTGTAAAGCCAACTAATTAAGTAAGTAGTCTTTTTTGAATCCTTTCATATGAAGTCTGGCATAGAAAATTTGTTTATTCCATAATCTGGAGGTGAAGATCAGATGTCTGATAGTTCTGATCCATAAAATATTCTTGTATCGGAATACAAAATTTTATCCTTGTTTAACTTTTACAGTTAGAATAGGTGTAGTTAAACAGTTTGAGTTGTTAAACTGCTTGACTACAAACCTTAGCTAACCTTTTCCTATCCGGATTATGCCGAAAAAGTTTTCATTTTCCATCTAAGAGAAGCAATATGTTCTCAGATCGAACATTGAACATCTAAAGAATATCAAAGATCAACATCTCTTGAGAAAGAGTAGGATGTACAGAGTAAGGCTCTTACACCATCCTCCCTATACCATAAACAAATTCATTTTTATAGAGGACATTCTCCATAGGCCAAGATAAATGGCATTACTATCATGCTAAGAAATGCTACTTGTCGAGAAAAACTTGATTAATAAAGCAAAAACAGGAAAGAAACAGAAATATGAGGCAAATAGTTTGTGATAACTCTATGTTGTGAAAAGAAACGAAAAGGCAGTCAGTTTCCGACACCATCCATGTTCTGTGTTAATTTCTATCTATTAGTGGCGGAACCTACAACTTAACATCGACTCCACAGCAGCATCATCAAAAGAGGACCACAGACGTACACCTAATTCCATTCTTTACATGGAATATACTCCGTGTTTTTAGTTTCTGTATAGAAAAATTCGAAAAAAGGTTGAAGTTGAATTAACCAATCTTCCCTTCATACAAATTTGAAAATGCAACAATTGAAATTTTTGGTTGACTATCAAATCCAGATAAATGTCTTACGTTAATGAAAAAAAACCTCATTGCTTACTTGGGATCATCAAGCGAGTGCTAGTGCAGAAAAATAATATGTAGAGTACTAGCAACATATTCCACGTCTCGTTTATTGTGGTCAGTGGCCCACATTAGACTTTAAAGACTTAACGTTTTATCACACTATTCCTACAGGAATGCTAACTGACTTTTTAGAACCTAAATGCCGTTGTCAACAAGGAATTTTTTAATTTGGTAAACAAATACCTGCCGACGTAGGGCTCATATCATGCGAATCAGGATACATTACAACCCAGCGTATGTAATTTTGTAACGTGTGTATACATAAATTCGAATTTATAAACCAAAGACGCAAACCCACCCTTTTAGCAGAGCCACGTGTTGTCTCTAACAGAGTAACCTTTGTTAATAACAGAGCACGGTTAACTGTTTAACAGTGGCAATAGTGGATTATTCTACTACTTTGCAATTATTGCATACTATCGACATAATATATAATTCCCATTATGATCATTATTATTTGTGAACAAAAGTGTTGAAATGTAAAGGATAGTTGGTGCGGACGGAGGACGGAAATTTTCCTAACTCTCAAAATTATTCCGCCTACTCCACTACCACGATTCGGAATGGGACCCTCTGGACTACCATTTGCATATAGTCTGTGTGGCATACTATTTCTTATATGTTCCAAAATGGCCACTGATCTTTTAAACAATTTTCAAGCAAAAAAATTATTTTTCCAAAGCCAATTTTCTCAATACCCTATCACTTTATATGGGACTTTTTTGCTGATTATATTAAGAGGCCTTGGAACCTTCCTTTGAGCATGACTCATAGACCTAGTATTTGTCCTAAAATTACTTTCTAAACATGTGGGCTTGTTCAGATGGATACTGTTAAACAGTGCTCTGTTAAATGCAAATTTTGTTTTGTCAAGAGCAAATTTTGCTCTGCTAACTATAAATGTGGCGCTGCTTAAATTTATGGATTGCGTCTTGGATTTTTCAAATTCGAATTTATCTTCAGACACATAATTTTCTAATATTTTTAACATAGTGAAATTAACATTGCTTATTTTGCTGCTCGGAGTCTATTTACCTCTTCAAAAATAAAAAATCTTCTCCTCCTTCGCATAGTTTCAACATCTTAACATCCTCAACGTTTAACAATTTTAGCGAATGTTTTATTTCCTGTGTGCTGCAACGCAATGCATGCATAATGAATTCAAAACATTTTGAAAATTTTTTTTTATTCCTTAATTTCGCTTGTGATATTTTAATTGGAGTGTCATCATAATATTTTAATTTAGTTCGTAGTAGTTTTTTATTTTTGTATTCTAATTAAATGACAGAAGAGAGACTGAAGCACATTAGTTGCTGTCTGTCGAAATATTATTTAAAAATACTCAGGTTGTGCTTCCATTTTAGAAAATGTCATCATAATTTTCTACATGTTATTGGAAAACTGTATGAGAGAAACTATTTTTTTTCTCGTGTTGTTTTTTGGTACGTCCTTGATCTAAATTGAGTTTATTTTGTGAAAAATGTTCACCTTTCATGATGATGATGAATTTTAAATTTCATAAAAATGAAAAAACGAATAAAATTATGTATCTCTCTCTCTGGTCACAATTGTAAGTGCATGAGAGTTACTGCAATGCAGTTGCCCATATTGGGGAATAAATTGTTGGTTATTTTACGACTAAAATACGCACACATGTCGTATACCTTTTTTCCTCATTTTTCGGTTTTTTTTTGGACAGTGGGAAGTTCTCTTGGGCAAAAAATTTTATGTTTTATTTTAAAATAAATTTAATGTTTATAAAAATGAATGTTATTTTGATGGAGAGATTTATTAGATTTTCGCTGGAGTTTAGTTTTCGAATTAAAGTTATTTAAATAGGCCCGCAATAGATAAACAAATACATTTTAATATGAAAGTTCAGTTCATGAAAAACAAATGAACAAAACTATGCATTCTCTTCAAGAATTTTTCCTCGTACCTCGAAAATCTGTTGTCAGATGTAAAGCCTGTCGTCTGTTTTCTTTTACAATGATAGATTTTATTTGAGTAAACCATAAATGATGAACACTCACTACGAAGTGGCAGGAATATATAAGTAAATCTCCTTGTGCAATAATGGAATACAAAATATTTCTCGGGCGTAACACGCTTCTCTCTGTCTACGGATAATCTTTTATCGTGTTGGCTCACATACTAAAGCGTCCGCCAAATAACTTTTTTTTTGAAAATGCTTTAAAAAAAACTACTGAATATTTTCTCAAATTTCTTTTTTTATTTCAAAGTACAATCCTTCCGGTTAATAATGGAAAATAATTTCATTCAAATGGCTTCCTCGGCTGGCCATGCAGTAGCCTACACGATCGGTCCAATTTTTAAGCACATTATCGATTGTGTGCAGCTGTATTTCACCAATGGCTTTACGAATATTGTCCTTTTAAGCATCAATTGTCTCTGGCTTGTCGGCTTAACACTTATCTTTGACGGCACCCCACAAATAATAGTCCAGTGGTGTTAAATTGCAGCTCCGAGGTGGCTAAACGATATCAGCTCTGCGGCTGATAATGCGATCTTCAAAAACAGGACGCCAAACATCGAGTGTAGCTTCGGCTGTGTGGCACGTAACGTTGTCCTGTTGAAACCAAATGTTGCCAATATCCTCCTCTTCAATTTTTGTGAACAAAAATTCGTTCAACATGGCCCGATAACTATAGCCATTGACTGTAACGGCCACTCCTTGCTCATTTTCGAAGAAAAATGGCCCAATTATGCCTCTGAACCAAAATCCGCACCAAACAGTGACTCGTTTTGGGTGCGCCGGCTTTTCAATGTATGCGTGCGGGTTTTCTGTGCCCCAAATGCGACAATTTTGCTTGTTTACATACCCGCCAAGATCAAAATGAGCTTCATCTGAAAAGATGATTTTTTTTTTTGCCAAAATCGGCATCTTCTGTAAATCGACCGCAGGCCCACTTAGCGAAGCGAAAACGCATTGGATGGTCAATTGGCTTCAACTCATGAACCAATTGGACTTTATATGGCGTCATAGCAAGTCTTTATGCAAAATTCGTCTCAATGATGTCTCCGAAATGTTCAATTGTTGAGAACGACGGTGAATTGATGTTGATGGCGCTTCACGTAGACTTTTTGCCACAGCAGCAATATTTTCGGGTGTACGCACTGCTTTTGGCTTTTCACGCTTTGGTTTATCGATGAGGATGCCAGTTTCTTTCACTTTTTTCACAAGATAACAAACATACGGAGCTGACGGTGCTTCTCTTCTTCTAAAATCCGTACGCAATTTTCGCACACATTCTGCAACATTACCATGATTTTCAAACTAATGCCGCAATATTTCCCAGCGTTGTTCAAGCGTATATACAACCATATTCGTTCAGTGGAAGGATAAAACTAATTATCCGTCAAATCAGACATGAGCTATGTAAGTGTTGCCATTCACGAAATAAGCACTAGTTGAAAAAGAAAACGTTAGATGGCGGACCCGATGGATGACCTTTAAAATGAATTGAACAACCTGGTTATTTATACGAAGACTAAACCGATGCTTTTGCTGTGATCCCAAAAGACTGCTATACGATAAACTCATCTAAAACTATATTTATGGCGTTCTTTAGGAAAGTCAAGGGCAACTTCAAAAGTAGTATTCTTAACAGCGTAACGTTACTATTATCCAATGTAGCGTACTATCTGTGTGTTATGCTGTAATAGAAAGTTACCGTGAGTCCAACGAGCGATTTTCAGTCTTCCATTGGGCTTGGAATTCATCATAGTATAGCAGGCAGTGTGCTGACTTATTGAAAGAGAGGCCAAGATTCAACCACTGTCTCAGAAATCTCGAACAAAAAGAAATATGAAAATAAAATATTTCTGTAGTTTGGAGTCAACTTTAATGACTAAATGATAGGCAAATTAGCTTAGACCCATTACGTGGACTTACCAAAACCCACAGAAATTCAATCCTTCAGAATTGTGATCAGATGTATAGAAAGACAAACTAAACAAAAATAAATAAACAAGATAAATAGACAACAACAAAATATACACATTATACGGTAAACTGAAATTACACAAATAAATACGAAGGAATTAATGAGAAAGGAACAAAAGAAAGATCAGAGATTTAATAACAATGATTTTATGGAAAGATCAGACATAAATAGAGCCTCCAGTCAGTGATGAATACCCAGTCCTAAAAGGTTTTTCAGTGATGAGACATGAGGCTGATTAATGACCGTGAGTTATATTATATTTGCGCGTTAAGCACAGCGGGGCTGCCTTCCAAAATGTTAGTTGCTTTGTGTTTGAACAAAGTTTCGTATTTCAAAATGCCGCTGTACAAAATATATAAAGGGTGTTTTTTATAGAGGTATAGAACTTTAAGTTGCAATAAAACAACGATGGATTATTCGATTGACATGAACTTTATTTATCCGAAAGATAATCTTGTGGCATTACATTTTAAATATGATTTCTGGCATATGACCGCCACGGCTGACGCGGATGTAGTCCAATCTGGACGTCCAATTTTCGATGACTTTTTCCAACATTTGTGGCCGTATATCGGCAATAATACGGCGAATGTTGTCTTCCAAATGGTCAAGCGTTTGTGGCTTTACCGCATAGACCAATGACTTTACATATCCCCACAGAAAGTAGTATAGCGGTGTTAAATCACAAGATCTTGGAGGCCAATTCACAGGTCCAAAACGTGAAATTAGGCGGTCACCAAACGTGTCTTTCAATAAATCTATTGTGGCACGAGCTGTGTGACATGTTGCGCCGTCTTGTTGAAACCACATTTCCTGGACATCATGGTTATTCAATTCAGGAATGAAAAAGTTAGTAATCATGGCTCTATACCGATCACCATTGACTGTAACGTTCTGGCCACCATCGTTTTTGAAAAAGTACGGACCAATGATTCCACCAGCCCATAAAGCGCACCAAACAGTCAGTTTTTCTGGATGTAACGGTGTTTCCACATACACTTGAGGATTACCTTCACTCTAAATGCGGCAGTTTTGTTTGTTAACGTAGCCATTCAACCAGAAGTGCGCTTCATCGCTAAACAAAATTCGCTCTGATGGACGATTTTGTCGACGATAAAATGGACGTAGTGCGCGATACGTTTTCCGCACAGAACCATTATTTTCGAAATAAAATTGCACTATTTGCAAGCGTTGTTCAGGCGTGAGTCTATTCACGATGAATTGCCAAACCAAACTGAGAATAAATCACTCGACAGCTGTTAAATCGGTCGCCATCTTGAAAAGTAATGTCAACTTGAAGTTCTATACCTCTATAAAAAACACCCTATACAATGTATTCTATTTCTAAACGTCGTTTAACGCAGTCAAAAAGCAATCAGGCATCGGATTTATAGTTGATGTATTGTTTAGTTACTTTGCATACCTACATAGTTTATATACAGTAGTAGAACTGCATACAAACTTTGTATTTATACATTTTGGAAAGCAGCCTAGTATTTATAGGTATTCTTGAAGATACCTAAAAAGTTATAATTTTTTTTGTCAATATTCTGCGTTTAATGTTGCACGTAAAGAAAGCCGATGTTAAGAGGAATGGTGATAGTTGAGTTTATATAGACAATCGAATAGGCAATCAATAACTCAATAATTATATAAATTGAGAAGGATACCTACATTCTTATTACTCATCAAGTCACGCTTTTCTGTTACACGTTTGCCAATAACGTTTCTGTGATACTTTTTTATTTTTGCATTTCACAATAATTCTGACGTTGTGTTAAGAATAATATTTATTCACCATGATTATCTTTATTTTTATTATAAATTTGATTAAAATTAGATTATTTTTTACAAAAAACAAAAACAATTATTTTTCCATTCTAAAATAACGCAATTGTAAGCAATTTATTGCAAAACACCACAGAATAATGACGTCTTTGTCTTTCCATACGCCTTAGAAACAACAAGAATAACAACAACCAAAAAAATTTCATACATAACTGTTAAAAGCAGACATGTTTTGTTATTAAAACGCACGACAGGATCTCATAAAAATTAGTGACAGAGAACAAGATATTGTGAGTGTACATACATACATGCTCGTATAAGGAAACCAGAGCTTTAGTACTCAAAAAGAAACAACTTGTGTAAGACGTGTGCTAATTGTATCCGAGTTTAGTGGAATATGGTATGCAAAATAGTAGGCCTCTATACTCTATCTATACAATGTGTTTCAATGTATTTTAAAGTGTAAGTATGTGTATGGGTCTTGTGTGTGTGTAGAGATTAGATTGAAGTGACTAGAAAATATACGCAACTCACGCAATTATTGTTCGTTGTCGTTTAAAGTCACGTTACGTTGTTAGACAGCTAAGGGTAATTGTATTTGTAGACACACATACATACACACTCTTTTCTTTAATATGGCTTTTACCTTGTAAAACCTTATATGTGGTTCACTCGTGCGAATATGCTCCAGTTTTATAGACTTCTTTATGACACCGAAATAGTTTATGTGTGCGTGTTTGTATATACGAGAGCTGTAGTGAGTTTAAAAAATATGGCTGTTTGGTTCAATAATTTCCTTAACCATCCTCGTACTTTTAGTGAATACCATTTAATAACAAGAGAGAGGAATGTAAGGAGGAAAAGAAAACATTTTTTTTTAACTTTTAGTTACAAACTCCGTGCTTAACTTGCAACATGACTGACTGCCACTGCATGCTTTGGCTTTATTGATGTAATCGATGAACAATAAAAATTTAGCAATTGCTTGTCAATTCATTTATTGGCCTTGTTCAATGCTTATAAACTTAAAATGAATTGGCCTTGTTTAATGCTTACCAATCCCATCAATTGTAAAGCGTATGTTTGTTTACAAGAAAATTGAAATTTTGTTTATTAAAGCGAAACAAAAAGTAAAAATAAATGGAAATTGATTCAAATTGTCAACAGTTTTGGAGGCCTATTTCAATATATTAAAAGCGTTTGATATTGATAAACATTGTTAAGCTAAGTTCGTTTAATTTTCTGTGTACAGTGGTTCAATGCTACACGGTGCTTAGCTACTTTCTGTTATCGAAAAATTTGATTCAAAGAATTTACTTCAAATTATGTACCTATCAGTTGTATATACCAGTTGCTAAGATGCTAATCTTCTCTTCAAGTGCGCCTGCTCGCTGTGTGAGTGTAATCTTCGAGCAGTTTTGTTCCATTTAGCAAGAATCCTTAAATCATTTTCATCTTATACGGTTTGCTGCCGTTATTTTTGTGGCTTTCCATGTGCGGCTGAACTGGCCTTTTGGAAACTAGAGCCTCTAGGTGTTCTTAGGTCGATATTTGCTTCTTGAATTTTATTCTATCAATACTTCTTCTCAGCAGATTTCTAACAAAAACTCGGACAGTAAATAAAATTTCCATGAAATGTTTCTCAAAAACCTGTCATTCGGAATTGATTTTAAACTGTAGGTCCTGCCACTCATGTTTAAAATTAACATACACAGCATAAATGGTGCGCGAAGGTAGGTTCAAATCCTGACTGAAAGGTTATAATGACCGCTTATGTATGAATATGAGGCGGTAAGGCCTACTCTTGATAGTATAGCTGATTGGTAAAGTTCAAGAAATCCATGTTACTGTTTGACTGTTGAGAGATTTCTAGTATTTCTACTAGCCTGGTTTCACACCTTTATAACAGACTCGACTTCAACCTCATGTTGAATATTTTATATTTGATTCATCCTGATATTTGTGAGACTTCATCATATTATTTATAAACTTTTAAATGTCACACTTTAGCTTTTTTAATCTCGGCATTTGTATCTGTTTAGGCAGTGATCTTAATTGTCACTACTCTGTCTCGGTACCACATATTCGAGAATAATGCCCTGTATGCTAACATTGACCTTTATCATGGCTTTTTTAACATTTTTCAAGTTTAACGATTAATTTTCCAGATCTGCTAGATTGCCTAGTATGCTGGAGATCTTGCGCGAGAGTAGGTCGTAAACTCTCAAGTGGCATAAGTAAGGAGATCAGTGAGATGATCAGATGAAGCGAGAAAAAGGGACTTGATCCTGAAAGTAGAGTATTCTTGCTAGCATGTGTCGTTCTCGCAGGGCACATCTGTTTGAGGTTGATTGGCCAGTGACATTGACACTGCATTACCGACAGAACTCGCTCTTTAGCTGAACTATCCCTATGTGGACCTCCCTAGCTGCAGAGGTATTTTCTGCCATTTATGATATAAAAAAAGATTCAAATCTAATGCTCACAAACACTGCTCTCTCTGCCTTCTACCCATAAACTATTTTCCTACTTCCAACACAATGCACTGCATTAGTGGGGGCCATCCCCTGAGTGCTGGTCTTATAAAAAAAACGAGACTCCATGTAATTTTTTTTCTCTGGACAGACTTGGCTTATACTTATACTATAGAACACTATGGGGAAGAATTGGGGTGATGTAAATCATACTTGTTTTATGCCAGCTTTGATACGATGTCATTCTAGACAATGTTCTCTTTCTAAAGATAATTTGAATTACTTTCTGCAATAACTACCTTCTCCTCAATGCTTTCTGTGTAGCAATATTTCTGATAATAATGAAGACTTCCTTGAAATCGATAAATGGCATAGAAAATTTGCAGTCTATCAGTGACTATAGTTTGTAAATATTGTGTTAGATTCTAAAATTTCATTATAAACCCCTTCGCCTAGCTAAACCCCATAACCCGTTAGAAAAATCTCTTAAATTTCTATAAATGTGTGTCGACATTGGTTTCGTTTAGATGTGTGTGTGTGTTTCCGTTCTACAACGTTGTTTATTTTCAAATCCCTAATCTTGACTGCATTCTCACATTCTTGTTAATACACAAGTCGTCTCTATTACCCCCATCTAGTGTTCTATTTAATCCTGTCTACTCATATGTACTCATACACTTGTACTGCCTCTGGTCATGAGTAAATTTTTAGTGCAACTAGAAACCGAATATTCTTCCTTAACCACTTTAATGTTTTTTCCCTTTTTTTTTTCTCTAGACTTGCGGCCCAAGTAATGTGGTATAGATATGGAAGTGTTGGTTTACAGTACACATATTTACATACATACATATACCAGCATATACATATATATGTTTTTTTTTTGTTTTTTTTGTTGGTACTCATAATTCATGTTTCATAAAAAGAAAAAAATAAGTAACTCTAGAGTACCATGAAATTTTACAATGTTGCTGTTGTTGTTCTCTTTCTCGTAAATTTCTTTTTGTTTTATACACCCTACACCCATTCTTTGCAGCCCAGTTTGGAAGTACCTAAATAGGGAAATAGGCTTAAGTTAAGCAAAAACTATGTCTGAGAATTGTGGTAAAAGATGGTATACAATAGGAAAGATTAGGTTAGGTTTACTTGCAGCCGCCTCAATGGATATGGCTTCCTTGGGGTCTATAAGGTTCTGTTGTGACACCAATAATAACAATTCCATTTAATGGAAATTCACCGAAATATGATTTGTGAACTTTGGATGCCAATAAAAGAAATTTTAGCAACATTTTAAAGGCTCAAGTGGACTATGAATTTAAATTAGAATTGAAGATTGCAAGAAGATAATCTACAAGAATACAATATTTACAATATTTCCCTGAAATGATTTTTAAAAATATTGTTACGTTTTTACCTTTTTAAAAACGTTTAAAATACGAGTTCGTTGATTGCAAACAAAATAAAAATAAATTTGTGTTTAGTTTCAATTAAAGTCTTTATGAACACCACTACTTTTGTGTGCCACCGTATATAACTTGACGGTACAACAACAATATGTTTATTCGCTATCCTTCTCTGCGTAAGCAACAACACTTGTTCGTTAGATCTGTATAGCGGAGATCTTCACACCACGACTGTTTTCTTCACACGCGTCTTCACACAAGACTGACTGAATTCTTACTGCCTATTGTCCGCTTTGTCTTGCATTTTTATATGCCCATGAAACAGTCTGATGAAGGCGCTGGAAGTAGAATGTTCTTGTCTTCGCATGTATTTTGTTCACATTGCTTGTTGTTGAGTTCGCTTACATTGCGTTTCGTTATCTATCCCCATCTCTTTCTTACTCATGGTCTTTGTTTTTATAGCTTTTGCTTATTGTTTTGAAGTCGCCGTGGTGTAGTAGGTAGTGTGTTGGCTTACTATTCGTAAAGCCCGGGTTCGTATCCCAGGTCAGACATCAAAACTGAAATATGAAAAAAAAAAAAATATTTCTTCGGCGACTTCCTCTCAGCAGATTTCTGGCAAAAACTCTGAGAGTAAATAAACCTGCCATGAAAAGTTTCTCAAAATTCTGTCGTTCGGAGTCGACGTTAAACTGTAGGTCCCGCCACTCACGTATAAAATTAACGCACACAACATGAGTAGTGTGAGAAGCTAAGCCGTAATCCTGACTGAAGGGTTGTAATGGCCAATTATGTATGCTTATTGTTTTAATGCGAAATGATATTACACCGTTTCCATTTTCGTAACAAAATATTGGCAGACATTAATTTATTTGCCAGAAACATAAATATTTCATTCACTTTCAGAAATTGTTGTTGTTTGTTAAATTTTCAAGAGCGAAGCCTTTAAAAATCTAGTGGGTAGCAGAGATCAGCAATGAATCGTTTTTTCGCTACTCATAAGCACTCATGAAATTTTGAATATCAGTGAGTCAACAATATTGAAATTTAGCTACTCGGATTAATTCCTACTCACTACAATGTTGGTTTATAAGTACAGGTTGCAATGAGTATGCGTACAATGTTGACATCAAACTCATACCATACGAAATATGTTCGATTCATACAGCCTACTCATTTAGATTCATAACTTTAGAAAAATACTTATAATACTTAAAAATGATTCGAGTGACTCGAATCATACATCAAAATTTATAGTCTCAGTTGTTGCAAAAAAAAAAAAAAAAAAAAAAAAAAAAAAAACGGACTCATAAGCAAAAAGACAGAGCAGCAAGCAGACCAAACGTACAACCTTCTATTGAGTATTCTAGTGTTCGTATGTGAATCATACTTATTTTGTGCTTCGTGTATATGTTGAGTTATGTAGAGTCGAAATCAACAACATAATACGTGTTGTTAAGTATGAATATGATGAGTACTTCGAACTTTGAATATGAGTAGAGGTTCCATGATATTGAAATAAGTATGAATGCGTATAAGTATCAGAAATTATGAGTATGATTCGATTCTACTCATCTTTTTGAATAATCATTGCTGACCTCTGGTTGGTAGTATGGTAGCCTTCAAAACGAGAGTTCCGACATTTTAAAGGCGCAAGTGGACTATGAAATCAAATTAGAATTGAAGATGGCAAGAAGATAATCGACAAGAAGTTCTTCAAGTCCAGGGAAGATTACTATCGGGTTCCTCCATCAGAATTAATATTCTTTCGACCTTTGTGGATCGTATAGAGCAGAATAAAAAAATCCACTTTGAAGCAGATGTAAGGGAAAAAGATTTTTTGTGAAGGGGTACGTATTTCAGTCCTCACCTCCAAATATTTGGGTAATCATTCTTAAGATTGTACATGAGCTAAAGGCTTGGAGTTTTCAATAGGCAATGGTAGCTCGGGCTACTCAATGTGGACGATTTGCTGCAAGATTTACTCTCGGCTTTCTAAGCGGCTACGTACTATACCCCAACATCGTTCGATACACTTCCATCCAGTTGCCAACGCCGGGTTTATAATTCAAGTATTACTTCGGGCGGTTGAGATTCAGCGGGAAGTGCTTTACAGTATTTTCTTTCTGCCTGAACACATTCTTTGCGAAGATACACAACGCTTTCCAATTTTGGCTTGACGTTAACATCAGGTTATCCATATTATTGGGTCTTAACTCTTCAGGTATCTTCGCTAGTTTTCGTGGATATATACTGTTTCGTATATATATGAATGCGTATAAGCATCAGAAATTATGAGTATGATTCGATTCTACTGATTTCTTTTAAATACTCATTGCTGACCTCTGGTTGGTAGTATGATAGCCTTCAAGAAGAGAGTTCCGACTTCTGAAAAAATATTTTTCAGCTTGTAGTGAGTGGCAGTCAATTTTCAATTTTTTTTAAGTGTACAGCATCAAATAGTCAGGTTTGAACGTTTCTAATTCCCTTACTTGTTATAGTTTTCCATGGGTTTTTTGTTTCTTCGTTTTATAAAACGTAAGAGAAATTCTTTCTCTTTTTTAAAATATTGTATATTTTGTTATTGTTGTTGTTGCTGTTGTTACCAAAACAACAATGCAATATTACAATATGATTGTTTCATTTTTTATTTTTTCATTTTCTTGGTTAAAAAAGGCACGTATTTCACTGTGTGTGTATAATTTTTCTGGTTTTTGCTTTTAAAAAATGAATTTTTTTTATAAATAAAAATAAATTTTTGTTCTTATAAAAATAGAAAGAAAACGAAATAAAAACCAAGAGCCAAGTATGGTGAAATATTTTTTTTTATAATTTTTTTTTGTTCATTTTTCTTATCAGGAGTACAGCAGTAATAATAATAATTTTAAGAATAAGAACAAGAAAAAGAAAAAGTAACACTGAAGTATACATAGTTATAAAACATTAAGAACGAAATGTGAATGAATGAAGGATGGTTGGAATGAATGAATGAATGACATGGAAATGTACATTTTGTCTAGAGTCAAAGAAAGAAGAAGAAAAGTATTGAAATATTTTCTTTGCCTTTTTTTTTGGCATTCATTTACTTTTAAAGCGTAGATGGCTGGTGGCTGAGAATTTCCTTTTGAACTTATTTTCAAAAATACAGTAAAATGAGTTAAGTTCTCAAAATATCCAATGTTATCATATTGTTACGTTTTTACCTTTTTAAAGATGTTTAAAATAAAAGCTCGTAGATTGCAAATAAAATAAAAGTAAGGTTGTGTTTAGTTTTAATTAAAATTCTTTATTATTCGCGCAATTCTAAGTGCTACTGTTCACAATTTTATGTAAACAACAACAATTGCTTTGTTTGTTATTCCTCTGTTTACAACCTTTGCATAAACAATAACAATTACTAGTCAAATATTCCACAGATCTTTGTAACGGAGATCTTGAAACCACGATTTCTCTCTTCAAAAGCACAGCGTCTTCACACAAGACTGACTGAACTTCACTAACTCTCTCGCCTGCTTTGCCTTGCCTTATATATGGCAGAGAAAGCAGTCTGATGAATGTTCTTAAAGGCGAACGTTCATGACTTCGTCTTCTCGAAACTTCATTGTTTACATCTATTATTGTAGTGTTGTTGGTATACTTTTGTTTACTTATTTAAAATTTTTCTTACGCTGGTGTTTGTTGTTGTATTTTTGTTTACTTGTTTACCATTTTTTTATGCTGTTTGTTGTTGTATTTTTGTTTACTTGTTTATAATTTTAATCTTAAGCGATGTAAAAGCAAAATACCAGTATCTAGGTTCTTTATTTTCGTAACAATATAATACTTGAAATTCACCATACATGATATCTACACTCAGTGCTCTCCCGACACCTCTTGCTGTTTTTGTGGTTTTGAAATCACTTTAGCTTTTTTACCATGATAAGATATTTTTATGATTATTTCAGATTTGTAATGGCAATCATGTCTAAAAAGTTGCAGCAATAATAATGAAGAAAAAGAAAAAGAATAAAAAATAATAATTGTGTGGAAGCCATCATGTATTGTATTAGACTAATAATAATGGACGGGATTTTATTTCTAAAGACATCTCTAAAATAAAAGATTAGAATATTTAAGAACTTATAACAATGCCACAAAGTTAAAAGCAAATTCTCACGATAGCATATAAATAGACAGCCTAAGGATAGTAATACAGGCAACATTTTTAATTTCATTCTTAAACTCTGAATCTGCTTCAGTGTGAATGTCAACACAAATAACTTGGATGGCTATAAGGGTAAAATGCTTAGGGCTATTCCCCAATACATCTTTGTAACCGAGTGTGCTACGAGAGGCAATTTGAGGATGAAAATCGTATTAGCGCTGGAACTATGGTATTTTTTATCACACAACCATTCTACGAAACAATTCACAGTTGTTTTTTCGATCACAGACAGTTTGAATCTCTGACTGTTTTTGGATTAAAATTCGGTGTGATGTTCCCTTATCGCAGGGAATGTCTTACAGGTTGCACTTCCATTGATCCTGGGGTTTGAAGTGGTTTCCAAGGGGTCAGAAACCAAGCACGATAGAACTTTTGTATAAAATACTGTGTCCCTGTGCAATTGGTCAATTGTTTTCTTAGCTAAGATTCAGATAATTTCGGTTTGCACTGGGATAAATCTGCAGAATGGTATCAGAGTCGATATATGGGCTCTATTTTCTGGATATCTCAGAATGCACTTTGTGTACTAGCTTCGTGTTTATTGAATATCGCTGTTGGTTGAGAAGTACCTTGATTGTGTTCAACAACTCAATGTGTAAAGTGGAGCTTTAGGGGTTTTCGAATCGCTGGCACTGACGAGAGAAGAGTCAGCAGGAGATTTCATTACCCCAAAGTCTTTTTATGGGATTAGCTTGATAAATGTCAAGCCAAGGGTGCAATGATGGGAACACTTTCTCGGGATAGCATATTGGAAGGGCGATCGAAGAAAGAGCAAACGATTGGACTTTTTTCCTTTGGAGAAGGGTTGTATAAATTATGGAAGGCAAACATTGATAGGATAGTAAGTATGCTTTCTATCAGTACACTTCCTTCCGAAATATTATCACAATAATTAATTTCTACAGGATGACATGAAGAGCCGGCTCTGTTTGCAAGATGATGGATTCATAGGACACATTTTGTGTTATCTCGGTATCAAGCGGCATCAATTGAATCCGGCGAAAGCATCTGTCATTATAGGAAATTTGCTCGCCTTTATTGAGACAACGGAGAGGTACTCTTAGAAACAATGTTGCTAGACTCTGCTGGACACGCATGGAAGGGGAGCGACTCACTTCCGTCTTTAAATCGCATGGCCATCTATTCCTACAATAGCGATTATTACGGGCTACTTTGCATTTGGTAGCGCTGCCGAAAAACTCTGCATTCCGGCAAACAATTTCTGCAGGAGCTGTGGCTCTGAGGGCTGCCTTTCAGCTCATGTGGTAGTACCCTGCTCTTGTCAAAAAGGACGTATATTTTTGAACTCTCACTTCTCACATACTTAATCGAGCTCGCCGATATACATACGTATAGAGTGCTACAATAGCAAGAATTATTTTAGAATCGGGTTGGTTTCCTTTAGGGAAGTTTTGATTAAGTGGAGCCTCTTTATTTAAGGGTGTCCGCTACTTTATCTAAGCTAACACTTAGAAAATACTTTGTAAACTGCCTTTTTCACTTGGCGAACAATTCAGAGGCTTTTGTGTCCGTAGATAATTTTGGTTTAGTGGGCAACATATGCTATAGTAATTGCTATGATAATTATGTACGAATGTGATAATTACAAACACTTTTGTGGACGGAAAATAATATCAAGAAGTCAATGATGATTAAATTGATTAATTTAATGTCTAAACTAAACCTATACCTTGCCAATAAGAAATATGATTTTTTGCCTGATAAAACACGTGAATAAACTGTGACAGATTTAAATGTTCGAATACTATGGCAATGATGGTGATCCATACCAGAGCCTAGTAAGAAAACTAGTATTACATAACATACATACAGAATTGGTCATTACAACCCTTCAGTCAGGATTACTACCTAGTTTCTCACACCACTTATATTGTGTGTGTTAATTTTATACATGAGTGGTGGGACATACAGTTTAAAATCGACTCCGAACGACAGATTTTTTTGCCAGAAATCTGCTGAGAGAAAGTCCCCGAAGAAATACTTTTTGTATTTTGTTTTGATGTCTGGCCTGGGGCTCGAACCCTGGCTTTACGTCCGATAAGCCAACACACTACCTACTAGACTACGGCGACTTCCAATCTAGAAGAAAACTAGTATTGTGGAATTGAATTTAAAGCGCTTTAGCTGATACTGAATAAAACGTTTAAAATTTTGTTTTTGATTACTTATGCATCAGAAAGATAACAATCAAGTCGAGATTACAACCCAAAAAGTGGAAGGGCACTAGCCTGCAAACAATGCTTCGATGGGCATTAATTGGCAATATACTCGTATTTCGGCAAGGAAAAGCAAAGTTTATACACAACTTTCACGGACTATATAAAGGCCCTAAAGAGCATTACTAAAGCAATTTCCTATCCCAACAGGAGCCCATATTTTTTTTTACTTTCCAATGTTAATTATGTCATCCCGATAGCATTACCATATTTTTTATTAAGAAAATATATGAAAAGTGATGTCAAAATATATGGATTTTTAATAAAACTCAAACAAAAGATATGTTCCTGAGTATGAAAGGGGGGAAAAAGAATGAATATATTTTAAGAGCCTTTATGGTTTATTTAGGAAATCATAAATTTTCATTTGTATTGTAATTTATTTGAATTATAATTCAATTCATTGTTGTTAATAAAGCTGTTGAAAGCAAGAAGGAAAAAAAAATAATTATGGATCACTATCTGTACATTTAATGTACTCTCCTATTCAGTATTTCAGTATTTCATACATTCATTCGTTCATTCAGTCATCCTATGGTTAATTCATTCGTTATTATGCTTGACTTTTATTCACAATAAAATAGTGGCATAACCACAACCAATGGCAGCGTGAAGAAAATAGTTGTAATTCAACAGTGTGAGTGCTGCTAACGTACGTATAGGTTTTACGCATAATAGTTCAGAGTAGTGGAGAGTAAATGGATATCTTTTTATTTCGACCTCCTCTTTTTTCGTTTTGTTTTTGTTTTCTTTATTCATTCGTTACCGTTACATATTGCAAATGTAGCGCTCATTAAAATTAATGACATGTCTTGCCATTTTATGGTTTTTCTTCTCTCTTCTTCTTTTTTTTGTGTGAATGTGTGAAAGCGTGTGTGTTTCTGTGTAGTTTTTTTTATTACTTCGTACACATATTATACATGCATGTGTGTTGAAACTACAATATTGAAGGATACGCACGCACACATAAGCAGATAAATATTTAACCAACAACAAAAAGAAAAGAAATGTAAATGCGAGCGTAAGCATGTGAATGTGTGTGTGTGTGTGTGTTTAAGCAACACAAAAACAAGATCACAAATATTTGTTGAAACTATCTTTTTACAGAAAAAACGTTGCAAGTCAAAGAAAATTTTGTTGTAATTAAAAAAATAAGCAAAAGGAAAACAGATGTTGCATGACTTGCTAAAGCCATAAGCAAGCAACAAAAAAATGAATGAAAAACCATCCAATAATTTTGTCTGTCATTCAGTAATTCTTTCATATATGTATTTATACTTTCTCTCTCTGTCTCTCTATCTCTCTCTTTATCATCCATGCACATACACATTTTGTTAAGCAGGTGATTAAAAATTTAATTTTAACCGAAATCTTTGTTGACAGTTTCTTCGTTTTTTCGTCCTTTTTTTTGTGTTTTTGTTTCTCATTTTTCATTGCTTATAGTTGGTATTGACATGAAGGGTTTGAAAAATTCTTTTCAATAACGTTGAGCAACAAAAATTAATAAAAAAAAAGAAAGAAAAAAATAAGAGAAAATATGTTCAATGCTAGGGACAGAAAAGAAAGAAAGAAAGAAAGAAAGAAATAAAGAAAGAAAGGCAACGATTTTAATGTCATGCATGAGATTCATTAATTCACCAGTTGATTGTTTTTTAAAGGATGATCAAATAAAAGCAAAGGCATCAGAGAAGATTATTTGAATTGTATCATGAAATCCATGTAGCTTTATGGCTTCGGAAGTTTCTTACAATTTCAATTCAATTTCTTGTAAAATTCAATATTAAATCCAATATTAGAAAGAGAACCAAGTATTCATAGAATAATATCAGTGTACTATACTGTAAAGTGCCTTTAAGGATTATCTTTTTTGATGCCTTTGGATTTTTTATTTCAAGGAGCACTAAACATATTACAGGCAAATGGTCTTCATTAAATTATTCCTTAAAAACGTTATTAAGACAGATAAGCAGAGATAGAAGCAAAATGTATTGCAAATATGAACTTTATCTCATTCAACGACGATCTCAAATAGAAAATAAGATAAAAGAGAAAAGCATTGCATTAAAGGCATAGTTATAGAAGCTACAATTAAATACCAAGTATTGTACACATAAACTAATGTATGTATTATGCAAGGATGGGGGTTAAAAAACCATGATTATTTGAACGAATCATAGGTTTTTTTTAATAAAAAAATCAATTTATTTAATACTACAACACAGTGTCTTTTTTGCAACCTTCGAAAAATTAATATTGTCGAGGATAGAGAAATAGTGTGCTTGTGAAGTCATTCTACCATTGAAATTAAATCTCTTTCTTTAGGTTGGGAGCTATGAAATAATCATGTGGATGCAAATACATAGTATAGGACAGATACGAAAGTAAACGTTAGCTTAGGTTGAATTTACAGCCGTCTCAAAGAACGTAGTATACTTTGGTCCAGCTCATACATACATAATTGGTCATTACAACCCTTCAGTCAGGATTACGACCTAGTTCCTCACACCACTTATGTTGTGTGTGTTAATTTTATACATGAGTGGCGGGACCTACAGTTTAAAGTCGACTCCGAACGACAGATTATTGGAGAAACTTTTCATGGCAATTTTATTTACTCTCAGAGTTTTTGCTAGAAATTTGCTGAGAGGAAGTCGCCGAAGAAATACTTTTTGTATTTTGTTTTGATGTCTGGCCTGGGGTTTGAACTCTGGCTTTACGTCTAATAAGCCAACACACTACCTACTAGACTACGAGAACTACGGGACTTTGGTCCTGTTGTAATACCTTTATCACACCATTACTCCATACAGCTCTCGCTCCTCGTTAGTAGTTTTCAGTCATCTCAAAAGTTCAATGAAGCTGTTGATATTGTTGCGTTTTTATCTTTTATTAACGTTTAAAATATGAGCTCGTAGATTGCAAATAAAACTAAAATAATTTTGCGTTTAGTTTTAATTAAAAGTCTTTATTATTCGCACAATTCTGTGTAGCACTGTTTACAACTTGATGTAAGCTTTTCTTTGTTATTCCTCTGTTTATACCCTTTGCATAAACAATAACAATTACTGGACAATTATTCGACAGATCTTTGTAACGGAGATCTTTAAACCACGATTACTCTTTTCAAACACTCTGTGTCTTCACACAAGATTGACTGAACTTCACTGGTTCACTCGCCTGCTTTGCCTTGCCTTTTATATTGCAATGCACGCCGTAGTCTAGTAGTTAGTGTGTTGGCTTCTTACACGTAAAGCCAGGCTTCAAATCCCAGGCCAGACATCAAAACGAAATACAAAAAGTATTTCCCCGCGCGACTTCCTCTCAGCAGATTTCTGGCAAAAACTCTGAGGGTAAATAAAAATTGCCATGAAAGGATTCTCAAAAATCTGTCGTTCAGAGTCGACTTTAAACTGTAGGTCCCACCACTCATGTATAAAAAAATTAACACACACAACAGAAATGGTGTGAGAAACTAGGTCGTAATCCTGATTGAAAGGTTGTAATGACCAATTATGTATGTATGTAATGTTCTTGAAGGCGAATGTTCATGGCTTCGCCTTCTCGAAATCTCTGTAAATATGTTTACATTTACGTTGTTTCATTGTTATTGTTCTTGTATTTTGTTTACATTTATTCTTGTGTTGCTTGTTGTTGTAGTTTTGTTAACTTGTTTGCCATTTTTTTAATGCTGGTGTTTGTTATTGTATTTTTTTGTCTATAATTTTAATTTTAAACGATGTAAAAGCAAAACACCAGTATCTAGATTCTTCATTTTCGTAACAATATTATGTAAATCATCTAAACCTATAATACTGCGTCTCAAGAGACGATATTAGGCGGCGAAAATATTCTGTAGTTTCCTTTTATTGCTCAACACTACAATTTCTGCAGAAGTCATTGTGAAGTATTTCTAGTTTCCGGGGATGGGCACGGGAAGCTGGTTGCCTGTTAAAACTACTATAGCCTCAGTCCAGGTTTAACATACGAATACATACATAGATACTATTCTTGGTTTTTCTTTATCTGTCCTCTGACAGTACTCATAGTGTGTGTGTTAATTTATTCTATAAGAGTTGAAACCTATAATTTAACGTCGATTCCAAACAATAAATTTTGAGAAGTTCTTTCGTATTTGTTAGTTACTCTCAAGCCCACTGGCAGAAATATTTCTTTTTTTAAAATGTCAGAACTGAGTTTAAAACTCGAAGCTTACGGTTAGTAAGCCAACACACTATTCACTGGAACATGTTTCTGGTGGGGCAATATTTCTTTGACTAATTCAGTGATTTCAGTCAAGAAAACTCTACATCGGTGCATTCATGCGTTATTGTGGTCCAATAGAACTGTTTTCATTGCCAAATCAGACATTGTTTTCAAATCCTTATTGAATTGACCTAATAAGTCATCATAAAGACCAATCATCATCGATATTTTTACCCACTTTAAGATAGTCAATGTGGATGATGAAGGGTGCAACCTACGATACGATTGTTATTGTTAACCCACCTCAGTCTTCCTTAGCACCCATTTAATCCGAGAAACCGACTGTTTTCACTGCATTTTGATGTCTGGCATATTTTTGAGACATATAGAACGCCTATGGCTTCCACAATCTCCCGCTTTTTCAGTGTCCAGTAGGCAAACAACATATCCTGAATTGCTTATTTGTTACGGTTTTTAGAGAGCGTAAGTAGGCAGCGTCTTTTGTGTTTATACGTTCACAACGAAATTCAGAGTTTCATTATTTTTACAATTGAAGTTATTCAGCAGGTCGACAGAGTTTTCTTAGCATATATCAAGCTTAGAACTGAAGGTATTAAATGAAAAAAAAAAAAATTTCTGAGCATACGAAGAGTACTTTTTTCCATTTTCTCCTCAAGTTATGAGATAGCAGGCCTGCCATTCTTCTGTTTGCAGCAGTGGTGTAGAGTACGAAAAACTTGATTAATGAAACTGAAGCAAAGCAAATAAACAATAAGAAGAATGAGAAAGTCCTTGTTATGTGACAGCCCTATATTCTTCAAAAATAAATTCAATATTTCTATGATAAGAAACTGAGCATAAACGCGTATGAATTTTGTTCTTTTCAGTCATTAATCGAAACATTCTTGCATACGATAAATCTTATGTGTCCTGCTTTTGTGATTAATGTTATGCCTTAACTTGAAGTTTTTTTTTCCTTTTTTGACTTAAAAATTAATTTAAATAATCGAATGGTGGTTACATTTATGACAAAAGCTCTAGCATAGCATAGAAAACATGTGACATTTTAAAAAACTAAGCACGACACATAAGAGAACAGAGGCAATTTATTTTGGTATTAAGAAACTCCATACCAATTTTTTTTTTTAAATGCCACACTATTAAAAGGCCAAGAAAAAAATGATATTTTTTAATCAAAATGGTTCAACATTATCTTTATGGTTAACAAACAGGTCATTAAACATTGAAGAGAAGTTGACAGAAAATTTTACAAAAAAGTTTTTAAATTATTCTCCTAAATATAAAAAAAAAATTATAATGGAAATGTATTATTGAGGCAATTAATTACTGAAGGACCGTATTAAAAACCAACTTCTTTCACATCACTTGTATTCAGAATCAAACAAATGCTATAAATTTTTAAGTTTTAAATAAGGAAACTGTATGCTTTACCGTATGTGTATTTGGCACTTAATTTGTTAGAAAACCAAGAAAAAAATGAGAAAAAGTAAAGACGATAGCCGGTCTTATACTACGATTTAAATCGTTAAAAGGACAGTAAGAAAGAGTCGTCGTAGTCTAGTAGGTAGTGTGGCTTATATTGGCTTATTTAGACGAAAGGCCTAGGTTCAAACCCCAAGTCAGACATCAAAACGAAATATGAAAAAATATTTCTTCGGCGACTTCCTCTCAGAAGATTTCTGGCAACAACTCTGAGAGTAAATAAAATTGCTATCAAAAGTTTCTCAAAAATCTGTCGTTCGGAGTCGACTTAAAACTGTAGGCCCCGCCGCTCATGTATAAAATTAACGCACACAACATGAGTGGTGTGAGAAGCTAGGCCGTAATCCTGACTAAAGGGTTGTAATGGCCAATTATGTATGTATGTAAGAAAGAAATAAGGACGTTATTAACTAAATTCAACTTTAACTATGAAAATGTTTAAAAACTTGGCATAAAAAGTTTCTCAAACATTTGGCGTTCGAAGTCAACTTTAAATTTAGTGTCCCGGCACTCCTGTATAAAATTAACACACACAACATAGGTGGTGTGATAAACTAGGTTGTAATCCTGACCATAGAGTTGTAAAGACTAATATGTATGTAAATTTGTGTTGTTTAAATACATATCAATTATATTGCAGCAATAATCAAGCCCATCCATTGATTTACATGAAAACTTAGATCAAATTTGATGTTGATCTTGAAGTCGCTGTAGTCTAGTAGGTCGGTTCAAACCCTTTCTCAGATATCTCGAACTAAACAAATTAAAATAAAAGAAATACATATTTGCTTTGCTAACTTTCTGTCACCACTCTTCTGGCAAAAAGCCTGAGAATGAATAAAAACTTGCTATGTAAGGCTGCTTAAAAATCTGTCCCATCGCTCATGTATAAAACTAACACGTGTATGAGTTGTGTGAGAAGCCTGTCTAGAGCGTAATACTGACTAGATAGTAAGCTTGACTAAGTCTTAAGCCTGACTAGGTTGTAAACCTGATTAGGAGGTCGTAAGCCTGACTAGCCCGGAAGCCTGCCTAGGTCGTAAGCCTGACAACGTCATAAGTCTGACTAAGTCGTAAGCCATACTAGGTTGTAAGCCTGACTAGGTCGTAAGCCTGACTCGGTTGTAAGTCTGACTAGGTTGTACGCCTGACTAGGTTGTAAGCCCGACTTAAGAGATATCATGACCAATTAGCTAAGTAAGTAAGTCTGTCACCAACATGCAGCACAAGTTCTCTATACTTAAATCCTTGATATCCTGTGAGACGTTTTATATAAATGGTGTTCTAATAGACCATTTGCAGCTTCTGTTATCTTTGCCTTCATTACATCTGTAACAAAGACATTATGGACTAGTTATTCTTAACACTCTGAACTGCTGTTTAATTATAAATTTTCTCTGCATTCGATTAAAAAATGAATTTTAGTCGCCCATGTTCTATTCAACATAACCTTAATACCTTACACGTTTTAGCATAAATTTAAAGGTGCAATTAGCCGAACGTTCACGCAACTTAAATTTGTTTCTAGTATGTGAAAGGCAATGAGGAATATTACTCAACCGAAATAGAATTTTGGCAAGCTTGATGCTGAATACAATTATAGAATTTTGGCAAGCATTTACGTATTTTCGTTCCTTGAACTTTCGGCTTAATCTAGCTTAATGTAACCTTATAATGTACTGCAGTGTAGGGTATAAGAAAATGAACATTACCGCCATTCATTAAATATTCTGAAAATGGAAAAAATGAAGAGAGAGAAAATCCTTCAGCGGCACCAACTGTAGAAAATTTCTAATAAAAATGCAAAACACGCAGAACCCAAACACTTAAATATGCGTTCCTTTCAAAAAAACGTATATAATTTCCTCATGGCCCTTTGGTTTCCTTCTTGTTTTTTTTCCTGCTACTATTTCCTTGACTCTATTATTCTTGTATTGGTTTTGAAGAGATACAGCACTTGTATCTGTGTATTGTAGGGTTATGTAAGTGGCTGCTTAAGAGTTATGGATGAAGAATAGGGAACGAAAAGAAAAGGAAATTTTTTAAAATATTTTTACAATCTTCTTTGCTCCTCGTACTCTTTTCCTTCGGGCTTATTTATGCTTTCATTTCTTTCCTTGTCTTGCCATGTCTGCTTGACTGTCGTACGTACACCTTACTCCCACTCATTTAATTTATTTTTGAAATATAAAATCGATAAAAAAAATTATTCGAACAGTTGTTGTTGGTGGAAATCCAAAATAAAAATGAAATAAAAAGTTAAGTGGCAAAAGCAAAAAAGTGATGTATTTTTCCATTTCTTTTCCGTATTTTTTAAAAATCGAAAATTTCTAAATACGACTTACTCTGCTCAAAATATTTTCGATTTTAAATGGGGATTATTGGTTTTCTTTTTCTGTTTTTCTTCTTTTCTTTTACAAAAAAAAGAAGCAAAAGCAAAAGAAGAAGTAGTAACAGAAGTATTACTAGACAACAAAGGATTTGTGTGTGTGCGAAAACCTAAACGAATTGTTACCATTAAACACTACTAAATACCGAATACTGTAGTAATTTTCTTTTCATTTTTCCAAAAAGGATTTATGAATGAAAACACTCTTCAGAGTGAGGCGAGTGAGACTGATGATAAGTCTCGATTATCGTAATAAAAAAGAAATGTAAGGAAATTATACGACTCAAGCATTAAGATGACTCTGTTAGTAAAATATTGAAAAAAATTTTTAAAGCCCCTGTATTTGTAAGAAATTTACATGAAAAATTATACAATTTTAAAAATACGCACATATTTCTCTTCAAATTTATATGAAAGCGTCGTTTGTGTTTGATCCAAATATAAATCGTTTCCACTAAACGTGTTGTTACGTTTTTACCTTTAAGAAACGTTTAAAATATGAGCTCGTAGATTGCAAATAAAATAAAAATAAATTTGTGTTTGGTTTTAATTAAAATTCTTTATTATTCGCACAATTCTGGAAGCCGACAGATTTTTGTAACGCAAACCTTCAAACCATGATTACTCTCTTCAAACACACCTCGTCTTCACATAAGACTGATTAAACATCACTCACACGGTTGCCTGCTTTGCCTTGCCTTTTATATGGCAGAGAAAACAGTCTGATGAATGTTCTTGAAGGCCAATGTTCATGACTTCACCTTCTCGAAATCTCTATAAATCTAAACATCATTGTTTACGTTTATTTTTGTAGTGTTGTTGTTGTATTTTTGTTTACTAGTTTACCATTTTATTTTATTCTGATGTTTGTTGTTATATTAATCAGTGCCATTATTTGTAAACAGGTTTGTTTACTGCATTGTTTTGTTTTTCTAGCTTTTGTTTATAATTTTAATGTTAAGCGATGTAAAAGCAAAACACCAGTATCTTGATTTTTCATTTTCCTAACAGGATGATTAATACAAATTATTTTAAGCATATTACACATACGTCATGGAGTACATAACTTAAAAATCAAAAGTGTTAAACAAGGTAACACTATCAAATACAATCAGAAAAAAAAACTTTGAAAATACTTGCTGGAGATTGTCTGTCTTCCATTCAGTAAACAGTAAAAGGAAGAAGAAAAAAGAGATAAAAAGGGATGCGTTATATTTATTAAGGGTTCTGATGATATTGGTTGCCAGATTTCCGCAGTGTTGTCCCAGCAGAAATCGTGGATATTTTGAAAGCGGCGCAATGTTTCTTAAGTGGCGGGTTATATCCCGAAAATATCTTGATTTACTCAGACAGCCCGGTTGTTATTAAGTCTCTGGCGACTGTAGTTTCAAAATCCGTCCTTGTGCATGAAAGCGGAGTATTTTTCAGTGGAATCTCAGATCATTTAAAATTAACTCTTATATGGGTTCCGCGACATATAGTTGAAAAATGCATTGCTGATGTGCTGTCTAGAGCCGGTTCATAGCTCGAAATCTCCGATTTGTTACAGGGCTTAGGTTTTCCCATTGAATCAGTTAAAATGGAAATTATTGACTCATTCTACGAATGTGACTCAATCTTGTTGCCAGCAAGAGAGTACGTGCCATATTGTTAGACTCTAATGGAAACGTACGGATAAAAAGAGGACGTCACGAGCCACTGTCCTTTTGGTAGGCATGCCGAGAGGCTTCATATTCTGGCAAACGACTTCTGCGGAAGCTGTGGGCCTAAGGAGAAGGAAGAGACTGCTTTTCACCTCATGTGTGAGTGCCCTGCTCTTGTCATAAAAAGGTGGAGGTTTTTTACTTCTCACTTTCTGACACCCTTGATCGAACACGACCCACTGTCCATTGGCAGGCATGCCAAAAGGCTTTGCATTTCGGCAAATAACTTATTCAAGAGCTGTGGGTTTGAGGAGAAGGAAGAGATTGTCTTTCATATCGTTTTTTACGTATCATTTTCTGACATCCTTGAACGAAAGATTGCTGCAATAGCAAGATTCATTTTAAACTCGGATAAGTTTCCCATGTAGAATATGTAGAATATTGATTGTGGCATCAAAATGGGTCTAAAATCTGGCCTGAATGGTACTTTTTTCACCAAGGGGGTCTACTTTACCTAACCCAACCTTAGCCACCTCTAGTTCACTTTCGCGCTGTTATCCGATGGCTTTCTAACAGTTGTACGAGAATTTGATTGCTTATATTTAGTGCTAATATGACGTCTGCAGATTATCAGTATAGAATTTGTCGTATCCATAGGTGCTCTTCTCTATATTTCTGCTTCTCTATGCCGCAATATTTTTTTACTCCTAGTTCAGGGGGATGTGAGTTAACAATAAGTTGGATAAGCATATGCAGCTGCTTTAGAAGGCTTTCTAAAATTTTTCCCAAACAACTTTTATTAGGGCTTTACGCATGGATTCAAATTTCCTTTCCTTATCAAAATTAATAACACTCGATACCCTAGACTTTGTAGAAATTCCAAATATATTCGCGCAATACATTATAAAAGGTTTACTTTTTTCTTTCCTTTTCTATATCTATTTGTCATCTGCGAAGTAATTTCCCTCAAATGTAAAACATTTGTAATCATTGTTGCCTAATAAAAACATTTCATTCTTTAAAAGAAGTTAAAGAAACGTTTAATTGACACGTTTTTTATATTTAATTTTACTGTTGCCAGGCAAAATAGTGTTTAAAATTTAATTTCATCTACAGTTTACTTATGTATAAACAATTTTATATTTTCATTTTCATTTCAATTATTATTCTCTTTATTCGTACATTCTTGCTTGCCGTTTATATCCTGTAAGTTATTTAAAACCCACACACACACACACATTTTACTTAATGATCCTTAATTTATGTTGTGTTTTAAATGTTTTTTTGAATTTGCGTTTGTTGTTGTTACTATAACAACAATTCCATTACAATTTAAAAAAATCCTGCCAGTGACTTTATTTTCTCTGAGGATAGCTGCTGGTTTATGTTGTTACCGACCGGCATTCTAGGATGTGTGGCATATGCTGCAGCAAAATTAATGATTATAACTATGACGTCGTTTGGAATGTTTTCATTTTTTTTTATTTTTTTGCAACACACTTGACAATAAAAACAAAAGGAAATTAAACCTACAGGACACAGGAATTCATACACTCTCAACGACACTCACACCCAAGTATAGAAATACAAGAAAGAAGAGTTTATTTTTCCGTTTCCCGTTATTAAAACCATTTTTAAGGGAACCAGCAGCAGTGTGTGTGTGTGTGTGTGCGTAAGTGGGTTTATGTTTCCTTTAATTTTTTTGTTTTTTTTTTTTGATTCTAAGAATAAAAGTTTAAAAAATAAATTGTTTTGAAAAGGTGAAAAAAGCTAAAACTGCCAGCTTGAATAGCTGAAAGTAGCAAAAAAAACCCGTTGTTTCAACTTAACTGAGCACTTGACTTATGTGTGATTGTATAACGCATAATATGGGTCATTTTACATTAAATTACAACGTTACAGTGTGGAAAAGAAATTGAAAACCATTACAACCTAGCTTCTCCTACCACCCATATTGTGTGTGTTCATTTTATCCATGAAGTGGCCATAGTCTAGTAGGTAGTGTGTTGGCTTATTAGACGTAAGGCCACGGTGCAAAACCCCAGGTCAGACATCAAAACGAAAGTATGAAAAAAAATATTTCTTCGGTGATGAAAACGCTGAAAGGAAATAAAATTGACATTAAAATTTTTTTAAAAACCTCTCGTTTGGAGTCGACTTTAACAGTAGGTCCCGCCACTTATGGATTAAATTAACACACGCATCATAAGTGGTGTGAGAAACTAGGTCCATAGTCCTGAAGTATTGTAATGACCAATTACGTATGTATGTATGTATGGTGCAGCCTCCTGTTTAATGTCGCCTCCGAACAAGAGATTTGAGACACTTTTTATCGCAATTTTGTTTCTACTCACGTCGGGTCTTAAATCACATAGAATGACTCATAACCACAGCCAGCAAGACTGAAAAAAACGATTCTAAAGATATTATACTCGTCATTGTTTTTCTTCTGCAAAGAAACAATAAATGAATGAACAATAAATAATGCCAACAACTACTGCAATAATAACAACAGCAACAACTAATATAAGAGCAACTATAATAATAAGTACGAAGAGAACAAACTAAAAAAACACACGAACATACGCACGCATACAAAAACAATGGCGAACTTGACGTAATTCACAAACAAGTCATGCATATGGTTTCTGCTTGTGTTCTAAAGTTTGTTTCTACACCAGCCAGCAGCACGCACATACACATACACGTCCATGCGTAAACACTTAATCATGTAATATAATATGTGTGTAGTTTGAATGCAGTTGTATATGAGTGCATAGGAATGTTCGTGTGTGTATGTGTGCATAGGTTCTTGTTCTTGAACCCACGTTTTTAACATCAAATATAACGGAATGTTGATGTTTCGCATTATAATTCTTTCGTTTTCTTTTCATCATTCGGTTTGCCCTCTCGACTTACAGCTTTTCCTTGCCTTTCCTTTTGCCACAACACATTGAAATTAAATAGCAGGTCTCGTGAGTGGTATGATACTAAGTATGTATGTATGTATGTGGAGTGTGAGGAGCGATACTTATTCTCTTTTTACAGTCTTAGACACAAGCAAAAAAGGAGGAAAAGAGGGGAATAGACAAATAATTTTATCCTTTACTTGTGCTTTATATATCCTAAACAATTATACAAAAACAAGCAATATGTTCATAAAGTTCTACTTAAAGAGAGAAAAGGGAGAATAACGGAAAGAGAGTGAGGAGAGAAATAATAAGACAAGCTGAAGAAATTGTCATAAAGTATTACAGTTTCATTGCCTCCATGTGTCTATAGTAGTTGACACTTTTTTATTGGCTTAAGTAACATGAAGAAGATGTAGAAGAAGGCGAAGTAGTAAGATAAACTGTGTTGCTGTTATTGTTGTTGTTATTGTCGACAATAAAAAAAAGAGAAAAAAAATTAGAAAGACTTTGACATCTTGTTGAACATTAACAGTAAAAGTCCATAACATCCAACAGGAAAAACAATAAATTTTCTTAATTTAGAAAGCTTTACAAAGGAAAGAGAGCATCAATGTCGAAGAGTCACAGTCAGAGTGAGAGAGAAAGTAATGAAATAATTTACAGCCGTTAGAATAATTTGATCTCTCTCACTCTCTCCCTGTTGCTATTTAATGAGATCATAAAAATGTAGATTAAAAGCAAGAAAACTTCCGCAATGGAATCCAACGAAATGTCTATTTACACACATAAATGTTCATGAAATGCCTCCTTTCTTTTTTTCTTTGCTTTTTTATTTTATTATTCAACGACGCTATAAAATACAATATTGAGGATTGGGAATTAATTGGCATTTAATTAATAATTTTATTATTATTTTATTTTATGATTTAAACACATACATGCTGTGTGTGTCTGTAGGTTTGCAAAAGAAAAGTTATTAACTACACTACGCTACACTACACTGCTGTGTTATAAGAAATTAATAACGATTGAGTGGCATGAGAGGCTATAAACTGCACTGCAGTGTTTTAGTTTGGAAACAAGAGTAGAAGCAGGAGGTCTTTGGCTTTAATTAATGATTAAGAAAACAAATTAAACGATAATAAAATAATGGAAGAAGAGACATAATTTGCAGTCGTTTTTCTGGGTGTAATTTCTTGGGGGAATTTTTTTTTGTGGCATAGCAGTGTGGGAAACCAATACAAAACATCGTTGTAAATAAGTAACAGATATAATAAAAGTGTTTAATTTTTGGTCCTTATAATGCCTTAGTCAGGATTACAACCTAAAATCTCACATCAAACATGTTGTGTGTGTTAATTTCATACACGAGTTTTGAGACGTACAGTTTTGAGTAGCTTTCATGGCAATTTTATTTACTCTTACAGCTTTTTCCAGAGGACTGTTGAGGGGAAAGATGAATTACTTTTTCGTATAGCTTTTTCTAGAGATATGAAGGAGCTGAGGTTTAAATTCACAAGCCCTGGTCTAGTAAGTCGATACCTACTACTAAACGTCGGCGGACTAAAATATCTCCTCTACCTGAAATATATAATATTGCACGATTGTTGGTGTTAGCCGCCCAGTGAGTTTTGTATCAATTCGCGATCACTGCTGTTGTCAAAGGCATCAAATAAAACAGTTCCTCCCCAAAATTACTCTCCTGCGATTTGCGTAGCCCTGGCGCCGTTGAGGTTTGGCTCGTTTAGCATTTTGAACTTCTACCGAACAAGAACTGGGGTCTAATTCTCTAATTTTCTATTCGAAAGCAATTTCGATAGAGAGAATTTTTTCTTTTTTTCCCGGTACTATGCATTTTTGCCTTGACTGCCTTCAAAATCCTTACAATATGGTGCAACTATTTAATTATTCTGTTATTTTCGCTGTCCTATCTCTAGTGGAGGCGAACACTGTTATTTCAGTCAAAATTCTTTTGAAATTCTTTGGTGAAATACTGCCAGCAACAGCACAGCTATTAAACCAATCTGAAATATCACCAAAGTCGCCGTAGTCTAGCAGGTAGTGTGTTGTCTTATTAGACGTAAAGCCAGTGTCAAACCCCAGGTCAGACATCAAAACAGAATACAAAAAATATTTCTTCGGCGACTTCTGGCAAAATCTCTGAGAGTAAATAAAAATTGCCATGAAAAGTTTCTCAAAAATCAGTCGTTCGGAGCCGACTTTAAACTGTAGGTCCCACCACTCATTTATACAATTAACACACACAACATAAGTGATGTGAGAAACTACGTCGTAATCCTGACTGAAGGGTTGTAGTCACAAATTATGTATGTAAATATCACCTTTTCAATCTCAAGTGTTAATTTTGTGAACGAAAAGAGAATTAATGTGTTGCATTGCCAAACTTACAAACGAAGAAATGCAAGTATTTATTCATACCAGTAGACACTGCCTAGTTATTATGAATTCTACTGAAGATTTCATGGATTTTCTTGTTCTTGATTAGCACTTACTTTAGCTCATACGATATCCGAGTATAAAATAAGAAAATTGTTTATCTATGTGGATGATGACAGTTGTCTACCCTCGCATAAGATATCTTACATCGAAGTAAAACTACAATATCTGAAAAATTTAGCATGTATTGTTTCACTAGAAATAAATATTGTTAATTATGCAAAAATACAGGATATCAATCGACTCCATTAGAAATTTACTTACTTACTTAACTGGTTATTACAATCAACACTTCTGGATTGGTTTCGGCAGTAAACTCTTACTCATAATTAATTCTCCATTACAACCCTTTAGTCAAGATTACAACCTAGTTTCTCACGCCACCCATGTTGTGTGTGTGTGTTAATTTTATCTATGAATGGCGGGAGCTACAGTTTAAAGTCGACCCTGAACGACAAATTTTTGAGAGACTTTTTTGGCAATTTTTTTTTAGTCTCAGAGTTTTTGTCAGAATTCAGCTTAGAGGAAGTCGCCAAAGAATTTTTTTTTGTTTTGTTTTGTTCGAGATGTCTAGGCTGGAGTTTACACCACAGCCTTACTTCTAATAAGCCAATACAGTACCTACTATATTACGGAGATTTCTGTAACAGCAAAAGTGAATGTAGAGGGAGTATAACATCAGGAGGTGTTCCCATGGTATTATAAAGATGAAGCTAAAGAATGAAGAAGCCGAGATCGAGTAAAGAATATTTGCAGATGCAGAATATTACATGAGTTTGAACAATCAGACCGTATATAAGATTGGGATGATTTGTAGAGTGCATCATAAGAAAAAAAGCTGAACGACTTTCTGTGTAAAATGTAGTAGCCTACACCAGAAGATGCCGATTTTGGCAAAAAAAATCATCTTTTCAGATGAAGCTCAATTGGATCTTGGCGGCTATGTAAACAAGCAAAATTGTCGCATTTGGGGCACAGAAAACCCGCACGCATACATTGAAAAGCCGACGCACCCAAATCGAGTCACTGTTTGGTGCGGATTTTGGTCCAGAGGCATAATTGGGCCATTTTTTTCGAAAATGAGCAAGGAGTGGCCGTTGCAGTCAATGGCGATCGTTATCGGGCCATGTTGAATGAATTTTTGTTCACAAAAATTGAAGAGGAGGATATTGGCAACATTTGGTTTCAACAGGACGGCGCTACGTGACACACAGCCGAAGCTACACTCGATGTTTTGCGCCCTGTTTTTGAAGATCGCCATATCAGCCGCAGAGCTGATATCGTTTGGCCACCTCGGAGCTGCGATTTGACACCATTGGACTATTATTTGTGGGGTGCCGTCAAAGATAAGTGTTACGCCGACAAGCCAGAGACAATTGACGCTTTAAAGGACAATATTCGTGAAGCCACTGGTAAAATACAGCTGCACACAATCGTTAATGTGCTTAAAAATTGGACCGATCGTGTAGGCTACTGCATGGCCAGCCGAAGCAGCCATTTGAATGAAATTATTTTTCATTACTAACCGGAAGGATTGTATTTTCAAATAAAAAAAGAAATTTGAGAAAATATTCAGTAGTTTTTTTTTAAAGCATTTTCAAAGAAAATAATTTGGCGGACCCTTTATGTAAAATAAACACACACAACATAAGTGGTGTGAGAAGCTAGGTCATAATCTTGGCTTGAGGGTTGTAATAACCATGATAAATGAGACGCGATATGTTGAACGTAAAATTATACACCAAAATGATAATTTAAATTAACTTCAAATAGTGTGACATATTCGTACATACTAGCTGTACTTGCAATAGAAAATGTTTAAAGTCTCTGCTTCTGCCCTAGTTTAGCTCATTTCAGTAAATTTATATTCTTATCTGTTTGGATGCCACAGCTTCTGGATGTTTACTTAAATTCTTTTGCTCTATTTTCCCAAAAAATATATTTTTTTTATAAGAAAACGCTTTCATTACTTTCTATTTCCTTTAAAATTGTATTTTGTTTTGTTTTTTTTTTTTATTATACTTTCCCTTTTTTCTTCTTCTTCTTCCTTTTCTCATTTAACTTTACATATACAAACAATGTTTAGCTGACATTTCCTCATTTTTGTTTGTATTTTTTTTCTTTCTGTTTTATTGTAAAGGGATGTTCATATAATAATGAGTTCTTCGTGTTGCTGTTGTTGTCGTTGTTATTATTATACACAAAAGTAAAGTAGAGTAAAAAAATTAAATGCCTTCAGCTTGACCTCGAAATTTTTCATTTCGTTTCAATTCATGTGTTTTTTTTCGTATTTTTTTTTGCCGCCGGCATCAAGCTGGTGCTAACTGCAATTGCTTTGTTCTGTTGCTGTTCGTACAAACAGCATTAAAAAAAAATTTAAATACGTTTTACAGTTACTCGCTCTCATTTACTTATTTCTCTCTTACTTACTATTGTGTGCCATTATTTATATCTCAATTGACTTGGCTGATGGATGACTGAGGGAATAAGTAACTGACAGAGTGACTGAATGTATGTAAGAGTGTATGAGTGAAATGAAAATGAAAAGTGGTTGCTTTGTATGAGTATGTATGTATGTATGTCAGTGTGTTAAAAATTTTAAGAACATCATTAATTTTAAGTTTAGTCGCTATGACTCTTATACGTTGATGCCAATGATACTGCTGTTGATGCTGATGCTGTTGTTGTTGTTGTTACTGTTGCTGCTGATCATAGAACGATAAAAATGAAAAATTCATTAAAATAAGCAGCCAACTGTTTAAAAATGTTTGTACATAATTACATACCTACATACACTATACTGTATGGGTACTAATATAATGGGTGATTTTTTAAGAGCAATAGGAAAATTTTTCAAAAAAAACACATAAAATTCAGAAAAATGCATGAATTCTTTATTTGAATCGATAGTACGGTCCATATAATTTAATGTTTGAAGATTATTTCATGCAAATGTTGACCGCGACTGCGCCTCAAATGGTCCATCCGCTTGGTAAAATTTTGGCATACTCTTTCCAACATTTCGGCCGGTATCTCACGAATAAATGCTTCAATGTTGTCTTCTAATGCGTCAATTGAAGCGGGCTTGTCTGTATAGACATCAGCTCTAACATAGCCCCACAAAAAATAGTCTAAAGACGTTAAATCGCATGATCTAGGCGGCCAATATACCGGTCCCGAACGTGAAATAAAATGTTCACCGAACTCGCCTCTCATAAGTCCATTGTTACGCGTGCTGTGTGACATGTGGCACCGTCTTGTTGAAACCACATGTCATGCGAGTCAAGCTCTTGCATTTTGGGCAAAAAAAAGTTGGATGTCATCACACGGTAGCGCTCACCATTCACAAATACGTTACGATTTGCAGCATCTTTGAAGAAGTACGGTCCAATGATGCCACCAGCCCATTAACCGCATCAAACTGAGATTTTTTTCTGGATGCATTGGTAGCTTTTGCAATGCTTCTGGCTGATCTTCACTCCAAAATCGACAATTCTCCTTATTTAGGTATCCATTGAGCCAAAAATGAGCTTCGTCGCTGAACACAATTTTTCGATAATGAACTTTCTTAACAGAGCACGCATTTTGATAATAAAATTCAATGATTTGCAAGAAAACGTGCGTGAGCTGTTTAAACCAGTGTTGCCACAAAGATAATAGCTAAAAAATCACCCGTTACATTCAGAGAGAGAGAGAGAGAGAGAGAGTGAGTTTTGCCAAGTGCACACTTTAATTTAATTAAACGTCATATTTCATATCAATTTAGGTAATATGCTGTATACAAACTGTTATACTCTCTCATATACCATACACACTCGTATACACACGCAAAGGATGACAAATTAACATACTAACACTTGAATATGTATGTATATACGAACAAACAAACAAACAAATAAAACCTTCTCATACATACTTAGGTAAACATAATGCAGTGGCAGTGTCAATATTATTATTTGAATAAAAGAGAAGCTTTAGCATCAACAACAACATCAACAACACTAACAATAATATTTACATCACATACACATGCATAGGTATGCTTGCTTGTGTGCATATGTATGTCTATAGTTGTCCTTATTGTTTTGTTTGTTGTTGTTTCTGTTACCTTGTTTTGATTAAGTACTTTTGAAAAAACGAGAAAAAAAAGAGAGAAACGAAAACAGAAAATAGAAAAATATCATTATAGTGTGTGTTGGTGCTTGAGTAAATTAAAAAGTTGTTTGTTTAAAGGTGTCTGTATGCGTAAATTTTCAAAAGTTTAAAGGTGAAATGCAATAAGTGCAGTTGCAATATGAAAATGTCTGTTCTTCGTTCTCTAATCATTTTTGCATTTTCAACTAATTTAGTGACACACGCATAAGCTTATCAAACCGGAAGAGAGAATAATGGTATGAGAGAGAGAGAGAATTTATTTTTATCTTCTCTTTTGTTATATCAAGTTTAGAGACGCATTTTTTTTGTTTGATACATTTTTGGTGCAGCCTTGATGTGTTTCAGTGTTATAGTGTGTACATCCTTAATCGTTGTCATTTAATGAATCTCTTGAGTTTTGTTAATAAGGCGACAAAGATGTAATTAACTGCAGGCTGAAGTGTGACTAACTAAAATCTGTCATTCGGAGTCGACTTTAAGCTGTAGATCGACCATCTCATAAATAAAATTAACGAATGCAACATGAGTGGTATGCGAAGATGAATGTCTAAATACCTTAAGAGAGTATACTTCTGAAACGACACCCTGACCTTGTATAGAGTGGGCCACCTATCAGTTTAAATTTGAAACATTGGTTAAATCGAACCTCGCAATACTTATGTCATTTTATTCTTTCACAAAATTCAGTTTAATTATCTCCACTGAACATAATGAATCGATTTACGTTTGAGAAACGTTGGGATTTATGGGGCCAACGAGAAACTGCACGATGATGTTGATTTTGTCCAAAAAAATCAGCTTTTCGGATGAAGCTCATTTTCATCTTGGTGGGTACGTTAAGAAACAAAATTGCCGTATTTGGGGCTCAGAAAATCCACACGTGGTTTTACAGAAGCCATTGCACCTATTACGAGTGACTGTTTGGTGCGGCTCATATTTCTTTGAAAATGAGAACGGCTCAACCATTATTATCAATGGAGATACCCATTGCACTGTCATGTTTGAACGATGTTTGGTTTCAACAGGATGGTGTCCGAGTGGGGTGAACCAATATTCCGCTTGGACTACAAATATCGTCGCAAGCATAAAGGTTCCGCCGAATAATTTTTTTTGAAAATGCTTTACAAAAAAACTACTGAATATTTTCTCAAATTTCTTTTTTTATTTGAAAGTACAATCCTTCCGGTTAATAATGGAAAATAATTTCATTCAAATGGCTGCCTCGGCTGGCCATGCAGTAGCCTACACCAGAAGATGCCGATTTTGCCAAAAAAATCATCTTTTCAAATGAAGCTCATTTTGATCTTGGCGGGTATGCAAACAAGCAAAATTGTCGCATTTGGGGCACATTGAAAAGCCGACGCACGCAAAACGAGTCACTGTTTGGTGCGGATTTTGATCCAGATGCATAATTGGGCCATTTTTCTTCGAAATTGAGCAAGCAGTGGCGTTACAGTCAATGGCGATCGTTATCGGGCCATGTTGAACGAATTTTTGTTCACCAAAACTGAAGAGGTGGATATTGGCAACATTTGGTTTCAACAGTACGGCGCTACGTGCCACACAGCCGAAGCTACACTCGGTGTTTTGCGTCCTGTATTTGAAGATCGCATTATCAGCCGCAGAGCTGATGTCGTTTGGCCACCTCGGAGCTGCGATTTTACAACGTTGCACTCTTATTTGTGGGGTGCCGTCAAAGATAAGTGTTACGCAGACAAGCCAGAGACAATTGACGCTTTAAAGGACAATATTCGTGAAGCCATTGGTGAAATACAGCTGCACACAATCGATAATGTGCTTAAAAATTGGACCGATCGTGTAGGCTACTGCATGGCCAGCCAAGGCAGCCATTTAAATGAAATTATTTTCCATTATTAACCGGAAGGATTGTACTTTCAAATAAAAAAGAAATTTGAGAAAATATTCAGTAGTTTTTTTTTAAAGCATTTTCAAAAATAAAAGTTATTTGGCGTACCCTTTATCTTTATGCGTATTTTATTTAACTCTACTTTATACTTGCATATCTCCGTTCTTGGTCATCACAACTCTTTAGTCAGGATCACAAGCTAGCTTCGCACACAACCCTTATTGCATGTGTTAATTTTATTAATAAGTGCAGGGACCTACAGTTTAAAGTCGACTCCGAATGGCAGATTTGAGGAACTTTTCATGGCAATTTTATTTATTCTCAGAGTTTGTGGCAGAAGACTGTTGAGTGGAAGTTGCAGACGAAATATGGTTTTTTGTATTTTGATTTGTTCGAGATGTCTTAGCTGGGATTGGAACCATGTGCTCTCGTCTAATAAGCTAACATACTACTTATTAGACTAAGGCGATTTCATGAACTATTACAACATATTTTATGGATTTGTTTTCGATTTAAAATACAATTTAAATTTATTTTGTGGCAATATATCTTAATACCTCAGGTCAGTCATCAGAAAGAAATTTGAAAAAAAAATTTTTTCTTCGGAGACTTCCTCTCAGCAGATTCTCAAAAATCTGTCGTTCGGAGTCGACTTTAAACTGTAGGTCCCGGCACTCATGTATAAAAAATTAACACACACAACATGAGTGGTGTGAGAAGCTAGGCCGTAATCGTGACAGAAGGGTTGTAATGTATGTAATGTATGTATGTATATCTTAATAAATATACATACTTGGAAAGTACTGCTATACATTTCTATACACAAATAATCACAAATTGTGTTTGCTTATCCCGGTTTTTTTTCTCGTTACTTTATAAATTTTAATTAAACTCTTATAATTTGTCATGTTTAGTTATGACATAAGTATTCTTGATCTCAAATTTAATTTTTAAAGTTCATTTGTGTTGTAACACTTGCATTAAATATTTATTAATAACAATTATTTGATTAATTGTTATTAAATTACAATAAAAACAAAAATTCTTCTTTATCTTCACTCTTTATCTTCTCTCTTCACTCATCTACTGTTTGAATACATTTGTCAAGTGCCAACCACAACACCAGTAATAATCAAATTATTTCGGAAATTTCTTTATCATGCTCATGCTCTCATGCCGAGGCTTATCAATTTATTTTTAAAGCACAAGCAATTACTTTAATTATTCATACGTTTTTTCCATCGATTATTGCTATTTCGATAAAATATTAAATATTGAAGTGTAATCGAATAATAAAAACAAAAGAAAAATATTCAATAAATTGTACTCGTATTATTATTGTTATTAATTTTGAATTTTAATATCTTTTTTGCAGGTTTATGTTCATGTTATCCAGCAATATTTAAGGTGAGTTTTAAAACTTTTTCTCTCTTACGGTATTTACAATATAAATGCTAAAGGCACACGCACACACTCTTTCTATCTCTCCCGCTCTCTCATTTATAAAATATGTATGTACATATCTGTAGTATATACATATATAAATAATATATTAAATGTCCTTGCAAAATAAAATTAATTTCAGGGTTATTATACTACAGAGTGAAAGAGAAAGAGAGCGGGACGAAAGAGAGTACAAGGTACCGAGTGTGTTTATGTTAAATATTATTATTGTGTTATTATTATTATTATTATTAATAGTAGTATTATTATTGTTGTTGTTGTTATCATTATAAATAATTATTGTAGCATTTAATTGAGGAACGTGGCTAGTTAGTTTGCTGTATTTATTATTTATATTGTATATCGGATTATCGATTTCCTTTTGGCATTTCATAAGAAATTTTGAAAGGAATACTTTTTCTTTAGCGTATAAACAAAATGAAATTTTTTTCTTATAAAATATCGTGTTGCATTAAAAAGGTACTTTTTCATACCAAAAGTTTGTCAATTGAAAATCTCTCTGAATTAAGTACGCATACGTCGTTACTTTGTATTGTACTTGATTGTTTTTCATGCGGCTTCATAGTCGCCGTAGTCTAGTTGGTAGTGTGTTGGCTTGTTAGACGTGAATCCTCGGTTCAAACCACGGGCAAGATATCTCAACGAAATATGAAAAAATATTTCTTCGGCGACTTCCCCTCGGCAGATTTCATGCAAAAACTCTGAGTGTAAATAAAATTTGCCATGAAAAGTTTCTCAAAAATCTGATAAGAATTGTAATGACCAATTATATATTATGTATGGTATAGCTTTCTCATCTTTAAATTATCGTTTAAGGTAACTCAGTCTATATGCCTATACATTAGGGAGGCTAATAATATTACTACTTTTTTACCTTTTAAAAACGTTTAAAATATGAGCTCGTAGGTTACAAATAAAATAAAAATAAATTTGTCTTTAGCTTTAATTAAAATTCTTTATTGTTCGCACAATTCTGTAAGCCACTATTCACAACTTTATGTAAACAACAGCAATTGCTTTGTTTGTTATTCCTCTGTTTACACCCTTTGCATAAACAATAACAATTACTAGACAATTGTTCGATAGATGTTTGTAACGGAGATCTTTAAACCATGTTTACTCTCTACAAACACACCGCGTCTTCACACAACACTGACTGAACTTTTACTGACTCGTTGCCTGCTTTGCCTTGCCTTTTATATGGCAACGTAAACAGTCTGATGAATGTTCCTGAAGGAGAATGTTCTTGGCTTCGTCTTCTCGAGATCTCTATAGAAGTAAACATCGTTGTTTCGTTACTATTGTTTGTGTATTTTGTTTACTTATTATCATTTTTCATGCTGGTGTTTTGTTGGTATATATTTGTTTACTTGTTTACGTGGTACACAAGTTCATTGTTTTTGTAGCTTTTGTTTATAATTTTAATGTTAAACGATGTAAAAGGCCCCAGGCCAGACATCAAGACAAAATACAAAAAGTATTTCTTCGGCGACTTCCTCTCAGCATATTTCTGGCAAAAACTCTGAGAGTAAATAAAAATTGCCATGAAAAGTTTCTCAAAAATCTGTCGTTCGGAGTCGACTTTAAACTATAGGTCCCACCACTCATGTATAAAATTAACACACACAACATAAGTGGTGTGAGAAACTAGGTCGCAATCCTGACTAAAGGGTTGTAATGACCAATTATGTATGTATGTATGTAATGGCAAAACACCATTTCCATTTTCGTAATAATATCATTATCCACGTTAATTTATCGAAATATAAATCTGTTTTGGGTCATTACATTTCCATTAATTTTATCTACAATTGCTACCACTAGACCCATATTAAATTACCAATGCTTCATTATGTTGAAAGATTACAAAACCTTAATATTTCTTATCATGTCTTTAATACACCATCAAAGTGAAATATTTTTATTTGAACAAAGAATTTCCTATTGATTTATAAACTCAGAACCTTTTTTGAAATTCCTGGAAATTATTAATGCCAGTCCAGACACACAAATCACAAACAACTGCATATAAAAACAAATGAATTATTTATCAATAATAACAAATCAAATATTTATAATACAAAATGGCGTCAATATTCTATACCCGCCATAGACTCAGCCAGATTGACATGAAACAATTTAACAAAAAGAAATCTGGACACATGACGTAATAAAACCAACTCTTTCTCTGAAATAAATTTATTAAAAAATATAAAATAAAGAATAAAAAATAAACGCACATACAAGTAAATAAAAATAAAATCATTATTTTCATTCATTTTGTTTTTATTTTTTCTTTGTATTTGTATGTAGTTTACTACAGAGAAAATAAAAAGAAAAATAAAAAAGAAAAATTGAAAAATCAAAAGACAAAAAAAAATACCATTCGAATCAATTCAATTTTTTTCCAGTCAGCCATCATCGTCGTCCAACATTCATTTAAACAATCGATTCCATTCAATTCCATTCAATTCAATTCATTCAGTCGTTCACTCATTCAGTCATTCACTCACTTCGATAGCCGTTTTTCGCTTTTATCTGTTTATGTGTTCATTTTTGGCTTTTTATTTTGATTATTTTCATTTCTCTTTGAGTTTTTTTGTTTCTTTTCTGATGTTCTTTTTCTTTTTGTATTTGTTGTTAATCTTTATTCATTATAACGGACATCTCCGCATATACTTGTGACATTTCATTGACATCCGTTCCATTATTTGTTGTAAAAAAAAAAAATAAGAAAAGAAAAACACTAAAACACAGAAACAAAATCCAGCACAGAAAATAAAACAACACATCGACAGTAAAAATAACTCTGTATACAAAGTAAACACACACACAGACACACATAGAGACATAAATTCGCTTATTTCCTTACATGCTCACGTACACATATAAACAAACATACATAAAAACACAAAGTCTGTCAATCTGTTTTATTTCATTTATAGTCGCTCAGTCACCTACAAATGTTAACAAATGTTGCCTCTTTTTGTTCGCTTTAGCTCTCTCTCTCTCTCTCTCTCTTTATTTATTGTTATTGTTATTTTTGTTTTTGTTTTAAATTCTTTTTCTTTAGTCTTCATGTTTAAAAAAATTTTAATTTTTTCTTTTTATTGTTTTTCTCCCCCTCCCTCGTTCATATTGTTGTTTCTGTATATGTTGCCTTTGTGTACTTGTTGTTTTTGTAGTTTTTGTAGGCCCGGTCTGTCTGCTTAAGCTACCTTTCATGCCTGCCACATGTTAACATTAACATTTCAGTGTATTTATGTACGTGTTGGAGTGTGTATGTAATGTGTAACGGGTTTTTTATACTCTCGAACACACATATACGTAAATTTATACTCTCTTATGTATGCATGTATGCATTGTTTTATATTTTTAGGCAGACATTTAAAGGTTTCATTTCTTTCGAATCGAGGCATGAATGGAAAACATATGCCAGTATTGTATGTCAGCCAAGAATTTAACGTATTTCCTTCCACAGGCACAAAGTAAACAATTTCTTTCGTTGCTTGCAAAGCACATTCGGCGTTCAACAAGCATATTTTGCTTTGCTTTGATTCAATGTTATTCACCATTATTCTGCGTTTCGATTACGTTCCCGCATTCAGTTACGTTCGAATCGAAAAAAGGTATTCTGACAAAAAACTGAATCGAAAGAAAAAGAAGAAGAGCAGAGTAAATTAGAAGATAAATTCAAATTTAAAAACCAAAGACTCAGTCCCACAATTATAGCAGCGCCACTTATTCTCTCTAACAGGGTAATCTTTGCTATTAACAGAGCGCTGTTAACTGTTTAACAGTGGCAATAGTGGATTATTCTTCTACTTTGCAATTATTGCAGACTATTGACATAAAATATAATTCTCATTATAATCATTATTATTTGTAAACGAAAGTGTTCCAACTATCATACTACCACGGTTCGAAAGAGGTCCCTCTGGACTACCATTTGCATATAGTCTGTACAGTGTACTATTTAAGAAAATTGAAAAGCCAATTTTCACAATACCATATCACTTTATATGGGACTATATTGCTGATTATATTAAGAGGCCTTGGAACGTTCCTTTGAGCATCATAGACCTAGTATTTGTCCTAAAATTAGCTTATAAACAAGTGGGCTTCTTCAGATGGTTACTGTTAAACAGCTAACAGTGCTCTTAGCAGAGCAAAATTTGATCTGTTAATGTCAAATGCTTTTCTTGCTATTGTAGCAGGTTCTAGGATGTTATGGTTGTAGTTTTTCATTGTCTATTAACTGTGTCTTCTTCAAAAATGTAATAGTGGTAGAGTTCCTCCTCTCAATAAGGAAAACACTTTCGTAAGATAAGCCTGAATTACTTATGATTTACTGAATTATGTTGAATTAAAGTCGTCGTAGTCTAGTACGTAGTGTGCTGGTTTACGAGACGCGAATCCGTGTAAAAACTTAGCCCAAACATCGCGAACGAAACGAAATACGAAATAATATTTCTTCGGCGACTTTCTGTCAGCAGTCTTCCTGCAAAAACGTTGAGAGTAAAAATAAAATTGTCATGAAAAGCATCTCAAAAAATCAGTCGTTCTCTCAACTAATTTCTTGAGTTTCTCGTGAGCGCTACTAACGTTAAGCGTTGTCGTTGTTGGTCCTAATTCTTCGACAGCATAGATCCGATAGTGGCTTAAAAGGCTAGTTAAAGTGACTAATTAGCCTGCTGGTTTTAGATGTTAGCTCGTCTGAAAACGTTCAGAAACTCTACAAGAGAACAACTATTCGAAACCAAACGACACTCCAAGTGGAAGGTGGAACGTGGAACATATAAATTAGCAGAAGCATATAGAATTTCGGATGGATATAGACTGGCGGTATCTTGGTCACACACCACAAAAAATCAAATGCTTTGTAACAAAATAGTCTTTGGAGACGCTAACACTGTTCTGTTTGTAGGCGAAAATTTGTTTGCATCGATTATATTCTGAATAAACCACTTAAGAAAATGAAACAGAAAGCAGGACAGGCTAACATCAGGCAGAAAGTGTTCATAATATTTTTGAAAATTAAATATCATCAGGAAGCTCCAACACTGATAAAGTTAGAAATCTTATTGTCATCTTAGGACAGTTAGCAAAGGCATTCTATTCAATTCCGTATGATGAACTTGGCCTCAGGGCATCAGCTCATATGATGATGTGTATGATTTCCTTAATCAAAATAATCTCCAAACAAGAACATCCTTACCATTAATACAGGCTTTGCATCCGCTTAGTATTCTTGTATACAAATGCTAAACAATTACGATCATGCGATCAGTTGTACTCTGCTTAATCTATGTATATTTGGCATCACTTTAATATCTCCCCGGCAACCATTAAAATGTTGTGATATTCTTTTACTTGCGAATATAAAGTTTAAGCCATATCTTATCTTTAGATTCTCGAGAAAAAGGATTCACCCTTCAAAATATTGTTACGTTTTTATCTTTTTAAAACGTTCATAGATTGCAAATAAATATAAAAATAAATTTGTGTTTAGTTTTAATTAAAATTCATTATTATTCGCAACAATTCTGTGAGACACTGTTCACAACTTGATGTAACAACAGCAATTGCTCCGTTTGTTTTCCTTTGGTTACACTCTTTGCATAAACAATAACAATTGTTCGACAGATCTTTATAACAGAGATCTTCAAATCACGATTATTCTCTTCAAACATAGAGTCTTCACACAAGACTGACTGAATTTTTACTGACTCCCTTGCATGCTTTGTGTTGCCTTTTATATCGCAGGGTAAACAGTCAGATGCACCGAACACACAGAATAGAAACTTTTGACGTTTGACAAACTCTCAATTTAGAGTGAGAAAAAATGTTAGAAGCAACAGATATACAGAGTGAAAACTGGCAGATAAAGTAGAACAATTAAATGTAAATAAACATTTAGTTTGTGTCAAAAAGGGAAAATTTGGAATATTTTTTAATTTCTTCAATGAAAAGTTTAAAGATTCTTAAATATTTAAATATTAATCGAAATATGTGTGATTTTCGGTCACAATGAATATAGTTTCTTGTGCAAGAGTTAATTAAGAAGCTAAATATTACGAGATCAAAATAGGACGTACTGCTCATAAAAAAAATTTTCTTGCTGAAAGTTGCCAATATTTTTTAATTTCTTGAAAGAAAAAGTTCAAATTTGTGATTGTTATTAGTTGTCTTTATTATTTATTATTAGTTTTACACAAAAATTACATTTTTTTATTAATTCTCGCCAATATAAAAAACCCACCCGAAAACTAAAAAAACATAAATAAAGAATAAAGACAGACAATCAGAGAGAGAGACAGAAATACTTTTTGGTAATATTTGCTGTCCCTTTCCTAATTCGCTGGTAAACGTCAAAATTCCGTTTCTATACTGCTTATACGGTGGTCAGATGAATGTTCTTGAAGGAGAATGACTTCGTCTTCTCGAAATCTCTATAAATGTAAACATATTGTTTGTTTGTTGCTTGTTGTTGTATTTCTGTTTACATTTATACTTGCCGTTTTTTTGTTGCTGCATTTTTGTTTACTTGTTTAACACTTATTTTATACTGGTGTTTTGTTTGTATATATTTGTTTATTTGCTTATCATGTAAACAAGTTCATTGTTTTTGTTTTTGTAGCTTTTGTTTACAATTTAAACGATGTGAAAGCAAAGCATCATTTCCATTTTCGTAACAATATGCTTTAAAAAGTGTTCGTTTTTGTTCTGATTCAGCAATTTTGTTTTTAAATAGAGTGGCCCCATGATTTTCAATCCAGCCTTGGTCATAAGGTGCCAAATAGTTTTAATTCTGTATAATGAAAACAGATTTGGTTAGCTTGATCAGGTCCCACTTATACAACACGAGGATTAGCTCCTGTACTAAAACCATTTCTCCGCTTTAAAACAACATTTTTATGCCACATAATTCTCCCTTTAAATGACTGCAAATGGAACAATAAAAACGTTTAGTTTTTTCCTCTCGTATTTTATTGCAGAGGAAGCCACAAAAATGTTCCCCGAGTATGAGTGAATGTCTGCAATTGTACATCAAAACTTTTTGCCATTTTTTTTCTGCTTCCCTCTTTAAACCTCTCAAATGTTCCCTTATTACCTTTTGTTGCTCTTTAGAGCTCTATTCGTAGGTTGGCATGTTGATGGTGGTACATTTTTATTGTCAATTGTCGGAATGTCATTTTAATTTAATGTGCCGTTACACTGAAAGTAATTCCAATAAACGAAAAAGAAAAAACAAAAACGCCGTAATTAGAAAGGAATGCAACAATAAAAAAAGCAACAAAACAATATCATCAGTAAACTTAAATTAAATTGGAATTTTGTTACACGACACGACACGACACGACAACTGTGTCTGTGTCTGTCCTTTATTGTTTAGCCCGCTCGGGCATTAGTTCATCGTTGAGCAATGGGTCACTGACACGTAACGAGAGAAACTTAATGGCACTAGAAAGTTTATGAAACTGTTTAGATTGAACACGCACGCACGCATGTATGTTATTTGGCCAAAATGAAAAGGTAGTGGAAACACTTGGAAAATTTGCTGGAGAAAAAATCAATAATTTTTTTAAATCATTAATCAATTCAAGAGGTTTTTGCTTTTTTTAAGTGTATAATAACACAATTGTTTTATTACAACAACAAAACATAACATAACCCAGCAAATGTAAAAACCTATCATCTGTTGCATAGCTTGTGCTTAAAATACTAACGGGTTTTTGTTTCCTCCCCCTTTATTTATTTTTTTTCTTTCTTTTTTTGTGTGTTTTGCAGTCACTTCAAAAGGAAATCCATGATTTTGTGACTTTGACTTGTTCATTCGTTGATTTTCTTTTGTGTTGATTTCCTATCTTTTTGTGTTTTCATTTCATTTTCGTTTTGCTTTTATTGGTCTCCTTCCTTCCTCCCTAGTCTCTGGATACTGTTTTAATGAAATGTTAATATTTGTATAGGCATTGACCGCGTCCATATCTTACTGCTTTCTCTCTGCATATATTTGTCTTTTTTATTCCATTTTATTGTGTTTAAATTTCCTTTTTTTTGTATATTTTTGTTTAATTTCTTGTGAAATGATAAATGAAACTCAAAGATACATTGTCATAGTATATGGGCATCATAGAATGACATTTTCTGGGGTCAGCTCAATCAAGCATGATGAAAAATTTTTTTAAAGAATGTAAACAATCGGAGTTTATTATTAGGCACCCATGTTGTGTGTGTGTGTGTGTGTGTTAATCTTATACATGAGCTATGGAACCTACTGTTTAAAGTTGACTCCGAACAACAGATTTATGAGAAACTTTTCATGGTAATTTTCTATTTACTCTCAGAGTTTTTGCCAGATATCTGCTGAGAGGAAGTCGCCGAAGAAATATTTTTTCATTTCGTTTTGATGTCTGGCCCGGGGCTCGAACCCTGGCTTTACGCCTAACAAGTCAACACACTACCTATTAGACTACGGCGACTTCAACTCACTATAGAGAAAAAATTGGTGCCGTGAAGACGTTTCAATTAAGTGTTTGGAGATGTTTCATGTTTTGACTAGAAGGGTCATTCCTGCTTCCATGAGGAAAGCTCATATGGTAAGCAAAATAAATATAGGTACACAGTATGTACGGCTCTTGCTGTTGAATATCTTTATGGAGAAACTGTTGGAGGAGCTGCAATTGTGAGGTTTTAGAGGCTTTAATTATGTATGTGATTGGGTCACAGTAGTATCAGGTTTGGGTTCGCACACCCCTTTGCCTTTGAGGCAAGTCCTAAAGCTTATAATAAAATAGCGATCGTGTGGTTTAACTTTTTACCAACAAATCTCTTGAATCTCAATGGATTTCAACTATTTTCATTCGCGAGAGTAAAGTACACTGGAGGAATAATATGATGAAGAGGCTTTACAGTTGAGAGTTAAGAGGACCGTTGGCAAAAATGAGGGAGTAGAGCTTACCATGCTTTAGAGTTTCTCACGTTGTATAGACTGCAGGTTACTAGGCTTAGTGTGCAGTTAATTAGTTGTCCTTGATCATCACTATAATCTATTCCACTCCAGCTAAGGGGTTATTTTCTATATTGTTATGTTTTTACCTTACTAAACGCGTTTAAAATACTAGCTGCCTTCCAAAATGTATCAATACAAACTTTGTATGCAGTTCTACTACTGTATATAAACTATGTAGATATGCAAAGTAACCAAACAATACATCAACTATAAATCCAATGCCTGATTGCTTTTTGACTGCGTTAAAAATACACATTGCCGACGTGTTGAAACAGAATACATTGTATATATTTTGTACAGCGGCATTATGAAACACGATACTTTGTTCGAACGCAAAGCAACTACTTTGGAAGGCAGTCACTATAATCACGTAGATTGCAAATAAAATTAAAATAAATTCGTGTTTGGTTTTAATTAAAATTCTTTATTATTCGCACAATTCTGTGTGCCACTGTTCACAACTTGATGTAAACAACAACAATTGCTTTGTTTGTTATACCTTTGTTTACACACTTTGTTTAAACAATAACAATTACTAGACAATTATTCGACAGATCTTTGTAACGGAGATCTTCAAACCACGATTACTCTCTTCGAACACACCGCGTATTCACACAAGACAGACTGAACTTTGCTAACTCAGTCGCCTGCTTTGCCTTGCAGAGTAAACAGTCTGATGAATGTTCTTGAAAACGGATGTTGATGACGTCGCCTTCTCGAAATCTCTATAAATGTAAACATCGTTGTTTTCATTTATTCTTGTAGTGTTGTTTGTGTGTATTTTTGCTTACTTGTTTACCATTTTTATGCTGCTGTTTGTTGTTATATTAAGCAGTACGATCATTTGTAAACAGGTTTGTTTACTGATGCTTTATTTTCGTAACAATATTCAATTCGCTTCTATCTGATCTTCTCTTATAGAAGAGGGTTATGCTGGTGGGAATAAGACTCAATGCCGTTAAATTCTGTCATTGCTCGGACCATAGCAACGCTGCAACATTGCATATGTGTCGATTATAATTTTCTTGATAGGAAATGTAAACTAAACCAACTAGGGACTTCTGATTTGTCAAGTCGAAGGTATTCTGCTAAGAAGAATAGACTGGAAAATATATGTTTATGATTCTGACATTAGACTCTCTTGTAGGTTGACGGACTACTGTTCTGTTTTTCAAGTAGAAAGCAATACAATACTTGGTGGGCGGTGATAGTGCCTCTGAAAAATCTCTTTATTTACTCGGACATCTAGATAGCGATCAGGCCTCTCACAAACTCACAGACCCTGATTTCCCACGTCGACGACAAATGTTGAGAATTTTGGCTCGTTCAAAGGTAACTTGTATATGAATTACTGGACATAGAGATATCATTGGAAATTACATTCTAATTCCGATACTGGGAATTAGGCATGTCGATTATCGAAGAAAAATTGGGTAGTTTTCAATCGTTTTCGTCATGTATATATAATGTATACATACATATATTGCAGGTTTTTAAGGCCCAGATTAGACACAAATCTATGCTCTTTAGACGTTAATGCGGATTATTGCTCCGTGATAGCATTGTTTACAGTTATTGAGTCTGTTTCACTTGTATAACGATGACCTGCTTTTTATTCAAACCATCCATCATACATAATTGGTCATTACAAACCTTCAGTCAGGATTACAAACTAGCGGCTCACACCACTTATGGCGGGACCTACAGTTTTATGAATACTATCACTTACATACATACATACACAATTGGTCATTACAACCGTACAGTCAGAATAAAGACCTAGTTTCTCACACCACTTATGTTGCGTGTGTTAAATTTATCATGAGCGGTTGGACCTACAATTTAAAGTCGACTCCAAACGACAGATTTTTGAGAAACTTTTCATGGCAATTTTTATTTACTCTCAGAGTTATTGCCAGAAATCTGCTGAGAGGAAGTCGCCGAAGAAATACTTTTTGTATTTTTGTTTTTATGTCTAGCCTGGCTTTATATCTAATAAGCCAACACACTGCCTACTAGACTACGGCGACTTCAACATCAAAATTAAATCATCCATCGGTTTAATTAAAATCCAATAGAGTTTCAATATCTTGCATCTTAAGTTTCTTCAATAACGCCATTTAAGAGTCGCAGCTTTGTTTCCACATGTGGTCATTTTCCAGCCAACATGCCACTTTGGAACACTTTTGGTGCTTTTTTCAAAAATATTTTAAATGAAAACAAAGAAAAAATAACAAAAAAAAAAACAAACAGCATTCGTTCAATGGCATTGTAAGAGGAGTATCAGTGTTAAGAGACAGACAGTCCTCTTAATTTTAAAAATTATTTTCAGTAACACTATTTAAATGGAAAACAATTGAAATTCTGTATAAAAACAAAAGAGTCACTCCACACATATGTATATACAGAGAGAGAGCTCTACTCTACAATGCCACAACACAACCATTAGCAATGCCAACGTCAATACCAACATCAACTACAATAATAACATGCACATGTATGTGTATGTACACGTATGTGTTTGTGTATGAAAAATTTCAATATCAATCGTATCAGTATTGGTGTTATAAGCCAACTTCACTTGCATATTATTTTTGTTGAACTTCAACTCAGAAGTGCCACTAAAAAATTGTGTTTTTAAATCAAGAATCATACACATCCACGTTATCATCAGTATCATCATCATTATAGCATCATGGTCATCGTGCATGTTATGATCATAATGATGATGTTGCTGCTGCTCCTGCTCTGAGTACAAGTTGATGTTCTTCTCATTGGCCGGTTGGTTCATTTGGTTTGGCTGCGAAAACCCATTTTTGGCTATTTGGCTGGATATTTTGGCTGCTTTCTACCATCATCAGTTGGCCATTTAGTGCAGACATTCCATAAATTGTTGTACCCGTTATCGCTATTTGTTACTGTTTTTTGCTTCTTTTTTTCCTGTTTTTTCTCTCTTTCTTTCTGCAGTATATCAGTGCATTTGGCGCTTTTATTTTGTTTTTAATTTTTAATATTTTTTTTTTTAATTTTTTCTTTCTTTTTTTGTGTTCAATTTTCGCTTGACCCAACTCTTTGGTTTTTTTACATTTTTTTCTGCATGCTGATGACGGTTGTAGTGGTAGTGGTATTGGCGGTTGGTATTTGTAAAAATTCTACTGATTTATGTATGTTCTGTTCTCTGTTCTGTTCTCTCTTCTGTATTTGTTTGCCATAGCATTTGTAAAGTTGTGTTAGTGTGTTTGGGTGAGAGAGAGAGAGAGAGAAAGAGAGTGAGTGTGCGTTTGCTTCTCTTTTCAATAATTTAATTTCGTTGGAGTATCATTCATACATAAATTGCTAATGTATGCTTGTTTGTGTGGCTGTGTGGCTGTGTGTGTGTGTGTGTGTAATATTTCTTTTCAAAGGAAAATAAATGCTGAAATATTATTTCAACACTTGAATTTGTACAAAAAAAGTGTGCTTCATGTGCATTCAATTATTGATTTCGTTTCCCCAGTTGCCAAGGCTACTTTAATTTCATCCTGTTTTTTTTTTTAATGTTATTTAAGGAAAACAAAACTTTCCTTTAATGGGATAATTTTAATAGTAATGGGTGTCCTTTTTGTGAAAATATGATAGGATTTTATATCAAAAGAAAAACAAGATCTTTGTGAATTTGACAACAGATGTTGCATACCTCTCGGAACTGAACATAATGCCTTCAGTCGCTATATCCCAATCCATTTACATATGGAAAGAACGTTCTCTTTGTTAGCTGAGAACCTATGCCTTGATTTATTGATGTGGCTTGACATGTCATTTCCTTTCTAGCAAAAACTCTGATATTAAAATAAAATTACCATGAAAAATTTCAAAAATATGTCGTTTGGAATCAACTTTAAACTGTAGGTCTCGCTACCATAGCTGCCAGATAAAGGAGGCAACAAATAGTCAAATCAAATAGTCAAGTCAAAAAAATCGTCTAAATCGTCAAAGACGTTTATTGAAATCGTAAAAAAAATCCCTAGAAAAAATAAATAAATATGTAAAGTTTTTAAAAACCAAAATTAGTAAAAATCAAAATTTAGTAAAACATATAAAGTCAATGTATGTACGAGTACATATCTGAGTTCAAAAATAAAACATTTAAAAAAAAATTTTTAGAAATTAAAGGCTACCATCCCCATCTTCATTTCGGATAAAATTTTTTTCCAAAAATGGAGAAATTTTGTATCATTTTCAGGAAAAATTGTTTGAGGTTTAACCCATTTCGCTCCGAGTTAAATTTTATTTTTTGTTTAAGAAGAAAAATACTTTTTTAGGGTAATTAGGACCTACTGATGTCAAAAATCAGCTCAAAAAATTTTTCCGACTTTTCGTTTACGGATAAGCGCCAGCGTTCGAAATTTCGAACAGACAAGTTTACACATATGTGAAGGCATGTAAATCATATTTTTTATAACTGAAACGGTTTGAAACGGTTACATATATTGGCAGTATTTCTTCATAATTATTTTTTTAATTTTATTTTGTTTATTATTTTTAAAAATTATTTTAAAAAGTGCCCAAAAATATGGGTTGAAGAAATTTGCTCCTAGCATATGGGGGGAGGGGGATATTTTACGGGGGTATGTTTTATTTTCCTTAAGTTGAGACTTAATACCAAAACCCAAATTTTTTTGAAATTTTACCTTTTTCATACATAAATATTTTTTAAAAAAAGAAGATTTTCACTGTTCGAAAAATCGAACAGCGGAGCGAAATGGGTTAAACAATCTATCCCAGTGTTGTTTATTGAGACATAAGTGCAGCAATAATATTGCATCAGGACATAGGACTCAGAAGCTCTTGACATTCTGAGCATGAAAATTCAGTGTAATGTTGGCTGGAACCGACACATTTTTCAGTTCTTCTTAAGATCTTATCATCTGATCTTACTATTTGCACTATTTATAACCGACCGAGAATGGAATACAAGTCTCATGTATGGATCGGTGCGTCAACGTCTATTTTGAGGTTTTTCGGCCGTGTACAGGAGAGGCCATAGTAGTTCGTTAATGACGGTAGTGTATCCAACTTCATTGAATCATTGGTGCATCGTTGCACTGTTCTATCGCTACTACAAAAGGGTTTTGCTTGAACGAAATAAGGGGACTTGTTCCTGAAAATCATATATTCCTACATAACGCTCGTCTTTCTCAGCCAGCACAGCCCTATGTTGTCGATTGGCCAGTGGATCGCACATTGCATTACAGAAAGAAAATACGTCTTTCCTGTTACTTATGATCTAAAAATATACAAGCCTACTATCCATAAACACTGTTCTCCTTTTCCTTCTTCCCATAACACATTTTCATAGTTCCAAACACAATGCCATCGATCTCCTGAGTGTTGGTCGTACGAAACAAAATAACGGCGCTTGCCTTTGTTCCTCCGATGGTAATACTCGAATTTTTAAAATTGTCTGCAACGTCAAGTGATCAATTATTCTCAATTACGAGGTAATTTGGGAGTTGTATTAATTTGGCTTTTAAGGGATGAAAAAGGCATAAAATACAGAAATATCATCAAAGGTATTCGAAAGTAACTTAAAAATATAATACTTTACTCCATGTTTTTATTAACATAAATTTCCAATAGTAACAATTGCAAAGTAAACACAAAGCTTAAAATGGTGTTTAATGTACAAAAGTAAAGAATATGATGTAAATTTCTAGTTTCAAAAAAATCGTCAAAATTAGGGCATAAATCGTCAAATCGTCAAAATGATATTTTTGGAGCTCAAAATCGTCAAAATGGCGACAAATCGTCAAATCTGGGAGCTATGCTCGCCACTAATGTTTAAAATTAACACACACAACATAAGTGGTGTGAGAAACTAGGTCGTAATTCTGGCTGAAGGGTTGTAATGACCAATTATGTATGTATGTATGTATGTAATGACCACTTTAGCCCTTAAATATCAATGGCAACAGTGGCTTGGTCACCTCGTGCTTATGGTTGATAGAACTTTAGCGGAAAGATGTTTTGATTATGTGGTTGGTGAAGTATTTGAGGGCAATCTAGGTAGAGAAGGATCAAAACTCCATTGAGAGGATTAGGTTCTAGATGAACTTTCTTCAGTTACTTACGGAAAACTCGAAACGTAATTGCCTAAAGTGCTTGAAATTAGATTATAATTTAAATTAAAAACAAAAAGGTTGTAGTATTAACATTTGAATAAGCAGATAAGTATGTTAACTGGTGAACTTTACTGTAAAATGAATGTTTATTTCATAAAACAGAAGATCGAGTAATATGTATCCTTCAGTAGATAATAAACAGTGCGCAGTGACCTCATTTAGGACAGTTTAATATTCATCTTCCTTAGTAAAGGCTTTAATAGATAAATACAAAGTGAAATGTCCATCAAATACACGTCAAACTAAGCTACATTCTCATAAAGTTTTAATATTTCTGCTGCTGTCGTTTAATTTCTTTCCTGAAATTATTCACAATTGCAGGCTTTCATATTCCATCTAAGCCAAACTGCATAATTTCTATATTATTTTGACAGAAACGCTCTATCAAATGTTAAATTATGAAAACTTTTGTTTGAATAATTCAAATTTTTTTATTTCTTTTTCTAGAAAAAAAAAAATAAAACGAAAATTATATGCCCTAATGAACTGCTCTTAAGCATTTCAAAACTAATTTTTTCAGTGTGTATGAGTGTGGTTTTTTACTTTAATTTTGTTTTAATATGCAATTCATTGAATTAAGTGAGTATGTGTGTGAGTGTGTAAGTGCTTGAATTGTTTAAAATATAAAAAAATTATTCAACACAATAAGCATGCATATAATGAATATGTTATAATAAATTATGCAAAAATATATGCACAACAAAAATGAAAAATTTTACGTAATAATGCTACACTACCAAAACGGGGTACAATTTTATGCAAAAGTTTATGTACACTTTACTTTTAAGGATTTTGCAACTTAGTTATATACCTAATCATATAGTTATCGAAATAAGCAGAGATGTTTGAAGACTTATTTAATGCACTGTTTAGTTATTTTTTATATATTAACGTAGATTTTTTTGTGGTATAAAATTAAAAATTAGTTTTCATCTTTTTGTGTGAGGGTAAGCAACGACAAGAACCATATTTTAAGAAAGTTACTTTAGTTTGATACCGACTTGATGATAGTTTAGACTAACAGCTGCTGGATGGATCTTCTTAGAGGCTGGTATACATTTTCATGAGCAGAGGCAGAAAGTACCCGCTAGTTCTGCAAAGTAGTAGCAAAAGAACTGTCTGTGTGTCATTGCCTTTTAAGAGGGGTTTTGAGTCAGGACGCTTCCAAAAAGAAGATCAAGACTCCTGAATAACTAATATGAAAATGAATGATATGTATAGTGATCGGTGGCCTGAGAAAATATTGCGAAATATATTAGATGAACGAATTGAAGCCTAAGCTAGTGGCTGACAGGAGTTCGAGCGTCATAGAATGTAATTCCTATCGTTTAAGACATGTCTAGTTGGGAAAATGACTCAAAATCAAAATGAAATGTGGAATTTGTTGGTTTCTTGTTGTGCCTCGGAGTATTAAGTCCGGCTTATTCTTTAGCTTGGCTTAGCCTAATTTAAATTCGAGTCAGTACAACTTTTTTATGGCAATTAGTTTCACTCAGAGTTTTTGTCAGAACTCTGCTAAGAGGGAGACATTGAAATTACTTTTTTTACATTACATGACCCAAAACGAAAACATCCGTTGTGTTAAAATTGTAATTCAGATTCTTAGGTAATGATTACAGCGTAGCTTAGCTGAGTCTAGTTTAAATTCGACTCAGAACGATAAATTTGTGCCGGTTTTTCATGGCAATTAGTTGCACTCAGACTTTTTGTATGAAAACTGCTAAGGTTTTTATGCCAATTTTATTGAGTGCCAAGGTTTTTGCCAGAAATCTGCTGTAAGGCAGTCATATTTTTCATATTTCGTTCGTTATGTTCGAGATTGTCTGGAAACAGTATAAAAAAATTTAAGTTGATGATACAGCAAAAGCCTGATTGAGTTCTCAATGTTGGAAAAAACCCCCATAGCGCTTATTGAATTTTGAAGGTTTATTGTATTTTGAAGGTTTTATTTCCCTAAAAATATTGGTAGATTCCTTACGATACTGTAACTACTTTAATTTATTTTCTGAAATTTCACAGCAAAAGAGTCAGAAAAAATGCTATGCGAGTGCAGTTGAAACTGTAAAGAAAATCATAAGTTTGGTTATAAAGTCCCTAATCGCTCTCCTTGTGTCACAAATATTTCTATAAATTTATCAGCCGGTCATACTGAATTCAAGAATGTAGCGGAGTCTATGAAGTCGATTAAGATCTCTTTACATAGCAGTCAAGAACACAATTTATTCATCCATCCAATACCAGTATACACACACATACAAACCATTTGATGCCGTAAAGTACGCACAAGAAAGCAAATGAAAAATGAAAGTGACTGGTTTTTTTCTATGATGCTGGTTTAGAATTTTAAATTAAAAAAGAGTGATTTCTCTTCTTTCCCAGCATTTAGCACAACAGTCAACAACAGAGAGGGAGAGAAAATCTATAACAACGATTCGTACACACGTACATTTCGTATTATTAATCTACATGTGCGAACCGAGTGAGAGGGAAGTGAGGGAGAGAAAATAGAACAAGAATAATACCTACTGCTACTGCTATATCGTTGAATATTTGTTTACATTGAACTTTAATTTCTATTCAAATTACTCATACGTAACGGTTAACGAATTGAAAAAGAAAACAAAAAAATAAGAAACACAGAGTGCGTGTTTTTCTTTGTGTGTGTAACGTATACGGGTAAATATATGCATACAAACCATAAACCAGTGTTGTATAGTGTATAGCAGAGTAGTAGTACAAGGACAAACAAGTCTATCTCTCTCCCTCTCTCTTCCAGTGTTCTCAATTCTTATGTTCTGTAGAAAATATAAACAAACCAACGCCATGTTGTTGTTAATTCATACCCACATAAACAACACATTTAACTGCAAGCATTTGAGTGAGTGTCCATTCATTCGTTTGTTTATAAATAAAACGAAGAGAATTAAAAACAAGCAGCAGTACGAACAACAAAAAAGACAAAAAAAAAATACAAGAGCAAGTAAAGAGTTTTGTATGCGTGTATAAAAGCAACACATCAATTTCCCCTATTAATTGTTGTTGTTGTTCTTGTTGTAGGTAGTAAATGTTGCTGGTATTCGTTGTTGCGTTAAAATTTCAGGATTTTTATTTAAAAACCTTGTTGTTATTGGTGTACTCCTCTGTTTTTCAAATTTTTTTTGTGTGTGTAAAATTCTAAACATTGCCTTAATTGTGTTGATATTATGAGCTGACAAAAACAACAAAAAAACATAAAAATTTTTGAAAAATAAAAAAAAACAGTTTTTCCCAAGGCCATGTTTTGTTTAAACATGTGCACAAAAAAATAATAAAAAATTTGAATTTAAATTTGTATAGAAGCAGTAAATATGACTGTTGGAGAGGGCAAGTGTTTGTATGGGTGTATACAAAAACATTTGTTTTCTAGTTTAACTTACACTCTATCAAATATACGCATACTCGCACACACTCCTAGCTCATAATAATCCTGTACTTAAACGTTTCAATTGAAATTAGATGCGGAAAAATTATAAGCGACCCCCACTTTAAACACTTACCTACACATGTTCACATCAGCACTCATCTACATAACATGCTCTTATACGTTTTACGTTGTTTGACATACAATTTTTGTTTGTTTTTGTTTTAATTTTAATTGTGTGTGCGTGTATGTGTGTGTGCATATATGTGCTACTAGTAAATTATCACCACTTAAAAAAAATAGAAAAAAATGTTTTCAAATAAAATAAACAAACGAATAAACATTTTCTAGGACGATAATGGCAGCTAAAATAAAAAGCTACAACAGCAACAACAACAACAACATTGTGGCTTGATTAGAGGGTTTTTGTGTGTTCTCATACTGTATGTTGGATTTAACGCGTGTTTAAATATTCATTAAGTTGACGCAAATGTAAGCTTTAACCCTTTAAGCTCATTTGGTGATTCAAAATCCTTTGACACAAACTCCGATCGACAATAATAATTCAAAATAGAATTTCTTTTATTGTAAACTTGTTGAAAAACACGACAATGAACTAAAAAATGCTTTAATAGATTTTAATCGGTCTGTATACTGCAGGAGATTAGGTCTGGTTAGATGAGTTTAGTTTAGGTAAGAAGATGTGATATCAATTGCCTCTAATTACACTTGAAACATTAGTTAGTTGCCCATTAGACAGTTCACCCTAATTACACTTGTAACATTCGATAGACCTCCGTAGCAGTGTATCCCTATTTTTGATGTGCTATTTGAGGCACGAGTGTCGTAGCAACTGTTCTATATTCTTCTCTTTCGATTTATTCCGATATATATGGCATATGAGCCTAAGCATTATGCATGCCTTCTTCTGTGAAAGATTGTCTCCTGCAAATCACAAACACCAGTGAGTTGCCATTCTCTTGAGTTTACTTGCAAAATTTGGCCATCACTGTCTGGCTAACCGGATGTCATTTATTCTCAACGTCTGCAAGATCACATTGGAGTTTATACACATGTGTACCATGATATTTTCTCGTTCGCAACATGTGTACCATGACTTCTCTGGGTGGAACGTATCCGAAATTTTTGATTTTCCATGACTTTGGCACATAAATCAGACTGAATTTGATAGATGTCGCATACACCTGCGACTTATGAAAACCAAAAAGTCTAACGGGTTCAAATTGAATGATTTTGGTGGCCAGTTCACATCACCTCAACGTGAGGTAACCATGCCCATAAATCGCTCGTGTAAATAATACAATGTGGTATTAGTTGTGTGGCCCCTAGCGTCATGCTATTAAAACCACAAGTCGATAGTACCGAGCTGATTCAATTCAGGTTAAAAGACGTTGGTAAGCATCGGTCTACAGTGCTTGTCGTTGACAATGATGGCCCGCGCAACATCGTTCTCAATAAAAAATATGAACTAACTGATGACATTGCCAGCCCAAAATCCACACCAAACAGTGACTTTTTCGTAGTGCTTTGAATGGTTTTGGAACTCATGTGGATTTCATCATCTTAGACTCGACAACTTTGTTTGTTTACATAACTATTTATCCAGGAACGCTGTGGCCGTAGCATAGTAGATAGGGTGTTGGCTTATTAGACGTGATTCCATGATTCAAACCTCAGGTCAGACATCTCTAACAAAACGAAATATGACTGCCTATCAACAGATTTCTTAGAAACACTCTGAGAGTAAATAAAATTTCCATGAAAATGTTTCTCAAAAATCTGTCGTTTGGAGTCGACTTTAAATTGTAGGTCTCGCCACTTATGAATAAAAATAACACACACAGCATAAGTGGTGTGCGATGCTAGGTCGTAATCCTGACAGAAGGGTTGTAATAACCGATTATGTATGTATGTATGTATGTGAGCCTGATTGGTGAAGATGATTTTACTGCTCTCCAGAGTCCATTCAGGGAACACACGTCATTTTCTATGGTTGTGTTCACTTCAGTTCCTGGGTCAATTGAATTTTGTACGAATGCAAATGTAAGTCACGATGTCAAATTCTTTATGTTGTTGTCTATAAAACTTTGAATTCTTGTGTACGATTCGAGATCAACTGCCTTGGATTCTCCTGCAAATTCTTGCGGGCAGCGAAAGTGTTTTCAGCAGATCTTTCATTTCGTATGCAAAATCGCCCAACTGAGTAAAACTAATATAAAAAAAACCTGCTTTGATAACAATATGCATCCCGGTAGTTTTTAAGGCCAATAAAGAAAGTTTAGCCTTTCAATGAGTGAATGAACCCAAATATTTATGTGTGTGAAGATAAATTCGAATTTGAAAATCCAAGACGTAATCCATAAATTTTAGCAGCGCCACATTTGGCGTTAACAGAGCAAAATTTCCTTTTAACAGAACAAAATTTGCCCTTAACAGAGCACTGTTAGCTATTTAACAGTATCCATCTGAACAAGTCCACTTGTTTAGGAGCCAATTTTGGGAAATACTCTAGGGCTATGAGTACCATACTATATGCAAAGGAACGTTCTTCCAAGGCCTCTTAATATAATCAGCAACATAGTCACATAACAAGTGATATGGTGTGGAGAAAATTGGCTTTGTAAATATCAATTTTTTGCTTAAAAATTCTCTAGAAGATCAGTAGCCATTTTGAAACATATAAGAAATAGTACGCCATACAGAGTATATGCAAATGGTAATCTAGAGGGTCCTCTTTCGAACCGTAGTAGTGGGATAGCTGGAATAATTTTGAGAGTTGAGAAAATATCTGTCCCACCAACCATCCTTTATATTTCAACACTTTTGTTCCCAAATAATAATGATCATAATGAGAATTATATTTTATGTCAATAGTTAGTTTGCAATAATTGCAAAATAAAAGAGCCACTGTTAAACAGTTAACAGTGCTCTGTTAATAGCAAAGTTTACCCTGTTAAAGGCATGAGGTGGCTTTGCTAAAAGTGTTGGTTTTGCGTCTTTGATTTTTAAGTTCGAATTTATCTTTTCACACATCAAATATTTAGCAGTATTTGCATATGGTACTCCTTTTCCATCAATAAAATAAAGTAAAATCGACATAAATTGACTTCGTGATCTTTAGCTTCATGCAATATACAGTGCTTGACAAAACAATGGAAACTTTTTCAAAAATGTACTTAATCGGACGAAAATTTAACATGTTTTTTAAAAATCGGCAAAAAATTTGTGGAGTTTATTAATATGCACTGTTATTAACGTTTCTGTATATTAAAATTATGTATAAAAATTAATTATATAATTCAAAAATTAAAAAAGTTTCCAAAGTTTCCAATGTTTTGTCAACATCAAATATGTGAATAGAATTATTTTTTTTTAATTACTGAATTATATAGTCTTTTTATATATTTTTTAAAATACAGAAATGTTAATAATAGTGCATATTAATAAAAGGCATTAATATTTTGCCGATTTCTTAAAAAGATTTTTAAATTTTCGTCCGATTGTAACACATAAATAAATTTTTGAAAAAGTTTCCATTGTTTTGTCATGCACTGTATTTTTGGTTTAACTGTCATATTATTTGCTGAACTTTGCATTACACTTTCCTATTGTCTTTAAGACAATTGCTTGTAATGCTACAACGGAAGTTTAGTACAACATTTAGTCCAAAACCTTCTACTAGAGACTCTAGAGTTAATGGAATAAATTCCTGCAATATAATCATTGTTTTCTGTTGATTTCTATTCTAACTTTTAAGTATGAGTCTAAAATTTATTTTTGTTGATAGCTTTGGAGATACTAAAAAATAACCAACGTTTTGTTAAACTGATGTCATTCTATGTATGTATGTATTCTACTGGCTATTAAACTCTAATTTATTGCAACATAAACTATTTTTAGTACGAGGAAGATACTAAAAAAACTCAAACAATTCTATTTCAATTTCATTTTTATTAGCGCCAACCATCAATTGAAATCGTAAAATTTATTGATTGAAACCGCAATAGCGGCGTTCAATAAATACCTGCGGCAAATAACCTTGTTTACCTCACATATACGTACATAGCCAAGCATGTTTAACGTACTAAGAGGGTTAATGAGTGTAAATAAAAGCCAAATGGAAAATAAAAATAATGAAAAACAACAACAACAAAAATTAAAAAGCTGAAAAATAGAGAAGAAGAAGAAGGAAAAAAATCAAAATTTTTGCAGGACTTTTGGAGGCAGCGATTATGTATTATTATGTCATGATACTTAACACATACTCGCACACATACATATATGCATGCATGTAGAGGCACGCACACCCTTTGGCAAATATTTACGCCTAAAATCATGCAACATTCTGTATAACAGAGTGTGGGCGAGAGTCAATGAAAAACTCATACTGAAACGAAACCATTTATTAGGTCACTTTATTTACACATAAACACACTTACACATACGTACACACTTACACAGTAAGTGTATAAGTATGTACATAGTATATGCGCTATATGATATGCATATTATGAATGTAATGAACATTTTGAGATGAATATTAAAGAGGATTATTTACAGTGTTGTTGTGTACATTGTAGTTGTTGTTTAGTGTTGCGAAAAAAAAAACATTTTCTTCCCCTTGCACCCTCCTACTCCTTCTGTTTTTTTTTTGTTCTAAAATTACATTGATTCCCACTCAAAATGGAGGTTGATTATGTATGGTTTGAGGATGTGAATGTGGATGTTGGTTGTAAATGTAAATGACGCTGTTGGCAACATGGTTGATTCCCTCGCTTTTATGATGCCTCAAAGCATTTAATAATAATGGTGCCACATTGGCACTCTTATGGGTGATGAGACACATTCACATTTAATTTGAATGACTCACTTAAATACATCCTTGTTGTTTAAGCTCAATTCCTTATTTTCTTTTTAAGCTCTCTTAAGTTGGATAATATTCTTATGAAAAAAAACTTATAGAAAATCACAAAAGCAGGACAAGAAATTGTGCCACAAATAGCCACGTCATTTATTGTTCTTCTATTGTCGAATGGTTGCTGCTGCTGCTGCTGCTGCATAACATTTTATGTTGTTTACTAAACTCCATGCCAACAATAGTATTACAAGAGTTTCCTTTTTGTTACTTTCATTCATTTGAATACTTTTTTCCATCTTGTTGCTGTTTCTCTTCCTCCTTTCTTGAAAGTAAATTTTTATGGAAATTATGCTGCAAGTGATCAAAGGTCAGTCAATGGTTGGTTGGTTGATGCTGTGATTCATTGTTGGAAAATTGCCTCATTTCCTATTTTTTTTATCTGTTTCTTCTTCTTTTTCTATTTGCTTTTTCCCAACAAATAAGGGAAGTAAATTAATTGTGTAGAAAATTAGAATATTTTTTATGGGCCCCCTATTAAGGCATATGAGTGAGTGCGTAGTGTTGTTGACACGACATGCAGCAATTGTTGCATTAAAGTGCTGCAAATAATATTCATTTTCCATTTGTTTTTATGAAGTTGCAGACACGAAGATGTAATAATTGGGTCAGACGCTAATTTTATGCTGGCGTAATAGGCTTCCTAGACATTAGAGTGGATCAACTTTTGTTACTTTTAAACAATAGAAGCTTAATGAACAATTATTTCTTATAATTACATTAGTTTTTAGCACAGATAAGATTTTGGAAATGAATAGAAATAGTACTGAGGCAATTAGTTGTGATATCATGTTCTATAGGAAGGCATATTAAAGAATAAAAAAAAAATAATTTGGAGCAAAGAAGCTTCCACAACAAATTTTTGTCCTTTTAATAACGAAAGAGAGTTTTGCAATGCATATAGAAACATGGAAAAAAGTGCAGTTTTGCGAAAAACTATTCGTGGCTTATTAGACGCTAGCCCGTGGTTTAGAGACATCTCAAACAAAACGAAGTATAAAAAAATATTTGCTAAGGCGACTTCCTCTTGGCAGTCTTCAGGGAAAAACTCTGAGAATAAGTACATAAAATAGCCATGAAAATTTTCTCATAAATCTGTCGAATTCGACTGTAAACTGGGACCTGGTCCCTTAATGGATAAAATTAACACACATAGCATGAGTGATGTGAGAAGCTAGGCAGTAAACCTGACTAAAGTGTTGTAAGTGATATACTCATGTGTTCATATCTTTAATTCGGCTTATATTGCATTCTTCTTTTGTTTCTTTTGAAAAACGCAAAAAAATTTAGATTATGCCTGTAAATCTAAATTTTTTTTCGTTTTTCTGCTATCAAAAAGGATCTGCATGAAAGAATAAAGAATGTCAGCCACTCAGAGCTTATAGACAGAACTTGTTTAATTTTAGGTACTTTGGATAAGATTCCTATCTTTACAAAAGCTTCAAGAAGAATCTTTGCCTAGCAGGAAGTAGAAGCATATGGTAAATTAAGTACAATATTGATACTACTGGACTTAATAGTATCCAAGTGAGCTAACATTTAACAGATGCTTGAGGCAAGAGTTTGACCCATGGACCCACGTCTAGGGAGTCAACACACTACCTACTACGGCGACAGCATATGTCTGGCATCTTCTCTAAAATATTTAGATCTCGATTTGATGTTTCGTCCTATTTTCTTAGCTGGAATTTCAATTCAATCAAAAACATTGGTTTAGCTAAGCTTTTAGTTTGCAATACTCTGCAGTGGCTCTATTACATAGGCAGAATATTCTTTTCCTAATTTTCCAATGTGTGTGAAGATAAATTCGAATTTGAAAATCCAAGACCCAATCCATAATTTTTAGCAGCGAAACATTTAGCGTTAACAGTGCAAAATTTTCTCTTAACAGAGCAAAATTTGCCCTTAACAGAGCGCTGTTAAGTGTTTAACAGTATCCATCTGAACAAGGCCACTAGTTCAAGAGCTAATTTTAGGGCATATACTAGGTCTATATACCATACCATACTCAATGGAAGGTTCCAAGGCCTCTTAATACAATCAGCAATATAGTCCCATATAAAGTGATATTGGCTTTGAAAATATCAATTTTTTGCTTGAAAATTCTCTAGAAGATCAGTGGCCATTTGGGAACATATAAGAAATAGTACACCATACAGACCATATACGCAAAAGGTAGTCCAAAGGGTCCTCTTTTGAACCGTAGTTGGGATAGCTGGAATAATTTTGAGGGGTTGAGAAAACTTCCGTCCTCCATCCCCACCAACCATCCTTTACATTTATTTATTTATTTTGTTCACAAATAATAATGATCATAATGAGAATTATATTTTATGTTAATAGTCTGCAATAATTGCAAAGTAGAAGACTAATCTACTTATTGCCACGGTTAAACAGTTAACAATTCTCTGTTAATAGCAAAGTTTGCCATGTTAGAGGCAAGAAATGGCGCGGCTAAAAGTGTGGGTTTGCGTCTTTGGTTTTTAAGTTCGAATTTATCTGCTCACACATACTTTTCCATCACTGCTTAACGACTAGGTACACAAATAATGCGTACCATTCCCTAAACCGAGCTATCAGATTACTTGCACTAGCCTTTGATTGCAAATATGAAGTTTTTCAGTATACAAACTGGTGTGCTGCTCAGTTCCACTTCTCTCTACTTATACTGTTACATTAATTTACGATCTGGCAACTTTTAGAAGTTACAGAAGTTGATTTGTTATTGTAATACTTGTTATTCCTATATTCCGGAATATTATTTTTTTTTCTCGAACGTCCCCGGCCTCACACTAACCCACCCTCACCCGACCGCGGAGGGCTCATCCCTATTACGTAGGGACACGTACACACTACAGTCCGGACTGCAGCGGGTAAGGGAAAAGTAATGGCAACGAGAACATAAATCAGCTACAGAACTTAATCACAAGCTGAATAAAGTAACAATAAACAGGAACTACCTATGACAAGAACGAAAATACATTTTTATATAATAATTTACAAATTAATGCCAGCATAGAAGCTACGTTTTATATTACAAACACTACAATTAAAATCAATAAAATCATAATATAAGTTAAAATCATTACATAATCTACGAAAAGGAAAATTACATCCATAGTTCGTTATATAAAAATCTAAAGAAAGAGGACGATAGTGCCGTGAAAATCTTGCTGGAATACTGAAATTCAGGTTACCAAGCAAAAACTCAGAATAGATATCACCTTTAACCAGATTAAAAACAAAACAAACCCCTAAAACAGCCCTTCTACGTTCTTAAGTTGGAAGTTTTATCAAACCTAATCGAACCTCATATGACGGAAACTCATTGGCACAATCCCATCCTAAGCCACGTAAACAGAATAATAAAAACTGCTTCTGCACAGACTCTATTGAATCACTATGACAACGATAGTATGGATTCCAAATAATAGACGCATACTCCAAAATAGGTCTAACAAGTGAAATGTATAGCAGTCTTGTTATATAAAGATCAATGAATTCCCTAGCCCATCTTTTCACAAAACCAAGAACAGCCCGAGCCTTGCCAATCATCATACTAATATGATCAATAAAAGGCAAATTCATATCCAATAATACTCCCAAATTAAGAAATGTAGTCACAGTTTCCAAAGGGCAAGAAACAATCACATAAGTAGACGAAATTACGCACACGCGAGAGAAAACCATGCATTTACATTTTCTCAAGCTAAGATCCATTAAATTAATTCTGCACCAAGTTACAAACAAATCAATATTTCGCTGAAGAACAGCATGACCATGATCATCATCAAAAGTATAAAATAATTTAACGTCGTCAGCATACATCAGAATATTACAATCAGAAATAGCACAAGGAAGATCATTAAGAAACAATAAGAGCAGTAAAGGACACAAATGGCTACCCTGCGGAACACCAGAAGTAACATATACTGTCTTAGACAATACATTCCTAAACAATACCCTCTGAGTCCTAAGGGAGAGGTAGGAGTCCAGCCAACGATGAATAATAACAGGAATACCGATTAATGAAAGTTTAAGAAGCAAAATTCTATGATCAACCCTATCAAAAGCTTTATTGAAATCAGCATAAATTACATCAGTCCGAGCTCTGGCCAGAAAACCCCTGAAAACCTGTGTAGTAAATTCAAGAAGATTAAAAGCCATGTTGGAAAGGGGATATTAAAGATCTCGTATTAAAAAAGAGATAATCCGTCACCAGTTTCTCCATCAACTTGGAAATAGCACTGAGTTTGGCAATACCCCTGTAATTGGAAATATTGGATTTATTACCCGACTTATGCAAAGAAATTATAAACGAACTCTTCCAAATAGGTGGAAAATGACCAGCCCTCAGAAGCCCATTGAATATAAAGGTCAAAGGTTTATGTTTATATGTTAATGCCTATAGTCATTTTATTGTTGTGCCTACAGTCGTTGTATTCCTCAAGAATATTGTTACGTTTTTACCTTTTAAAAACGTTTAAAATATGTGCTCGTGTTGTTTGTGGATTTTTGTGTACCTGTTTACTGCTGGTGTTTGTTGTTATATTAAGTAGTACGATAATTTGTAAACAGGTTTGTTTACTGTATTGTTTTTTTTTCGTAGCTTTTGTTTATAATATTTAATGTTAAGCGATGTAAAAACAAAACATCAGGATCTAGATTTTCCATTTTTGTTACAATATATTCTTTAATGCTTAGATTTCTTCATGATAATATATCACCACACACTCTGGAGTACCATTAGGCCGAAACAGATAAAAGTATTGTGAAATAAATTTTAATTCAAAGTCAATAAAATTTCTGGCATTTATTTTTGTTTTTAAATTTTCGCATCAAAATCAATACTTACGTATCGATTTGCTCATAATTCTTGAAATAAAAACTTACATTTATCCGGCTACAGAGGCCTATTTAATGTATTATTCATGTGTTCTGGTTGAATAAACATCATAACCTTCCAGAAAATGCATGACTTTTGAAATTTGCCACATTCGAACAAGTTTCTGTGCATGTGCACGACTTTATGAAGAAGAAAAAAGTACTTAAACTGCCTGCCATTCGTTTGGAAAAATTCAGTTCAAGGACATATCATTGCTGTGTGATATCTAGTCTGTTTATTTTGGCCAAAAGTTTTATGAGTTTTTCTTTTCCTTTTTTTTTGGTATTGTATTGCTGTCGTTTTGTCGTTTTTTATTCATTTGATTATATGTTCGAAATTCGAATGCATAAAATTAAAAAGAATATAACAACAACAACAACAACCGCAAACAAAAACAGCAGCTTAAAAAACAGAAGCATTTTGGAAATAAAAATTCAACGGAAATGAATTAAATATGAGCAGTTGTTATAAGGAAATTCGTTTCGATTTACACTCATGCTCTACTGCAACTGAAAAAAAAAGAAAATAAAAATAAAATGAGGGCAACCTAGAAACCCTTTTAACTAACAGTTGCTTCAAATAAAATAAGACGGGAAAATATTTACAAATGAATACAAAAAAAAAATATAGAGAGGAGGGGGAATAAAACAAATCTTTTCAAAAAGAATTTCAACTTCTTTCTTGCTTGGCATAGAAAAATAATGTTTCTTTTAAAGTCTTTTGAATCTAGTTTTGTTTTACCCTGAAATCTTTATTAAAAATTCATTAAAATAACACTCAAAGCAATAGAAGAAGTTAGAGAGTCTTTTTAAGAATTATTGTTAAGACTTTGCAGCGTTTATAACACACGGGGGTTTAAATTGAATTCAAAGATTAACACGCCATCGTTAACAATAGTCCTTAAGAAGAACTTTCAGTATAAAATATTCTTTTTCTTTAATTGAATTCACATTTAGAATGATGAAATGAATACATTTTTTAATTTGTTATAGAAGAATTACACAGGACAACAAATCGTAAAAAGGGGAAAAAAAGGATACAAAAGCAAACATTATTTGATGATACGGGAGCCTCCCGCTTCGAAAAGAAGTAGAACTCGTTGAACAATTGGTCGCTATCACTACATTCAATGTATGTTCACAAAAAGAATGTTCGTTCACGAAAGTTGGCAACTCTGTTATTCCAGAACTTGTTACAGAGGACCATTTAGCTACTAAATTGGAAAAACCAAGAACCGAAACCAAGAAAAGAAATAAAAATTAGAAGTTGGGAAAGATTTTTAGTGATGTGATAGCCCTAAAGTAGCTAAAACAAGTGATAACAGATATGTGAGAAAGAAATTGTGGTGCAGGAAATTTAATTCACATATTTTGAACTGAAGGGCATCTTTCTGGTATTCTTAAAAATCTTGAAACAACATTATATGGCATATTTATATCACTTTAAAGTTTTTCTTTAAACGCCAATCATGTGGCGCTTTTCATATGTCAGCTTTAACTGGATGCTTCGATACATTTGCGAAAGCGAATATTAATCCACTGCGTATCCGGCCAAAGCTGTACCTTAATCTAGTAGGTACTGCGTTAGCTTATTAGACGAGAGCCCGGGGTTCAAACCTAAACTCGAAACATTTCGAACAAAAGAAAATATGAAAAAAGATATTGGTTTCGGCGACTTCCTCTCAGCAGTCTTATGACACTCTGTACTCTGAGAGTGTACAAAATTGTCATGAAAAGTTTCTCAAAAATCTGTCGTTTGGAGTCGACTTTAAACTGTAGGTCCCATAAGAAGTCCAGTTGTAATCCTTACTGAGTGGTTGTAATGACCAGTTAACACAACACAATGCCTCTTAGACGACGGATACTTTATGATTTTTATGATCTTTGACAAATTCTCGTTTGATGCATTCCTCTTCCTGTCAGAGCCGCTCTATATACATACATATATTAACAATTTGTCTACAAATTTGACACAGGAAATGCTTTTATTTGTCCTGTTTTAAACGGTCTATTTGTGCAGCAATGCTCTTTTGCGGGATTAACTGGACTGGAGAATTACTCTAGAGTCTTATACAGTGGTGACCTCATAATTAGAAACGACTTAGCAACATGTATGTTTGTTAATTTGTTTTACAGTTTTCACTGTGTACCTGGGATGAAAGGCTTTATTTGGAGGACGTCTTACATACGTTTTTCCATCAGATTGGGACAAATTAAACTTAGATTCGTCACCCCAGAGTACTCTGTTCCAGAAATATCGTTTCTAATTATAAGGCCACCACTGTATATTCGATTAGTCGGAATATCGGCTCCGAATGGACCAACAATGGACAAATGTGGTACCAGTGCTAGATGGCTGATTTTTAAATGTGTGTGAAGATAAATTCGAATTTGAAAATCCAAGACGTAATCCATAAATTTTAGCAACGCCATATTTGGCGTTAACAGAGTAAAATTTCCTCTCAACAGAACTAAATTTGTCCTTAACAGAGCACTGTTAGCTATTTAACGGTATCCATCTGAACAAGCCCACTTGTTTAGGAGCCAATTTTGGGAAACACTCTATGTCTATGAGTATCATACTATATGCAAAGAAAGGTTCCAAGGCCTCTTAATATAATCAGCAACATAGTCACATATAAAGTGATATGTTATTGAGAATATTGGCTTTGCAAATATCAATTTTTTTGCTTGAAAATTCTCTAGAAGATTAGTGGCCATTTTGGAATATATAAGAAATAGTACACATACCCGACAATACGCAAATGGTAATCCAGAGGGTCCTCTTTCGAACCGTGGTAGTGGAATAATTATGAGAGTTCAAAAATCGATTTTTTAAAAATTCAAAAACTCAACTCTCAAAATTATTCCAGTTATCCCATTACCACGGTTCGGAAGAGGACCCTCTGGACTACCATTCGTTTTCCGTTTTCATTCTATCAATTGATTTCCAAAGGGACAGGCCGAAAACTATGCTAAAAGTTAAATTTCCCTGCCTTCTGCATTAAGTTGAGTAAATGTTCCAAAAGCTCCAATTAAAAATGATGTGTGTGAAGATAAATGCGAATTTGAAAATCCAAGACGCAATCCATTGCATGGAGCATTTATAAGAATACCTACATATATTATGTCATACCAAAGATTTTTACTGTGCTATTAAATTTATTAAAGAAAAAATTCCATTTTTTCTTATATATTCTGCTCTTACAAATCATTTAATTTAATTAGCACGTGTGGTTTTCCTTCAAAAAAAATATTTTTTTTTATTAAATTTTTGTGAAAAAATAAAAGGAAATGCAAATTGAATCTCAACAAGTTCAAGTGCACAACCTTTTCATTTGCAAATGTTGTAGAAAATTGTGTATTTCGCAAAACAAAACTTACCTGGTGCACTGGTGGCACATCATTTCACCCTTGAGAGTGCATTTGCGTAGGTTTTCGTAAATGAAGTCATTTTGCAAAAAGTTTGCAATTAAAAGCAACGCTGTTTACACTAATTACTAATACAGTTTAAATGTCAATTAAACAAACAACACACAAACACAAATACAGACACAGAAGAACAAACGAATGAAACCGAACAAATAAACACTCACTCACTCAGTCACTTACATACAATATATCCACATACACTTAATCATGCATTCACTCAGTTAAAGACATACATACGTATGTACATATGGTATACAGGTCTACCCATTGAGAGTTCAGTTAAAAATCTACACCGCTCTCCCTCTAGCCCTCTCTCTGTGTGTGTCTCTAGGTCTCTGTCTCTCTCTGTTTTGTGCTTGTTAAACATCAAAGTGTTAAACAAATTAAAGGTTTTCAAACATAAACAGAGTAAAGGCGGCTACAAAAATGGTGGCAAAGGTTATAATACTTACACATACACTCATACACTTGTGTCTAACGTGCATATGCTTACATGCAGGTTAAAGGCAAACACAAAAATAACGGCATAATAAACATTTAATATCGTTTTACATACAAAGCTAAGAGGCAACTACAACAGCAAACATGTTACATAAACACTGAACACAAGAGTCAAATACATGCATACATACAGTGTGTGGAAAGGATGTGTGCGCTTGTATTGTGTGTGTTGATATTTACAAACACGAATAAGATTGTGCAGTCAATGGTTTTCGCTATTTGAGCCGCTAAAGAGATTAAAACGTAGAAAGAGACAGAGAGAGAGAGTGTGCGAGACTTAATGAAGGAATTACATTACATAGTATTGTAGAGATGTAAACAAATGCATAAACGCCACCAACAAAAACAACAAAGACAACATACGTACACGTATTTCTTTTACCTTTAAACTCCAATGCAATTAAAATTTACAAGGCATTGCTAAAGCATGAGTCACTTATACAATCATGTTAAAGTGAGTAGAAAGAGACAAAGAGAAAAGGGTGTAATCCAAGTTTTTTTTATTGAGATTTTGTTTTGAAATTAATGTTAATCATACGCCCTCCTGGTATGCATGATACGTACGTTATTGCTGCTTTAACTTATGCAATAAAGAGAATAAAAACAACCCGTTTTCTTTGAATTTTCGTTTTGTTTTTTTTGTTGCTCTCGTCATTAATAACAACATCAACAGCAACGACAATACAGTTTAAATGTTTGGTTAAGAAGTGTAAATAAGTTGGATGGGCTTTAATCAATGCGAACGTTATTTTAAGCTCAAGTATATCATTTACAAAATTCCAACACACACACAACCTCGAACATTTGAAGTTGCAATTAAACTTATGCACACAGATGGTTAGCATTTGTGTGAAAGTATGTGTGTGTGTGTGAATGGGTGGATTATTCAAAGAGTTGAGAATCTTTTTAGCTTTAGTGAATGCCAATTATATTTACATATACATACATACACACTCATTCATGCTCTTAAATACACACGACAACCCTCATGCATTGTTCTAGAGCTTTATACACTATATGTATCGGTTTTAAGTTTATCAGGGTTGCCATATTGAAAAATTTTAAAAAAATTTCTGAATTTATGGGTAATTTTATTGAACGTTGGAAGGTGTTTTCTTTAAAGTCAGTTTAATTATTATTTTTTTTTTGTATTTTCTGCCATGAGAGAAGTAGTCCATGAGTCTTTTTTAAATGTGTTTCGCACAAAAAAAAAATTGCAACAAATTGGTGTTTATAATGGTTTCTATTGTTCTTCTCAGAAATCGCTGAGCTTTATAGACCAATATCTATGCAGCAATATTTTCAAAAAGTTGTTAGCCGTAGTTGAAACGTTTCTACGTATAATATGTCCAAAGCCTGTATATTTGTTGTGCCTTTACAAAACATTTAATACCGGAATCCACACACTTCTTCTTACTTACTTACTTACTTAAACGCGCATTTCAACCCTTCAGTCAGGATTACAACCCTAGCTTCTCCCAGCACTTATGTTGTGTGTGTTAATTTTATTCATAAGTACTTAAAAAGGGCGGAAGAGTCAGTAAAGATGGAATATTGTTTAGCACCTTAAGGTTGTATATGCATCTAAGAGCCTAGATTTTTTTAGCGAAACATTTGATCATAGTGATTACTGCACAAAGTTTATGTGACTAAAAAAAATCATAACACTCAACCCTTCAGGATTACAATCTTCAGTGCTACGACCCAGCTTCTCACACCACTTATGTTGGGTGTGCTAATTTTATACATGAGTATTACAGTTCAAAGTCGACTATGAACGACAGATTTTTGAGAAAGTTTTCATGGCATTTACTCTCAGAGTTTTGTGTTTCGATGCGTAGTGCTTGAAGTGAAGTGCTTGACTACAAACTTGAGTAATTTATTTTCGATGTTGGGATAAGAGGAACAAATTTTCCATGGGATTTAAAAAAATTTTAAACTGAAATCAAACCATACAGAATGCCCTCTAATTCCAGGAAAGATAGCATTAGTAACACACACATTATTAGAAGGCCGCTGACTGATGTGTTAAGAAAAAATGTGACTCGTGGGGTTAACTTTTGTCATCACAATGCATACATAAATACATAATTGGTCATTACAACCCTTCAGTCAGGATTACGACCTAGTTTCTCACACCACTTGTGTGACCTACAGTTTAAAGTCGACTCCGAACAACAGATTTTTGAGAAACTTTTCATGGCAATTTTTTATTTACTCGCAGAGCTTTTGCCAGAAATCTGCTGAGAGGAAGTCGCCGAAGAAATACTTTTTGTATTTTATTTTGATGTATGGCCTGGGGCTCGAACCCTGGCTTTTCGTCTAATAAGCCAACACACTACCTACTAGACCACGGCGACTTCAACAATGCCCAATAAATTATCACAATGCATTTCTACAGAGGGCGATGTTTTAAAGCAATGTACGTTGGCAACCCTGTCATTCTAGAAACTGTTACTAATGTTCTCTTTAACCGAAAAACTTCATTAATAAGATGAAAAAATTAATATTGAAGAAAACGAGTGAATGAAAATTAAATCCTTAAAGAAATATAAAAAATGCTTAGAAGTCGTTCGTAATCAATAGTGTAATTCATTCAGGTTTAATAGACCACAATAGCTGATAGCACTCTGTAAATTAAACTCGTCTTGGATTTTGAAACTCACCTTAAGAGTCACATTTTCTGAATAGTCCGGATTTACTTAGAATTTACGTACTCTCGATTAACATCCGTAACAATTCATAGCAACATCAACTGCGTGTTGTGATTTTTAAAAGAGGAATTGTTACTTTGCAGTCCTTACATTTGATTTGTTACAGCCAACTTCCCTTGTGAATCATAGCGTCTTTCAGATTATGAAAATTTTTACCAGATTTAAGAGTCATTTTCATTTTCCTTAGAAAGAAATGCTTCTTCATACTTTTTTCAAGATGCACGGGTTGAGTTTTTTGACTGTGCACATGTTCCGCACTTGGTCAAAGGAGAAAGACACACCTGGGTGCCTACTGCATGGAGGACCTAGATGAACTGTCATGCATGGATATTGGCAGTGTGAGTCGCTTCATCGGAAGCTCAGAGTGGTTCCTGGAGGGGAGAATGTGAAACTGTGGTATCACAATGGGCCCTGTGTGCGGCCTAAGCGTGTCCGCTCATGACTCCATCGAGGGGACAGCCACTTCTACCTACCTACCTACCTACGGGTTGAGTTTTGAACTCTTCTAGTAAGTCTTCTAGTAAGTAAACGCACGAGCATTGCACTACGGCGGTCAGCATGAATAAAATTACTCTAAGCAACTGGATGGATTGAGTCCCTAACTCTGACTAAAGTGTTGAAAAGGCCAATAATATACGTTTGTATATATGTACATACATATGTAAATTATTGTCAAACATATTCCCAAGTACTAAAAATCGTCGTAATCTAGTAGGTAGTGTATTGGTTTATTGGATGTGAGGCCATGGGTCAAACTCCTGGTCAGACATTAAAACGAAATACGAAAAAATATTTTTTCGGCGACTTCCTCTCAGCAGATTTCTGGCAAAAACTCTGAGAGTAAATAATATTGCCATGAAAAGTTTCTCAAAAATCTGTCGTTCGCAATCGACATAAAACTGTAGCTCCCGCCACTCATGAATAAAAATTAACACACACAACATAAGTGGTGTGAGAAGCTACGTCATAATCCTTACTGAAGTTTTGTAATGACCAATTATGTATGTGTATGTGTAAGTATTCCCAAGAACTTCTACAATTTTGATGAATTAATTTTTCATTCGCAAACTATTTCGATGAGGCATCTCGATATCGATTACCGCTCTTTTATTTGATAAAAGTGCATTATTTTGCGTAAAGCAAAGCTTTTGGCTTTTGTGGTATGGTGCCGGAAAGATGTCATATGATAATATATCTTTATTTAAACTTCACTATGATTGGTAGAGTCTGAGGTGAAATCGGATATCGATAACTTGATTATAGCACATGCTACAATTAAATATTAAGGGATGTAGGGTATCATATACTCCAACTTAACAGACTGCACTCTTAATTGTTAATGTTAATTTCGATGAGGCTATAATTGTGCTTTTTTGCCAACAAACTCTTGTTAATTAAAGCCTGTCAATGACTTGCTTATGACGACGATGACGACAATCTAAATTATCTGGCAATTTGGCAATCCCCCATTGGCATGTGCAACAATTTGCTGTTGTTTTTGCTATTCATTCCATAAAAATTTATAATCACAGTTGCAATACAAACCAAAACAGAACAAAAAAAATACAGGAAAAAATGAAGAGAAAATTTTAGAATGACGAAGGAAGGCTTCTTTGGCTAATTTTTGTAGCGACAATACGCTTGAGAATTGCTTTTTATGTTGAAATTAGCTCGTGATTTTATGCTTTCATGACTTTTTTCCATACTCTTTTGTTGTTGTTGTTGCAATTGCAATACATTGAAGTTGGATTTGTAGCATTTCAGCATCTGCATCAGCAGTAAACAGCAACAGCAACACCGTTACACTCAATGGTGGTATCAGCAACAGCATGTTGCACATCTCTTAACAGGATATCCTTCGTATCATTTTGCTTTATTATGAAAAAGGAATGAACATGTATGTATGTGTGCCTGTGTGTGTGTATGTAATTTATCTTTCTCTTGTTGTTTTTATATGTTATGCTGCAACAAAATGTGTCATAATGTTCGTGAAAATTCTTTAAACAGATCTCATGAAAATTGTTAAGAAAGGCAAGGAGAGAAATTTTTCCACGGAAAATAAAAAATAAAAATGAAAAACAAGAAATGGAGAAAAACCAACATTTTTTATTGCATTTTAGTTAATTGGAGCATAAAGTTGTTGGTTTTTGTTTATTTTTTTTAATTTCTGTTGTTTTTTATTCGTATTATTTTTTCTCTCTTTTTTTTTTGTTCTCCTATTTAAACACACGTTGCTGCTAACGAAGGCCTTAAAAGAAAGCGGAAAAAACGAATGAAAAGTTTAAACACAATAATTAAGCATTAAAAAATTATACGAAAATTTGCAATTTAAAAATTGTAAACAAAAAGATTCCGGAGTATGCTCTTTCGCCAGTCAATACTTCATCCTTTAAAAAAAAATAAAAAATACAAACTGAGATTATCTTCAGAAATCAAGCTGAATAATTGAATTTATCAGCATTAATTCCATTTGCAATAATAAAATATTGCAACACACACTCCCTTATTGTCTTCTCTGCTGCCTACCACTGTCAGTCTTCATTTTCGTTTCAACAATTTTTTGATTTTCGTTTCCAGAGCGGATTTTTTATTTTCTTGACTTGACTACCGCCTGGATAATGGAATGTATTTGTGTCGTTTATTTATGTTGCATTGCAGCCAACAAATTTAAATTTATTACCGTTACTCTCCTTAAGATAAAAATTTTCTTTTTTTTTTTTGTTTTGGAGGATTTTATCTCCACGACCAATGCATGTTAATGTTCGGGGATTAAATGACAGGCGTAGGAACAACTGCATTCGATTATTTTTTGACTTCAGATGCAAGGAAAAGGATTTACTTTGGAAATGCAAAGAAAAAAGGTCGAAAGGTTTCAAAAAAATGTTTGTAAAGAATATTCGTTAACTTAAAGTACAGTATTCTGGCAAATTTCAAGCAAATAAATGGAGAGTAAATAAAATTGCCATGAGAAGTTTCTCAAAAAAAAAAAAAAAAATATGTCATTCGGAGTCGACATTAAACTGCAGGTCCTAACACTCAAGTATAAAATTAACACACACAACATAAGTGATGTTGTGTGAAAAGCTAGGTCGTAATCCTGACTTAAGGCTTGACCAACTATGTATGCAAAGTACAGCATGTAGACCATGGTGAGATTCTCTGTAGATGAAGAAACATATTCGGAAATTGCCATCGAAGTTACCTTATTCTGGTAGGCAGTGTGTCGGCTTATTAGACGTAAGGTCATGGTTCAAAACCCTGGTCAGACATCAAAACAAAAAAATATTTCTTCGGCGACTTCCACTTATCGGATTTCTGGCAAAAACTCTGAAAGTAAATAAAATTGCTATGAAAAGTTTCTTAAAAAATCTGTCTTTCGGAGTCAACTTTAAACTGTAGGTCCTGCCAGTCGTCGTAATCGTGACTGAAGGGTTGTAAATACCAATTATGTATGTACTATGTATGTGTATCCATCGTTTTACATTCGGGGTTAGCTTATGGTTCCATTGAACATCTTTTAGTCTGATTACCTTTGGTTCTAAAGGACTAGATTAAAAAAGCTCTCTAACCTTATATAGGGTGGGCCATTTAAAAGTTTATATTTAAAAATGCAAGAAAACAAATGCGGTTTGACATTTTTCCAAATTTATTTTTTTTGTTGTGAAGTACAATTGTTCCGGTTAGAAAGGGAATATTATTTCATTCATATGGCTGCCACGGCTGGCCTCTCGATACCACATTCGAACGGTCTGATTTTCGTATACTTTTTCGAGTGTATGGGGTCGTATCTCAGCAGTGGCATCACAAATGTTGGCCTTCAAATGCTCAATTGTCTCTGGTTTGTCGGCACAACACATTTCTTTAACGGTGCCCCACAGAAAATAGTCCAACGGCGTAAATCGCAGATTCTGGGCGGCCAATTGGCATCACCATTTTGGCTAATTAATAGGCCATCAAACGTTTGGCGCAATAAATCGATTGTGGTGGAAGAGATGTGTGGCTAGTTGTACCATCCTGTTGAAACCAAACATCTTTTCCATCAATGCCATGAAGAGTGGGTACAAAAAAAAAAAGCAGTTATCATGGCGCGATAGGTGTCTCCATTGAACGTAATGGCTGTGCCGTCCTCTTTTTCAAAGCAGTATGAGCCAATGATGCCTACGCTCCACAAGCCGCACTAAACAATCACTCGTATTAGGATCATTTTCTTGTGTATGAATGGGTTCTGCGATTCCTAAATACGGCAATTTTGCTTATTAACATACCCACCAAGATGAAAATAAGCTTCATCCGAAAAGATGATTATTTTGGCAAAATCGACGTTGCAAAATTCCAACGTTGCTTAGGCGTAAATTGATTCATTACCTTCAGTGAAGTAATGTTTAGGTTAGAGACGTGTACTTGCCAATTAAGACAAGTACAGTGCATTACAACGTCCTAAAGTGGAGAGGATAATAGGGGAGATAGAGAAAAGGGGACAAAGTAGTAAAGGGCGTATAAGGAAGCAAAGGAATTACACAGACTAACAAAACACACAAGAGAGTGCAACTACACTATTGAAGCCCTAGCACTTCTCAAGCAGCTCAAACTAATAATGAATCTATGGAGTTCCTTTATGTCGGCTCTCGAGACAGAATTCAAAACCTCAAAGAAACCCCTGCTAAGGGTTTGCAACCTCAACCTACTAAGGGCTGGATAGATCCAGAGAAGGCGTTCGATAGTCTCCAACTCCTCCTCATCGGAACATACCCTGTAATAGTGCAGCTGGGATCTGTTCCAGATCTTTGTCAGCGATCTAATCTCGCAGTGCCCTGTAATAAACCCAACTACATTCAGTTGGCCTTATCCAAGCCCAGCTGCCAACCTGTTCTTACTCTGTCTATAGCAGGCCATAGGCACCTAGAAACACCGATCACTGACGAGGCCGAAGTGTTGGCAGATTGGGGAGATCAGTGGAGATAACTGAACTGAATTTTGTGACAGAATAGAATGACATAAGTATTGTCAGATTCGAAGTAACCGATGACTCAAATTTAAACCAATAAATGGCCCACCCTTATTATAAACTCGAATGACATGTTAAGTTACAGATTGTTATAGTAGCCTTTCCCTTTATTTCCCTTTTTTTAAATTTATTTTTGATAAGGAATTTTCCAATTTAAAATTCTTATGAAAAAATTTAAAAATTTTAATAAAGAAAAAAACACCGTCTGCAGCAGTTTAAAAATATTGTTTAATGGAGGTCATTACCTTTAGTTTAAATGAAAATTATGATGCTTTTATGCCACCATATCTGTAACGGGCTAAATTATGTGTGGTTTTACTTTTGGCCCCAAAACTAAACTAAGCAAGTAAAACAGAGAGAGAGGGAGAGGCGAATAAAATAAACATTTTGGCTCTTATGTATGTACACGTACATACATAGACGTGCACGAACCATAGCTTGCTCAGAGATATTTATAAAACCGTTAAACACATACACAATGAATGCAATTTTCCCTTTTTTAATCTCGATGTCCGATGTCCAGTTTATTGTTTGGGTGTTTTAAGTCAGGAATGAGCTCCTCTCGTATTGTATTGTTGTTGATCTCTCTGTGCAATTATTCCTTTTTGTGGTTCCTTTTTAGGGGTTTTCTCTCCTTTTTTTGTTCTGGCCACCACACATACTGCAGTCATTACGTTTGAGACAAACCTCAGCAGCCAACCAACCAACTGGCCAACAACAACTACAGCTGCAACAATAGTTTTGAAGCCAAACAACCAAAACAAAAAAAAAAATGCTAGAGAGAGAGAAAAGAAATTCAAATAAAATTATAAAAAAGAGCAGCAAGCAAGCAAGCAACAATAGCAATAAGTTGCAGGCAACCAGCAGTAAACCTGCAACATTTACTGAAAAACTCATATCATCACATCACAGCATCAGCATCAGCAGTATTGTCAGAATATGGTTAGGTTAGGAGAATTGGGTTCATCGTTTCATTTGACTCTTGCTGCTGCTACTGCATGTGTATGAGAAGCTCTCTCTCTCTCTCTATGCCGTAGAGACAACGCTGCAGTAATGTGTTCTAGTGTGGTTTTATTCCGAGTTGAATGTGTTTTTGCGATGGCATCTTTTATTCTCAACAGCAACAATAATAATAAGAACAACAACAAAGACGACTGACTGGTTGTAGAAAAGGAAGCCACAAAAATGTCCTTGTTATTGTTGTTGCTGTTGTTGTTATTGTATTGTAATTTTACGGTTGCTTTATTTGTACGTGAAAGTTATAAATTTTCATTCATTCTCTTCTCATTCACCCGTCCTTTTCTTACGTGCAAAATAATTTGTATTCCATTCCATAAAAGGTTTTCGCAAAAATGGAATTGATTAAATAAAAAAGGATGAAAATAACAACGATGAAAAGAAGGATGTAAGGAGAAAGAAAGGAAAACGAAAAACTATTAAAACAATAGTTAGTTTTGCTTAATATACGAATAAAAACAAAAAACAAAATGCAACTGAAGGAAGTCATAAAAAATTCTCTCACAATAGAAATGAAAACAAAAAGAGACGCAAAGAGAAAATGAAAAAAGCGTGAAGAATTCCAAGTTGCTGCTTATCCTCAGCGACTTGTACAAACTGCATGCGATAGATTGGAAAGGGGTTAAACAGAGAGATACGAGGTTTTAAAAGAAATTTGCAACATCTTGTAGTTTTTTTTTTTTAATAATGTAAAGTAAAACAACAAGACAAGACAAGGCAAGACATTCGCTTCTCCGTCTCACACCTTTACCTTTACCATCCGAGTGACGTTAACTAAAACGGAATTTTTAATGTCTTGCAATTTGTTTTTATTCGAGAGTTAAATAAAAAAAAACGAAACGACAACGACAACAACAACAACAACTAAAATAATAATAAAAACAAAAGTTCTTTTTTTTTCAACCTGTAAATGGATAAGATAAATAGTTTTGTGTTCGCTGTGCAAGTATCGCTGTGCAAAAGTTATTGGATAAGAAAGTAAATGGAATTTGTACACAACACAAGTTGAGTGTACAATTTAGTATGACCGGAGTAAAATAATTGTTTTGAAATGAAACTTTTAAATGAAATAAATTTAATACGAGGTGTACAATACCGAAGGAGTAGAGATCTTAAGACTGTTAACACAATCCATCTCGAAATAAAGGTTTCGTGGTTTCAAAAGTAAACGTAAATAAAACACATATAAAATATTTTTTTCATGATATTTCTTTTCTATTGTAAAGTTTGAACGTTGACATTATGTGTGAAATACTACATCATTTAAATGACCTCCACGCGAAGTGTTGCAAGCATTGATTCTTTTGAGGTATTTTTCGACCACTTTCTGACACATATTGGGCGGTATCTCAGCCATAACTTGCCGGATGTTGGGTTTTAATTGCTGAAGAGTTGAAGGTTTATCTGCATAAACACGGTCTTTCGCGTAGCCCCACAAAAAAGTCTAATGGTGTCAAATCACATGATCTTGGTGGCCAGTTGATATTGCCACGACGAGAAATTACGCGGTCAGGAAATGTCTTTTCAATAAAGCCATATTCGCTCGAGTTGTGTGGCATGTGGCACCGTCTTGTTGAAACCACATATTCTCCAAGTCGTATTCTTCAATAGCAGGCAAAAAAAAGCTGGTTATCATATGACCATAACGCTCCGAATTGACGGTGACAGTCGTTCCATCGTCGATTTCGAAGAAGTAAGGTCCAATCACACCTTCGGACCAAAGAGCGCACCAAACAGTGACTTTTTCTGGATGTAATGGCCTCTCTTCGATTACTTGAGGATTCTCAGAACCCCAGATACGATAAATTTGTTTATTAACATACCCACCGAGTGTGAAATGTGCTTCATCGCTCAAGAAATTTTGATAATTTTTATGCGTTGTGTGATAGTTAAGCGATCCATTTTCATGAATGTCAAACTTTCAACTGATAAGAAAAAAATGGGTTTCACAACTTAGTTTGACAGATGTCGAATTCCAGTCCCATACTTTTAAAACCACGAAATGGATAACCCTATAGATTCGAAAAATGGTGTCTTGGTAGTCCAGTGGGTAGTGGTGTTGTAAGGTATTAGTGTCGGAGTCGAGGATTTGATACCCACCACAGCTGTAGTCTAGTTTTATTGTTTAAGAAGGTTTTCTATATAGCAAGATGTGTGACTTGATTACATACTTCTATCATTTAATTAAAATACATTAATTGGTGTATGCGCTAAGTCAAGTCAATTTTAAACATTTTAAAAGTGTCGTGGATATCAGTATTTCTCTCATTAACTTTTATAATCCGACGATATGACAAATAGGATATAAAAGAATTGAGAACAAACCTTAAATAATCATAACCGTAAATTGAATTTCAGAAATCTTGCAGCCTAAACATGATAGGCGGAAAGCTAATGCTCTGTTAGGATAGGACAAATTTTACATGTGTCAAGGCAAAAACGGAGAAATCTAATATTCGGCAGAAGTACTTGTTATTCTGATCGCTTTTTTTAGTTATCTTGGGAGTACTGAGTGGACGTTACATCACCAATATAGGTGATGCACTTTGGGTATTAGGGTGGACTTAAAAATATTCGAAAGAGTCACATACGATTCCATGCTATTCTGGGACAGTGTAGTGTATCCATTTTAATTCAACAGTAAGTATTCAATTCTAAAATTGTTTTCTTATCTAGTATTCAAGCAGTATTTTGGGTACATCACTGAGACTAGGGCTCCATCTTTATGAATGTCATGGAAGATATAGCTTCTTTGGGAGATTTTGGACCCAACGAGTTCTAGGGTGTTGATCTATCGTCGACAATTAACAGATATAGAACTTCAAATCTCTTAAAGATTAACGAACGTGGGTTTTCCGATTGTCTTAATTAAACTGTTTTAAAATTCAGTAGTTCTATTTTTTTTTTTGGCAGAATGATTGGTGGACTTTATTGAACTAACTCATATAAAAAAGGATTACTTTTCTTGCCATATGCCGCTCTATTGTGATTTCATTATGCCGTTGCTGTATTGCAAGGCATGCCAACTGATTTATTATTCTATCACCTGACTTCCGCAGAAGCTGTCAATCTAAGTAGGAAAAGATTACTATTGTATCAAATTCAGATAGTTATACCCCACCCCTTATTTTGAAGAGGCGAAGGGTCATAGCCTCTTTACTTGTGATCTTTCATTGAATTCTCGGAAATAAAGATTTCCGGATAGTTTCCTGGAGGAACTGTTTAATACCCGTCGTAGATGTTGTCTTAATGTACCACAAAGGACCTATCGTCTTAACCAAATGAGACCTTACGTTGCAAGGGAGGTTCGCCAATGTACCTAAGCTAACTTAGCCCAAATAAATAGACTAAAACTTCCCGAAAATAAAGCTCAGTAAACATAAAATTCACTGGAGAAAAGTTTGTTTTGTTTGCTTGTTAAACGATGTTTATCCTTCATCGTTTATGAAGTCGCCGTAGTCCAGTAGGTAGTGTGTTGGCTTATTAGAAGTAAAGCCAGGGCTCAAACCCCAGGCTAGACATCAAAACAAAATACAAAAAGTATTTCTTCGGCGACTTCTTCTCAGCAGATTTTTGGCAAAAACTCTGAGAGTAAATAAAATTGCCATGAAAAAGTTTCTCAAAAATCTGTCGTTCGGCGTCGACTTTAATCTGTAGATCCCACCAGTCACGTATAAAATTAACACACACGACATAAGTGGTGTGAGAAACTAGGACGTTGTACAATGGGTCAATTCGACCTCTGGGTACTGTACTTGTCTTAATTCACAAGTCCTCTAAACTAACCTAACCTAACCTTGTCGTTAGAAAAAATGAAGAACCCAGTCATCTATTTTAATCTTTATTTTAAAAATTCCTGTTACTGTTAATATATGATTGGGACGAATGTAGCAAGACTGCCAATACGTAAAGAACTGAAAATCTTGTTTAAAATATTTACCAATACATATTGTTATTATTACTTAGTCTTCTATTATAGTTTTCTATAAAAAAAACCCTGTATAATTTATCCTCAGAAAATATTTGCTGTCTGTGTTTGTGTTATTTATTTCGATTCTATCTCGTATTTTCTGTAAAGTTTTCTTCAACCAATAATTTATTCAATAATTTTTCCTGTTTTTCTTTTTTCATTTCAGGTAATTTATATGCGTTTTCCAATAGAATTTATCATTGTAAGTATAAAAGAGAAAAGTTTTTTAAATTAATTTTTCTGTGGCAATATAAAAAACCAATGTTTATTGATTGTAACACACAACTGCATATAAATTATTGTGCAAACTATTAATTTTAATCACCCTGTAAAATAATGTTAGTTAAACAAATATTTCTTTAAGCTCATCAAGCAAATGTTAATGATTGTCATTAAGAGTGTCTTAGAATTTTCTAATCTTTTGGTTAAATAGATGCACAAAACAAAGCCTTTCAATTTAGGTTGTCTAACGACTTGCATGCAATGCACCTTGAAAAATCACGTAAATCTGCTGCATTAAAAAAACGAATTTTTTTTGACTTAATTTTCTAAAAAAAAATTTCAAATATAACAACAACAACAAAATAGAAGGGGAGAAACAAAAAAAAAAAGGAAAGAAAACAACTAAACGACCTTCAGGCTTTCATAGCGTCAAGACCTCATTCAAAACAGATTTCTAATGGCGAAAATGTCATTAAGACAACCCACTCTGGTGAACAAAAAAAAAAAAGAAAAAAAAACACGAAACATAATAAAGTTACAGAGAGAGAGGGAGACAGAGGCAGATTATGAAAGGAAGAACATGCATGAATGACATAAGTAAAGTTGTGCTTGTAAATACATATACTCTTGCCACCACACTTATACACAAAGCCTTACTAATACAGGACACTTCACACACACTCTCAAATTTCTCTCATTTAAAGCATAAATATGGTGAAACAGAAATCAAATGCTCAATTGTACTGGGTGTCCTAAATAAATAAAAAACACAACCAAAAACCTCTTAAAAATAACAAAGAAAAAAATTATTGAGGAGTTGAAGACAAAAAAAATTACAAGAAAATTTATTGGTTGACTACACTCACAACAATGCTTATACATATGCATACAAACATACATACATATGAGTGTAGTTATATACTTACTATTGGCACATTTTAAACAAATATGTACTTGGAAATATTTTTTTTTTCTTATTTTGAACATTTTGTTCGTAAAAAATCAAAGTTCAAGGTTGAAATTTTTCTTCTCCGCTGTGTTTTTTTGCTTTTCGATTCCTTTGCAAAGTCACTTTTAAGTCATCCAAATTGTTCTTGTAAAGTTTTTAATGTAAAAAAAATATAAAAACAAAAAAGAAGACAAAAAAATTACACGAAAAAAAACCATGCCAGTAACATTAGAATTTATGAAGTCAACTTGGGAAATTATTTCATAAGATTGTCTATTTCTGTCTTCCTTTGGCCATGTATTTCCTTCCAATATTGTCAAAAAAATGTTAAAATAAGTGGAAAAAACAGCAGAAATCCAATAGAAACAACAACAAAACACCATAAAGTTCTATTTAAAGGTCGTCGTTATATTATATTTTCTCATGAAATTGATGACACTTTAAGCCAATTATTTGGCACAATTGGCTAGGGAATACCAATGACATGAAGAAATGCTGACTCTGTAGAAGAAAGTAAAATGAAACTTTAGAAATATTGGAAAATATTTAAGAAATAGAAGGAGGAGTGTGCATGAAAAAATTTGGTCATACATTTTTCTTTACAAAAACTAAACTTAGTGGAAGAATTAAAGAATTATGCTTAAAAACTTATAAATTTTGTCATCGGTTTTGTAAAATTTTTATACTTTTTCTTCAATGTATTCTATAAGAGCCGTTGGTGGTAGCTTTTAACTTTCTATTAAACTTTTTCTGCTTGTGGTTACCGAGACAAATTGTTAACAAAAGTAATTTGAATTATTTGTTCGCAATCACATTCGGGAAAATATGCCTAAATTTCTTCGTAAGCACTCCTTAACATACTTTAAATGAAAATGTGTGAATGTAGGAAGGCTATAACGACTTATTTGGTTCTTTCATACTTTGCTTTAAGACCTTCGAAATGAACCTTCGCATAGGCCAACATAGTGGGTATTAATCGCTTACTGTCCAGCTGAAACAACTTTTACTATGATTAGCATTTCTGTTAGAATATTCGAACCGTATTTGCCTTGCGAATCTATGACAGTCAATTGTCCACCAACTGACATTTTTAACTACAAAACAGAAGTCAGGCATGACCTTTATAATAGATTTCAATGTAGATGCCACCGAGAGCCAATTTTGAGATAATAAGAGACTTTTTAAGAGAATTCATATTCTTTATATGATGTCCTCTGTTCTTGGTATGATGCTGTAGGGACCTGAGTCCCCAAAAATCGAAAAACTGAGTCTTGAGAGTTTTTAATTGGGTCTCTGAGAGTACCTACAGTGTGTCTTTACAGTATTAATGGGATTCGTCTGTTTTCTGAATATGTGGCGGTATTTGTGAATAAAATAAAATCTTTTGAAGCCGACTTGTCTTCGTAAAACTCTCGTAAAAATCTCTATTTCTTATTTTTTTAAATCAAATGTATATTTGGCCTATTTACCATATCTTCTGGCCTAATTGCGCAATTTTCTGCTTCTACTGTGTTGATTCCACTTTTCCTGGAGATTTTTTTCAGCGCAGCAGCAAAGACTTGCCGACATATGTACCTCATTTCTGGACTTTAATTTGAAAATATTGTCCATTGAATTAGAAAACAAATGTAGTTTTCTGCCCGGTATTTCGATATTAGTAGATTATTTGGTATCTGTTCTTTTCAAGAAGTCCTACTAAACTGTAAGTGACATATTCCAGACTGTAAATTTCAAAGTTAACAACCTTATGGACTAGCCACTTTCGCTTTACGTTTGTTTAAGTGTTCCACTTTTGAGTTGAGTTAGTTTCGATTCAGCAGGAAATGAAACTCCGGTATTTAATGGTTTTTTTTTTACTCTAAGTATCCGAGACATTTTCGAAAATTGATCAATCTGATCACTTACTGTGAGTATCCGAGGGTCATTTTGCAAAGTCAGATCACCTTTCCAAGTTAACCAATCTTAGACGTGGCCTTTAACATATTTTCGCATATAAATTGTTTGTATTTTGGGAGTCTTTGAATTGGTCGTAGTATAACTGTCTGATCGGTCCACACCCCATACAGTTTGATGCACACAGTTTTGTATATGTTTATGTATTATGTATGTATGTTCACAGCGCACGCGTTCTTCTAATCAAATATTATTAATAGGTTGATGCTTGAATCTTGGTAACTAACTTATCACCCTCTATCGTAACTATTTATTGGGGTATTGGCCTCGTTCGCCTAATCCCATACTCAGCAATCTTTATCGTCATTATTATCGAAATCCAACAATTTGAAAAGTAATTGTCAGCAGATCATGCATTTGCTTTCTCCCTTCCTACTTCCGCTCTTTTTTCCTACCCCCTCTTTTATCCTTCCTTCTTAAGGACGTTATGTACAATGGGTCAAATCGATCTTGGGGTACTGTACTTGTCTAAATTGACAAGTACACGTCCTCTAACCTAACCTAACCTATGAACTTGCTTTCATATTTCATCCTTGCGGGGAAAATACCTGAACCAAAGTCTTCCATTTGAAACTACAATCTTTATCAAAATTTCAAGACTTGATTTCCATTCAAGAGACCCTTTATTTCGTGAAACACGCTTTTAATTTTCCTCCTTTTGCATCCAAAAAGAGGTTTCTCTTTTTTTATTCCCCTTGTATACTACTACGGCAGAACGTTGATAAGGACTGTAATGTTGCGTTACTTTCTGCGAAGAAGTTTTGACGTTGCTGGTAGTATCATGGCATTCTCGGGGAAAGTCTCTGAATCCTAAATTAAGCCTTTGCAAAATTATCAAGATGAGAAGTGCTTCAAGCACTTATTTGGTCTCTTTCAAAGTCACTTCCATGTGAAGTAATTTCGCATTTAAAAATTTTATAATTTTTATTACTGTCTCCTACATACATACATATGTATACCATTGTCTGCTCTTCACAAAGCCATTTACTTAACGAGCTACATGTGTAATAAATCCTATTAAATAATCAAAAGAAAAAACATGGCAGAAAAAAAATTCCTTTATCATCACATGTATTTCATTTAAACTGACAATCATTTCGATTTCAACATTTTTTTGTTCTGTCATCATCAACATCATATTGTGAATGGAAAAACCTAACAATATTTTGCAGTTAAAAATAAATTTTGGCTGCACAAAAAAAACACGGAAAAAACAAACGCAAATGCCCACTTTTCAGCATTATGCAGTGACAGTAATAACACCATTACCAAGTGATGCGCAAAACGAACGTAACACTGAATGATAAAACAATAGAAGGGAAGGGAAAATTTAAAAAATTTATATTTCCAAACAAAACAAAAAAAAAAAAAAAATTAAAACTACAAATGGGTTTCAGTTGCCAGTAGAACAGCTGTGATTCCATGTCAGGCAACTGCAGTCAGTATTTGTTGTTATCGTCAACGTTATTAGCAGCAACAATGTACAGCATCATCGGCGTCATTATTATTATGCACGGGCATAACTTAAAATGCATTTGCATTGTTGAAATTCTATTTAAAGAATATAAATTGCATATGCACTATGGCCAGTGAATAATAATTAAACGTCGTATTCATAATGTCTACATAATCATCCGTGGCCATGAAAAGGTGTTATTCATTTAATGTGAAATACTTATAATCGATTTTTTAAAAAGACAACGTATTCAAAACTTATATTTTAACGTAGTTTTGTCCGCTTTATAATTAAGAAGGCCTAAACACGCAATATTGCATGATGTGATGTCTCTGTGTTGCTTCTGAAAAATTAGAATGCTTACTCGGCATAATTAATACCTTAAGCAGGAAATTTATTACAATCATAAAGGAGTTAAATAAATCGTGCTATTGCACCTTACTCTCATATCTCTAGTAGTCCATTAGAAACCGGATAACTTGCGTTGTCCAAGGCCAAAGTGTGATGGAGTATATGTCCTCATCACATAAGCAAAATTAGTAGATAATTTTTTTTCATTAGCCTGGATACTGTCTTAGTCAGTTCACAGACTACAGCCAAGGTATGCCATATATTGCAACGGAATAGACTTTCAGTTTTATTTTATATTCTATACTTGCACCCCTAATTTTTAAACCTTTATGAACCTAGTTGTGATGGATTGGAAGAAATTCGTTCAATAAAGTTATTTCAAAAGAGTAAGTAGCTAAACTGTAATGAATATTTCTGGAAATAGAATTTTTTGCAGATCAGTCTACTGTGCGTAATTGCAGGAATAATTCGACTCATGTTTAAAATGCTGGCCATCTTTTAGGTCACTAGAATTAATGATGGGACCCAATCAGAAATCTTTGCAAGTATACCCTAAGAGTTCTCCTAAGAAGCTCACAATCAGGTTTTGCACTGGACCACATTACTTCTTAGATTCTGTAATTCACAGTTTTTCTTAGAGCCAACGGCTGCATATAAAGGCAAGTAATGAATCATCATATCAAATAGCCATACAACAACACTCCTTAAGCCAATATTCAAAACGCAATTCATTGCTCTGCTTCAGGCAATGGTTAATTTGTATACTTTAGCTTGGAACTTTGAACTTTGATGCATTGGTTGCGGAAAAGTATGAAGAACATAACTTCCTTTATGGCGAACACAACTTTAATTTCGGCAGAAATTTGTCCAAGACCACGTCGTTCGGTGTGAATTAACATTAATCACACTTAATGGCTGCATAATAAGACACTTATTATGGTCATTTAACATCGCCGTCGTAACATAAACTTGTCAATTAAATATAATAATTTGGTCATCGGGTTGTCAGACCGAAATTCATTGGATTTCGAAGATAGACGTGGCTGAGTGCCATATTAAAATTTTCCGAAATATCACATGCAAGAAAATTGTTTTGTAGCACAGGTTTTTATTCAAATTTTTATTGTGCATGCTTGACAACAATCTTAGGAAACAAACCAGCATCAATTATCATAAATTTATAACTAGTAAACCTTCATTGGGGGCTATGCTATACTACAAAAGACATTTATAGCACCCTCTACCGCTGTGTGCACTCACGCGGAGGTTGTAATACACTTTCGTGCAAAAGACAAATTGTATATTGAAGAGTTTAATAGTGAAACTTAGCTGTTGGTCGAAAAGAATAAGATTAAAGTCCTTATAAGCAAGGCAAGGAACATACATAGCACACGCATAACTGGTCATTACAACCCTTCAATCAGGATTACGAACTAGCTTCTCACACCACTTATGTTGTGTGCGTTAAATTTTTGACGTGAGTGGAGGGACCTACAGTTTAAAGTCGATTTGGAACGACAGATTTTTGAGAAACCTTTCACGGCAGTGTTTTTACGCTCACAGTTTTTGCCAGAAAGCTGCTGAGAGGTAGTCGCCGAAGATTTATTTTTTCATTTTTCGTTTTGTTGGAGAAGTCTGATCTGGGCAAGGACCAGTATATCCAAAACTACAAAGTCCACTGGACTATGTGTAAACACGTAACAATACAATTTACATAATCAATAACCAGCAGAAACTTTAGGGGCACAGTATAAGTGTTTAGTGGTAGCTAGGCAGAGGCTAAGAGCACTGGGTTGACCAGACTACCATACAATAAGGAACATTGCGGAAATCATTGGATTTTCAAAAGCATCAGGGTGGTTTTAACGGTTTCCGAGCAAGCCATGACACCAATCTAATCCAAATGCATCGCCCAGTGTAAAAGTCACCTTAATTAACCGACTAACTAACCAACCAACAATCGCATCGCACTACCTTTTGTTAAGGACTGCTTGAATAGTTCTTTTTTTTTGTTTTTAAAATTTCTTGGTTCTTTACAGCCGTAGTCTAGTAGATATTTTGTTGTCTTATTAGACGTGAGGCCACGGTTAAAACCCAGGTTAGACATCTCCAACTAAACATAATAAAAATATTTCTTCGGCGATGGTCTCTATGCAGATTTCTGGTAAAAACTCTGAAAGGAAATAAAATTGTCATGAAAAATTTCTCAAAAAACTGTCGTTGGGAATCGACTTTAAACTGTAGGTCCCGCCACTCAAGTATAAAATAAACACACACAAGATAAGGAGGCCGCGACCTGAGTAAAGGGTTGTATTGGCCAATGTATGTATACAACAATACTCCTTTGATAGGTCATGAACTGCGGGCTCTTTGGTTAATCTGGGATCATAATAAATGTTAATCGTTGTTATTTTCTCCTGAGTGCTAATACATGTGTCAAGGTGGTTTCAGACAATACTCATGATTGTAAATGTCGTCAGTTTTGTAAACCATAGTTCAGGAAAATAGCTACTTATCAAGCGGAAGTTCTCGGGTTCTAAATTTTTATTAATTTAAGCAAAGTATTAGCTTTACCATATGCACTGAGTTGCACTGATAGTCTAGTGGGTAGTGTGTTCTAACAGAGGGTCGTAAATTCGATTCCCACCAGAGACTCTGATCTGTTACACTACACCGAGCATATGGTCTAAGTTACCCAGCTCGTAGAAATCAGATATCATATGCAAATCCTGGTAGGATATCCCCACGTAATAATATTAAAAAATCTTTAGTTTTTATGTTTCAACTTTCAGTTTCTTTTTCTTGTAATTTTTAAAATTTTCTTAGATTTCCTCCCATAAGACAATGTACGGATTCACTCTCTTGCATTGTAAGCACATGTATGTATGTTACTAATGTAGGTCACAATATTTTTTTGTCTTTTTTCCCCCTTTCTTTAATTCACACCCCATAGTGCATTCCATTCAATGTGTACAATCGAGTTGCTATAAATAATATAGAAAAAATACGACAAAAAATGCGGAATAAAAAACAAAATAAAATAAAATATACGAGCCACTTGAGTAACACTAGAGTGCCAGTAAAAAAAATAAAAAAATAATGCGGAAATGACTTACTTTTCATGAGAGGAGGATATAACCAACGAACACGTACGTATTTTGGTACTTCTGGTTGACTGTAACAACGACTGGTATTTTTAACCTTTTTAATGATGGCAAATAGTGCAAAAAACCAACGAACAAGAAGAAGAAGGAGAAGAAGAAAGAAAACAGAAACTAAAGATATAAAGTATACAACATCAGCATTTTATCTTACTACGCTTACTAAGTTCACATAGATAGCGCTGAGAAGGCTGTAGTACATGCTATGCTATGGCAGGGTTTTTTTTTATTTATTACCAGGCGATTTTTTCCTTAACACCCCAGTTACACTTTGACTGTCCTTTGGGATGCGGTTCGTGTGTTGTAAATATCCAGCAAATGATTATTCAATGAAGTAATTTAATAAAGTTATGGGTGGCTTTTAAAAAATTGAATATTTAACCCTTAAACGTTCCATGTTAATAAATTTCAAAATATTTTCATATTGTTATGAAAATGAAAAATCTAGATACTGGTGTTTTGCTTTTACATCACTTTACATTAAGATTATAAATAAAAAAAAATTCAGCAACAAATACCAGCATAAAAAAATGGTAAACAAAAATACAACAACAAACACTACAAGAATAAATTCAAACAAAATACACAAGCAACAATAATGAAACATCGATGTTTACGTTTATAGAGATATCGAAAAGTCGAAACCAAGAACATTCGCCTTTAAAAACATTCATCAGACTGTTTTCCTTGCCATATAAAAAGGCATGGCAAAGCAGGCGAGTGAGTTAGTGAAGTTCAGTCAATCTTGTGTGAAGACGCGGTGTGTTTGAAGAGAGTAATCGTGGTTTGAAGATCTCCGCTACAAAGATCTGTTAAACAATTGTCTAGTAATTGTTATTGTTTATGCAAAGGGTGTAAACAATAGAATAACAAACAAAGCAATTGTTGTTGTTTACATAAAGTTGTGAACAGTAGCACACAGAACTGTGCGGATAATGAAGAATTTTAATTAAAATTAAACACAAAATTATTTTTATTTTATTTGCAATCTACGAGCTCAAATTTTAAACATTTTTAAAAGGTAAAAACGTAACAATGTTTTTCATAACTTTATTGCTTTTTGTTTATGCTGCGTAAGGGTTAAGAATACTTATATTAAAATATTTAAATTGTTTTTCCCTTTATTTAATTCAAATTTTCATTCGTCTTCATTGTATTTTCATTCGGCCTGTCGTTTATCCTTCAATCACACCTCAACTGTTTGCGGCATAAATAATTCGTTTGTTTTCAATTTTTTTTTAATTGAAAAGAAAATTGAAGTAAAGTTTTTTCCGTTATATGTGCGTAATTAAATCATTTGACGCAAATCCTTTTAAAACACGTGCTGCAGGTAGAAAACCTACCCCCAATACCAACTGTTCCATCTGAAACAGCTGCCTGTGTGTATTTGTATTTGTGCGGCATATGGAAACTGACGCAAAGGAATGTAAATTTGTCTTTCCCTTTACCTTTTGAATTCATTTAACAAAACAGAAAAAAAAACTCCTACTCTTGTTGGTGTCGCATGTGTAATGAATAATGAATTCGCTGTGCTTCTAAGCCCTTTAATGTTTTTTAATTTTTAAGAAATTGGTTTATAAATGGAAATAAAAAATTGATTTATTGCATGCAATTTATCAAACGTTTAGCAGAATACAATAAAATTGCTTTCAATTTGTCTTGTTAGGCGATAAACAATTTCTCTTCTCATTCACACACTGTGCCCTGGTGGGACGGGAATAGTTTTAATGATAATGCTGCTGGTGTTTGTTTTATATGAACGATTTATAAAACTGATTAGTTTCTCTTGAATACAATCTTCTCATTGCTCTTTGTTAGCATATTTGTTTGTCGGATACTATAGATTGTACAGGCAAAAATTAATCAAAGGTTTCTTGATTGGATAAGCAAAGTTTTTTCATCGTTGTGGTCTACTTTACTGTGAATATTTTTCAGTCTTAATCTGTCTTTACTAACTCTGGATTTTTCAATGCTGGTCCTTAAGGTAGCACTTTTCATTGTTTCATAGTTTAAAACAGCTACGGATTGGTTAAAGTAATTAAAGTATGAACCTTCCTTTAGATTTTACGTTAGACACGTGAAAGTTCGACTAACGTATCTCCGCTTTATAAAGGGTGGGTTGTTAAAAAATTTAAAATTATAAACTCAATAAAACAAAAACGATTTGATATTTCGTCAAATGTTTCGGTTAGAAATGGAATATTATTTCATTCAAATCGCTGCTGCTGCTGACCTCACATTACCTCATTCGATCGGACCAATTTTCGTGCACTTTTTTCGAATGTATGGAGGCGTATCTCGGCAGTGGCATCACGAATGTTGGCCTTCAAAAGCTCAATTGTCTCTGGCTTCTCGGCATAACACTTTTCTTTAACGGCGCCCTACAGAAAATAGTTCAATGGTGTAAATCGTAGCTTCTTGGCAGCCAATTGACGTCATTTTTCTTTTAGCTAATTAAGCGACCATCAAACGTTTGACGCATTAAATTGATTTTGGCATGGCATGACATAGTTCACATCAATACTGCGAAGAGCGGATACAAAAAAATCGGTTATCATGGTGCAGTAGATGTCTCCATTTACGTAATGGTTGCGCTGTCCTCATTTTCAAAGAAATGTGGACCAATGATGACTCCCCTACACAAGCCGCACCAAACACTCACTCGTAAATGCTTCTGTGAGACCACGTGTGGCTTTTCTGAACCCCAAATACTGCAATTTTGCTAATTAACGTATCCACCAAGATGAAAAAGAGCTTCATTCGAAAAGATGATTTTTTTTTTGGCAAAATTGACATTATCGTGCAGTCCAATAAATCTCAACGTTGTGCAAACGCAAATCGGTTCATTACGTTCAGTGGAGATAGGTTTAGGTTGGATTTAGGTTAGAGGACAAGTACAGTACCCGGAGGTACAGTTGACCCATTGTACAACGTCCTAAAGGGGAGAGGATATTAGGGGTGATAGGAAAAAAAGAGAAGAGAATAAGGAAGCAGAGGAATTAAACAGACTAACAAAACACACAGAAGTCGCCGTAGTCTAGTAGGTAGTGTGTTGGCTTATTAGACGCAAAAGCCTGGGTTCGAGCCCCAGGCCAGACATCAAGACAAAATACAAAAAGTATTTTTTCGGCGACTTCCTCTCAGTAGATTTCTGGCAAAAACTCTGAGAGTAAATAAAAATTGCCATGAAAAGTTTCTCAATAAATAAAAATCTGTCGTTCGGAGTCGACTTTAAACTGTAAGTCCCATCACTCATGTATAAAATTAACACACACAACATAAGTGGTGTGAGAAACTATGACGTTGTACAATGGGTCAATTCGATCTCCAGGTACAGTACTTGTCTTAATTGACAAGTACACGTCCTCTAACCTAACCTAACCTAACAAAACATACAAGAGAACGCGACTACATTATTGAAGCCCTAGCATTCCTCAATCAGCTCAAACTAATAGTGAATTTATTGTGTCGTATAGTGTCGTCTCTCGACACAGAATTCTAACCTTCAAAGAAGCCCCTGCCAAAGGTCTTCAGGCTCAACCTACTAAGGGCTGGATAGATACAGAGAAGGTGTTTGATAGTCTCCAACTCCTCCTCTTCGCAACATACTCTGCGATAATCCGGCTGGGATCTGTTCCAGATCTCGCAGTGCCCCGTAATAAACTGAATAACTAACCTTAAGCTGGCCTTATCCAAGCCCAGCATCCAACCTGTTCTTACACTGTCTATAGCAGACCACAGACACCTAGAAACATAACAACCCGGTCAATCCCCCCAACGCCTCTATTCTTCCCCCTGGCCCATCCATTGATGAGGCCGTAGAGCTGGCAGATTAGGGAAATCTGTGGAGATAACTGAACTGAATTTTGTGAGAGAATAGAATGACATAAGTATTGCCAGATACGAAATAACCAACCGTGGTACCAATTCGTGTACTATTTCGTTTAGTCCTCACACACACAGCGATCAAAGGACATGCGTTACGAATGAATTTAATTTCGCTCTGAGTTGATATTTTAAATACGTTTTCAAATTGTTTTTCTCCCAGTTGAATATCTTTTAAAGCGCATACAGTTTCCAAACTTAGAAAATAAAACTACGATTAATACAATGTAAAGAAAAGCCCAAACAATGTAGCACCTGCTTACTTTGTGCAGCTGCTCCTACAAAGAATTCTTGAAAACTTGTTGAAGGTGTTGATTGTTGGAGGCACTTCTTTCAATTCAATTTCATTTCGCTTCGGTTCGGTTCATTTTATTTATTTTCATTCGTTTTCTTTTTCTGTGTGCTATTTTAGAGAAAAAGTCTCTCTTACAAATGACTGTGTTTTATTCATTGTTATGCCCTTTGTTGTTGCTGTTTTATTTGTGTTGTTTTATGAGTATTTGGCAGTACTTGGCACAATTTTGAATTTGTGAAAACCAAGTCACCTTTTTATTTTTTTTTATTTTTTGCATTTGTTTTCTTTTATTTTGTTTATTTATTTATTTATTTTATTTTATTTTTTATCATAAGTTTCTTACAAGTGAACAATTGCTTGTTTTTTTATGCGCATTTTTCTTGTGAAAGGAAAAGTTAAGGGCATAAACAATTTATAAGGATTTCCAGCACAAGAAAATAAATTTCAACACTTAAATTATTTAGAAATGTGTATCGTTTTAGCTTAAGTATTAACATTATAATCATACTTATTCTGTTTGCAATTCCCTGCAAAACAATAGATACTTAAAATTCAAGTCTTTCCAGCTAAGCGGTGATTATTCTGAAGTAGATTTTCCTAAGATGATAGGCTTGTCACCTACCGTTGCCTAGCAACAATGCCATCAGTAAGTACATATGTGTCGGGATGTTGTACTGGTTATAGTGGCGAGAAACTTTGTTCGTTAAGTCCTACTTCTTAGTAAGAGGCATCACTGCTTGGTCTTTCTATGATGTTCGTCAGGAATTACGGCACGCCCTGGGTGGCTTTCTTACGTTGGATTACTTACATCTTTTTTGGTCATTACAACTCTTTAGTAGTGATTACAATCTATCTTCTCACACCACCCTTGTGTTAATTTTATCCAGAAGTGGCGGAACCTACAGCTTAAAGTCGTCTCCAAACGATAGATTTTTCAGAAACTTTTCTCGGCAATTTTATTTGCTCTCAGAAGTTTAGACAGACATGAAGGCGCTGTATTGAGCTCAACTATTGAGGCGGAGTTGCATTGATTTCTGACTTCTAAAGGAGCCGATGAAGACAATTATAATGATATGGAAATGAAAGCCGACTACATTCAAGCAAGAGCATCACTGTGCGCTATGACGGAAGATAAAGACGCTTTACTTCAATTTGACAAAGTGTCTAAAAGAGACAGTGTTGTAGAATGATTTCATCTGCTTAAGTTGGTAAGCAGGTAACAAACAGATTGGTATGAACACATCCCACAATTTTCATTGTCGCACTGGTCAGCTATGCACTATCCAATGTCAATAATACCTCCCAAGATTGTCTTCGGAAATGATATAAGGCAGTGTGGTGATTTAAAATGTGGTATTGAACTTGTACCAGCAAATGATGAGATGCCTAATTAATCAGACAAGTCTCAAGAAATTATCAAATTAGGTTAAAAATTCAAACACATACAAAATTGGTTATTATAACCATTCAAACAGGTTTACGACCTAGCCCTCACACTACCCATGTTGTGTGTGTTAATTTTATACATAAGATGGCCGGACCTACAATTTAATTAAAGTCGACTCCGAAAGGCAAATTTTTTGAGAAATTTTTCATGGCAATTTTATTTACTCTCAGAGTTTTTGACAGAAATCTACCGAGGGGATAGGTTGGGTCGGAGTGGTAGCTCTGATATCACAAAGCTCACTTGAGCATGCATAGCGGCCCGTTGGGACGCCACAGGTGAACACAGTCCCTGTACTGACCAAGTTCCACCGAAATCAGGGAAGAAAAGGAAGTTGGTCAGCGCAGGGGCTGCACATCAAAGCACGACTACCCCACACTGGAAAACCAGCCAAGCTGTAAACCAGCGAAGCTGTATTCTTGACATCAATAGATGATAGCTCCGTCAAGCTGACGTGAAGTGGAGAGACAAACAACCGATATCTGCACCTAGTAAGAGACGGGCACTGACGGAAAAATTGTATAACAGTCTCCTCTTCCTCAGCGGATCTGCACCCACAGCAGAATTCGTTAAATGGGAGCCGCATCCTTTCCGCGTGTCTACCCATAACGCAATGATCTGTAAGCATGGCCACTGTGGTTGAGATGATGTCACGACCAAGTCCAAGTAACTGGTTGGTATGCCTTCTATCCATCAGTGGCCAGTTGAGTCTAGCGGTAGAGCAGGACTCCTCATTGACCCAGGATAGGTTGGCGTCCCGAAAGAATTTCCGCGCAATGGCCAATTTGACCGAGCCAAGTGACATGCCCAATTCCATTGAAGATTATTCCGGAATTAGTGCACCAGCTCTGGCGAGCTCGTCGGTCCTACAGTTTCCCGGAATGTTAGGTTAGAGGACATGTACTTGTCAATTAAGACAAGTACAGTACCGGGAGGTCGAATTGACCCATTGTACTTCCCGGAATGTTACTGTGCCCGGTGCCGAGAGGAGGTCGCCGAAGAAATATTTTTCCATATTTCATTTTGTTCGAGATGTCTGGTCGTGGATTTACGTCTAATAAGCCGACACACTACCTATTAGACTACGCAACTTCGGAACAAATAATGGCAAGAACAAATCACTGAACGAATTATGAGATTATTGACAAGACAAAGATCAAACTCACAAGAACAATAGTGCATAGAAAGATCTCGAAGTTACCACGCTGAAATTAAATATAGATAATATAAAAGGAAAGACAACCTAAACCGGTAGTAGTCCGTTAAGAGACAATAAGTAAAGGGTCCGCCAAATAATTTTTTTTTAAATGCTTAAAAAAAAATCTACAGAATATTTTCTGAAATTTCTTTCTTTATTTGAAAGTACAATCCTTCCGGTTAATAATGAAAATAATTTCATTCAAATGGTTGCCTCGGCTGGCCATGCAGTAGTCTACACCAGAAGATGCCGATTTTGGCAAAAAAAATCATCTTTTCAGATGAAGCTCATTTTGATCTTGGCGGGTATGCAAACAAGCAAAATTGTCGCATTTGGGGCACAGAAAACCCGCACGCATACATTGAAAAGCCGACGCACACAAAACGAGTCACTGTTTGGTGCGGATTTTGGTCCAGAGGCATAATTGGGCCATTTTTCTTCGAAAATGAGCAAGGAGTGGCCGTTACAGTCAATGGCGATCGTTTTCGCGCCATGTTGAACTAATTTTTGTTCACAAAAATTATAGAGGAGGATATTGGCAACATTTGGTTTTAACAGGACGGCGCTACGTGCCACACAGCCGATGTTTTGCGTCCTGTTTTTGAAGATCGCATTATCAGCCGCAGAGCTGATGTCGTTTGGGCACCTCGGAGCTGCGATTTGACACCGTTGAACTGTTATTTGTGAGGTGCCGTCAAAGATAAGTGTTACGCCGACAAGCCAGAGACAATTGACACTTCAAAGGACAATATTCGTGAAGCAATTGGTGAAATACAGCTGCACACAATCGATAATGTGCTTAAAAATTGGACCGATCGTGTAAGGCTACTGCATGGCCAGCCGAGGCAACCATTTGAATGAAATTATTTTCCATTATTAACCGGAAGGATTGTACTTTCAAATAAAAAAAGAAATTTCAGAAAATATTCAGTCGTTTTTTTTAAAGCAATTTCAAAAAAAAAAGTTATTTGGCGGACCCTTTATAAGGAAAGACAACGTAGTCTGACAGTAGTCCGTCAAGAGAATTTAAGTAGTTAAAGAGTAATAAAATATCAACATCAAAAAACACGGTTCTATTTTACGTTGGGAGTGGGATCTTTGTAATTAAAAGACATCTTTATAGAACCGTATTATCATCAAGGATTTGTTTAATTAAATAAACAACAACAAATTAAAACAAAACAATGTCGTTTATTTTGAATTGCAATCGTTGTATTTACAAGAAACAAATAAAAAAAAAACGTAACAGATTTTCTTTTATTTTTTGTGGCAATACTTCGAGACCATTTGTGTTAGAAAAATAAAGAAAAAAAAAAACATTGAAAACAGCTGGTATTTTAAAATTCCAAAATTTCGGTTTGTAGATGACAAATAAATTTTGTTGGCAACAAATTTAATTCATGTCACCATATTGTTGTTATCATTGTCTCCTTCCTCTCTCTCTCTCTCTTTCTCGCTCGCTCTTTCCTTTTAAGTTTGTTTTTTATCCATTATTTGTTGTGTTTTATTAATTCATTAAATGGAAACCACTTTCGAATGTCTTCTGCAATGGTAATGATATTCAACTGAAAGTGATTATTTTAATACGACAAGATTTGTTGGCATCAAAACGATGACAACAAACGACACAATACTAATACAAATGCAACTGTTACACGCTCATACTACCACACACACACAGACACAAATACACTGGCATATAGATAGAAATGCTAAAGTAGTGGTAAAAGTGGTTTTATGGCCACAATCGTATTTCAGATAAATTTTTAGAAAGTAATTTGAGAATTAATGCGACTTAAAATTGAAAATGAAAAAATCATTTGAGTTTTGGATCTCTCAGTCGCTGTCTCTGTCTCAGTCTGTGTCCGAGTAAATGAACATGAAGTGATGAGAAGTAGATGATGAAAATATTGTGATAATACTCGTGATGATGATGATGATGATGATGGTGACGACACAGATGGCGACGAAGACGATGATGAGGACGATGATGATGGTAAAGATTTTGTTTATCATACTTTCAACACAAATTGCATTGATTTGTTGTAACAGAACTCAGAACCTAACAAAAAAAAAATAGAAAGTCTTGCAACAGTATGTCAAAGTTTTTCTATGTGGCTTTTTGTTTCATTTTAATGCTTTTAAATGTGGTACAACACAGTAGAGAAAAGACAGAGGCAGCAGGGGTGGTGTCGGTTAGGTTACAAAGTAAGCAAGTATTGTTAGTATTTTATTTGTTCTTTTCATTTCATTTCGTTTCATTTCATTGCTCTTTGTGTGTGTGTGTTTTTTTATTCTTTTTTCTTTTATTGGTATTGGTTACACTCCATCCAGTTGTAATTGACAGAGTTTTGTGGTTAATTTTATTTCTCTTTAGGACAGCATTTGTGAAATCCAATTAAAATGAAATTAAATTTTATCATTTTATGGCATTTTAAATTAAACAAAAAAGAGAAACAAAAAACGCCAGATAAGAAGAAACCGAATAAAAGTAGAAAACTGTAATAAAATTTTTTAAAATTGTTTATTAAGCAGAGATTCCTCTTTATTTTTTTTTTTGTTTAAAGTAATTCAATTTATAAGTGGGGATATGCTTAATAAAATAAAACTGAGGGTAATTATAAGGCTTAAAGTTTTCTTTTCTTTTTTTAATTTTCCTTTTTATGACAGTAGATTGTTGCAGATTAAAATTGTAAAATAATTAACGAAATACACACGGCAATTAAGGGAAGTGAAAAATAGAAAATTTATTGGAGTTTTTTAAATTGTGTTTGAGATGGGAGAATCTGTAACCAAAAAAACATAACAGGTTCGAAATGTGCTTGGCTAGTAGTAAAGTCTAACGAAATCATTACCAACCAATTGCTAGGAAGATCGTTTTGATCCAACGTTTTTTAAATCGTTAAACTAGAATTATATGATCTTTAACTGCCTCAGATGAAGCTCATTTTGATCTTGGCGGGTATGTAAACAAGCAAAATTATCGCATTTGGGGCACGGAAAACCCGCACACATACATTGAAAAGCCGACACACCCAAAACGAGTCACTGTTTGGTGCAGATTTTGGTCCAGAGGCATAACTGGGCCATAATGAGCAAGGAGTGGCCGTTACAGTCAATGGCGATCGTTATTGGGCCATGTTGAACGAATTTTTGTTCACAAAAATTGAAGAGGAGGATATTGGCAACATTTGGTTTCAACAGGACGGCGCTACGTGCCATACAGCCGAAGCTACATTCCATGTTTTGCGTCCTGTTTTTGAAGATCGCATTATCAGCCGCAGAGCTGATGTCGTTTGGCCACCTCGGAGCTGCGATTTGACACCGTTGGACTATTATTTGTGGGGTGCCGTCAAAGATAAGTGTTACGCCGACAAGCCAGAGACAATTGACGCTTTAAAAGACAATATTCGTGAAGCCATTGGTTGAATACATCTGCACACAATCGATAATGTGCTTAAAAATTGGATCGATCGTGTAGGCTACTGCATGATCAGCTGAGGCAGCCATTTGAATGAAGTTATTTTCCATTATTAACCGGAAGGATTGTATTTTCAAATAAAAAAAAAAAAATTAGAAAATATTCAGTAGTTTTTTTAAAGCATTTTCAAAAAAAAAAACAGTTATTTTCCGGACCCTTTATATTTGATTTCGTCCGATCACGTTTCTTATTTCCAACTCTATATGTAAAGAATGAAGTGGTGAGGCGTTGGTTCAAACCCCAAGGCAGACAACTTCAACAAAATGAAACACGAAAGAATATTTCTCCGTCGAATTCCTCTCAGCAGATTTCTGGCAATAACTCTGAGAATAAAGAAAATTGCTATGAAATCTGTCGTTCGGAATTGATTTTAAACTGTAGGTCCCGTCAGTCATCTATAAAATTAACACACACGGTGTGAGAAACTAGGTCCTCATCGTAATCCTGATTGAAAGGTTGTAATGACCAATTATTTATGTATGTACAGAATATTTTTTCGACAAGCATATTGAGCTTCATTCGTTGTAGGTGATATTAAGAGTGCAAAACGTATATTACGTGTAGTGTCTGATAAAGCCAGATATTCGTTGTCAATACTTCTAGTTGTAGTCGCCGTAGACTAGTAGATAGTGTGTTGGCTTATTAGACGTGAGACCATGGTTTTCAGCAGATTTCCGGCAAAAATTCTGAGAGTAAACAAAATTGCCATGAAAGAGTTTCTCAAAAAAACTTGTCGTTCAAAGTCGGCTTTAAACTGTAGATTCCGCTACTCATATGTAAAAATTAACTCTCACAACATAAGTGGTATGAGAAGCTAGTTTGTAATCCTGACTAAAGGGTTGTAATGACCAATTATGTACATATGTATGTATATGTATACTTCTGGTTACAGCACTGAGGTAATGGTTTAAGCAGACTGTAATATGTTTAAAGGGATTTTCCGTATATAGACTTTCCTGAAACGATTCTACACATGTTCAGCTGGCAATAAAGACATCTGGCTTTACTTCATAGAGTATTTGGTCAGTGAGGTGCGATCTATTTTAACCGCCTCAAATTTCATAGGGCATCCCAATAATGTCTGCTGTGCTATGTACTTGAGTCTTTTCTTCTGGAATGCATTAATACCTAACAGGTTCCAAGAATGCTGGGATGAATCATTCTCATCATCAAAGGATCTACATGTTGAGTGCGAAACATCTCTCATTTTGAATACACGTATTCTGAGCCTATAGTGTCCTTTTAAAAATCGATTTCTAACTTCACGGATATATAAATGCAAGACTCACATCTCGTGTTGTTGTAATTTAACAACCAAATGCTTTGATTATCTCTCGTTAGGTATAACTTTTCAAACATTTGTTTCTATTCTATAAAAAGGTTCGGGCCTTATCAGCGGCTTGGAAGCACTTCTTCTTGCAAGCTGATGTATCTGCTTTCCCAGGAAACCCTATTTCCTCTACCTACTTGATTCAGCTTCCTCAGACAGAGCCATACTATCTGCGTTTCAATCTCAAAAGAGCCGAGTGCTGGAATCGCGGCCTAGCTATTTGATAGTATTGCTATGTCTTGTCCTTTGTACACTTTACTTGCTTACTTCCTTAATTGGCCGTCAGCACTGGACCGAAGATCTTTCCTAGGACTTTTCTCTCGAATACTCTCAAGGCTGCTGCATCAGTGCTTAATAGTGTCCATGCCTCTGCATCTTTGTACACTTTGTCCAAATTGAATTGAGCACATGTTTGGATGGCATAGACTGCCAATGTGAAGATACCCGTGAGTTATTCCATGTGTTCGGATTTTTCATTCTGAGGCCAAAAACTTCTGCTCTTGGCCCGTGATCCGTTCCCTGACTAGTCTGTATACTACAAAGAGGTATTGTAACCGAACATGCACATGGAACTTCTCTACCCTACAGAGCTCTTAAATGACTATGTATCGATAGACCTCGACTAAAAAGGATGATACGATAGCACGGATTAATACGGCAGAGATGGTTCTCTTTTGAGGATTCTTTAACGCACATTTAAAGGAATTGCGGCGTGTACTTATATTTGTTGCGTTAATTCTTTTTATGGACGTAATCTTATTAAACTTATAATCGTACCTGTTCACTGGGAATACAAGTTCTTTAAGTAGATTTTAATTAAAACATAAGAAAACATTTGGGTTTTAATCGAAATTAATTTCAATATTTGACTCGTATTTTGTGAATAATCAAGTCGTTTTTTTTTTCTTTTTTGCCTTCTTATCATTTCTAATTCAAAGAGCAACAACAACAACAACAGGGGCTGCTTTTTGTTGAGATTTGTTTATTACATTTGAATAGAGACTCCTAATAAAACTTATTTATGCCGTATTATTTGCTTCCTTTTCGTTTATTTCTCTTTTCATTTTTATTTTCATTTTCGTTTTTGTTTTTTGTTTTTTCTCTTTAACTTGATTACAGGTATAAATGAAACGACAATTTTTGTTATTGTTGTTGTTGCTGTTGTTGCTACTGATTATTTCTGTTCAACTTCATCAACGGCTGTATGTTGCCTGGCATTCTATTCTATAGGTATTCTACTCTACTATACTCTACTGTACTGTACTCTCTCTATTCATTATAATTTCATTTATTTCAATGCCTTAAACGCAGCCGGGTACGAAGGCAAAATGAAGGACATTTTATACCCGGGGTAATTGTAGGGGTGTCCTTTCGTCATTCAAAAATTGTTTTGTTTCCTCTATTACGCTGTGTTTTACTGGGGATTCATTTAAAAAAGTTGTTCGTCTTGTTTCTTTTTGTTGTTTAGAAAGAAAATAAAAATGTTTTTTTGGAAATAAAATATTCGAGTCAATGAAATGGAGATGAGGAATGTTTTTTTTGTAATCCTTAAAGCATTTGAATTTATTTTTTTAGAAAACTGTTTTAGAAAATAGAACATAACTACGGCCAATTAAGCAGCTTTACAGCAAAGTAAATAAGAAACGATTACGTTAGGGTTCTACTAGAAAAGTGGGTGATTAAGTCCACCGCTGTTTGAATGAACACAGGGTTTTAAATTAAAAATTCTTTCAAAGATCTATGAAATCTCTTTTTTGGTTGGGTTTTACTTTCGATTTGAAAACAACAAACAGTCACTCGTTGCTAAATTCGATGAATAGGACGGATGACGAAGTAATTCGTTGACTAATTTGTGGTTTTTTGACGTGGAGGATGCCCTTTGGTATATCCCTGCATTGTTCGAGCGCAACAGGTCAAATTCGGTAATGTTGGTGTTATCGACAAGTAGAGACGTGCGGCGTATTGATTCACAGATTACGGCCGATAACTATACTTTTGAAACAGTCAAGGAATTTATTTATCTTGGCTCCGCCGTTACCACCAAAAATGATGTCAGTCTGGAGATCAAGCGCAGGATCACTCTTGCCAAGAGGTGAGCGAATGGAGTAGCAGAGACCTCTCTCGTGCGACAAAACTAACACTCTACAAGACGCTTATCCTATCCGTGCTGCTTTATGGCGCAGAGGCATGGACCCTATTAAGTACTGATGCAACGGCCTTGAGAGTGTTCGAAAGAAAAGACCTACGTTAGATCTTCAGTCCTGTGCGAGTTGGCGATGATTTCCGTATCCGAACCAGCAGTGAGCTGTATGAGATCCTCAACGACATAGACGCTTTGCAGCGTATTATTATCCAGCGGCTGTGTTGGCTCGGCCATGTCGTCCGAATGGAGGAGGATGCTCCGGCGAGACGGTTATTTGATACGGGAATCTGCGGAAGCCGCCGAAGAGGACGACCTTGTATCCGTTGAAAGGCCAAATCGAGGAAGCCCTGTCATCAATTTGTGTGACCAACTGGCGTAGGCGCGCAAGAGGCAGAGGCGCCTGGAAGGATGTGTTGCGGCAGGCCGAAATCCGTTAAACGAATTGTTATGGCCAATTAAGTAAGTAAGTAAGTAAGTAATGTTGGTAGGTGCAGGGATATTTCCCATTGATTGCTTCACTGTTTTCCAAAAACGACCACCATAATTTCATTCAGCGGCGAAATCAAATTTGAATTCTTTAGTGAAATTCATTTTGCATTTGGCCTAAGACATGTTGTGATGGATTAATGGTTACGAAATGCTACACTAGACACCATGAAAATACCCTACAATGACTGGTATAGTTACTGTAATAACGGGAAAGAAGAAGAAGAAGAACATATTTTATTTCACAGTTCGGTTCTTGGAAAACTGAAGCTCATTATTTTTGGACACGCAGAGTCTATGACAGAACTTCTGTAGCTGAAGGGCTTTTGGATAAAGTCCATGCCTTCATTAAACTATCAAAATGTCAGCCATAAACTGTAGAAATATAGTAGATAGGTAGGTATATAGCTGATGGTGGCTCTCGAAATTGGATAGGCACATTTAGGTCACAAGGGGCCCATTGGAATACCACAGGCATATAGTAAAAGAAATATTATTGTTCTACAACCGGTCTTTCTGCCACTCAAATAAGCCATGTTTTAAAATGGCTGCCAATGTAATCAAACTTATTCTACAAGGTGGCATTAAAAATTCTTCCCATTGTGGTTTAAAATAAAAATACTCCGGAGAAGTTGTAACGCGATAGTGTTTGCGTTAGATTGTGAATGAATGCTTTTAGTCGGGATTAAAACCTAGCTTCTCACCCTATCCAGGTTAGGTTAGGTTAGGTTAGAGGATGTCTACTTGTCAATTAAGACAAGAACAGTACCCGGAGATCGAATTTACCCATTGTACAACGTCCTAGCTTCTCACACCACTTATGTTGTGTGTGTTAGTTTTATACATGAGTGGTGGGACCTACAGTTTAAAGTCGACTCCGAACGACAGATTTTTGAGAAACTTTTTCATGGCAATTTTATTTACTCTCAGGGTTTTTGCCAGAAATCTGCTGAGAGGAAGTCGCCGAAGAAATAATTTTTGTATTTTGTCTTGACGTCTGGCCTGGTGCTCGAACCCTGGCTTTACGTCTAATAAGCCAACTCACTACCTACTAGACTACAGGGACTTCTACCCTATCCATGTTGTGCGTCAAGTTTATCTGTGAGTGGCGGACCCTACTATTTTAATGTCGACACTGAAGGACAGATTTGAAAAACTTTTCATTGCATTTTTTTTACTGTCGGAGTTGCCAGAATAGTACTGAGAGAAAGTTGTCAAAGCAATTATTTTTTCATTTCTCGTTTATTTCGGGGTGTTGGGGGTTGAACAAAACATATTGCCATGAAAAATTTCTCAAAAGATCTGTCATTCGGAGTCGACTTTAAACTTTAGGTGCTAACATTCATGTATAAAATTAATACACATAACATAAGTGGTTTGAGAAACTAGGTTCATAATCTTGACTGAATGGTTGTAATGACGAATTATGTATGTATGTATGCATGTTGGGGGTTGACAGTACCTAGGCTACGGCGACTTCAATTATTCTCATTCATATAAAATTCCCTGATGTCGTCCTTAATATCCACACATTATTGTTGGAAATGTTAACACAGTGCCTACTAGGCTATGGCATCTTCAATTTTTCTCATTCCTATAATATTTCCATCAAGTTGTCCTTAATATGCTCACAGTATTATTGAAAAGGCTGGTTCGACTGCTAATTTTTATTTTGGAATCAAGTTTTTAAATTCAATAAAGCACACTGTGGCGTATGAGTGCTTTTAATTACTTGTAAATAATTATTAATCATACGCCTTCGAAATCAGATCCAACTTTTTGCGTATTTTTTCGTAGTCTTTTAAACTTTTAAATTTCGAAATAAAATTACTTTTCATTCCTTTAAGAGACTCCATAGATTTTTTTTTACCAAATTTAAAGAATTTAACTCTGCCATACTACATACATACCACTATTCCAGCTCAATATTTCATTTTAATTCTTATGCTGGGCCAAATAAATGAATCCAAACAAAAAAAAAAAAAAAAGAAAAAAAAAGAGAAGAAAAAAGAAATCAAAGAAAATGAGAAAGAGAAAAAAAAGAAAAAGAGAAAATGAAGACTGCTTTTCATTGATTTATTATCCATTTCCATGGTTTCTTTTCATTGTTTATTCAATAACTCAATTTTCCCGGAAACTTTTTATTACACAAACAGAAACAAAAACGAAAAACGGAAAAAAACATCTGAAAAGCAGTGAATAAAACAAAAGCAATTTGCTTGGGAGTATTAAACTTTTTTTATTTGGTATGAGAAACAAAACCTTAAAGTATTTTCAATCATTTCAACAATATTTACTTGGAAAAGTTTAAAATAGTTTTCAAGCAAGAGTTTCTGAAAAGAAAGGCTTTTCAAATGGTTTTTAAAACACAGTTTGAAACAACAAGAAAAACACTCAATTCTGTTGTTTTACAAGCAAACATATGTAAATGGAAAGTCATGAAAATCGGTTGTATTCCGATGTAAAGAAGGATTCAATTAAGTGTGGACACTTAATTTTTCTCACAAATCATGTTAAATCTGGAAATCAGGTCTTTAATATTGTTACGTTTTTACCTTTTAAAAACGTTTAAAATAAAGGGTCTGCCAAATAACTTTTTTTTTTGAAAATGCTTTAAAAAAAAACGACTGAATATTTTCTCAAATTTCTTTTTTTATTTGAAAGTACAATCCTTCCGATTAATAATTGAAAATAATTTCATTCAAATGGCTGCCTCGGCTGGCTATGCAGTAGCCTACACGATCGGTCCAATTTTTAAGCACATTATCGATTGTGTGCAACTGTATTTCACCAGTGGCTTCACGAATATTGTCCTTTAAAGCGTCAATTGTCTCTGGCATATCGGCATAACACTTAACTTTGACGGCACCCCTCAAATAATAGTCCAACGGTGTCAAATCGCAGCTCCGAGGTGGCCAAACGACATAAGCTCTGCGGCTGATAATGCGATCGTCAAAAACAAGGCGCAAAACATCGAGTGTAGCTTCGGCTGTGTGGCACGTAGCGCCGTCCTGTTGAAACCAAATTTTGCCAATATCCTCCTCTTCAATTTTTGTGAACAAAAATTCGTTCAACATGGTCCGATAACGATCGCCATTGACTGTAACGGCCACTCCTTGCTTATTTTTGAAGAAAAATGGCAAAATTATGCCTCTGGACCAAAATCCGCATCAAAAAGTGACTCGTTTTGGGGGCGTCGGCTTTTCAATGTATGCGTGCGGGTTTTCTGTGCCACAAATGCGACAATTTTGCTTGTTTACATACCCGCCAAGATCAAAATGAGCTTCATCTGAAAAGATGATTTTTTTTGCGGAAATCGGCATCTACTGGTGTAGGCTACTGCATGGCCAGTCGAGGCAACCTTTTGAATGAAATAATTTTCCATTATTAACCGGAAGGATTGTACTTTCAAATAAAAAAAGAAATTTGAGAAAATATTCAGTAGTCTTTTTTTAAAGCATTTTCAAAAAAAAAAAAAGTTATTTGGCGGACCCTTTATGAGCTCGTAGATTGCAAATAAAATGAATATAAATTTGTGTTTAGTTTTAATAAAAATTCTTTATTATTCGCACAATTCTTTGTGCCACTGTTCACAACTTATTCCTCTGTTTATACCCTTTGCATGAACAATAACAATTACTAGACAATTATTCGACGGATCTTTGTAACGGATGTCTTCAAACCACGATTACTCTCTTCAAATGCATCGCGTCTTCAGACAACACTGTCTGAACTTTACTAACTCAGTCGCCTGTTTTGCCTTGCCTTTTATATGGCAGCGTAAACAGTCTGATGAATGTTCGTGAAGGCTAACGTTTGTGGCTTCGTCTATGATTTAAACACAGTTGTTTACATTCAACAACACTACAGTTGGTATATTTTTGTTTACTTGTTTACAATTTTTTTATGCTAGCGTTTGTTGCTGTATTTTTGTTTATTTGTTTAAAATTTTTTTATGCTAGTGTTTGTTGTTATATTAAGCAGTACGATTATTTGTAAACAGGTTTGTTCACTGCATTATTTGGTTTTTGTAGCTGTTGTTTATAATTTTAATGTTAAGTGATGTAAAAGCAAAACACCAGTATCTTGATTTTTCATTTTCGTAACAATATGAATTTCATTATAAACGGAAACGATTAATAATTCTTTAAAGCACTCAAGCAGAAGAAGAAGAATATTTTTTGCAGAACTTTTTCTGTCTTTAAGAATCCCTAATATTTGTTAGAATTTTAAAATTTTTTAAATATTTCACTTAAGATTTCTTAAACAGAATTTTATTATTGAACAAAAGCATTACCAAACCAGTCATACCATGTATTCTTTTGAATTTCTTTAATGTCTTATTAAAACCTGAAACCCTTTACATACTATCCCCTTTATCGTAAAATCATTATTAAACTGTAACAGTTAAAAAGTAACTTAAAAGTAATTCCCTCTTTCATTATCCCTTTTGCTATGAAAACCTACAAATTGGTCTTTTGTGGTCTCTAGGCCTTAGCAACAAAGGGGTTGTATCCATCCATACATACATCTATCCACCCACTTAGCTTAATGACTGGTAAGGGTATAAAACAAATTTGTTTCCCTTTTTCCCTCCCCTCTCATCTTTGAACTCTTTTCTTTTCATATGTGTTTATTGTGTTGAGGATTTTTTTTCCTTCGAAAATAATTTTGATTTTCTTTTCCGTTTCTTTACAGTATTTTCGGTATTTATTTTAATCTCAATTGTAATTTATTATATTCATATAATTTTTCTCTGTGTGAACTTTTCATGTGTAAACTTAAAAAAATTTTCTCTTTAATAATCACAAAGCATAACAACCATAATATTTATGATTTATTGTTTATTAATATTTATTTTGTTTTTAAATTTTCTAAATGTTTGATAAAATCCTATAAAATCATTCCTTTTAATTTAGACATGCGAACGTACATACATTACTTGCCAAGTAGGCCTCCTAATTGAATGAATCATTCGGTAAAGATTACCACCTATTTACATATGTTTTGTGTGCTCAGTTTACACATGGGTGGTAGGTCCTACAGTTTAAAGTCGACTCCGAATGACAGAATTTTGAGAAACTTTTCATGGCAATTTTATTTTTTCTCAGGATTTTTCGCCAAGGAAATATTTTTTTTTTTTATTTTCGTTTTGATGTCTGACCAGGGGCTTAAACCGAGGCCTTACGCCTAATAAACCTACTCGCTTCCTACTAGACTACGGCCACTACTAAAACAGTGAGCCTTTCTATGCAAAAAAAGTTTATTTTGAAAAAAGTTTTGGCAGCCTAGAACTCGGTGAATAGGCCATCAATTGGAAAAGTACAGAACTTGTCATTGTGTTGGTTTTTAAATGTTGCGTTGCGTATAAATGAAGTAACCCGAGAATATACAGTCACACAGATACGTACCCCCCTAAAAATCATTTTTTTAAAAGTAATGAACTTCTAATCTAAAATTTCTTTACATTAGCGTCTGTAACGACACATTTACTTAAATAAAAAAAAAAGATTCCCAAAATCTATGAATTTGTGACTGCAGTTTGCTTAAAACCAATATGGCACCACAGAAAATTATACGTGCGACGTATATTTCGTATAAAATTTCTCCAAGGGTAGCGCGGTATATAAAAGGTATTGTGGATAAAAATCCTAGGACTACAGCCGTAGAAATACGAAATACTTCGGAAAGTGATCACAATGTTATTGTGCAATCCGAAACAGTTCAAAGTGTTTTGAGAAAGAACGGTTTCCACAGCTGAGGGCCGAGAAAAAAGCCACGATTGGAATTTGCCCAATAATATATGGACAAGTCAACTGATTTTTGGGCGATTGTAATATTTAGTGATGAGAACAAATATAATTTGTTCGGCTGTGACGGAAAACAAAAAATTTGGGGCAAAAATCATTTGACTTCTCCATATATTATCATTTAAAAAAAAAAATAATTTTAGGGGGTACGTATAATTATCTGTGTGACTGTATATTGAAAACTGTTGTCTTACAGAAGCCTATGAGCTATCGTATAAAATCGTATGTTTGTACGAACATACATACATACATAATTGGCCATTACAACACTTCAGTCGGGATTACGGCCTAGCTTCTCACACCATTCATGTTGTGTGCGTTAATTTTATACATTAGTAGCGGGACCTACGATTTAAAGTCGACTCCGAATGACAGATTTTTGTGAAACTTTGTCATGGCAGGTTTATTTACTCTCAGAGTTTATGCCAGAAATCTGCTGAGAGGAAGTCTCCGAAGAAATATTTTTCTTTCATATTTCGTTTTGATGTCTGACCTGGGATACGAACCCGAGCTTTACGTCTAATAAGCCAACACACTACCTACTAGACTACGGCGAATTTGTACGAACATTTTGTATAATTACTGGGTAATAATCATTAATACCATTTAATATAGAATAAAGCGGTAGAAGTTTGCTAAATTCGAATTAATATCACGGCATTCTGCGATGGCTGTGATACAGTATATAAAGAGAGAGAGTTGTGCCGGTAATATTGATTTTTTTTAATTTCTTTTCAAAATTTTTTGAGCCATAGAGTTGTCGCAAAGCATCTTTCTCGAATCCTTTCTATTATTTCTTCACTTATTTTCAGTTTCATTAATAAAGTTTTTCTAACTACGCAGCAGACAATATCAAGTCCAAGGATAGTAGGTCTGCCACCTAGTCCAGACATCCTCTGTAAAAATGTATAAAATGGCTATAGAGTGGAGAAACTTTGCTTATTATGGAGTATTTTTTTCAAACACGTTGTTACCTAACTTTTCTATGATGTTCGTTGTTGATGATACCTTTTCTGGGGACGTCAACGATAAGGGCAATGCTCCTTTCAATCTTATTACACAGACTCACTGCGAAGCATTTCCTAAAATTGTAAAGATTATTGGTTTTGTCCAAAGGACAATTAAGGAGGATAAGAACGATTTGTCAGGTCGCGATGCCCCTTGAAAGAAGTGGCTTTGGTCTAGTCTGTCATGGTCTTAATTTTAGTCTCATGGATCAGGTCTTTGTTACCATATGCAATGGCATTAAATTCGACAGAGTCTCCAATGCCGTTATAAGACAGATTACCATTGTAATGGTTGCACGAATGCCAGCCCATCTTTATTGTACATTCGAACCAATTTCTTTATAGGCGTCGTAGCCTTCTTGTTCACAATGATTTCGAATTCCGAAAAATCTTTAAGATGCTTAATACTCTCTTAATTGTCGTAGTTTGTCGTTGAGAGATGTTTACATTCTTTATGATTCCAAGAAATCCAGTCAATTCAGCTGGAGCACATGCGTCTGAATATACTTGAATAACTCGATATTCTGTCAAATATTACTCAGTCTTTAGTGCCAAATGCCACACCGCAAACCTATCAAAATGTGGCATTTTCCGTTTCAAGTAAGTCTTGTTCCTGCGGAAACCGAAAGAATAATTCAAAATTTTAAAAGTATAGAGAACAGAACAGTTTTCAACTTAAGTCTTTATTCAACGTCGATCCACCCTAAGGAGTCTAGCTATACCGGTAATAACCTCTCTGCAAGAATATCACAAATTGAGGGTCTCCTAACTAGCCTGCAGCGTTGGTGTAATTACTCCAGTTATAGCGTCTGAGTATTGAGAAAGAAAGGTTTTTTCATCCACTCTACTGTTTCCCAAAATAATTTACACGAGTAAAAGTCGTCAAGTGCCTTTGTCAATTTTTCATTGGTATTATGTCCGGATATTAATTTCGAATTCGTGTATATTCAGTAACTTTATTTCACTTAAAAATGTTCGAACGATTTGTAAGCGTTATTCAGCGTTGTTTATACGACCTACTTAGATTTTAATAAGCTTCTCTCTTCAGCAATGGGTTTGTAGATTAAATTATTTATTGTAAGTTTATCATTTCTTTACTTCTTCAAGAAACAGGCCACCAATCCTAAGCATAAGCAATTCCTTTTAATGTTTAATTTCCAAGATTTTTAAAGTGAAAGTGAAATGATGATTCATTTCACCCAATAAACTTTCATTTCACCCACATATGATGGCTTTTCCATTAAATTGGTTTCCCAAGGCTTTGAAAAACAAACAAACAAAAAATCCTTTTTAAAATCCTTTTCTCGTTTTTATGGGGATTATGGTATGAAGTCATGCCTTCGTAAATTTCCTGCTTAAGGACATGGATTCTATTAAACAAAGTGGATTTATTTTGATTTTTAGTTTTACGCTTTTAAAATTGAAGAAACTTATTAAGGCATAAATAATTTATATTGTATTGTATTGGATTGTATTTAAAACAAACCGAAACTCTACTTCAATCAAACCCTTATTAGCCATCAAAAAGCACTAGTTTAGCCATCAATATTGTTTCGTATAGCATGCATGCATAACCTTATGATTTTTTGGCTTATCATGTTGATATTGGCGTTTTATAACTTTTCGAGGCATAATAACAAATCCTTTTTGGAATTGTTTATCTTTACCTTTTCCTTTTCTAAAAAGTCTTTAATAATCAATTGTGCATTACGACATACAGTGCTTGGGTACTGGAACCCTTTTTCCTTAAATTTAAGCCATTAAATATCGAAGAAGGCAAGGAAACAAATAGCAATACAAACATGTCTTCTAATAAAATTTCGAAATACATATATCCATCCTTTGATATCCTTTCTTGTGTTTTGTTTTTGTTTTACATTTTCCTAGTTATTCTTGTTGCTTTTATATTCGAGTTTAAAATTTATGGCTTTTAATTTTGTCTACAAGGTTTTTTTTCCTCGGCTTTTCATAGAAAAGGTTATTTGCCATTTTCGTTGTTGTGTTGTGGTATTTTGTTAAGAATATTTCATATCCTTTTGCCAAAAACACAAAATTCTTTTATTTTCAATGACTGGTTTTCCTTCTTCCTTTTGTTTTTGTTTTTGGATATTTGTGTCGTTACCAAAAACCAAAATTTGTTTTATTGGACCTGCTTTTGTTTTTTCTTTTGTTTATGTTGAGATTTATTACTTTAACCCTTAAACTTTGTCTCACTATATTTTGTAGTTTTTGTTTTGTGTTTTTTGCTTAAGAAAAATAAAAATTAAAAGCGAATTTCTCCCTGTCTATGATAATTGTAATAATACAGAGTAACAAGTCGTAAGGGAAACAGAGAACGTAGAATAAGAAGTAAGTTAGAATAATTTTGGAACTACCAATAAGAACCGGTGCTTTACTAGTGCTAGCAAGCTATACGACAGAGAGTATAGAGTGGCAATTGCTCGTATTTTTGTAGTGCTACAGCGGAATGAATTTATATGGAATAAAAGATACTTTCGTGTATCTTATAGAGAAAAAAGTAATGGCTTCGGATGATGCCATTAAAGACTTAAACGTATACAAATCATTATCCTATAGCCTGCATAATATTTCTCGTGATAAATTCTAGGATATTGCTGCCGAGGACAAACGCAGAATTAAACCAAATTATTATTATAAAAAAAAATAAGTTCAAATGAGCATTCACTTTAAAAACCAGGTAGTCAATGCTAAACAGTCAAAGCCAAGAAAAAATGTTCACAATATTCTCGGCTTTGTTTGGGCGACACGGCATCCAGTAATGTCTGGTATCCAAGGCATCAAATATGCCGCATCACGGGCAGTTAGATCGGAAATTGATACTTCCGAAATTATAGAAAATTTTCTGTAGACTAACGCATTAATTCTTTTCCACTTATTATCATATTCGAGCTATCTAGATACCGCATGGCGACTACTAAGGGTGATGCTGAATGAGAATGTGGCAGCTGTAAACGGCATGCTGAAGCAGATATATTGATTTGCTGACCAAAAAAAAAGTATATCTGCGCCTGTAGAAGTGTGTTAGCGAAACTGACAGTGTATAATCTACACATTTCGAAAGTCAATAAAATATTTTAATCGACAAGATCTTCGGTGGAATCCGAACGTAGAAAAGGCCTATTAATGCGGACCTTAGAACAAAACTTTCAAAAAAGATGAATACTTGAAACTCTATGCTCCGCTAAGGATTAGGGACAGTCATGTTGACAATCTAGTCGCCGTAGTCAAGTAGGCAGCGTATTATCTTATTAAACTTGAGGCCAAGACTCAAACCCCAGGTCAGACATTTCCAAAAAAACAAGATATGCAAAAAAAATTTCTTCGGCTACTTCCTCTCAGCGGAAATCTGGTGAAAACTCTCAGAGTGAATGCAATGAAAAGTTTCTCAAAATTCTGCCTTTCGGAAACGACTTCAAACTGTAGGTGTCACAACTCTTGTATAAAATTAACACACACAACATAAATGATGTGAGAAGCTAGGTTGTAATCCTAACTGAAGGGTTGTAATGACCAATTATGTATGTATGTATGCACGTTGATAATTGCAAAGACGATAGCCACAGAAAGACAGAAAGCGGAGTAATAATAGCAATAAAATACAGGAGATCCTATGCTCCTTAAAGATACTAATCTAGTCCAATCAAATTGGCGACTGTAATATCTCTTTATCTCTCTACTTTTCTCAACAATTTCTGAAAAGACTGGCGATATGACTTTTACATTTTGTAGATTTTTTTTTGCAAGAACTCCATCAAAATATTTTTTAAGGTTAGTCCTAGACTCCTGCCTAGTTTTCAGTAGTATTTGAAAATACTTCATTTAATTTTTTAAATAAAATTTTTACCACATGAGTATTTCAAGAACGTTTCAAAAGGTGCGGTCAGTAAAATTATAAAAATTTATTATGAAATGTGAAGAAAAATTCGAATTTGAATATCCAAGACGCAATCCATAAATATTAACAGCGCCACATTTGACGTTAACAGAATAAAATTTGCCCTTAACAGAGCACTGTTAGCCGTTTAACAATATCCATCTGAACAAGCCCACTTGTTTAGAAAACAATTTTAGAACAAAAACTAGATCTATGAGTACCATATCATACTCAAAGGTAGGTTCCAAGGCCTTTTAATGTAATCAGCGAAAAAGTCCCATATAGAGTGCCATGGTGTTGTTAAAATTGGCTTCGAAACTATGAATTTTTTGATTGAAAATTCTCTGGAAGATCAGAGCCCATTTCGGAACATATTTTTATATAATAGTGCACCATACATACTATATGTAAATGGTAGTCCTCTTTCGAAACGTGGTAGTGGGATAGCTGGAATAATTTTGATAGTTGAGATTTTGAATTTTGAAAAAAATCGCTTTTTAGGCAAAAATATATGAAAATTCTCTAGAAGATCAATGACCATTTTGCATCATATAAGAAATAATACTCCATACAGATTATATGCAAATGGTAGTCCAGAGGGTCCTCTTTCGAAACGTGGTCCTCCATCACCACCAATCCTTTACATTTCAACACTTTTGTTCACAAATAATAATGATCATAATGAGAATAAAATTTTATGTGAATAGTGCAAAGTACAAGACTATTCTACTATTGCCGCTGTTAAACAGTTAACAGTGCTTTGTTAATAGCAAAGTGTACCTTTTCAGAGGCAAGAAGTGGCGCTGCAAAAAGTGTGGGTTTGCGTTTTTGGTTTTTAAATACAATTTCTCGCCCCCAAAGGATGATATGAAAAACGACTTCTCACACTGTAAATACCAACTAAAAAATTTATTTGCATGTTTTTATTACCAACAAAGCCATTGAGCCTTAAACACACATACGCATTTACATATGTACATACATTTAAACAATTCTGTAAGTGTGTATGTGTGCCTATGTGTCTGTGTTTAAATACCAAAACAATAGGGCTGAAGCATGTTTATTATTCCACCAGCAACAACAACAAACAACAACAAATTCTAAATAAAATTTAATAAAGTTCTTTGTTTTTTTTTCGAAAACTGCATAAATTTTCTTCCTCCTGAACGAAGAACGAACGAATATAAGCACAAAATAAAAAACTACAAGAAAAAAAAAGACAAACGAAAAGAACGAAAAAGAAAAACACAGAATATCTGACATATTTTCAATGTAAAACGAAATGTTTTATGGTTAAGACAACATATTTTCATGCATGTAATAAACAAGCGTACAATTGACACACGCACTGGCATACACGTGCTGTTACATACGAGACATACATATAAACAAAGAAATTAAATTGTTTAAAATTATGCTTGTTTTTCTTATTGTTTTATTTTGTAGAAATAACTTTACCACTCTCTCTCCCTCTCTCTCTCTCTGCCTCTTGTTTATCTTTCTTTTCTTTAAGAGATGAATCCTTTAGCAGAGACATGTTTTGAAGAATTTTTTTTCATCTCCTCTACATTGTTTTTGTTATTTATTCTTCTATTAATTAAAATATTATTATTTTGTATGATTGCCAACTAATTTTTTTACTCCTGGCTTGCTTTAAGGAAATTGTCCTCCCCCCCCCCACACATACATTTTAATTAAGTTTTAGTGCTGGTATGTGTGTATAAGAAAGAGAGGATGAGCTGTAGTGTATGTGTGTAAAAGATGGCCTAGTTTTAGGTGTGAGCTTGCTAACCATAATTTATGAAATACATTTTGGATTATTTCCTCAACCATATGAAAGCAATTTTCAACATAAGAAAATATTTAAAATATCTCTCTCGCATACAATAATCTCCACCCTCTCTTTTTATGAGATTACAAAAGTTGTAAAATTTAATCCTTTAAATGTGTTTTTCCTTAATTTTCTATTATTACAACTTGAGGTTGTACAGGGAAATGTTGTAATGTAATCCTGTTTTACAATCAATTTAAATTCAACAATATTTCTTAATAATTGACTAAAAGTGTAGGATTTTTGGGGAAAATTAATATGAATTTTAATGTCAGTTTTAAATTTGTTATATGTGGGCTGTAGCTATTGTAGGAGATTCACAGTGTTAGTAAAATTAAGTAGTCATGTGTTTTAATCGTAAGTAATTAACTTTTATTAAATTTTTGGAAATATTTTCTGTAATTTTTAAAATTTTTATTTTGTTTACTGCTTGCAATGGTGCTTAAGTTTAAGTTAGATGACGTGTACTTGCCAATTGAGACAAGTACAGTATCCGGAGGTCCAGTTGACCCATTGTACAACGTCATAAAGAAGAGAGGATAATAGGGGAGATAGGGAAAAAGCAGTGGAAGTAGGAGAGGGAGAATAAGTAAGCAGAGGAATTACACACACAAAGCTGCAATGTTGTTGCATCAAATTCAAATAGAATGATCAAGTTTGAGCTTTTATCCAACTTTAGAAAGTTTATATATCCCATGGTCGCCATAGTCTAATAGGTAGTGTGTTGGCTTATTAGATGTGAGATTACGGTTCAAACCCAAGGTCAGACATCTTCAATAAAACGAAATATGAAAAATTACTACATACAGTAAAATAAAATTGCCATGAAAAAGATTTTTAGTAGACCAAAGGACCTGAACAGAGTTAAAAATTATTCTATTTTATGAAAAAGCATTCCTTTCTCTCTTACTTTGTGCTACTTTGAGCACTTCTAACTCAAGGCAAGCCTTTGCCATTTATTTTCTCTATAACTTAGGCTTCGGAGGGTAAGATCCAGTCCATTGTTTCTTTGTCATTCGTAAGGTTTTTAGAATACAATTTAACTGCTTTCATTTTCGGTATTTTATCACGCGTTATATTAACGGGCATATTTGCAATAAAACTGGTTTCTGGCCAGTATATGCTTGAAATCTTCATTAAGCATCTGTTTATGAAAGCCTGCAATCTAGGTAGCAATCCAATGATTCGCAGGCACATAAAAGGACCGATTTTATGTTTGATTTAAATAATTTAATCACTACACACATTGTTCAAACGCTGAACCAAACGTTGGTTTTCCTTTCTCAGTTTCGATGCATGTCTTCCATGTTCCCACCAGCACCAGGGATTACACTGACTAGACGTTCTCAATGGCTTGTCCGTTGAACTTCAAATTATTTTGGTATTAGAAAACAAGCGTAATTTTTTAGCTGTAGTTTAGTAGATATACATACAGACAGTTATTGGACGTGAGGCCACTGTACAAACCTCAGATCAGACATCTCGGAAAAAAAGAAACGTGAAACATATATTGAAGCACTATTGGGTGACTTCCTCTGGTAAATACTCTGAGAGTAACAAAAATTTGTCGTAAGAAGTTTCTCATATCTGTTCTGTTCGAAGACAATATTAAGCTGTAGGTCTTGACACTCATGGATAAAATTAACACACACAACATGCGTGGATATAAGACGCACCAACCAGTTACTCGAACTTCATCGTAATATCATCTCAATCACTGTGGCCATGTTTACAGGTCATTGTGTTATGGGAAGATACACGGAACGGATTTCTGCCGTGGATGCAGATCCGACGAGGAAGAGGAGACTGTTATCCACTTTCTTTGTGAAATGCACATTTCTTGCTAGGTGCAGATATAGGTTATTTGGCTCTCCATTTGTTGTCAGCTTGACGGAGCTATCGTCTCTTGATGTCAACGATATAACTCCGTATATCAAATGTTCGGGCTGGATTTCTAGCATAGGGTAGCCGCGCTTTTAATGTGCAGCCCTTGCGCTGAACAACTTCTTCTTCTTCCCTAGTTTGGTAGAACTTGCTCAGTACAGGAACTGCGTTCTCCTGTATTGTCACAACGGGCCGCTATGCGTGCTCAAGTGGGCTTTTGGTATCAAAGCTACCACTCCCACTCAACCTAAACTAATCTAACATGGGTGGTGAGAGAAGCTAGAGCTAGGTTTTTGAAATTGAATCCAGCTTAATAAGCCAACACACTACCTTCTAGTGTAGGTAGGACTTTGTTCCACAAAACAATGCCATCGAAGTCCTATGAAGATGACTCAAACGAAGAAGTTTCTTTAATTTTTGATTGAAAATTTATATCGATTCCGGTGTAAACTTGGGTTCGATTCTTTAAAAATTCAGCCTATTTTTTGAACTAAAAACTGTGCGTTTCATGGATTATAATTAATCGAACTTTTTAATTTTTCTATGAAGGGGTTTATTCTATAAAAATCATCAACAAAACTGTTACAAATGAGAATATCAATCTGCCATCAATATTATATGAGAAGATTTCAAATATTTGACGTCTTCAATAATATTTTTTTCAATTATTTATTTTCTTTATATTATTTATTATCTCTTATTATACATATTTTTCTTACCAAATTGATTCAATATTTTAATAATTCTTACTTCTTTACTTTTCTCTTTGCAGGTAATTGTTGAATGTTTTCTGTATTTTTGTAAGTATTCTTCCTTTTATAAATTTAATACGAGTGTATTATTAAAAAAAGAAAATTCATTAAAAAATCTACAAAAGCAAGACTCTTTGAAATTTAAATCTTCTTTAATGTGTACGCATTATAATCTTTTGCATATTTAGACTATTCAATGTCTCTTAATATGAGTCTCTAAATATAAAATTGTTTAGAATTTATTTTCAATTTCACTTTTTTCCATACTTTTCATCTAACTCTGCATAATAAAAAAAAGAATTTATTCAAAATAATTTCCTCATTCAAAAGAGGTCTGTTATCTTATGATAATAAGAAGGAATGGTTTGAAGGATGGCTTTTCCAAAAATCTTTTGATGTTTCTTTTCGTAACTTTAATGACATTTAAGCTTTACAAACAACACAAACATTTAATAACCGCCTCCTGATTTAGCTTTAAATACGCATTTTTTCTGTTGAATTTTCTTAAATCTTTACAGGTCATAGGAAAAGTTTACTTCCATACCTACTTACATACACTTTTTGTTTTAATATCTTTCTCTTTCGAGAAAGTTTTCTAATACAATAACAATAAAACAAATAGAATAACTTTGTATATATTTAGACTTCGTCTTCTTCCTCTTCTGAAAGTATTCTTGTTTTTGGATTTCATTGTAGCTACGAATATAATGCCTAAAATCCAATAGAAAAATATTTAATTTCTTTAATCTTTGTTTTATCGTAGTACTCGGAAAATATGAACAAAATTGTTGATGGAATATAATCAATGCGTACGTAAATAAAAGTTTTTCATTCGATAAGAAAATTTAAAATTTCAATGAATTTAAAATTGAAAATGAAAAAAAAATTATGTACATACAGTGGACAGCAAAAGTCTTAGTAGGGCAATATATATTTTAGCAATTTCATGAATTTGAGCCAAAAGTTTGTATAAGAATTTATAGTTTATGTATTTATTATATTAATTTATTTCTGTTTTATTATAAAACAAACAATTTTGTAATGTTTTCCATAAAACAAGAGAAAAATAAGGAAAAGTTTCAGAAGACTCCAAAGGTACCCCCAAGGAGAACCTTAAGTAAATTTAAAATTCAAAGGCCTAATATATGAAAAATGTTGTATTTAGTAGAATATCCCTTAAGTACAAGTTTTGTTTAGTGTTGCCTAGTAGCACCATGAGCAAGTTTTTCGGTTGAGTTTTGTTTGGGGTTTAACGATTACGTAACCGTTCTTTCAAATGATCTCCTAAATACTCTCTTGAAGTCATATCAGGACTTTTTAAAATATATATTGCCGTACTAAAAATATATTGCCGTACTAAAACTTTTGCTGTCCACTGTATGTATAGTCATATCCAAAAGTTTTTTTTTTAAGAAAGTTTAAAAACACACACTTTTCGTATTGTTTTTGCAAATAACTTCAGAAAAAATATTCTTGTATTGAATGAATGATGAAATGATGAAATATGAATACTTGAAACTCTATGAGAATTGGGGACAATCAAGTTGACAATGAAGTCACCGTAGTTCGGTAGATAGTGAGGCTTCTGTTCAAACTCCAGGTCAGACATCAAAACTAAAATTTTAAAAAATATTTCCTCTCAGCAGTCTTCTGGCAAAAGCTTCGAGTAAATAAAATTGCCATGAAAAGTTTTTCAAAAAAAAAAAAATCTGTCGTTCGGAATCGACTTTAAACTGTGGGTCCCGCCACTCATGTATAAAATTAACACAGATTAACAACAGATTTCTGGCAAAAACTCTGAGAGTAAATAAAAATTGCCATGAAAAGTTTCTTAAAAATCTCTCGTTCGGAATCGACTTTCAACTGTATGTCCCGCCACTCATGTATAAAAATTTACGCACACAATATAAGTGGTGTGAGAAACTAGGTCGTAATCCTGACTACAAGGTTGTAATAATCAATTATGTATGTATATATGCATGTGTCCTGAAGTAGCTCGCTAAATGGGAGAAATTTATCTTTTATTTCTTGTTTTCAAGGTTCCAGGCCTGAGGTTTGATTTCAGTATGAAGAAAAGAAGGTCTGCTATCAACTTGCCAGAAAGAGGCGACTTAAAAGGTTCCAATAACTTGAGAGAAAATATTTTATTAAACATTGTATTGAAAATCCTAACATTCATAATACAAGTAAAACCTTAGCCAAATTACCAACCCAATAAAAACAGTGTAGATCAAGGAAATACTCTGCTTCTCCCATGTATCTTCTGTTCATCGATGTCAAGATATTTTTCTATACTACCACATGCGCAGTTGTAAACTTTTCACAACGCAAGCTTCTGCCCTGGATGGTAGTCTAGTGTGTAATGTGCTAGTGTGAAAGTTGTAGGTTCGATTCCCATCAGATACAAGTATTCGGCAACATGTGTCAGCAACACGGATATCAGGAACTTAACCAACGAGGCACTCTTACTAAATTAAATTAAATGTAGAAAACAGAGAAAGATCGCTCACATCACTAATATTGTGTGTTAATTTTGTCCACGTGCTTAATGTCGACTCCGAACTACAGAAACTTTTCATGATGATTTCATTTATTCCCAGTGTTTTCGCCAGAAGACTGCTGAGAAGTCGTCGAAAGAGATATTTTTCTGAACAGGCGATTGAACAACAGGCTCTCGTCTAACAACAAAACAGCACATACCTACTAGTTTGCGGCAACTTTAAAGTGCAAGTTTCGAGAACTCATGGATAACAACAGAATCTTTTAAAAAATTGAAAATTTTCAGCTTTTTAAAGGTTAATTCCATTTAACCTTGCAAATCCTTTGAATTTCTGGAGTTTTATTTTTTAGTTGTAATACATCCCGCAATCATTTCTATAAAATATGTATGTTTCATAAACAACATTTTCAACATTTTTGTATTCTGTATCTTCTGAGCAGTCTATTGAATAATCTAGTTTCATACATAAGTTCTTTAATAATTGGGAACTTGTTCAGTCAATCATACAGACATACATACATACATCGCTCATTACAACCCTTCAGTCTGGATTACGACCTAGCTTCTCACGGCAGTACAGTTGTGTGTGTTAATTTTATACATCAGTGGCGGGACCTACAGTTTAAAGACGATTTCGAACGGCAGATTTTTGATAAACTTTTCATGGCAATTTTATTTTCTTTCCGACCTTTTGTCAGAAGTCTCGTGAAAGAAAGTCGCCGAAGAAATATTTTTCCATATTTTCATTTTGATGGCTGACCTGGGGTTTGAACTGTGGCCTCACATCTAGTTGGCCAATATACCTACTAGACTGCGGCGGCTACACTTGCTGAATAAAAGCTTGGCAAAAGCTTTGAAATACTACAGTTTTTTCTTTTATTATATGTTTTTACGCAAGCATATTAACACAATATATTCCACAAACACTTATTATTACTGATCGTACGATATCCTGTTAAGAATTTATATTTCCTGAATTCTGGATTCTATTGGCATACATACATAAGTACGTATGTACGAGCCTATACAGTAAGTCAACCACTGACACCATTAAATAGTTTCGAGGCTTATGTGATGCTTTTTAATCTAATTTTTTTAAAACAGAAAACTTGATGCGTGTAATTTCTGTATGTCCAATATACAGTCAAAGAAAAAAATCTACATACACCGCTGTATGTAGACTTTTTCCTGGTGATTTTTCTCAAATTGAGGAAGTTACAAGTAAAAATGTTTGAAGAGAAAAACGAATATAAAAAAAATATTACCAAGAAATTACTAGAAAACAAGAAAAAAAATAAATTAACGGGAAATGAGTCTCCATTCAATGATGTAGGTAGTCTTTTGTCTGTGACTGTATGTGAATATTTTAGTGACACAATTTATACGTTTTACTATATTATGTGATCCAATTCAGTTTTTATTATTCTGAAATTAATAAGAAAACCTCTTATATTTTAAATGTGAAAAATACTACCACATTTACAAAAGTTTTGAGGAAAAAAAACCCTGAAAGAAATTAAAAAAAAAACATTAAAAAACTTTTAATTCAAATTATTTTACCATCCATTACTACAGCCATTATCAGCTTTTTTTGTCGTCGCTCTGCATACTATTAAACAATATTCGCCGAGTGTATTTTGCATTACTTTTTTAACGTGGCAAACGAATAAACCAAGTCTGTGTACAAAAAAAAAGAAGAAATTAAAAAATAAACAACAAAAAAGAACGAATAAAAAAATTGCATAAAAATTATATTAAAATTCCTTTCGATTACCACCGATACTAACGTTGACTGCATTTGGCTACTGACTTCTTTCGATAATAATGTCGACAAGCATGACCATGATCATGATGATGATGATGATGATGATGATAGCGATGATGCTTCTGTAGTTGGGGTGTTTTAAAAAGTCATTATATTTTAAATGCGCTTTTCTTCTCTCTTTATTATGCTGGTAGTTTTTTTTTAATTCTTCTCCCTTTGTTTGTAGTTTTCTTTCCCCCCACAGCAGTTAATGTGAATTAATTCTTGTTTATTCATTACTTTTGCTTTTGTGATCAGTTACTTGTAATTTCGATGGCTATCGTTTCCAAAAGAATTCCATGAAAATTGTAATTGACATTTGCAACTTTGGTGTACTTTTGGTTTTGTTTCGGGGTATCTGGCGCATTTGCAGAATTTTTAATTCTCTTTAAGACGGATTTTAGTGAATGGGTAATTAATTAATTGTTTATTTATGTTCGAATTGCAATACAATTATTACTTGGAGGGATCCTTTACATATATTTACGAGAGTAATTTTTTGTTTATTAATGTCTTCCATTGGGAACATACACTTTTGGCACAGTTTTCTTGCCATTGCAAGATGTATGACTTCAGCAAACAATGACTTTCTACGGCATCAATAGCATGCTTGTAAACAATGATATCCAATGATGGCTTGCAGTATGCTTTTCTTTCCTGTTCCTTTTGATTTGCGTTTTACAAAGTGCTTGTTGAGCGATTTATGAGATATTTTACTTATTTATGTAATCGATCAATTTTCTCTTCAATCGAGACTACAACCTAGCTGCTCACACCACTCATATTGTGTGTGTTAATTTTATTCGTGAGTGGTGCGACTTAAAGTTTAACATCAACTCCGAACGACAGATCTAAGAAACTTTTGAAGCCAAGATAGCCGAGAGGAAGTCCCCAAAGGAAATATTATTCATATTTTGTTTTATTCGAGATGTCTGAGCCGATTTTTGACCCATTTATTTTGCTGTTTGCAAGTAGCAGGCTTGAATAGGCAGGTACCTCACCAATTGAAACTGCAAGACTGAAATATTGTTTGTGTGTCATCAGAAGAAATCGGTTTCCTTTGTACATGGAGCCTTAAAAAACAAATCAAGTTATCCAGAACCGCAGATAGTGGTCTTGCGTTGTATCATGTTTAGATGGTCTACGTTTTCACCCAGGTCCTTGTGGGTTGTAAACGATGGCGGATAAGTTCTTCCTGAATTAAAAAACTGAACATAATCTATGTTCAGTTATACAAAGGAATGCATTGTTACTATTGCAGTGCAGTGTTCGCCTTTAAGCACTCTCCCGACCTTATTGCCATAACGAATCCCATAATTCTGTTCGGTGTTAGTAGAGATAACACCTTGCCTAGTACTTGATAAGCATCCAAAAGTTTCCTCCTGAAATACATACGTATAGGTTCCAAGTATGATTCGTTTTCCTCTTCCTAGAACCTACTCATTTAACTAGACCCGATTGCTATACGAAGGATCTTAATCTCTCATGTGTACAGTGACGTGAATTTTACATACGTGTGGAATATTTTGGCTTTTGATCGTCTGTACGACAAATATACACCGAATTCTTAGGCATGTTGTAGACTCTCGCTTTTATTGGCTATGTTTTCCAGATAGCAGAATAAGTGAAATTCATCAATGGTTTGACATGCATCCTTTATCTGTATCATCTTAGCTTGCACTTCCAAGTAGGTACGAGAATGCAGGCAAAAGCCGTCGGAGTAATCACGATCTGCCTACCTGTCTAGTACTGCCTTACGCTTTATAGTGTCTAAAATGCAGCTAGGCAGAGAAGATTTTACGCCACCTTGACATAGAAAGAGGTTGATTTTTCTCATTCAACTGGCGTTCATGCTTGAGTTGGCTGACATATAAAAGTCTTTCATAAGCCTACGCCTAATTGAATGCATTCTATGTGGCTATATCAGGCATCAGAAGCCTTTTCGAAGCCTACAATCACTCTCAGACTATTGACGTGGTCACCGGTTGATTTGTGAGCACGAAATCTGACTGGTTCTCTTCAACGCTTATTCAAATTTAGTGATTTAGTACCACATAATATGCCAAACTGCAGTTAACAAATGTAAATTTTTCTTTTTAAACATTACCTTACTTCTTTCTTTCGTTTTTGACTTCTCTTGCATTAATTACCCCTATGGGGACAACAGGGCTCTGTTACAAAATTTAATAGAAAACCATTTGCAACTACATACGTACACGTCAAAATCAAAAGTCATTTATATTCTTTGTTGGAGGGGCTATGCACATTAATTTTTGACATGATGCGTCGTATGATTAATATTAATTCAACAATAAATATTGCGTATACGCAGCAGTATTAAATTAAAATGAAATTAACACAGGCAGGCAGACAGACACAACCACAATCTTTCCCCATGACATTCAAACATAGTTATTGGGTATCTGCAAAAGCCACTTGTTCGCACGCATACAAACATTTGCAAATCTGATACTCTTATGTTGCATAGTTAGGGGCGTTCATACATTTTCACAACAATTAATTTTCTAGAGAAACTGCCATAATTCTGCGTGTTTAAAAGTTGTGTTTGATTTCGGTTTTCATAAATTTGGCAGCCACACACTTTTCAAGCGAATTTCAAAATTCATTTTTAAATAACCATCCTCCATCCTCAACCTAAGCTTGAAAAATGGCGAAAGAGAGGGAAATATTAACACACATGGGTGAACATTTTTTTCATTTTTTAAAAATGAAAATGAGTTTAAATTGAGGCAGCAAATGATTCAGTGTGTGGGGCTGGTAATTAAGCAATATTTACCCCAAAAAAATTTTAGCCAGCAACAGGCTTTAATGGCTTTAAATATGATTTTCATTGTTGTTGCTATTTCTGGAGAAAACTAATTATGGCAGTTTAACTAATAAACTAATTAGACTAATGCGACTTTCATTATACAGTGTGTTTATTATTCATTTTTTTTTCTTTGATTCTCATTTATTTTCCTACGAAATGCTGTGTGTGTTTAAATATGTAGTTTGCAGTGCGTTTTTGTTTCAAATTTTTTTCTGCAAACTATGCTTCATTATTTAAAGAGATTCTGGCAGCTAAAGACGAAATTAAATTAACAAAAAACTTTTAGTTTAGTTTTGTTGTCGTTTTTTTTTTTTTTTTTTGGCAAATTATCTTGTGAATTTAAAACAACTGATACTGATACTCATGCATTATTGAAATCCTTATTATTATTATTAAAAATTAAATCATTGTTCTCTGCTCTGCTGTTTGCAAGTACATTTATTTAAATATTCATTCATTGCATAAATTTTTTGCTCTTGTTTATATGAAACTTTTCATTTATTTGCAGTAGCAATGCACAGTATTGAATATGATGATTGAAGCAGAAACAGTAGAGCAGTGCATATGAATTTTAATAATTTTAAAAGCTTTTTATTGATTTGTAAAATCGCACACAAAATTCGCATGACGTGGTTGAAGGCCTTTTTTCATCTAATGTGTATACGGTCTAGTGGTACGAAAAACTATGAATAATTATCAGCTTGGTACACGTACATATATACAAGTATACACTCATTTGAATATTAAAAAATTGCTAAAAATTAAAACAAAATATGCACATTATATACTTACAGTGACTAGCAATAAAATATTATACATTAAATACTTAAATATGAAAATAAATATACAGGGTCATACATTTTATGGTATCAAAAGCAAAAATTAAAACGCACATAAAATTTCAAATCGTCCATACATAACATACATAATTGGCCATTACAACACTTTAGTCAGGATTACGGCCTAGCTTCTCACATCACTCATGTTGTGTCTAGAACATAATGGTTATGAAACAATCAATTTTTCTGAATGCAAAGACTTTTTCAATATCACTACTAGGTTTTGCGAGCACCATATGAGAAGATTTTGCTGTTTATTGTAACTACCAAGTAAGAAATGAGACTCATCTTACAACCCTTTAGTCACAACTACAACCTAGCTTCTCATACCATTCATGTTGTGTTAAATTTGTAAATGATTTGTGAAAGTTACTGTTTAATGCCTACGCCGAATGACAGAATTTTGAGAAACTGTTCAACAACAACATAATTTGTCATTACAACCCTTCAGTCCGGATACGACCTAGCTTCTCACACCACTTATGTTGTGTGTGTTAATTTTTATACATGAGTGGCAGGACTTACAGCTTTAAGTCGACTCCGAACGACAGATTTTTGAGAAACTTTACATGGTAATTTTAATTTTACTCTCAGAGTTTTTGTCAGAAATCTGCTGAGAAAAAATCGCTGAAGAAATATGTTTTCATTTTTATTTTATTCTAGATATCTGGACCAGAGAACCAGATGTCTGAACCATGGCCTCACGTCTATTAAGTCAACACACTATCTACTAGACTACGGCGACTTCACTTAATTGATTACTACAACCCTTTAGTCAAAATTACAACCTAGCTTCTCGCAGCATTCATGATGTGTTAATTTTATCCATGAATGGTGCTGCCAACAGAACGACAGATTTGAGAAACTTTTCATGACATTTTTATTGAACTTTGCCAGAAGACTACTAAGAGGAAGTCGCCGAGAGAAATATTTGTTCATAATTCGTTCTGTCAAAGAGATTTCTGAGCCAGGAGTTGAATCATGGACACTCATTTACCTACTAGTGTACTGCGACTTCAGTTTGTTAATTACTTCTGCTAATGACTTTGTTCTCCGAAATTCTTCTTATTAAACTTTTATTTAATTTTTCAAATTTAATACAAGATTTAAACAAAATGTAGAGTTTATTTTAAGCAAAAAAATGTATATCAGAAACGTATGTATGTATATTATTGGCTTTTTTTAAAAACTGTCCCATATAACAAGTCTTCATATCGTTTGGCTTCTTATTTTTTCTGTTTTATTTGCAACAAATGAGTTTTAAACACGTACGGAAAATTTCAACATGCAACATTTCCTTTCTAATTCACACATATAACCTCGTCCCACTCTCTCTCACTCTCTCTCTCTCTCTCTCTTTCTCTTTGTTGTCTACCTCATGCATTCGTATGCAACATTTAAAATATAAATGAAGGAAATATTTTGCCTTCTAATGGCACAAAAACTGGAAAAATAAAAAGTGAACCAAAAAAGAAAGAAAAAAAAACCACGCTCATAAATGTAAATATAAATACATTTGAAGAGGAAAAGAAGAGAGAGAGAGCGGAAAGCGGAAAGAACGAATAAAAACTAAAATACACATTTTTTGGTTTTTTCATTATTTTCTTTATTTTTGTTTTTTTATTACATTGTGTTGCATTACGGTTGGTTTTTTTGTATTAAAAAAGGACATGTTTGTCTACCATTAGTGGCACAATAATGCACAATAATAATGGCAACAGCAAAAACAACAACATGGAGAACAAGTAATAAAACAATAACACACCAAAAAAATATGACGACAATACAATTGTATTAAACATGCAATTGGAAATATGCTAGTATTTTAACTAACCAATACACACTAGCACACACTCGCTCACTTACTCACTCATTCGCATGGCATGGGGCTTAGCTTCGGGCTACCATGGGGGTCAGTAGGTGGCGGATAACTGAACGGCCTATCCCAGGTAGGTTAGCTGCGAATAACCAATAAGCAGTCCCCGACCAAGAGCGGCAGATACGGAGGCGTACTACAAAAGGATACAAGTGACCGAAGACGTTATCTGCGACATGGCGAATCGATGCCGCCATTAACTAGGCATCATCCCACAGGGGGTTCCCTCAAGAGATGGGAAAATAGGAGAGTAACGACTCCGTGGTTCCCTCAGTTCCACCGAAGCAGCGAACTACGACGCCCTTGATTGGGGCATTAGAACCGAGCCCGGTAAGGTTCTAATTATGGTATACCGGAAAATGAATTTGAATTGGCGATATTGGCTGACGATGGCAGTATTCCGGCACTTTAGTAGGCGGTGTGAAAGCTGGCCGAAATGGCTGTTGGGCTAATGCTGCCATTGCCTCCGCCCCGTTAAAACTATGGCAAGTCTGTCGGTACGTTCCTGATTTGTCACCGTTAAGTTGGTGTTGTAGGACCAGATGTGAATCCCTGGTTTACGTCGACCTGGCTCTGAACACATATTCCCATGAGGTTATGTGTCAACCCTCGCGTGGCCTCCCTGCTTATGCATAGATAACCACGGGGTCTTTCGTGACGACTACAACGATGGATTAGGATAACGGCCGAGAGTTGGGGCCCAAATTGAAATGATGAGCAAAAATAAAACAACAAATACAACAAATAAACCGACGAATTCATGTGAGATGAATGCTTTGGAGCTAAATGCTTTTGGGCAGAGCTCGAGAATACCGAGGTCTCCGGTGCGAAATCGGGAAATAAACCCGTTTGGACAGAGCACGAGAACTCCGAGATCCCCAGTTAACGGGAAAGATTCGGGATTAGTGGTCCTAGGATCAGAACCGTCACGAGGCGACATGGGGTCAGCGGCCAGCGGTGTTTTTGGTCAACTCGGCGACCAAATCAGAAGTCTGATTGATATGTTGGAGGATGGGAAAAGGAGGTCAATCCATCAGCCGATGAGGGATGCGATTGACTCTATCAAAACCCTATATGACCTGTACGCAAGCGAGCTGCAGGGACAAACTACCAAGGCGACTAACCGCAGCAGTTCTGCTACACAAACATCGCCATTGTTGAGGAACCAGGAGACGAAGAGGAAACATGAGGAGACCTCCGAAATTCCTGCGGCAAAGAGGAGAACTCCGAATCCTGCAGCAAGGGCTCCAGCGAGGGAAACTACAGATGTGACCTTGAGCCGGCAGGAGAATACCAAGGGAGTAAATGAGGAACCAGGGTGGCAGAAAGTCACGAAAAGAAAAACGAGGAACAAGAAACCACAGGAGAGGAAAACGAAGCCAGATGCGATCGTGATTGCGACGAAGGATAACACGTCGTATGCCGACATTCTGAGGAGAGTCAAAACGGACCCTAAGCTTTGCGAATTAGGAGAAAACGTGACCAAAATTAGGAGAACCGCAAAGGGTGGTCTACTACTCCAACTCCGCAGGAGCGGGGAGCACACGGAGAACTTCAGGGGAGCCATTGGAGAGCTCTTAGGAGAAAACGCGTCCGTCCGCACTCTAAAGGATATGAGGACAATTGAGATCAAGGACATCGACGAGATCACGGAGAAGGAGGATGTATATGAGGCTATACGAAAGATCCCAGGCCTCGAGATTTTCGGTAAGCCCGACGTAGTTGCCCTTAGGAGGGCATATGGTGGGACGCAAACTGCCACAGTGAGCCTTGACGCAGACGCTGCAGCTATTCTCTTGAAGGAAAGTAGAATCAGGATCGGCTGGGTCATATGCAGGATTCGCGAGAGAAACATACCGACGAAATGCTTCCGGTGCTTGCAGTTTGGGCACATGGCTCGTCAGTGCAGGAGTAAGGTTGACCGCTCGGGAACTTGCCGTAAGTGCGGACAGGAGGGGCATATTGCCAGAAATTGCGAAAGGGAACCTCTTTGCATGTTCTGTAAAGTGGACGACCCGAAATCCGCCAACCATATCGCGGGGAGCGGAAAGTGTCCGCAATTTCTTAGCGCTCTTAAATCACGTTCTAGGAGATGAAATTGATACAGATTAATCTGAACCATTGCGAAGCAGCCCAGGACCTATTGGTCCAGAGGGTAAAGGAGGAGAATATCGATGTCGCAATCATAAGCGAACCTTATAGGGTACCGAGGAATAGTACTTGGATCACGGACGGATCTAGTACTGCGGCTATATGGATTTGTGGTTCATTACCCTTCCAGCAAACCTATGCGCGGGACATTGGTTTCGTTATGGCCAGGATAAAGGGAGTTTTCGTCTACAGCTGTTACGCTCCCCCGAGGTGGTCAATGGATGACTTCCAACATATGCTGGAGAGGCTGGCGTCACACGTGCGCTTGAACACCCCCGTTATTATAGGAGGAGATTTCAACGCTTGGGCGACCGAATGGGGTAGTAGATATACTAACACCAGGGGTCGCTGCCTCTTGGAAACGTTCGCTTCCCTTCCTGTGGCGCTGATGAATGACGGAAGAGAAAGCACATTTAGGAGAGCTGGATCGAGCTCAATAATAGATTTGTCGTTTGTGAGCGATGGCCTTGTTTCGCGGACCGCGTGGAGGCTAACTGAGGACTTCACGAATAGTGACCATCAGGCAATCGTGATGACGGTTACTGGGCGCAACACGAGAGGAAACGGATTGCCGAAGTTTACGGGACCGAAATGGAAGGACTCCCGCTTTGACGAGGAGACGTATAGATTGATGTTGTCGTCTTTTCATACGACTGCCAGCACGGTCGAAGAATTAGTGAGCGGCGTATACCAAATGCTCAACACTGCATGTGATGCTGCTATGCCTAGAACTGTGTGTAGGGGACGTTCCCCCTGCTACTGGTGGAATGACGAAATTCGAAGACTGCGGTCGGCATGCTTTGGGGCGAGAAGACGGGCCCAGCGTACGAGAGGAAGACCGACATGGGAAGCCGAACGGGCTTCCTATGAGGATCTAAGGCATCAACTTAGAAGAGCCATTAAAAGGAGCAAGAAACTATCCTTTCAGCGGATATGCCAGGAAGCTGACATCAATCCTTTTGGGACGGCGTACAGAGTCGTCTGCAAGAGAATCGGTGCTCGAGAACAGCCTAAACTAGGTTGTCCAGTTTTGCTACGGGAGATCATTGGTACATTATTCCCACGGGGCCAGCCCTACACTTTTATAAGTAGGGAGCCGGAGGCCATTCATACCATACCCGAGGTAACAGGAGAGGAGGTACTCGCAGCATGCACTGGAATAGGAGATAGGAAGACACCGGGGCCAGACGGAATCCCAAATAGGGCACTTAAGGTGGCTATCCGGCTCAGACCGGATATGTTCGCCAAGGTGTTCCACAAGTGCTTCGTCGAGGGTGTTTTTCCACGTAGATGGAAGAAGCAGAAATTGGTTCTCATTCCAAAACCTGGCAAACCACCAGGGGAACCATCGTCGTATCGGCCCATCTGTCTACTTGACACGATGGGAAAAATATTGGAGAGGATTATATACAATCGACTACTGACGTGTGCCGAGGCAGGAGGAGCTCTCTCGGACCTGCAATACGGATTTAGGAAAGGACGATCCACTATTGACGCGATAAGAAGAGTGGTCGACATTGCAAGAGATGCAATAGACGGCGAAAGGTGGAGATTTGGCACCAAGGAATACTGCGCGGTTGTCACACTTGACGTTAGAAACGCGTTCAACTCAGCGAATTGGGGGCGGATTATGAGAGCCCTCTTTCACATGGCTACGCCGCCATACTTAATGGAGATACTGAACAATTACTTTCAGGACAGGAAGGTAATATACCTAACGGATGAAGGAGAGCAGGAATACGTAGTGACGGCGGGTGTCCCGCAGGGCTCTGTACTTGGACCACTACTATGGAACATTATGTACGATGGAGTACTTCGATTGCGATTGCCGAACGGGACTACAATTGTGGGCTTTGCAGATGACATAGCCATAGTCTCGGTAGCTAAGACAGTAAGGGAAATAGAGGAGAAAACGAACACAGCGATTCGAAAGGTTGGAGCATGGCTGGATGAAGCAGGTTTGAAACTTGCTGCGCATAAAACAGAGGCCGTCTTGATAAGCGGCCGGAGGATAGTGGAGAAGATGGAAGTGACCGTTGGAGGCACAAGGATCGAATCGAAGAGGGCGATAAAATACCTGGGAGTGATTATCGACGACAGGTTGAACTTTAAGGAGCACGTGAAATACATCGGCGAAAAAGCATCTGTAACACAGGGAGCACTGGCGAGGATGATGCCAAATATTGGAGGACCAGGTCCATTCAAAAGGAGGATAATTTCGGCGGTAATAACATCGATAATGCTGTATGCTTGCCCAATATGGTCGGAGGCACTCTCCGTGGGAACGACAAGGAGGATACTGTCCTCGGTGTATCGTCTAAGCGCGATTAGACGGATAAGTGGCTTCAGGACAGTGTCTGATGAAGCGGTATTGGTGTTGGCAAAGACAATACCAATAGATATATTGGCGGATGAGATGAGGAGGATATACCTTCGCCGTCTCGAGCACCCGGGACGAATAGCAGCTATAAAAGCGGAGGAACGAAGGACTTCCATGCACAAGTGGCAGTCACGATGGGAAAGCAGTTTAAAGGGAAGATGGACATTTCGCCTTATCCCTGATGTAACCCTCTGGATGAATAACAAACATTGCGAGCTGAACTACTACGTGACTCAGTTCCTAACTGGTCATGGGTGCTTCAGGAAGTACCTGCACAGATTTGGTCATGACACTTCCCCTATATGCCCAAACTGTGTAGATGAGGAGGAAGATGCGGAGCATATTCTAATATGCTGTCCCAGATTTAGATGGCCCGGGGAAACGAGTTTAGGACCAAACCGGCTAATGGAAGAGCTGTTGAATCGTAGGATTCTATGGAGTCAATATAGCCAGAGAATGGCTGAAGTTTTGATAGTACTCCGAAGACTGGAGGAACGGAGGCGAAATTTGAATTAACGTGATTAAGCTTTCAAGCTAACCAGCTCTCCGCGAAGTAATACCTTACGGCAGTCCCGCGGAGGGAGAGTGGTTGAAGTGTGTAGGGGGTGGGTTTAGTACGTAGGCACCAGTGATGGTGAATCGTGCACTCTTTTGTTGGAACAAAAGTGTCTTTCGAAGATTCCCACCTCCGGCTCAAGACAAAAAAAAAAAAAAAATCACTCATTCGCTTACTTACATATGTATGTATTTGTATTCATTGTTAAACTCACATACATATGTAGGTTTATTATAATATGTGCCCTAATAATACAGCACACATTTGTAAAATGTAAACACATATGAACGTATGTATGCATAGGATAGAGAGAGAGAGAGAGCGAGAGAGTGACATGCATGTAAGCATATATGCATTTAAATAACTGTTTTCATACTCGTTATAGTTTCTCACGAAACATGCCATTCAATAAATTTCAATTCAATTCACATTATATTCTAAGAAATGTATAATAAAACAACAACAACAACTACGACAGTAACAGCAATAAAAACAACAACAGCAGCAGAAGCAAAAGCAGCAGAGACAAAGTCAGTAATAACTAGCGCAATAGAGAACAAGTACAAGAGTTAAAAACCCAAACAAAAGCAAAAATTATTTGTGCCACACTAATATCACACATACATACACTCAAATACATACACACATACATACATGTTTGTATACCTATAAATACACGTCCATACAATATACAATATTTGTATGGATGTGAGTATTTGAAATATTTGGCGTGTTATTTAGAGCGGAATTGAGAATATATATATATATGTGTGTGTATGTGGCACACACTTACATTTATTGAATTGCTAACTTTTTTTGTTTGGAATTTATGCCACGAATGCAAGCCGTATACACTATACACAGCCGTATACTGTGAGTGTATGTGAATGATTGAGTGTTCACTTGTATGATGTACGATTCTTGTGAAATCGATCAATTCTTTTGGCCATTTGAGGTTTTCAGTTTTTAATAGAATTTTAATTTATTTTATAGCTTTTACACTTCCGCCTTTAAAAAACGAAGCCAAACCAAATATGTTATGTACTACGTATGAATTTCTTTCCACTTTTTTTCTTTATTTTATTTGCAATAATAATTCACAAGGGCACCGGAATAATTTAAAGCATTTAGTTGTGGTTGCTGATGACAGTTGTTAAATTTAAAAGCACGTTAAGATTTATGTTTGCAATGTTCTTGCCAATATTTACAAAAAATAGAAAATTATTGTTGTCAGAGACTATTTATTGCTTAATCAGCAGACCCCTAATGCGTTATGTACACAGGGAAGTAGATTAATTAATCCAATACTCATTGAAAGAATTTTTAAGAGATTTGGAGGGTAATTTCAAATCAATTTGGTAACTAAACGTATTGAAAAGTTAAATTTCAAAATATTTCAGTTTTCAATTAGCAAAGACTACTTGTATCCTATCAAGGCGTCATCATAATATTATTTTATCGTTTGTCTATACTACCTGGCTGGTTATTATTCCTAAGCCATTCTGCTAACTCCTAGACAAGTTTTGCCAATAATTTCTGATTTCTTTAGAACGTATTACAATGGGTCAATTTGTCCTCCATGTTTTGCACTTGTCTCAATGTCAAGTACACGTCCTCTAACCTAAACTTAGGCTCAGGTTGCCATGAAAAGTTGTTCTTTAGCCTCTTAAACAGAAGTCGGGAGGAATATTTTTAATGCAAGAGGTTTCTCAGACCGGCTAAGGGTGTATTTATCAATTTTTTGAAGAAAAGAAAGTTGAAGCTCTAGATATTTCAAAGGCAGCATATCCCAATTTGTATTCAGTTTGACATTTTCTGTAGGAATTTTTATAGATACGATTCATTCTATCCCTAAGTATATTTCTTATCTGTTTAATTATGTCTTCTCTAACTTCAATACTTACTTTGCAGTTGACTTGTCGACGCAAATATGCTGTTTTATCGATTTCACTGCGAAATCTGCTTTATTCCAATAAGGCGCCTAGTTCTCGCTATAGGTACATTTTTATACAAGGCTTACCTTTGTTGAGAAGCTTATACAGCATTGTTTGACGGGCCAGTGGTACTATCATCTCTTTATGTCCTTCATAGTTCCAATACAATGCACTCCATATAAACATACTCTAAGTATTTTTACCAGTTCCCATTGCAACCCTCTCTGGGGATCGTTGAGCCTTAAAAACTGTTTCCAATTATGTCTTTTCTTTTATGGCGTAACTTCATCTCGTGGTGAACAGATTCTTACTCATACCCTTTCCCTTTACCAACTCATACCCTTGATTGATCTACAAATTCCTTGGATTCCTTGAGAATAATGCTGTCTTAAGCTGCTGTAATATCGCCTGAAGTCATCGTAGTCTAGTAGATAGTGTGTTTGGTCATTAGATAAGAGTCTGTGGTTCAACCCCTAACTCAGACATATCAAACAAAACGAAAATATATTTCTTTCGGCGTCTTTCGCTCGACAGTCTCCCGTCAAAGACGCCGAGATCAAATTAAATTGCTTTAAAAAGTTTCTCCAAAAACCTGTCATTCGGAGTCGGCTTTAAGTTGTAGGTCCCCGCCACTCATGGATAAAATCAACAAACGCAACATGAATGATGTGAGACGCTAGCTTATAATCCTGACGAAAGGTTTGGAATGGGCAATTAAGTAAGTTAAAGAAGGACTATCGCCCTAGAACTTTTGTAATGTGGGCTAATCTCATCCTTATTCATCCACATATTTTTCATTTTAATTGACTATGTGTCGGCTCTCTACAGCAGGTGATAATTGGCCTATGGCCAGAATATTTTAAGAATGCGATTTAGGCAGCATGAATATCTGAACGGCTGTGACATCGTTAGTTTCTGTTCTTCACGATTCACAATGATACAATTTTTTAGACTCATATGGATATTGAAAATAACGATTTTATAGGGAATAGTGAGTGTTTTCCAGAGATCTGATTGCTTTTCTTTATACTAAGCTGTGCTCAATTCGCTGAATGTGATAAGAATGTTTCCAAAACAGCAAAATGATGAAACATTCTCCACATTTTTGGCCATAATTTGCCTATTTTACGTGTTGTTTTGTCGATGTTAATTTTCAGACCGGCTATGTACAAAGAAGTCGCCGTGGTCTAGTAGGTAGTGTGTTGGCTTATAAGACGAAAAGCCAGGGTTCGAGCCCCAGGCCAGACTTCAAAATAAAATACAAAAAGTATTTCTTCAGATTTCTGGTAAAAACTCTGAGAGTAAATAAAATTGCCATGAAAACTTTCTCAAAAATCTGTCGTTCGGGTCGACTTTAAACTGTAGTTCCCGCCACTCATGTATAAAATTAGCACACACAACATAATTGGTGTGAGAAACTAGGTCGTAATCCTGACTGAAGGGTTGTAGTGATCAATTACGTACGTATGTACAGAGAGCGTCAAAAGAAACTGTACATTAAAAAAATATACATTATTAAATTACCGTTATTTTTATTTTCAGATTGTTTCATTGCCAATTTTTTTTCGTTCTTTTTTTTGGAAATATTGTAAATTTTTTTCGAGCGCTCTCCTCAAGTGGTGAAAGTTGAGTTTCGGTGAATGTTAGAATTTTATCTTTAATGTACAATGCCTTTTGACGTTCACTGTATGTCTCCAACTGTATAGAATCCAGTATATTCAGTCGCCGCATGTATTGTAAGCCTCGGTATTTCATATCAGTCCTCTCTTACAGCTATATTTTAAGAAAATAAGTGTTAATAGTACTTCTGCGATTCTTGCAGACATTTGATTGATCGCTTGTAATCACAATGAGCCTATACGCTGAACTAACTGGGACCTCGTCTTTCAATGAGTGTACGCTGTTTTTACCCAAAGTAATTGTAGTTATGAAATTAAATAGAATTTAGAACCATATTTTGTAGAATAATAAAAATAGTGTCGTGATATGATAAGTTTTCCTCTAATTTTTTCGTTCTAAGAAACACAAATACGCCACATGGGAGAAAATTACATGATTATAGCATTTTAAATCCTCTACAGATATTCTTAATATCCTAGAGCACACGTATGGTCATTCTCAAACTCTCATTTAATTTAATAACATTCTCGATTTAAGAATTTCTTTCAATATGAACTTCTACGTTTTTCCATATCTCTCTGGCATGCTCCATACATTTCAATTTGCATTTACGATTTGACAGCCAGTATGCGTATGATTAATATTCAATTATTCTCAATGCAACATAAGTGAAAACAACAACATGAATGAAAAATGAAAAAAAAGGAACAGAAACAGAAAATAGCAAGTCATGTCATTGATAAACACAACAGTGATTAAAAGATATTTTAAATATCGTTTCATCCAAAAATGCAAAAAGCATATTCACAACAACAACAATTCCCACAATGATTTCTATGCAAATTTTTTGTTGTTGTGCGTGTATATTTCGTGTATGTATTTCGTATATTTCATGGAAGAGAAAATGAAGACGTATGAGATAAGAGTTGAAAGTGATTCGCACTGCTTAAGACATATATACATACATATACATACATACATACGAATACTCAAACATAGTCTTGAAATAGCAACCCTAACGGATTAACCTATTGTTTGTGATTTATTGCTTGTAGATGAGAACATAAATTTCATGCAGGAAATAACTCATGACTCCATTACACACATACATGCACACACGGGCAAAGTGGAAGTAAAAATGTAAGAAGGAGAGCGGGAGAGAGAAAGAGAGATGGGAGAATAATAAAATCATAGAAGACTCATACCTACATAAATACAATGTGTTTGTATTAGTTTAGCATACTGGCTGTTATGCAAGCATAGATGTATTTGTTATTATTTATCTTGGCACATGAGTTTATCACAAACAATAGCAATAACACGTATGCAAGATGCATATGTGTACATACAGGTTGTACAGCTAACCACTGTTACAATTTGATATGTATGTGACCCAATACATTTACATTTAAATCTCTATACACTCTCCTATTAAGACACTTCAACGCAATCATTACACATGTGTAAACAGGTTTACGTGTAACCAGACGATACGTTGTGATAATGAACACAAACATATGAAGATAAATATCAAGCTACAGCCAAGGCAATATAAATAAATACGGTGTAGATTATTATTATTATAATGTTTTTAATATTTAATAGACTCTCTATGCTATTTTTGTTTTTTTTTAAGATTCTAAGAAGAACAAAAAACAAAAAATTTAATCCCTTAACGCCAAATAATATCCGTTAACATGTATTTACAGTCTTTATCGCATGTTTACCTGGTATTTTAGTCTGCCTTTGTTTGTTTAAACATCATCGTTGTTGGGCCCTTATATGAAATGAGAAATTTAGCAAATATTGCGTAATGAAGTCATAAAGATACTGTGTGATACATATCAACATATACAGTATACATATATGTATGTATGTAGCAATTACTTACTTTACCAATTTGTGGTTTTTCATATACTGTGTGTAATTCCAAATGTAATGAATTCAAAATGGTATCAAATGTTTTAAAGACCACAAAATACTGTTTTCTGTTGCAATAACAACAACGAAAAATTTAATTTAAAACGATGAAAAAATTTATTTTATAATCAAGCACCGCAACCATTTTATGAAAAATTGTTAGCCAGGAGGTATCATAACGATTCTAAAAAGCATTGAAAATCTAGATAATGAAGCAAATCCAGTGAATTTATAATATATCCTCTACTATATTATTTTATAGAAGTTTTTCCATCACAGTTTTTTCTTAAAACTCACCACTCATTGCGACAGGAAAAAAACTTTAATTCGATTTTATATAAAAGCTGGAGCCCTTTTTATTACCTTTTTGCCCCTTTAAGGATCATGAGGCAGTCACAAACTATTGTCTCGATCCTACATACATACATACAAAATTGGCTATTACAGCCCTTCAGTCAGGATTACGGCCTAGCTTCTCATATCACTTCTGTTGTGTGCGTTAATTTTTACACATGAGTGTTGGGACCTACAGTTTAAAGTAATAATAAATAAAAATAAAGAAATACTTTTCGTATTTTATTTTGATGTCTGGCCTGGGGCTTGAACCCTGGCTTTTCGTCTAATAAGCCAACACACTACCTACTACACCACGGCGGAGTATAACATCCTTAATTTTTAAAAATTCAAAAATCATGATGAAAATTTTCCTACTTCGAACCACTACTTCACAAGCACCGCAGTCTCTTAAAGCGCCATAGTCTAGTAGGCAGTGTGTTGGCTTATTAGACGTGAGGCCTCGCTTCAAACCCCTCGATATGAATAAATATTTTTTCGGCCACTTCCTCTCATCAGATTTCTGGTAAAACTCTGAGAGTCAATAAAATTACCATAAAAAGATTCTCAAAAAAATATATCGTTTGTTATCGACTCTAAACTGTAGGTCCCGCCACTCACGTATAAAAATAACACACTCAACAGAAATGGTGTGAGAAGCTATGTCGTAATCCTAACTGAAGGGATGTAATTATCAATAAAGTATGTATCTATGTATGAGTTTTAAAGCACTCATTTGAAATACAGTTTCTAATTGAATTAATAGATAGGATTCTTGTGACAGGGTTTTAATTATCTATTTTATTGGTTATATAACGGAATGTGTTCTAATACTAAACTAATACATGCATAAGAATGGAGTATGATGAGGGACTTCTACTCTCACTGATATTACAATTTTGGTCTGGAGCTGGCATTTTCTTTACAGCATTACCGGAAACCTTTAGCATTTCTAAAGCGTAAGTTTTTGGGATTCTTTCCGCAGGTAAAGTACTCATGAATCACTATTCCTTATCTATAATTATTTATTTTGGAACAGTCTCCGTTTTTCCACTACACAAAGGGATAAATTATAAATAAAGGTGTAATATCCACTTCCTTGTTCTTTATATTTAAGATTTCCTCCGTTTAAATAAAATTAAAATATATTACATGATACAACAAAGTCCAATAATTCTGCCTTTAATGTTTCCTTAACCAAACCATTGCAATTTTTATTCTTTTTTTAACTGCGAAGCAATTTTAAAGCCACAAATAAAGTTATTTCCTCTTTATTGTTGCAGCCCAATGGAACGCACAGAAAAACAAACAAAAAAACAAATAAAATCTGAACAAATTTAAGCGATAAAATATTTAAAGTTTTCATTCTGTTACACTCTGTTATTGTTATTGTTCTTGTTATTGTTATACTTGAACAAAAAAAAAAACGTAAATGTCTGTTTGTATTAAAATGAACATACACAGTGTAAAACACAAACATATTGTCGTCCCTTAAAAGTCCTGATTGTGTAAAACTTTGTTCTCCCAACCCAATATTATTTTGTAAACGAAATAAAAAAAGAGGGGAAAAAACTAAGTAGAGGAAGAAGAAGAAGCAAAATTTATATCGAAAAATCTGAAAAACTATAAAACTTTTATAAGTGTTTCCAACACTTACGATATTCACAAGCAACAACGATTGCTAAGAGGACGACGGGAAAAGCTGCAGCTGCAGCTGCATATGCTAACCAGTGGCAGAGTTCGGTAAGTGCCACAGCAGCATAGCAAAAAAAAAAAGAAGGAAAACTGGAGTAACAAACTCCAAAATGGCAACATTAAAAAGCATTTTTTTTATTTTTTTTTATTTCGTTCGTAATTTTATCCTCTCATACAGCAATTTCTCATATTTTTTTTGCTCTCTTTTTGACACAGACTAGTTTAAAAAGCGATCTTTGCAAGAAAGAAACTTTAGTTTCTTTTCGTATTTGTTTCTAACATTCTTTGCTGGAAAACGAAAGCTGAGGCGAAAAGCCAGAAGAGAAAAAACTTTCTTTGTAAAATAAAATTGAAGTTTTTCGTTTTTTTTTTGGGATTTTTTTTCTTAAGTGTTCCCATATACCAACAGTTGTTCATCTAACGCCGATGGCATTCTGTTGCAAAAGTTTTGTTTAATTAAAGTGGAGTAAAGAGTCCAGATAATTTTTACCTTCTTTCTATTTAATTTCAACTCATTTTGCTTTGCTTTGCTTTACTTTGCTATTTAGCCGATTGCAATTCTTGTGTAATCAAGGTAAAGAATACGGGTAAATTAAAAACTTTGTTAGTTACGTAGACAGCAGACTATCCATCTCTTCACAAAATAACACCACTAAACTACGAACCAAGCACTGCTCAGCAAGGAACATAAATAAATAAAAACAGATCCATGGGTGTAATACTTAATACCTATACTAGTATCATCATGGTATCATACGCTTTGGTTTGATTTTTATTTCCATTGCCAGAGTTTTGTCCAAATAATAATGATTTCCAATGAATTATTTCATGCTGTTGCAATTTGTTCGATATTAAAAAGTTTTTTCTGCTTTTTGTACGGCGGAAAATATAAAAACTAAATAAATTATTTGACAACAAATATTGTATTGTATGGCATTAAAAGTTGATTGCCAATAAAAACGATTGTAAAAATTGATGAAAAACTTTAAAAATCAAAACTTTTCAATGGCAGCAAAATTATTGAATGATTGTGTGGAAATAGAAAAATATTTGATTTGGGGTCTTTTAAAGGAAATACTTGGCTTAGAAGAATAATATTTATAATAATATTTATATATACATAGAAATAAAGGTAGATTTTGCACATACTTCGTTGAAGTTGTTTTGAAATCATCAGACCTGTGGCTTGAACTCCGAGTATCTATACATAACATACTGATACGTTTTTACCTTTTAAAAATATTTAAAATGCGAGCTCGTAGATTGCAAATAAAACAAAAATAAATTTGTGTTATTAGTTTTAATTAAAATTCTTTAGTTTCGAACAATTCTTTGTACCACTGTTCACAACTTTATGTAAACAACAACAATTCCTTTGTTTGTTATTCCTCTATTTACACACTTTGCATAAACAATAACAATTACAAGGCAATTATTCGACAGATCTTTGTAGCGGAGATCTTCAAACCATGATTACTCTCTGCAAACATACTGCGTCTTCACACACGACTGATTGAATATTTACTAACTCACTCACCTGCTTTGCCTTTCCTTTTATATATCAGGGTAAACAGTCTGATGAATGTTCTTGGATGCGAATGTTCGTGACTTCGCATTCCCGAAATCTCTGTAAATTTAAACGTCATCCATTATTGTTGTTTGTGTATTTTGTTTACATTTGTTCTTGTAGTGTTGTTGGTATATTTTTGTTTACTTGTTTACCATTTTTTATGCTGGTGTTTAATTTTTGTAGCTTTTGTTTATAATTTTAATGTTAAGCGATGTAAAAGCAAAACACGAGTATTTAGATATTGCCTTTTTGTAACAATACATAATAAAGCATTACAAACCTTCATTTAGGACTACGGCCTAGCTTCTCACACCACCCACGTTGTGTGTGTTAATTTTATATATGTGAGGCGAGAGTTAAAGAGTAAGGACAAGTTAACTACCAAGGAACCTGAATATTGATGAGATATGCGTTATCTAAACTGTTGCATACATAAGAGCTTGCTAAGTTGACCTCCGTATCCCAATCCAGACGAAATTACGAAATTCTACGTCCGTAATTTTTCATTACAACCCTTCAGTCAGAATTACGATCTACCTTCTCACACCACTCATATTGTGGGCATTAATTTTATACAGGAGTGGCGGTTTTTATACATGAGTGGCGGGTCCGAACGTACAATTTCTGAGGAACTTTTCATGACAATTTTATTTACTCTCAGAATTTTTGCCAGAAATCTGCTGAGGGGTGTTGGCATGAGGCTAAGGTTCGATCATTTCCAATAAAACGAAATTTGAATATTTCTTCGGCGACTGCCTCTCAGCAGATTTCTGGCATAAAAAAACCAATTACTAGCAAAAAAGTAAGTAAATTTGCCGTGAAAAGTTCCTCAAAAAATTTTGTTCATTCAGAGTCGACTTTAAACTGTAGGTTTTAAATTTTTAAATTAACGCACAACATAAGTGGTGTGAGAAGGTAGGTCGTAATCCTGATGACCAATGTATGTATGTAAATATCTGTCTATACATCAGTAATATATTTCAAATGTCTGAAAACAAGCTATTGTATTAACTCCAATAATATTGTTGTGACTATAACATATGTCAGCATTTAAATTGTTGCTACTCTGCTTCCCAAGCTTATAGCAATAAATAATTTAACCTTTGACCTTTTTCATTTATAAAATAAAAATTATTATAAAATAACATTCAGTCGACCTTAACCAATTTTTCTTGAAAGCATGGTATTCGGATCCCTTGTAAAATTTCCATTTGTATGCACAACGATGCGTATACGTAATAAAAATTAATTTAAATATTAATCATACGCCATGACTCCTTATGTACGTACGTAGTATATATTGTAACAAATATTACTCGGATATTTACATTTTTATGACCCGATTAAGAAAAAATACAAAACTTTATATGCAAAGAACCAAATAGAAAAATTTGTTTCAAGGTTTTGCATGTTTTAATAGAGAGTCGAAGTATGCGTGTATGTTCGTTCGTATGTACATACGTATGCTTTGGAGTTAAAGCTCAGAAGCTTAAGAAAAGAAATTTGTTTTCGAATTAAATTGCCTAGAAAAACAATTTCTTGTCAAACGATATAAAAAAAGGAATAAAGAAAACAAAATTTAATATTGTTTGTTTCAAAAATGTTGCAATAAAATATCAATTTTATGTGTGTGAGGGTGTAACATAATAAGGCAAAGTAAGAGAGAAATTTCAGAGAGGGTCCTTTATGTCATACCATATAAACTAGAGTTTGATATTTTTATGTGTCTTTCGTTTAAAATTTAAGACCAAAGCACACAAAGTCGTTAAAACCCAACTTGAAGTTGGAAGTTTAAGGAAAACGAAAAAAAAGCAACGAAAACTTTAAAAGTATTAACTTACTTATGCAGCTGGCAAAAATTTTATGTTATGAATTGTAACAATTCGTTGAATTTTTTTTTTTTTTTTTGATATATTAATTCAGACTCTTATTTAGTTAGTACCTTTTTTTCTTATTTTTTGTTGCTTGAAAGGAAAGATGAGTTTTAAAAATATTTCCACTCATATGTAAGTGTCAAATGGATTTTCTTTTCACAGAAAATAATTTCTTTACTTTAATATACTTGAGAAGCTTATAGTATGTGTTCTAAGACAACAAATACAATAGGGTGGCGCTGCAGTTTGTGAATGAAGCGAAATTGTATTTAAGTTTATAGGTCTCCCATAAATTTGTGGTGCATTGTGTATCAGCAAATGCTTCTTTAAATATTCCAATCACATCTGAAAGGAGAAGGGAGTCTTACTTCTATGCTGGGGTTTTTACTTTTTAAAACACTTGCAGCAACTGCCACGATCTGTCAGCTTCATGCACGTTCCAGGTTTTCTCTAAATACTCCGTTTCCATTGCAGTATTCCGAAGAGAAATACTAATGTAGTGCGACTTCTCCAAATATTCTACAGCTTTCGACCTGTAAATGGTTTCTCTATAATATCAAGTTTCTATAAAAATAATCTGAATAATCTGTCTAATAATTTTTAAACGCCTAGATTCCTCTAATGGTTCGGTTTTTCTATCATATAATCGGCATATTAGACCTGAAAGGCTTCCTATTCTGTTTTAATGTTGTCTGGGACCGCAGAAATCTTATTTTCTTTTACAGTTGCCTGGCAACAATTCTGTCTCCCAAAACAGTCTATGTTGAGGAGAGTATTTGCCTGTCTTTTTTCTGACCTATTGCTGTATACATCGTTTCAAGCTTCGCTAGCAATGGAGTATTCATAACAGAGTAGGAATAGATATACTCTCTGATAGTATATCTGTGCTCAAGTATCTCAGCGGTTGAATATTTAAGGACATGACTGTAGCGTCATAACCCGCTGTACTATCTGGCCACTCAGAATCAAATAAGTTTGTTGTGGTTGCCAGAAATTAGGAACTTCTGTGTTAAAAGGGGAAAGAGAGGTCTTTCACTGGACCATCTACCTCTTTTGCTTTCGAAAGGCTGAAAGAAATGCAAGAGAATGGTGTACATGCGTTGTGAGAAAATAAATAAATGACGATGACTTCGACAATTCCAAAAAATTAGAGACCAAATTCGGCGGTACTTATATAATTAGTCATTACAAGCCTTCAGTCAGGATTACGACCTGACTTCCCATGCCACTTATGTTGTGTGTGTTAATTTTATACATGACTAGCGGAACATGCAGTTTAAAGTCGATTCCGAATGACAGATTTTTGTGAAACTTTTCTTGGCATTTTTTGTTTACTCTCAGAGTTTTTGTCAGAATTCTGCTAAGAGGAAGTCGACGAAGAAATATTCTTTCATATTTCGTTTTGCTGAAGATTGTCTGACCTGGAGTTTGAACCATGGCCTAACTTCTTACTATCTACTAGACTATGGCGACTTCCAATAATTATGTTCCTAATACTTTATAAACGCATAGGTCCTCCTTTTAAATCGTGCTCTGATGATTCATTGCATCTGCATAGTACGTCCCCTGATTTGGTGAAGCCTAATAAGCCCAATTCAGAAAACTGTAAAAAATAATCGTGGATAGTAAATTTGCCCTCAAGACCCTTAGCGGTTCAACATTTATGTTCAGGACATGACTGTAGTGTCACAACGCGCTCCAAAATGGTGGCCACCATTAGCGAAGATCTGTATTCAACAGAGAGCTGAGTTTCTTTCACTGGACTCACTACATTTTTTGGCTGCCACAGGCTGAATGAGAATACGAGGAAATACTTTACATCTACCGTGAGAAAATAATTAAATGACGATATGGGCGCCGATGGTTTGAAAAACCTTCTTAAACCTGTCGCCAAAAGAGAAGAATTTGTTCTGAAACTGTAGAGAAAATCCTAGAGAACAGTATTCGGTGGTACTTAGAGGAAATTATTCCGACACTAGTACCTGCAGATTTTGGTGTGAGAAAGAAGTGTGGATGGATCATTTCATCATCAACTGAGAAGGACTGCTACTTCTATTGAAAAAGCCTATTAGTTTCCGTGACGTACTAAGTCTGTAATTGACAATATGATGCACAACACATCAATACTGCGGTCGCAGTTCACAAGTCTTATCCAATCTTCATTACATTACATATATGGAACACACATTATCTATTAAAATTTTCTTTGAGGGACTAATTTTGTACTACTACGTACATGAGGGTCCATCATTGGCCTTAAGATGATTTCATTATTTTTTGCTTAGACATTAAAGTTTTCAACTGATATTCCTTCGACTATTACTGCTCTATTAATGCAGTTGGAAGATTCGTTTTGACTACCCCGATCAGATGTATTCTTTTTATTCACTCGCCCTGTTTCAAATACGAAACTAACAAAACTTTAACTACTTCAAACTGATTACCACCCTAACAAAATATATATTCTCTGTATACATACATATACCACTTAAGTTAAAAATTCTTGTGAGCCAATGTTTGTTTGTGTGTATAAAGAAAATTAACTTTAATACTCTTGTGTGAAATGAAAATACTCTTGTATTTTTCACATCATGTCTGTTGCCACAAAAAAGTGAGAAAAAACTTTGAACATTTGCAGGCAACTGATCATAAAAAGACAGAGAAAAGATAAGAATACATGACGCCTTTAACAAATATTTTAAAGTAGTTTTATATACGAAATGAATGAGAAATTTAACATTTTCTTTAAAATGGCAATTTTCTTTAATGCATATTAGGTATATGCATTAATTCATATTGTATGTTTTTATCTGAAAATATATTCCTTTGAACGTGAAACCCTTACTTCATTGGAAACGATGATTTGAAACAATTTTAAGGTCAACTTATGTATGACAGACATGCCAATACTTTGTTAAACACTTTCAGGTGCTTCCCCAGAAGGTTCTGTGTTGTTATTATGCCCCAAAATGATTTTCCGTCTAAAATGCCTTTTAATTTAAACAAGTTGGTGCAATTTTTATTTTCTTTTTTTACCTGAAATGATTTATAATCGTGTAAAGAAGCTATGGTATTGCAATCATGTGGGGTATAATGTCTTTTCCAATGTTATTGCCCTAAAAAAGATCAGGATATTGCTCGTTGTGTGCTAGGATAACTCTCACACCCAAGCCGATAAAATCTACATATTATGCTCTTGGAGATCCTCATCTGAACAAGCTCTCTTTAAGTCTAACCCATATGAATTGAGAAGACTACCCACCTTTCTCTATCTTCTCTTTTACCTCATATACCCTTTCTAACATCTCTGTCTACTCGAATGAAAAGATTTTGGCACCTCATAATCATGCAATCTTCCTTCCTTGTATCTGCTTGCTAATAGCCGTGAATTCCCTCATGACCTGGGATCTAGCAGATGAAAACCTGACTTGCACTGCCTATTGATTGAACTTTTCTAGACAGTGTCTTAATATTTTAATCCCGTAAGAGCTGATTACTCAGGTAATATTGCTACGTCCGCCCTTTAGACTCTCTCTCCTAGTTAAATTGAGCACATCAATGGCGTAGACTTCCGCTTGAAAGATATTCACGAGTTTCCCATGGCCTCCCCATATTTTACTCTGCGACCAAACACTCCAGCTGCTGTCGTATAGCCCACAAAGATCCCCCTCTTAGTGTGTTCCTCTAAATAGCTTCATTGACTCGTATTATTAAATCTTATTATGAAGCATTTTGTAAAATCATAATGTTTGCCGGTTTGGTACAGGAGTTAGTTAAGTTGAGGAGTTGTTAGCTACTTGTTGCGCTGCGATGTTCCTTGGTGAATCTGGCCTTTGCTACACAGTACAAGGAGTTTGAATCCAACAGAGCCTGATGCACTTTGCAGTTCTTATGCCTCCAGCTTTTATGATATTGTTACGTTTTTACCTTTTCAAAACGTTTAAAATATGAGCTCATAGATTGCAAATAAAATAAAAATAATTTTGCGTTTAGTTTTAATTAAAATTCTTTATTATTCGCACAATTCAGTGTGCCACTGTTCACAACTTTATGTAAACAACAACAATTGCTTTGTTTGTTATTCTTTTGTTTACAACCTTTGAATAAACAATAACAATTACTAGACAATTGTTCGACAGATCTTTGTAACGGAGATCTTCAAACCACGATTACTCTCTTTAAACACACAGACTGACTGAACTTCACTAACTCACTCGTCTGCTTTGTCTTGCCTTTTATATGACGAAGTAAACAGTCTGATGAATGTTCTTGAAGGCGAATGTTCATGACTTGGCCTTCTCGAAATCTCTTTAAGGTGTAAACATCGTTGTTTACATTTATTATAGTGTTTGTTGGTATATTTTTGTTTAATTGTTTAGCATTTTTTATGCTGGTGTTTGTTGTTTATATTAAGCAGTACGATAGATTGTAAGCAGATTTGTTTAATGCATTGTTTTGTTTTTGTAGCTTTTGTTTATAATTTTAATGTTAAGCGATGTAAAAGCAAAACACCAGTATCAAGATTTTTTCTTTTCGTAATAATATTTATTGCTTCATCCATGGATCGAATATTCTTCCATTTATGAAGTTTTCTTCTGCGTACAAATGTTTCTACTCTGGTCTTGAAATGCACTTTCGACTTACAATCTCAAGATCATTTTGTTTCAAAGATTTGATTGAGATTTCTGTTGTCAATTTGTCTTGTGATACCAGAACTATGTCATCTGCATACCCTTGACAATGAATGTCCGCATCAGATAGTCTCATCAGGAGTTTATCCACAACCAAGGACCACATTAGTGGTAACAGAACCTCAACTTGGTGGTAGTTCCCAGCTGCACTGTTGAGTAATAATTAGTGTGTCTTTCATTTGCCTGGTGAAATAGCCCTGCCATGTTTTTAAATACAAGCATTGGGCGCTAATATTTTATATTTCTTTTTTATTTTTTTCTTTTGATTTAAAATTATTTTAAATTCTAAACTAAGCGAATGGATGGAGATTGTTTTCTAAAACTCGGGATTTTTTTTTTGTTGATTCACTTCCTCAGCAATAAAAAGTTCGTTCACCACTGGCTTTTATTATTTTTTCTTTTCGTCGTGTTTTTTCTTGTTGTTTCAGTTGCTTTTATTATTTTATATTGTTGCTGCAGATGTTGTTGTCGTTACACTTGTTGTTGCCATTGTTATCTGTAGAAGAGATATAAAGTAACACAATACGAGTAACAGTTAAAAAAAAAGAGTATGGAACATGTTTTGAGTGGCTGCATGAGTATGAGTATGAGTATGACTGTGTTAAGTATATGTAAGTGTAGTTCGTTTTTTTGTTGTTTTTTTTTGCTTTCGTTTGTGTTAGTAATGCGAGCTACAAATGAGACTATATTCCATTTCATACTGATTTTGCTTGCGCTGTGGCTGCTAATGCTGTTGCTGCTGTCGCCTTGTGGTTCCTGGCTTTAACTCATCATAGTCATCATAATCATGATGCGAGCTAACTCCGCTCATATCTTAAAGCATAAAATAACGGAAACGGAAATTTGATGTAGCAGCTACAACGAAATGATGGTGGCGTTAAGAGGAAGGGGAAAAGGTTGCTAAAAAGGAAAGGAAAAAATACGTTTAATGTTACAGTTTTTTTTGTCATGCTGCTGCTGCTTATAAAAATAAAATGGAAGAACGAATACCAGGAATGCATGAATAAAATTCTCAGAAATATCATAAGCGAACTGTCAAGTTAAAGTGGCATACAAACACAGTTATACACACACACTGATATCCATCTCACACATGCATTTTCGTGTGACTTTATATGAATTATGACGACGACTGCTGACTGCTGAAATGTTTAGCAATGAATGAATATTGAAGGCATAATAAAAAAGAATTTTGTCTTGTTTATCGCTGTGAGAGTGCCTTGTATTTAAATTGTAATTTTCTTTTTTAAATATTGAATTATTGTTGCCTTAATGTATTTGTTTTGGTAATTACTTTAATACCCAGTCTGTACTACTCTCGTAGCCACACAATACTAAGCCATTAATTTACTTCGGAAAGAAAAAGAGCAGAGAGCTCAGGAGAAGCATAAACAGCGTAACAAATATTATTTCTATTATACCCAGTGACCCTTTTAAACAATCATAAATAATAAATTTTCTACCTATTCTTTCTCACTCTCTCTCTTTGAATGGTTTTGCCATTTTTCTTTATTTCTAGACTTTCTTATTCCTTTTTTTCTGTCTTTTTTGTTTTTGTTTTTATAGTTGTTGTCGTAACAAGTTTTTAATGGGTTATTAAGTTACTTACCGAACCCAGGCCCGCTTTCACCATTCTGTTCTTCTGCTGGCTTTAGAAACTCTTTAGAAATATAAAGTAAATGATTTATGATTGTCATATTTAGCTAACGTGTTCTCTCTGTCTCTCTCATAACAACATTACATTTATATATAAAGACATTTGAGCTAGGGACACACGATGATAAAGAGCAGGGGTTTAACAGGCAGACACACACAATTACCTGAAATATTTATCCACACGTATTAACAGGGTTACAAATAAAAACCTCAAGAGGTCATAAAGAATGTATATAAAGAATTATTATGACTGCAATAATATACAGTGCACACAAAAAGTATAACTCCTACCAAAAAGTTTATGTTTTTATTTCTCTGTCTTTGGACTCACAAATAAATGTTGCTTTTCTGCTTACTTGTGCTTTACTTTTATCACTTACTGCCCACCTTTTTGAACCCTTTTGCCATACTCCATATACATTAACATGCTTAACCAGCCATGCTTTACCTCATCATCATCACCATCACCATCATCATCATTATTTTTGTCAAATCGTAAAGACTGAAAAGCCAAAATTTATTTGCGAAAATTCTTTTTCACATACATTTAACAGAGAACGTGTGCCATGACTGGACATTTGACTTGCCAAACAAGAAATAAAAAAACCCAAAAAAATTCTTAATGACACAATTTCTACCTGAAAATGACAGTTTTGTTACGAAGTATTACTGGCTTTGGCTACAAGTACTAGGCCTAATGAATTACCTGCTGCCTCATTGCTATAGAAAATAAAGTTGTTGCATGTTTTCTTTGCTTAAACGTTTCGTTTCTCCTGGCGCTTCATTATCATTTTTCTTTATCTTTTAGACGATTTAAGATTTTGGCAGATATAACGACGATGACTTTCCTCATTATTTTTAATATTTTATTACATTGTAAGCCTTTTTCCAGCAGCAGTGTACAGACAAAATTGGCTACAGCCTACCAGCTTCAACAATACACACCAACACCCACACCAGCACATGCTTAGGCCATTAAACAGTCAAATAAACACCCACTCTGCTCGCTCTGACTGGCTCTGTCTGTTTCTAATGCCAGCCGTGTGTTGTTTCCGTCTGTGTGTGTGTGTTCTTTTCAAGAGTCGTTGTTTTTCGTTTTCTTTGGTTGGCCTGGCCCTCCTCTCGAATGTATTAAACGTACTGCATTAATTTTAATTAATGCGATATTCTTTATCTCTTTCTTTTAATTTTTAATCAGTGCGATAAATTTATGCTCCTCTGCTCTTTATAGGCCATGTTGTTGTTAAAGCCCGTTCGTTGTGTTCTCTTACTGCCGCTTATTTTGTTATTCGTTTATAGCAGGTTTTAGCAGCAATTTAAGGGGCATTAAATTCATTCATTAATTGAATCTTATGAGTGTTTTTCTCTCTACTTCTCTCTCTTTTTTCCTTATTTGTTCTTTTTGTATCTTTTAATGCTGCTGTTAAGGCCTACACATGCGAAAATTCCTGCTAATCTTGTTAATTGTATTAAAATTTTAAACAAAACAAGGATTTTCCAAAATTAAATAAACCACTTAGAAACAGAGTTTATCGTCTTCTTCTCTTTTTTTCTAATTTTTAAGAATTCTTGGTTTTAAACAAAAGGAAACCAATATTTCGGAGAATTTGTTTTCTGCGCAAAAGTTTATTCTTCGCAATTACAGTGGCTCACGGTTTACTTTTAATCTGTCATTACATCGCTTTGGTCAGGATTACAACGTAGTTTCTAACACCATTCATGTTGTGTGTGTTTATTTTATCCTCGAGCAGTGCAACCTACTATTTGATGTCGACTCCGAAAGACTGATTTGAGTAACTTTTCATTGACAATTTTGAAAGTAAGTCGCCTATTTTTTTACATTTCGTTTGGCTTTAGATGTCTGAGCCTGGGATTCTCGTCTAATAAGAAAACATACTACCTACGACGGCTTCAGTTCATAATATTCAATGCAGTGCAAAAAATTTCGCTTATAATCCAGGATTGTTTTTTTAAAAAATACGGCCCATACCCGAAGCGTAATGCTCATCCAACAGTCACACTTTTCAGATACAAAAGTTCACAATCACCTCTGATGTACTCGGAGCTCCATATCTGATAATTTCACTTGTTGACGTAACTACCGAGAGTGAAATTATTTTCATCGCTGAAGAAAAATTTTTTGGACAAAGTCAGCTTTGAAAATCTGCTGTTCTGTGGCCTTAATAGACAGTGCCAGAACAGGTTTGCTACTAGATTTAAATAAATCTTCTTTGAGAATTTAGATTGTCTGTCGAGTGCCTATATTAGGGCCGTTTTGAGATTTACTATGGGACTCAGCTGGTTGATAGATGCTACTTTGTTGATAGTCTATTCGGCTCTCTTTTCAATTTCTTCTCCAACTTCTATTTCTTTCTTCCTCTATTTATTTTCTCCCTTCTGCCTTCATTTATTTGTTTTAGCTAGTCTAGTAGATAGTGTGTTGGCTTTTTAGACGTAAGGCCACGGTTCAAGCCCCAGGTCAGACATCTCCAACAAAACGGAATATGAATATTTCTTCGTCGGCTTCCTCTCAGCAGATTTCTGGCAAAAACAAAAACAGATGTCTGGCAAAAAGAGTGAATAAATTTGCCAGAGTCGAATTTAAAGTGTAGGTCCTGCAACTCATGTATAAAAATTTACGCACACAATATAAGTGGTGTGAGAAATTAGGTCGTAATCCTGACTAAAGGGTTGTATTGATCAATTATGTATGTATATATCATATATATATATATGATATATTAACTCAAATAATTTCTTATGCCGATAACATATGTCACCATTTAGATTGTTGCTACTATGCTTGCCAAGCGTATAGAAATAAGTAAATTAATCGTTGGCCTTTATTTTTCTTGAACAATTATTATAAAATAACATTCAGTTGACCTCAACCAATTTTTCCCACAAGTAAAATTTCTATTTGTATGCACAACGATGCGTATACGTAATAAAAATTAATTTAAATATTAATCATACGCCATAACTCCAACAAAACGAAATATGAAAAAATATTTCCTCGGCGACTTCTCAGCAGATTTTTGGCAAAAACTCTGAAATTAAATAAAATTTCCATGAAAAGTTTCTCAAAAAATCAGTCGTTCGATGTCGAGTTTAAACTAGAGGTCCCGCCAATAAAAATACAATAACTCCAGTTATTGTACCATGCCTGTCTGAGTGAAAAGTACACATCCTCTAACCTAGCCTAACACCAAATCAGAATAACTACGGCCTTGTGAATGATCAGCCGGCTTTAATTGTTATATGAGTTGGACTTTATATATGTCATAACGATCGGTTAGATAGTCCCAATTGCTAAAAATGTCACCTTCTCTAATATTAGCGTTCCTTTTGACAGTGTTTATATTAAGATATTCTTAAAGACGCTTCAAATTTCAAATTTCTTTATAAACTTGCTAATTTCATGCACTGTAGGTACAAGAGAGAGCATGTTACCTACTTTTAAATGGCAACGTGAATGACATACATACATAGTTGGTCATTAAAACCCTTGAGTCAGCATTAATTTGTGTGTTAATTTTATATGTTGGTGGTGGGACCTACAGTTTAAAGTTGATACCGAACGACAGATTGTTGAGAAACTTTTTCGTGACAATTTTTATTTCATCTCTTCCACTTCGTTTTTGTTGGAGATGTCTGACCAGGGGTTTGAACCAAGGCTACTAGACTACGGCGACTAAATGGCATACCCTTCACTAAATAAATAGCACTTCAGATGGTATTGTTACGTTTTTGCCTTTTAAAAAATTTTAAAATATGAGCACGTAGATTGTAAATAAAATAAAAATAAATTTGTGTTTAGTTTTAATTAAAATTCTTTATTATTCGCACAATTCTGTGTGCCACTGTTCACAACTTTAAGTAAACAACAACAATTACTAGACAATTGTTCGACAGATCGTTGTAACGAAGATCCTCAAATCACGATTATTCTCTTCAAACGCACCGCGTATTCAGACAATACTAACTGTACTTCACTAAGTCACTAGCCTGCTTTTCCTTGCCTTTTATATGGCAGGGGAAACAGTCTGCTGAATGTTCTTGAAGGCGAACGTTCATGACTTCGCCTTCTCGAAATTTCTGTAAATATGTTTACATTTACGTTGTTTCATTATTATTGTTTGTGTATTTTGTTTACATTTATTCTTGTAGTGTTAGTTGTTGTATTTTTGTTTACTTGTTTACCATTTTTTTTTATGCTGGTGTTAGTTGTTGTATTACGCAGTGGGATAATTTGTAAACAAGTCTGTTTACTTGCATTGTTTTGTTTTTGTAGCTTATGTTTATAAATTTAATGTTAAGCGAAGTAAAAGCAAAAGAGCAGTATCTAGATTTTTTTCATTTTCGTAACAGCATTTAGTAGCTTCACATCATTCATCTCTAGTTTCCTTTTTCTTCACTTACAATTTATAGTCTGAAATCCAACACGAACCATATCAGAGGGCCACTCCTTGTTTGATATCTGCCTGCATTGAGCATAGCATAGCAGAGCAAAGCTTCGAATCAAACATTTTATGGGGGGTTTTTTCTTTATTTTTTCAGCTGCTAAAGAATTTGTGTTTTTTTTAATATTCGCTAATGAAAAGCTATTCCTCAATACAAAATGCTTTAAGCGGATTTTAAACATTCCCCAACAGAAATTATTATTTTTTAATGACATTTGAAAATATTAATGAGTTTCATTGTGGTATCATTTTTATCCATTTTAATTGTTCTATCCTTTGGTCCATTAGTTCCACTTTTTTATGAATTTAATACACGACCCGCTCGTTACTACTCTTCTGTGGACACCCTTAAAAGATAAATATATTATTTCACTACCTACCACCGAACTTAGAAAAAGGAAAATTCATAAAAAAAAGCGTTAAAAAGGAATAAAAAAAACTTCGGAAAAACTGGGTAAATATAACATTTTAGTAGCAATGTTTTAGTGGACTACGGGCTATAGAATGAAAAGCGAGCAAAAGAGGAGCGTAAAACGGGCATAAAAAATCCGTTGCTTATAACCGCTTGGAAAAGCGTGCTAAAGAATGGTATGGAAAATGGAAAATGAATTGAAATACAATAAGAAGAAAACAAATCCAGAAATAAAAACTTTACATTCATAATTAATGAAAAAATAAAATTGTTGGCAGAAATAAATGGTATTCCTTTTGCAGCAGCAATAGAGCAAAAAACTCTTTTGAAAAGGGTACAAAAAAAAACTTGAATAAAACTGGAATGAAAGAAGAGAGCAACCAGCAGCAATAAGCAATGTGAGTTGAAGTTATAAATTAAAAAAATATTTCTACGCTTTTTAATAAAAAAAGGATAAAAAATAGAAAAAATAAAACACTTAAGTTATCATAGGACAACAGAAAAAGAAACACTCGTATACGATAACGACAAAGATTGACTTGACTGTAGAATAAAACACTAAAGAAAAGAGTTAAAAAGAAAATACAGAATAATTAGAAAGAAAATACACAGGCAGGAAAAGTTTATTAAAATGTATGCCATGATCTTATTACCGTTGCTGCCTCGCTTGTGCCTTTAGTGGACCAATTATTTACCCAGTTTATGTAATAATTACGAGGATAATTTTATAACGTTACGTTTCTTTTTATACGTTTTTTTTTTCTTACCACTTACTACTATTTAACGTCATTCGTTGTTGCAATTTATTGAAATGCTTAACTTTCTTTAAAGTTAAGTTTTCTTATTTAAAAATTTGAATATCAGAAATTGTTTTCAAGTCAAATATTTGCCTTTATAGGTTGGATTTTTCTTTCTTTTTTCATACATACATACATACATACATAATTGGTCATTACAACCCTTCAGTCAGGATTACGACCTAGTTTCTCACACCACTTATGTTGTGTGTGTTAATTTTATACATGAGTGGCGGGACCTACAGTTTAAAGTCGACTCCGAACGACAGATTTTTGAGAAACTTTTCATGGCAATTTTATTTACTCTCAGAGTTTTTGCCAGAAATCTGCTGAGAGGAAGTCACCGAAGAAATACTTTTTGTATTTTATTTTGATGTCTGGCCTGGGGCTCGAACCCTGGCTTTTCGTCTAATAAGCCAACACACTACCTGCTAGACCACGGCGACTTCTTCTTTTTTCATACAAAAATTTTAATCCGTTTATATATTGTTACGAAAATGAAAAATCTAGATACTGGTGTTTTGCTTTTACATTGCTTAACATTAAAATTATAAACAAAAGCTACAAAAATAAAAACAATGAACTTGTGTACATGATAAACAAGTAAACAAAAATATACCAATAAACACCAGCATAAAAAAGGATAACAAGTAAACAAAAATACAACAGTTTATGTAATAATTACGAGGATAATTTTATAACGTTACGTTTCTTTTTATACGTTTTTTTTTTTCTTACCACTTACTACTATTTAACGTCATTCGTTGTTGCAATTTATTGAAATGCTTAACTTTCTTTAAAGTTAAGTTTTCTTATTTAAAAATTTGAATATCAGAAATTGTTTTCAAGTCAAATATTTGCCTTTATAGGTTGGATTTTTCTTTCTTTTTTCATACAAAACATTTTAATCCGTTTATATATTGTTACGAAAATGAAAAATCTAGATACTGGTGTTTTGCTTTTACATTGCTTAACATTAAAATTATAAACAAAAGCTACAAAAATAAAAACAATGAACTTGTGTACATGATAAACAAGTAAACAAAAATATACCAATAAACACCAGCATAAAAAAGGATAACAAGTAAACAAAAATACAACAACAAAGACTACAAGAATAAACGTAAACAAAATACACAAACAACAATAATGAAACAACGATGTTTACGTTTATAGAAATCTCAAGAAAGCGGAGCCACGAAAATTCGCATTCAAGAACATTCATCAGACTGTTTACGTTGCCATATAAAAGGCAAAGCAAAGCAGACAACCCGCTAGTAAAAGGTCAGTCAGTCGTGGGTGAAGACGCTGTATGTTTAAAAATAGTAATCGTGGTTTGAAGATCTCCGCTACAAAGATCAGTCGAACAATTATCTAGTAATTGTTATTGTTTATGCAAAGGTTGTAAACAGAGGAATAAAAAAGAAGAGCAATTGTTGTAGTTTACATCAAGTTGTGAACGTTGGCACACAGAATTATGCAAATAAAACTAAACACAAATTTATTTTTATTTCATTTACAATCGACGAGCCCATATTTTCAAAAGGTAAAAATGCAACAATATATATGGGGCAGATTAGATTGCATCTAGCAGTCAAAAGAGAGTAGTATAAAGAAATATGGAATATCCATACAAAATTTTCAAAAAAACTATTCGTGTTAGATAGCTGCACTGTTTGTTAACATTTTGGGAATTGGTCTGTTGAACAAAAAACTATTCTAATCAGATAGGTGGTTAGTACCCCACTGAATCGGGACCGAAGTTGAGCAAGAAATGCTAGGGTTTACTTTGTAGTCTTGTTTTCATTATCGTCAATCGATGCAGAATAGCTTTTACAGTTTAAGGTTTAATTGACCGATATTTTATGCAGTGTCTGGAAATCCAACGACATGTGACGCCGCTTGCCATACTGCTCAAGCTACATTTGATATTCTGCACGAGCAATTGTATACCGTGGTTATCTGACGTGAACGAAGTATGAACAACTAGCCACTAAGATCATGCGATTTTACCTCGTACGACTTTATCTTATGTTGTTTTCTTAAATCGCAGATGTCTGCGAACAAACCACAAACAGTAGTGGTCCTCAAAGCCAACATAATCCATGTCATCAGTCAAAATCAGAGTGATTTATACGCCTGAGTCATGGGAAATTAAACGTTTCAGATGCATTTCACCCAAAGAAGGCGTGACAGACACTTTAATGATTTTATATTCCAGATTCTTTTGAGCATTAACTATAGAAATGGTGTTCAAATGTGGCGATACACAATTTCCAAAGTACAATGTCCAGTTCTGTTACGTATAAGTCGAGGAGTGGAATTAATCGATATGAGGTAGTTGTCACGGTGGTGAGAGTAATTATACATACACACACAATTGGTCATTACATCCCTTCAGTAAGTATTGAGACCTAACTTCTCACACCACTTATTTGTGTGTATTAATTTTACCCATAAGCGGAGGGACCTACAGTTTAAAGTCGACTCCAAACGTAGATTTTTTTCATTGCATTTTTTTTATTTATTCCAGAGATTTTGCCACTAATCTGCTGAGTGGAAGAGTGGCCGAAGAAATATTTTTTTATATTTCATTTTGCTGGAGATGACCTTACATATAATAACATAATAATAATAATTGCTTGCCATTGAAAATTTGTAGAAAACAGCATCACTCTGTACAGCTTCACTGGTAGAACCCTAGTTTATTCATGTAAACTTTTGTTTCTTTAAATTCCTTACATATACTGCAGCTTTTCGTAGCAATTTGTTCTGAAGTTTTTGGAAATCATTCCACTGCATACAATTTAAAAAGGTGGTTGAGACTGTAGATATGCCAATAGCAAAAGGATGATGGCTACTAATTTACACTGTCCGAACTACGCCATGTAATCACCGTAGTGTGGTAAGTAGTGTGTTGGCTTATTAGATGCGAGGCCACGGTTCAAAACCCAGATCACACATCTCCAACAAAACGGAATATGAAGAAATATTTCTTCGGCAAATGCCTCTCACCCAATTTTTATCAAAAACTCTGAAGGTAAATAAAATTGTCTTAGAAAATTGTCTCAAAAAATCTGTTGTTCAGAGTCGACTTTAAATTGTAGGTCCTGCAACTCGTGTATGAATTTTACGCCCACAAAATAAGTAGTGTGAGAAGCTCGATTGTGTTCCTAAATGAAGGATTGTGATGACGAATTTTGTATGCATGTATGAAGTACAACAACCTGGGGGACAGCTAACAAGAAAAATCATAAAAAAGACCTGAGTCAGTACTAGGTAGATTAAAACTCAAATCATAAACTAACTAAAGTAAACAAATAATACGTCTCCTTGGGATGCTCAAATCACTTTACTTGGCATGCTATATTGAGTTATGCTAATCAAAAGAAGAAAGACCAACTCTACCAACATCAACGCCAAAGATACTAAAGACCACAGAAAAACACTGAAACACTTACTTCCATCTTTCGAAACTTTAAACAAAACCAAATGTTTAAACAAATAAATCATATACCCTTTTTTGAAAGCATTTAATTTCGTTTTTAAATACAAAATTAATTGCATTACCCAAAGAGCCAGCCAGCGCACACCTTTAATTGCTTCCAATAAATCAGGCAATAAATTCGTGTCAAATTTTCCGACATTCGCAATTAATTAGACTCACTTGAATGTTAACAAACTTTTAAATGCTGAGTTTTCTAACACAATAAAAAAAATTCTAAAAAAAAAGAAAACAAAAAACCAGCTGAGGTTTTCAAAAAAATAACAATTGAGCAGCACAGAGTTACCACAGAAATAAAGATTCGATTGTAAAGTAAAATAAGCCGCAATAAAATTGAAAAAAGGCCCTAAACTGCTGGCACAGTACTCCCTCTCTCTCAGTATACAGCAAAAGCAACGCTTGTCAAATTTAAATTCCCGTGCTTATGTTTACGCCACTTCTAAATGAACGCACACTAGCAATGTGTGTGTGTGTGTGTGTTGAATTTCAGTTCACATCTCAGTATGCTGAGCATCATGTGTCTTCTGTTTATTGTACTCTTATGTGTTACACATTGTATGCCAGAAATTCACGTGTAAGTTCTCTCTCTCTCCCCAGCACACACAACTCCATGTACGTGAGAAAGTGTCTTCTAAATTTTCTTTTCTCTTCTAATTTAAAACTTTGCTGAAATAAAAAACAAAGTTTTGAAAGTGTGTACGAGTGTATGTTTATATGTGTGTTAGTATTTGTATGTGTTTATTGTGCTACAATCTCGCTTAGCAATTTATTTTTTGTATCTGTGTGTGTGTGGGTGTATGTGTATGTGTAGGAGTCTATTTTATACCATACAAGTGTACAATCTTATTCAGGCTTTTCATATCTAATCGATTTTCAAATGAAATTTTAAATTCAATTTTACACGCATACATTTACCTGTCTCCTCTCTCTCTCTCTCTTTGATTTACTTATTTAAACAGCTACAGCTGCTATTCCTGCTTTATTCATGTGTGTATTTTTTTTTCTAAATGGATTTGTGCTGCTTATAAGAATTACAGGAAAATTGCTTACCTTTGGATTTATTTCTTCTAACACATATGTACACATACATGTATGCATGTGTACTTTATTTTACAAGTAGAGTCTCCTCACTGGCACATCTGTAGCGTTCATATGTTCATTCTTAAGGACTTTATGTGTTTGCTGGACCATTTCTTCTGCTTAAAGTTGAACAATTATTTCAAGCTGAAACATCTTTTAAGGATTTTCACAATTTAATTTTTATTTTTAGAAAGTAACTTATTTCCTACGTTGGTTAAACATATTTTGGAATAAAATTAATGGCATTTCAATGAACATAAAAGAATAGAAAACATATAATCCCTGCGGCTGCTTTTACTTTAACTAGAGCTTATGTGTTGCATAAGGAATAATGTAAGAGAAAAAATTGTTTGATATTAAGTCAGATTCTAATGCTGAAAATGAGTTTCTAAATCAATTCCTAAAGTATTCAAATGTCGAACTTTACTTAAGTATACCCCTGTGGTCGTAATTGTATTAAAATCTTCTACAATTTTGAGTGACTTGTTCTCAAAAAAAGAAGTAAAAGTTGCGATGTTATTGTTACTACCTTAGCAGATGTCTAATTATTTCGAACGAGTCAATTTATCCACTCTTTCGTTTTCATAGTCGAAAAATCCATAAAAGTGTTGTCCGGCTAAAGAGACCAACCGAAATGTGGCAATGATCGATCGAATAGCAAAAATAACCACTTGTCCGTCAACTCAAATGCGGATGCTCCCACCCATCCATCCTGAGGTATTAGTGGGCATGTTTTCTTAATGGCCAAAATTTCCTTCTGAAAGACACTTCAATGTGATGGTAGTTTAGTCATTCCATTCTATATTCCATTCTGTAGATATTCCATTGTAGTCGCCGTAGTCTAGTAGGTAGAAAAAGTATTTCTTCGGCATATTTCTGGCAAAAACTCTGCGAGTAAATAAAATTGCCATGAAAAGTTTCTCAAAAATCTGTCGTTCTGAGTCGACTTTAAACTGTAGGTCCCACCACTCATGTATAAAATTAACGCACACATCATAAGTGGTGTGAGAAACTAGGTCGTAATCCTGACTGAAGTGTTGTAATGACCGTATACGTGTGTTATTTCTATTCAATATAACTTTATTCCAATAAGTATTGTTCTTTAAGTCTACAGTGCTCGGTTAAAAGCCCAGTAATTATCCTCAGGATAGTCTGATGAATAAACCGCTTTTTAATGTACTTACTCAACAAAAGTTCAGATCCATTTGTCTCAAACCTATAAACCTACTATCTCAAACCTACCTTACGGTAAGTAAGTATACTCTTCCAATCACATCATAACATTCCCCAGAAAAGTTGGGTAAATTCCGCAAACTTATCTGCTTGCTCATTGCCGCGAATTCTGTTCTGGGATCTTGCAGATATTGCCCCTATTTTAGTCCTCTTTACTTTTTGTCCAAGTTGAATTGAGCACAACTTTCAATGGCGTAGATTTCCACTTGGAAGATAACCGTGGATTACGTATATTTGATTCTAGGGTCGAACACCCTACTCCATTCGCACTACCTCGACTCATCACTATACCAAAAAATGGTCCCTCTTTAAAAGTATATGTAGCTTTTAAAATGTTCCATTCACTCGTACCTAGTAGAGAAGTGTTTCTAAAGTATTTCCTCTGATAATAAATCTCTCATCAAACCTGCCGTCCTGAGTACTATGTGCAATACGCTTCAACCCAACAGACCCTTTAGTGTGGATGTAGGACATGTTTTCATTGTCTCGCTTATAGCAACATATTCCAATTTCTGTATCTTATGGGCCTCCATTTAAATTGTTTCCAAATTTCTTCTGCTTCTCCAGACAACAGCCCGATATAGATCACTATTTATCTCACAATCATGTGATATTTCGAGTACGTATATGTACAGTCACACAGATAATTATACGTACCCCCCTAAAAATCATTTTTTTTAAAATGATAATATATGGACAAGTCAACTGATTTTTGCGCCAAATTTTTTGTTTTCCGTCACAGCCGAACAAATTATATTTGTCCTTATCACTAAATATTACATTCGCCTAAAAATCAGTTGATTTGTCCATATATTATTGGGCAAATTCCAATCGTGGCTTTTTTCTCGGCACTCGACTGCGGAAACCGTTCTTTCTCAAAACACTTCGAACTGTTTCGGAATGCACAATAACATTGTGATCACTTTCCGAGGTGTTTCGTATTTCTACGGCTATAGTCCTAGGATTTTTATCCACAATACCTTTTATATACCGGGCTACCTTTGGAGAAATTTTATACGAAATATACGTCGTACGTATAATTTTCTGTGGTGCCGCATTGGTTTTAAGCAAACTGCAGTCACAAATTCATAGATTTTGGGAATCTTTTTTCTTTATTTAAGTAAATGTGTCGTTACAGACGCTAATGTAAAGAAATTTTAGATTAGAAGTTCATTACTTTTTAAAAATTGATTTTTAGCGGGGTACGTATAATTATCTGTGTGACTGTATATTCTCTCTGTGTGAGTGTTTCATATCAGTTTGCTGTCCAGTTAGTTATATACCCAAATGATTTGCTTTTATCTTCACAAAATTTTCAAATTTATCTGCATGAGCGTCTTGAAGAACTCACCAATTGATGTAAAATTCAAGCCGGTGGCGTTATCGGTCCATATTTATTTGAGAACGGCCTTTATCAACGACATCACTGCCAACTGCAAGTACTCTAGGTCACTAATTACCAACTTCTTTTGGTCTGAGTTGGATGTTCTGGACACCAACGACATGTAGTTTCAAAACGGCACTGCTGGCCATTCAGCTGAAGCCACTTTCTACACGAGCTATTTGTTGACATGTTCATCTTACGTGGAGGTGGTATGAAGTGGCCACTAAGATCATGCGATTTGACCTCATTAGACATTTTTTGTGGGGTTTTCTTAACCCTCAAGTATATGCGTACAAGCCGCAAACCACAACGGTCCTCAAAGTCAACGTAACCCTTGCCAACGGTCAAAATCAGCCCATTTTATAAGCCTGAATCATGGGAAATTAAGGGTTTTAAATGCAGTTCACGCAAAGAAGCCTTGGCTTACATTTAAATGCTTTTATATTCCACACATAACGAATTAGATATTTCGATATTGTCATCAGGTCATAAATTTAAAAATAGGAAGCTCTTCATAAAAGAACCTTAAATAATGAATTTAATGCCTCAAGACCATGCAGAAAATAGAAGACCATAGAAAATGTTTTAAATTTAAATTCTTTTTTTTTTTTTGGGCAACATCTTGGAATATTTTGGGCAACATTTTAACAAATCTTGTGTGTAACAACAACAACAACTAAAACATACTCAAAATTCTATGTCAGTATACTTTTTGAAATTCAAAACTTAAAAAAGTTTTCCCTCACTTTCAACTTTGAAAGTAATTTTGTGAATTAGTTTTTCTAGGCAAATAGTAGTGCCTTGTATGTGGAACATTTTCGAACTCACCATTAACTAAGGAATATACATAGTTTAACCAACTGAAAACAATTCCAGAACAAAAACTAAAAATTAAAATTAAAAAAAAAGAAGGAAATTTTCTAAAAAAAAAAGTTTTTAATGAAATCCCTCTCGGTTTTTTTGTTTTTGTGTTTTGCTGTGCTGTTGCATATTATTACTGTTTAATACACTCGACTACGCAAGATACAATAACAACTGCCTGCAATAGCAATAGCTGTGGCAACAACAATTTAAAATCTAACCCTGAACTTTGTAAAAGTGTTGCAGGCAACATGTGTTGATGATGCTGAGTAATTTTAGCATCTCTTGAACAGCATCTTGAATATGTTGTGTTACAACATCAACAATGGCAATGCGATTGTGTAGCAGCAGCAGTAGCAATAGTAAGTATTTGTTGCTTTAAGTTGTATAAAATGTTGCAGTATTTCAGTTTTCTTTTTGAAAAATTTCTGTTGTTAAGAAATTCTTTAATAATACAGAAGGACAAAGTGACTGAATGAATGAATGAATGAACAAGAGAAAGAGATAAATGAATGAATGAAATACATTGACAATGATACGTGAAAATTAAAAGCAAATGATTATGCCTCACAATGAAAAAAGTATGAGGGTAAGGTTGAGTGTAGAGTAAGGTATTCTTCTGTTTTTTTTCTCAGTTCCAAGGAAATTCTGGAGAGCAAAAATCCTTTTACAAGAAACTTTACTTGTATAACCTTAAAAAATAAATGCGCTTTAGAAGAGACAGTGTCCTACACTGAAAAAAATCAAAAAATAAGGGGGGGAAAATTATCGAATCCATACCTTTGAAAACCATTTTATAAAAGGAAGGGAACATAGCAAATTGATAACAAAAAAATTGGCCCAATGTTATCAGGTGCCATCAATTATAATGACTGTTAAGGTGATACACTGTAATTCGGGGATTGTTATCTTGTTTTTCCATGTCTATATCGTTTATGTATAGTCTACTGGGTAGTTTCGCTTCCCAACAGTGACTCTGCAATATCACACTCCCCTATCCCCAGATCATTATTATTGAATTGCTATAAAGTGGGAAATTTAAAAGCTTAAATATAAAATACAATAAAACAAAAGCGGTTTAAAATTATGCCAAATTTATGTGTTTGTTCTGAGATACAATATAAGATATAAGACTGCCACGGCTGTCTTCACAATACCTCATTCGATGGGGCCAATTTTCGTGCACTTCTTTGACGAATGTTGGCCTTCAAATGCTCAATTGTCTCCGGTTTGTCGGCATAACACTTTTCGTTAATCGCAGCTTCTCGGCATTTGATGCGATAAATCGATTATGGCATGAGATGTGTGGCAAATTACACCATCCTGTTGAAACCGAACTTCGTTAACATCAATATCATGAAGAGCGGGTACAAAATAATCGGTTATGATGGTGCTTTAGGTGTCTTCATTGACCGTAATGGTTGCGCCGTCCTCATTTTCAAAGAAATGTGAGTCGTAGAAGGTGCATTGGCTTCTGAAAGACCACATGTACGATTTCTGAGCCCCAAATATGGCAATTTTGCTTATTAACGTTACAAAACGTTATTCACGTCAATACCATGAAGAGCGGGTACAAAAAAATCGGTTATATGATGCGATAAATGTCTCCATTGACCGTAGTGGTTGCGACGTCCTCATTTTCATAGGAATATGGGCCAAAGATGCCTTCCCCCTCTACAAGCCACATCAAACAGTCACTCATATTGAGTGCATTGGCTTCTGTAAAACCACGTCTGGTTTTTTAGGCCCCAAATATGGTAATTTAGTTTATTAACGTACTCACCAAAATGAATATGAGCTTAAACGTTGCTCAAGCGTAAATCAATTAATTTGGTTCAGTGGAGAAAATATACTGAATTCTATGACAGAATAGAATGACATAAGTATTGTATTCGAAATAACTAATGCTTCATATTTAAATCGATAGATGGTCCACCCGATATGAGGTTATTAAAAAAATGTTCTGTGCCATCAATTCGTCGGATTCACTCCTTAACTTCTTTTATTCCTTTAACTCACTTTCAGGTATTCCAACACATGGTTAGAGGTCATCTCCTGAATGTTGGTCTGATAACATAGTAGTTGCTCTGAGAACATTAGTAGTTCAATTCATCAAAATGACTATGCAATTTTTCTGAGTGTATTGTTTAATCGTAAATACGCATAAAACTAACACATGGCACTCAGGCATTTACACATACACTTAAACACTCTTGCACTCTTCTTTTAATTTTTTTTCTGTTCTCTGGATTTATTTACACAAGAAAAGTGAAGCTGAATACGCTCCACTTAACTGCCACAAACATATACGAACGTCCACTTGCCCTATGTATACCAATGCCTAGCCCTTCGACTGTATTTCAAAAGCAAATTCGAGGGCAGCAAAAAAGAAAACTAAAAGGCACAAGAAGGAATGTTTGCACAGTTAAAATCAACAACAACAACACCAATAACAACAAAAACTATTGCACAACAAGAGCAACGAGAACCATACATAGACTGATGCTCGCTCTCTTGGCAAACATGGTGGAAAACATACACCATATTGTGCGTTGAGTTGCCTTTTAAATATTTGTAAAGGGTGTTTTTTTATAGAGGTATAGAACTTTAAGTTGCAATAAAACAACGATGGGTTATTCGATTGACATGAATTTTATTTATCCGAAAGATAATCTTGTGGCATTACATTTTAAATATGATTTCTGGCATATGACCGCCACGGCTGGCGCGGATGTAGTCCAATCTGGACGTCCAATTTTCGATGACTTTTTCCAACATTTGTGGCCGTATATCGGCAATAATACGGTGAATGTTGTCTTCCAAATGGTCAAGCGTTTGTGGCTTTACCGCATAGACCAATGGCTTTACATAGCCCCACAGAAAGTAGTCTAGCTTTGTTAAATCACAAGATCTTGGAGGCCAATTCACAGGTCCAAAACGTGAAATTAGGCGGTCACCAAACGTGTCTTTCAATAAATCTATTGTGGCACGAGCTGTGTGACATGTTGCGCCGTCTTGTTGAAACCACATCTCCTGGACATCATGGTTATTCAATTCAGGAATGAAAAAGTTAGTAATCATGGCTCTATACCGATCGCCATTGACTGTAACGTTCTGGCCACCATCGTTTTTGAAAAAGTACGGACCAATGATTCCACCAGCCCATAAAGCGCACCAAACAGTCAGTTTTTCTGGATGTAACGGTGTTTCCACATACACTTGAGGATTACCTTCACTCCAAATGCGGCAGTTTTGTTTGTTGACGTAGCCATTCAACCAGAAGTGCGCTTCATCGCTTATGAAAATCGGTAACAACGGTAATCTCGTTTTGGGCCCATTCGACGAATCTACGCCTTACTTGATGATCGTTTGGCTTTAATTCTTGCACGAGTTGGATTTTGTAAGCACGCAAACCAAGATCCTTCCGCAAAATCATCCATAAAGTGGATGGACACAGATCCAATTCCTGTGCTTCATGGCGGATGGACTCATTCGGGTCTTCCTCAATGCTACGCTCTACAGCAGCAATAGCTTCTTCTGTACGCACCGTACAGCGTCTCTGGGGATGCGAGTTATCAATAAGAGTAAACGTGGTGCGAAAACGTTCCATGGTTAATCGAATTAACTGCTCTGATGGACGATTTTGTCGACGATAAAATGGACGTAGTGCGCGATACGTTTTCCGCACAGAACCATTATTTTCGAAATAAAATTGCACAATTTGCAAGCGTTGTTCAGGCGTGAGTCTATTCATGATGAATTGCCATACCAAACTGAGAATAAATCACTTGACAGCTGTTAAATCGGTCGCCATCTTGAAAAGTAATGCCAACTTAAAGTTCTATACCTCTATAAAAAACACCCTTTATATGTGTGTATGTGTGTTTATATATGCGTATAAAATAAACTTATTTCCCCAACATACGCACACTTACAAAATATTTATAGAAAATAACAGAGCACTTGACTTTGCCTTTACAACACTTTTGCAGTCACTCTTACACGTATTTTTTTGTCAAGGTTCTCTCTCTCAGTCAAACACACACACACTCGCAGTGTAAGAACACATTTTGTGAATATTTTATTTTAAAGAGATTTTTCAGTGTTTTTTTCATTTCTTTGCTTATTATTTGTTATTGTTGTTGGTGTTGTCTTTATTTAACAGAGAAATATTATTTTAAGTTTTATATTTGCTAACTGATTATACATGCATGCATATAATAGAGTCATGTATACACACACACACACACACACACACTGGCACTCTCATTTATATGTGCAAATAAATCGTGCAAATATTTAAATTCCGTTTTTGTTTATAAAGATAAATAAATAATTTTAATTGCAACTTGAAAAACATGAAAATGAGAGAAACAAAAACAGAATGAGAACGAGAAAAGCATTGTGTATGTATGAGAAATAAATTTTAAATGTTACAAAATAAAATATTTCCCTCAATTAAAATTGAAAAAACAACAACAACTACAATAACAGCAACAATATAATGAATAAAAAAATAAAAATTCATATAAAATAGAAAAAAAAGAACAACAAAAAAAATTATAAAAAATAATACATTTTGGTTTATTTAAAAACCGCTTTCAATTCATAAATAAACACTTTTAAACAATTTAAAATATTTAAACATTTAATATTACTTAATTTACATACCAATACTATAGCATTTGCACTTAAGCTCATACACACACACACTCGTACAACAAATATTTATTCATTTATTGTGACAGCACAATGTAAACCATTTTTAAAACCACAAAATAAAATAAACACTTTAGAAAAACGACCGAGAGGAAAAAAACTGACATTTACATTGTTGTTGTTGGTGTTGGTGTTTGGTTTCATACTCTCCAAAATTACGAAATTGTGGGAAAGGAAATATTTTTATACACACAATATATCGACCCCGTTTCCGTTAACACTTAATAAATAAGCTTTTCAAGTGGGTATTTTATTCACATATTATATGTATTCATTGTACCGGGTGACACCAATGCAAGGTCATAATGTAAATGTATCTTAACTTCAACTAATATCGTGGTACTCGGACAGTTATATTGTAGAGAGATAGGGTGTTAAATAGAATCCAAAAAAAATATTCAAGTGAATTTCGCATACTCTGTGAAGCCTATTAAGGTGAGAGTGTCTAGAGTCTATTCAAATTTAGTGACTTTAAAATAGCTTCAATGGCTAGGCAAAAAAACAGCATATTTTTCGTAATTGTGACGGAGCAAACAGGAAATGTCACAGTGTTCCACACTTTATTTATTATTTATTTATTTATTAATTACAAATTATATTCCAATTATATACGAGCGGAGTAACTTGACCATATGCTCGGTGTAGTGTCACAGACCAGAGTCTCTGGTGGGAATTGAACCCACGACCTCACGCTAATAATCTAGCACACTAACCACTCCACACATTATTATTTATTACTATTATTAGTATTTTGATTCTGAGACATTACTAGGGTGATGTTTTTGGCTTTAATCCCTAGCAGATGCGTTGTCAAATAAAAACTATTTTTCCCAATTTCGTTTAAATTTAAAAATTCTTGTTGGTCCACTTACTTACTTAATTGGTCATTACAATCCTTTAAACAGGATTACAACCTAGCTTCTCACACCTCCCATGTTGTGTGTGTTAATTTTTTTCATGAATGGTGGTATCTCCAGTTTTTTTTTGAGAAGCATGGCTGTTTTTTTACACTCAGAATTTTTGCCAGAAGGCTGCTACAACGAAGTCGATGAAGTTATATGCTTTCGTATTGTTCGAGATAACTGAGCGAGGGGTTGAACCACATACATACATACATAATTGGTCATTACAACCCTTTAGTCACGACCTATTTTCTTAAACCACTTGTGTTGTGTGTGTTACTTTTTATTCATAATTGGCGAAACTTACAGTTTAAAGTCGACTCCGAACGACTAGTTTTTGAGAAACTTTTAATGGCAACTTCATTAATTCATTTCATTTTATTCACTTTTGCAAGAAGTCTGCTGACAGGAAGTCGCCGAAGAAATATTTTTTAATATTTTGTTTAGTTGGAGATGTCTGACCTGGAGTTTGAACTGAGGCCACACGTCCATAATGCCAGCACACTACCAGACTACGGCGACTAGACACTACTAGACTACGACGACTTCATCTATCTGGAGGTAATAGCAGAAAAAGAATCACTTGGCATTTGATTACATTGACGCAAAAGACACCCCTGATTTTACTTGAACAGCTTTTTACGATATTGATCTTACAATTTGGTGAATTAGACTCTGGTTTCAAAGTCATAAGTTATGAATTAGTTATTAGCCCCTCAACAACATCATTAGCTATTGTTCTAGTAGAGAAAATAACCAACAATTTTCTTATTTCACTGATTATGGCCTAGAGCGCTAACATAAATACATAAATATTGTTACTGGCATCTTCCCTTACAAAAATTTGCGATATTTCTACAATTTTTTCATCACAGAATAAATTTGCCTTATTGTACTATCTGTGTTCCAAGAGTTGCAGAACATTCAAAATTTTATTGATACTTTTAACAACAAAACATTCCCAAAAACGTTGAACATTTTTACTATCATGTCTTTGCCAATATATGTATACTAGTACTGTAAGAAGTTACTTAAATCCTTAATTTAAATCCTAATTTTAAAATGCTTTAAATCACATGCAACTCGAAAATCAAATCAGAAGGTTATCACTGGACCGATAGAATATTACAAAAAGTACCTTTTTTGTTATCGCTTTAAAATACCCTCTTGTGGTAAACAGTGTAAACTCCTATAACAGTAACTAATACGAACTAATGCCAATAATTCTATCTATGATACCTAATTTACATTATGATATTTCTATTGAGTTACCTTATAATTAAAATATTTAAATAGCAATTGAAATATATACTAAACAAACGAGTATTAAAATATATTTCAATATGTTTTCTAATACCACTTGATTATTTTTAATTTAAATTTATTATTGTTTAAATACGACTATTTACAAGAATCTAATTTTGATAATTTTTTCTATTTTTTTGCTCGTTTTAGGTAAGCCATCCCTGTCCACCTGTAATGGATTTTAAACGTAAGCAGTAGATTAAGTTCCCGTAATTATTTAGTAGTTACCGCAGTAGCACAGTTATTGCAATTTATTAAAAAATTCGGCGCATTAAAATTCCCAAAATATAGGGGAAATTTTTGGACAAATTTTTATCAAATTTTTCGTATCAAGATTTTACTTCATTGTAAGCTTATAAAACTCATCAAAACTCAATCAATTTTATCAAGTAGTGGTAGTTCTCTTTATAATTCAATCTTAATTTTACAAATTTTTATTTTGTTTGCAATCACAGAATCTCTTTGTCTACTCATAATTCCAAGATTGCTTTAAAGGTAATGCGATTTTATAGCTGGTCTCCTTCTCGGATATAATTAACTTGTGCTCACATTTTGCCTATTTTTAAAGCTCTGAGTTGTTTTAGTCCTGCTGACTTTATTTCTTCAATCAGTGCAAATTTTATTCATATTGTTACTGGTGTTTTCCTTTTATGTACATCGCTTAACGTAAAAATTATAAACAAAAGCTACAAAAACAAAACAATGCAGTAAAATAAATCTGTTTACAAATTATCCTACTGCTTAATATAACAACAAACACCAGCATAAAAAATGGTAAACAAGTAAACAAAAATACGCCAACACTACAAAAATAAATGTAAACAAAATACACAAACAAAGTGTGAGTGAAGTTCAGTCAGTCTTGTGTGAAGACGCAGTGCGTTTGAAGAGAATAACCGTGGTTTGAAGATCTCCGTTGCAAAGATCTGTCGAATAATTGTTTGTGATCGTACAATATTGTGGTAAGAAGTCTTGAGGTACTACTTTACGGTTATCAAGAACGAAGTTCTGTAGTTTTTATTTTTAATTTTCACTCATCATTATCATTTACCTACGATTGCGTAAGGACCTTCCTTTTTAAGGTTGTTTTGAGCAAAATAACCTTCAGGAATACTGTTCTTTTAGACAATGACTTTAATAAGAAGAAATCTTGGCAAAGAAATATCCCAAACCCGAAGCTGACTCTGCTGATTATAAAAATCAGTGTGTTACTCATTACCGCCATTAGGGTGGTATACAACGAAACCCACAATAGATCAAATTTTAACGATTTGGCCCTGAGTAGTTCAGAAAGTTTGTGCAAAATGGCATCCATCTGCACCCATACACCCTCAGACTACGTAATGCCAAGCACAAGTACGATTGTAACAAATTATTAGGCACCACTGCCGAATTATGCGGTAACTCAACCGAATGAGCCATATATTCGGCTCTATTATACCTACACCGACATCTCCAAACTAAGTACAGAGTCCAATTAAAAGTTCAAGCCTGGAAACGTGCCATCTACTAAATCACCGCCCGTTCTGATATATGCAACCAGAATGTATCCAGCAGTCTTCTGATAAAAACTCGGTCTTTGAATAAAATTATCATGAGAAATTTCTGAAAATAGTCTGTCGTTCAGGGATTCTAAATTATAGGCCCCGTCGCTGGTGGATAAAATTAAAACACACTACATTGGTGGTGTGATAAACTAGGTCGTAATCTTGACTAAAGCGTTGTAATAACGAAGAGGTCGTGGTCTAGTAGGTAGTGCGTTGGCTTATTAAACGTGAGGCTTCGATTCAAGCCCCAGGTCAGACATCAAAACGAAATATGAAAAAATATTTCTTCGGCGACTTCCTCTCAGCAGATTTATGGCAAAACTCTGAGAGTAAATAAAATTGCCATGAAAAGTTTCTCAAAAATCTGTTGTTCGGAGTCGACTTTAAACTGTAGGTCTCACCACTCATGTATAAAAATTAACGCACACAACATAAGTGGTGTGAGAAACTAGGTCGCAATCCTGCCTAAAGGGTTGTATAGATTGCGTAAAAAATTTTATTTGTTTCTTTATTTGTATCGATACTAATCGCTCTTATTCCATTCATTATTCTCTGAGTCTTTACAACGAAAAAGAGATTTTTATATCTATTAATCTTGATTCTTGTCGATATTTTAATTCGTGTCGTATTTTTGCATGAAAAACTTCAAATTTATGAGCTGCACGTTAACATGTTTATGTTTACTTATCGCATATTTTTATTTAAATCCCCTAATTTACCATAGTTTGCATAAATTCTATATTCTTTACTTCTCTTTCTCTTTTGCTGGCGTTAATATCGTTGAATACAAAAATTTTTATTTCATAAATCTAATGATGTTGTGGTATTATGCCATGAACCATGAACTTAAGACTCCTAATATGGCTGAGATAGGAAATCTTAAAATGTTAATATTCTCCATACTAAACTATATTATACGAGTACATACTATTAGAATATAAATTTACCCTTAATATTTATGAAGACATGTTGTTTTCCCCCTCATTGTGTTTAAAAGATTATTATGATGATATTTTATTTTAACCCCTTGACTTTAGAAAATTGTCTCCAATTTATTCATTTGCTTACGGACTTTAGGCGTTAAAAATTTAAACAAATGGCTCTGCTATGCTCTTGTCTCTAATCGGTTGTTTTATTTTCTCTTGTTATTCTTATTTTGCAAATGTCTTCTACTAAAATTGCTTTCTTTTTAGAATTCGAGTCATGTGACAAACATTTATTAAAAATTTTACACGCTTCATTTGTAATTTATTTTTTCGAATGTTTTTCGTTTTTTTCTTATTTTGTTTCTCGGAAGCCACAATACAAATACTTAAACAGTTGTTAGGGAAATAACGACAGTAGCGGTGGGAAAAATATGCATTAGGAAAATTATCTTAGTAATGTTGTTTTTTTCTTGCTTTTTTACTGGCGCTCAGATTAAACAAATGAATGATGATATAATTGCTTGGAAAATTGTTATACCATCTCTATATATTTAGATATTAATTCTATGGTATTGGTACTACGAAAATATGTTGAGTGTAAATAATGTCATAGTGTTACAGACTAGTACTCAATCGAATTTTGTCAGACGAATGTGTTCCAATCAAATTATGCGTGAATAAGACTAGAAATTTATGTAATTTAATATTGTTACGTTTTTTGCCTTTTAAAAACGTTTAAAATACGAGCTCGTAGATTGTAAATTCTTTATTATTCGCACAATTCTGTGTAACACTGTTTACAACGTGATGTAAACAACAACAATTGCTTTTCTTTGTTATTCCTCTGTTTATAACCTTCGCATAAACAATAACAATTGCTAGACAATTATTCAATTGCTTCCTTCATGGCTTCGTCTTCTTGAAATCTGGATAAATATAAACATCGTTGTTTACGTTTATATTGTAGTCTTGTTGGTATATTTTTGTTTACTTGTTTATCATTTTCTTTATGCTGGTGTTTGTTGTTATGTTAATCAGTAGGATAATTTGTAAACAGGTTTGTTTACTGCATTGTTTTGTTTTTGTAGCTTTTATTTATAATTTTAATGTTAAGCGATGTAATTCGTGACAATATATTGAAACGAGTACCCTAAGCCATCATTTAAGTCATATTGTTGACTAAAGGATTGTAATGATGAGTAATCTATGTAATAAAATATGTACCCTAAATTCATTAAAACAATTTCTGTTGGAGTAAAAACAAATATTTTCAAGATCAGCACTTCACACAGTAAACATTGAAACAAACTTTGCAATTCAAACCCAACCAGTTATACTGCATTGTCGGCTAAATGCAATTACGTTTAATAGTAAGGACCAGTCGCCGTAGTCTAGTAGGTAGTATGTTGGCTTATTACACGTGTGGCCACGGTTCAAACCCCCAAGTTAGACATCTCCAATAAAGGAAATATGAAACAAATATTACTTCGGTGACTTCATCTCAGTGATTTCTAGCAAAGACTCTGAGAGTAAATAGAAAATTGCCATTAATAGATTCTCAAAAGTCTGCCGTTCGGAGTCGATTTTAAACTGTAGGTCCCGCCACTTATGTTTAATTAATTAAGTGGTGTGAGAACCTAAGTCGTAATCCTGACTTAAGTGTTGTAATGACCAATTATGTACGTACATATGTATGTATGTAGTGAAGAGATCAATCATACATCTACAGACTGGCAAGGCACAGTATTATTTTACGCCTACAAGTTAATACACAATATTGAAGTTTTTACGTATTCAAATCGTCTGTAGACGTTAAATCTCCTTTTGTTTTTTTAAAGATCACTCATGAGTGTCTCATTCATTTTAGACCATCTCAGCCAAATCTATAACAAGATAACATGAAAAAGTTGCGGAAGCTAAGCAATGCACTAATTGCCATCATTGTGCTTTAGATGACAGTGATAAAAATTTTCCAAGTAGAATATTCTTTAAATAGGCTTTTCTACTTAGTATGAGTAAATCTATTCCAATATAAAGAACAATATTTTTAGAGTTTAAAAAAGCTAACATTTACAGAGGACTTCACTTTATTAATATTTTTTAAGCAAACTATTAACGAAAGCCATTAACATTGCATTTTGATAATCAGTTGATGATAATCAGGAGTTACATGAGGCTCAAAATTCAAAAGTATTCCTCCAGAAAGCCTTAGTTATTGTATTTTGTTAGATTTCCATGTGAATCATAGTTTAGCTGAGGCATCATGTTGTGGGCAGTCTGGACCATGCACCACAGGTCTATGAAAACACTTATAGTGCCTGAAGTATCCTCATTGAAGTGTCAAGAAAATAATTTCAGTTTTAGATTCAAGAAATTCATCGACTTCTGCCGTGAATTGTCACGGATAATAAAATATGCTACCATTATGTAAAGTAACAGAATAGCTACAGGAGTGCTAATAATGCACCAGCAATAAATTTTCTTTCTTTGCGATAGCCATGCAGAAGAACATGGTCTTTCAACAAATGGCTTCTGCAGGGGCTGTGGGTCTGAGTGGGAGGAAGAGACTCTCATTCACCTCATAGCTCAGTGCCACGCTCTTTCTGATCACTCACTTTCTTATATCATAGCCCAAGTTCTCTAGCATAAGCAAGATTAATTTTGGATAGGCTTCCTCTGGGTAATGTTATATTCGCCGACACTAGCATATTATCCGAGTGTCGAAAGGAACATTCAAGTGCTTTGGTTTTTTAAAAAGTACATGAAATATTTCAATCCATCTGATTTCCTTACGATTCATACTACTTACAAGCAACGGAATATGGAATACAACTCTTATATATCGTTCCGATGTATTAAAATCTATTTCAACGCTTCTCAAACGAAAGCTATTATTAATGATTTATAATGAATCCATTGATTCACTAGAGCAACGTCGCAATATGGCTTCCTATTTGATATATTTTAAGACTATTTTTCTTAACACAACTGCTGCTGCGATAATATTCGTAAAATTTTGTTTTATGTGTGGAGGAGTTACTGAGTTCTTCCTCAGGGCTATGCTGCAGCCATTTCATTTGGCCTAAAGGCGAGCGTTGCGGAAACGGAAATTGATAAATTACGTTAGACAAGGAGGATAAATTTTTTTTTTGCAATAACAGCAACAACGCACAATTTGAATTATTACCGTTTTTTTCCTCTTTACTTTCATCTTTTACCACCTACTCCATTTACAAGCCTCAGTTCATTTTTATTTTTAATGAAAAATCACGATTGCCCAAAAACACCCAACACCAACCACACAACACCTACCTTTCACTTGAAGGTAAATTGAAAATTCACTTATTTTTCAAATATTTGTTGTTGTTGTTGTTGTTTTTTGTTGTTCGTTTTTCTTTTTCACAGGAAATATAAATTTGTTACGAATTTTTACCCGGGATATTGTTCAGGGCTCATATAAATTTCATTAATGGTGTGGTTTTTTTGTTTTTTGTGTTTTGATTTGGAATTCATGCCCTAAGGAGACATTTTCCAATTGTTTTGGCAATTTTTTTGCAAATTTTTTCTTGTTTTTTGTAATTTTGAAAAATGAAAAATTGAAATGCAGAGGTTAAGTGGTTATTTGTCAGGGTTCATGGTGATACAGCAACTATAATAATAAATAAGATAATAATTCATTAAATTTGCTTTTTAATAACAAAAAAATTAATAATATTTTCACATTTTTACCTTTTTAGAACGTTTAAAATATAAGCTCGTGGATAACAAATAAAATAAAAATAAATTTGTGTTTTGATTTAATTAAAGTTCTTTATTATTATTCCCACAATTCTGTGTACCACTGTTCACAACTTTATGTAAACAACAACAATTGCTTTGTTTGTTATTCCTCTGTTTATACCCTTTGCATAAACAATAACAATTACTAGACAATTATTCGACAGATCTTTGTAACGGAGATCTTCAAACCATGATTACTCTGTTCAAACGCACCGCGTCTTCAAACAAAACTGACAGAACTTCACTCACTCACTCGCCTGCTTTGCCTTTTCTTTTATATGGCAGAGCAAACAGTCTGATGAATGTTCTTATAGCCGAATGTTCATGACATTGCCTTCTCGAAATCTCTAGAAATGTAAACATCGTTGTTTACATTTATTATTGTAGTGTTGTTTGTGTATTTTGTTTACATTTATTCTTGTAGTGTTTGTTGTTGTATTCTTGTTTACTTGTTTACCATTTTTTATGCTGGTCTTTGTTGGTATATTTTTGTTTACTTGTTTATCATTTCTTTATGCTGGTGTTTGTTAATATATTACGCAGTGCGATAATTTGTAAACAAGTTCATTGTTTTTGTAACTTTTGTTTATATAACTAAGTATTTAGATTTTTCCATTTTCGTAACAATATTGTATAGGAATTCTTAATTTTTTATTTAATTATTAAAGTTTAACGTTTTTTTTTTAATTAAAAATTTAATTAAAATTGAAAGCATTTCACTGTTTTTTTCTTATTCATTAAAATGGTTTGAAATTCTGATGAACTCTCTGGCATAAATTCATTAAATTGTATGCAAATAATTATTGCTGCTCTCATTATTATGGCCATCAGCATCATCTTTGTGTTAGTGATGCCGCCTCATGATCATTTCATGTGATTTATTTATGATTTTTTGTTTTTTATGTTGGATTTATATTTCTCTTTTAATATATTTTTATGACAATATTTACTGTTATTATTAATAATAAAATGTCAATTGTCATTTGTGTCATGTTGAGAATGATGATGATGCCATGATGCCATAATGCCATTTTGCCTGCTGACTGTTGACACTTGAGTGGCTGGCATTGCCGCCCGCAAATATTTTTATGCCAGATTCTATGATTGATTTGGGTTTTGACGCTGTCGTTTTGTTTTCAAATAAAATGATAAAACAATATGAAGTTTTCTTTTCTCTTTTTATTTTTAAATTGTCATTTGGGTATTTAATCATTGTCAATTGTGTTTTGTTTTTCATTTTAATTAAATCCATCGATATTTATATATATATGTACTAAATGTACCATATACGCTATCGTATAACAATAGTTTTTTTTTGTTCTTAATCTATGTTAATTGTATTGTATGTGATTGTATTCTCTTTTTGTTATCATTTTTATTTATAATAGTTGGGGTTAATTTCACATTAATTTGATTAAAGGCTAGTGATTTCATTTATCAAGGGGATAGACAATTAAAAAACACTTTATTTTATTATGACAGAATGATTATTATTACTATTATGTGTTGTTATTGTTAAATTGTTAATTGAGAATTATTTATAAGTGTGAGTACTACCCTATAAGGGCCGAAATGCAGTTTTTACAAGTGGACTTTTTAATTCTTTTTCATACTTTTAAAGAACGATATAACAATTCTTAGAAGTTGTAAGGATATGTATGTATTTTATGGCAAAAAGCATAAATAATATTTCTACGAATTTCATGAAAAAATGCATACTTTAAGATGCATACATAATTACAAAACTTCAGTCACAATTACTACTTAGTTTCTCACACCATTTATGTTGAGTGTATTAATCTTATACATACAGTGGTGGCCTTATAATTAGAAACGACTTAGCAACATGTATGTTTGTTAATTTGTTTTACAGTTTTCACTGTGTACCTGCGATCAAAGACTTTGTTTGGAGGACGTCTTACATACGTTTTTCCATCAGATTGGGACAAATTAAACTTAGATTCGTCACTCCAGAGAACTCTGTTCCGGAAACATCGTTTCTAATCATAAGGCCACCACTGTATATAAGTGGCCGTGTCTACAGTTTAAAGTAGACTCCGAACTACGGATTTTTTAGAAATTTTTCATGACAATTTTATTTACAGTTTTTGCTAGAAATCTGCTGAGAGGAAGCCGCCGAAATTAATATTTCTTTCATATTTCTTTTTTTTTTTTTGGTGATGACTGACCTGGGGTGGCCTCGCTTCTAATAAGACAACACACTACCTTCGAGACTAGGGCGATAAATAAATAAATATCATATGGCTTCTATTCTTGCTGGTCTTTTTCTTCGCAACCTTCTCATCCATTTCCGATAGGCATGGACTTTTATCCAAATAGCCTCCGCCAAAGTTCTGCCATTAGATCCTGATTGCCCAAAACTCTTTCATTTTCCGCCCCTTGTTGTTAAAAAAGGAGAGAGAAAAATATACCCTTTGCTTCTCCATCTACCTCAGACGCCGTTCTAAGGTATTTTCAGCCTTTGGAAATACGCCCAAGGAACAGTGACTGTCTCATAATAATCTGTACAGTTTGCCTGTTCATGTCCATCTCATCACTAGAACTTGAGTAAAAGTCTTTGGAAGTATTCTCAAAGAACATTGTTTCATAACAAAATCTTCTACGTTCCCAAGGTAGATTAGAGGCCCTCATATCCAGGCCCAGATTTATCTGATCTCTATACAAGTGGATATATTTGTGATCTTTTCTTGTGGTCTTTCCTTTGTGAATCAATTTGTCTCTTTCTAATTCTAATTCGTTCGAATTAGTTATTGTATATTGTACCCGCTTCTTTCCGCAAGTCTGCCAGATAAGATGCCACTTTTTTATTCTCGTGTCTAGAAAATGCTATGAGAGTAAATCTCGCTATCTTTTCCAGCAACATCCGGCATTCTTCAACAGTCTTCCTTACGGTGTGCACCTCCTTCATTAGTCTAAAAAATAGCAATCTAAGATTTTGATATGACAGTGAATTGACGTGCTCTAGAAGGTGTAGGCCATTGTAGTATTAGTATAAAAATACAACAACAGAAGCAACTTCAGTATATTGCGTTGGAATTAGTAAAATATATTGTAAGATTGTAGGTCCAGACATCGCCAACAAAAGGAATTATGAAAAAAGATTTCTTCGGCGAAGATTTATTGTATAAAACTCTGAGAGAATCTGTAATTCGGAGTCGATTTTAAACTGTAGGTACCGCCACTTATGGATAAAATTAACACACAACATGAGGCTGACTTCCAAAATGTATCAATACAAAGTTTGTATGCAGTTCTACTACGGTATATAAATTTTGTAAATATGCGAAGTCACCAAACAATGCATCAACTATAAATCCGTTAAAAATACATTTCGAAGACATTTTAAAATAGTATACATTGTACATAAATATTTTGTACAGCGGCTTTATAAAACACTATACTTTGTTCAAACACAAAGCAACTAACATCATCTCAAACTCATCCTGAATTTACTTCATTAAAAAAGTTCTGCAGAGATCACAACGAATGATAATCTGTAAAAGCAAGTGAAAGCATCACAAATCCTCAGCCAAACAAAATCATTTTCGCTTGGGTTAAGAAAGATGTGTGTGGACTTGCATTGTCACAATGTAACAAAAGGCCGTTTATGTTGTTGAGGTCTTCCCTCTTTAACAATTATAAGTGTTAAAAGTTTATAAAACATTTTAAATACCCTTCCAATCTTACTAGACACATAACACAATTTTTTGTAAAATCAGTCCTAGCAAATTCGAAATTCTTTGTGTATCACGATTTCTTCAAATTGTTGATAACCGTTTAGCAATGAAAGCCAAGTTCTTTAGCAATGTTTACTTTGCTTATGTACCGACCTTTCTTCGTAGTAATTGGTGAACAAAAACGAGGAGAATCTATAAAATCAAGAGAAAGAGAACAAGGAAACCATTTAGCTGCTCTTTTTCTAAATACAACATCGTCTTCGTAAATTTTACAAATTTTTTCAGCAGCTTCTGATACATTCTTACCTCTTCGACAATAGGAAAGGAAAATACCGGGTTATCCATTTCGTGGTTTCAAAAGTAAACGTAAATAAAACACATATAAAATATTTTTTTCATGATATTACTTTTCTATTGTAACCTTTGAACGTTGACATTATGTGTGAAACACTACATCATTTAAATGACCTCCACGCGAATTGTTGCAAGCATTGATTCTTTTGAGGTAATTTTCGACCGCTTTCTGACACATATTGGGCGGTATCTCAGCCATAATTTGACGAATGTTGGTTTTTAAGTGCTCAAGAGTTGAAGGTTTATCTGCATAAACACGGTCTTTCGCGTAGCCCCACAAAAAAAGTCTAATGGTGTCAAATCGATGGATTTTGTTGGCCAGTTGATATCGCCACGACGAGAAATTACGCGGCCAGGAAATGTTTCTCGAGTTGTGTTGCATGTGGCACCGTCTTGTTGAAACCACATATTCTCCAAGTCGTATTCTTCAATAGCCGGCAAAAAAAAAGTCGGTTATCATATGACCATAACGCTCCGAATTGACGGTGACAGTCGTTCCATCGTCGTTTACGAAGAAGTAAGGTCCAATCACACCTTCGGACCAAAGAGCGCACCAAACAGTGACTTTTTCTGGATGTAATGGCCTTTCTTCAATTACTTGAGGATTCTCAGAACCCCAAATACGACAATTTTGTTTATTAACATACCCACTGAGTGTTCATAGCTGAAGAAAATTTTGTTCGAAAAATTGCCGTCCACCGCCTGTTGTTCAAGCACCCATTCCACGTGTCTACGACGTTGTGAATGGTCAGCTGGCTTCAGTTGCTGCGTGAGCTGGACTTTATATGGATGTAGGTGTAGATCTAAATGCAAAATACGCCATAATGTGCCGTAAGACAGTCCTAATTCCTGAGAACGACGAGGAATCGACACATTCGCGTCTTCGGCAACACTTTCACTTACAATAGCGATATTTTAAGCGGAACGAGCGAAACGATGATGCATAGGCCTTTCAATATTTGTAACCAGTCCAGTCTCCTCAAATTTCTTCACAATTTTGCCAATTGCTTGCGTAGGTGGACGATTATTTAAACCATAATTTTTGTAGTAGGTTTTGATAATTTTTATGCGTTGTGTGATAGTTAAGCGATCCATTTTCGTCAATGTCAGACTTTCAACTGAAAAGAAAAAAATTGGTTTCACAATTTAGTTTGACAGATGTCGAATTCCAGTCCCATACTTTTGAAACCACGAAATGGATAGCCCTTTATAATGGCAATGTTTCGAATTTTCACTAATTTTTAAATGCCAAATTCTTCAATCAGCTTGCATGTAATTTGTGAGGATAAATAAAGAATCTGAAATTTGAAAATTTAAATTCAAATTGCAAAGTCTTTCTTTATGAAACTACACTCCATCCAATGTTTCGAATTTTCACTAATTTTTAAATGCCAAATTCTTCAATCAGCTTGAATGTAATTTGTTCGATAAATATGTGAGATAAAGCGGTTCAAATAAGACAACAAGTGAGGATCAATAAAAAATCTGAAATTTCAAATATTTCTCATTGCAAAGTCTTTCTTTATGAAACTACACTCCATCCAATATTAAGTTCTAATATCCGAATAAAAGATGCTATTCTACATCGATTATCTGGTTTGATAATATGGAGTTATAAAGGAATCACTTCAAAAGTTTGCGACCATGACACCTAAAAGAATTATTGCAATTCAAAAAAATAAACAAATCACTTTGCCATTGTTTAGTTGGTTTGTAATTGTTTAAATTTATTTTCAAATAATTTTTTGATTTTATTACACAAACAAAGGCTTTAATAATTGTTTTACGGCCATTATTACAATGCAATTTTAATGACTTTTCCTTTTAACTTTCAGTTTTTAATTAAATTTTATAGAATTAACATTTAAATTATAATTATAATTTCATTTGTTGCACAATCCATAAACACTTACTTACATACATACCCATTTTTCAGCATAATTTAACACACAATTACAAATAAATATACACACAGCAGCCAGTAACTTCATTATGCAGACAGTAATTATATGCATAACAAATATGAAATGACAATTACAATAACAATAACAGCAGTTGTAATAATAATAATAATATTTAATTATAAATTCACTTTGCATCACTTTGAATATGCCATTTTCTAAAATAAAAATAAAATTCCACTTCATATCCACCCATTGCCACTGCTAGTGCCAGTGCCACTTTATTGTCCAACACCTGCCTCAAAACAGCAATACGTATGACATTGAAAGGAATTTTTTTTTTAAATATTTCTCTCCCATAAAATTTAAATAGAAATTTCGCCATTGGTTCAGAGATCATTTTTTCTTTTTTTGCTTTCATTTTTCTTTTTGTTGTTTCCTGTTAAATAAAGCAAAAAACAATTCAGAATTATAAACAGACATTGTGAAACATCTTGTGAACATTTTTGCATATCATTTTATAAAAAATTCTAAAATCTACATAGGTTAGGGAGAGAAGTACTACAATGTATTCACCATAATAGAATTTCTTATTCTCTATTTCTACTCTGTTGGCTGCTGACTGCTGTCTGCCAGCTGAATTGAGTGAAAGGACAGCAAGCAAATAAAACAGAGCAACAATAATAACAATAAGAATAAGAATTACTATCGGATCATTTAATAAAAATGCAAATTTTCTTTTCATTCTCTCTCTCTGTCTTTCTCCTTCTCCTTCTCCTTCCGATTGTTTTATAATAAAGTTTAGCATCTGATATAAATTTTCCATTAAATAAATTCAACAGTCGTTTTTGTCCATCACCTACAACAGACAACAACAATGGCAACAACAACAGCAACATCAGCAACAATTTTTATACTTGACAAACGAAAGGAAAAATTTCAGAGAAATTCAAATTCAAATTCAATTTTTTGTTTTAAAGCGAGGAAAATTCTACAAATTCAAGCATTTCAACATCAAATCGGAGATATTTAAGGAATTTTCTTTAAAACACTGTTTATGTGTGTGAAGTTGGCTGCGAATGTTATGTTTTTTTTTTACAGTGAATGTTAAGTTAACATAGTTGAAAAATTTGCAAAAGTGCAGTATCTTAAATAATCACGAAAATAGATGTTAAGTGCAGAAAAACTGAAAGGAAGACGAAACTAAGCCTTTTCAACTTGCTTATTGGAGATAGTAGAGTCGTAAAAGAGTCGTAAAAGATAAGATAATTTTTACCGAATAAGCCTCCCATCGGGTAAAAATTCTAAGAAATTAAATAAGGTGTCGATTTCTGACTGGGTGGGTCGGATGGCTATGAGATCAAGGATTCCAAAACAGATTTCATTACGGTCGGATAGCCCTTGAGACCCTTGGGAATTGTTCTCCTTAAGTGAGCACAAAAAGTGGTATATATAAAAAAGCCAGTTATCGACAAAAAAAATCAAGTCATCGGAGAAAATGTAAACCATAGGCAACAATTGCAAGTCATCGGACAAAAAGATGCAAGTCATAAATATAAAATGTAAGTCATCGGCAAAAAAAATGCGACGATTTGCATTTCAAAAAGGTGCAAATCATAAACAAAAAGATGCAAGTCATCGACCAAAAAAATGCAAGTCATCGACTAAAAAATGCAAGTCATTGGCTTAAAAAAAACTAGTTATCAACTTAAAAAGTTCAAGTTATACACCAAAAAATGCTTGCCATCGACCCAAAGTAAGTAAGTAATTGGTCATTACAACCCTTCAGTCAGGATTACGACCTAGTTTCTCAGACCACTTGTTGTGTGTGTTAATTTTATTATGAGTGGTAGGACCTACAGTTTAAAGTCGACTCCGAACGATAGATTTTTGAGAAACTTTTCATGGCAATTTTATTTACTCTCAAGAGTTTTTGCCAGAAATCTGCTGAGAGGAAGTCGCCGAAGAAATACATTTTGTATTTTGTTTTGATGTCTGGCCTGGGGCTCAAACCCTGGCTTTACGTCTAATAAGTCAACACACTGCCTACTAGACTACGGCGACTACATCGACCCAAAGTATGCAAGTCAAAAATGCTAGTCATCGACTAAAAAATGTGTTTGTCAAACAACATGGGGTTTCTTCGTATTAAAATCGGCTCTATTCATACGTCCCCATTCCGAGATGGACTGTATGTCGGATGTGAAAGTGTCCTTTATTTTAAGCCTTTTCGCCTCAATCTCCAAAGCGCTCTGCCTGCCATTAGAAGAATATGAGTGGCAAATATTGTTGGCATCTTCAAAAGAGTAGATAGCATTAGAAGTTACTGAAAGAAGGAGGTGGAAATGAGAAAGTCTTCTTGTTGAAATTTATTGAGGAGAGTAAAATCAGTGTGAAAAAAGCTGCACGACAAAGCGCTCTATGAATTTAGCAAAAAAAAGTTTCCTACCATACAATTTTTGTTGTTCTTATTATCGAAAATAAGCATTTAAAACTAGTTTCTATTATTCTTTTGTGATTATGAAATTTATTTATTTCCCCATTGCACGCCTGTTACACAGGCTTATAAGCAATCGTCTTGCTGAACAATATTCATTTTTGTTGACGTACAATATTTTATTCAAATTTATGCATACTTTCGCACGAACTCAACCTCTCTCAATGCAAATATAAAACGCATAAAAGCTACTCAATTTATCTGTGACGGAGTGTATGTGCATATGTATACACGTGTAAGTGAGAATTCTTAAAATGCACGTGCAAAGGAACAACCAATATTGCCTGTAAAAATTAAAGAAAAATAATGTCAATGCGAGTGTGGATAACTGAGAGAGAGAGAAAGAGAGAATATAAATTTGAGAGTGTAAATTTAATTGTACACGGTTTTATTATGATTGTACGTGTAAAATTGAAATTTTATTGAATCAAGCCAATATGTATGGCATAGAGGAGCTGAAGTCTACAAACTTGTATGCAACACACACAGAGGCTTGCAATATGTGTGCACAGCAGTATATGTGTGTTTTGTTTTATACATATAAAACTGCATTTCTATGAATATTTTTAGTTTTCGTATTTATTTTCATATTTTTTCACTTTTTTTCTATTTTCTATTGATTATCTGTACTAAACGTAATCATACTGGGTTGCTGCGAATGTGTTTGTTTAAGAGTCTATAAATTTATGTTGTATTGAAATACGATGAAATATTGTGTTGTATACATTGGATTACATGCAGTGAAATGAAATGGGGTGGAGGGTTGGTTGGTTGTACAGCAAATATTGGTTTTAATACACATGCTGTTGTTACACACAGAAATTAATTTAAACACGTAGACAAATAAATTTCAATTTACTTGCCAACAAAAATTATTCCGCTGAAAATTAAGTTGCCATTCGAAATAAAAAGTAATGCACATACATACATTGGCATTTATTGCCATTTCAAATTTAAAATCGATTAAAGAAATCAAAGTGAAACGGAAGTTTAAAACGTCCTGTTTTTAAAGATTTCAGACAACCCAGCCTACATTATTTGAAATATTTGTAGACGTGCCTGAATTTAAGGAATTTTTAAATGTTACACATGGGAAATCTTAATTCCCGACTTTGAAGGAGGTATATAGAGAGGTATAGCGACAGGAGACATTAAATGTAATCTTAGAACCCTTCAGCCAGGATTACGACCTAGCTTCTCACACCACTTATGTTGAGTGTGGTAATTGTATACATGAATGGCGGCACCGACTGTTTAAAGTCGACTCCGAATGACATATTTTTGAGAAAATTTTCGTGGTAATTTTATTTACTGTCAGACTACAGCTAATTCAGATGTAGAATATGAGGGAGTTCTTAAATCATAGCTCACTTGGACTCACATGGTGATTCATTATGATACCAAATGATGCAATGCCCTAGAGCTAACGGAAAAGTCTTGATTAAGTGTTCTCTCCAATAAGCATCAAGACTTCTTGAATCAGGCTGAGTTTAGAGATCAATCCCATCTCAAGTTACGATAGACTATTGACATACAGTAAACTAAATGAGAGAAGTCAAGCCGGAGACAAACATATTATAATTAAATAAAGTCGACTATGCTGTGTTCTTTTTCAACCGATTAAGAACTTCTAAATCGTAGCCACTGCTCATGGTCTGTGAGAATAGTTACAGTGACAGAAACATGCCTACATTCTACTGGAAATAGTTGATTGGTAAGCTTTCTATTCAATTAAGGCCAGCTATTTTTTCTGGCAATGAAACAATATTTATACACAGACCAAGATTTTTCAGCGGCCTATAAATATCTTCTTTTCCAAAAGAGAGCAGAATAGAGATAAGAGGTGTACATACTTTAAAGTGTGGATTGGTATTCGGTAGGAGTGTACCTGCTCTAGCGAGTTCAACAGTATCACAATTATCCAGCATATCCCTGATACCAGTAGACCAAATTATATTGGCAAAAAAGAAACAGTTGCGGAAGTATGTAACCGGTTCGACCTTCAGGTCTAAATCTGATCTGATTTCCGCTTGACTATTGGTGATGTGTAAATTACGTCGGTGAAGGAGATTACTTCAGGAGACTGTGAGGCATCCTAAGACTAATCCCATCGGAAAATCATTCAGACTCTAGTGTATTCTCGAGTTTGGAGTATCAGCCTGAAATCTCCACTCAGAGCCTGGGGACCTTCAGGAATAGTGTGCCAGCGTGATATGGCATTAAGTCGTATTGCGAAAAGTGTCCCAGTGTTTCATGAGTTTACAGTTTAAAGTCGACTCCGAACGACAGATTTTTGAGAAACTTTTCATGACAATTTTATTTACTCTCAGAGTTTTTGCCAGAAATCTGCTGAGAGAAAGTCGCCGAAGAAATACTTTTTGTATTTTGTTTTGATGTCTGGCCTGCCTTTTGATGTCGAACCCTGGCTTTACGTCTAATAAGCCAACACACTACCTACTAGACTACGGCGACTTCATAAGTGGTGTGAGAAACTAGGTCGTAATCCTGACTGAAGGGTTGTAATGACCAATTATGTATGTATGTATGTGTCCTAGTGTTTCGGGAGAGTAATCTAAATAGAAGCCACATAAACACAACAAATAGCTCTCTTGTAGGGATAGGGCACAATGCAACCGCAATCTATATCGCAAAAATTTCCTCACTTTATTCAGAAGCTTTTCTTTTTTTTTGAAAATTGTCAATTGTCGGTGGAATTTTTGTCGAGTATACGGAAGGGATATACCGCTCTTTACGATAAAATGCAAATTTAAAGGCTATGACGGCAGTGGAAGTAACTTAGTCATTATTACGCTTGCATAGGCACCCTTTTATAGTTAGCGCAGATTAGATAAAAGAGGGAACCAATCTTAGCTATTAAACTGTAGATCAGTACGCCCTATAAACATAAGACATCATATGCTGCGACCATAAAACTCAGATGTGATCAGGTTGTTTACTGATTCCTGTTTCATCAGACTTTTCATGACTTTTTTGTGAACAGCAATCATTCACTTCGTCTTTCATTGTTTGTAAACAGGAAAAGATTACTGAATAGATACTCTAGGAAGAGTTTCTCAAAATAGTTTGAACACAACAAGATTTGTAGTTAATTCCCACTATTCTGTTATTTGTGTTTGATTCTGAGACTAGTGTTCCTAGAGAGCTATCCCCCAGAATATTGTAGTTTTTGCATTCCTAATTTATATTCCACTCCTGCCCTAAACTATGCTAAGTGCATTATAATTAAATTGATTTAAGGATTCATTACTGTCTGGGATGAATTATATTTGTGTTCAGTTGTTTGAGGCCCCACTCAAACTTTTACTTGTACTGGACTTACGTTCTAGTCCACCGTATCACTATTAAAATTTCTCTATTACAGAGGTTTATTATGACTAACATGAAATACCCACCGTATAAACATGCAATGAAAACCCAGAACATATTTTAAAAACAACTCTCTGGTCTACCAGCAAAAAAAGGTCAATTTATTTGACTCAATGTTCACATGTTCATTTTTGTTTTCATAATTCCGAGTTTTTTTTTCTACGATCAAAAATAAAGTATTTGACCTGTATGGCGCAAAAAGTTCATCACGGAGAAGAGAAGCCAAAAAGGAAAAAACATATGAAATCTTTTCAATATTGAGCATTAAATAATATTGAAATATTTTGTGTCATCAATGGATTATCCTTTTTTGCACTGATGTTACTCACAAAATTTATGCATTACGTTCACTTTTTTCATGTGTTTGTTTTTGCATTTGCATTGTTATTGTATTTAAAGCGTTATTGTTGTTGCAAAACTGCACTTCACATGAACACACATGCACACTCTTTTAAGCTGAAATACATACATACATACGTACATAAATGCATGCATCATAGTTTAAATGGTAGCATACATGCATGTATGCATGCATGCATGAGCGTAATAATGTCATGCGATATATTCATGTGAGGATTACCCCATACCATCATACAGTTGCACCATATCAGGGTATCAATAGCATGGTAGTGAATGCATACTGTATGCGTATAAGATTGGGTATCCTTTTATGTTTTTATTTGTAAAGTGGATACGACAAACACGTTTATAGACATTGAATGAGAGGGATTTGGTGAAAACAAAAAAAACGAAAACAAACCACAGATCATAGAGACCGCAAAGGCCTTCAGCCATCTTTAGCTGTGTCATCATAATCGTCCAAAAATATTCCAACATTTATAGAGACTTTAAAAAATACAGTGCAACCCACATACACTGCAAACGCATATGTACAGTAAAGTAAATTTGTTTAAAGTAACTTTATTGATTGCCTTTGTGCATAAAAGATTTTAGTTCTTTTTTTTTCAATTTAATCTGTTATTCAAATTAGTTTGATTGAGAACTTAAACAAACATCAAATGCTTATATGTACATACTGATCAGCAGATTTTAAAGCAATTTGTTGAAGTAAATATGCATACGAAATTAAATATTTTTGATTTAATAATTTTTAAAAAGGGGACGAAATCAAAATAAGCTCATAACATGTATTCATTATACGACTAAGGTAATTACGTTTCCAAATTAAAATGCCCATCTCTTGCGAGGCGCAGATTAAGATTATTATTAATATTATCTCTCCATTCCTTATCAGCTTAAAGAAGTTATCATCCATTGATATCAAGGATATAACGTCGTGCTTTTGGTGTGCAGCCCCTGCGCTGACCAATTTCTTCTATAAGTTCGATGGAATTTGGTCATGAAAAATATAAGCAAATGCAGCATTTCGGTTTTTAATTAGACATGGTTTAACTTTAATTGTCTCCAGTCCTGTCCTGTCCATAGTCATCGTGTCACTTACAAGAAAATAAGAATTTCAATCAAACCATCTCTATCTAGACGAGTTCCGACATTTTAAGTGGTCGAAAATCTCATACATAATTGGTCATTACAACCATTCAGCCTGATTTACGAACTAGCTTCTCACACCGCCTATGTTATGTGTGTTAATTTTATACATGAATTGTCGACTCCGAGCACTAGATTTTTGAGAAACTTTTCTTTGCCATTTTATTAACTCTCAGAATTTTTTCCAAAAATCTGCTGAGAGGAAGTCGCCGAAGAAATATTTTTTCATATTTTCGTTTTGATGTTTGACCTGGTGTTTGAACCGAGGCCTCAAGTCTAATAAGCCAACACACTACCTTAGTAGACCACGGCGTCTATGGAACTGCAACAACAACAATTCGTGTTTTTAATTATACATGGTTTAACTGTAATTGTTAATAAGTCTCCTGCCTAATCTTTCTATATTTTTGGTTGGCATCATTTTTTAGTTATCGTTTCATAAACATGAAGATATGGTTCGTACTCTAGCTGGTAGTGTGTTGACTTATTAGACGTGAGGCCACGGTTCAAACCCCAAATCATACATCTCCAACATAACGAAATACGAAAATTAATTTCCCCGAAAATTAATTAAGAGTAAATAATACTGTCATGAAAAAGTTTCTCAAAAATCTGTCGATGGGACCTTATAAATTAACACAAACGACATAAGTGGTGTGAGAAACTAGATCATAATCCTGACTGAAGGGTTGTAATGGCCAATTATGTATATATGCATCTCAATCTAGACAAGATCCAACGTTCTAAGTGATAAAAATCGTTCATCTCTTGTTCTCAAGTGCCATATAATAACAGAAAACGTATTCAGTATCCTTTTTTTTTACTCGTTATTACAAGTTCAAAACTCGTTGCAGTATATTCCCATCCTTTTGTCACATAAGGCTAGAGGTCAAGGAGCACGTTACAGCCAGTGTGAGATTTCTAACATGCATTCAGATATTTAATGCAAATTTTGTATCCACAAATCGTCAGTTTTAGATTTTTCCAAGTCCCATCTACCGTTTTCCAACGAATGAAACTTTTACGAAATCATGTGCTAATGCTGCAGCTGAAATACAAGTAATACGCTTACGCCCAGTATACTACAAGGTAATAACAATTGAATATCTATCTAGATACGCAGCTATAAATCTATTCTATCAATCAAATTGCTATCAGTAAACATATTTGTATCACAATTCACTTGATGCTCAATTTTTGTCGCGATTTTTTCTTATGAAGATTTTATTTCGGCTTCCCACTGTATGCGAGTACTTTAAGGGGCAATCTGGGACTTTGTCCTGTGATCTGTGATATTTGAATAATGTTTTCTAAGAAATGTAGGCCATTATCATGACAGAATCCTTTTAATATATTTTATAGAACAAAGATCGATGTCGCGTGAGCAACTGGAAGACACAAATCAACATTGACCAGGATTTTACTATGGCCATGACTTATATTTATGGAGTCATTGTGTTTAATATCCTTGTTGTATTCGCAACTTTAGTTTCGCAATCATAGAACATAGACAATTAAGAAATATATGCAACATTGTGGATTAAATAGTTCTAAGAGTCCACTCGCCGTAGTCTAGTTATTCGTGTGCTGGCTTATTAGATGAGAGCCCCCCCTGAAACCCCTGCACAAACCTGTCGAGGAAAATGTAATACGAAAAGTATATTTCTTCGGCGAATTTCCTCTCAGTAGTCTTTTGGCAAGAACTCTGAGAGCAAATCAAACTCTCAGGAAATGTTTCTCCAATTTATTGTTCGGATTCGCTGTTAAGCAGTAGGCTCTGCCACGCATCGATAAAATTAACTAACATGGATGGTATAAGAAGCTAGGTTGTAATCCGGACTTAAAATCATAAGCAACTGTAACTTTTTGCTCCATTCATTGCAGTTAACTTGTTAAAGTGCTTGACGTGATTTACCTTTTTCAGTTTTCTTCATACATCTTCTTCCGCTTCATAAATTCAATACTTTCGTTAGTTTGCTGTGAGCATAAATCGTAAGTGTGGTAAACAGAATAGAAATAACTTATGCTACTAAGTTTGCTTTTAAATAAAAAAGTGAAAAAAATCCTACATTCCATTATATCTGTATTACTGTATGGGATGTAGAGTTGCGGAACTTTGCTAATTGAGTCCTACTCTTTTACAAGACGTATATAAAATTGTTCGCGGTAAATGTTGTACTATGTAGGGGTCGATAAGCTTCCTGCATCAATTATTTATAAAAGGATTGGTGACTTTTCAGACTTGAACCTGAATAAAGGATGTGTGCAGGCTTATTAGACATGAGGCCTTCTTTGAAAACCCACGTCAGTGATCTTCAAAAAAAACGAAATGTGACAAATTATTTCTTCGGCGACTTTTTCTCAGCAGATTTCTGGCAAAAACTCTGAGAGTAAATGAAAATACCATGAAAATTTTCTCAAAAATCTGTAGTTTGTTCGAAGTCTTTAAATTGTAGGTCCCGCCATTCATGTGTAAATTTAACACACCCAATATAAGAGGCTTGAGAAGCTAGGTCGTAATTCTGACTGAAGGGTTGTAATGACCAATTATTTGCGTATCAGAAAAGAAGTTACCAAATGCCTCTAAAATATGCGCATTGTAATGGTAGTGCCTTTGCAATTCGTATGAGCTGATCTTTTATATTTTCGTACGGTTTTGTTAATGCTGAAACTGCAAAAACGTATTTAAATTTTGTTATTGTCGTTGCCGCTTTTGGAAATGCGGCAATGCAAGTGGCATAAAAATGTTAATGGCGGTAAAGCTGTTATTCTTATGGTTGTTTTTTGTTGTTGTCATTGCTATTGTTGTTGTTATTTTTTATTTGTGTAAAGGTATTTTTACATTTTCCCAAAAACCATAAACTATGGTGGGATTTTATTTTTTTTGTTGGCTTTTTTTTACATTCGCTTATTCTGTTGTCCTGGTTGTGCTTGCTGCCTGCCGCCATTGTATGCGGTGCAATAGTCAACCACAATTGTAATATTTATTATCATGGATAAAATCAACTTAATCAGGATTGTACAAGTAAATGAAAATTTCATTTTTTTCGCTCTTATACTCTTTCTTTTTTGTCTTTTATTCTCTTCACTCGATTTTGGTATGCATATGGTAATAAATTTGAGGGAAAAAAAGAGAGAAAAAATCGACAAACTAAAAAACAGTGTTAAAATCAAAATAAAGAAAAATTTTAAATTGTATGTGTTATAAATTATACGAAATTATTTAAAAAAATTATATTTTAACGTGAGATAAGATTTATAATTTTAATCACACAAACAAAAACCATGAAATTATGAGAAATAGCCTGCAACAAATGTGTTATGTAGTGTTGTTTCTTATTAATTTTATTTTTTGCTAATAATGTTTATGTATTGAATAATTATGATTTAATATTTACAATGAAAAATAAATTAATTTAAAACAAAAACACCTGGAGGGAAACACAAAAATTTTATAAAATAAATAAGAATAAAAATTTAATTCCAAGTAACCACAGTTCAACTCTTTAACAATTTGCAAAACATGCTATTAACATTTGAATTTAATCCCCAGCTTTATATAATTAAGGCTGAAGGAGAAACTTCTAACATACGTACTAGAGTTCCCGATTACATAACACAAAAGGAGTTACACAAAACTATTGCTGAAACAGAATGCAATGCTCTTTTGCATAGTACTCCAATTTACTATAGATACTTAGCCTCAATAAAGTATACATACATACATATATAATTGATCATTACAACCCTTCAGTCAGGATTAAGGCTTAGCTTCTCACACCACTTATACAGTAAGACCCCGCTTAACGCTGTTTCAGTATTACGCGGTAGTATTGGGATTCCCCTAAATCGCACACTGTATTCATACTTGTAGTATATGTGTGCAAATGAAACAGCCATGCACCAACCAAAAGTGGTGGACTATATAGCGACGGTGTACATATACTATGTATCTTTTTCAGCGCTCTTTTGTTAATCTGTCCTGAATAAAGATTCCAACTGTATTTTCCGAAGTCGCAATCACAGAACGAATCTTTCCTGCGTCACAGTTGATTTATTAGTCGTCTCGTTTAACGCTGTTTCGTTTAGCGCTGGAACTTATTGGAACGTATCCCCGCGTTAAGCGGGGTCTTACTGTATCTGAATAGGTATGCAAATCCCGTTTCTAAATCTGCCATAATAAGCCGTAAGGTCAAGAGTCAATTGTTGAGAAAGCTGTGGAATCAAAAAATTCGTACCATCCTCCACGCTTTCTCTAACAAAAGCGATATTTTGGGAAGTGCTTGCATTACAATGATGCACAGGCCTAATCACATCTTTAACGATTCCACTCATCCCAAATTTCTTCATAATTGTGTTAAGTCGATTCCGAACGACAGATTTTTGAAAAACTTTTCATGGCAACTTTATTTACTCTCAGAGTTTTTGCCAGAAATCTGCTGAAAGGAAGTCGCTGAAAACATATTTTTTCATATTTTGTTGGAGATGTCTGACCTCCGGCTTAAACCCTGAACTCACATCTTATATGCCAATACACTATTTACTACACTACGGCGACTTCGACAACTGAAAGTACTATTATCGTGAATTCAGAACGCTATTGTTGTATGACAACCAATTTGTTTTATTTCCGCTTTCAATTCAGATTCTTGAACTGGACAATATGTGATATTAACAACACGGTGCCACGAGTTATAGAATACAACTGATGTGTGAATTTCTGCATGAAAAAATTTCCAGAAAGATTAATTTCATGACCATAAGATTTCATTCCTTTACACTTTCACTACGTCAAAGAGGTGTCTAGGCAAATAATCTTCTAATGCTGCAGCATTTGAAAGTAAACGGTCAGAAGTTATCACCGCGAAAAAAAGTGAACAAATGTTAGCTCTAAAGAAGCGGCTGCTGTTACTTATCCAGAGGTGGTCAAAAATTGTATTTTTAAGTTCCCTTGCCAAGTCCAGTTAATAGCTGCGTCTTTGTACATCCTACTAAACATTGTTGATATTCTCACATGTCACGAAGATTTTTTTATACTGCAAATTAAAATTGCGAAAAAGCGGATTTTATTAACGTAATATTGTTCTATTAAGTGATTACTATTTGCAGAAAACTTCATTTTTATCGAAGGAAACAAAAATTCTTATTGATTTATTTAAGCCTCTGAAATAAATCGCATAAAAATATTCCTTTTTTTCTATTTGAAAACTTAAAGTAATGTATTGTAGGCTTTTGGCAATAAAAAAATATTTTTAAGTTTCCTTGCCAAGTCCAATTAATAGCTGCGTCTTTGTACATTCTACTAATCATTGTTGATATTCGCACATGTCACGAATATTGTTTTATACTGCAAATTAAAATTGCGAAAAAGCGGATTTTATTAACGTAATATCGTTCTATTAAGTGATTACTATTTGCAGAAAACTTCCTTTTTTTTTAAAGGAAACAAAAATTCTTATTGATTTATTTAAGCCTTTAAAATAAATCGCATAAAAATATTCGTTTTTTTCTATTTGAAAACTTAAATTAATGTATTGTAGGCTTTTGGCAATAAAAAAAACTCACTGGCATATGATACAATTTTTGTATCGTATAAAAAAAACATTGTAATTGGAAAAGTTTTATTTCATTTTAATTTAATTGTGTATGTGTGTGTACGAGAGAGAGAACATTTCTCTTCGAATGCATTTAAGTTTGTATGTTATTATCCTGTTGGCCATTTTAAAAATTGTTACGAATGAATATTTTGCCATATAAACGTTAACACACACACACACAAACGAAACAAATAACTAATCTTCTTAGCATCTCTTTTAAATTCCTATCGTTTTTTATTTTTTTTTTATTTTTTTTTGTTTGTCTTTTTTTTTTCTATTTTTTGATAAATAAATAGTCATTGAAACATGTAAATATTTATACAAAATATTCGGAATATTTTGTTGCATTAACAAATAAAATGTGTCAACTTAGAAATCGATTTTGATAGAAAAACAAAAACAACAACAACAGCAACAATAGTAGCACATACAAGAGTATCAGTTTTGCAACTGATTGACACAATGGCAGAGAGAGAGAAATTAAATTGGAACGAAAGTGGGCAGATTCTACACAAAAAACGAATTTTTCGAATAGTTGCGCTCGCACACTTTAGTTTGAAAATTTAAATTAAAAATGTTCGATTTTTTTTGCACATACACACACTATTTATTAGAAATATAGATAAAGAAATGGTTTTAATAGTGGATCTACAACAACAAATATAAAAATATTGAATAAAACTTTGGTAACTGCAGCTGTGATTGAAAAGATTTTGAGTTCAAAATAAAATTCAGATGATTATGTTGTTATGAGAAAACTTTGACAAATTTGCAGTAAAAAAAAGATTCTTTTTTAAATACATGTTTTTATATCGTTGAGGTATTAACAACTTCTCATAAAAGATGTTTTTGTTTGTTCATCAAAATCTCTTTTGCCTCCTAACAAAAACACATTCAAACCCTGATTGTTAAGCCTAACATACATACATACGGGATAATGACAGTTACAAGCATAACAAACATGCAAATCAATGACAGTTACATTACAAATAAGATTTCAGAATAGGTACACACAGTTACTAAATTATAACTAATCCGTTTTCGTTGAAATTCTTTATAGTTTCCTTGATGTTAAGACGGTCTTTTGCATTGGTTAAAAAATTTCTGAAATTGAACTGAATTGTGGCCCTGCACAGGCCCACAAAAGTATGCATCCGATTTACAAATTTCACAAATTTCTGAACCAAAGCAAAAGACCGTCTTAAAATCGAAGAAAGATGTCAGACAATTATAAATATTTTCAAAAAAAAAATCGGATTGGTTAAAAAATTTCTGAAATTTGTTAACTTTTGTACATAGTTAAAAAAATTTCTGAAATTTGTTATCCGTATGTATACTTCTGTGGCTATGTGTATGTAGGTAGATAGAATGGTGACAGTCACTTCAAAGAGGAGGCCCCATTGTGATACCACAATTTACCATTTTCCTTTAGTTCAAGAACCACTCGGAGCTTCCGATGAAGCAACTCAGACTGCCGATATCAATGCATGACAGTTCATTTAGATCCTCCATATAGTAAGCACCCAGGTGTCTCTTCCTCCTTCGACAAAGTGTCGGCCGTATACACAGTATGTGAAGAACAGTCTCATCCTCCTCCCCCTCCTCATCACCACAGCTTCTACAGAAATAATTTAAAAGGTGTCCAGTATCAATGCGCCTCGCATGCATTCCTATAATGCAATGTCCCGTAATAACGCCGACAACAGTGCTGAGTTTGCTTCTCTGGACTTTAACCATAGCTGTCGTGCGCCTTCTAACCAGCCTTGGCACGATTTTCTGCGCTGTTCTGTCCGCCTTCGAAACCGCACATCTATTGCTGACAAGGTTCCCAATTGCAGTGTCAATTATAAACTTGCAGGTTCCCAAAGGAATCAAAAATACCGAGAATTTATCAGAGAGTTCAATGCTAGTGCCCCGTCTAGCCCCTTATTCTGCTCTACAGTTACCCAGAATGTCTCTATGTCCTGGTACTCGTGTGATACAAACATCATATCAATCTGCTACATCGTTGACATATCTGTGACAGTCGTATACAGTCTTGGAGTTCATAACATTAGAATCCAATGCTCTAATAGCCGCCTGGCTATCGAAAAGTATTGTAATTTTCCGTTTGGATACACGTTTTTAAGTAGCAAGCAATTTGTTTGAATGAAGCTGGATTATTGCCTGCGTGAAGAAGCAAATCTTTCGAAATCGGGGAGATACCAATCCACATGAGATCCAAAAGCGTCCAATACATACCTTAGAAGAAGATATGACGTGTGCAAGACCATCGCTGTCAATGGCAAGCACTACAGAGCGACAATTATTGAATTGGATTACGACATGCGCTTTCAACTAGATGGTGCTTCGTGCCAAACAGCTCATGCTACATTTGATATTTTGCACGATTGATTTGAGGACATGATTTCCTCGATAGACCTCGTTAGTCTTTCTTTTGTGTGGTTTTCATAAGTCGCAGGTATATGCCACTAGCCATAGTGGTTCTTAAAGCCAACATAACCCATGCCACCGGTTAATTGCAGCCAGAGTCTTGCGTTCCACCTAGAGAAGCCATTGAACGATGTTATATGGCACACGTAATGTCATCTATAAGTCTTTCAAACGAATTTATTAAACATAGCGAAGGCGAAACTCACTTTGAAGTTAATAAAAAGTAGAAAATGGGGACAGACATGATAGTAGTCATACTATCAACATCTGATAGAAGTTCGTTATCTTCACAAGTATGTCGCTAGAACTAGATACACAAGACTCAAGAAGCCATGGTTGACCAAAGAGCTCTTCAAAATGTGTGATACTCCAAGGTATACGACAATCCCTTTCATTATTCTACTATCTGTATCTTCAAACCTTGTAAATCAACAGGATAACAAATCAGTAAAACTGACTACAAAAACATGAATTGAATTTTATGAGTATTTTTGTTTCTTAAAAATAAATTCTGATTCAGATGTTACAAATTCTCTACTATTTAGACATAAGATTACTAACTCACACGAATGCGCTTCTTACTCCTAAAGGGTCTACAGAGCAGTCCGGGACGCCACTTTCAAAAATGTCGAGCACTACAGCTGTTGCTTGGACCATAGTACGTACAACATAGTCAAGATAGTGGGCCATGCAAGTATAGATCATAATCTGTATGCCTAACCCAAATTTACGATCGAGTCTCACCTCAACTGATCTTAAACATTTTCCCAAACTTTAAAACCTAATTATTGCACTTCTAGTTGTAACGCAATTTCTGTCATCCACTTTCAATTGCTGTGTCACTCAAAACATTTGCTATTGTATGCTAAACTTTTTTATAATTTCAACATGTTTTATGTTTTCGATAAATTTTTATTATCGTCATTGTATTCAGATGACAAATTAATGTTTTGTATTGAATATGTTTTACAAAAGACATGATGATCGATACGGAAAATATTGTTCGAATAAAATAACTCTTTATTTAACACACACACATTATTAATGGCATGGTAGTAGTACAAGTACTCATAAATACAATGAATTTAAGAGAGAAAAATAGAAGAGAAGAAGCAAAAAAAAACATAAATATATTGATAAAAATTTTCGTTGACATTATTTATGCAAATAACAATAACAACAGCTTATTCCCGCCGTATAATATGCAGCAAAACAACACCTCGTTTGCAACCCCTGAATTATGCAACAATACATTACAATATGCACACATACATGCATATTGGCTGATGTGTTTATACACAATGGTAGCGAGAGGATGGTTGAGGAGTATTGCATGTGTTGTAAAACATTTTCCTTTTTGCTTTGTTTTTGTTGTTTGTAATTTATTTGTTGTTTGTGTTGAAAACGTGCTAAAACATAAACTGTTATCACGATATTTCCTCTTCTTATTCTCTCTCTTCCTCGTTGTACAATTTTTATTGTTGTTGTGTTACTTGTTTCTTCTTTGATATTGTTATAATTTTTTTTTATTTATGTTGCTGCTGCAAAGTATGCAACTATATTTTGAAAATTATGCAAAGCATGCAATTTACACATGCAAACAAGTGTATGGCAACACACTACACACATACATACACACTTTCTTTCATTTGCACACAATAATGTTGTTTCTCTTATTTCCTTAATCACACATACACTCACAAACCGAATATTTTGTGTTGTCTGATATAAAACCGTTTTGTATGCATTTGTGTAATTGTGTTTTACAGCACATGAGATTTAATACAAAGAAATTATGGAAAAAAGTGAGAGAGAGTGAGAAGTGAAGAGTAATAGTTTGATTATATTGCATACATTTACATGCACAATCTTTTGTAATCAAAATTGTAACCCCTTTACGTGTGTATTTGTTCGCTTGAATGTGTTCTTCCCGTATAGTTAAGGGTTCCTGATAATGTGTAATTGTTGTTGCTTTTGATGCAGTAATTTCGACCAGACTTTGTAAAATATATTTACTATGCATTGTTTCTAGAATTTTATCCAATAGATGAGGGAAAAAGAGAGAGACAAGGAGAAGAACCTTTAATAAATGCCAACGAATTCTTTTTCATTTTGTTTTTTTTTTTGGAAAAACAGATTTCATACAACTTTGTAGTAAAAAGTATAGCACACCGTAAAGTAGAGGATACAATTTAATATAAACAGTATTGAACAAAAGTAAATCATCATCCTTGGATGAATTTGATTGAATATTGTTAAAACAATGGATGTGCTTTTTGTTGAATGAATGTTTCTTTAACAAGTTGTTGTGAATTCTTTTGAAAAGGTTTTGTAAATTCTAAATTCATTTTAAAACCTCGTTTTATCATATTGAAGCTGAAAGTTTCATTCATGGCTAGAACTTTCTTTTACAAACTTGTTTTCTCAATTTAAACGATTAATTCCACGAACTAGTATCGTTACTAGCATCCGGACTTGAACCTTCATGGAATATTTTTATTTTTATTTTACAAATTATTCTAGAAATGTACTGCTCGGATATCTATCGAAGCATCAAAAATAAAACTTGAATATAAATAGAGATAGAGGTCGAATAAACATGTAATATATGTAACATCTAGTAATATGAAGGCATAAAGAGGTTAACAAGATCTAAGAGATAAAGAGTATGCAAATGGAATGCGAATAAGACTGGAAACGTAGTGTCCTGGGGCTACTTTTTTTGTTAATGTAAAGATCTTATTTACTACACTGAAGATATTAGATACCTTATTGGTCATTACAACTCTTCAGTCATGATTACGACCTAGTTTCTCACACCACTTATGTTGTGTGTTAATTATATACATGAGTGGCGGGACCTAAGGTTAAACGCGACTTCGAACGACAGATTTTTTTTTTTAGAAACTTTTCATGGCAATTTTATTTACTCTTAGAGTTTTTGTCAGCAATATACTGAGATGAAGTCACCAAAGAAATATTTTTTCATATTTTCGTTTTGATGTCTGATCTGAAGTTTGAACTGTGGCCTCGCGTCTGAGAAGCCAACTCACTACCTACTAGACTACGGAGACTTCAACACTGAGGATATTATGGATCGTTTTATGTAAACATTGAAGTAGCACGTCGCATTGATTTAACAGCTCTACTACAAACTAAGTCATCTACATATATTCTCAAACTCTGGAGAAAGATAAGAATTTTCATCAGGGTTTTAGAGTATACGAAATTGATAGACTTCAATCACCTCCAAATAGTCCATTTAGGAAACCTTTGCTCCACCACATGGGAGATAACATCAGTAGCGACGGCACAATATCATCCTCGACAAAAAATATAGGACGCAATTTACAAAACTTACATTTCTGCATCCAATAATGTTCGGAGAGAACATTGTTTCTTGGTAACATGGCCCTGCCATCTTAGGACTTCTTCGGCATACTTGGTTAGTTAGAAAAAAAATTGATTACTTGAACTAAATCTATGCAATTTCTTTGAGTAAAGAATCAAAATTAAATTAAAATTCGTAAATGATTCGTATTAAAATGGAGGATCTTATCAACGGAATATATCTAATACATGCCTATAAAATATATAAAGGACGTTACAGCCAAACCTGAATATTATTTTTATTACTATTTTGTTTATATTTTTATCCATCAGTTTTAAATTCCGTACTTATTAAAAAATTTTTTCTGCAGCATAAATTGTTGCCAGATAGGTGTTTTAATTTTGGCCAACACTGTACGTATAAATTAGTGTAAGCGATGTAGCCCAAGTTAAAAGTAAGGGTAAGAAAATAAATATTTGAGAATTTATTAAAATAAATTAAATTGTTCAATGATAGACATATTTAGGGGGTTTAAGGCATTAAGTTATTTGTTAATTATATTTGAGGGATTTGAACATTTAATTACTTTCGTTGTATAGTATTACAAAAATATAAGAATAAAGTGGTTTCTTATTACTTTTGATCCATAAAACAAGAGATCTACGTCACAAAGAGAGAGAAGAGATACCTGTGGTCCCCTGAATTTAGCCTGAAGTCGACTAATGTAATCCCATCAATAACAACCCGATCGCTATGAAATCTGAATATAAATCCGAAAAATTGATTACCAACGCCAAGTAGAATAAGTTTCCATTAAAGTGCACCATGTCACACTCGTTCAAATGATTTGGAAATGTCTGGAATACACAAACTTCTTGGAGAATAACGTCAATAGAACACCAGTAGAAGGGTCAGGCCTGGGGATATAGCTGCCAGATTTGACGATTTTGAGCTCCAAAAATATCATATTGACGATTTGACGATTTATATCCTTATATTGACGATTATTTTGAAATTAGAAATTTACATCATAAAAAAACATAAAACCATTTTAAGCTTTGTATTTACTTTGGAATTGTTGCTATTGGAAATTTATGTTAGTAAAAACAAGGAGTAAAGTATTATATTTTTAAGTTACTTTCGAATGCATGTGATGATTTTTCTGTATTTATTCCTTTGTAAATCCTAAAAAGCCAAAAAATTGCAACTGCTAAATAATCTCGTAGTTGAGAATAATTTATCACTTGTCGTTGCAGACAATCTTAAAAATTCGAGTATAGCTTACAGGATTACCATCAGAAGAACAAAGACAAGAATGGATGGCATTGTGTTTCGAACTATGAAAATATGTTATATGCAGAAGTAAAGAGAAAACAATGTTTATGAACACTAGGCTTGTATATATTTATACCATAAGTAACAGGAAAAGGCCTCTGCAGAAATTGAGTTCCACATACGGAAGTGGTGACCGACAAAGACGAGCGTTACGTAGGAATATATAATTTTCGGGAAAAGTCCCCTTTACTTCGTTCGAGCAAATCCTTTTGTCGAAGCGATAGAACAGTGAAACACAAACCACATTGCATCGATGCGTCAATGATTCAATGGAGTTGTATACACTACCGTCATTAACGAGGTACTACGGCCTCTCCTGTACACGATCGAGAAACCTTAAAATAGATGTTGAGACACTATACATGAGAATTATATTCCTGTCTCGGTCGGTTGCAAATGGTGTAAATAGTAAGATCAGATGATAAGATCTTAAGAAGTAACTGAAGGAACTGAGAAATGTGTCGGTTGAAGCCAACATTACACTGAATTTTCGTGATCTGAATGAGAGTTTCTGACTTCTAAATATTTACACCACCCATGGATTAAGATCATACATTATTATTGCTGCGCTTATATCTCAATAAACAACACTAGGATAGATTGTTTAAACCTCAAACAATTTTTCCCCGAAAATGATATAAAATTTCTCCGTTTTTGGAAAAAAAATAGTAAATGAAGATGAGGGACGCCAGCTTTTAATTTCTAAAAAAATTTTTTAAATGTTTTATTTTTTTTTTGAACTCAGTACATTAGGGTGGCCCCAAAATAAAAGTTGCGAATGTTCCCAACTAAAATGAAAGTTTGATTCATTCTAAGACTACGTTTCTCAATTTTTTCGTCCTGGGGTCAATATTTGGTGAGCTGGATCAAAGGATAAAAAGGTCCTTTTTTGAGGTTTTTTGGATTTTTTTCATATTTCTTCCAAAGGAACTATATATAAATTTGGTATCATATGAAAGGTCTTTAAGAGGCGCTTTCAATAGATTATAAGAAATTTTAAAAAAATTTTGAAAATTCAAAAATTTTGAAAATTTCGGACAAAATTTTTGTTTTTTTTTTAAATTTTTTCATAGAATTTACTTAACTAAATTGTTGAAATTTCTTGATTATAAAGACCATGTAATTTAACCAAAATGGTTTTTTCCGTTTTTCAAAATTCAATCTAGTTCAATTTTTATTAAAATTTTTTTAAACCTAATTTCTTCTCTCTCTCAATTCATATATGTAATGGGCATCAAAATAACGCAAATTTTATTTTCTTTCCATTGATGTATAATTTCTTATACTTTTATTTTGTTATACAACGAATATTTCATTTTAAACCAAAACATTTGCGATACATCCCGCTATAATGTAATTTTCTTGTTATTCCGTAATAATAATAATAATAATTTTTTTAATGTTGTTGTTTTTTGTTGTTTATTTTTAAAGTAATGAAGAAATTGTATTAAACCAATAATAACTAGTAAAATTTAAAGCCAAAAAATCTCTTTTTTATTTTTTACAAAAAAATCTTATATATAGAAGCTCATGTTTTTTTTTTTTTTTCAAAATGTACCGTTAATTTTGAAAGTGATATTAGTCCATATCTACTCTAAAAACATGTGGACTCATAAATGAAATAATTACAGTTACTTTTTTTGTTCTCATTTGTTTTTGTGCAATAATATTTTGAGAAAATCCAGCTTAATTTAAATTGTAAATTGATATTTTTGATCAATCGTCTTAAGTGTGGTTAAGTATAAACAACATAATATATAATATAAAAAAAATTATCTAACATGTTTTATCCATTGGAATTAAATAAACTTCAACTGCCAACTAAAAGCTGCGTTATTAATTATTTATTATTTTTCAAAAAAGGACCTTTTTATCCTTTGATCCAGCTCACCAAATATTGACCCCAGGACGAAAAAATTGAGAAACGTAGTCTTAGAATGAATCAAACTTTCATTTTCGTTGGGAACATCTATACCTTATTTTTTCTCCATACAAACGGGGCCACCCTAATGTACATACATTGAATTTATATGTTTTACTACAATAAAAATAATTTTGGTTTTTAACAGCTTTTAATTTGTTTACTTATTTTTTCTGACAATTTTTTTACGATTTTAATAAACGTCTTTGAGGATTTTGACGATTTTTTCTCAAATATTTGACGATTTGGTGCCTCATTTATCTGGCAGCTATGCCTGGGGACACTGTAATGCCTTCGTTGTTAGACCAGCACCAGCTTTTCTTGGGACCGGATTGGCAACCTTACAACGGGTTGAGAAAATACTAGTACGGTACGGATTAGCTAATGGACAAGCAGGCATTGTAAATAACTGCTTCTAGACTAATGCAGAAATGTATTCGACCGTGAAAACCGAAAGCATGACAACATGTGTTTGCGAGAGTATCGATTGATTTCATTCAGCTAAAATTTCATCACTTTTAATCGAACGACATAGTAGATAAGTTATCTTTCTTAATGAGATAGTATCGAACGAGTATTATTTCTTACTTATTGTAATTAACAACCCAATGCTCTGACTTCTGCGTGGAAAAGTAAAAGAAGTTGTCGTTTCTTAATACAGCAACTCCTTGAGTTTGTTCCTGTTTGCATGGCAAATCACTAAGTTTGCACATTAATTTCATTTCAAATTTTCAGACAAGATAGTGGACAAGATTTGTTTCTCAATTAACAAGAAATACTCTTCTTAAGGATGAAAGTTTTCATGCCCTTTCAAATTATTTTTTCAACCATTTTTGTCAGGGCAAATGCGACTTGGTCGAGCGTTTCCTTAAGCGCCAAAATGTTTAAAACATGAAATCGCCGTAGTCTAGTAGGTACTGCATTGGCTTATTAAATGCGACCTCTTCGTCCAACCCCCGGCTCAGACATATAAAATATGAAAAAATATTTCTTTGGCAACTTTCTCTCAGCAGTTTTATAGCAAAAACTCTAAGAGTAAATGAAATTGCAATGAAAAGTTTTTCAAAAATATCTTTCGTTCAGAATCGACTTTAACTGTAGGTCCCGCCACTAGATAAAAATTAACACACACTAGACATAAATGTTGTGAGAAGCTATGTCGTAAAACTGACTGCAGGGATGTAATGATGAATTAAGTAAGTAAGTAAGGGACAGATGCAATGATCTGACAGATATGAAAACGGCGATCGTATTAGGAGCTGCCCTTCAACATGTAATATACGATTTGGCTCATTCACTAAAATGGTCCACTGCTATATGGCGCAGTTGCATGTATACAAACGTAAACAAATGTAACTGTTCTTCTGTTCTTGGAGTATATGGGAAATCATCAATATGAATGAATCATGAGCTACGTCAGCTTTTTGGCGACATAGCTGTACCTAAACACAAAAAGTAGCGCGATGACATGGCCACCTATGGCAAATGACACATAAGTATTTAATGCTGAAAACATTTGCTAGACTACCACTCCGGGCAAAGTATACAAACAATGCCTATAAAAAAACAACATCACTTGTAGATAACAAATCAAATCTAATTTAAATATAAATTATACGAAATAATAAAATAAAAACAACAAATGACGACACTTAAGCCAAAGACTATAAATATATAAATATATTTATAAATATATATATATATAATATATATATATATTTATAGTCTTTGCTTAAGCTGATTAGCCTGAAATAGGATTCTTGTCCATTGGTTTTTTGACAAACAAACAACTTTCTCCTTCTCTCTCTCCCTCTCTCAGGTTCTGAGTATATGAGTATATTGTTTGAAGAGGAGTCAAAGCTAAACAAAACCATGAACAATATTTGGAAAAGATTCTCGGCACCATTGAATATATTTACAAAATAAATACATGTATTGAGTCATTAAGACCGAAACGGAAGGCCAAAGAAATCAATATAAAGTGACATGGATTTTCAATTCAAATTAATTTTATTAACTTTGCTGAACACACACAGGATATTTTGTTTCAATTAAAAGCTGAAATTTGTATATCAAAAGCACTTTTGCATACAATACATGACATTGAAATTCAACACTGAGGAGAATGTTTTTAAGCATTAGCTTTGCGAGTGTATGTGTGTGTGAACGTAAGTGTATTCAATTAGCTTAAGAATAATAAAAAAAATATTAAATTTCTTCAGACAATTTTCAATAACTTATTAAAACTTCCAAGAAAAACACGGCAGCCAGCCATCAATTAATGGCTTTTTAATCTCAAGGCAAAATGAGAGTAGATTTTTACAGCCAGAAAACAAAATGTCATGTACTTTGCAATTGAAATTTATATCGAGAATGATTTGTCGTTTCGCTTTAACAAAATAATTGTAATTAAAAAAAAAAAGACAACAACAAATATACTCCTCTGATTATATTTTATAACATTATTCCTGAACAGTATTTGTATACATATGTATGTAAGTGTATGTGTTTCTCTCCGATGTGATCTCTTCTTTAAGTGTTATAAATTACAGAAAAACATGTTCAGGGAATTCAAAACAATATTCTCTTGGGCTATTTAGACTGTCTTCTTTAGAACTGTTTATATACATGTACACACATACACTTATACTTGTAAATACATTTGTATTTGTGTACATAAGCGAGAAAACAACAGAAAAGTGTTCCTAAGCAATTTGTTGTTTATTTGTTTATAAATTATTGATATTTTGAATTCAAGGAAAAATTTATTTTGAATATCACAACTTAACTTATATTTATGAGTTCACAAAACAATTCTATTGTCTTTCGTCCTTACCATAAGCGAGTATTTAATCATAAACGCCATGTTGTTTGCCATTGTGGGACCACCAACACCACCACGATATTATCGTATTTAATTTATGTTGTCTAATAAATGTTTTGTCTTCAAAATTTATGGACTCATAATAGACAACAACATTTAAACATTTAAAGTGTTAAACAGAACTGTCGGTAAATTATTGTTAGTTTAATATTAAATTATGATTTTAGAAGAAATTAAATTGTTTTAGTATTTTTAAATACACATAGTTACCAAAGTATACATTTCAGAAATTTTTTAACCAATCCGTTTTCGTTGAAAATCTTTATAATTTCCTCGATTTTAAGACGGTCTTTTGCATTGGTTAAAAAATTTCTGAAATTGAACTGAATTGTGGCCCTGCACAGGCCCACAAAGGTATGCATCCTATTTACAAATTTCACAAATTTCTCAACCAAAGCAGAAGACCGTCTTAAAATCGAGGAAAGTTGTCAGACAATTATAAAGATTTTCAACGAAAACGGATTGGTTAAAAAATTTCTGAAATTTGTTAACCGTATGTATACTTTTGTGGCTGAGTGTACATATGCAGAAGCATAGTTATTTATTGATTTATTACAATACAATTACAAATTATATTATAATTGTTACTAACTGAGTAACGTAGAACTTATGCTCCCTGCAGTGTAACTGATCAGAACCTATGGTGGCATTCGAACCCACCACCCTCACGCTAATATTCTAGCACACTACCCACTAAGACTACCAGGGTACTCAAGCACAAGCATATTAAATTTTTAATTTTTTTTTTTTAAATTTAATTTTTGCTTTGTTGTTCTTTAAAATTTTTACTCCGCATAAAACAAAACGGATTAGCCACTCAAAAGCTATAATGCTACTGCCACAGTTACTTTTTATAATCGAGGGAACTGTCAACAACTCATACAGACACAGAATTTTGTGGTAAAAAATTTTTCAAAAGAACTTAAACTCGTACCACAATACTACATCCAATCAATTAAGGAAGCCAAATATAAGAATCCGAGCCTTAATGGAATTCAATTTAATCAAGAAATTTTTTTACAGATTTTGATGGCATTATTAGCCCGCTCCATGCCGTAAAAGACTGCTCAGTAACACGAAATAGAATTCGGAGCATTCATTAATGTTAAGAATCATCCACACATACATACATACATACATACATACATACATATGTACTTACATTGTGATTCATTACAATCCTTCAGTCAGAATTACGACCTCCCTTCTCACAGCACTTATATTGTGCGTGTGTTAATTTTATACATGAGTGGTGGAACGCACAGTTTAAAGTCGATTCTAATCGACAAATTTTTTGTGAACCTTCTCTTCTCTCTCTGCTGAGAGGAAGTCGTTTTTATATTTCGTTTTGTTGGAAATGTCTGACCTGGGGATATCGCCATTCCTTGTCAGCTTAACGGAGTTATCAACCATTCATGCCAAGGATATAGCTTCGTTTATTAAATTTTCCAGCGTAGAATAGTTGTGGTTTTAATATGCAGTCCTTGCGCTGACCAACTTCTTTCCTAGTTTGGCGGAATTCGTTCAGTACTGGGACTGCCCTGTGACTGCCTTTGGGGTCTCAACGGGTCGCTATGTGTGCTCAAGTGAGCTTAGGCTAGACCGCACTAATAAACACTTATGCCTTTCACAAATAAACTACATGTGCTAAATGGCTTAAACCGTGAACATATTTTCAAGACGAGTGTACCAACATACAAAAAATAAACAATTAAATGATGAATGTACGTATCCCGCGAGTTTTGAAAATTCTTCTTATTTTTTGAACATACCTCGTATATTATAATATTACTATTAAACACAGTAGTTTATTAGACGTAAATAGGCATTCGTAAATCCATGTAACTTCTCTGCTTCTGTGATATGTTGTAATCCAAGGATTGTGGTTTTGGTTTTCTGTTTGTGCTACTGGAAGCTTATGCAATTGATCAGTAATTCAAGCAAATCAATGGAACAACATTTAGAAAGATTTATACGCTGTGACAGCTTAACCCCTATCCTGTACTTCAAAAATAAAACGCATATGACATTAGTGGGTCAAATTTGCCCAATACAAAAAATTATAATATTTGTTCAGTTTTTTTTATTTTTTTACATTCATTACAAACAATATTGGTCTCAGAATGCTTTTTGCAAATAAATTTTTGACATTCAGAGCATTTATTTTCATATTTGGTGCTGTTAGAACGATTTGGACAAAAGTTGCAACGTCCCCTTTTTAAATTTTTGAAGAAGGAACTTCAGCAGAATCCTTTTGAAGACTTTTACGACTGCAGGCCCACTTTGTGGCATGTGCGGTCAACGAGATATTTCTCCGCTTATAAGCTCCACGCCTAAGTCTTCCAAGAATATGCGTCGCTTATATTTCTTATTTTCGTTCCAGTGTGGATTAATTTTTAGAAAAACTACATAGGCATTATAGGCGGATATATCCAACATATTGTAAAACAGTGCTTGAGGCAATCGATTAGTTCTCCTTTTACATGTCTAAGTTCTTATAACTTGATCTAATGTATCGACCACTGATTTCGTTTCATTATAGAAATGAATTATTTCTGACTTCTTGGAGCTTGCTCTTATTTTTTCGACGTTATGTAAGCAATTTTTTTTTAGATACATATCCCATTTTTGTTTTGTTCCCATTGTCGAAGAGGAAGTGAGCACAACTTTCAGGTTTGCGTTTTAGTTGTAAAATTTTTTCTGGCAAAAAAGACCTTTGCGATCGTCCCATAGAAATTCTAAAACTTCACCATGAGATCTAAATACACCCGCCAACAAAAGTAGCCCGAAATATGCTTCAGTTGTTATGTCGTCTGCAGCAAATCCAAATCTCTCCAAATACAGATTGACCTAAATGAACCGATTGCATAGCTTTTATTCTTATAAATACATTACCACTTATAGTCGCCTTGTAAATTAGTCATATCAACAACTAATTTCATATTACCACTGGGCATAAATAACAGAAGAAAAGATTTTATATCATCAGCTTTTAAATTGAACAACGCGTTGGGCCAAGAGTTAAATTTATTATGTCCTGTTTAGATGCATTAAAACTTCATCCGTATTTTGATCGAGAATTTCGGAAATGTCCATGCTAGCGCCTGACGAGGAGTTACGGTCATAGTAAGATGCAGTTTCAGAAACGAATCACTTGATGTGTCTTGGGGCTTTCATCGCCTGAGTCTGATAGCATAAGAAAAGTTCTTATCTCTTCTGGTTTCATTGTCCCAAAATATGTGAAGATTTTGTCACTTGTATTCAATTCAAAAACACAAACGAATGAAATATTTACACTACTTATTCTCTTTTTTGGTTTTGTTGCAGTTTGTAATGCCGTTATAAAAACCAAAAACAACAAAAAACACTTGTGCGTTATTATCGCATATTTTTTGTTGCTAGGTATGAAGTTGTCAAGGCCCACGAAATTGTTACGTCATATGCGTAAATTGATTTTTTTACATTGGGTAGTTTTGACCCAAAAGTACCAATTGCGTAAGTTTTTTTACATACGCTTTGTGAAACGATCTACAAAAATCATATTTTAAATTTTAATAGTATTCACTAAAAAATAATTGTACAAAAGTTTAAAAAAAATCCCCTGAGTATTTAAAGAATAAATGAGCAATAAAAACTGTTTGGACAATTTTGACCCATTAATACAGGATAAGGGTTAAAGTTGAAACATGAATAACGTGTCCAATATACCATAAATATTTCCTACCTCAAGCACGTTTTATACTTTTTATGGAATTTCAAGTTGCATACGTTTGCTTCTTTGTTACATCACATCATCAGGCCACAAGTGATGCTTTAACAAGTAGAAATTAATTCGTGTTCATTAAAGCTTCTTTTCTAGTTACGATTTAAAATGTGGAACTGCATAGATTCGACATTTTGACAGAGGCCTAGTTTCCCTTAATGCATGGAAAAAGTGGTCTAGCTCAACGTACAATGAAAATTATTGTAAAATCAGTAGAAAATATTAAAATTTTCATGGTGAACTGCTCATCCTTTGAATTTAAAATTGAGTTTTAATTTGAATCTTTCTTTCCAAAATAATTTCTAGCCATGATGTTTTGTAACAAAAGACTTTTAAATAAAACGAAATTTATCACATGAGTTTTTGTATTTATTACCTCTGCTTTAGCTAGCTTAGCTGTAAGCACTTAACTAAAGTTTGTAATTTAAAAATAAGTTATTGTAGAATATTTGAAAATCTTTATTTAAATTGCAATCAACCAACATACATACAATAACTCTGTGTGTGGCATGTTGCCGTAAATATGATACAATTTGAAAGCAAACGTTACATACGAATGCCAGTCTCAGTATTTACTTGTTTGGATGGATACTGATACTCATTTGTATTTAAATCAAGATGCTACGACTTTTCATCACACACACTACTAAACCCCTGTTGTGCTACATATCTTTAACTCTGACATACATATCATACGTTAGAGTTTCTCTATCCTTTTCATTATCCAAAAATTATTATTTTATTCGGCCACAAAAATTTTCAAAATAAATGGACTTTTTTTGCAATGGACTCTGGTTATTTATCTTGCATTCTGCTGTAGTGTGTGTGTGTGTACGTATATTAAATGTGTTGTACATATTTAAGTAACTGCATGTGAGTGTATGTGTATGAGTGTTGGGTTTATTTTTGGAAAGTTTATTGTTATAAATAAACAGCCATTTAAAATGCATTTAACAAGTTATCCCCGAATATCAGATTGTTTCTGGAAATATTTTATTCTTTCGCTTGCTCTCTCTGCCCTCTCTCTCTCTCTCTTTCTTGTTGCTTCTCTAGTTCGTTAATTTAATAATAAATAATCTTAAAATTTTATAATAATTGCAATTGCTTTTGTTTAAAAATCTCAAAAACATTTTAACAGTACAAATACTAGCATACATCCTTGCATATATTAACTCTGCATTTCTGGGGAATGATTCCCAATTCATTGACGTAAGAGATATTATACTTGAATATGAAAATAGAAAGACGGAGAAAGTGCACTCCGTTGAAATACAAGACCTTTAAGCGATAGCGTGACAAATGGTGCCGTTCCCCAGTTGCTGTACCGTATGCACTACATTTGGAACTTCAAAAACTTCAGAGCTCTAAATTCGATCATTTTACAACCCACAATAGGGAAACCTGTTTTGGAATCCTTGATAACTATCTAGTCTACTAAGTTCATTTCCCCACAAGTCCAGTTTTTATCCGATTTAGCCACATTTATACAAAGTACATTTCTTTTGCGCATTTGAAGAAAACAATTAGCATCGGTACCTATATCTCTGGTCCCAAGTAATGTCGAACCGTAGGTTAGGTTAGGTTAGACGATGTGTACTTGTCAATTAAGACAAGTACAGTACCCGGAGGTCGAATTGACCCATTGTACAACGTCCTAGTTTCTCAAACCACTTATGTTTTGTGTGTTAATTTTGTCGAATCGTAAGGACATTTGTTTTGGAATCCTTAGTATTATGGTTGTCCAGTCCACGATGTCTATTTCCCTCACAAGTCCATTTTTTTATCATATATTTAGTTGATTTCTTTTATGACCATTTTTAGTATCTTCTGATAAATATTTAACATAGCTCTGTTAAATTTAACATTGCCTCTGTTAAAATTTTGTGGTTTTTGTCTTTGCTAGTTAAATCCGGATATATCTTCACGAGACTTGACCACCACAACCTTCCTCTTATCGCATACATTAAATATTCCTCTGCTATTCTTTTATTCTGTAAGCAACGTTTTCCTTATATAGGCTGTGTGGTTTGTTAACTAATAAGCGGTCTTCCTTTTCGTTTTATACCTGTACATGGACATTGATGCATCGAAGGCACGCATTTCTTGTGCCGAAAGTATGTTCAGGCATATTTTCTCTCTTTGTGCATTGAATGTAAACATCGTCCCATATTAAACCAATGCTGACGTCTTTCATTTCCTCTGCAGCGTGCAAGCATGCTGCGTATTGAGTTGACTATCAGATAATCTGATATAAAACTGTTCTGCACTCCATTTTTCGTGTTTCGATCCGAGCACCCCTGATAAATCTAGTTCTTGCATGCCAAACATATTTAAGGAGATCCATTGCAGCGCGATACTGTCTGGCTTCTGGTTTGAAACTTCCCTGTATTATCTCCTAAGCATTGGGGTCACTAGTTAGAAGTGTAGCTCGTTTTCCTTTTAGTCTCATTTCTAACGCTATTAACGTGTACGAAACTTTTTCTAGACTGGCAAGACGGTGATGCACAGCTACCTACGCAATATACAGCCAAGGAAGAAATTATATGGTACATGTGTTTTTTCTAAAAACCTCTTTGGTTTTAAAGCTAATTTATAAGTTTATGTATTTTTTATATTTAGTAAAGAGAAACAAAAAATTAAAGTAAAAAATTTTCAGAGTTTGTTTATTTTTACTAAATATTTCTTATAGCTAATTCAAATTCTTAAAGGAAATATTTATATGATACAAAATAAGAAAAAATTCAAAACTTAAAGCTAATTAAATATATTCAAATAAGATATTAATTTTAATAATACGTGTGTCCTCCTCGATTTTTAATTACATCATTTAACCGAATTGGCATAGAGTTTATTAATTTTTGTAACTCATCTTGGGGAATTTCGTCCCATTTTTTTATTAAAGCTTCTTTCAGCTCTTTTAAGGAGTTATAAGTCAGTCCACTCTTGTATATTTCGGCACTTAAAATTCCCCAGAGGTTTTCAACAAGATTTAGATCGCGACTAAGTGGTGGCCAGTCCAAAACAGTTATATCCTTTTCTTCAAAAAATGCTCTGGTCCTTTTGGATACATGTATAGGGACGTTATCTTGCTGAAAAGTAAAATTATTTCCATAATTTTCTTCAGCAAATTCAACGAAAACATTGTCCACAAAAAATGATACCCAAAAATGAAAAAATTGTACAAAAAATGATACTCAAACCACGATTGACCCCTAGACATAAGGCAGTCAGATTGGCTTTCGCTGAAAAATACAAATTTTGGGAAGAGGAGTGGCGCAGTATTATATCAGTGATGAAAAAAATAAAACCTTGATGGACCTGATGGATTCAAATATTATTGGAGGGAAAAAGGATGTGATACGCGAACCAGAATGGCACGTAATTTTCAGGAAGGATCTTTAATGACTTGGGTAGCTTTCTTTTATAAAGCACGTTCTCCATTCTGTTTTATTTCTCATAAAATGAACGCAGAGAACTATGTGGAATTACTGGACAATGTTTTCGTTGAATTTGCTGAAGAAAATTATGGAAATAATTTTACTTTTCAGCAAGACAACGCGCCTATACATGTATCCAAAAGGACCAGAGCGAAATTCCCCAAGATGAGTTACAAAAATTAATAAACTCTATGCCAATTCGGTTAAATGATGTAATTAAAAATCGAGGAGGACACACGTATTATTAAAATTAATATCTTATTTGAATATATTTAATTAGCTTTAAGTTTTGAATTTTTTCTTATTTTGTACCATATAAATATTTCCTTTAAGAATTTGAATTAGCTATAAGAAATATTTAGTAAAAATAAACAAACTCTGAAAATTTTTTACTTTAATTTTTTGTTTCTCTTTACTAAATATAAAAAATACATAAACTTATAAATTAGCTTTAAAACCAAAGAGGTTTTTAGAAAAAACACATGTACCATATAATTTCTTCCTTGGCTGTACATTCTCAATATTTATTTGCACAAGTGCTTCCTCGATTGTTGTCATTTTGAGTTGGGAAGTTTTATCATTCCTACCTTAAATTGCCGCTTGTTTCTATCGTCGTATAAAACCTAGAGTTCAGGATTTACGTGCATAGCTTTGAACTATTTTCTGAGTACTATTGGGACCTCTTTGTTTAAGCGTCTCCGCCATCTTATCTAATCTGGCCATACATTATATTGTCAATGTGGATAATAATAATGCAAGGTAATGTTCTCGTAAGAAGTTGGTGCCAACTTTTGTATTCTTTCCATGGGTTCCTTTCTATGTATAACTCGGAGTGCTAAAAGTAACTTCTGTCCCCTGATATACAACATGAAGCCAGTGCGGTAACTAGAGAAATACGCATTAGAATGTGTGATATTGTACATACTTATACGATGAGGGTATGTGTATATGTTTATAGATGGATTTTCCATTAGAACAACAAATAATACATATGAATATATATTCAGTGTTGCCGTATACAAATTTGAAACGAATTTTAGAAAACCATCAGTAACATGGAAGATATGTAAGGAATATCTGTATGTGTGGTGTATGATATGTATTGTATTAAAGAGCTGTAATAATATACTTTCATATGCAGAACTAAATTTCTTCGCATGTGTTCACATCTTTACCGCCTTCTGCTAGCTTGAGGATTCGATTTAATCAACGTCATGAAAATACCGATCTACGATTTTCGCTGAACTTGGCCATTCCACGTTACAAAATCTTTTAAAACTACTGTAGTCTACAGCAATCAGATTCTGCATTTTGTGTGGTCTCCTTTCTTCGAGAGTTAACTTACGAATCTCTTCTCAATCAAAATAAGAAGTCTTAATCATCTTGTGACGGATTATTTCAAATAGTTTATTTATTTATTTATTTGTTCAAAACAATACAACAAGAATAAATCTTATATTACAGTATTGCTTAGCAATTGTTACTAACATTTATTCGGAATCATTTATTTTAACTAAATTAACATAATTTAACAAAAAATCAATTTAAAAAAGAAAAGAAACTTAAAATTTAAGAAAAAAAGGGAAATTTAAGTAAAGAAAGGATGAAAAAACATTATTATCACAAAAGTATTAAAGAAAAGAATATCACAATTATAATAAAACTAAGGAAACAAATTTACAAAAATTAGAGAACATTAACTAAGTAAAGTGCTCGAAAATGGCAGTTTTGAAATGGTTTGCATTGCTGATCATTTGTATTTGAGGGGGAAGTTGGTTCCAGAGACGAATGGAGTGAATAAAAAATGTTGTTGAGAGATGGCCCTGTTATATTTCATAGAGTTTATTCTGTTCCCTCTATTCGACCTAGGAAATATTAATCTCTCATACAAATAAGGTGGCTGTCGACTATATATAATTTTGTGTAGAAATAGCAGAGTCCAGCAATTCAATAAATTGTCAAATGTGACATTATAAATTAATCGGGCGAAATGCGATATGCTACTATTACTCCTGATGCCAGAAATGTATCGTGCTATAGCGTTGTAAGCTACGTTAAGTCTTCGTCTACTAACTGCATCGCAGCTAGCAAACAGCTCACATCCGTACATAAGAGTCGGTAGTAAATATGTCTTCGCTAATAGCATTCGAATATTAGTTGGTGTAAAATATTGTGACATCCAGAGATTTCGAAGCATCGCAAAAGTTTTTCCACAGTTCATTTTTACGTGATCCGAATTATCGCTTCTTTAAACATTTCCTGATTGTTGTCGTCTATACCCGGTGCTTGGTTTATGTGGTTTCAATGAAGATAAATATTTGCCTCGTTTATCCACCTAAGAGGTGTTACCGTCTACTCTTAAGATTTATTTTAAATTTTTAATGCAATTTAGCAACTCTAGCATATTAAATATAAACACACATATCTGGCTGATATGTATGCATATATGTATTGTATGTTTGTTTGTATGTGTACATAAGCCAAATGTTAAATAACAACAATAATAACAACGATAACCAAGAAAATAAACCATATTCTGATCATAAAACATAGAAAACATGCCTCCATGTGAACACAAGACACACATACAGATGTATAATTATTTACACATACATACATTGATAGAGAAAGAAAGAGAGAGATAGATATATTTACATATACATACATATACATGCATGGATAATGCACTGTACATGTATGCAAATATTTACAACTACATTCTGAATATTGTCGATTTCAATAAAATAACATTGAGTTCAAGGATGTTTTCCAATTTTGTTATGCGATAAACAGGTTTCACTACAATCGGTATTTTGAAAGTAGAATAAAAAAAACAGTGCTATCTTTAAGCGTTCGTCCTGTAACAGTTTCAATTATCGATCTGTAGAACAGAAACTATTAAACCCTCTTAGAAGGCTTGCCTGTTGGTCCCTGAAAGACAAACAAACGTATGTTCGCACTAAATTAGCTGACTGAGGCCTGTTGTCGATATCTCAAGCAGAGCTCAGTATTGAGTATTCAAATAGATGAGTAAAATCGAATCATACTCATAATTTCTGATACTTACACGCATTCATACTTATTTTAATATCATCGAACCTCTACTCATATTCGTATTTTGAAGCACTCATCATATTCATACTTAACAACACGTATGGTGTTGCTGATTTCGACTCTCCATAACTCAACATACATATATACGAATAGCAAAATACTAAATTTTGATGAATGATCCGAGTCACTCAATAGTACTATAAGTATTTTTCTAAAGTTATGAATCTAAATAAGTAGGCTTATGAATCAAACATGTTTCGAATGGTATGAGTTTGATGTCAACGTTGTACGCTTACTCATTGCAACCTGTAGTTATAAAACAACGTTGTACTGAGTACGAATAAATTCGAATAGTAAATTTCAATATTATTGACTCACTTATATTAAAAATTTCATGAGTGCTTATGAGTAGCGAAAAGACGATTTATTGCTGATCTCTGATCTCAAGGTAGTCCATCGAAAAAAATGTTTGTTGTTCAGTGACATAAAACATAGCGAAGTTGATAAAATGTCATTGAAAGCATTCATTGTGGCCCATGTTCAATTAGGAATTAATTAAAAATATGCTAGGTTAGATCACGTATGCTTCTTTAACGCTAAGGTCTTCCAATTAAGAAGTTAGCCCCATTGTGATACCACAAGCCAAGGGTTAGCGTGTTTTGCACCAGAAAAATCAACCCATGAAAACTGTTTTGCTGAGTAAAAACGAAAGCAAAATGTGAACACCGAGACGATGCACACAATGGACACTTGTAAGTGTCTGTTACCGATGAAAACATCAAAACCACAAATTAACTCCGGATTACCACAAAGTGAAGTTGAACGCAATAGCTAAGGCTTTAAAGATTTCAAAGTATCATATTGGACACAGCATGCATAATATGGACATACTAAAGCTCTATAAAAATAGGTGCTAAGAACAATAACGAAATATTGATTCTGAGCAGTGTTAGAAGCTGTTTCATCATGAAAATCGAATTTAGATTCGATATGTGAGAATAAATGAAGCATGGACTCCATTATTTCAAACCAGCATGTGGTAAATCAACTTCAAAGCGTGCAAATATGCAGCAGTTGGTTGCCACATTGGAATGCCCGCCATATTATATTCATTGAATATCTCCAAAAAGGCGGAAAACCATAAACTGGCGACTATTACTTGTCATTTGAATGAAAAAAAGCAAGCCTACGAATAAATTTCATATTGCTGAGTTTTTTTTTCTTTCGTACTTAAGTTAGTTAATCTAAGTTTAAAATCTTGAATTTTAAGCGAGTTTAAAACAACCTTAAGAACAAAACTCATGTTTAACTATTTCCTTAATAACCTTACTACGCTTGCAATGCAACTAAATCTAACAGGATCTTGTGGCACAACATTTGCAAAAATATTTGTCTGTTACGCTAACAATGCCAGCCAGGATCTTGTGTTTTAATCAGTTCAACTGTTAGACAACAGAAGCTATGTGTGTATTCATGTGATTAATAATGTTCTCTGTGCCATTGCTGTTTATTTTCAAATATAACTCGCTACTCACAATCGCCTATTTATGCAGAATTGCAAATTTTATAAATTGGTGATGTTGTATGAGACTTTATTGATATGATCCTCATGCTCCAAATCTTCGAGTTGGCGCGAGAAATTCTATGGTATTCCTCTACTCTCTGAATGGACTGCTCTGATTAACTCCAGTTTGTTTTATTAAAAAACTAACTGATGCTGTCGTTGAATAAATCCCAGAGTTCTGCATTCACGTGTATAGTTTTGATAACATGAATTATTTTGTGAGTACTATTAGGACCTTTTCCTTTAAAAGAGTCCGCCTTCTTAGATAATCTAGCATTACCTTACAATTTTCCTTGTCAAAACTGATAGCTGAAGGCTGTATTGTAATCATTGAAGAGGAGATACAGGAGCGCTTGAAATCCTATACATACATACATACACACACATAATTTTTCATTACAACCATTGAGTCAGGATTACAACCTAACTTCTCACACCACTTATGTTGTGTGTGTTAATTTTATCCCTAACTGAAGGGACCTATAGTTTAAAGTCCACTCCGAACGATAGATTTTTGAGAGACTTTTCATTGCAATTTTATTTTACTCTCATAGTTTTTGCCAGAAATCTGCTGAGAGGCAGTCTGACCTGGGGTTTGAACTGTGGCCTCACGTCTAATAAGGCAACACACAACCTACTTGACTATGGCGACTACAATCCTACAGATTGCCTTATTATAAGAAATTAATGTAACCTGCTAGATTGTTCTTTATTCTGCCTCCTGCCTTATGACTGCCCTTGTTACATTACAATGACACAATTGTGTCCAATTTTGAGGCAGCAAAGATAAAGGGTCCGCCAAATAACTTTTTTTTTTGAAAATGCTTTAAAAAAAAAACTACTGAATATTTTCTCAAATTTCTTTTTTTATTTGAAAGTACAATCCTTCCGGTTAATAATGGAGAATAATTTCATTCAAATGGCTGCCTTGGCCGGCCATGCACTAGCCTACACGATCGGTCCAATTTTTAAGCACATTATCGATTGTGTGCAGCTGTATTTCACCAATGGCTTCACGAATATTGTCCTTTAAAGCGTCAATTGTCTCTAGCTTGTCGGCGTAACACTTGACGGCACCCCACAAATAATAGTCTTACGGTGTCAAATCGCAACTCCGAGGTAGCCAAATGACATCAGCTCTGCGGCTGATAATGCGATCTTCAAAAACAGGACGCAAAACATCGAGTGTAGCTTCGGCTGTGTGGCACGTAGCGCCGTCCTGTTGAAACCAAATGTTGCCAATATCCTCCTCTTCAATTTTTGTGAACAAAAATTCGTTCAACATGGCCCGATTAGGATCGCCATTGACTGTAACGGCCACTCCTTGCTCATTTTCTAAGAAAAATGGCCAATTAAGCATCGGGACCAAAATCCGCACCAAACACTGACTCGTTTTGTGTGCGTCGGCTTTTCAATGTATGCCTGCGGGCATTTTCTGTGCCCCAAATGCGACAATTTTGCTTGTTTACATACCCGCCATGATCAAAATGAGCTTCATTTAAAAAGATGATCTTTTTTTTGCCAAAATCGGCATCTTCTGGTGTAGGCTACTGCTTGGCCAGCCGAGGCTGCCATTTGAATGAAATTATTTTCCATTATTAACCGGAAGGATTGTACTTTCAAATAAAAAAAGAAATTTGAGAAAATATTCACAGTAGTTTTTTTAAAGCATTTTCAAGAAAAAAAGTTATTTGGCGGACCCTTTAGAACTGAATTGAAAAGAAAAACTAAATTGTAAAGTATAGCCTAGGGTATCATGTATTCGTCTAAGCTCACTTCATGTTTGTCTTTTGTTTTTACATTTTAAATTTGTTGTTCGGATTTTTTTCTAAACAAATTACATTTTCTTGCAACACAGTACATACATGTTGTACAAAAGAAAAGTTGTTGATACAAACAAATATACTCTACTGTCTCACACAGTTGTTGATCTAAATGTGGATGTAAAGAAAAAAATTTTACTTTTTACAGAAAAAAGAAGGAAAAGGACTCATGATAAAAATATGCACAATAAAACTAAGAAGCAAAAAAAAATAATGAAAATTAGAACAAAATTCATAGAAACTTTCAAAATATATTTTATATTGAATATGAAATGCATAAAAAATGCTCTTTTTTTGAACGTTGTCTATAATAAATATGATGACGACGACGACGACGACGAGGTGCTCATATGCAATTCTTGTTTCCAGTTGTGAGTGTTTTTCCTGTACGCTTTTAATTAAAAAGTTTGTATGGTATTAGAACTACCGGAAATGTGTTTGAAAACTGGAAGAAAAAAACTGAATTACTTTAGTTTTTCTCAACTATTTTTCTATCACTATTTCCAGTTTTTATTTTTTTGTACTCCATTTTTGAAAATATATCTGCAGAGAGAGAGTAAAAGAAAATTTAATTGCTGAGACAAACAAACTGTATCAACAACACTCATCCGTATGATATCCTTATTTAGTCACATATATATGTATGCCAGCCATCCATACAGTCAGCCATCCCTCACACACATCCAGCAAGCAGCCTGCCTGATGTAGTCGTTTGCTAAAGTTTATCTAAATCTGCATAGATATTCACTTTTAAGTTAAAAATCATATTTTATGGCAAGAAGAGAAAAAAAGTACGTTTCATTTTAGTTTTTATTTGGTTTTTCATTTCATATTTGAATTTCATTTTACATCACAGAGACAGAGAGTTAAATGAGAATTTTTGACCGGATGTTTAATGCTGAATGTAATAATTTTTTAGTTTTTGCAAAGCATACTTTCAGGTTTACTTAGTATCCTGTCTCTTCTAAAATGCGATGATGTCTGTGTTGAAAGTAGAGTGTAGAGAGTAGAGAAAGAGAAATGGTTTACAATTTCTGAGTATGTTTAGATTTTTTAATTGAGTACTTTAGTACTTTGTATTCTTCTTTAATAAACTTTAATTTTTATGGCAAATAAATTCACTTTTGTGTTGACTGTTCAACTTACTTTTTGCCACAACAACAACAACAACATGTTATGTAAACTTAATGGTCTTAAAGGTTTTTGATCTCTTACATTATAATGAGGTAATGTTGGTTGTTAAGTAGTTTAAATGGCAATAAGCAAATGTTGAATTAAATGTAAATATTTAATGTTGTGGTTGCAAGAAAGCAACCGCCTCTCACCTCACTCATTTTACCTGTGCTAATTTCATACATGAGTGGCGGGACCTACAGTCTATAGTTGGCTCCGAAATACAGATTTTTGAGAAACTTATCATGGCATATTTACTCTCATAGTTATTGCCAGAAATCTGCTGATAAAAATTCGTCGAAGAAATATTTTTCCATATATCGTTTCTGATATCTGACCTGGGGTTTGAACCGTGGCCTTACTTCTAATAAGCCAACGCACAGCCTACTAGACTACGGCGACTGCAACACACTCAACATAAGTGAGAAACTAGGTCGTAATCCTGACTTAAAGGTTGTAATGATTTTTATCGGTAAAAGCCTCTTTGGGGCGTTCATTGCATAAATCTTCCCCAGTGCTCAATTCTCCCAGCAAAACCTTTCACTTTTCAAAAATTCAAAAACCGACGCTTTTATTGTTCAGATCTCCAAACAAACAAAAATTGTTGCACTTAAACTGCTCTGTCTAGCAAACTAACGGCAAACTGACTTATGTAAAATTTGTAGACACGTCTTTAGACGTTGCGGTAGACTAGCAGATAGTAAATTGGACTATTATACAAGAGACCGTGGTTCAAAACCCAGCTCAAATATCTCAAACAAAACGAAATCTAAAAAAATATTTCTTTTGAAAATCTTCTGGCAAAACTCTGATAGTAAATAAAACTTCAATGAAAAGTTTCTCAAATATGTCGTTCGAGGTCGACGTTTATGCCACTCATGGGTAAAATTAATACACACAAAATGGATAGCGTGAGAAGCTAGGTTGTAATTCTGAATAAAGTGTTGTAGTGACCAAATAAGTAAAAAAGTAAGTTTGTTTAAGGTTAGGTTAACTGGATTTAAAACTAGTGGCGCCATACTTGATATCCAGTCATTTACATGCGGTTTTGATAATAATGGACTGTTGAAATAAATTTCACCTGGCGAAGGACCATGTTTCAACTGCAATGCTAAGAACTAAGAAACATTTGCTCACATATAGTGAAGGGTCCGCCAAATAACTTTTTTTTTTTTGAAAATGCTTTAAAAAAAACTACTGAATATTTTCTCAAATTTTTTTTTTATTTGAAAGCACAATCCTTCCGGTTAATAATGGAAAATAATTTCATTCAAATGGCCTACACGATCGGTTCAATTTTTAAGCACATTATCGATTGTGTGCAACTGTATTTCACCAGTGGTTTCACGAATATTGTGCTTTAAAGCGTCAATTGTCTCTGGCTTGTCGGCGTAACACTTATATTTGACGGCACCCCACAAATAATAGTCCAACGGTGTCAAATTGCATTTCCGAGGTGGCCAAACGACATCAGCTCTGCGGCTAATAATGCGATATTCAAAAACAGAGCACAAAACGTCGAGTGTAGCTTCGGCTGGGTGGCACGTAGCGCCGTCCTGTTGAAACCAAATGTTACCAATATCCTCCTCTTCAATTTTTGTGAACAAAAATTCGTTCAACATGGCCCGATAATGATCGCCATTGACTGTAACGGCCACTCCTTGCTCATTTTCGAAGAAAAATGGTCCAATTATGCCTCTGGACCAAAATCCGCATCAAACAGTGGCTCGTTTTGTGTGCGTCGGCTTTTCAATGTATGCGTGCTGGTTTGCTGTGCCCCAAGTGCGAAAATTTTGCTTTTTTACATACCCGCCAAGATCAAAATGAGCTTCATCTGAAAAGATGATTTTTTTGCCAAAATCGGCATCTTCTGTCTATCGCAGGCCCACTTAGCGAAGCGAAAACGCATTGGATGGTCCATATTCGTTTAGCGGAAGGATAAAACTAATTATCTGTCAAATCAAACATGAGCTAAGTGTTACCATTCACGAAATAAGCACTAGTTGCAAAAAACGACAACTGAAAATAATGCCTTCAAAACTTTATTTTTTTATTTACTTATCTTTTTAAATTTCTTAAACAATTTTCTTACAAAGTCTTATCTTCTTTATTCTCTTTACAGGTATGCTTAAAGATGCTTTTATTTTCCTTTCACCCAAGTAAGTTGTTTTAATTTTTTAATACAAAAACAAAAAAAAACGTTTTCTTTTCTCAAAAACTTATCCTTAAACTTTCGAAAAAATAAAGAAAGAAAGAAAAACCTTCTTTTTTTGGTTAAAACTTTTATTCTTTCGTTAAACAATTGTGAAGTTCATCTTAATTATGATCAATGTCCTTCAGCAAATGGCTTCCATGTTACATGTTATTGTTAAATATTATACTGCATTGACCTCAAATTAAATATCCTTAAAAGATGCGCTCATAAATCATAATCTGTCAACTAAAATCTGTTTTAATATAGTTTACGAGAGTGTCATTTGAATTAGGGGGGGTGTGAGGAGAGCAGTTCATACATACACTGTGGCATGATGTGTTGTTATTGCATGTCTTTATAACGGTCATAAATATTAATCGTATGTTTATGTTTGTAATACCACGACATTGATATGTGAATATACTTACATATGTATGTACATACATACATACATACATAATATATACACTCGTATTGTATAATATTACCTTTGTCATCAAAAACACATGTACATAAATCACATTTTGACATTCTTAAATCATATCGAATTTACTTATTATTACATATGACTGTTGGCACATTGTACGTGGGATGAATGGGAAGTTGTTAAATATCTTCTTAAAGTGTGGGTTAGAATTTCAAAAAGAAAAAGAGTATTTATCTGAATAAGAAAACAGAAGAAGATGTCTAATCATGGCTATTTAAAAATTTAAAAAAAAATATACGGGTTTTAATGCACCTCAAAATAATCTATCTAACAAGCCCTTAACTCGTCAACCTCTTGGGTAACGAAGTACGACCACTCTGCAGCGAGAATAAGGAGAATGCTGGCCTAGAATTAACTCGGCAGAAATCTGAAGTAGTGCTGATAATTGCGCAAAACGAAATAAATATTGTGTGCTTGCAAATTCACTTACTTAAGTCAGGACACACAGTACTTTAGTGAGTTTACTTTGAGTGAGTTAATTTATCCATTAGTGCACAAGACCTACCGTCTAAGATAGGCTTAATGCCAGATTTAAAAAAAACATGACTGAAGTGTTTGTTCCTGTCTTTGACTCACAATTTCTTTAAAAATTGTAAATGATTACCAGATAACTTTTCATAATAGCTTTTAGATAGACGTGGCTATCTGACATACGAAAGAATAAAACTTTCTGCAGAATTCCTACCAAGACACTAAATTTTGTGGGCCTCATAATATTAGCAGATATTTTGTCATGTTTACAGTTCCCCCAAAGTATTTCAAATTGGACAAGGCCAAAAGATTTTGAACTGTAGCCGTATGTATGCTATGTATACTATATATCACACACATAATTGGTCATTGCAACCCTTCAATCTGGATTACGATCTAGTTTCTCAAGCAGTTTATATTGTGTGTGTGTTAATTTTATACATAAGCAGGACCCGCCGTTTAAAATCGACTTCGAACGACAGATTTTTTGAGAAACTTTTCATGGCAATTTTTGCTTACTCTCAGAGTTTTTGCAAGAAATATGCTGAGAGGAAGTCGCTGAAGTAATATTTTTTCGTATTTCGTTTAGTTGGAAATTGCTGAACTGTGGTTTGAGCAGTGGCTTCACGTCTAATGAAACAACACACTGTCTACTAGACAACGGCAACTTCAACTCTTCGAATTCGTTCCACAGAAATCTGAAGCGTTGCTTATAATTGTGCAAAATATAAAAATTAAGTAAATCGTGCACTCGCGAGTTTATTTACTTATTTGAATGGTCCTTACAAGCCTTTAGTCAAGATTACAACCTAGCTTTTTACACCATCTATGCTGTGTGTATTAATCGCATCCATGAACAGTAATACTCACCGTTCAACATTAGCTTTGAGCGACACATTTGGAAAACTTTTCATTGTAATTTTATTTAATCTCAGAGTTCTTGCTGAAGAGGAAGTCAGCGAAGAAATGTGTATTTATATTTCGTTGTGTTGGAGATGTCTGACCTGGTGTTTGAACCCATGCCTCACGTCTCATAAGCTGACACACTACCTACTAGACCACAACGATTTATATTTATAGTATTATGGGAAAACTATTAATGGCTTGGTATGTATAATACCGTCTCCTGGAGACCAGAAACGATTTATTGTGGTATGTTGGCTGAAGGGGCACCTTAGGAGATTCGAAAAGCCGTCTGTGTTTCTAAAGACAACTGTCCAATGGAAATGAAAATAAATTTTCCAAATTTAAAAAAATCTGTGAGTTGCCGTGTTTAATTCCTGTCAATTGCTCTGAAGAAAGCTACAATAGTGTTATATCACCAACATGTCTTTCCTACATGTCTCCCCTATATGTCATGTGTTCACTATTCTTAATGAAACCAATTTACTTCCAATTCACAAACATGGTTGCAGATTTTCAACACGATCACAATTTATTTAATAATTTCGAACTCGCTTGTTCAAGAACAACAAGTTTGTTTTGCCTCATTTCCAGTATTTCTTTAAAAAAAAAGACGTCAAATTGTTGCAACTTTTCCTAATTACATACATACATAATTGGTCATTACAACCCTTCAGTTATGATTACGACCTAGTTTCTCACACCACTTTATGTTGTGTGTGTTAATTTTATACATGAGTGGAGGAACCTACAGTTTAAAGTCGATACCGAACGACAGATTTTTGAGAAACTTTTTATGGCAGTTTTTGATTTACTCTCAGAGTTTTTGCGAAAAATGTCCTGAGAGGAAGTCGCCGAAGAAATAATTTTTGTATTTTGTTTTGATGTTTGGCCTGGGGCTCCAACCCTGGCTTTTACGTCTAATAATCCAACACACTACCTACTAGACTACGGCGACTTCATTTTCCTAATTGAAGTCTTCAAATTAGATTTTCGTATTGAAATATGACATCCTTAATTAGGTCCTTCCTAATACTCACAAACTTAATCAAATATTTCTCTCCCCAAAAGAGAATAAACTGAACAAATGAATACAAAATTTCTAATAATAATTGCCTCTCTCAATGATTTAATCACTCAAAATGGCCATCATCAGTATTTATTACACTTGAAAGCTTTTAAAAATATTAGTTTTAATTAAAAACACAAAATACAGTTTTCATATGAAAACATATAAAAATAAATTTTTTAAAAGAAAAAATAAAAAAAATAAATTCTGACTTTAACAATTTCAAAGTGTGGCAAACAATACTCACTCACTCACAGTCGTATGGTAGGCAAATAAGATTGATGGTTGAAAATTTCATCATCATTTCTGTGTTGTTGGGTTTTATTTTTTAAAATTTATTGTAATCGAACACGATTTTTAATAGCAAATGTTGGCATTTATAAAATTATTCTCTGTTGACCACTTTTTAAACAAAAAAACATTTTTTTATTATTTTTTAAATAAATAAAAACAATATTAATTTATTTAATATTTTGTATTTTTTTTCTTTTATTTTATTATTCAAAATGGTTTTGAAGCATAAACATTTTGTGATTTAAAACTAATTTTTAATTGAAATGCTAAGAGGGGGAGGGAGTGTGAAATAAAATGACTGAAATGTGTTTCATTTTTGTGGGTTTTATTACGTTTTTTTTGTAATGGTTTAATGGTTAAACCACACAGTCTAAACCACTTTGACGTCATGCATACACATACAGTTGGCATAAAAAGTTGAAAACTTTGGAAATTCATTTTTAATGACATAAAGGGTGTAAATGGATTATTACTTCAGCTATTAGTGTTTGCTATTTGGTACTTTAAGTTAGGTTAGGTTAAGAATAGTAACCCAACCGAATCGTTGGAATACCCCTAGCACATCAGCAGTCATCAAATTTAAGCCACTTTTCTTGTACATCCCAGGTCCATTCTTTATCTTGCCTACATAACATACACAATTGGTCACTACAACCCTTTAGTCAGGGTTACGATCTAGTTTCTCACACCACTTATGTTGTGTGCGTTAATTTTTTTATATGTGAGTGGCGGGACCTACAGTTTAAAGTCGACACCGAACGACAGATTTATGAGAAACTTTCATGGCAATTTTATTTACTCTCAGAGTTTTTGCCAGAAATCTGCTGAGAGGAGGTCCCCGAGAAAATTTTTTTCATATTTCGTTCAGTTGGAGATGCTTGACCTGGGGTTTGAACCGAGGACTCACGTGTAATAAGCCAACACACTACGTACTAGACAACGGCGACTTCGCTTTTCCTTGCCTACATTAAATCTATTTTCCTAGTGCACTCCATGAGTAATAGCAATCCACTGAGAGTTCGTTGTCAACAAAAATACTACTAAACTGGAGAAACAAAAGGATCAATTCATTGTCCAAACGATCAACCGACCTTGTCTTTCTAATTGAGATCTTAGTTTTCGGGTTATTCCATGTACATTCAATACAATCAGTCATTACAAGCAACCACACACATCCACAAGGATCTAAAAATCTAGTTGGTGGTAAATGTAAGGCAGCCATGATTTCCTTTTCTCCCGGGCAGCGCATTAATCGTGGTTTTCGAAGCGTTTAGGTTCTTGTCTTGATTGTCTTCGTACTAATCACCAAATTGTCAATGTCCGAATATGGATTTCGTTATCATTTGTGTCGTTCTCACAATGGTTACGATTCAAACTATTGGCATTAGTAGAGTTAGCGTACTGGAGTTGTTGGAATAAATATACCTTCGTCCATGCCGCAGATAATCAAAAACGATGAGAAACAAGATAAACAGCGGATAAACCCCGTAAAGAAATCTTTATGTTGTGTTATGTGTGTTAATTTTATACACGAGTGGCGAGATCTACAGTTTACCGAACGACAGATTTTTGAGAAACTTTTTCATGACAATTTTATTTTACTCTTGCGGTTTACATTACAATCTAGCTTCTTACCGCCCCTCCTGTGTGTGTTAATTTTATCCATATGTGCCACGATCTGTTGAGAGGATGTCGGCGAAGAAATATTTGTAGGTATTTCATTTTGTTGGAGTTGTCTGACCTGGGGTTTGAACTGTGGCCTCACGTCTAATAAGTCAACACACTACCTCCTAGATTACTGCGATTACGATTTTAATTCACTTAGGGCATTAAAAAGCCCTGGGTTTATAATCTGACAATGCATATTTGAATTCTGGGGCAATAGCCAATTCTAGCTCGCCTTTATTACCCCTTAGCCTCATTCCCTATGAAGTGCAACAAGATTTCCTGTCTAGATGCAGCAAGCATTTAGCCCTAGAATTATACAGTCTGGGATACATTGATGTTCTACAATCTCAACTAATTAGCCATGGCACAGCTACTTTCTTTTTGAGTCATTGTTAGCCATCCGCTTTTCTTACTCAGCAACCTCTCACTGTGCTGTTTGCAAAATGCAATCACCTTTGAGCTGACATGATATCCAGTCAATGCCCACAACACAAGCTGACAGCTTCCATAGATACCCAATCTTTAAAGCTAAAAAAAATACGTATGTCCGGAAACCTGGTAGCCTCAAATATTGAAATATATTGTGAGAACCTGAGGTTATAATCGCCATTAAATCGCGGTTTAAAATTTATGTGCCACTTTCCAATATATGGCTTCTCTATAACTGACGCACCATTTAAATCCCTTCTGATTAACTCGCTATGGAATACCCTTATTTTAATTCAATACGTAGGCATTTCGTTGAGTGTGGTTATGAACCCTGTCGATAATTTTGAAAGGTTGGCTAGTTTTCACTTTATGAGCAACCTTCAAACCTCCTTGAAGGTTTTTTAAGCTCCACATTTCCTATACAAAATGTAAATATGATATGATCTTACGAGACTATACATAGCTGACTGACCTAATAATTTTAAACTTCATTTCATTTTGCTTTGAATCTGCCACACGTTTTCAGGTTACATAAGAACTTTTTCAGCACAAGATTGCTCCATAATGGAAGCATAAGTTTACCATACGGAAGACATGATATGCCCCCATTGAGCATGTTCTAGTCCATTCTACAATAATGTTAACTAGAGAAACGATTAATGCTCTGGTAACAAGTGTGCAACGCTGTAGTCTTGAAGTCGCCGTAGTCTAGTAGGTAGTGTGTTGGCTTATTAGACGTAAAGCCAGGGTTCGAGCCCCTGGCCAGACATCAAGACAAAATACAAAAAGTATTTCTTCGGCGACTTCCTCTCAGCAGAATTCTGGCAAAAACTCTGAGAGTAAATAAAATTGCCATAAAAAGTTTCTCAAAAATCTGTAGTTCGGAGTCGACTTTAAACTGTAGGTCCCACCACCCATTTTTAAAATTAACACACACACATCATAAGTGGTGTGAGAAACTAGGACGTTGTACAATTAGTTAATTCGACCTCCGGGTACTGTACTTGTCTTAATTGACAAGTACACGTCCTCTAAACTAACCTATCCTAATAGAAAATATGTTTGCTTATTAGATGGGAGCCCGTAGTTCAAATCCCAGTTCATATAAAGCGAACTCAACGAAATAATGAAAGAATATTTCTTCGGTGACTTCTTCTCAGCAGATCGTGGCACTCATGGATAAAATTAACACACACAGAAGCGGTGGTGAGAAGCTAGATCGTAATCCTAATTGATAAGTAAGTAACCAGTCTGCATCAGAATCTTCTCTACTTATCAAAAGCTTCAGCAAATAGGCTGACTTCCAAAATGTATCAATACAAAGTTTGTATGCAGTTCTACTACGGTATATAAATTCTGTAGATATACAAAGTCACCAAACAATGCATCAACTATAAATCCGATGTCTGAATGTTTTTTGACTGCGTTAAAAATACACATTGACGACGTTTTGAAATAGAATACATTGTACATATTTTGTACAGCGGCATTATGAAACACGATACTTTGTTCAAACACAAAGCAACTAACATTTTGGAAGGCAGCCATACTTTCACAAAATTCAAGTTACTAGAAATGTTTTTAAATAAAATCTTTCCTTTGGATTTTAAAGTTTTGAAATTTTCTTTGCCTCAGCGAATCCTAATTAAAACATTTGATTACACACTGTATGTTGGCTTCATTATATTTTGAGTTTTATATTATCCATCATGTATATACATATGTATGTGTACATGAGCTATAAAATGCCTTTCATATTGACCATTAAATGAATTATGAGCAGCATAAAAGGTTATAAATTTAATTACTGTTATTGACGATTATTACAACAAAAATAATAATAATGAATATGAATATGAATATGAAAATGATAATAAAGACGATGATGATGATGATAATAATGATGATAATGATGATGTTGGTTTCCATATCAATACATGTTGTTAAACATATTTACAACATGAATAATAACTCGTATGTTATTTATATTTCAGGGAATTTTTTTATTTTTATTTTCGTTCAAGGATTATATAGTTTTATTGTAATTTATTTATTTTTTCTTTTCCATTTTTTCATTCATTTTTAGTTTTTTATTTCTCTCTCTGTTTTTTTTGTAATGAATATTAACATTCATAGATAGTTCTAACCATTGCCGAAAGTTATGCAGAGAAAAAAAACCAATTCGTCTACATGTACATACATATACTCGTATACACACAGGATATAATCACGTATCAGTCAGTATTAACATGTGTTGACCGTAAAATATGTTGACTTAATAAATGATTTATTTTCAACTGCACACACACACACACATGCACATGTATAAAGGAAATATCATAGTATTGGTGAGAGAAGCTTGATACCACATCAAATAAAAAATTATTAAAAATAAAAAGGCATTATTACTCCCATAATATTTGGAAAATATTTCATTTATTTTTCCTTTTTGCATTTCTTTTTAACGGAAACAATTTTGTAATTATTTTGCCAGACTTTGTTAACAATTTTGATAAGAAAAAACGAAAAAGAAAATTATAGCCTGTGCTTCTATAACCTATACTTACGTAGGAGGGTTCATAACGCCAGAAGTAATAGTCACTTTCAAGTCTAGCAATTAACTAAGAAGTCTTTTTTTGTATAAAATTAATATGTAAGACTATTGTGAATTATAGGGCGTAACTTATAATCAAAGTAATAAAAATGTCATGAGCGCCTTTTGTCTACAACAACCAAAACCTTTAGTCTTGAGCCTAGGTTAGGTTAGGTTGGAGTGGTAGCTTTGATGTCAAAAGCCTACTTGAGCCCGCATAGCGGCCCTTTGTAATGCCACAGGTGACCAAGTTCTACCAAACTAGTTAAGAAGGAGAAGTTGGTCAGCGCAAGGGCTGCACATTAATAACACGACTACCCTACGCTGGAAAACCAGCCCGAAAGTTTGATAAACGAAACTATATCATTGACATCAATGGATAATAGCTCTGTCAAGCTGACAAGAAGAAGAAGTCTTGAGCCTAAATCTCTCAATATTTTCCAAAGTACATAAGCAGATTTCAATGATTTTTAATCATAATTTATTTACACAAATCTTAATTGAGGCACAAGTACTGAGTTTTTGTTGACACTTATAATTGTTCATGTTAAATCAAGTTACATGGATAATCCGTAAGAAAAAGTTTCACCTTGTTACCTCAGCCTCTGGTTGAATACATTGGGTAGTTGTGATAGCTGTAACACTAAAGAATTTCTGCTTATTGACTCATACCAAAGAATATGGATATAAAGAATGCGCATCATGTAGAAGTAAAATTTCTTATGGCGGGTCGTAACATCACGACCCGCTCTCACCAAATTTTTTTTAAAAATCATTTCTGGGTGAGGGGAGAGGAAGACAGAAGGAAAATGAAGTCAAACAAAGAGCGTAACAATGTGTTGCTCTCATCGTACGTATGTACATGTGTATGTATTCTTGTATTTATTGATTTAGTTGTCGATCAGACTGCGACAAGAATACATGTGCTGCGGATGCTTTATCATTTTATTTCAGAATAACACTCGAAAAATATTTTGTGTTAAAAATGTTCTATGTCATTAGCTGGGCGTATTTTATTTTTTATTTTGTCTCATAGTATATTTTTTTAAATGCTTTGGAATGCTCGTTTTTTCTCTTTTAATAAAAAATGGTTTTTTATTCTTTTTATTTTTATTTATCTAAAAAACATGGCCTAATTTTTAAGCCAAAGATGGATAGCTTTATGTTCTTTTAATAATAACATCGATGTTTTATTTTATTTTTATTTATCCAAAATTATTAAGCCAAAGGTAGACAGCTTTACATATGTATGTTGATGAAATGAAAATAAAAATAGAGTATATTACTAACACTTTTATATGGCTGTAAATAAATAAATTCTCTCAACTTAACCTAGAGGAAAATTGTTAGTAATAATGTCAAGTCTACTTATTAACCCAATGATATGTATATATGATCGGAAAAAATAGAAAAATTGTACTGCACGAAGACACTAAGGCACCGTATTTAACTTGGCAAGTATTCTTCCAAAAATCGAAATCATTTCTCATTGATATTAGTGAATACTACTGTGATATTTCTTTGGGTGTATCATTGAAGTCTGAAAAAAGCGACATGAACCTTCTTCTTTAAAAACTGACAAGATTTTTACGCTCTTTTTAACGAACATTCTTGATGTTCGTGTCCTATGTGTGTAAAAAGCCGAAGATGTTCTTACCCTGAGGGTCATTGGTGCCGACGTCTGTTTTTAACGCCAGAAAAATAAATAAAAAAGTGGTCAAACAACAAAAACGCACGATGAGAACAACGCATGATGAGAACAACGCATTGTTACGCTCTTGGTTTCTGTAACCTTCCCTTGTATCTTTCCCCCCGCGTCATGAAATATTTTTGAAAAATATTCCAAAATATGTTAAAATGCACATTCTATATACTTTATTTTCTTTGGTCATACTCTTTCTTTATGGGTATATTCGTAAGAAATGTTGGTTTTTGAAGTAGAGCAACCGTGCCCTACATTCTTATCTTGTACTCAGTTGATGTTATCCTCTCTGTAGGCTCATCTCAATTCTTAGACAGGATATTTGGAGCAGAATTAGGTTGTCAGCTTTTATTGCCTAGAAACGAACTCCTTTGTTATGTAATGGAGATGAATCATTCTTATTGAGTTCTAACCTTTTCACTTAACTTAATCGGTCATTACAACTCTTGAGTCAGAATTACAACATAACTTCTCACACTACTTATATTGTGGATGTTAATTCTAATAACATGTGGCAGGACCTACAGTTTGAAAGACGACTTCGAACGAAAGATTTTTGAGAAACTTTTTCATGACATGAGTTTTATTTACTGTCAGTGTTTTTGCCAGAAATTTACTGAGAGGAAGTCTCCGAAGAAATATTCAAATTTCATTTCGTTGTCTGACATGGGGTTTGAACCATGGCCTCACGTCAAATAAGCCAATACACTACCTACTAGAAATAGAAGTGAACTCCTTTGTGAAAACGTATTGAATGTAATGGAGAGGAATCTTGCTCATTGAGTTCTAAACTTTTTATCTCACCTTTCTATGATGTTTGTAACAGATTTTATTCTTACTGGAGCGTCAACGGCTTTGGAAAGGTCTTTTGGAGGAGAAACAACACATGGCGAACATTTGTCTGTCTTCTGCCATGTGCCGTCTCGAGATACCTAGTTTTGTATTCAACTATTATATCATGGTGTTACTCTCATATGCGATCATTTGTGAGCTATTCCTTCTCATGGATAATCCCGTTGTAGACAGCCTAAGTCCTAATTAAAAGTTTCATTATAGAGGAGCAACACTTAACAGATAATTTCCTATTAATCCTACTAAACATACAACATAACTGTCCCTACGAATAATCCTAAATTAACCACCGTTTCTCACTTGATTTGGTTGTAAGCGACACTCATTATCAAACCTCATTCGTTTGAGGAAACACTCAATTTTTTTTTACAATTTAAAATCAATTCCTGAATAACATTTTACCATCAATTAGTGACTAGGCTCATTCCAAACATTTCACTTCAAATAAAAAATATTTCCAAGCTTACAACCTTGTCAAACTGAATGTTTTCAAATCGCCACAAAACTATCTAAGAGAAGGAAACTGGATTTATGGATTATCGGAGTACACTCAAATAAAGCGTTTGATTCAAGTCGTTGGGTTGCTTCTGCAATACGTTTTCCTTTGTTAAGGTCGGAATGTCATTGAATCGCATCTATTAATACAGAACAACGATTCTAAGCATGATCCTAAAACTGAGAAATTGTGTTTTGAGAAAATTATACGTGCATATAATGGAGCTCACTTCCTAAGTGTCGGAACTAAACTGTATCAAACACCTCATGGGCATTCTCAAGAAAAAAATCGATTACTTTTTGGACAGGAAATACGTGAGAAATGTAAAATGAAATTCAAAGGCCTTGATACTATATTTGAAGCTTCTTCCATTCTTTTAATTAAATGAACCGCTCTGTTTCAGGTTAATTAGTCAAGTGTTTCCAACTAAGAAGACTCTAGGATGATAGGATTGTCGTCTGTCGTCTCCTATAAACAATGAAGTCCATTGACTTGTATTAAGGGTAGTGCTGAGAAACTTTACCATTTGGGCCCTGCTTTATCTCTCGATGTGTATGGAGTACTGCTGCTTGATCTCAATAAAAATCGTGAGACGTCCTACATGGATTATTTATTGGGGATTGCACACTTTTTTCGTTTTCTCTGGGATTTCAAATTGAATAGCTCAGGTTTGTAATCCAGCACAAATAACAAATACAGCACGCCACCTCATTATGTGTATACATAAGTGTTGACGAATATGTAGGAAAACTTAATGTGTTCCTATTATTTCTTCAATACTAAACATATGTATCACAAAACCCTGCACTCCCCGGGGAAGGTGTATGCTGTCATTTTAATAAATTTCAACATGTCGATAAAGTTGTTTCTCTTAAACTTGTTACAAAAAAAAAAAACTGAAACTTTAGTTTTAACAATATTTCTCAATTGTTGTTGTTGTTCTCTAATTTTAAAAAACTTTAAACAAGTAAACAAACATTAGCACACCAACACACTTACATACACATACATACATTATACTATACACTTTGAAACATGCATAACGGTAGTAAATGTATCCATTTTAATAGAAGAATCAAAATTAAACGAGTAATTTCAACAACAACAAAAACTAAAGCGTAACTATAAAAATAACAGCAATAACAATAACAAATACAGCAATATTAATAGAAGAAGAAGAAGAAAAAACAACACACAACAACATTTAAGTTCTTTTTTTGCTTATATTGTGTGTTAAACATGTGGTTGCATTGCGAACGAACAGCAAAACTTTTTATTATACAAGCAGAACACATACACATAAACATAAACAGGAACATTAACACTAACACTAACACTAATACGAACATTTATTTATACGCAGTAAAACATGCATATAAACTTCGTAATTTGAAATGGTATCGTTTCTTGTTTCTATTCAAACATTACTCGCATATTGTACGATGAAAAAGTGTATGAGAGAGAGAAAGAGAGAGAGCGAAAATGTGTGTTTATTTAATGTGTATTTGTAAGCAACGATTAACAACGATTATTTTCCTTTTTTTTGCTCTCCCACACACTTTTTCATTTCAGTATAGAAACAACAACAACAAAACAAAAACAAACCGAAACTACTATAATTAAAAAAGCTTTAGAAAAATAACCAAAAATACTGTGTCTCTCTCTCTCCCTCTTTCTCTTCGCACTCATACTTTCAACTTCTTTTGTTTGTGTTTATCCTTCAAGAACTTCAATACGTATGGTACGTGTACGTGTGTTAGAGAGAGGAAGAAGCGTGTGGGGGGAAAGGGGGCACATTTAAGTTTTTGTGTAAATGCCAAAACACGTTTTATAAAGATTTTCGTGCTCAAATCAAATTCTCTAAATTTGTTGTGAAAACGTTTCTTGTTTAAACAAAAAAAAAATAAAAAAGAAAATAAACTCGAATCGTTTTTTTCCCATTTGTTCACAGCTTTCTTGCTTTAATGCAGCATTTCATTTGATTTTATTTTATTTATTTTCGTTTTATTTTACCTTTGTTCCTCGTTCATGGTATTAATGAAACATTCATTGAAAAAAAGAAAAAAAACTGGCTTAAAAAATTAAGTTTTTAAAAAAGAGTTTTAATTTACAGCCACAGGGTTTTTGTTAGTGATGTGCTAACGGATAGAATTTTCTCTCAGTTCTGTACTTGTAAGGCAAGCTATTCAATGTCTTTTAAATGAGCGCATCTTTATCGGTTGTAGTTGTTGATCCTTTTGTGACATTTTCGCATATTTCGGGAGATATATCGATGTTAAGAAATTATCTGCTTAAATCCTTTTTGACTTAGCCTTACCAAAAACGTTTAACGATATCAAACCGCATGATATTGCTGGCCAATTCATGACGCCCAAACACGAAATTTTTTTGTGGAAAATTCTTATGCAATAATGGTCAAACCGCTCGTTTTATTCATCTTGTGGTACCGTTTGGCTGAGACCACATATCATCCAGTTCATAATCTCTAATTGCAGATCACAAAAGGTCGGTTATATAGCGACGGTGTACATATACTATGTATCTTTTTCAACACTCTTTTGTTAGTTTGCCTTTATCAGTGTAGTCGCGCTCCCCCTTTTTGTTTTGTTTGGTCTGTGGAACTCCTTCGCTTCTCATTCTCTCTTTCCTGCTTCCTCTCCTTTCTTCATATCCCCTCTTTTATCCTTTCTTTTTAAGGACGTTCCGTACAATGGGTCAAATTGACCACCGGGTACTGTACTTGTCTTAACTGACAAGTACATGTCGTCTAACCTAACCTAACCTAGTCTGTCCAGAATAAAGATTCCAACTGTATTTTCCGAAATCGCAATCACAGTACAAACGCTGTTTCCTTTAACACTGTTTCGTTTGGCGCTGGAACTTGTTATAACGTATTCCCCGCGTTAAGCGGGGTCTTACTGTATCTGAATGGGTATGCAAATCCCGTTGCTAAATCTGCCATAATAAGACGTAAGGTCAACAGTCAATTGTTGAGAAAGCTGTGGAATCAAAAATTTTTCTAACAGAAGCGATATTTTGGGAAGTGCTTGCAATACAATGATGTACAGGCCTAATCACATCTTTAACACTTCCACTCTTCCCAAATTTCATTATAATTCTGCCAATTCCGTGCACAGTAGGTCTATTATAACGACCACAATCACCTGGTTACGCTGGAAAAGTGGCCACATTTGAATTATCACTTTTATAGCGGCGTAACAGCAATGCAACAATGTGTAGTCCTTTGACTATAACAAGTTTACCGGAAAAAAATCGAAGGAAATAATCTCAAAAGCTCCGTTGTGCCTCATTAACTGAAAGGAACTGTATGCCTGTAAAAACTTCCATTTTGTTCGCTTACATACTGGCACATACATAAGCAGCCACATTTTATTAAATAACGGAACAGCAACAGCAACAAACCTAAAAAACCAACGATAAAAACAAGTATTGGTTGTCGTAAGTGAAAGACGACTACAACAACGAGATGGCGGCGGCGACAACGACTCATTTTAAATTGAAAATTATTTTCAAACGATAAGCAAAACTAAGAACATACAACAACAACAACATAAAGAAAAAACTACAAAATACAAGCAGAATACAAAAAACGGAAATGTTACATTTGAGGTGAGGTGCTACACAATCATCCATAAACAATGAAGAGAGGAAGGGAGGAAGGAACACTAAAACTGAAAACTCATCTGAAAGTTTTTGAAAGCAAATCGATTACCATTGTGTACACCTGTTACTGGTTAAGGAAATTTCAAAGATACGACATGATTTTCCCTTTTTTTTCTCACTCTCTTTCGCTTTTTATTTTTCTTCTTGTAAGTACTTTAACTCAACACAAAAACATTTGAATTTTTTTGTTTTTTGTTTTCTTCGTCTTTATCCCTGAAATGTTGAGATAGCAAGACACCAAGTGTAATTTTACTTTGTGGTGAAAACAAACACTGAAAAAGGATTGTCTTAAATGTTGTTTTAAATTTCAATTAAGAACGCTGTTTGACAATAATTTTCAAGATTATTTCTTTTTTATAAATATTTCTATAGATATTTACTTGTTACTTCAATGTTGGGTAAATTAATTTGGTTATACATTGGCTACAAATTAAGGCAAAATCAGTAGACGTTTAAACAATTTGATAAAGTAAAATGATGATTGGAAATGGATTAATGATTAACATCGCCTATAAATATAGGCGTAAATATTTAAAAATTTTAACTACGTTTCTATTTCTATTACTCATTTCACTGGTTAGACTGATCTTGGTTATGAACTACATTAAAATCTGAAAACAAAACTAAGATAATCGAATTCATCCTCTCTTCTCCTATCGAAGCTCAAGTTGAGCTATTCATCAATAGTCAAATTATAAGAGAACCAATCGATCAATCAATATTAATTTTCAACTCAATTGGTTATTACAAACCTTTAGTCAGTATTGCTTCTTACACAACTCATGTTGTGTGTGTTAATTTTATTCATAAGCGCCTGGACCTACAGTTTAAAGTTAACTACGAACGACAAAGTCACCGTGGTCTAGTAGGTAGTGTGTTGGCTTATTAGACGAAAAGCCAGGGTTCAATCCCCAGGCCAGACATCAAAATAATATAACGGGTGATTTTTTAGCCATTATCTTTTTGGCAACACTGGTTTAAACAGCACACCCAATTTTTCTTGTTTTGTTTCACTATCAAACATGTTCAGTTTGGTCTATAATTTAACCATGAATCGTCTTACAAACGAACAACGCCTGCAAATCATTGAATTTTATTATCAAAATGCGTGCTCTGTTAAGAAAGTTCATCGCGCGCTTCCTTAATTTTATGGTCAGTTTAATCGACCCACTGAAGCGGCTATTCGGACATTAAACCACCAACACGCTTACGTAGAGTACGAACTGAAGAAAATATCGCAGCTGTATCGGCCAGTGTTAATGATGATCATCAATTATCGATTTGTCGTCGTTCACAGCAATTGGGCCTCTGTTACTCAACAACGTGGAAAATTTTGCGGAAGGATTTAAGTGTGAAGCCTTTCAAAATACAGCTGGTGCAAGAATTGAAGCCGAACGACCTACCGCAACGCAGAATTTTTGGTGAATGGGCTCTTGGAAAGTTGGCCGAAGATCCACTTCTTTATCGAAAAATTGTGTGCAGCAACGAAGGTCATTTTTGCTCAATGGATACGTAAATAAGCAGAATCGTCGATTTTGGAGTGAAGATCAGCCAGAAGCATTGCAAAAGCTACCAATGCATCCAGAAAAGTCACAGTTTGGCGCGGTTTATTGGCTGTTGGCACCATTAGACCGTACTTCTTCAAAGATGCTGCGAATCGTAACGTAACTGTGAATGGTGAGCGCTACTGTGAGATGATATCCAACTTTTTTTGCCCAAAATGCAAGACCTTGACTTGCATGACATGTGGTTTCAACAAGACGGTGCCACATGCCAGACAGCGCACGTAACAATGGACTTATTGAGAGGCGAGTTCGGTGAACATTTTATTTCACGTTCGGGACCAGTCAATTGGCCGCCTAGAGCGTGCGATTTAACGCCTTTAGACTATTTTTTGTGGGGCCGCTTCAATTGACGCATTGGAAGACAACATTGAAGCATTTATTCGTGAGATACCGGCCGAAATTTTGGAAAGAGTATGCCAAAATTGGACTAAGCGGATGGACCATTTGAGGCGCAGTCGCAGTAAACATTTGCATGAAATAACCTTCAAACATTAAATTATATGGACCGTATTATCGTTTCAAATAAAGATTTCATGCATTTTTCTGAATTTTATGTGTTTTTTTTTTTGAAAAATTTTCCTATAGCTCTTAAAAAATCACCCATTACAAAAACTATTTCTTCGGGGACTTCCTCTCAGCAGATTTCTGGCAAAAACCCTTGACAGTAAATAAAATTGCCATGAAAAGTTTCTCAAAAATCTGTCGTTCGGAGTCGACTTTAAACAGTAGATCCCGCCACTCATGTATAAAATTAACACACGCAGCATAAATGGTGTGAGAAACTAGGTCGTAATCCTGACTGAAGAGTTGTAATGACCAATTACGTACGTACGTATGAACGACAAAGTTACATAAGTTACCATCTGCGAGGAAGTCGCCAAAAGAAATATATTTTTTTTTTCATATTTCGTTTCTTGTTCGAGACGTCTGAACTGGAGCTTGATCCACAGACTTTCATTTAGTAGTCCAACACTTTAACTATTAGACTACGGCGCCTGCAAGCATTTTTTCAATAACTTTACGTAAAATGTTAATTAAGCTACCAGCAAATGTGTTCTCCATACATCTGTATTTTAAATACTAATATCAAGTCGTTGTAGTCCAATAGGCCTCGGATCAAACCAAATGAAATACTAAAAAATATATCTTCGGCGACTTCCTCTCAGCAGATTCTTGGCAAAAACTCTGAGAGTAAAATAAAATTTTCATGAAAACTTTCTCAAAAAATCAGTCATGCGGAGTCGACATTAAACTATAGGTCCCGCGATTCATGTGTGTATTATGTGTTTGTATGTAATATCACGTCATTGTTTTCCTACTTATGATAACGACTAGAACACTCATTTAACATAGGAGGAGTCTTTCAGTATTGCCATTCAGTAAGAAGCCATTACATCCAGACTCACAATGTACTTTTGCTTACAGTAAAAAAGACACGCTGTGCTATTAACCTCATGGTAATGCGCAACTGTCTTTTTCTACATTACTTCCACGTTTATCTTTCTTCAAAGAAACTGATACAACTTTCTCTGTATTACTACATAAGAAACTGAAAATATCTCATAAAATAATTAACAATCTTTAAGCTTGTCTTGCTAACAACCTAACACAGATGGCTAGAGACTATTGTATATAAACATTACCTTCAATTCGCTTTACTTCTTCAATCATATTCAAACGAAAGTCTAACTAACTTTTCACAACCTAATGGTCCATTGTAAGATAACCTCAGAATATGTTGTTACTTTCTGTAATACTAGGCGGCTGTAAATTCATTAAACATGACGTCAGTACTTTTGTTCTTTAATTAATTCATATACCCTTTCAAGTACCTCTCAGAAATAGCCAAACTGTCGGTTTTATGTTGTCACTACTATCTGTGATAAAGTAGCTGACGATGCCTACAAACCCAAGCAACCCACATTCGAAGACAGCGGAAGGCAAACAACTTTTCATCATGTCACTTTCAAAAAAAAAAAAAAAAAATTAAGGGCATTCATAGTCGCTCCAAATAATCTATGTAACATACCCAAGACCGCCCAGAAAGAACACCATCAACATCGAAAATAATAGAAAGTGTACTAAACAAATAAATTTTCTCAAAAAATCGTTATTGAAAGCTGGCAACCCTATTATTCTAGAATCTGTTACAGTCGACCAATCATCTTCTAACCTTGAAAAACTTAATTAAAAAACTGAAGCAAAGCGATGGAAATTACAAAAAAAAAAAACTGAAACCGAATAAAAAGGAAGATGAAACTGCTTTGTGACAGAACAATGCTACATATCCTTGTATAATTCAACACAGTGCTCTCTTAAATACAAATTCCTTGAAATTATTATGTCATATCCTTATAAAGGAGAATTGCTTTTAATTGAATATAATGCCTTAAAAGGCTCTTATATCAAATGTCCTTTAAATCTTGCCAGTTGCTGAATTTTAATAACATGTTCCCTTTGTTGCTCCTTTTTTAAAAGCGGAAACATTCAGTTCAGTAAAAAGCACATATTTATGCTAAAATAAACACGTTTAAGCACTAATAAACCCACAAGAAGGGGGCGGGGGAGAAAAAAAGACAGAACAGAGTCCTTATTAATATTCTTGCTTAGTGGCCAAGTGAAATAAAATAAAATTAAATGAAATACGAGTGTAAATAAAAGATTTTTTAAAAGCAACTTGTTTGTGCCATTATAATATTCAAATTGAAAGCTGATGTACATACACACGTACATATGTACATATGGTATTTGCAGCTGATTTTATTGACTCCCATTGTGTGTTTGGGAACAACAATGAATAGTATTTTATGACAAAAAAAAAAAGACGAAAAAAATTATTTTTTTTTTAATTTTTTATAACAAATATATTGACTACAACGTACAACAAACAAAAAACTCACAATTTGTCAATGTGATCCAAGCAAAGCATGCCACGAACCCACTAACCAACAACCAGCCAGCCAACCAACCCTCATAAGAGCATAAAAACTGTTAAACTCCCCAACGCATTGGCAAAAAAAAACAAATTCATTTGACATGCTAAACAGATAGAAAAGCACAAGCACAAGCCGCCACTGCCGATGTCGCCGCCGCCGACGCTGACAGGCATACAGATTGTTAAAATGAGGGTTGAAAAATTATCGTATACACGACGAACGAGTATTATTGTGTCTGCTCGTTCCCTTTTACTGTTATTTATTTTTTTTTTGTTGTTCCTTCTTTTCTTTCTCTTTTTCGGTGTATTTGTATCACTAGTGCGTGAATAACCCTTAACACAACAAAATATAGACAATTTTGTTGTTATATTACGATTATACAGGGTGCGTCATTGAATTCACTGAAGTGTTTGTAGTTGCTCGCGACTACACCGTATAAAATACAAACGTGAGTTCCAATTTTAGCCAGTATCTTACCACTGACAGCTGTAATGTTTTTTCCAGGGCCAAATTTATGGCTGATTTGTAGACTGTTAACCAGGAACTTCACGTATCCCCACAAAAAATTGTGTAGAAGAGTTCAATTACATGATTTACATGTCGGGCAATGGGCTCCTAGAAATACGTTTTTGTTATCTCATTGAGCAAACATAGATAGTAAGCTTTACACGATTGCCACACTGAAATTTTAATCATTCTTGAAGGAATGCGCTTCCATCTGCACCAAACAACGTATCTTTTAGGCAGTGTTAATACCTTTTGAACTGCTTCTGGCTCTGGATGTTCACACCATTTTTGGCAATTCCGTATACTGATAAAGCCGCCGTAGTCTAGTAGGCATGTGTTGGGCCTCGGTTCAAACCCCAGGTCAGACATCTTCAACAAAACGAAATATGAAGTAAAAAAGTTATATCTTCGGTGACTTCCTCTCAGCAGATTTCCGGCAAAAACTCTGGGAGCAAATAAAATTGTCATGAAAAGTTTCTCAGAAAAATTTTTCGTTCGGAATCGATTTTAAATTGTACGTCCCGCCACTCATGTATAAAATTAACACACACAACGTGAGTGGTTTGAGAAGCTAGGTCGTTATCCTGACTGAATGGATGTAATGACCAATTATGTTATGTATGTTATCCCCTTTAAACCAGGGTCTTCCCGTATCCCCACAAAAAAAACTGTCTAGACGACTCTAATAACATGATCTTATCGGTTTATGTTATCGCGTGCGGTGGGACATACGACGTGGACGCTTATTGAAAACACATTTTAATGAAGTCAAAATCTTCCTCTTTAAACAAACAAAGTTATAATCTTTGCACAATTGCTACATTGACAGTAAATTTGCAATTTCCATCATTCTTGAAGATGTACGGTTCCGCCGTACTTAAGTACGGTTCTGTTTACTGATATACCCACCCATTGAGCCAAAGAAGAGCCTTGTCATTGAAATTAACAAGACACATTCCTCACCTCTTTTTTAGTACAAATTTTGCTAATAAAACTCAATGCTAGCAAGCGTTGTTCGCTTGTTAGTATATTCACGATGACGAAGCATTTTTTTGTATTTCCACATGTCACGAATTTACGTTTGCATTGAAACCCCAAATACCAAGACATTAACTTGTTAATTTTGCTTAGTTTTCTTATGCTTTATTTTGTAGTTCACTTTTACTTTGGTACACAGCAATAGTTTTTATGCCTATACACCCTGTATTTTAATTTGCTTCACATATAAAATTTAGAATACAAGTCAAATTACAATTATTCTGTCTGCCTTAGGAAGGATTTCATGCTTTAGCCTGCGACAACACTACGACAACCATCCAACCATTTGCATTCTATTGTAGGGGTAGTGGTAGTGGTATGTGTGTGTGTGAGTGGAATGTTAAGTTGTCAGTCAGTTCGTAACTTAACTTAACTGCACTAAACAATTTTCATAATAATTTTATGAGCAGTATGAGCCGACAACATTTAAGAAATTGTGGGGGTGGTTTGAAGGTGGCCAAGAGGGTAGAGAATTAGTGGTGGTGGTGAAACATTTTTTTTTTTTTTGGTTCGAATGCAACTTTTTTTTTTGTTTTGTTTTGTTTTGTTTATTTTATTTTTAGAAACCGATATGAATTTCTACAAGTTTGAACTCTATCAGTCACAGTCAACCAACCATACAGCCCTGCAGAAACACAGCCAGTTAGTCGTCTCTCCTTCGTTTATAGTTTGAAATTTTTCTGTAACCAACGTACGTTGTTGTGGTAACAAAATAATATTGAAAAACGAAAGAAGGAAAAAAATAAAATTATTCTTATAATTTCTTTAATAAATTAATCAATTGTTTAATGCAAACTTAAAAAAAATTATGGATTTATTAATGATTGATATTCCATTACAAATAAAAGGAAATAATATTTGTCGGTAATAAATAAATAAATTTAATGAAATAAAAAAAGAGAAGAGAAAATTGTTTGTAAATGTTTCTCTTTAAAGTGTAATAATCCATGTTTAATATTAATATAAATAATAATATTATAATAATGATAATAATAATTAATAATAATAAACGGTCATCTCATCAAAATTAATCTGAAAAAGAAGTCGTAAAAATTTTTAATAAAAATATTGTTAATCAAGCAAAAATTCAATGAAAATTACGCACATATGCAAACAAAAAAAAATTTTCTGCCATTTAATAATATTTAAAACATCACAAATAAATCATATTAAAATTAATAAAAAAAAACAACAAATATTTTATAATTAAAAAATAATAAAATTTTTTTATTATTAGAAATTACTAAAGAAAATGAATTGGAAAAAAATTCAAATATTCAACTGAAAAATTAATTAACTTATGCAACACAACACAATATAATTAAATATAAACAAATAATCAAACAAATAAAATATAAAATTTAAAATAAAATGAAATTATTAAATAGAAATTAAATAAAAATAATAAATAAAGCATACCTACCTACCTACTTCTGTATGAAATTTCTATGGTAATTGTATACAAAACAACAACAACAAATATAATTATAAAAGAAAAAAAATCATAATCATATTCATTAAAAATAGTAAAAAAAAATAAAGAAAAAACTGCATATTTTAACAGTAAATTAATTTTTCCATTGTTAAGCAGTAAATGACAATATTTTGAAAGCGAATAATTACTAGTAATTTATAATTCTATAAGAATTTAATTAAAAAAAAAGAAAAATCTATAGAGAAGCATATTTTTATTACAATATTACTACAGTTGAGTGAAAAACAAATATGCTACGAAATGATTTGTTTTTTGGTTTAGTGCAATTTTTTAGTATAAACAAAGCTTCGTAGCATATGGTAAAATACTAGGTTTTCCTTTTCTTCATAAGTAGACCAACAAATGAACAACATTTGCAAATCATTTAATCAATATAATCATTAGAACCTTTCAGCCAGGATTACAACTTAGCTCCTCACACCACTTATGTTGTGTGTGTTCATTTTACACATAAATGGCGGAACCTACAGTTGAATTTAACTCGGAACTACAGATTTTTCATTTGAATTTTTATACACTCTCAGATTTTTTTCTAGAAATCTACATACATAACATAATTGGTCATTACAACCATTCAGTCAGGATTACGACCTAGTTTCTCACACCACTTATGTTGTGTGTGTTAATTTTATACATGCGTGGCGGGACCTACAGTTTAAAGTCGACTCCGAACGACAGATTTTTTGAGAAACTTTTCATGACAATTTTATTTACTCTCAGAGTTTTTGCCAGAAATCTGCTGAGAGGAACTCGCGGAAGAAATACTTTTTGTATTTTATTTTGATGTCTGGCCTGGGGCTCGAACCCTGGCTTTTCATCTAATACGCCAACAGACTACCTACTAGACCACGGCGACTAGAAATCTAGAAATATGCTGAGAGGAAATCGCCAATGAAATATTTTTATGTGTGTGAAGATAAATTCGAATTTAAAACCCACACTTTTAACAGCTTCTAAACGAATGGGCTTGTACTGGTGGATACTGTTAAATATCTACCAGTACTCTGTTAAATGCAAATTTTGTTCTATAAAGAGAAAATATTGCTCTGTTAACGCCAAATGTGGCGCTGCTAAAAGTTATGGATTGCATCTTGGATTTTCAAATTCGAATTCTTCTTCACACACATAATATTTTTTCATATTTTGTTTTGTTGGAGATGTCTGACCTGGGGTTTGAACCGTGGTCTCAGGTCTAAAAAGCCCACACAGTACTTACTAGTAACTTGAATCAAAATGAATACCAAAATTCGTCGATTATGAAGAATGCTCATTATAAACCCAGCTGGAAGCATTTCAAGAGCTCCCAATGCACAGTTTAGAACGGTTTGTGGACCGAGGGCACCTTTGCTTCCTACTTATTCAAGAAAAATAAAAATCTCAATGTTAGACCAAGATATCGGTGACAAAATCTATTGACACCATGGATCTATTACGAAGCGAGTTCGATGAGCAATTAATCCTACGTTTTGGTGTAATCCAACTATTTTTGGGGGGATGTTTGAAAACTCTCGTATACAGGAACAAGTCAGAAACATTTACAATCCAGAAAGATAACCCTTGCCATTGGTGAAACACCGGCCATTCGCCAGGCTTCAGGGGTATATCCCCTTCACATACATGCAATTATGTGCATGATATTACAACCCTTCAGTCAGGATTACGATCTAGTTTTTCACACCACTCATGTCGTGTGTGTTAATTTTACACATAAGCGGCGGGACCTACAGTTTAAAGTCGATTATGAACGATAGATTTTTGAGAAACTTTTCATGGCATTTACATTTACTCACAGAGTTTTTGCCAGAAATCTACTAAGAGGCTGTTGCCGGAGAAATATTTTTTCATATTTTCGTTTTGATGTCTGGCCTGGGATTTGAACCCGGGCCTTACGTCTAATAAGCCAACCAACTAGACTACGACGACTTCATCCCCTATATTTACATGAAATAACCTTTGAAATTTATATGGTACTCATTAATTAATCGCCCCAATAAACATTTTATTCACTGAGTCCATGATGTTTTATCTATTCGTTGCAAAATCCACATTTCGACAACTTAAAGTGTCCCTAAGTCAACTGCTTTTACATTGTACACCTCCTAAGAGAACTCGGCAGAAATTTCTTATCATGATCGATAAGAATTAAAAAAAATATTTGATTTAGAAAGTATTTCCCCTTCGAACCTTTCAACTTGTCACTTTTACTGCCTGGTATATAAACTCTAAACTCTATCGACGGAAGAATTTGGTATCCTTAAGGATATTTATTTATAAATATATTTTTCTGCTCAAAACCATGAATCTTGTCTTTCGTATATTAATTCCAAAACCGGAAGTTGAACTCATGCTGTCAATATGTATAAAATTGTTGGACATTTTTTGCATTTTTTTTTAAATGGTTTTAATTTCTAGAGTAAAAAAAATTGCCATGAAAAGTTTCTCAAAAATATGTCGTTCGGTGTCGACTTTAAACTGTAGGTCCCACCACACATGTATAAAATTAACACACACAACATAAGTGGTGTGAGCAACTAGGTCGTAATCCTGACTGAAGGGTTGTAATGACCAATTATGTACGTATGTATGTAATTTCTTCCAGAAGCGTAGGACTATTACAAAATATATCTCTTATCATTCTATATATTTTATTTAGTAAAGTAAAATAAATTTCATTAGTCAGGTCTTTCCAGCTATACTAAACAGGTGATTGATCTATTGTAGCATTACTACATACATACATATATGTACATACTAAACGTTTTAATAATACTCATGATTCATCCACCATTTACGCATAAAGAGCCATAAATTTTACGCAGTATTTTTCTCTTTTTAACAAAGGATGCTGACTCATCTGTCTTTTTTCATTATTCATTTCGTCATCATTGAATAAAGCTGGCAAGATGAGTGATTTGTTCTTCAATAGAAAACTATACGTCTTTGATTGTTTACCAACCCCAAAGTAACATCTCTGGGCAAGTGTTTTTCTCTATTTAAGATGATATGTTCTAATTACTACACTCCAGCTGGAAGAGGGCTAAAATAACGTTAATCATGATTTTTAAACTTTTATCAATAAATGCCTAAGCCTGCATTTGATATACAGATCCCTGGAACTTGACGGATGGGGAAGCCTTAAGCCTTTCTTCCAAATGGGACTTCTGAACTTTGACAGTTGATAACGGCCACCTTGTTGAAGCTACATCTGTCAAATTAGTAGTCAATTCGGTCTGTTATTCACCACAAGTGAATATATACCATTCAGCAACATACATACATCACATAATTGGCCCTTACAACTCTTCAGTTAGGATTACGGCCTAGCTTCTCACGCCACTTATGTTGAGTGCGTTAATTTTATACACGAGTGGCTGTATCAACAGTTTAAAGTCTACTCTGAACGACAGATTTCTTAAGAAACTTGTAACGGCAATATTATTCACTCTCAAATTTTTTTTTTCAGAATACTGCTGAGAAGTAGTCGCTGAAAAAATATTCAAATTTCGTTTTGTTGGAGAAGTCTGAGAGCGATGTGTAAAATGTATTTTGTGCCGATAAATTAATTTCACGGACAAGGCTCATCTTTGTCTCAATGGGTGGGTACATCAGTGAACACAATTGAAAAAATTGATGTGAAGACGAGCAAGAGGCTGTTAAGGAGCTACTATCACAGTCTAAAAGATTTGCTATGTAGGGCAGATTGTAGGCGAATGGCATCATTGAACTTCAAGAATGATGGAGGAAATTGCAAATTTATTGTGAATGTAGCAATCGTGCAAAGATTATAACTTTGTTTGCTTAAAGAGGAAGATTTTGACTTGATTAAAATGTGTCTTCGATAAGCGTCCACGTCATATGTCACACCGCACGCGATAACATAAACCGACAAGATTATGGTATTAGACTTTTTTGTGGGGATACGGGAAGACCCTGGTTTACAGGGGGTAACATACATAACATAATTAGTCATTACAACCATTTAGTCAGGATTACGACCTAGCTTCTCATACCACTCTTATTGTGTGTGTTAATTTTATACATGAGTGGCGGCACTTACAGTTTAAAGTCGACTCCGTACTAGAGATTTTTGAGAAACTTTTCATGGCAATTGAATTTGCTCCCACAGAGTTTTTGCCAGAAATCTGCTGAGAGGAAGTCACCGAAGAAATATTTTTTTTCTTCATATTTTGTTTTGATGTCTGATCTGGGGTTTAAACCGTGACGTCATATCTAGTAAGTCAACACACTACCTACTAAACTATGGCGACTTCAAAGCGTTTAATAACCCATGCAAATAATAAAATTGTTTTGATCAAATCTGTCTGAGCCCTATTTTCATCGAAAAATAATATTCAGCGATAATGTCCATTTCGAGATGAATATACCGATCTATACGAGATTAAAGAGCAGTCAACGAACCTTGACAAGCCACTGTTTGGTGTGAATTTTAAGGTATTATGCAGGATTTCGGTTTGTAACGCTTTGCTTTTTCTACGAACTTTTCCTAGAAAATGGAAAGTGCGTAATATTTGGCATCACACTTTCGTTTTCGAATGTTTAGTTTTTTTTTTTTAATTCATTTTTACTAGGAATTTATTTCAAATTTCCTATTTTACTGTTTAATGAAAAATAAATTGCAGTTTCACTTTAACCGATAAACATAAAATTTTTAATATTATTATTGTGTTCCATATTTATTGCTCAAATAATTGTTTTGCATTTCAATTTGAAATTGTCAATATAATCATGGCTTTCTCTATTTATTTGTTTATCGTCATGTGCTAATGAAATGACCAGCAATTCTCCCAATTGTCCCAAAATATTTTATTCGATTTATAATTCTTTTTATGAATTTTAATTTATTGTCCATGAAAACGAAATGAATTGTTTATTTCTCTAAAAATCTATGCCCACTACATGCTAATCGTTATAAAAATTGAAAATGAATTCGTTCGTTATAATGCTGATGTAATGATGGTTTTATTGTTCAAATTATTATTTTTATTATTTCCAATGAATAATAATGTTTTGTATTCCAAAAAATAAAATGAAATAGTCACTCGGTCATTGTGTTCTTAATAAGTGAACTTTATTGGTATCGATTCTATTATGCATTATGGAATTACGTTAAAATGAAAACACAGCGGTTAGCAGAATAAAATATATTGTAATTAGGATTTATGAAGGGTAAATCAATAAAAATTATTTAAAATAAACAAATTTTAAACATTCTCTTCTATATACATATACAAAAAACTTTCTGTTTTGTCAAATCAATCGTAATTTTTTTCAATTTAATAAATTTTTTAATTTTTTCATTATCTTAAAGCATTGTCATGGTGTATTAGTGTAGTGGTTAAAATGCGTGACTACACAAGAAGACAAATTTTAACAGACTTTATTCTCTCTCCAAACGACCTATCCAGTAGCCTCCGGTACCCTTATACAGGATAGAATGTACAACGAACTTTATTGGATGGTAGCCCAACACCGCTTCTTGTGAACGAGTGGGACTCACAGAGAAAATTTCATCATCTTACTTACTTAATTCGTCATTACTACGCTTTAGTCAGGATTACAACATTGCGTCTCACACTACGAATGTTGTTTTATCCACAAGTGGCAAGACTTACTATTTAAAGGCGATTCCGAACAACAGGTTTTTGAGAAACTTTTCATGGCAATTTTATTTACTCTCGGAGTTTTGCCGAGAAAGCTGACTTTGTTTGAGATGAGCTGAGCTGCTGTTTGACACCATGGCCTCACGTCTAATAAGCCAACACACTAGATAAAGTCAACTCCAAAGTTCATCACCACAATACTTAATGCGAGATCCGCAAAACATTTTCTTAAGGACGTTGACTCTAGGCACCTAGAGATGGCAACTATATCAACTTAGATCTGCCACAGTCGACCTGTATATACCGAATATTAACCGAATATTAAACTGAAGGAAAATATTTGAAATAAAAGGAAGGAAGGCTATTAATATAACGCGAATCTTAATCAACGACAGGCATAATGGATTTTGTAAAGTCGGTCCTACTGGTGACGTGTTACCATTACTCTCCGTCCATTTATATGGCAAAAGCAAGGCTGTGACTTTAGACATACGTTTATAGTTTTTTTCAGAGAACCGCTTTTATCTAAACTCATTGTATTTAGTATGGACAGTAATTTATTCCAATTAATATCAAACTTTCTTAAGGATAATACTATACGAGTTGCTATAGATGAGGTCTGATCGGAGGAAATAAGTTCAGACTGGCAACATTCAGTATTGTTTGCTGATTCGTAAGAGCGACATAATTATTGGGGAACTCTTGATATTCTGGCCAAGAAAATTTAATGCCTTATTCGCTTGAAGTCGTATATTTTTCAATCATAAAAGAATCGTTCATATGCCTTAACTTCAGGCCATATGATCTTTTTATTTACAGCACTTATAACTAATCCAAAAACTAATCCAACTTCCATATGTGTGCCAGTCTTCCGAACTCTATTTTGAGGTAACTGTGGGTTATTTAAACCTATTGCTTTATTAACACGACATCGTAATATGGTTAATGCTTCACTGTTTTATCGATACTGCGACGAAATGTGCTCCGAAAATGGAATATTTTGTTGTAGTATGCGTAATATATTCGAACAAAACGAAATTTAAAAAATATTTCTTTGGCGACTTCCAGCAGTGTTCTGGCAATAACACTGAAAGTAAATAAAGTTACCATATAAAGTTTCTTAAAAATCTGTCGTTCCGAGTCGACTTTTAACTATAAGTCCTGCCACTCGTGCATAAAAATAAAAACACACAACATGGGTTCTGTGAGCAGCTAGATTGTAAGCCTTATTGCAGAGTTGTACTGGCCAATTAAGTAAGTAAGTATTCGTTCGCTCATATTTTCTTTCACAGGTGGTGGCTATTAATTTCAACACGAAAAGATTTAAATCTAATATCCATAAACATTCATTCCTCTTTTCACCCTCCCATAAACTATTTTCCTATCCAACATTATCTACTGCCTAGACATAGTTCATCATTTGAGTATTGGTTGGATGGATTTTTAGTGTGACTTTATTTAGTTTATTTACCATATTTTAAAGTATTTGATGACAGTAAAAATAATTCCTTAGCAAATGTATTGTACTTTCCTTTTTTCTTTTTCTTTTTTGTTATTTTATTTCATTTCTTTAAATCCTTTGTATAAATCCTTCATGGCATTGTATTACATTCCTTTGTTTTTTGTTACCATAAATTACCCTTAAAATTCAGACTAAAAAAAAACCATAACAAAACAGAAAAAAATTCCCCCTAAAATAGTCCAACAATGTAATGTGCATGTAAATCGAAAAGAAAAACCTAAAAAAAATATGAAAAAAAAATTTTTTTAAATAAAAAACTTGTGTTGTATGCCGTAGTGAGTAAACTAGTGTAAAAAACTTAGTGTAACTGTAGTAGTAACTTGCCACCTTTCTGTAATAAAAACAAAAAAACAAAAAATAAATAAAATCGGCTAAAAATACGATGAAAAAAAGAAAGAAAAAAAATCAGTTAAAGTGGTACACCTGAACAAGCGAGTATTTGGCTGATACAGTAAAAATGACCAAAATTCGGTCTTGTTTAGGGGTGTCATTTTAACAATTTTTAACAAAACAAATAAAGAAACAAAAAAATTTGAACACCGTATCTGGTACATGGCAGTCAGAAATATTAAACAATAGAATATAAAATAAAAATAAAACCAAAAAAAAACGAGAAAATTGTTAACAATTACAAGTAAAAACAATTGCATGTTGGTTCTGCCAATAACATGATATAAATTTTAGCCAAATAGTAGAACAAAATAAATAAAAAAAAAATTTAATTCAAATTAAAATTCCACCCGTTTTTTTTTTCGTTGTAATTAACAGCTCAAAAACAAAAGAAAAAAAATTGTTCGCTTCAAATGTAACCACAGAAATATTTATACTCATATCAACACTTTTCAAATCTAAATTGTAAATAATTGTTAACCACCATCACCACCACCACTACCACCAAATGCATGTCTAGCAATGTAACAAATTCAAGACCGAATAGCTATTTTACCACCAAATATTTACCGCAATGGCCACCAATCACTCTGTATTTAAACGCAAATCACCATTCATATCCCTCTATACCCTCTATATACCCTCTATGGTGTACTGCTTAAAACCATAGTTAAACTAATTACATGAATATGTAATAAACCCCTATGTTCTACAGAAAAAACAACAAAAAAAAAACGGAATTGGTAACAGTTATTGCTGTTATTATCCTAATCATGCCCTCATATCAAATCCTGATTGTTGTTGTTTTCATTGTATTTCATTACATTTTCTATTTTTTTTTTTTTATTCTTAATTTTCTCTTTTTTTTTTGTTTTAGAACTTTTGCCAAAAACTAGAGTAACCGAATGCCAAAAACGAAAACCGGTTTGGCTATGTTTTCTTATTTCAGTTTAGGGTTTTTTCTAATTAAAAAATCGATTAACTGTAATCGATTATGACATTGTTTTTAAAGTATATATCGAGGCATTTAAGCTTTGGATCCTACGTTTAATGCCGCAACTGTAGAAGTAAAAATTAAGGAAAGAGTATGGTATTTCTACGCATCTCTTGCTGGCAAAAGCTTCGAGAAAATGGGATATACTCGTACATGATGTCTCAAATACAAAAGTGGCGAGTATCTTGAACTTCATACGAGGCAGACAGGTTAGTTCTTCAATAAGGACTCTGTCTTATAAAGATTTCGTCTTATATACGCAGAACAGAAAACGATGGGAAACAAAAACCATACTTTATAATATTTTTAAAAATGTTACAGCAAAGACTACTAAGAAATTTGAATTGAGCAGTCTCTTTTAGGTTTCCGAGAAGCAATGGCAACATATAAAGAATTTCTGTGTACACTAGTCCTAACATAAAATATGTATACAAACTAGCTTTTCACGTAACTCATGTTGTGTGTATTAATTTTATCCTTAAGTGGCCGAACCTACTTTAAATGTCGACTCCGACGAAGAGGAAGTCGCCTTAGGAATACAGACATATATAATTGGTCATTACGACCTAGCTGCCCATACCACTTATATTGTGTGTGTTAATTTTATCTATGAGTGGCAGAACCTACAGTTTAAAGTCGATTCCGAACGCTAGATTTTTGAGAAACTTTTCATGACAATTTGATTTATTCTCAGAGTTTTTCCCAGAAGACTACGGAGAGGAAGTCGCCTTAGGAATACAGACATATATAATTGGTCATTACAACATTTCAGTCAGGATTACGACCTAGTTTCGCACACCACTTACATATGTTGTAGGTTTTAATTTTATACATGAATGGCAGGACCTACAGTTTTAAGTCAATTGCGAACGCTTGATTTTTGAGAAACTTTCATGGCAATTTTATTTATTCTCAGAGTTTTTGCCACAGTTTTTTTCAGAAGACTACTGAGAGGAAGTCGCCGAAGAAATATTTTTTTGTATTTCGTTTCTTTTGATATGTCTGAGGCAGGGTTTGACTAGGGTCTGTTGTCTAACAAACCAACATACTTCTTTCTGGACTACGGCCATTTTATTGTCACTAAACTGTATTAAAAAACGTTGTGTAAAAAGGCTGAACGAGAATCGACTGTAGAAGTTAACTTTGTAAACATAATGATCAACACGATTGATATATACTGTGTCGGTATACTGTCCCTATTACTGAATCTGAATATTTTAAAAGCCACTCAAATTACTTAATTTGGGTGGATGGTCAATAAATAATAAAAATATTGGCATGAATGTAAAGAATATAAAGAGACTTCAATCACCTTCAAAATGTTTATCAAGGAAGAAATAACTTGATTGCAGATTTAAAGAAAATTCAACTTTTAAAGAAAAAGTAGGTGCCGAATCGTAATCACAATAAATGCAATCTTAATATACGAATAAAATTTCTGGGCTCTTTTATTCGATGGATATTTCTGTGTGGCGTCTAAACTGGGACATTAAAAACAAAGCACTTAAACCTTTTGGAAGAATTATAAGTATGGTGTTACGTCTTGACACATATTCCAATATGTTAATCAAAAGCAAACATGATTAAATAGTTTCAAATAGGTTATCCTATACAATACGTCCACAATCGTTATACTCTACAAGATTTCTATTTTATGGACATCCAAGTTAACAGAGCGGAATCGGGAATTTGTGAGAGACACAAAATCAAAACCATCAATACTGTTCAAATGTCCAATTGGTCATTACAACTCTTCAGTCAGGATTACGACCTAGCTTCTCACAAAACGTATACTGTGTGTGTGTTAATTTTATAAATGATTGGCAGGACCTACAGTTTAATGTCGACTCATAACGCCAGGTTGAGTGGAAGTAATTTTTTTTCATGTTTTGTTTTGTTGGAAATGTCTGACGTGGGATTTGAACCGAGACCTCTTGTGTAATAAGTCAACATATGACTTATTAATTAGCAATCATAACGTTGTTAAAGGAAGAAAGAATTTGAAGCCATATTAAATTTTTACAATATCCAAATGAATTCATCATATTTAATCGCAATCTTAGTTTATCTAAGTTCAAGTGTTTTAGAATACCCTATTCAAACCTATACAATTACACAAATTCTACACAATATATGTATGTATAGACTCTTTCTTTTTATTACCATGTAGCTACTTGTAAGATTAAGCCTTTAGGGCATTATAACCTTGTATCAATTGGCCACAATGAAATCATTTCCCATTTATTCCTCAAATTCTAGCAAAAAGAATGTCAAAAAAAACGAACAAATCAAAAGCAAAATAATTGTGATGACAATTTTTCCTCCTTTTTTTTGTTTTTCCACTTCCATACAATTTGCCTTTAAGCTTAAAATTAAATGGCACAGATAGATGAACTAATTTGACTTGATAAGGACACTATTGTTGGACTTTGAAGGTTGCACTATAAGTAGAGATGTGTCACAGTCTTAATTTTGCTACAATTCTTGGTGCAGCAGGGTTTTATGAAAAAATGTTGTTAATTTAATACGGATATTACCGCTTTATTAAGAAATCTTTCCAATGTTCATGGAGACATTTTTAAAATATTCTTTTTTTATAGTAAATCTGTTGTGCAGCATTGAAACAAAAACGGTTTGAGATTTTGCCAAATGTATTTTTTGTTTTGAAGTGCACATGTTCCGGTTAGAAATGGAATTTATTCATATATAATATGGCTGCCGCACCTGGCCTTACAATACCTCATTCAATCGGTCCAATGTTCGTGTATTTTTTTTCGTGTGTATGGGGTCGTATCTCAGTATGGCAATACGAATGTTAGCCTTCAAATACTCAATTGTCTCTGGTTTGCTGACATAACACTATACTTTAACGGCTCTCCACAGAAAATAGTCCAACGGTTTTCGAAAAATTAAACAGCCATCAAACATTTGATGCAATAAATCGATTGTGGCATGAAATATGTGTCAAGTTGCATCATCCTGTTGAAACCAAACATTGTTCACATTAAAACCATGAAGAGCGTTAGCAAAAAAATTGGTTATCATGCTGCAGTAGGTGGCTCCATTGGCCATGAAAGTTGCACCGTCCTTATTTTCAATGAAATTTGGCCAATGATGCCTCTGCTCCACAAGCCGTACCAAACAGTCACTCGTAATAGGTGCATTGGCTTCTGTAAGGTCCATGTGTGGATTTTCCGAGCGCCAAATACGGCAATTTTGCTTATTAACGTACCCACCAAGTTGAAAATGAGCTTCATCCGAAAAGATGATTTTGTTTAGCAAAATCGACATCATCGTACCAATCCCAAACGTTGCTCAAGCATAAATCAATTCATTACGTTTAGTGGAGATAATATATTGAATTTTTGTGTCACGAATAAAATGACATAAGTATTGCCAGATTCGTAATAATCGATGGTTCAAATTTAAACAGATAGATGGCCCACCCGATACATAAAAATTAAATATTAAATTAAATTTCTTTAGACTTTAACAGAATTTCTCTACCCAATCCCCTTTTAACTAATGCTATAGTGATGACCATTAAAAATAATGCCAATAGCAGGCCTTACTTCTAATGGCTGATAATTAATGAACTGCAAAAAACAAAAACAATAGCAGAACATGCCATCATGCTAAAAATAAATGAATTGCTAAATATAGTGTTTTACCGGGTTCTGTATAATCATTGAATTTAAAAGGCAATACCTTGGATTTAATATGAGTCAACAACAACAAAATTTAAACAAGAAAAGAAAAAACAACAACAACATTGACAAACAAAACTAACATACCAAAAGTAATTAACACTTCCTAAGAAAATAAAAAAATAACGATTAAAATAAAGTATTAAACACACAAGGAAAAAGGAAAAGTACCACCACAATAGAAAAAAGAAGGAAAAGAAAAAAAATTCGATAATAAATTGGAAATTAATCAACATTCCCTAACCACTTATTGTGTTTAATGTATGTATACTCGTAAATGTATTGTAAATGTACATGTAAATGTGAGATGTTTAAAATAACTGTATATTTAAAGGCAACCATACATGCATTGTTGCTTGGTACCATAAGTAACGGTATCAATTGATATACAGCACAAGTACAACACAATGTTATATTATGGGGTGTGAGTGTGTCAAATAGTGATTTGTGTGCCTTAAGTTGTGGTTGACAACAGTTTTTTTTTTCTTCCTTTCTTTCTTTTCCTGTTTTTCTTTTTTTCTACCCCAAAATCTAAACCGCCCCATAGTGTTTAGCAACGACATCAACATGCCAATGAGTCAGCTGTATACGTACATATGTTGTACATTAATCCACAACAATAGCAAAGAAATAAAACACAGCAGAAACCAAAGAGACCAAAGACACCGTGTAAAACAGAGAGGAAGAGAGCAACACAGAGAGACCGAGAATAAAAACTAAATATTCATTAAACCTCTAAGGAATTTTGTGCAGTAAAATAAACTTAATTGAGTTTCACATTTTTATTCTCTCCCGTTATACTTTGTATATCATTCCCCCCCACCCCTTTTCTCTGTTGCTTTTAGGTTTTATTATTTAGTCGGTTGATGTTTTTTTTCTCTGTTTCATTTTGCCTTTGTTTTTGTTCCGGTTTTTATAAAAAGCCAATTTTGCTTTTGAACAAGTCTATTGACCACAAAAGTACAATGTCCTAAAAATATGGCAGAAAAAACACAAAACAAAACAAAACAAAACAAATGAGAACCAACAACAACCAACCATATCACAGAGAGAGTCATCCAAATACATACATGGCAGAGTGTCGATATGGCAATGTGTGTGTCATATGTTTCTTTGTATGTTTTTAGTACATATTTTATATGATATCGTGTTGTGCTGTTTTGTGTTGTGTTGTGTTGTGGCGTCATAGCATGCGAGTATAAAGGATTTATTGATTATTTTTTTTTGTAGTTTTGCTTTAATTTTCTCTTTTGTTTTGCTTATTTGTGAAGTGTTAAAAAATATTTCAAAAAAATAAACAAAGATTTGTTGTGATATGCGAAAAATATTAATTTCTACAGATTTTGGTAACAGATTTTTAAAGAAAAAGTTTTTATTTGATTTCAAAAAATCATTGCCGAAGAAGCTTCAACTTTTAACAAAGGCATGACGTCACGTAAAATGTTTCCAAGGAATTTAATTGAGTTATTTTTTATTGCATATACATACATAAATATTTACTTGTTTTATTAGTTTTTTTCTAAAATGCAGAATCGTTAGTTCGTATAGAGGCTTGTTTAAGAAATATCCAAAAGCGTCTACTAGTTCCAACCAAAACCAAAAAAAAATCCTTTTTCGAAAAGTATAATCGGCGAAAATGAAGATGAGAAGAAGTGGAAGCTTATCTCAAACCATATGAGTTTGAGAATGAGAAGGAATTTGAGACCAGGCATCAGGCTATCTAGTATTTGTTTGAGGATAATAACCAATCTTCTTGGTTGGACATTAAAAACTAAAAGAATACGTGTTCTGAGCTGTCCTTGTGATGAGAAACAGAACACATGCTTGACACCTAAGCTTTTTTAATGCATCTCCGGAAAAAAAACTCCTGAGTGCATATCAAGCATTAGACAGGAAGTTATACTTCTTAACATCTATTTATCAGGGCAACAGCATATTTTTTTTTTCTCGCCGAGGTGTTGTAAATGTACCTAACCGCACCATAGAGGAAGTCGTCAAATCCTCCGTGTGTGGGGCCCTCACCCACTAAATCCTTCCTCGTCTCGTGGACTTGTGCTCACTCCGGAACTACGGTGGTATTACTTCGGAGTGGAGTCCTTTTGGCCCTTTGGCCCCTGCGTGTTCATATCCGCGTCCGGATTGCGTGTCGAAAGTTGAGGAGACATCCAAGTGTCTCCACTATTACTTTCGTCCAGATCCTTGTGTCGGATTTTCTTTTACACGTATACAAGTATCATCTATGCCGGCGTGCCTACATGTTCTGCAGCCTCGAGATCTCTCTTCTTCAGTCTTAGGATACGCTCCACGTAATTCGCCACTGAGGCCCAATTCTCTCTACTCGCAATCATAACCCCGACAATGTTAGCGGCTGTGATCGTTCCAACTATTGACGTCAGTTCAGAGCGATAGCTCTGCCAGCGTGCACACTAGAAAATAGTGTGCTCTGCATCACCAATTACTTCCTCCTCTTCGTAAAGGCAATAAGGAGAGACGCTCTTGCCCATTCTATGCAGGTGCTTTCTAAAATACCCATGCCCCGATAGCATCTGTGTAGTGTAGTAGTTCACCTCTCCGATTTTCCGTCCAATCCATAGGCAACAGCATTGAGATTATGATTGATGAGTTATAGGGGTAGACTATACAAAGTACTCTATGAGGGTAGTAGAATTAACCTTATGGTCACAGGTAAAATAGTACGAAATTTACGCCTTTTTCTTCAGAGTGGCAACAGTTTGACCATCATATTATATTAATATCCTTCATGAATTGGTTGTTTCGAGGTGGACTCCATACTTATAATTTTTAAAATCTGAAATCTTTGTAGAAATAAATGATTCGTGACATGTGTCAATGCAAAGATGCTCAATAAGGCTTATCATTCCACATGTGTAGACTATCAAACGAACAACGCTTGCAAATTTGTGGTGCCCAATTAAATTTACGTTTCGGAGCAGGCTGCAAAAATCATGGGATTTAATTCCTCTAGTCCAGTTTTTCAGAAGTTGCTTTAGTATAGTAGGTAGTGTGTTAGCTTATTAGACGTAAAGGCCACGGTTTAAGCCCCAGGTCAAACATCAAAAAGAAAATTTGAAAAAAATATTTTTTTGGCGGCTTCCTCTCAGCAAATTTCTGGCAAAAAATCTGAGATTAAATAAAATTGCCATGTAAAGTTTCTCAAAAAATCTGTCGATCGGAGAAAACTTTAAACTGTAGGTCCCGTCGCTCATGTATAAAATTCACATACACAACATAAGTGGTGTAAGGAAATTGGTCGTAATCCTGACTGAAGGGTTGTAATGACCAATTATGTATATATGTATGTATGTATGTAGTCTAGTTTTGGGAGAATACGTGAAATCTCTCGCATACAGCTGACATTGAAATACCGAGCAGAATACTGGAAAAAGTATGCCAAAATTGAAGAACTCGCGGATGGGCTACATTTAGATGCAATACATACATATGTACATACTTACATACCTAATTGGCCATTCAATCAGGATTACGGCCTAGCTTCTCACACCACTCATGTTGTGTGCGTTAATTTTATACGTGAGTGGCGGGACCTACAGTTTAACGTCGACTCTGAACGACAGATTTTTGAGAAAATTTTTCATGGCAGGTTTATTTACTCACAGAGTTTTTGCCAGAAATCTGCTGATAGGAAATCGTCGAAGAAATATATTTTTTATTTTCGTTTTGATGTCTGACCTGGGGCTCGAACCCTGGCTTTACGTCTAATAAGCCAACACACTTCCTATTCGACTACGGCGACTTCTTTAATATGAAATAAACTTTAAAAATTAGACGGTAGGCACTCATTTATCACACCGCTTTCAGCTTTGCAAATTGTCTGTAATTTTTTCAATTTTGAAAATCCATATCCGTAGTTTGTTGTATTCGAACCGAGAAAACTTGAGTTTTTTGTTCTTTAAGAGTGATGAGCTTGTTAACTATCGTACCTACCAACGATGTTTGTGAGTGATTATTATTGAGTTATCATTTCTGAAAGGTCCAGGGACAGTGCAAATCCCAGATGGTCTGCTTCGAAAGGAATTGAAACATCTTATTTTTTAAATTTCCAAAACCATGATGAATGATTTTATCATCTTCAACCTTTATTGCTTGAGTTTGAAGTCATGCTTTCCCCGGTTTTTTTAAAAGTGAATATATACCAGGCATTAGCATTGAATTTAAATTACAATCAATAGCTATTTCACATTTTACTTTTTTAAAAATATGAAAATAAAAATAAAAAACTCAATCTCAATTGATAATAAATTTATTTTGGAATTACAATGTAATTGTGAAAGTTTTCAAACAATATTTGCTTTAGTTTAACATACATATGTACATATGTATATGCTCACTTATTTTACGAATTCATAATTTTGTGTACAAATAAATAATTTTGTATCCCCCATTTGAATGTATTTGAATGTGACATGTTTCACATGGGCTTTATATTTGAGCCCGGAATGATTAGCGGGCAAATGTTAGAATATATTGTCGACGACGTAATTTTTGATTCTTATCGCAAAAGTATTACAATGTAAACTTCATTACGCAGACAGCGTTTGGTCGTTATTGAACACAAAATAAACAATTGGAAAATACAACGTAAACAAACAAACAAACAAAAATATGTTTTTGTAGGGCTCTATTAAAATAAAATGCTGTATTGTGTATGCGTATTGAAACTGATTTTCGAAAAAACAACCACGTAAAACAGTAAAATATTCATGGCTTTATGATAATGAAGTAAATTTGACAAATAAGTGCCATCCCTGTTGCCACCAGCCCAAAACTTTTCATGAATTATACGAGTAAAGTATGCCCCCTGAAATGCATCATTGTGTTTACTTTGTAGACTTAGGCTGTGTGAATACAAAATATTGATAAGAAAAAAACATTGAAAGGCATTCAACACAATATGATTTCATATCATGATGCGATCTACTCTTCAAGAAAGGGAAGTAAGATTTGTAACAGACACAAAGTTTTCACTTCTCTTCATTGCTTTTCTTCTCTTTTTTTCTATTTGTTTTTGTTATCTTTTGTGCCTACTTTATTTATATTCTACTTTCGCATTTAAAGCATAATGGTATATAAAAGACGGGGAGGCAGAAGAGAGAGGCCTTCTATAGAAAATAAATTTTCTCGGCTGATGTTGTCTTTGTTGATGAAGTTAAAATGCTTTTGCATTGCTTTTGTTTTCTTCTTTTTCTCTCTTAATTTTTTTCTTTTTTTTATATTGATTGGCACAAAGAAAAAATACACACGCACATTACACTCCCTCGCACACACGCACACAATATATGCTTAAAGCTAGAAAGGAAAAAAACTCTTGTTTTTGTTGTTATTATCATGTACTATATACATATCAACAAGGATTCGTTTTTAATGCACGAGAATGTTTTTGTTGTATATTGTTTGTGAATGATTTTGTTTTTCATTTTCATTTTTTCTCTCTCTGACAGCTCGAAAGTAGACAACATAAAATTGAACCACTTAATGGCATTCAGTCGCTCTTAACAATACCTAAACACGAACACACCAACAGTACATGTATTGGCAAATAAACAACCAACCAACCAACCACTGCTCTCTCTGTGTTTCATGAGAGTCTTTAGCGTAAATTACTCATTGATTTAACTACTCAGCTGTTAAAGTTGTTAATGGTGTGTGTTTATGTGAGTTTCATGTTTGCGTTAGTGGGTGAATAAATAAATGGTGTCTGCTAATGCATTCAAAAAAAAAAGTCGTTCTTATTCAATGTGTTAAATTTGTATATGCTGCGAGGGTTGTTTAATATTTGAAATAAAAAAAATAAATATTTACCTCAGGCTTATTATTGTGTAACACGTTAGAATCTGTAATGGGAAATGAACTACTCACTCATCTGTCGGTTTAAATACTTAGTAACTCTCTTTTATTTTCACGAACTTCAAGTAAACCGAATAAATTGTCATATAGGGTATAGTTGTAGGTAACGATAGATGGCAACCATGATATTCTAGAACTTGCTGAAATGGAAAAGAAACTAATAAATAAAAAATAGTAAGAAGATTAAGCAGAATTGCTTTGTAACAAAACCACGTTCGTTAAATTAAGGAAGGGAGCATCATTTTTAATATGTAGAAGAACTCCTGTTCTTGCTATTGAAAGAACTACCCACTGGTAGTTCAAAGAAAGAACTGCCCACTTCAATAGAAAGAACAGGAGTTATGCTTATATTAAAAATGATGTGTCTTTTCGTTAATTTAACGAATGTGGGCTTGTTACAAAGCAGTTCTGTTTAATCTTCTTACATTCAACATGTGACAGTTTAGCTTTCAACAATATTTTCCGCCCATCAATGCTGATATGACTAGCATTTACAAGGACTCAATATAATAATTCCGTGAGTGTTTTATCTTCACGCTGTCATCTGCGTACCACTTTTAACCATCAGTTTCCTATTTTTGCTTCAGAATTAAATCGAATTGTTGCAAAAAAAAGACCTTTTAGCAAAGGGAAATTCTGTATTTTTTTGTTACTTTACGTGGGAGCCTTACAAAGTAAAGGAAAATAAAGGACATACAAGCATGGCCAGTGCTCACTATTGAACTCTACGATTTTCATTGTTCTGTCGAAGTTCTAAACGCATTCTAAAGTACACACGCCATGAAGATGATTGCAAATATAACCTCCATTTTCTTTCGGAACCGTTCTATCATTCGAGTCCAATGTTTGGTCTATCCTTTGGTCTTAGATTAGTAGTGGTGGACTCGTTTCTCATCCATCCATGTTTAAAAAAATTCGACTTTATTGCGAACAATCAATTTGAACGTCTTCACGTTGCCATTTTTTTTTTGTATGGCCAACATAGCAACTATCTTGTATATAGTTTTCTCATTTGAAAATGTTTGCTTAATAAGCGAATTCTTTAAAATACCCAATTTCAGAAAAAAATCATTTAAAGGTTATAACGAGAGAGCAAACCGTACCTTCAGCGGAGGTTAGGGCCTTACACACATACAGACATGCACACATAATTGGTCATTGCAGGCCTTTACTCAGGATTACGACATAGTTTCTCACACCATTTATGTTGTGTGTGTTAATTTTATCCAGGTGCGACGGAACCTGCAGTTTAAAGTTGACTTCAAACGACAAATTTTTGAGAAACTTTTTCAGGACAATTTTATTTACTCTCAGAGTCTTTGCCAGACATCTGCTGAGAGGAAATCGCCGAAGAAATATTTTCTTCATATTTCGTTTTGCTGGAGATATCTGATCTGGGATTTGAATCCTGGCCTCACGTCTAATAAGTCAACACACTGCTTACCAGACCACGGCGGCTACAATTAAATTGCCTATCATTTCAGCAAATTCTCCATGGACAGCTCAAGAGGTCTTCCAATACCAAGTTCACCTTGAGGTTTCGTGTGATCAAATTTAAATCCTATATTAAACAGTCGCAAACAGAGTAAAAAGACTACTCCGAATACAATTCAGCTGAGTTTTAATTTTGGTTAGACTAAGACCTTTCAAATGAATATTGATTTACGTAAGCACGATCAATGTTCACAAATTCTCCAATAATTTCAAAAAGTAAAAGAAACTTTAGATGTAAACTTTAAAAGTCTGTCACTTGCCAGCAAAGATTTTTATTCAAAGGCGTTAAGTACGATCTCAAGAAAAATTTGAGAAAAAAAATGGAAGAAAAAGTGGAATTTGTTAAGTAAGGTAGTCATAACAATTCTAACATTTCTTTTAATTGAATCACAAGTGCCCATAGTTTTTTATCAGAAGATCAGGAACAAATTTAAATTTAATTTTTAAAAAATGTTCTCTTTCTTTTAATTCAAAAAGTTTCCGCAATACCTTCCTCCCCTTTCATGCCTGTAAACAAGTGTTAGAAATTATTGGAAAGAATGTGCTGTTCTTGCCTACTTTATTTTTATAATATTTTTAAATAGATAAACAAATATCTTTATATATAAATACACATACATTTACACAAACACACATTGGATACGTATAAAAGACAAAGACAAATTCCTTACATTGCATATACACACACTCAAGCCTTTCTAAGAGATTTTTTTCTATACACTGCTCCTCAAACTTCATAGATTGCATAGGAGGAGATACTTAACATGTCTGCACAATCAACCACTTAGAACTTCTCTGATATCTACGATAAATTTTTATTTAACGCCAACACAACAACAACAATAGCAACAGCAGCAACAACAAGATGGAATTTAAAACTTTACTACTCGTAAAACTCAGAGAATCCATTTAAGTAAAATATAGACAGTTGTTGATGTTATTGTCGTTGTTGTTGGTTGAAACGCTAAGGCCTTTTTAAATAAGTTCAGTGAACTTTACACTTTATATTGTTTTTTTTCTAATACAATCACATCGTATTGTCATATTGTCCTATCAATAGATAGATGGATAGATGGATAGACGAATAGATAGAATCGATAGAAGGATGCGTAATCATTTTTTATGGTTTTTATCGATTCCCTTTTAAAATAATTTTTGTTCACAACACACCATCACACGACTACGCCACCACACCATTCACTCACCCACACACACTGCAGGGAATATTTATGTGGGTGTGAGTGCGTATGTGGTTGATGTTATACGAAACCAGTTGAATTGTTTAGATAAGGGGTTTATAAGCTTTGAAGCGATAAAAAAACAGAAAAGGAATGAGGAATTTAAGCGCTTCCCAGCAATATTGTTTAAATAGTCTGGAGCTGGAGTACATTAGTGGTATTAAATAATTTACTCATGTTTTAATGCACATTTAAATTTATTTTATTTCTGCATTGAGTGACTACGGTGTAGCAGTTTGTATGCTTTTTTGTTTGTATGTTTGATTTCCTTTACAATTTAGCTTGTTTAACCAAATTGCCAATATGGTCGATTTAAATTGTAATTTATTTATCGTTTTGTGTGGAAATGAAATAAATTGAAAATGCCTCACTTGAATAGATCCTTTATGATAGTTTCAAACACACATAAAAGTCCTTTTCTGTATTTTTTATTAACAACGTAATCGTTTAAATGCTTTAATACTTTTCAAAATTTAGTAGGTACTTTACAATACCATGTCCTTTAAAAATTTGAAAGAGTACAACAAGGGTATTCCCAGTCTGATATTTAAATGAAAATATTTAATTTCGACCTAACAGCATATACCCTTTTTATATGTGTATCACCAGCCGGTATGGTGGCATGGAGTTGTGGTCAAATTACTCGAATACAAGTCATAGTAAACCTTGTTCCTCCTCAAATCAAATTTAAAAAGTCACAGACTTATTGACTCATCTTGTAACGTTGTCTTTTCGGATTGCTTAGAAGAAAACAACTTCCTACAATTTTGTGTTTTATATAGAAAATGGGAAAATGGGAAGTTTTCTTTGAGATGTCGAATTCCTACCAGAGCAGCAACACATCGACTGCATTTTGGAAAATTAGAATATTGATAATGTAGTCGTCGTAGTATAGTACGTAGCGTGTTGGCATATTAGACGTGAGGCCACGGTTAAAACCCCAGGTCAGACATCTCGAACGAAATATGAAAAAATATTTCTTCGGCGACTTCTTCTCAACAGATTTCTGTCAAATACTCAGAGAGTAAGTAAAAAATTACCATAAAAAGTTTCTCAAAACCCTGTCGCTCGGTGTCAATTGAGTCCCACCATTCGTGTATAAAATTAAAACACGCAACATAAAGTGGTGTAAGAAGCTAGATCGTAATCCTGACTGAAGGGTTGTAACGACAAATTGCGTACGTAGAATATTGCCAATCACGCTTTCTGTAAAAATTTGAACTTAACTTATTTCAGAATTTCATCTGAATTGGTATACGATAGTTAACTTGATAATCATACATACATAATATAATTGGCCATTACAACCCTTCAGTCGGTATTACGGTCTAGCTTCTAACACCACTCATGTTGTGTCTATTAATTTTATACATGAGTGGCGGGACCTACAGTTTAAAGTCGATTCCGAACGATAGATTTTGTGAGAAACTTTTCATGGCAATTTTATTTTTACTCTCAGAGTTTTTGCCAGAAATCTGCTGAGAGGAAGTCGCCGAAGAAATTTTTTTCATATTCCGTTTTGATGTCTGATCTGGTGTTTGAACCTTCTATACTACGGCGACTTCAAACCTGGAAATCAGTTTACCTAAAACAGTTTAGGTGACTGCTATAAACAACATGTTTCGTCAGGTATTAGGTTCCATTGTAGTTGAGTAGTCCTTACTTCTTTTTAACCATCGGTATTTAAAATTAGTTTATTAGTCCAACCACGATTAAAAGTGTGGTTCCATCTTCTTTCCTTTACCAGATTGGTAAGTTTTTCATGTTAAATTATGTTTTTGTCACCCAAATGCTTTAAGAAAGTGTGAACGTGCGGCTTAAAATCATTTGAAAGAGTGGTTGGCCTCTTGCATTACCAGATGGTTAATGTTTTTTGTACCAGATGGTGTAACTCAAACAATTTGTTGCAACATCAAGTGGAATATAACCTGCTAAGACACTAATCTCTCTCAGAAGTCGCTGTAGTCTAGTAGGTAGCTTATTAGACGTAAGGCCGCGTCTCAAACCCTAGGTCAGACATCTTCAACATAACGAAATATGAAAAAATATTTCTTCGACGAGGTAGTCGTGGAATCAGCAGATTTCTAGCAAAAGTAAATAAAATTGACATGAAAAAGTTTCTCAAAAATTTGTCGTTCGGAACCGACTTTAAACTGTAGGTCCCTCCCCTTATGGATAAAATTAACACACACAACATGAGTGTTGTGAGAAGCGAGGTCTTAATCCTGACTGAAGGGTTGTAATGCGTGTAAGACCCTAAGCTCTGCTGAATGTACGGTTTGCTCTTTCGTTATAACCTTTAAGTGTTTTTCTTTCTGAAATTGGGTATCCTACTTCCTTTCATAATATAAGCCAAGGTTCACTACCACTACCACCTCCTTTTTTAAATCACCATCTTCTAGACTCACATGCTCTGTTCAAAGCATTATTTCTACAAAGTGTCCCATGTATCTAGAAACGCTAGCTACTGTCTAATAATTTATGCAGGATCGTACTCTTATACAATCACTCTCAAAGTCCTTCTTGTGCTCTTTTACTTTGTGAAATAACGAGATAGGGATGGATGAACTTACATTATTTAATCGGAGAGTTTGAAATCTGCAAATTTTAGGTACACTCTGATGCAGCGTGATGTATACGCCGTATACATCAAACTTGAAACACAGTCTCATGACTCTAAAAAAAATTGGTCACTTTCTTCGATATGGTTTTCGTTTAGTGATGTTACCAAAAGCCAAGACTTTTCAAATATCGATTAAAGATCTTCATTATCTCTTTTATTAGTATGGTCACGCCCATTACAAATTAATATGCTAACAGATAAACAGCGTAATGAACTACAGACCACGCAATTCCTGATAGCACTTCGACATACATAGCTTAGATTGATAAAGACTGCCGTTTCGATACAACTGAAAAATTTTGGCGTCACCGTAATTATATTCGGTATATCATTCGGTATGAGTGTCCAAGAGAAACAAACAAGATCCACTTTGAAAGAATTAAATTCCAAAGAGGTACAGTATTCTGAACGCCTACCGTGAGTGTCCCTGGCACTTTAAATTAATTTTAGCTCTCCTCCATACATCTCATGATAGGTTAGGTTAGGTTAGTGTGGTAGCTTTCATACCAAAAGCTCACTTGAGCACACATAGCGGCCCGTTGTGACGCCACAGGTGAACGCAGTCCCTGTACTGACCAAGTTCCTCCGAACCAAGGAGTTGGTCAGCGCAAGGGCTGCACTATCTCTTATGATACAGTGGAATTATTTCAAACCATTAAACCCAACGATTTCTTCAACCAACCTAGGGTTGAGACCGATTAAGTTGTGCAATTTTTTTAGTTCATTCACAATCAATTAAAAAACACGTTAACAGCAGGGTTGGATATGAATACCCCTTATATTGTATTAATACTACACCTTTGTTTTTGTATTTGAGATGCTCTCTTTAACAACAACAAACATTTCTTTGAAGAATTTTCTCAGATTTCACTTTGTTTTCCTTTTTTTCTTTTGTGTTCAACAAAGATGACTTCACAACATAAAAGGCCCCAGTGTTTTGTTTCAACAAAAACGTCTTTGAAGCCTTGGACTTGTTGTTTATGTTTTTAAAAGAGTTTTTCCTCTTTTTTTCTTTTTAATTTTCTTTTTAATTAAACACTCTTGCTTTTTCTCGAAATAAAAATAAATTTATATATAAATAAACTTAAAGAATATCTTTGTATATTATAATGGAGCTTTATTATAAACCATTACACTCTTGGGCATATTAATTGGTACACTTAAAGCAGGTGTTTTAACAAATTTTTGTAAACCATGTTAGCTTGAAGTTAGAAAGGCTTAGAAATATATTGAATTTTTCTAACGATATTCACTCTATAATTATAATCATGAGTGTACTTATTTGAAATGCTCCAATTAAGCTGACATATGTATATACTTTTTATTTTGAATTTTATTTAAAATAAATATGAAATAATTTTTTATTTAATTTAAAACTTAATACACACCCAACATTAACGTTTAAGGCAACAACCATTTGCTTTAGAAAACCAATTTTATAACAAATTAAGTAACAAAAAAGACCCTCAATTTGCTACACTTGACTCGTTCGCATTTAATTCCAAACAATTTCAAGTCTTCTGTGTTTTTCTATTTTTTTTCTCTCATATTTTTCTCTTTCCGTTCTTTGTCGCAACAAATCTGAAAAAATGAAGAAAATTTCCTTCGTTTTCCTTTTTTTTTTTTGTATATTCATCCTGTATTTAATGGGGAGAGAGAGAGGAGGGCAACACTTAAAAGCAACAGGAGTTTGAAATTTTCTAAATGCATTTGGCATGGCATACCGATGACACACCGACAAGCCGAAGAAAAATGTGAAAAGATAGAAAAATTAATGGATCTTTAAAGTCATAAATGTTCTTAAATGGCGCACTAAATAATCTTTGACAATTTTATATCATCTTCAGCTCTCTTTTAATGCCTTTTCTCTTCGAAAAGATAAATTTCTTAACAACGCTATTAAATTGTAAAATGGCAAGAAATGTAAGAATAAATAAAAAATAAAAAATAAATTTTCAAATTCGATTAAATTGGCTAAAGAGCGAACAGCGAATATATTTTAAATTTGACAGTGGAAAATAGATAAAAAGAAAATTAGTTTTTTAAATACTTTTACTACTCAGTTTATTATTTTTGATTAGAGATGACAAGTAGTAATGAATGACAATGAAATGATAATGACAATGACAATGTAGTAATGAATTCATGAAAAATAAATAGAATATAATGACGTAGTAAAGACCCTTTTTTGTACGCCATCAACTCTTTACATATATTTTATAGAAAAATTGTTACAAAAACTCACATTTATTTCCGTCTTCGTTCCGTAACTAATGGCCACTAAAATATTTAAACGATCTTATGGTATACATTTTTTTTCGTTTTTTTCAAATGAAGAGCCAGTGAGCGGCTTGCTAAAGTCTTAAATGTTTTACATTGAGACTTGCTCCTGTGCAAACCAAATAAGATGTTTTCGTTAATGATTACCACAGCAACAAAAAGAAGAAACCATCTCTGCTACTGTACAGTAAATTAAAAGTTTATATTTCCTCAAATAAAGACATTTGGCAGCACTAGGATTTGTATTTTCTAAGGAACGTTTCACCACATAAAGCAGTGCCTTAAAAACTAACTGATAAGTTCCAATTAACCAAGCTTGACAATCATAATCAGGGCTTCGTGTTTAAAACATAAGTACCTTAGAAAGTTTTAAGCTAGCTGCGTTAAACTTTTGTGAAAAGCTTAGCCATATGAGAGATTTCAGCATCGTGATAAACGCAAACATTGTTAAATACAGTAAACAATACTCTCTTGCTCCGCAAACCATATATTTCCTCTGCAATGACCCGTGAAAATACATACAGTGACAGAGATGGGCCAGAGATCCAATTTAAGTTGTTGATTAGTATGCTTCCCATCCAATTTAAAGCATATGAGTAGGCCAAGATCAGTGGTCAATAAATACTTAAAACACACTTACATCTATGTATTGATCGGTACCAGGAACCCATACTAGATTGGTGCAAAACTGCCACTAAAATCGATCACAGCAATTGAGGCATCTGCCGATCAAAACTTTATACCTCAAGGTTCCAGCTAGAAGATATCTGATTATCGCTTGTCTCTCTGTCCGCTGCATGATTTAAAGCTATTATCTTGGCTTAAAATATAATACAGTGCTCTTGGTGTCAGATAGATATCCTTTGGAGAAAATTCCAAAGCCGACTTTATTCTAAAATTTAGAACCATTTGTGTAGTTTCCAAAGAATTCCTAGAGAAAAATTAACAGTATCTTCCTTGCTTAGAATTCTAGTGTGAAATCTCCTATCAAGACTAGGTTAATACGATGTAGGAATACGCAGAGAAAGTATTCTGCTACCCTAGTAAATCATTAAGAAGCTGTGTGTTGACTGGCCGTAGTCTAGTAGGTACTGTGTTGGCTTGTTAGACGTGAGGCCTCGGTTCAAACCCCACGTCAGACGTCTGCAACAAAACGAAATACAAACAAATATCTCTTCGTTGACAAAAACTCTGATAGTAAATAAAATTGCCATGAAAAGTTTCTCAAAAATCTCTCATCTCTTTCTCCCGCCACTCATGCAAAAAATTAATACGCACAGCGTAAGTGGTGTAAGAAGCTAGATGGTAATCCTGACTGATGGGTTTGTATGTATGTCTGTATGTTGTCTAGCCAGAAATCTAGATGGAAGCCAATTAATCAAAACAGGAGTTTATGCACACTGTAGCCATAATCTATAATGCAACAGATCTAATTTATTTAGCAAGTAGCTTCACTTGTAATTTTTATCGAACAAATCCAGCAAACCACAGTAGGACAAGGTTCAACAATAAGTGGCGCAAGTTACTTTACTAGCCTTCTAAGCTTAACTTAGAAGTAGAGGTATCTCCTCACTGAAAGCTTTATTATCTTCATTGCAGAGGTTGTCATTAATCTTAACAGCTGAAATCGCCGTATTTTAGTAGATAGTGTGTTGACATATTTCCAATCCCAGCTCAAACATCTCGAAGAAGTCGAAATATGAAAAAAGGTATTCCATTAGCCGGCCACCTCTCAGCAGTTTCCCGCTAAAAGCAAAAGTGGCATAAAAAAGTGTCTCAAATCTGTTGTTTAGACATTAAATCGACATTAAACCGTATCCGCCACAGAGGTCAGCAATGAGTATTCAAAACGATGAGTAGATTCGAATCATATTTATATAATTTCTGATACTTATACGCATTCATACTTATTTTAATGTCATTCTCATACTACTCATATTCAAAGTTTGAAATTCTCATGATACTCATACTTAACAATACGCACGATGTTATTGATTTCGACTCTCCATGACTCATCGTATACACGAATCACTAAATAAGTATGATTCGCGTATGTTTGCTCTCCTCGCTGTCTTTGTCTTTTTTGTTTATGTGTCTTTCTTCTTTCTATCTTAAATGCAACAACAACTAAGACTGTAAATTTCGACGAATGATTCGAATCACTCGAATCATTTATAAGTATTGTAAGTATTTTTCTAAATTTATGAATCTGAATGAGTAAGCGTATGAATCAAACATAGTTCGAATGTTATGAGTTTGATGCCAATGTTGTACTCATACTCATTGCAACTTGTACTTATAAATCAATGTTGTTCTGAGTACGAATGAATCAGAGTAGTTGGATTTCAATACTGGTGACTCACTCATACTCAAAATTTCATGTGTACTTATGAGTAACGAAAAAGCGATTCATTGCTGATCTCTGATTCGCCAATTATGGATAAAATTAACACACACAACACTAGTGATATGAGAAGCTAGGACCAGATTACGGTCTAAAGGAATAAAGTCACTACAAAGTAAATTTGCTGATTTAGGCAGACTGAATTTAATTTCTTATTAGTAATAATAGCTTAAGTGTAGGCTTTGAATATAACGAAAATTTCCACGGCGATAACATATTTTTGGTGCCCATTGTAGTAATAATAATTATTTTTCAAACCGTATCATGTTACCATGTTTCATAAGAAACAATTTCATTCCAAATGCAATAAAAGTTTTCCTTGAAAGGATTTTAATTAACAGAATGCATATTTAAAATTAAACAGAAAACTTCTCAATGAAATATTTTCACTTTCATTCATTCATGCATTCATTCATTCCTATATGTATTCATTGCATCATTTAGTCGTAATTAAATGGTAAATAAATTTATAATGCATTTCGTTCGTATATAAAACAATAATAATTTGTAATTAAATAATGCTTAACAAAGAATTAAAATGAGTTTCATTCCACACAATACAATACTTGTAAGAATGAATATAAGTCTTGAAGACATAAAGTTTAAAGAAAATTTTAAATTATTTCACTTTATTCCGTGTAATCCTTCTCTCATTATTAACTATGATAGCACAGCCAACCAACCACCCAGTACAACAAGGCAATCGTTACATACTCATTGGGAGCATAAGTAGTAATGCAAAGGGGAGGCATAAAACATTCTACATTCTACTACAACCAATACGATTAAGAGCAATTAAAATTTAGATCCTTTGGGTTTTCAACATTTCAAAAAAAATTTTCCAAAAAGTATGGCAGTTACGAAGAAGAAGAAAAATATTTCACTTAAAAAGTATTTTCTGTTAAAAAATTCAAATTTAATTTTATACTTTACAAACAAACACACGTATACTTATAATATACATATATGCACTTACACATGCTTATACGCACTCAAATATAAAATCACATGCATACGTACATATGTAGATACATACATACGAATGAAAAGGATATCAGTAAATACATTTGGCTGCAGAGCAGAGTTGTAAAAACCCAGTCAGATTTTCGAATGGGATGATGAAATATAAATGACAATCTCACATACATACACACACATACACACATTTATATTTGGATATTCATATACAATATTGTGTGTTCAAATTTGTATATGTATGCTAGCAATCGAGAGAAATAAGGAAATCTCTTATATTCATAATACTTACACCCTCATTGTGTACCTCTTTCACACACATAAATACACATATGAGTGTATGTACGTACAGAATATGTTTAAAAATTATGATAACAGTTAAAATATTCTAAAATGGTTCACAAGATAGATACCCCCTTTTAAATGTCAATTTATTGCTGCTGCTGTGTGTGACTTTTTAACGGCTTTAAACAGTTTAACTTGATTAAAATTGATTGTGCATTGTAAAGTTATCGATTTGTTAGGGATTTCGTTTAAGACTCAAATTATTTTATCTATGGCTTGAAGTTGTTGATTTTACTACTCAATAATGGTAACTAATTTATCTTTCCATTCACTGATTACTTATAATAGTAGAAAGCTTATTATAGGGGAAGATATGGATAAGAAAAAGCTTTTAAATTGAGTTTTTCAAGCCTGATTTGTTAAACAAATGTAATCAATATCAATGTTAATGTTAATAGTATTTTTATTTCTTCTGTATTCTGTTTATGATTGCAGTTGAGCTACCAGGTCGATTTAAACACGAAACTCTTTGAAGTTTTATTTGTAAAGTTCGGCGGCATGGTGTTGTGGTTGAAGTGCGTGGCTTCAAATTCAAGCATTCCATGTTTAAATACCGAAAACAAGCAATTTTTTACGGTTTCTAAGTTTAAAAGAAATTAAGAGCCTTTATTGCCTAACCCGAGAGAGGGCCTAGTTTCAAATCCTTAAAAACCCTTGGTACTTTCAGCGCCCTCCCATTCCATATAATCGATTCAGGAAGTTTTCTGGCTGGCTAACATCTGAAACAAAGGTCTTCAGAAGGTCAGACAACGCCTCCTCTTGGAATATTGTTACGTTTTTACGTTTTAAAAACGTTTACAATATAAGCTCGTAGATTGCAAATAAAATAAAAATAAATTTGTGTTTTGATTTAATTAAAATTCTTTATTATTCGCACAATTCTGTGTGCCACTGTTCACAACTTGATGTAAACAACAACAATTGCTTTTCTTTTTTATTCCTCTGTTTGCACCCTTCGCATAAACAATAACAATTACTAAACAATTGTTCGACAGATCTTTGTAACGAAGATCTTGAACCCACGATTACTCTCTTCAAATGCACCGCGTCTTTACACAAGACTGACTGAACTTCGACTGTTTTGCCTTGTCTTTTATATGGCAGGATAAACAGTCCTGAAGGCGAACGTTCATGACTTCGTCTTCTCGAAATCTCTATAATCTTTGTTCACGTTTATTATTGTAGTGTTGTTGGTATATTTTTGTTTACTTGTTTACTATTTTTTATGTTGGTGTTTGTTATTGTACTTTTGCTTATTTGTTTTGTTTTTGTAGCTTTAGGTTATAATTTTAATGTTAAACGATGTAAAAGCAAAACACCAGTATCTAGATTTTTCCATTTTCGTAACAATATGGTTGGATTCAATGGCAAAGGTTCTGTTTACCAACAGAACTATGCGCTGCAGACGGGAACTGTTAATAAACAAATAGTATCGGATTGGGTCCATAACTTGAATGTATATGAACCTTCTAACTGGTCTTCTGAAGTTCCAGGAGAGTGGAAATTTACTAGTGGCTTGACGTTAATCTTATGGCTAACAATTGCCCTACTATTCACTGAATTTAACTGCTTGTGTACTACTGCTTCATTCAAGCGGTCTAATAATTCAAACCTGAAATTACAATTTTTAAGTCTTTACTGGAAATTTTGATAAGTTAACCACATTTCTTTGCCGGTTACCCCGCTTTCACAAATGATTAGATTTTGTAGCAAGTCACAGATGGGAATTGAAAGTTTTGGTGCTTTTTTATGTTAATTAGTGTAGGAACCTTATGGAAATCATATGAACCCAAATGGGCATTTGTGCAATATTTAACTTCAATAGAAATACTTACTGCCTGCTGAACTCTGAAGTTAGCCCATTTTATCAAAATCTTGATTTTCTAAAGCATAGAGCACATGAACATTTTCGAAACAGAGCAGAAAATTTTCCGTAATTGGATTGTTTTTTTCTTTTTTTTTTTTAAATTTTATATTCGTCGGCGTAGTCTAGTAGATAGTTTGTTGGCTTATGAGACGAAAGCCCATGGTTTAAACCCCAGTTCCAACATTTCGAACAAAAACACTTTGAACAACTTGGAAGAAAAGGTACCTTTCGTCGACTTTCTCTCAACAGACTATAACAGTAAATAAAATTGGCATGAAAAGTTCCTCAAATCTGTCACTCGGACAAAACGTAATCCTGATAACTTTATTTCAATATGCTAAAATCAAGTTTTTCAAGTTAAGCAGAACAGATGATTGATATAATGTAGCAGGTTTTAGGTTTTGTTATCTATTCTTGCCTATGAACACCTCACTATATGATGTGAAATTTTGCCACACATGCCTTATAGTACCTCATTCTTTCGATTGGAACAATTTTCGTGCACTTTTTCGAGTATATGGAGTCTTATCTCGGCAAAAGCATCACGAATGTTGGCCTTCAAATGCTCAATTATCTCTGGTTCGTCGGCATAACACTTTTCTTTAACGGCGCACCACAGAAAATACTCCAGTGCTTTAAAAACACAGCATCTTGGCGGTCAATTGACATCACCATTTCGACTAATTAAACGGCCATCAAACATTTGACGCAATAAATCGATTTTAGCATAATATGTGTGGCAAGTTGCAACATATTGTTGCAACCAACCATTGTTCACATTTAAACCATGAAGAGCGGGTGCAAAAAAATCGGTTATCATGCTGCGATAGGTGTCTCCATTGACCGTAATGATTGAGTCGTCCTCATTTTCAAAGAAATTTGGGCCAATGATGCCTCCGCTGCACAAGCTGTACCAAACAGTCACTCGTAATGGGTGCATTGGCTTCTGTAAGCCAGGGGTTTTCTGAACCCCAAATACGGCAATTTTGCTTATTAACGTACCCACCAAAATGACAATGAGCTTCATCCGAAAAGATGATTTTTTTTTAGCAAAATCGATATCATCGTGCAGTTTCTCGTTGACCCATCTAGCGAAAGGAAACGAAGCGGATGATCATTCGGCTTCAATTCTTGAACCAATTGAAATTTGTAAGGCGTCATACCAAGATCTTTTAGCAAAATACGACGCAAACTGCTGCGTAAAATGTTCACTTCTTGAGAACGATGATGAATTGATGGATTACGCACACTCTCAGCCACAGCTTCGTTATTTTCGGGTGTACGCACTGTACGAGCACGCTAACGTCTTGCCGCATCAACAATAAAACCAGCTTCACGAACTTTAGCAATAAACTTGCGCATACCGGGTACTGTTGGTCCCTCTGTGCGATCAAATTTTGTACGACGCTTTCGTACATTTTCCGATCAATTGTCATTGTTTTGGAAATTAATTTCGAATAAATCCAACGTTGCTCAAGTGTTAATCAATTAATTACGTTCAATGGAGATAATACATTGAATTTTTGTGTCACGAATAGAATGACATAACTATTGCCAGATTCGAAATAACTGATGACTCAAATTTAAACCGATAGATGGTCAACCCGATAGAATGGATTGAAACCTCTTAATTTTACAAATTTAAAAACCGTTATGGAAGTTTTCTCGCCATTTCAGGCATTTGAATTTGAGTGATTTAACCTCAACAACCGCATGGCTATTACAGTTTTAAGGCCATACACACTCTTCTATTGCCATCAGGTTTGCATTGAATACTGTCACCTTATATCTAAATAAACTCTATACAGGACTACCGTATGCAACCAATTAAATCTGTATTGATTTCAAAGATACATACATACATACATGATGTTTTAATCTCTTTAAATTTCGAGTTCATTTGCCATTTAGAATATGCCTTCCGTTTAGCCATCTTTTAGTTGAAATTAAAAGATAATTTAATAGACGACATTCTAAAAGGTATTTAAAAATTGTCATTTATATACAAATTAATTATTTAAAAAGATTATTTAAATCCCATTCAAATTTAAATTTATTTTATTCCATACTCCTCAGCATACCTTCTTCTCCTTCTACGTTCGTTCTACCTATGGTTTGACGCAAACAATCTTGTCTGTATCCTTGCCTAAATGTATGCAAAATGGTAGAAGCAGGCTGTCTTTTTATTGTAATTTTTGTTTGCAAAAACAAAATCAAGGTACCAAAAATGTAACACGTTAAAAGGACTAACAAGGACTATAACAACACTGGCAGTAGCCTAAGCGTGTGTGTGTGTGTGAATTTGTTTCATTGTTTTGATTGGTTGACTGGTTGGCTGACTGGCTGGTTGTTGTATATTTTTGCTGCATTTTAATAGTGTTTCGTTTTTATTTCGCTCTTAATTTTAAATGCTTGTCATTTAACTGCCTTTTTGCTAAATTAAGGGACCTTAATGTGTTTTATTTTTTTTCCTTTCTGTTTTTGTTGTGTAGTGCTGTGTTGTTGTAATGACATAATTTATAACAAAATGTACATTTTGTGTTGTTGCCTAAACTCATGTTAAACGGCAATTTAAAAATTGTTTACCATTAAATGAGTACGAAATTTTTAAAGGGAAACAGATTTTTATCAGTGAAGATGATAAATTATCTTAAGGACCAAGGACTTTGAAAAGTAAACACTGTTTACTATCATTACTGAAATAATTTATTTAAATTGGAAAGATAATATTCCGCTTTCCGAAAAGCTAGAGTGTTTTTGAATCAATTTAATGAATAAATAACATGCAGTCCCTTAGATAGCGGCTAATTTTATTTTTCTTCTTTTTCCTAATAATTTTAGGTTCGCATTTTAGTATTTGATTTATTCATTTAGTATAATTAGTATAATTAACTGCATTAGAAATGCTATTAAGTATTTACAGCATCTTCTTGTCCTCAAAATCTTTAAATTCTTAATGCCATGTCTCCTAAAAGAATTATTTTCATACAAGTTATTTTATAAACGTCTATAAACAGACTTTATTTGTTATATAAACAGTTCCCCATAGTTCCGAAATACTTTATCTGATTTCCTTTGAGTTCAGTGTGCAGCCCCTGCGTTACCCACATTTTCTATGAGTTCGATGGAATTAGACTAGTACGGGGACAGTGCTTACCCGTGGCGTCACAACGGGCAGCTATGCGTGCTCAAATGAGCTTTGGTATCAAAGCTACCACTCCAACCTAACCTAACTTTTAGTTCATTACACTCGATTTAATAATTTTTATTTGTCAAAGAATCCAAAATTGACAGACTTATTGTTATTACGTTGTAGTCGACTCAGTCTTGTAGGTAGTGCGTCTGCTTATTAAACGTAAGGCCACGGTTCAAACCCCAGGTCAAAACGAAAATATGAAGAAAAAGATTATTTCTTCGGCGACTACCTCTTAGCAGATTTCTGGCAAAAACTCTGAGAAAATTGCCATGAAGAGTTTCTCAAAAATCTGTCGTTCGGATACGACTTTAAACGCACACAACATAAGTGGTGCTAGAAGCTTGGTCGTAACCTTGACTGAAGGGTTGTAATGACCAATTATGTATATTGTTATTACGTGAACACTTTAAAAAATTTTTACGTTTTGTCTCCTTTCAAATTTAATTTTTGTCCCTTTTTTTACAGAAATGCGCTATTGCAAAGGATGACATAACGATGAAAAACACCCTTTTCCTCCTTAACCGGTATTTTATTTACTAGAGGACTGCTTATGCTTTAATTTAGGGCCGTTACCTCGTGCCCAAGAATCAGTCAGTCTTATTGTATTGACCTTTGTCGAGACTATCATTATTACCCACAAGGATAACCAATTTCCTATATCCTGATATAGTTTTGTCATTCACAGACTGCTCACACACGGCTCTAGAAACGTTCTATCGATCATGGAGCCAATGTAGTTCTCTGGAAAATTTGAAAAAAAGGTATTCGCCATCATCAATAATATGTTGGTATTGGTAATAACATCATGGCGTTGTGGTCGCCGTAATCTAGTAGGTAGTGTGTTGACTTATTAGACGTGAGCTCACGGTACAAACCCCAAATCAGAAATCTCCAATAAAACGAAATAAGAAAAAATATTTCTTCGGTGACTTACTCTCAGCAGGTTTCTGGCAAAAACTCTGACAGTAGATAAAATGAAAAAGTTTTTCAAAAATCTGTCGTTCGGAGGCCTTTCATGGATAAAATTACCACACACAACACGGGTAGTGTCAGAAACTAGCTCGTAATCATGACTGAAAGGTTTATTTCATTTATTTATTTATTTGTTAATTACAATACAATTACAAATTATATTTTAATTATATACGAGCTGAGTAATTTAGACCATATGTTCGGTGTAGTGTCACAGACCAGAGTCTCTGGTGGGAATCGAACCCACGACCCTCACCCATCTGAAAGGTTGTAATGACCAGGTAATAGGATAGAAGACATGACATTTGCCTCACGTAGTAGTTTATTTCACCGAGTCTATGTGCAATGTCTCCTTTTCATATTGCTGTCAGTACTTTCTACATTTATTTTGCACAGAGGGAATTACCGCTATTCTTGCAATAATAAAAGCCAACTCTGTTGTTATTTGTTTTGAATAATCTATTTGCGTGGCAATTATGCCTCACGAATAAGTCAATTTCCAGTCAAGGTGTCATTTTATCTTTTCGTAAATCTGTATGTATATTTCCAAAGATATATTTCAACTGATAAGAAGTACAACTTCTGACTCGTATTCGTTAGCTGTAAGCTAGGGTCAGCTTATCACGGTTTCTGACTGTAACTACAACTAGAATAACTTCCACGTATTTTACAAAGAAAACCATTCCTGTTCTGTGGAATAAAATTAGATTTTATGCCTTCTAATCTAATATAATCTAATCAAATCAATATCTCAATCAATCAATTCCTTGTAACAATTTATTCAATCCAACTCGATTAACCGAGACTCGATTTATTTTGACCAACTCGAATAGAGTTTCAATTAAAAATCTCATTTATGGAAATTGTTGTTTGTCTTTACAGTTAATTGACTTCAATAATGGTCAGCACAACATTGACGACAATTGCTGCTGGAAAAACAACAACTAGTGGCATTAATAATTTGCATTCATCGACAACAAACTCATCAGCATCACCGGAAAATTATACCACAATCGAAACCACAAATCGTGCACATTACCAACCGAGATCAAACGCTACAACATCAGTATCGTCATTACAACAACAACAACAACAGCAGCAGCATGTCTCATTAGCATCACCTGAAACAACGCCAACAGCAGCACGCAATAGTTTCTACTACAATCATACGGCACATACCAATGAAGGTAAAACATCAGCTGTAAACTTAAACGGTAACGTTAACGATAATCTTGACAATTCTACGGAATTCAACCACAACAACGTAAAATACTATCAGAGAGAACAACAACTGCTAAGGGAACAGCAGCAGCAACCGACACAACAAAAATATTTCAACGGCAAATCGACAAATGGAGAAACCGCAAAACACGAGACAAATAATTCAGCAACAATAATAGCAACAACAACAACAGCAGCTACAGCAGCAGCAGCAGCAGCAGTAAATTTGTCACAGGCTCTATTGTCACCCTCGCCTCCCATAAAAGATCAAATATCGTTGTTGTTTCCCAAGTGTAGACCAAAAACCGCCAATAATAATTCCAGCTTAGAATCGTCACCCACAGATGGAAATTCGAATGTGGCGAGAGAAGATCATTCGAACAGCAGTGGCAGTAATTTCAAATTGAATCACGTAAAAGCAACACACAACGGTGAATTGGAAAATCTAGAAATACAAGACCAGCAACTACAACAGCAACTACAACAACAGCAACAAACAAATACAAACAATCATTATTATAGAAGTGTAAATATAATCACGCAGTCACCACCTCCACACTCGGTGTCATCAATATCATCAGAATCATTGTCATCGGTAACACCGAGAATATCAACAAATCCATTCCTGTGTTCGAATCTATTAGTGAACGAGGAGACAGAACAAGCAACCCTAAAGAAACGAATCGATTTCGATCAACACCAACACCAACAGCAACTGCAGCAACCTGAAATCAACACTTTAACGGATCCACTTAAAGAGCAAGACGAAGAAGATTTGCCAGTGCCTAATTACGCACCCTTCTATTATCACACCTCGACCGCTACTGTTAGTCCACCAAAAACGAAATACTTGCTTAAACATAACGAAGACTTAAGAGAGCGTACAGTACCGCATAATAGTCCCCCGATAAAAGAAACACAACGTAAGCACAACGAAGACTTACGTGAACGAACGCATAACGAAATGCCGCGCAAACGTTCTCAATATGAACGTTATCATCACATACAGGCGGTGAATGGCGTTCAAAACTATAATAGAGAGGAGAAACCCTACAATCATTTAAATCACGCCGAGATCTTAAATGCAGTGCAACAGCAACATCAGCACAATGTGGACCAGCATCATCAACATCACACGGAACAGAATGGTCATCAGGTGGTGAATCAAAATCCTTTCGTTAAAGACAACTACTGGGAGACAAGACAGAATAATACACCCACTTCGACTGTCTTAAATTCACCAGACTATAGCGGCAATAATGGTTCAATAGAAATTGAGACACGTTCCCACAACAATAGGCGCTCTTTATATCCACAGCAGCAGCAGCATAAACAACAACAACAACAACAAGCTGAACAGCATGCAAACCAAATATCCCAGCAGCAACAATCAGTCTTCATTGGACGACAACAGCCTCCAGTATCTTCACATCATATACGTTTGGGTCGTAGTCCCAATAATGATGCTGCATATCAGGAGACAAATAGCACAGCAACAACACAAAAACGTAACAGTTACAATGCCCAGCATCAACATCAGCAGCAGCAGCCGCAGCAACAGCAAAAACCCAATCCTTGCTCTGAAGGACTAACCCCATTAGCTGCACAATACCTTTACGGCAGTAAGACTTCTTTACAAGACTCCTCGCTAAGTAGTCATCAGAACGAGTGGTCATCCGATAAGAGGGAAATCAATTATGATCGCTCTGAACGTTGCTTGGCCAGAGAGCGGGAACGCGAGCTGAGAGAGCAACGTAGTAAGACAATAAATGCTGAGCGTGAACGTGAACGTGAAAGAGAGCGTTACATTAATGCCGCTTTAGTTAGAGAATCTGTTGCCGAACAAACGTCAACAACGACTAATGCTCTGGATATACGTGATAGACGTGAACGCGATCGTCAAAATTATTTAGCACAGCAACAGCAGCAACAACAACAACAGCATCATCATTTAGCGCAAAAGTATCATCATCAACAACAGCAGCATAAAACGAATCAGCAGCAGCATCACCATCAACAACAACAGAAATCGCATCATCAACAACAGCATCAGCAACAACATAGTCAATCACAGCGTCAATTAAATGACGATCGTTTGATCAACAGCAACAATGATGTGATATTCGATGATGTAACAGAGAGCTGGCAAAGTGAGTAAAGCAAAGATTATTTTCTTCTTTATTCTTTCAATATTTCCCAGCCTTTAAAAATATTGAAAACAGTATTGGACGTAAGCAGGAATAAAAATACTCTTCACAGTTTGCTATTAATACCATCTAAACTTTAATAATTTTTTATTGATTCGTATTACAACACTTTCCAATTATTGTTAATTTATGTACTTATTGATGTTGAATATTTGTTGTTTCAGTCGATATTAGTTTTGGAAAGACAAAATGACAAACATGTGCCAGTAGAATAGGATTAATTACTGAATAAATAGAATTTGAAACATTCATAAATGCATACTCTATCGTATATGTATTGTAGTTATATAAAACAGAGTGGCCATCTTAAATAAGTTTTCAATAAAATAAAAATATTTTTGCTACCACTGTTTGGTTAAGTTGGATAATAAAGCTTGCCAATGACCAACTCTGCATTTGTTCATAATATGCACCGAGTCAGTAATTAGTCAGAAACAAGGAGAATATCTCAAAAATCTTGTGAGGTTAGTTGAGACCACATTCACTATTCAAACGAGTTTCTTAAAGAAATAAATCTCCCAGGTATTTATGTGTAGTATTCATCATATGAAGTATATTCTTGTTAAATTCATGCGAAAACCATACTGAAACAACTTAAACGTAGAAAAACTGAAATAATCCAAATTCGAATCCCCCCAAATAATCCACTCAGATAGCCCTTTGACTCCCCCAGAAAGTGTAACATCTAAAGCAAGCACAATAATAAGAACAGATTGTTCCAAAACATAGAGGAGGTGTCAATGAAGCAACGTTCACACCACTTTATTTTCCCGGCAACGAGTGCTGGAAACTCTATCATTCTAGAATCTGCTTCAGTAGTTTAAGCTTATTTAGCTGATTAGCGTCCGCACAACTTTACTCTCTTGACAACGAATGATGGCAACTCTATCATCCTAGAATCGGCTTCAGTGGTTTAAGCCTATTTGGCTGTTTAGCATCCGCACCACTTTAATTTCTCGGTAACGTGTGCTGGCAACTCTATCATTCTATAATCTGTTTCAGTAGTTTAAGCCTATTTAGCTGATTACCGTTCGCACCACTTTACTTTCTCGGCAACGAGTGATGGCAACTCTATCATCCTAGAATCTGCTTCAGTAGTATAGGCATATTTAGATGATTAGCGTTAGCACGACTTTACTTTCTTGGCAACGAGTGATGGCAACTCTGTCATCCTAGAATCTGCTTCAGTAGTTCAATCCTATTTAGCTGATACGAACGAATGATGGCAACTCGATCATCCTAGAATGTGCTTCAGTAGTATAAGGCTATTTAGATGATTATCGTCAGCACCGCTTTACTTTATTGGCAACGAATGATGGCAACTCTATCATCCTAGAATCTGCTTCAGTAGTTTAAGCCTATTTAGCTGAAAAACTTGATTGAAAAAACTAACAAACCAGAGAAATAATTATAAGATGAAGGGAATGCTTTGTAACAGCATTCAAAGAACGAAAATTATTGAAAACAAGTGATATGTTATTTCCTCAAGAATCTCAGGATATATCTCAGTTAATGCAACCCAAATACGCGTATTCAATATTAATACGATTTCATTTACGATAAGGCACCATAACATTAGTCCAGGGTTTTACGACAGTATCGCCGTGATGCCTTACCCCACGGTGATCTAAGCACGGGTGGAAACAATGCGTCTACCAGCGCCCCCACGCACAATGATGCAACCCTGCACAATGCATTACTACATCACTACACGTGAATAAGGCACCATAACAGCTGTGATATGACATCCTCCTTAAGTGTGTTTTTTTGAGACATTTTTAAAGTCAACTAAAACTCTGCTAAAAAAGTTTTATATTTCGCCATCTGGTCACCTTGGATATGTATTTATTATCCTGTAATACTAAATATTTGACCACTCAACGAATATCCCACAGCTAAAATACATTTAGTCTGACTAAACTTTGTATTTGTTTTTGTAATTTTCATATTACATTACTCCAGTTACTTAGACAAGAGACAGAAAGAGAGAGAGAGAGAGAGTGCAGTAGAGCTTAGCCAGTTCAATACTTAATGCCAATACAATAAACAAATTTATGCTGACTGACTAATCGTATCATAGTGCCCATTTCAATATTGTGTCGTCTGATGGGTAATTGAATTGCAATGTTGATGTAATGAAGTAAAACTTTGTAAGATATTATTACACAAAACAACAACAAAGAAAACAAAGAAATAACAGAATACAAGTTGTATAAATTAATATCAGAGTTGTGAAAGAATGTAATCATGAAAGAAATGTTCATGCATATGAATTCAAACGCAAATGTGTAGGAAATAAACATTTTGATGAAATATTCAACTGCTATGCACTGTTAATTAAGAACGTAATTGTAAGCCTATCCTTGTAAGCTGTTGTAAACATTGGTTAGCTTTCCCATAAAATCAACGCCAGACTACACACTGAAGCTATTAGAGCTTGATTGGGAGGTTCATACTACTCCGCCTAGATCGTTTTTCTAGCGTTAAAAATCGTCGGCTAATTTCAGGAAATTTAAAATATTTTGAAAATAAATTTTCTGTGTGTTCTTTTAAGGAGCACGGACCTGCCACAAGGCATCACCTCCATTTATATATTATTTCCTTGCTTTGTTTCAGTTTTTTTTTTTTAATTTTTTCTCAACCAAGCTGTTGATGTAGCAGGTCCTAGGATGTCATATGTATTAGGAGCAAAACTTAGAAGGTTTCTGTTGATTGAGTCCTAATATTCGTTATTGGCCTTATACTCTCCGCAGTTTAGAGGTCTGGGGTGTTTCAATGGTTTGTTTAAAGTGAATTCAAATACCCCAATTATATATAAAGTAGTAGTCATATTCCGTTTTATCGCTTAAGCAATTACTTTCAATATAACAAGACTCTGGAAAAAACGGCGTATATTTAAATACAACTATTTTAAGTCCTCTGGGAAGTTTCTAGCCCAGATAATAGGTGGTAAGAGGAGAAGTAGTCGCCGTAGTCTAGTAAGTAGTGCGTTGGCTAATTAGACATAAGGCCACGGTTCAAACCCTAGTTTAAAACATAACGATATATAAATAAATATTTCTTCGGCGACTTCCTCTCAGTAGATTTCTGGCAAAAACTCTGGGAGTAAATAAAAAATTGCCATGCAAAGTTTCTCCAAAAAGAAATCTGCCGTTCGCAGTTGACTTTAAACTGTAAGTTTCATGTATAAAATTAACACATACAACATAAGTGGTGTGAGAAGCTAGATCGTAATCCTGACTGAAGGATTGTAATGACCAATTACGTAAAAGGGAAATTGTATACCTCTTACCAGTGGTGTTGTGCTAATTTTTTTTACCGGAACGCGTTCTGGACTCCGGTTCAGGGTACGGAAAAACAAGCCGGTTCGTTCCGGTTCGGGTTCGGGTCAAACCCTTGTTTATAAAAATACATATAAAAATTCGTCAAAAAATAGAAAAAAAATCAGCAATTCTTTTTAATTTTTTTTTTCAAAACGTCAGCCAATTCTTGTTATCAGAAATCATCTTTAGTTCCGGAACGCGTTCCTGTCCGAAAAGGAAGTACCGGAACGACGTTCCGGAGCGTTCCACTGCCTCTCACGAGCCAGATACCAAACCACAACATCAGACTCGTCAAATCGTAGGCGTATGTCGTAGGGTTCTCAAAGGAGAATCAACGGGGCTCTTGCCTAAGCTCTTTCATTGAAATGATTGGGGCCCTATGGTCATCATCATTACTTTGTACTTATGATTCATCACTAATGTGGACCGTCTAAAGCATGCATATCCGCATGAGTCAATTCTTTTAATCTATAAACAGTTCTGCAATGACCCAAAACATCTCAGATGATATTCTTTTACATTCTGTTTGCAAATAAACTTACATTTGGATACACTTACTTAATGTGTTCCTGTATTTACAATGATTCTGTTTCATTTCTGTTACTATAAACAATATAAATATCGTTACCTTACGTTCTAAACTGCATAACGCACACTGTGCAGTTTAGAATCGTTTAAATTCATTGTTAATTTTAAATTTTCTATCCATTCAGTTAGGTATTCTGCATTCAAATGATAGAACAAACGTACATTTTTCTCAGTGCTAAAAGCGTTCCAAAAAATTTTTAAATTTTGAAGGAAAAAGTGGTCAAATATTAATAAAAATCTGTGAAGTTTTAAAGTTTATCATTTGGAACATAAACACAGTATAAAATGTCTAAAAAAATTGCACGCAGAAGTATGGCAAATAAAAAAATTATTAGTTGTGTTATTTGTGAATATGAAATAAAAGAAGATACAGACAGTTATATTGAGTGTGATAAATGCACTAAAAACTTTCATTCTCAGTGTACTAAATTGAGTAAAAGAGAATTTGAGAGACTTTTAAAAAATGAAACTGAATTGTTTTTATGTCATTTGTGTAAAGAGGGAGATAAGGAAATAAGAAATGAATTAACCACAATAAAAACTGAATTAAAAAAACTGGAAAAATTGGAAATGTTGGATCAGCTGACTGAATCTATTAATTTTATGTCATCAAAATTTGATCAAGTGTTGAAAGACGTTGCAGAAAATAAGAAGAAGATTAATGAAATGGAAAAGGAAAACAAGAAATTAAAAACAGAAATACAAACTCTTAAAACTACAATGAAAGAATTAAATGATTTTAAAGTAAAAAACGATTGCGTTATTAGCAATATTAAAGTGAATGATAAAGTTAGTGCTATTGATGCTGTCGTTAATCTGTCTAAAGATGTGGGTGTCGTATTTGAACCTAGTGCTTTTGATGATGCATATTTTCTAAAAACTAAAAAACAATTTAAGGATGGTAGAAAAACTGTTGTTGTAAAATTTTCATCAAAAACGGATAAGAATAAACTGATGTCATCGAAATCTAAATTAAAAGAAAATGAAAATACAAAAGAAGTTTATGTGCATGATTTCCACAGTAAAGAGACACTAAGCCTTTTATATTATGCAAAGTCGTTAAAATCAATTGGTTTTCAACAAGTTTATGCTCGCAACGGACGAGTTTACTGCAAAAAGAGTAATCTGGGAAAACAACAACTGATCAGCTGTGAAGATGATGTTGACCGAATGTTATTAGAAACAACAACCAATAAACATTATAAAAGAAGGTCTATAGTCAACAGCAATGAAGCAGATGTAAATTCAAGCGATGAAGATGGTGTAGACGGAGCTGCTTATGTTTCTTCTTAAATATGTACATATATATTATGAATTATGCTATGAATTTAATAAAATATCTTTTAGTTTGTAATTTAACTTTTTTATGATTAAAAATCAATATTTTAAACAATTTTTAAATTTTAAAAATTATATTTGTAATCTGAATTCGAATTTTTTTAATGTAATAAGTTTTAACATTAGAAGCGTTTCATCTATTGGTAAATTCAATCAATTTAAAGATTTAATAGTTAGGCTACCTAAACTACCAGATGTAATTGCAATTCAGGAAACATGGTTTCATAATGACATAACACGAATTTATGCAATTCCTGGGTATAGTAGCGTACATTGTTGTCGAAAGGATGGTTATGGTGGTACATCTCTGTATGTCAAAGAAGGCATTCATTATGAAGTAAATACATGTGAAAGTGACAAATTTGTTGAACGCATAATTATCACTTTTAGTAATTTTAATGTTAACCGCAAGCCTCTAAAGCTTGTTTCGTTTTATCGTTCGCAAAAGTGCACTGTAGATGATTTCATAGATATTGTTGATGATATATTAAATATTCATGCCCGTAATCCAATTATATTAGTTGGTGATTCGAATGTCGATGCTTTTCAGAATGTACATTATGCTAATCTGCATATGATGTTTCAAAATTATGATTGTGATAGTGCGCATAGTTTGATTACAAGACCCCAAAGTAAAACAAGTATTGACCAGGTCTTTAGTAATTTTGCAGATAGAATTTGTGTTGACTCGGTCGAATGCAATCTGTCAGATCATAATATGGTTTACTGTAGATTCGACAGCAATGTGGTGAACAAACAATATACAGAGATAACAACAAAGAAGTATGATTACGTTAAAGCAAGGGCAATTCTGCGTAATCGTTTATCTGAGAACTTTTCTTCTTTTAACGCATCAGAATTGACAAATTTGTTAATTTCTGGTATGAAATATGCTATTAATGAATCAACCATAGTTAGCAAATGTAAAAAACCATTAAGATTTGAGCTTACTCCATGGGTTAATCAAAATCTGCAGAAATTGATTTTACTAAAGGAGAAATTATTGAAAAAAAGAAGAAAATATAGAAGTAAACAGAGCATAGAAGATAGCTTGAAGAGACTAAGTAAGGTGATAAAAATTGCTATAAGGAGGTGTAGAGACAGCTATTATTCCGACTGTTTATCCAAAATTGGAAATGACCCAAAGAAATCTTGGAAATTTATTAATTCTACCATTGGTCGTCAAGGGAATAAGGAAATTCTTTTAAATGATGCTCAAGGACAGCTAATCACTTGTGATCAAACTAAGGCAAATTGTTTTAACAACTATTTTATAACAGCCATAAGAAACCTTAAGAGTGAAATTGAAATTTATCATAACGATAATTGTAATGCACTAAGGACACTGTCTCAAGCACCGAATAGATTTATCATTGAAAACATTAATATTGATAAGGTAATTAAGGTTATATTGGATATGGATACTAATAAATGTGCAGGAGATGATAATATATCACCAAAATTTGTTAAGGAATGTCGAGAAGAAATTGCTCCAATTTTATGTGATATATTTAATAAAATGGTAAACAACTCAGTGTATCCTGACATTTTGAAAGTGCACAAACTCGTTCCAATTCCTAAGGAAGTAAATGTATCCACTGTTGACAAATATCGACCGATTGCTGTACTATCTTCCATTGATAAAATCTTTGAAAAAATTTTGTGCGATAAATTGCATTCGTACATGGAAGATAACAGCTTTCTGTATGATTATCAATATGGATTTAGACGAGGGTGTGGTACTGAGGACGCAGTCCTCAACGTAGTTAAAAGTATTTGCAAAGGTCTTGATGATGGTTTTTCTGGAGTTGCTGGAATGTTCTTTGATTTTTCCAAGGCTTTTGACTTAGTAGATCATCGGATAATGCTACAGAAACTAAGGTTTTATGGTATCAGGGATAGAGAACTTTTATTGTTTAAAAGTTACTTTGCAAATAGAAAACAGTATGTAAATATAAATAATGCAAAAAGCTTTGTTAGTTCAGTCGAATATGGAGTTCCACAGGGAAGTGGACTAGGACCGTTATTGTTTTCAATTTATATCAACGATATAAAAAACCTTGAGTTAAATGGTCAGATATGTATGTTTGCAGATGATGTATGTGTTCTGTACCCATACAAGCACGACTTGGCGCTAAAAACTCAAATCGAAAGAGATGCTTCGCTTATTGTTGAATTTGCGAGATTAAATCGATTAGTACTCAATTCGGAGAAAACCAAACTAATTCGGTTTAGACCACAATCTTTGAGTATCCACAACTATTTTAATGTGTATGTAGATGGAAATATTGTGCGTGAAACACAATCAGTAAAATATTTAGGACTTATTCTTCAAAGCAATCTATGCTGGGACCTGCATATCAATGCTTTAAAAGGGAAGATAGCTCCAGCAATAGGGATACTATACAAGTTAAAGAATAAATTGGATCAAAAATCGAAGCTAATGATTTATCAATCCTTAATTCAGTCCCATTTAAATTACTTGGCTATTACTTACGCTTACAATAACCATAATAACACACTTAGATCTCTGCAACGTATGCAGAACAAGGCATTAAAAATTGTATACAATTTACCTTTGTTGTATTCTACTCTTAATTTATACAAGGACGTTACTAGGTCAATATTACCAATTTATGGATTGCATGAATATCAAGTTTTCATATTTGTTTTTAAATGCATTAATAGTATTGGATACCATACCATCCCTTTCAGACAAAATCAGGAAAATTTTAATACTCGAAACAGGACAAATCTTAGAGTTCCTCGATGCAGATTAGAACTAACCAAACAGAGAATAGATTATATAGGTGGAGTAAAGTTTAATAATTTGCCTAATGACCTCAAGCTTATTCAAAGAATTTCTACGTTTAAATCCTCTTGTAAAGAGTTTTTATTGAATTCAATTGAAACGCTTTTAATTTAATAAATTTCTGAGATTATTATATTTAATTATAAATCTAATATAAATAATTTAATAATAAATTCAATTTATTTTTATTTCTTCTTATCTTTTCTTACATTCCTAGTATTTTAATATTTTTATTTTATTCCTTTTAAAATAGATATTTAATATTTATATAAGTTTTTTTTTACAATTTTATTTGTACATACATTGTGTTAAATTAGTTTGTCAACTTGCCTCAATAATGCCCTTTTGGCGCTGAGGCCCAATCAATATTGTAAATGAATTTTGTTCAAATAAAATATACAACTGCGTAAGTAGTTGGAAAAAAAAAAAAAAAAAAAAAAAAAAATTTACCTCAACGAAAAAAGAAAAATTGTATAGCAAAACATTTAAAATCAATTTTGCATCACTACAGTTTAGCATTTAGGCTGTTATGAATTTCAGATACCCAATGTATTTGCATTACAGAGCTGCACATTCATTCGTATTACAATTTTACTTTATTACGGCAGCAATATTTGGTATAAAAATAATACATAAAACTACTACAACAACAATAATAATAATAACAATAATAACAGAGAAAAAACAACATGACAATCATTATTGTTAAACATTGAAAACAACAACAACAAAATCAATATTCATTGTTAATGAATATCACATCTAAAGAGATTGAATTCAAACAAAATACTGCAGAGTGATAGAAAGATAGATATGGAGGAGGAGGGAATGGAAGTGCTAAGGGAGGTAAGGTAACAAAGTATAATAGGCAGATGGCAGACACAATATGTTGTGTTCACAAACTATAGGAAGAAGAATTTAATTGAACGAAATTAATTGAAAATCACTGGACAATCAATACATAGTACTGGTTGGTTTACGTTATTCTTGTTTTTTTTTTTTTTTTTTTGTTTTCTTCTTTCCATTCTTTTGTTGCTGGCATGGATAAACCTGCCTTTAAAATTGAACTTTTTATTGGGGGAAGGTATGCCAAAGTGAAAGACAGATAAGGAGGTTAAAGTTTATTTCAGTACAATAAAAGGAGAAAAAAATTCAATGTTTTTTAGAAAAATTGTTTAATTATTTGTTTTACAAATTGTTAAGCTGTTATAAGAATTGTTCAAATAAAAAAAGTCCAAGGCTTTGGACATTCGTTGTTTTTTCCAATCATCTAAGCTCACATGAAATCAATGTCTCTGCAAATTTTTATTTTTTTTTTGAGAATCTTTAGTTTTGAGAGCAGGAAAGCCTGTTATTTTTCTCAATTTCGTATATTTCTTTGCCAATATGCGTTATTAATCGCTCGACTATGCGTTAATAACTTAAGGTACTTACGCCACAACTGAGCTACCTAATGGCCATTACCAAACAGGCGGTACTTTCTGATAGCAATTCTAATGTTGAAAAGTCTGGGAAGGCGAATTAATGTTATGAAAATAGCCAAACGTTGGCAGTATCTGTAGGTACACTCAGCCACAAAAGCATATATACGGTTAACAAATTTCAGAAATCTGACATATTTCTTCGATTTTAAGACGGTCTTTTGCATTGGTTCAGGAATTTGTGAAATTTGTTAATCGGATGTATACTTTTGTGGGCCTGCGAAGGGCCACAATTCAGTTCAATTTCAGAAATTTTTAACCAATGCAAAAGACCGTCTTAAAATCGAGGTAACTATAAAGATTTTCAACGAAAACGGATTGGTTAAAAAATTTCTGAAATTTGTTAACCGTATGTATACTTTAGTAACTGTGTGTATCTAGGAAAATATCTAGGAAATAAAGACCCATACAGGTTGTTGCAAAAAGACTGGCGATAATCCAGTATTTACAAGCAAAGTGAAACGTTGAATACGAGAAAATCAAACACATCATAAAAGAAGCCAATCTTAGTGAAGCCAATCAGATAAAGTTATAAACAAACGTCGAATAAAATTTCAGAATAGAAGCAAAACACAGCTTTTTATTCGGGCAAGCTCGACGCACTGATTATAGACTGACTGTTGAATATATTTCTTCCGGTAAAAAAAAGACCCGATTTTTTAACGATTTTTTAACGTTGGGTTAATTATTTTCAAAGTCCTAACCATATACTCTTTATTCATTATCAGTCATGCTTAGTAGCCGGAAAATTTTAAACTTTTAGAACAAAGTTCGTTAACTCACATCAGTACAGAGCGACATAATAACATAAGCTCTTCTGCAATTATTCTAACAATGAGTCGACTATTGTTCTTTTTCATTTCCTTCACTTCTTCATAGCTTTCATCAGTTTATGAAGTGTTAGTCTATCTAAAACCGAGCCTATCATTATTCATTACAACCCTGTAGTCAGGATTACAACCTAGCTACTAACACCACCCATGTTGCGTGTGATAATTTTCTTCATTAGTGGACTATACATAGGTCTCAGTTTATAGTCGACTCCGAATGACAGATTTTGAGAAACTGTTCATAACAATTTTATTTTACTCTCAGAGTTTTTTCCAGAAGACTATGAAGAGGATGCCGTTGAAGAAATCCTTTATCGTTGACTTACGATCGGGACCTGAATACCGATTTTATGTAAAAAGAAGAATGTCATCCATTGGTATCTCACTCAATTTCAAAAGGATTTTCCTGCAGTTCCATCTTATAGATCTTATCATACCTTAACTATTGTCTTGCTGGATACATCATCAAGTTGCAATTAATAACACAATGGCAAACCCTACTTTCACTTAAGCAAGTGTACATCCATCCCATCGTAACCTATATTACACAGCAGTTGTTACTTAACAAAATGATTATTTGTATTAGTAAATGGATTTGTATCTACAATATAAACACAATAGATACATTTACTACATACATACATAAACACTTCTACATGAACACTTTCTCTCAATCTATCACTCTCTCCCACTTATGGTTGTGGATTATAAGAACATCGTCATCATTTTAAAAGCATTGACAAAATGTTAATCAGTCAGTTTAAATTGATTTTGAGTTCTGTTGAGGTGTCTCGGGTTGTATGGCAAATGGTAAGGTCATGCTTCGTTTACCCGGCTACATAACTACTACAACCTGTTTGCCAGTGCCAACAGAGCAATGATGCAAAATAATCAATTGACATTGGCCTGTTTTTTCACACTCCAATTGATTTAAATTTCTCTCTGCTTTTTTCTATTCCCATTCTACCGTATACAATGTGTGTTTTTGTACGATATGTATTATATTTTCACTCTTTTTTATTCTTTCTCCCTCTCTCTCTCTCTCTCCCTCTCTTTGTGTCTCACTGACATGTTGTTTGAAATTTGTTCAATTTTTTTTCATTTACTTTTCCATTTCCATTACAGATTTACGCGTTACTACCGATTCATCATCACAAATCAATAATACGCGTCCTCTTGTCTCGGATGCGAAAACATCACACATTGATTCGTCTTCAGCATCATCTGCAATAAATTCAGTATCAAAGAAATCACATCTACTGACAACTGATGTTGTCGTCAAAGACGATAAACAACAACATATTGTAGCAATTGGCAATAATTGTGATGTCGATAACGTGTCATCGTTTAAGGAACACAATAGCAAATATTTGGATAAAAATCATACGATTAGTGTAGAGACGCGACATGGCATTATAGGTGAGTGTTTGTTTGTTTATTTTTATCGCCATTTTATGAACATTAAAAAGGTTACGTCTGATATAAATTGAGTAATGTGAACTACGTACGAGATGTCTACAAAATTTGATTTGAAATCATTGTATTATATTAATCGTACTATCAGGCGTGTTTTATAAGTTTAATAATTTTATATTGGAAATAAGCATGATTAACAAACTTAACTTTTGACCAATAAGTGACTAAACCACACAAAAAAATGAGTTAAAAACCTAAGTCTTCGGTACCTAGGATTTTGCAAGATCTTACTGACATAACAATTCAAAGAGGTGTGTACTCACTTTTTGCAGTCCATTATGTGGTGTATTTGAGCCACTCTTGAAAATATAGAAGCTAATTCAAGGTATGACCACATATTGAGTACTGACCGCCACACTGGCCCGTACATTAAGTACTGTTGTCTGAAGTGTTCACGAGAACGATACCGATTTAAATATATACACGCGTGAGGAGTCTTTTTAGAAAGCATTAGAAGCATAAGACTCTTTTTAACACCATAATCATATCCATTTGTTTTAAACCCGTATTAAATCATACAATACTGAGATGGTTTTAATTAGTTGTCAAATTTTTAATGTGTTCTAAATATGTTTATGTTAACTAATGGTAATTGACCAGATTGCACACACAATCAGGAAGAGTTTCGCAACATTAATAATCCCTAACGCATGCCTTAATAACAGTAACTTCAACTCTGTTCCCACCGAACAGCCTACAACGCGTTGGTCAGGACCCGAATATTGTATAGGATTTTCTTTTGTCCCAGGAGTCAATGTCCATACCATATATCATCTATTTAACGCCAAACCTTGCAAAGACAAAAGTACTTAGCTAATCTGCCTGTTAGAAAAGTAAAATTATTAAATTCCTTAATCATGCTGGATGCATTACTTAAACTATCACTGTCTGAACAGAAATTCAAAAGGACAATTAGACTGCCTTAAAAAATGTATCAATACAAAGTTTGTATGCAGTTCTACTACTGTATATAAATTATGTAAATATGCAAAATAACCAAACAATGCATCAACTATAAATCCGACGCCTGGTTGCTTTTTGACTGCGTTAAAAATACACATTGACGACGTTTTGAAATAGAATACATTGTATATATATTGTACAGCGGCATTATGAAACACGATACTTTGTTCAAACACAAAGCAACTAACATTTTGGAAGGCAGCCTTACTTAACTGGTCATTACAACGTTTTAGGTAGAATAGCAATCTAGCTGCTTAATATCGACCCCGAACAGCAGATTTGAGAAATTTTTTCATGACAATTTTATTTTACTTTTAAACTTTTCGCCATCAGACGGCTGAGACAAAATCACCGAAAGAAATATATTTGATTCATATTTCGTTTTGTTCGAGATGTCTGAGCCAGGAGTTGAACAATGGGCTCTCGTCTAATAAGTCGACATACTACCTACTAGACTACGGCAACTTCTTGGTTTAAGATGCAGTCTGCCTATTAAAAACCTTCACTGAGTTTTCAAAATACCCACTGCTAGCAGCTAGCCAAAATAGCACATTCATTAGCAGAGTGTATCTCACTCGCAGAAACCCAGCACAGTGTAACATCCTTAGAGATTCAAATTTAATTTAAAGTTGCCCCATCTTGATTATATCACGAGATTCCAAAACTACCAGTAAAGTTTGATTATCTGATAATTGCTCTTCATAAATCATTACAAGCAGCAGATATTTTCGTCTCAGAGATAGTTGGTAATTTTCCCATAGGTTTAGCTCTTCGAACGTATAGACCGCAAATTCCAGTTGGCCTGTAGTCTTCTCTTCTTACAGGCCGTTCATCATCTCAAGTTGATCTGCCTTTTCGCATCACCAAGTTTTCATCGTCTAATCAATGTCTGGGAAAAAATTGTATAAAATTTCTTAGCGTATCTAATATCGTGATAAGCGTTTAATTTACGAAAAATCCATGTGTACTTATATACTGTGTCAGATTTTCAAGAACTGCTAAAATGTAAACGAGATTATAGTTAAGGAATTCTTTAATTGCGCTAAATAATGTCACAGAATCATTGTTAAATAGTTTAAACTGTCTTCCGTTTAAGTTAATAAAAATCTTGACATTCAAAGCCTAATAAACATGTTAAGCACTACCAAATAAAGGGTGTTTTTTTATAGATGTATAGAACTTTAATTTGGCATTACTTAACATAACTTATTTAACAGCTGTCAAGTGATTTATTCTCAGTTTGGTTTGGCAATTCATCATGAATAGACTCACGCCTGAACAACGCTTGCAAATAGTGCAATTTTATTTCGAAAATAATGGTTCTGTGCGGAAAACGTATCGCGCACTACGTCCATTTTATCGTCGACAAAATCGTCCATCAGAGCAGTTAATTCGATTAACCATGGAACGTTTTCGCACCACGTTTACTCTTATTGATAACTCGCATCCCCAGAGACGCTGTACGGTGCGTACAGAAGAAGCTATTGCTGCTGTAGAGCGTAGCATTGAGGAAGACCCGAATGAGTCCATCCGCCATCGAGCACAGGAATTGGATCTGTGTCCATACACTTTATGGAAGATTTTGCGGAAGGATCTTGTTTTGCGTGCTTACAAAATCCAACTCGTGTAAGATTTGAAGCCAAACGATCATCAAGTAAGGCGTAGATTGGTCGAATGGGCGCAAAACGAGATTACCGTTGTTCCCGATTTTCATAAGCGAATTTTGTTTAGCGATGAAGCGCACTTCTGGTTGCATGGCTACGTCAACAAACAAAACTGCCGCATTTGGAGTGAAGGTAATCCTCAAGTGTATGTGGAAACACCGTTACATCCAGAAAAACTGACTGTTTGGTGCGCTTTATGGGCTGGTGGAATCATTGGTCCGTACTTTTTCAAAAACGATGGTGGCCAGAACGTTACAGTCAATGGTGATCGGTATAGAGGCATGATTACTAACTTTTTCATTCCTGAATTGGATAACCATGATATCCAGGAGATGTGGTTTTAACAAGACGGCGCAACATGTCGCACAGCTCGTGCCACAATAGATTTATTGAAAGACACGTTTGGTGACCGCTTAATTTCATGTTTTGGACCTGTGAATTGGCCTCCAAGATCTTGTGATTTAACACAGCTAGACTACTTTCTGTGGGGCTATGTAAAGTCATTGGTCTATGCGGTAAAGCCACAAGCGCTTGACCATTTGGAAGACAACATTCGCCGTATTATTGCCGATATACGGCCACAAATGTTGGAAAAAGTCATCGAAAATTGGACGTCCATATTGGACTACATCCGCGCCAGCCGTGGCGGTCATATGCCAGAAATCATATTTAAAATGTAATGCCACAAGATTATCTTTCGGATAAATACAATTCATGTCAATCAAATAATCCATCGTTGTTTTATTGCAACTTAAAGTTCTATACCTCTATAAAAAACACCCTTTATAAAAAATTTAACCTTTAATAATAAATATTAAATCCATTAAAAATATTCAAATTATTATAAAAAAAAAATTTCTTTTTTTTTGTAGAATATGAAGGTTCACCACGACGTATTGGTCAAATGGGCAACACCAACGATGAAGAGCATATGCCAAGAGTGAACAATAAATTATCACAGAATCATACAATAACACCAAACGTAAATGCTACAGCAACGGTGGCAAAAACCAATAACTATGCTGTCAATGCTACATCAGTAGCAGCTGCAGCAGCAACAGCAACAGTAGTATCAGCTGCAACGACATCAACAATTGCGGCAACAAATTCCCCTAAACAACAGCAACACTATACAGCAAGACCAGGTTTTCCACAGGTAAGACCAGACCGACAATAACCGGAGACAAACAAACCGAAATTGGCAACCATAATGGAAACGAAATCAATATTTCATTTGTGTTGTGATGACATTTGAAGATGAGATTAAAAATAAACATGATTTCCTTCTGTTGTCCTTTCTTGCTTTTCTTTTATTTTATTTTTACTGTCTTGCTTCCGTTCCTACCCATTGTATGTTTGTGCGGCCTTATGGATTTATGTATGGCATTTTTATTTATTTTTTTATTTCTTCTTCTTTTTTTTAATTCTTTTTTAGCGCATCATTTCGCCACAGCGTGAGAGTACACCACCGATTATGTTGCTAAACTGTAATAGTAAACAACAGCAATTGCAACAGCAGCAACAACAACAGCAGCAATTGAACTCTCAAACTCTGCCACAACAATCACCAACGACCGACAACAATGCTGAGGACACCAGCAATGATGTATCGGAAATTGGTACAATATCAGATCTGACAACACCAGAAGCCATTTCAACAGCCAACAATTTATTAGGCGCCGTCAATTGCACTAACGTTAATACTCTTACGGGAGAGACTACTTCCACGCCCGCTATTGAAAAAGATATTACTGATATTGATATGGCGGATAGAGGTACGATTACAACAACCTCCTCTTCGCTGACAACTGGTTGTACAACACCTACAACAACAGCAGCTATTGCAGCTGTGGTAGCGGCTGCCACCGCCAATGCAGCAATGTCAGCAGCAGCGGCTACAACAACAATCACGCCGTCACATATAACAACAATCGGCCCAATAATAAGCACCAGTAACCCGTTGAGTATACCAACAAAGTCATCAACCTTTGATTATCTTTATGAATTCTCGGAAACTCGCAAGGTGCTCGAAGAGTTCTTTAAGTGCCCCTCAAACGATGACAAGCCCATCATTGAAAATAGCAGCGATGTTGATAGCATTGTAAGTTATGTTCTCCCTAAACAATATCACTTGTATCATTTGTGTATTTCCCCCTCATACAAACAAAATACAAAAATTATTTTCTTTTGTTGAATCCGATAGCAAAACAATACACAGTATGAGTATAAAAGAGCATCAAGCAATAGGCAACAGTTGCTCTTATACAATACATAGCGTACCTCCCTTAAGATAACCTTCTTGGTGAAAAATTAATAGAATATTTAAGAAATGATATTGAATTGCAGAAATTTTTTATCATTTGTCAATTTTTAAAGATTATATTTCAACTTTAATTAATTAAGAAGACGAGTATACTCGACATAAAGAGAGGAAAGTGGTTCCGCCTGTAAAAGTAGGCAATTATAACCAAAAATCAAACGTTGCGTGTTGGTTTTTTTGGAAAACAAATATATTTTTCAAATAAAAATTTTTATAAAACAGATTTTATAACCGTATCTCACCAAAAGTTGTTATTTTAGCCAAACTAACGAATGCTCTAAAACGTACATTTTTAAGAGACCTTTATTTAGCCTTTCTTAAGAAAAATATTCCTGTAGATTCGTAGAAAAATATTAAGAAAGAGTTTTTTTTCCTTCAAGACGAGTATACTCAAAATTATGTTAAAAAGTTTATTTTCGCTCTGACGAGTATACTCGTCATAAACAGTTAAAAGGTTAGACATCTTAAAATATTGTATTGAATGTAGTAAGTATTGAATTTCGCTGTAGTCTAGTGGCTAGAGTGGTGTCTTATTAGACGTAAGATTCTAACCCCAGGTCAGACTGCTCCAACAAAACGAAATGTGAGAAAATATTTCTCCGGTGACTTCCTCCCAACAGATTTCAGGCAAAAACTCTGAGAATAAATAAAATTGCCATGAAAAGTTTCTCAAAAATCTGTCGTTCAGATTCGTTTTTTTTAAACTGAAGGTCCCGGCAGTCATGAATGAAATTAATATACACAGCATAAGTGGCGTAAGAAGCTAGGTCTCGTAATACTCACTGAAGGGTTGTAATGAACAATTATGTATGTATGCTTGTACATACCTTTAAATATGTTTGTTCTTGTTGTTGAGTGATTGTATTATTATTTTTAATACAATCATCCATTGTATGTAAATATAAGATTCATTATTTTACTCTGTATACAATATTTTAATGAAAACCATTGTAATTTAACAATTTATTTTTTTTTCTTTTCTTTTCCGGCTTTCATAATTCGTCGCATCTTCAATCAGGATATACAATATGAATTTCATACAAATCTAGGACGTGACATTGAGGATGATGATGCTGATGGTGATGTGGAGGTTGAAGACGATGAGGACGACTTACAATTGGATGTGGATAACGAGGAGGAAGAGGAAGAGGATGATGATGATGATAACAATGATGAAACACCACAACATCATCAACATTCGCAGCAACAACAACAACAATTTCAACAGCATTATCAATCACAACAACATACACCTCTGCAAATTAACACCAGCAACACACATCAGCATCATCAACAGCTGCAGCAGCAACAGAACAATCATCGTCAACATCATGTTAATTATCGCAATCATTTGCAATCGCCAACACAATTTTCATATCGACCCTATAATGAAAACGGTGATGGTGATGTTGATGAGGATGATGATATTATTGATATCAATAATCATCATATTATTTTGGATAATAGCGAACAGCAACATGACGATAGTAAGCCACAACACCATCATCAACAACAACCACAACAACAGCAACATGAAGGTAACGGTGGTGGCGGCGGCGGCAGCAGTATCATAGGCCTTGATGAGCATAATCATCATAATTTCTCTTTAATGAATAATCGTCATAATGCACGTCATCACAATGCACGACATCATTTTACGGGCAGTCCGTTAATGCGCGATTTTGATTTCTTTTTGGATTCGGCCAGTCGTAGTAGTTGCGAACAAATCGATCAACAAATCGATGGCATCAATCATAATCAAATGAACACAAATTCCAGGCAAAATTATCGTTATTCACCGGAAACAACTGATTACGATTCCAACTGTGGCGATTTAGACAGTGAGTATAGAAGTCTTTCATTTTGTTTCTCTATTTAAATTCCCCGGCTGCAAATGTGTTTTAAAAATTTCAAAAATTTTCATTTGCCGTAATTGGCTTAATGACTTCTCAAGGATGTCTTTGATCCGTACGAGTACGTACCTGAGTTTGTTATGTTTTTAGAAAGTCGCACATAGATGTGCATTAGGGTGGTCCGTTGTTAAGTGAAACAAAATCAATAACTACAGAAACAATGTGGTTTTGTGGGAATAAATAAAAGGCAAACCACCAGGATACACAAGTTATGTATGGCTTCTTTAAAATATCACAAGAATTCATTTGAAATACTTTTTGGAATTACTAATTAATTATAACCACTGATACCCTACGCAAACTCTCAGTAGAATTTAAAACGAGATTTTTCTATACACGCTTGTATGAGCCACCCTAATTCTCATGTAAATACTCACACATACTTGTCAAAGAGTTTAATTAAACGTCAAAAACAAGAAAAAAAAGTTAAGGACATCAACACACATAAATATCCAAAATTTAACTTTCACTCATACTATTGAAATAAATTAAATTTTTGTTCTTTCCTCCCTCCCTGCTTCTCTAGGTCTTTCTGGTGAAATGAATGGTGGCGTATCAACATCATGTTCAAATTATGCAGCAAAATTTTATGCCGCCTCGGCAATGCCTATATTGGAGGATGGCCTGTCATCGGGTCATACCTCGGACACGGAGAATAATAATCAGAATAATTTATTAAATCAACAAAATTCAGCCATACATCATGCCCCCATTGGTGGTGGCATATCCATGTTGATGGACATGAAACGTGTTTCTACCAATAACAGTATCAACAGCATGACCAATGCTGCAATAACAACTGACGAACTAGCTGGTACTGAGAAATTGAATGCGTTAACCAATAGCATAACACATGATGCCACGGCCTATCTGCGTAAAAATGAAAGTCCTATTAATGGTTTAATCGAAGATTCAGGTAGAGATTCGGTAAGATCTAAACCTGAAGTACGAGAAGTCAGAGAAAGAGAACTAATCGGTCAAAGCCCTCAGAGTGTGTTAAGCAATAATAAAGTTTTTAAAAATATTGATCCGGATTTGGATTCACTGTACTCCATAAGTAAGTTTCATAGTGTTTAACTCTTGAAATATAATGAAAATGACTGTGATTCAATTTCCCTGCAGGTGTATTTCATCGTAATGACATGGTGCAAATGACACCACCACCACCGGCTCCAGCGCCACACCGAAAGCCTAATGTTTTAACGGCCGAGCCTGATATATTACAGCCGACACCCTATAGAGATTTTACACGCACGGGTACAAATAATTCAAATTCACCCATTAAGGTGAATACTACTACGACCACCTTGACGTCGTCTAGTAATACCAGTAGTAGTGGATTACAAACGAATACCTCGCCAAAACAAGCTCAAACTGTTAAACGTACAGCACAAACACAACAGCAACAACCACCACCATTGCCAGAACGTAACGTTCAACGTTCTCCATCGCCTGTGATGAATTCACCAGTATGGCTGTCACGCCATCTAGATGTTAATGCCACTACTAAAGGCCTTCTAGAATCATCTTCAGAAAATCATTCGAAGAACTTAAGTGCAGATGAGGACGATGTCGATACAGATTTGGAAACTGATCGCCTCTTGGGCCATCAGCGGCTTGATGATCAGGGCTATTATGATGAAAATAAATCATGGGATCGTAAGCCGGCGAGATCTTTACTATCGAAAATCTCACCTAAACAAGTACCCAGTACCAAAACACGCAACGGCTATAATGCCTTGCTGTCATCAACGCCTGAAATCCCACCTCCAATACCGCCGAAAAATTCATCCAATAAATTGCTTGATATTGGTGGATCTTTATCATCGTCGGAGCACAGTGACAAATCGCCCATAAAATCCATTGACATACAGGATTGCGGTCTTACCTTAGGTTCGCCCGGTGGCTCAGAGGGTTCCGGTTGTCTCAAAAAGGAAATCGATAATGGCATTGGCCAAACAACAAGTGGCAATAGCAGTACGGCCAGCGGCAACGGTGTAAATAGTGCAACAGGCAATACGGGTGGCAATGGCGGCAGTAGTATTGGTTCGGGTTCCGGTAGCACAACAGGCGAGAAAAAAGTTAAAAAGAGTAAGAACAAAGAAGGTAAATTATTGGGTTTATCTTCGTGACAAAACAGTTGTAGTGTGTTGTCGTTTGAATAACAGTCGTAATACCAATTTTAGTGAAACTATACATATATTCGTATACTATTACTGAAATTAACTTTTATTTGTAGCTAAAAGGAGAAAAATTATTTAACGAAAAATGTAAATCGAATACAGGATAATAGTGGAATAACAGACAAATAACAAATGCTCAGAGGTCTGATAGTAAAAACATCACTATTACTGATTACTACGATCCTATGAAACATGCTCTGAGCAAGCCTGATAGAAATAAAAAAACCTATTACGTCTCTTGGGTTAATCAAACTTTTACCTCCAAGCTTGTTTTGCAGACAACGAAATAAATGTTCGTTGGACGCGGAAGGCCTAGCTATGCGGTGGGCGCTTTAAAATTTCACTTCCAATTGCAGTCAAATTAAATTAGCCATTGCCGTAGTCTAGTGAGGAGTGTGTTGGCTTATTAGACGTAATATTTCCCAGGCGACTGCCTCTCAGCAGATTTCTGACAAAAGCTCCCAGAGTAAATAAAATTGCCATGAAAAGTTTCTCAAAAATCTGTCGTTCGGTGTCGACTTTAAACTGTAGGTTCCTCCATTCATTTATAAAACTAACACACACAACATAAGTGGTGTGAGAAACTAGGTCCATAATCCCGACTGAATGGATGTAACGACCGATTATGTATGTAGTATGTACGAGTATGTTTCAGTGAATAGTTTACCAGAGCAAATCACATCTTTTTCATCGTAAGCTCTAGAAAACGGTACCAGGGTTCACCCCAATCATTCCCCCTGTACGGTTTATAAATTTTTCAGCATATTTTTGAAGGATTTTACTCTTCTTTAAAAGAACTGCCTCCAACAAATACGTAAATCTTCTTACCATTCAAAAACATTTTCATTTATCAGCATTCATAATTCAATTGATGTTGGTTGACATTTATATGGATATGGGCACCTTCATGAAAATAATTTTTAAATCACCCATCATCACCCAACGAAACAATGTTTTTGTTGGATTTCGATTTGATCCCTACCAAGTTCAGGAAGTATCCTGGCCTCACAGAGATTTTAACATCAACAAAGATTTCGTAGGAATATCAAACATGCATTGTTTCTAGGCAACAACCTGTGGCAAATCTATCGTTCTACGACCCACTGTATTAGAAAGATCAACTGAAGCTGAAACAAGACAAAGTATTAGAAGATAATATTGACGATGTTTTGTAAATGCTGCACGTTCCTTAAAGATTGGAAAAGGGCGAAAAATGTATATGCATAGATGCCTTATTCGTCGGGTCACAGTATAGTAGATAATGCTTCAACTTGCTAGGCGATAGTATACCTCAGCTTTAACATTTTGTAAAATGGAAAGTCGACGTAATATCCTCCCGAATACAGATAAAAATCGTATTTTAGGTTAGGATATCTCGAAAGCTTAGGGTGATACAGAAAGTTCGGATTCGAATTCAGCCTGTAGAAAAGTATAGTCTGGTTTCGGGATTAAAAATCTTGTCGGTCTGTGTTACCGTCATTATCAAATCAAACTTTATCAGATATTTGATGTTACTATGCTTGATTCTTCCTCGGATCCACGTCAGCAAGAATTCTAAGATTTTATATGTTGATCGTCGAGATTGTTCTTTATAATCTATGCTTCCAAAGTTGCCTTGATGATTTTCTGAATTATTTTTATATATTAATTAATAATACAATAATATTAATGGGAGAATAAATGAATTGTCAGGACGAAATACAGATGCGTATTGCATATCAATACTGTCAACTTGTGACTAAAGTGTAGCAAAGGCATATTTCGTAAATTTTATTACTTAGTATCCACAGACGTTTTTTAATAGACAGGCATTCAATTTCTTCATGAGCGTTCTTCACATTTCATTAATTGAATACTATTTCAAGATATTTAATAAAAACATAATCTAAATACAATACTAATAAGTTCTATAATGATATAATTAATAACCGGGCAACGAATCATTTACATTTTTCGTTGAATAATTTTTTTTTATCCTTCTTCGTAATATTTAAAGAAACATTTTAGATGTTTTCTTTTTATAATTTGTAATAAATATGTATGTAATCTTTGTAATCAATTGTAATAAAAATAATTTGCTAATCATTAATAATCAATATATATTTTTAATATATTTTTTTTATGAAATGTTTACTTTTGCATGCCTTCCGTTACCAATTTCCGTTTACAAAAAAAAAAAAAAAATAAATAAAATAAAAAAAAAATTCAATACAATAATTAACAATTTGTTGTGTAACTGCTTAAACTCTCGATCATGATGTCTACCGATTAACGTTTATACTTTGTAAGCTATAATTTAATTTTTCAAACAAAGAAATCTATTGTTATTATTCTAATCTTCTTTTTTGTTTTCAAGTTTTCATTTTTGTTGTATTATAATATGTAGATAAAAAAAATTTTAACAATTTTTAAGTTGTAGTTGTTTTCTATTAGTTTTTCTATAAAACCTATAAATATGAAATAAAAAAATAAAAAACAAATTTTAACTCAATTATTTTGGACATCATTATCGACAACATGTGTAGGTGGTGCAGTGTTAATTGAAGGTGTTCTATTCCGGGCAAAATATTTGGGCTCAACACAATTGGTATGCGAAGGTCAACCCACAAAATCGACAAGAATGATGCAAGCCGAAGAAGCGGTTTCCAGAATAAAGGTGCGTATATAACAGAGTTTTGTTACATATTCGTTTCTCTATAGTTGTATACCTATATTTTGCATTAAAAATAAGTTTTAAACATATTCTATTCTATTTCGTTTTTTTTTTCTTTTAATTTTGTTTTCTAGTAGACAAATCAATTGGCCTGATACCTGCTAATCATTATTTGACCTTAAACAAGATTCTTATTTTATATGTATTTTATGTTTTCATATTGTATATGTTGTTTCTTTCTACCTTCTCCATTCCATCAACAATTTTTCATGTCTTCATATATTTTTTTCCATGCTAATGAAAGCGTGTTTCATAAAACAACCAAAACTTGAGTTGGAATTTTTTAAAGTTTTCAAATGTTTTCATGTAGATTCCTGTCATTACAACCGTTAAGCCAAGATTACGACCTAGTTTCTCATGAGTTGCAGTACCTACAATTATAATCAATTTCGTACGACAGATTATTGAGAAACTTTCCATGACAAATTCATTTTCTCTCAGAGTTTTTGCTAGAAATCTGCTGAGAGGAAGTCGTTGAAAAAATATTTTTTCCTATTCCGTCTTGTACAAGATCTTTGAGATAGGCTTTGAACCACGGGCTTGCATCAAATAAAATAACTCCCTAGGCTTCTACTAGATAGCCGTCGAGAGAAAATTTATCTTCAGAGATGGCAGTGCTGAGTTAATAAATCGAAGTTCATATCTAGTAATCCAAAACACTTTCAACTAGACTTCGGTGACTACATATAGCAGTAGTTTTCATTTTAACAGTTTGACCAGACCTGACTACTCTGTTGTTTTGTTTTTGTAACACTTTTATTACATGCAAAACCTTTTAAACTAATTAAAAATGGCAAAACAAGAATCGAAACTGAGCAATTCGTTTGTATACATATTGTTTGTTTAAATGCGTAATACCATACGTGTACCAGTGCAGCAAACAACATTCACTGAAAAGATTTGCTCGTTTTGATGCTTTCGAATTTATTTATCTTCCGAATATTATTTTTAAATTCTTTTGTTTTTGACTCTCCTCACGGGTCGTATTATAAATCCTTTAAAGTTCGGCTCCACGAATTAATTCAATCTAGAACTCTTCCTCCACTGCCATAAAGCTAAGCATCGTATGAATACTACTCCTATATACACATGCGAGCTTTCCCAAACGTTTACTGTTGTTATAGCCCATATTTCAACAAGATCATGCATGTTTAATCCCTGTTGTGAATTTATGAAATCGTAAGGATTATGATGGGTCAACTTTTCCTAGGCCGCTTTTAATGGTTTAATGATTATCGTCATACCTGCTCAATTCGTAGACAAAAGTCGTACCCACAATTTTCACATACATTTATTTACTAGACTCTTTCTGAATAATATTATTAACAGATATACGTGAATAGTGTTTTCTCCTCCAATTAATTTTAACAAAAACAATAATTCCTTATTACATTATTAACTACCAATTAGTAAATTTGTTTTTGCATTAAACTACCATAAATAATTATTAACAATCTATCTTTATAATTATCTTGTATTTTTATGTATGTTAAATGTATAATGAATTCATGGATCTAAAATCTTTGGTCTGCTTTTTTTCAAAAACACCAAAATAGGCGCTGGTAAGTAAAACAAACAAACAAAAAAATAAAATAAAAGAAAAACAACACTTTCATCAATTACAATACAAATAATCAGCATAATTATTAGATTATAATTTTGAATATATTTCATCATTTAATTATTCACTTACCATATGCTTTCAAATTATTTTCTTTTTTTTTTTTTTGAAACACTGTTATTTCGAAAAACTTATTGAGAAGAAAAAAGAAAAATACTCATAAAAAATACCATTAAAAAGATAACGCCTTAATATAAATGTAAACGTTTCTAAACATTTCCAGGCTCCCGATGGCGATGTACAACCCAGCACCGAAGTGGACTTGTTTATATCAACGGAAAAAATCATGGTTTTAAATACCGACTTGAAAGAAATTATGATGGATCATGCATTGCGCACTATTTCTTATATAGCCGACATTGGTGACCTAGTTGTACTAATGGCCCGTCGTCGTTTTGTGCCTCAAGATATTGACGATGCTCCGAAACCGAATCGAACACCCAAAATGATATGTCATGTCTTTGAAAGCGATGAAGCCCAGTTTATAGCCCAATCTATAGGTCAAGCATTCCAGGTAGCCTATATGGAATTCCTCAAGGCGAATGGTATTGAAGATCATCGTTTCGTCAAGGAAATGGACTATCAAGAGGTCCTGAATAGTCAGGAAATTTTCGGTGATGAGTTGGAAATTTTCGCTAAAAAAGAACTACAGAAAGAGGTGGTCGTGCCTAAAGCCAAAGGTGAAATACTGGGCGTAGTAATTGTTGAGTCCGGTTGGGGTTCCATGTTGCCCACGGTGGTAATAGCAAATCTCATGTCTACCGGTGCAGCGGCCCGTTGTGGTCAACTTAATATAGGTGATCAACTAATAGCCATAAATGGTTTAAGTTTAGTCGGCTTGCCGCTTTCAACATGCCAGAACTATATAAAGAATACTAAAAATCAAACTGTGGTCAAATTCACAGTCGTACCTTGTCCACCGGTGGTGGAGGTGAAAATAAAACGACCCGAAACTAAATATCAACTGGGTTTCAGTGTACAGAATGGTGTGGTAAGTAACAAAAAAAAATGCTGCCAGAGTCTTGTCACGGATTAATTTCTCAATTTCATCTTTTAGATTTGTAGTTTACTTAGAGGCGGCATAGCTGAAAGAGGTGGCGTACGTGTGGGTCATCGTATTATAGAAATAAATAATCAAAGTGTAGTAGCGGTTCCACATGAGAAAATTGTAAATCTATTAGCAACTTCAGTTGGAGAGGTAAGTACAATAATGCACCACATAGTGTGTGTTTTTTTCTAAAGCTCCTTAAGACAAAAACGATCATACAAAAGGAAATTAAATTTTAAATAACATTCAAATTTGTTTTCTCGTCACCTGCAAACGTAATTCTATTTTTTTTTTAAAGATACCTGAAATTATTTTATTGATTGAAGCATTACTGATACATTGTTTGAAATTAAAACCTTATCCAATACGATTGATAAGCTTTTTGGCAGCAGATATTTCTGTTTGTAAGACACCTCACCTCTTTATCACTGTTTCTTTATTATAAACTTGAAGAGAGTCCGAATCTGCGCCCTCGATAGATAGTTCAAACCCTCGAGGAATACCCTGCCAGAGTATTCAACCTCATTCTACCAAAAGCTGAACAGTAACAATGAGGGTTTTCTATAGCCCCACTCCTCTTCGCAACGTACTCCACAATATTTTAACGGGTATTCATCCCACTTCTTTGTCAACAACCTAGCCTAAATTCTCCGTTAGAAACCCAGTCGACAGACTTACGCTAGATTTCTCCAAACAAACCGATTCTACCCTCGTCGATAGAATCAAATACTTCTAGACACGCAATTTCGCGAACAATTTTCCAACGCTTCTGCTTCTTCTCCCTGACCCATTTTCCCACTTGTTCATAAAGGTTGCAGATTGGAGGACTAGGGCCAACCCTAGCACACGCAATTTCGCTGCCACCATGTCGCGAAACTCACATTCGATTTGGTTCAAGGACTCCTATGGAGTCTGACTTACACTAGATCGAACCAATTTCCCGTAGGTAAGTCTGTCTGTAAATATAACATGGGTGATGTCCAGATTAAAGATTGACCTGAATGAAGGTTGAATTCCGAAAGCATATGAGACCCAACTACATGCATTAAAACTAATTTCTGAAGAGCTGGACAACATTGTTCATTCGTATCCAAACTATTGTGTAGTCATTACGTCTCTACAGATCTCATTTGGACTCTGGAATACTAACAGACTTATTGGTCACTTAGTTCAATACGAGAAAAAAACTAGAAAAAAGTGTTAATGAATGAAACCAGGGGTTCTCAATAACGTAGGATAATAACAGAAATTCTACAAGTTTCAATTGGAAAATGATTAATAATCAGTCGAATCAATGTACGCAAATGGCTTCCACCAATGAGTTCTGATTACAGGGGCCCAAATCTACGCTGCTCTAGGTATGACAAAATGTCCCATTTTCGAAGAAAGCAATCGATCACTCTTGATAACTCAGTAATCGGTGACTAAAATGTAATAAAATATAACCGAACATGAATAATAAGTATTTAAAAAGCAAATTCCAATTTAAAAAGTAGGCTTAGATGGCGCTTTTAGCGTGCCATTCCAATTCGAGAAAAGCAAAAACATAAAATTTTAATGAAACGTCTTCTTTAAAGACCTATTAATCTATTAAATACCTATTAATAATATGTGTAGATGTCAGATACTGAAAGTCGCCATTTTTTTGTTATTTTATTAAAAAAAAAAGCTTTTATAAAAAATATTAACTTTTCATTACAGATTTTAATGAAAACAATGCCTACATCAATGTTTCGCCTATTAACTGGCCAGGAAAATCCAATTTATATATAAAAACTCGTATTTAGACAAATAAAAAGTCAACGTGTTAAACTAAACCAAAAAAAAGAGGTAAGAATGAACAAAAAGAATTTCTTCATTCTATAGATTGCTTAGGTATTATAAATATACATACATATATACTCGTAAACTAATTTATAATATTGATTAATAATACTAATATACATACATATAAAACGTATTTAAATTTATAAATAATTAATTGTAAATCTTGGTCATATACTAACTAATGCATACTAACATACATATAATATAATACATATATATATACATAATATAAATACATATATTTATAAATATATATATATATATATATATATATATATATATAAACAACTTCTAACATAGAATACAATAACTTATATAACATTGTTAACTAAAAGAAAAAGAACTTAAGCTAAGAAAATTAATTGGAACTTTAAAAAGTGTACTCAAACATTATGAAAAAAAATAACAAAAAATAAATCCTCTTTTTTTAAATATAAACGTCCACAAATAGAGCTAAAATTTTCAAAAATATAAATGCTTTAGAAGTATTACAAAAAAACCAAACCCACAAACATTAGTTCCACTTAAAAAATGTCAAAATAAAAACCCATTGAAAAAATCCTAAAAATTTACTAAAAAAACAAAAAAAAAATAAACAAACACTCGCTTGATTTTTCTTCAAAATTAATTTAAATTCTACAATATTGTGTGATTATTAAAACCACATACAATATAACAAATAGAGTATTAAAGTTATAAAAAAAGAATTAAAAAGAAAAGCAAAACAATTTATGACCTTTTTGAATGGAAAATTTTAGCGTCCTTTATAAAAACAAAATAAATAAAATTGCATAAAAACAACAACAACAAAAAACACAAAAAAATGAAAATTATTAATATATGTGTAGCTTAGTTATTTTCTAAAAAAAATGTTTCCTTTTTTTTAAAATATAAAAAATTAAATGTAAATGTATAATGGTAAATACAAAAAACAAACGCAAACTATTTTAAGCCTAAAAAACTTAACAAAAGTCTCTTCTATACGTTTCTTTACATAAAACTAAATGCATTTTTTTATACACATACTAAAATCATTTAATTTCAAATGAAATAATAAAAAAATATATACGAGATTTGTTGAATTTTGCATTGCTGTAATGTATTAAAGTTTACAGAACGTTTAAAGCGATCACTTTTGACTCATTAAGACATATAAAATGTTCTTAATAACTAAAGACTTATTTTCAATATATAGTGTAATATTTGAAATAAGAATTAAATTACTTAACTATGGTATATATTATCTAAGTGCACCTAAACTTGTAATTTTAATTTACAAAAATTAATTCTCAATAACCTATTTTGAAATTTTTTCGAATATTTTGAAATCGTTCGTAATTAGTTAAACGAAAATAATTAACAAAAAAATGCATATTAAATGAAATTAATTATTTATTAAACACACACCTCTTAACAAATTGTATATGAATGTGATAATATTTTTGCCTAGGATTCTGAAAATGATAATTCTAGAGAGCAATGGTTATCTCTTTAAGAACGAAGAAATGGTGAATATTAATTGGATTTTGTTTTCATATTCCATTTTAAGAGCATATCTTCGTCTTATATGGCTTATTGACTGTTGTTATAGTTCTGAAGCATTGTGCAATTCTTGGTTGAACATAAATATTTAAGCGTTTGGGGATTCTGTACTAGTTCCATCCTTCCTTCCTTCCTTTTGAAGTCGCCGTAGTCTGGGTTCGAGCCCCAGGCCAGGCATCAAAGACAAAATACAAAAAAAAAGTATTTTTTTCGGCGACTTCCTCTCAGTAGATATCTGGCAAAAACTCTGAGTGTAAATAAAAATTGCCATGAAAAGTTTCTCAATAAATAAAAATCTGTCATTCGGAGTCGACTTTAAACTGTAGGTCCCACCACTCATGTCTAAAATTAACACACACAACATAAGTGGTGTGAGAAACTAGGACGTTGTACAATGGGTCAATTCGACCTCCGGGTACTATACTTGTCTTAATTGAAAGTACACGTCCTCTAACCTAACCTAACCTAATCCATCCTTATAATTAGAGTGAACTTTTTGGGCCGCTGTAATCGAATATGGCCCGATTTACCACACTTCACATAGTCTTTGATTATTTTAACTTTTGTCTGTCTGAATATTTACAGCCTCTTCATACGTTAGCCTAAACCGGTTGTCCTTTGCGCTAACGTTATTTATTCTCCTGACTTTGGTTTTCTTGTATAAAATCTAATAATTCGCTTTAAACTGTCCGTATCATCTGTTTTTGTTCGTACGTTGAATAGTAATAATGATTGATCACTGTGGTAGAATCTAAGGTCGCATGTTAATACTGTTGTGGCCTTTTTTAAAGAATGTCTTTAATTCCTGACTGGAGTTTTTCGGCCAATCTGTTTGCATTATCTGCCGAATAAGGACATAAAGTGTGCAGTATTATTATGATAGCTTCTGCAGAAGTTTGCCGTAGTCTAATAGGTAGTGTGCTTATTAGATGTGAGGCCTCGGTTCAAACACCAGATCAAACAGCAAACCGAAAATATGAAAAAATATTTCTTCGGCAACTTATTTCAGCAGACTTCTGGCCAAAACTCTGAGAGTAAAAATAAAATTGCGATGAAAAGTTTTTCAAAAATTTGTCATTTGGAATCGACTTTAAACTGTAGGTCCCGCCACTCATGTATAAAATTGACTCATCCTTTCTAGAGTCCTAGTAGTTATTTTCAAAAGAATTGTAATAGTTTTGGTGAATAACATTTTTGTAGTGGCATACATTCTCCTTCGATCGATTTCTTATATTTGGGTAATATTTGTGTATTCTGTTAAACACATAACATTGCTCTGTTAATATTAACATTGAACTTTTTATCCAATTTATGTTTACATCTACACACACATAGAATTCTATTCAAGTGTTACGATCAACCGTTTGTATACTTAATTACATAGTAGTCCAAACAAATAACAAAGCCCCCAAATGAAATTCAGAAGTAATTCTCATTTAGTTCATTACTATTTAAGAATAAGTAAATTGGATTGTATTTGGAGGGTGGAAGGTGGCGGCAATTTGAAACTTCTCAGAATTCAAATGTTGTGTTCAGGTTATTCTGAAAATAAATGTAGGTGTTTGGTTACATTTGAAGGTGTCTATCTAGATTCTCAGAATTCAAATGTTATGCTCAGATTATGCTGAAAATAAATGTAAGAGATTAGTTAAATCTTAAGATGTCATCAGATTTAATGAATAACTTCTATTTACGTACTTATTGTCGTCTCCGTTAGAGGTGATGTAGATATCTATTCAATTTCTGTTTTTCTATGAAGCATCGATAAACAAACAGCTGTATTATCGATTGTTATGTCTATATAGTTTTCTCAAGAGACCTCTTCCAATTGCTTTCGGAGTCGATTTTAAACTCCCCCAACTTATGTATAAAATTAATGCTGTAGTTACCCACACGTAACGTAACGTACCGTAGAAAACGTTCCCTTTTTAGCATATGGAGCACAATGTAAACGATTACCGAAACGTTCTCTCTCGTTAGCAAAACGGAACGATCTGTATAAAACACTGATTAAAAAGAATTCTCTCACGTTTTTACGTTACATTTGAACTTGAGAGAGGATGAGCAGTGTTGCCACGAAAAAAAATATTGTAACCAACATTTGTGAAAAAATCACCAAATAAGGAAAAATATGACCAAAATTAAATTCGAAGTTTTTCTATCTTATTTTTTTCAAATTTAAATTATAATTGAGACAAAAAGAAACAAAAAATAAAATAAAATTATAGTCTTACTAATTAGTTAATTTTAACAAACAAAACAAAAGCTAAAGCAAAGCCGGAAAAATCTATACATTGAACAAAAAACGGCAACACTGATGATGAGTCTGTATACCAATTTCTTTGCATTGTGTTGTGTTCGTTTGTGTGTTGCTTTGTGTTCTGTTTCGTTGTTATTTACATTCTTCGTTGACATATGTCCCGTTTTGAACGTTTCAATAAATGCACAAACGTTTTTAAGGCTACGTACGTTACGATTTTACGTTTTTTACGCTTGGCTAACCAAGGCATAACACACACAACATAAGTGGTGTGAGAAGCTAAGTCGTAATCCTGACTAAACAGTTGTAATGACCATGTTATGTGTCTGCAGAAGTAGTTGTGTGTAGATTCAGTTTTTAGATGCGTTTATTGGTTCTTAGAGAAGAGAAAACCAGCAAATTTCTTTTATTTTCATTCGCATTCCTCAAAATTTTGTTCTCTTTACTAAGCGAAAGTCTATCATAGGAACTGATGTATGCAATAGAGATTAAAATGCGAACTTGAAGTTCTCAACCATTGTAATTTAACTTGTTCTATCAACAATACACAAGCGAATTTAACTTTCCCAAGGTGAAGAGACTTGATTCGAATTATCGCTTAGCACATATATTATTAAACTAAGAATGAAATTCAAGAAATTATGAAGACTTCTTGTAGGCTCTACTTCTTTTATATAATTCTCCTGTTGAGTTAGTTAATCTTTGGGTATTCTTTCACAGTGAAATTTCAATTTTTTTTTCTAGTTTTTAGAAGTCTATACAAAAATATATCCGCAGGCAAAATATACATGCTTAAATATTCACAATAATACTGATTCTAAATCTAATATAAATTATATTTGGCTATACTAATTAAATAAACAATAACAATAAATAGAATACTACTACCTACAATGCTTAGTTTCAATGTTGTAATTAAAGAATACATACATAATTATTTATAAATTGAGATTTTATATTTATGAATTTCATTTAACAATATAATCAATTGAAAATATATTTACAACCTAAAAAAAAATTAAATTAAAAAAGAAGAGAAATAGTAAAGAAAACAAAATTAAGAAAGAAATTAATTCGTTTTACTATGACAATTCAATGTTGTTTAAGAATTCAAAAAGTTATTTAAAAAATTTATATTAAAAGAAAACAAAAAAACAAAAAACCAAATCATATTTATAAACAAAAAAACAAAAGAAACAAAACAAAAGTGTAATCATATGAAATAAATGAATATAACAAGAAAAAAAACTATTTTTTAACAGCTTTTTCAGTATTTAATTTAAAACCGAATTAATAATGAAATGAACAAAAAAAAAAGAAAAAAACAAACAAAAAAAATTGTTATAAATTCATATACAAAACATAAAATGAAAATAATTATTTAGCAAACCTATACACCACTACTGTATTAAACATTTCCGAGACTCATTTCTTCTAATGCCATACGGAGTAGAGATGATTGAGATAATGTTTATTATATGCTAACTTTTTTATCTTGACTGTTTGTTTTAAACATGTATTATATATACTTACATACATACAAACATACATATATAACAAATAAAAAGAAAATATTTACTCAATGCTTTGTACACGATGCACAGCAGTTTAAGAAACAAACAAACAAACAAATGCCATTCAACTACTTACATATACTATATACAGTAGAGTCCAGTCAAGTTGAAATTAAGTCAGCTAGCTTTTTACTAGACACTTAACCAACCTTTTATCCAACCAAACAGATTTTCAAATTGTCGCTAAACATTTTTCTAAATTTTTTTGTTTTGTCATGATGCATACAATAAAAGAGAAAATAAAACAAAATAAAAAAAATATTGAAACCCGGCAAGACAGTAACTTACCAACAACCTTACCCGTAAAAATAGTTTTCAATATTTATACTGCTCTACAGTAAATGTCCCAAAAGGTGTATTTCATTGTGTATTGTTGTAACAACAAAAATTATTTTCAAATTTTTTCTAAATAAAAACAACATAAAATTTAAAAAACAGAAAAACACAAAAAATTTTTGCTGCAAATTAAAGATGATGATCATTATTCATGTTTAAAGAAAAAGGTGAACTAAAAACTGCAAATAATACTTCATTATTGAAAAAGGAAATTATATGAAAAGAAAAATAATTAAATAATACAGAAAAAAAAACCAACTAAAGTATAAATTTAAAACAAAAACTTAGTTACAAAATGTATTAATTAAAAAATAAAATAAAAAACAAAACAAACAAAAATAAACCAACAGAGAAACAAATTATATATTTAAAAACAAAAACAAAACAAAACAAAATAATATTGATATTGCTTAGAGTTTATTATAAAAAAAACCAAAAACAAATATATATATACATATATATATATAAATATATATAACAATAAGTAATTATGTAATCGACACAAAAGAAAACAAATAAAAGCATACATAATAATTAAAAAAAAAATAATAATAATTATGTAAAAATAACAAAAAAAAAACTACTATTTTTACAATAAAAGAACAAGCAAGTGGTAGAAATAGTAAGTATTTAGTTATTGTATGGGGGCCGCTCCAAAAATAGTCGACATAACAAGGAAATCACAAGAAATATTGAGAAATATATGTATTCCACATAATCTCTTTTAACGCATATCTTTTTGTTCCTATAAATCTGGACGTTTGGTGTCAATGAAGGCTTGAATATTTGTAATTGGTCATTACAATCCTTCAGTCAGGCTTATGGACCTAGTTTCTCACACCACTTATGTTGTGTGTGTTAAGTTTATACATAAGTGGCGGGACCTACAGTTTAAAGTCTACTCCGAACGACAGATTATTTGAGAAACTTTTGGCGGCAATTTTTTTAGGTTAGGTTAAGTTAGGTTAGAGGACGTGTACTTGTCAATTAAGACAAGTACAGTACCCGGAGGTCGAATTGACCCATTGTACAACGTCCTAGTTTCTCACACCACTTATGTTGTGTGTGTTAATTTTATACATGAGTGGTGGGACCTACAGTTTAAAGTCGACTCCGAATGGCAGATTTTTATTTATTGAGAAACTTTTCATGGCAATTTTTAATTACTCTGAGAGTTTTTGCCAGAAATCTACTGAGAGGAAGTCGCCGAAAAAATACTTTTTGTATTTGTGTCTTTGATGCCTGGCCTGGGGCTCGAACCCAGGCTTTTGCGTCTAATAAGCCAACACACTACCTACTAGACTACGGCGACTTCTTTTACTGTCAGAGTGTTTGCCAGAAATCTGCTGAGAGGAAGCCACTGAAGGAATATTTTTTTTATATTTTCGTTTTGATGTCTGACCTGGGGTTTGAACCGTGGCCTTACGTCTAATAAGCCAACTCACTACCTACTAGACTACGGCGACTTCTTGCTGATTTTTCGGCATAAATAATGCCGTAACATAGCGCCTTACAAAAAAGAACACTCGAACGAGAATCACTGGCTCCCTCAGTAACTACTTCTGAAAAGGAAGTCACACAGATAATTATACGTACCCCCCCCCCTAAAATTCATTTTTTAAAAAAGTAATGAACTTCTAATCTAAAATTACTTTACATTAGCGTCTGTAACGACACATTTTTGTGACTGCAGTTTGCTTAAAACCAATATGGCACCACAGAAAATTATACGTACGACGTATATTTCGTATAAAATTTCTCCAAGGGCAGCCCGGTATATAAAATGTTTTGTGGATAAAAATCCTAGGACTACAGCCGTAGAAATACGAAATACCGCGGAAAGTGATCACAGTGTTATTGTACATTCCGAAACAGTTCGAAGTGTTTTGAGAAAGAACGGTTTCCGCAGCCGAGTGCCGAGAAAAAAGCCACGGTTGGAATTCGCCCAATAATAAGTCAACTGATTTTTGGGCGAATGTAATATTTAGTGATGAGAACAAATATAATTTGTTCGGCTGTGACGGAAAACAAAAAATTTGGCGCTAAAATCAGTTGAATTGTCTTTATATTATCATTTTTAAAAAAATGATTTTTAAGGGGGTACGTATAATTGTATTTATTTTACAATAAATCGATTGTTAAGTGCAATGTATGACAGGTTTCGCTGTCTTGTTGCAAGTGTCGTTAAAGTTTAGCTGATTAACAAAACAAATATTCAGTCAGTATGGCTCAGCATTCACCCTAACGGCAGTAGGTTGTTTATTTCTAAAGAAATGGGGGAAGGTGATGGATGTACTGCTCAGTCAGCTTGAGGATTATCTTCGCTTTAAATATGGCAATTTTGTTTGATTGACATTGCCATTGAACCAGAAATAAGCATCATCACTAACAAAAATTCTTTGATAAAATATTTGCGGTGTTGTTTGGCTTTAAATCTTGTAGTTGCTATATTTTATAGATATGTAAGCCTGATCTAAAATGGTAGTCGAATTACAATGGCTAACAAGTTGAGAACGCCTATCAATCGACATTACGGCGCCTATATTTTGCGATCAATAGTGCACAAATTATGTAAATTGGATGAACCGCTCGAAACAGATTCGTTTTTCTTAAGTAAACGTTCGAAATTTGGAGTATTATTCCGGGGTTAAACGTCAACAGAGTCTGGCATTCTTAGCTGTCAATGTAGATTCAAAATTGTGTTTTTAAACCTCTTTAACTTGGACCTGTTGCGGTTTCTGTGTTCACCTCTTCCTATTAAACTGTATTTCATTTTTGACTGATCTTTCAAATGTTGTCTTTTTTACTAATGTCCAATGTCAGATAGATTTCTTGGCGATTTGCCTGGGTAATGTCGTTTATATTATTTGAATACTTAACTGCTTTTTTACTGTAATGACAAGTGGCATGATCAGACCGAAAAAATAAAACGAATTTATTGTCTTACGAACTCTCATGAACATAAATTTATTCACATGTGCAAATTGTTTGCCATGTTAAAACTTTTTTCACCACATAGACTTCTCGTCCAAAATCTGCATTCAGTAAACGCGTATCCTCGTCTATTAAACAGCGATCACATTTTGAATACCTTTCGTAAACTTCTCACTCTTTTCATAGCCCATAAGTTTTTCTTGCAGACAAATTTTAATTAATTTTATTTATTTAATTATTTTTATTTATTTAATTTAATTTTATAATTTTAATTTTTAATTTTGCAAACGTATGGTACGAAGACAACACTTTCTTTCATACTGCCTTTGATTGCAATACAAAATTTAGATTAGCCTGTTATAGCTTGCAAGCATCTGAATCAAATATTGTTTTAAAGAAAATAGTACATCGCTAATCTTTGTTTTCATGTTTGTTTTTTTGTAATGCCCATAAATCATTTATAAAAATTGGGAAAATAAATAAATTAATTAAACTTGAAATATCCATTAACTAATTATGGCTGCATGTATTTAATAAAAGTCTCCATCCATATATACTCTGTATGTATGTGACACAAATACTCCTCTTAAATGTTATGTATTTGGAACATCAATCTCCATACATTTTTTAGTGGAATGACTGACGCCAACGTCCATTAATGTCTTACTACAACCAAATATAAATGTGTGTGTTTGGGTGTGTGTGTATTTAGTGATTTTATAAATCATTAATTATTATTAACATGATTAATTTAAATGCTATTTCAACAGTAGCTAATTACTCAATTTTAAGTGGAAAAAACAAAAACAACAAATTAAATTTTATTGTAAAAATTTTTCTAATTTTTGTCATTAATTATGGGTTTTTTATTTATAAATTTTATTAACTTTTCTTTTTCAATTGTTTCTTCGATAACTATGAATGAATGTAGCAAAAATAGTACCTGTGAGTATGAATTTGTTAGTCGTTTACCCTTACACGTTATCCCTTTCTTCTTAAATGCTCTTGAAAATATTGAAAAAAAATATATTTTAAAGGGTTAAAGTTAAAGTTGACGTTATTATCTAAAATTGAATGACATACATACAGTGGTGTTGTCGAGCCGGAACGCTCCGGAACGTCGTTCCGGTACTTCCTTTTTGGACAGGAGCTCGTTCCGGAACTAAAGATGATTTCTGACGTTTTGAAAAAAAAAAATTATAAAGAATTGCTGATTTTTTTTCTTCTAATTTTTGACGAATTATTATATGTATTTTTATAAACAAGGGTTTGAACCGAACCCGAACCGGAACAAAAACCGGAACGAACCGGCTTGTTTTTCCGAACCGTGAACCGGAGTCCGGAACGCGTTCCGGTAAAAAAAATTAGCACAACACCACTGCATACATATGTAAATAAATAAAAAATAATTACGTTTTCCTTCATATTTCAGTGGCATACATTCAATTTGTTATAAAGCAAAACATAAATATTTATTAAGTAATGCATTAATAAATAAATTAATATTTATGCATCTGTAACATTTTAATGTTGTACTGGTCTGACAGGGTTGAATTAATTTTGTGTAAAATTTACTGCAACAAGTTCATTTTATCTCGAAAACTTGATGACAATAATTTAAATGCATTTCCATTTGTGAACATTTTTGACCTTTATAATCTGGAAGTGAATGTAAAAATTTTTAATATTGTGATGGTGGGTAGGTAGTAGGGATGCCAAACGGGATTTCGGAATTATCTCTTAATAAAAAAAGCTAAAAACAATTGTTTTCTTAAAAAATTAATTAATTTTTGATCTTTATCACAATACAAATGTTATAAAATAAAAAACAAAACAAAAAATAACAAAAAAGCGTAAATTAACAAAAAATAAAAATAATTCATCTGTGTCTACATACATACATACTTATATGTACAAACACATTAGTGAAGAAACAAATACCTACCATTTTAAGAACACTATTTAGTGTGCAAAATATATACATATATTAATTATATTCATTGTTTTAAGTAATTTTTTAAAAAGATCAAAGACTAATATTTCATCGAAGAGCCTTAATTTTGATGCGAACTACACTTGTGAGCAAAATGGTTTCAAGATAGCTCAATGCAGGATATAACTATTCACCGCTAACACCTCGTGATTCAATCAAATCTATTTCTTTACGAAGTTGATTGTCTAAACCATCAGCTGTATTAACAGATTTTATTGGACTTCGAGGGCAACGTTTAACTTTTTAACAATGGAAGTTGGGTTCTTATTGAGTTCGACGTCGATTGGTATAGAACATTCACTTAATTGTTGCATGACACACTTAAAAAACTACATGGGTGTTATTTAATATAATATTGAATAAAATCAATGACGTAGACTCAATTTTTTTCTCACTTTATAAAGTATATGTGTATGAATTACAATCCCGAAAAATCCCGGGACAAATTTTAAGAAATCCCGGGGTTCGGTATTTGGGAATCCCGAAAATACCGGGATTTTGTGATTCGAGATTTCACGATTGACATCCCTAGTAGGTATGTATGTTGAAGAAGAGGAGACCAACCGTGTGTCACATGCCTACTGACATACACCATACGTCAGCCATCCTAACTTTCTATAGGAAATTTATATCTTGTACAAACTTCCTTAATTTCTTCTAGTCCACTCCTCTGATACAAGTTACGTCTGATATAGTGTCATCCCCAAAATACGGGAATCTCGAACTTACGAAAGTTTATCAATAACACAGAGAGTACACCTTCGTTTTGATGTCTTCACCACATGCCCTGCATTCATCATTTACTATCACGCCAACACAGGCAGTTTTAAATGCCTTAGAAGATGTTAATTAGAAACAACATTGAAGCAGATTATTATGATCATAGCAATTCGGCTTGTCAAAGCTTTGGGTTAAAATTTACATTGATTAGATCAAACTACCATCAGCAGCGTTACGAACTCGTATTCGAATTTCAATGAAATACAACTAGATGAACTACATTTTCCATTTCCAATCGTATATAAATTGGAAAAGGACATAGGAAAATGCACTGCCACATAATATAATACAACATGATATCTTTTTTAGTTTTACTTGATCATGCTAAGGCATTTGACATCGTTTTCCATACTATTCTCTGTCAAAAACTAAAACACTTGTGCAATTTTTTGCAATTTTCGTCGTATTTACGAAATAAAAGTTAATTTGTGTATCGTGATTGTAACAAATCAAATCGTTTCTTCATATCTAGAGACATGCTAAATGCCTAGCCACTTGGTCCACTATTATACACAATTTACTTTAATGATCTACCACCTAGTTACGAAGTTACGTTCCTCAGTGTTACAGTTTGATACCCATATTATTCTGGCGATGTTTTTAAGGAAAAAAGACACTCAATACCCACGCCGTCAATGGATGACACGATTGTAACCTTGGCAACTTTTCCACCTATATTTGATAAGAAGTAAACCGCCAATAGATGCTATGTGAATTTATTGCAAACACTAAATTAATATTTGACTTAACGGACCAGATTTATCGTCTAAAATATTTTCAATTGGGAACGTTTATCTACACAAGTCAAAAACAATTACAGCCTTGACCTAATTCGATGTAAGAAGAAAATATACCCGATACCACTTAACATTCATAAATTTTAAATCTTCGTTTAGGTACCTACATACTTACACAAGTGTGTATAAATGTGTATCAATAAACATATTAAATTTTCATTCAAAACTGTGTGTGAACAGTTTGAATTTCAAATATTATTTTGCTTTTTAAAATCCCTTGATTATAATTTTCTTAGGAATCACAACAACAATAGTAATTATAAAGATTTGCAAGCCCAACAACACAAAGTATAACAAAGAGCTTAAAAGATCTTTAGGTACTGGAATGGCTCACACGTTTTTAACCCAAAATAATGGATTTGAATATTTGGGAAAAAAAATTTCAAAAACAATAAAAGAGAAATTCACATTTATTAGGTAAGAAAATTAAAATAAAACAAATATTTTCTACCTTAAAAAAGTATTTTCAAATTAAGTTAATTTATTGAGACTTTTTTTCATTTCTTTTTATGTCTTTTTAAATATACAGTGAGCGTCAAAAGAAACTGTACATTAAAAAATATGTACATTAATAAATTATCGTTATTTTTATTTTAAAATTGTTTCATTGCCAATTTTTAAAATTAAAACATAAACAAAATTACAAAAAATTTCAAAATATTGTCAAATTTTTTCGGCCACTCTCCTTAAGTGGTTAAGGTTTAGTTTGTTAGGTTAGTTTTGATGCTCACTGTACATACATTTTCATAAAATTTATTTATAAACAGAGTATAAAACTATTCGCTTGAAAAGGAAATTAAATTACAAGTTTCATTGGCAATTTAAATGTATTTAATAGTCTTTGCAAATTATACGTTCGCCAGTGTAAATAACTTAATATTCGAAAGAAAAATATTTTGACGTCTTAACAAAATTAATTCGAATCAAAGCAGAGAGAAGAAATAAGAACTGGTTTTAATTTTGACCCAACGTTATGCGAGTGAATAACAAGAAGAAATTAAAAATTTAGAAAATAGTTGTTTTCTTTTTGGTTGTTAATAATTTTACAATTAAAAAGAAAAAAAACGTTTGACCTTCACATCATAATTTTTAACTTTTATTTATGATGACTTTGAGTGGGTGAAAAGACAATGTAGTAATTAGTAGTTACGTTGATAATCGTTTAATTGATGTGTAATACAATCGATATTTTGAATTTTTTTATCATTTAGATGTTATGATTTTACCAAACAATTACTTGCTGTAAACATCACTTAAATGATAGACAAACAAGTTATAATTATTCATTTTTGTTTTCTTAATTTACAAAATAGTTCAAAAAACTGGCCTACACTTTTTATATGTTTTTTTTTAATATATTAAAAATTTTTATTATGGAAATAAGAAAATATTCAAAATACCCTACACATTCAAATTTAACACATTATTGGTTTTATTATAAAGTTTAGTTAAAAAAGTATTTCTCATCAAACGTTAAAAGAAACGTTATAGACTTCTCCGACAATGCTCAGTAATGAAAGTGCAACTATCAAGTAAACTGGAAACTGGTAGACTTACACCCGATTTACACGATGACTTCCAAACTCCCTTTGCTTTTATAAGATGATTTTTTTTGCATAACTTATTTAAATTTTACTTTTTGCTTAATGTTCAATAAATTTATGTATATGTACACACACACTCGATAGAAAAAGAATATTAAAAAACAAAATAAGTTTAAAAATAAATTGAAAAAATAGTCATGGAAAACAGGAATCATATAAATCCGGTGTTATAGTGTTTCTATGCCCAGTCCTCGGATTGGCAAGCTAGCGTTGCTTACCCAAGTATTTTACAATCTAATCGCTGCGTTGAAGCAGTAATAAAATATTGATAGAAAACCATCTTTACATAAATTGCTGACTACGTTGAGCTATGTGTTAACGAATCTTGGGTACATAGACATGACCGGAAATGAAAATGCGACCACCATTCCATTAGAAAATACCAGAAAATTTAATATCATTAGAAAGCTCGCCCTTTTAAGCAAATGATAATGTTTCACTTGGCTGTTTTCTAGTATTTCAAAAGGAATTCTGATCATAAGAACGTACGCCAGTTTACTTTCAGCATAACTTGAGCACAACATTTGAATTCTGGGAAGCTTCAAGTAGCCGCTACCGCCCACCCTCCGAATACCACGTAATTTACTTATTCTTAAATAGTAATGAATAAATGAGAATTACTTTTGAATTTCATTCGGGGACTTTATTATTTGCCTATATAATTAAGTACACAAACGATTGATCGTAACACTTAAATAAAACTCTATGTGTGGGTGTGTGAAGATAAATTCTACAAAACCTCCAATGTTAATATCTATTAACAGAGTAATGTTATATGTTTAACAGATATATTGTGTATTCATACGATCATGGTACTTGCATTATCCAAATATTGGAAATCGTTCGATGGAATATGTGTAGCACAACAACAAAGTTATTCACCAAACGTTACAGCGTTAGATAGATTCGGTAGTTTTACCAATTCTCTCGAAAATTGGAAAAAATTACTAAGACTCCAGAAAGGATGATGGATGGATGGTGGAAGATTGGAATGTGGTGGAAGCAACAAACTATATGAGAATTGTAATTCAAGGTTTCCCCTAATACAATCCAATTAGTGGTATATCCTAAATAGTTCTGGAGTTCGAGAGAGATTCCATTGAAGTCGCAGTAGTCTAGTGGGTTGTCTTGGCTCATTAGACGTGAGGCCTCGGTTCAAGCCCCCAAGGTCAGACATCTCCAACTAAACAAAATATGAAAAACATTCCTTCGGCGACTTCCTCTCTACAGATTTCTGGCAAAAACCAGATTTTGCCATGAAAAAGTTTCTCAAAAATCTGTCGTTGACTGTAGGTCCCGCCACTCATGTATAACAGTTAACACACACAACATAAGTAGTGTGAGAAACCAGGTCGTAATCCTGAATAAAGGGTTGTAATGACCAATTACGTTACGTACGAGAGTTTCCATTACTACTATCGTCTCCTGTGGGTTGCCCAACGGAAGTCACCCTGCAGCCAATGATGTCCAATTAGACCATCCTTAACATTTCACTCAATTGTTTGCCAAATAGATAGAAGCAGATCAAAAGCTATGTTCAAACAGCAACAATGAAATCCAGTAAATCTTTTAGAGGAACAATTCGGAATTTCATCCATGCACAGCCGTCTTTCCATCCTTTTCAGTAAACTTAATTTGATTTTGCCAGTCCGTTAACAAAATTTGATTGCCAATGTTGCACAACGATTTGTTGGTATAGGGTGCCCAAGTAGAGCTACTGAAAAACGAAATGAAAGTACGATTTGAATATTTATTCAAATAGAATATAAAAATGTAAAGTCACTGACACATGATAAAGGGGGTCAACACGCACTTTACAACAAAAAAAAAAAAGTGCAGATAAGCTAAAGAAACAAACAAAATAAAAAAATACCAAAAAATATTCGTTAAATTCACGTCTATTTTTTTCATCGTTTTTTTATTATGAAATATTATTCATTAGATAGGCCAGAGATGCAACAACACACACATGCATATGCATATTAAGAGATTAATTAATTAAACTTTTATTTCCAAACATAAATTTCATATCACAAATCGAATGGTTTTCAACATTCGATAATTTCGATAAGAAAATAAAAACTTAGAAATCGAAATCAAAATAGAAATGAAAACAAGTTAATAAAACGTTAAACGAAAAAAGAGAAATATGAAGATAAGTATATGGATGACACTGGTTAATTATAGGTCACCTAAGGTCCCCACATACCACTTTGTTGTTGCTGTTTTTATTTTAACTTAATGAACTCTACACGGTATCAGTTGGTAATTTTTGACAGGGTTCAGGTTTTTTTGTAACAAAAAATTCGAAATTGATTTCGTTGGTGTTGGATATTATGGGTGATGCCTGCTTTTGGTTTCTTATAAAATGTAAGCGTCTCGATTGAAATGGTATCAGTCTCAGTTTATTTGGACACAACAACTCATCAGGAGTTATCTTCTATTTTTTTTTAAACACAAACACACACATTAAGCAAGAAAATTCCTAAAATGAAGGTAAAACAATCAAAAGAGAATATTTTTTTTTTTTCAAAGGAAAACATTTCAAGTTTTTCCTTTGTTTTTAGGTTTTCGTTTGTGTCCTAACAGTTTTGGTAGCATCATGCTCGGCCGGTTTTATTGGCGGTGGTGGTTTTGGAGGTTCATCGGCTGGCGGTGGTGGTTTTGGAGGTTCATCGGCTGGTGGTAGTTCGTATTCCTCTGGTGGTGGCTATAGCTATGGCTCTGGTCATGGAGGAGGTCAAGGCTCCGCTGGTGGTGTTGTCAAAACTATCCAAGTGATACATAGTGATGGCGGTTCAATTGGTGGTGGCGGTCATGGTGGTCATGCTTCAGGCGGTGGTCATGGTGGTTATGCTTCAGGCGGCGGTCAAGAACAAACCATTCGAGTTATTCATGAACAACAACAAGGTGGTGATTTTGGCCAAGGAGGCCAAGGAGGCCATGGCGGTCAACAGGAGGTTAAAACCATTAGAGTTATCCATGAACAACAACAAGGCGGCCACGGTGGTCACGGTGGTCATGGTGGTTCCTCCGGTCATAGCCAAGGTGGTGCTCAAGAAGTAAAGACCATTAAGGTTATTCATGAACAACAAGCCGCTCCTGCTCCCTTACCTAGCTATGGTGGTAATGGACATGCCGAAGAAGTCAAAACCATTAAGGTTATCCACGAACAACAACAAGTTGCTGGCCCTGCTCCCGGTGGTAGCCATGGTGGTAGCCATGGTGGTGTTGAAGAAGTCAAAACCATTAAGGTTATCCACGAACAACAACAAGTTTCTGGCCCTGCTCCCGGACCTAGTTATGGTGGTAGCCATGGTGGTAGCCATGGTGGTGCTGAAGAAGTTAAAACCATTAAAGTCATCCATGAACAACAACAAGCCGAACAATCTCATGGCGGTTATGGTGATGCTGCTCCCCAAGAAGTTGTTAAAACCATTAAAGTTATTCATGAACAAGCTCCTGCTCCTGTGTCCAGTTATGGTGGTGGCGGTCATGGCGGTTACGCTGCTGGGGGTGCTGGCCAAGAAATCAAAACCATTAAAGTTATTCACGAACAAGCCAGTGCTAGTGCTGGTTACGGTGATGCTGGTGGTGGTCATTCTGCTGGTGGTGGTTATTCTGCTGGTGGTTATGCCGATGCTGGCGCAGCTGGTGGTGCCGGTTACGATGATGCCTTCGAGACCCTTAAGTCTTTGAAGGTTATTGGTGCTTTAAGTGTTAATGGTGGTGCTTCAGCTGGTGGCTCCTCCAGCTACAGTGCTGGTGCTCCCTCTGGCTCCGGTTGGCAATAAGTTGTTTACGTTCATTCATGCCATAACTCCTCACAAAAATACTCACTGATGTATTGAAGATACTCATCTCAAGTACTTAACCATCTCATCATAGACATACGTTAGTGCAGTTGTCATCATTGTTGGAAGCATGATTGCGCCAAAAACTGTTGTTATTAGTTTTTTAAGTAGTCTCCCTCTTAGTTATGTAAGTTCATAGTAGATGCCATTAGTGCTACATCAAATGAATCGGTGTTAAACAAAACAAAACAAAAAAAAAAACACATCAACTACATACAAAAACAATAAATTTAGAAAAATATACAAACAAAAAACTTATTTGTCTTTCTATTTTGAACTCTAATCGTTGGTGAACTCTTAATCGTCATCATAATGACACAGTAATTATTGGCACATGTAAATGTATACGAGCCCTCCGTTACACTCAAAAAATTATAGCAGTTTACCTATAGCAAATATTTTAGTAAACTGTGGACAACAAAGCATGTTAAAATTATCTGTTAAGCCATGCCTACCAAATGCTATACAGATTTATGGATTTTCGCGCTAGCTTTGTATAATTTTTCCCTGGTTTTTATAGCCTTCCAAGGTTTAGAATTTTTTCGGTTAACTGATTGGCCATTAGTAACCCGATTAACAGATTTCGGCCTGCCTTAGCACATCCTTTCAGGCGCCTCTGATTTTTGCGCGCCTTCGCCAGCTTGTCACACCAATCGATGACAGCGCTTCCTCGATTTGGTCTCTCCAGTGCAAACAAGGTCGTCCTCTTCGCCGACTTCCGCAAATCCCCGCATCATATACCGTCTCACCAGAGTATCCTCCATTCGAACGACATGGCCGAGTCAGCACAGCCGCTGGATGTTAATACGCTGCACAATGTCCATGTCGTTGAGGAGCTCATACAGCTCACTGTTGGATCGGATGCGGAAATCTACGCCAACTCGCACTTGTCCGAAGATCTTGCGTAGGACTTTTCTCTCGAATGCTCTTAAGGCTGCTGCATTATGTTGAAGTTGGTTTTCAATTATTCCATGCCCTAATCCAGTACATTGGTCCCACCAAACTTCCAATTTTCAATTGAACAATACTTGATGTAAAAATTAACTCCTATGTAATGTAAAGAAGCATGTTCCTCCTTGGTCTGAAATGTATTCAGAACTACACATTGTACACGTGCGTCTTACATTGTAATTGTCTTTTAATTTTCTACTCTAAATAATGATGATGCCCATATGCCTTTAACTAAACATTTTTCATGAGTGCATTTGCAAATCACATTTCTAAGGTTTACACACATAACAACTCATCTCGAATCTTTTTACCGATATGATCCATTGACGCTCAAAGCTGTCAACTTCCGACTTGCATGCTTAGCCAAACACAAACGAAAACTTCAATTTGTAGTGTAACTAAAAAACTTTAATTATTTTTCGTAAGTTATGCGGTTAAGACCGCAGAGTTGTGTGAAAACACTTCCAACATTAACTAACATCCATTAAAATATTAAATAATATGCGTTAATAAAATAAAACATAATAATTCATCACTCACTTGAATGCCACTCAGTATAAAATCAATGACAAGTTAACAAATGCTGCTAGTAACACTTGTTGCATCCCAAGGATAGTGTCTTCATCTTCAAAGATTTATAAAACAGAAGATATGAAGGTCAGTGAAAAATTTAACAAATTAAACAACAAAAAAAAAACTTATTTACTTTCTGTATACCGTTATTTAGATTTCCATATTTGTATTGTTGGTAATCATATTCGAATTCACTTCAAATAGTATAGCCAATCCACCTAAAGGTGGTATAGGCGATGGTTATATATACCCGGTTAAAAGCTCGCCTTCGAAACCCAAAAGCACAACCACGTATTATGCGAAACCATTACATCCGCCAGCGAGAAAACCATCTCGTCCTGCTCCCAAAGCTAAAGTTTATAAAGTGATCATACAAAATCAACCTGCTGCTCAATCCCAGAAACAGGAACAAATTTTTAAAATTATTCGCTTAAATGGAGGTAGCGGAGGTGGTGGCGGTGGTGGTGGCGGAAGCGGTGGACCTGGATCACATGGTGGTAAATCGGTGAAAATTTTAAAAATTATAAATGTGAAGCCGCAATCAAATGGTGGTGGTCATGGCGGAGGTAGTCATGGCGGAGGTGGTCATGGCAGTGGTGGTCATGGCGGAGGTGGTCATGGCAATGGCGGTTGGTCGAAATAGTTGTAAGGTAGAGTTGTTAAGAAGATTAATAAAAATATAGAAAATAATTCACATAAAAATATGAAGTTAATGATCATCTTATACTAGAATTCGATTGTTATCTTCAAGAAATTTATAACATTGGAAGACAAAGATAATGATCCCAGCATTGAATTTGAATTGAAGGTTGTATGAGAGCTACAGCCTGATCTTTACGAGAATTTCCCATTAGTTTATAAAATGTTTGGTATAAATACAAGAAAAACAAATCTAAGCTAATTTAGAACAAAGTATGTCCATGTACGAACTTAACATAATCTACTGTGCATGAGGCATGAAAATATATTTCAGAATAAATAGTTCCAAAAATAATATTTTTCTTGTGCTCTCAATATAAAATTTCGATTAACTGGCTTAGTTGGATATTCTCAACTATTTTTGTTAGCTAGGGAACGTATCAAGGTACTTATACTGCATGAAAGGTCGATGCAACGCAAGTAAACTAAGGCATTGAAAACGATCCTATCTGTTCAACAAATTAAAACACGAATGCAATATAATACGGGTTTTACAGTCTGTCGGCTCCATGCTTCATATAATTGGAAACCAGAATTAATACATGAAGTTGCCGTAGTCTAGTAGGTAGTGTGTTGGCTTGTTAGACGTGATGTCTCGGTTCAAACCCCAGGTCAGACATCAAAGCGAAAATATGAAAAAAAATATTTCTTCGGCGACTTCCTCTCAACAGATTTCTGGCAAAAACTCTGAAACTAATTAAAAATGCCATGAAAAGTTTCTTAAAAAATCTGTCGTTTGGGGTCGACTTTAAACTGCAGGTACCGCCACACATGTATTAATTTAACACACACAACATAAGTGGTGCGAGAAGCTAGGCCGTAAACTTGACTGAAGGGTTGTAATGACCAATTATGTATGTAATATGCTGTAATATCGCATAAAAAATAAGCTGTGATAACCGGGTCGACAATCTGGAACAAACGAGACTCTGAGACTGCTACACGAAAGACTGTTAACTTAGAGATGACACTGGACTATGCATCTGTTTAATAGAACACAGAAGCAAACTCTAATTCCCATTTCTAAACATAATCCGAGTCGACAATCTGCAACAAACTTGTCTTACATGAAAGACTCCTAACGTAGAGATGGGCTGTGCTATGCATCTGTATGTATAGAAAACATAACCTCACTATACTTCCCTTTTCTAAACATACGGTCTACTAGACATTCAGGAAACACATGACCTGGACCATGTGCATCAATACCCTTTCTCACAGCAAAGTATAGATCTGTTTTGAACTTTAAGGGATACATTAAAGATTTCTTTAAGGATAGCACGATACGCATTATTTGGATATCTAGTCACTGGTTACAAGAGTAAGCCAAAATGTCACATAGAACACAATGGTATAAAGAGACAGTAAGATATTTACTTAAAGACTCTGAGGAGCCCGCGACGTGATTCTATTGGATCTAGTTAAGTTTAAGGAAGATAGAACACTTTCTATGTTATTAAACATGTAAGCTTGAGACACTTTATTGCACGTTATTCATACAGAGCTGCTAGTAAGACTTGAGACAATCAGTTTGAATTATTTTACATCGACTACACTGGATATAAAGAATACTCTTTCTGTTGTATACATACATAAGTGTGGAACAGTATAAGCATCGCCATAGTTTAGTAGGCAGTGTGTTAGCTTATTAGATACAGGGTCGTAATTCAAACTCCAGCGCAAACCTCAACAATACGAAATATGAAAAAATATTTCTTGAGCGACTTTCAACAGTCCTCTGGTTAAAATTCTGAGAGTAAATAAAATCATCTTAAAGACATTAAATTTTTTTTATAATTTACAACAATTTATTTAAAACTTAATACTAAATTAACAGTTCATATTACACACTAAATAACAGTAACAATGATGGTTTATGAACAGATACTAGACTAGACCAGATTAATCACATGTGACAAAAGAAAATCTTTGTTACGTAAGTGCTTAATTCCAACCGCCTGATACAGGAAGTGGAGGCAAGTAGCTACCATGTGGGGCTTCTTGGTGAATTACTTTAATGGTTTTAACTTCGTGATGACCGCCGAAACCGCCATCGAAACCGCCAGCAAAACCACCATGACCATGACCACCATGAACGTGACCACCATCTTGATGGATAACCTTTACGGTTTTAACTTCTTGATGACCGTGATGATCAAGACCGCCAACGAAACCGCCAAGATGATGGGAGTGACCGCCATAGCCGTGATCGTGACCACCAATGAAACCTCCATGGGAATGGCCAACACCTTCGTGAATTACTTTAACAGTCTTAACTTCTTGGTGACCACCAACATGACCATGATGTTCAATGTGACCGCTGGCAAAACCATGATCATGACCATGGCCGTGTCCTCCTTCTTGATGGATAACTTGAATGGTTTTAACTTCTTGGTGACCGCCATGACCATGACCATGACCATGACCAATATCACCGCCAACGAAACCACCATGAGCATGACCACCATCTTCATGGATTACTTTGACGGTTTTAACTTCTTGATGACCACCAATATGACCATGATCATGTCCAATATGACCGCCAACGAAACCACCATGGGAATGGCCACCATCTTCATGATGTACAACAACGGTATTAACTTCTTGATGACCACCTTGGAAATGACCACCATGTTCAATGTGACCACCATGACCTCCGCCGAAACCACCATGGGCATGACCACCATCTTCATGGATAACCTTTACGGTTTTAACTTCTTGATGACCACCATGGAAATGACCACCATGTTCAATGTGACCACCATGATCACCTCCGAAACCACCATGACCACCTCCGAAACCACCATGGGCATGACCACCTTCTTCATGGATAACCTTTACGGTTTTAACTTCTTGATGACCACCATGTTCAATGTGACCACCATGACCTCCGCCGAAACCACCATGGGCATGACCACCTTCTTCATGGATAACTTTTACGGTTTTAACTTCTTGATGACCACCATGGAAATGACCACCATGTTCAATGTGACCACCATGATCACCTCCGAAACCACCATGACCACCTCCGAAACCGCCATGGGCATGACCACCTTCTTCATGGATGACCTTAACAGTATTAACTTCTTGATGGCCACCATGACCATGATCAAAACCACCGGAAAAACCACCATGAGCATGACCGCCATCTTCATGATGTACAACAACGGTTTGTACATCGCTGACACCGCCATTAACTCCTTGGCCGTAACTATAACCACCACCACCGCCTCCAACGTTACCGCCCAAAAAACCAGCAGAGCAAGTAGTTGCCATAATGGCCAAAACACAAAAAAATGCCTGAAATGTAAACAATAACTTGGTTAATTCCACTATCCAGGCAACGTACATAAGTATTATAATCCAAAAGGGCATATAAATTGCCAAAGAGCGATATTTACCTTCATTGTTGGAAATTTTATGCTTAAGTTTGATTGAATTTCCAACAAAAGTGGATGTGATACTACTCTAGGGAATGTAAGTAATGAACTGATACTCTTTCCAAAATCCACAATGATTTTTATATCAAAAGAGTGTGTGATCGATTACCAACAACTATCGTCATCAGCATAAACTTTGCATCGAAACATCGAAATCAAAATCATGTTAATCTTCTTGTAAGAAACTACAAAAAAAAGCATTTCAATCATTGAAATGAATTGAAATCATACGAATTCATTCATAAGTTACACAATTTCCAAAAAAAAAAGAAGAAAAGAAGAAAGAAGAAAAAACAAAATTGGTTTCAATTGGATTTTGAAATTCCCAAAATCTGAAATCTTTTCAAAATTTGTTGTACTTTATAATAACAAAAACCATAAAGAAAGAAGAAATATAACTAAAAAAATACAACAATTATTAGCAACAATATATGGCGTAAACGTCACCAATGAATAGTGCGAGCATAGATTTATTTATTCCCCATTTAATTAATGCAAATTTTTATAACGAAAAAAACCAAATCATTTAAAATCCAAAAAATATGCCACATTATCATAACAATGAATGCGTTGAAGACACTTTTGCTTTCAATAAAATAACTAATAATTTATTATAATTTATTCGTTATATTTATTTATGTTTTGCAAATATTTGTTACAAGAAATTTCAAAAATTTTTAAAACTTTTTTGTATCATAATTTTATAAGTTTTAGAAAATTTTTGAAATATTTTTATAATACAATACAAATAAATATTAAATGCTTAAAAATAAAACTTTGTTCTAAAATTATCTTCCATAAATTATTAGGTTTATAACCCTAGGAACAAATTCGAAATACTTTTAATTTACAAAATACGAATTTACCAGAGGCACCGCAGCTCCACAATATTTAATTATTTTTTTATTTGTTTGAATTGTAATTTGAGTACTTAGTACTTAGTTATGAACTAAACAAATTTGTTTGGCGGGTCAGTAAGTCCATACTTACTTACTTACTTAACACGTTCATCGCCACGATAATATTTATTTACATGGGCCACGGTAACTTTATTAGATAATTTAGTTAAAAATGTATCAAAGAAACTTAATGTATCACAGAAAAAAATTTGTTTGCCAAAATTGCCGGAAAAACACTATTTTTTATGTCACACATATATGACTGACCTGGCCCTATATTAAAACTTTTTTTATTTATTTATTTATTTAAAATGCGTATTTTACAAAAATAAATTTGTAAAATACAATTCCAAAATAGTGTGGACTACAAATCCGACATATATGTGTGACATGGCTCACGTAGAACTTCTTAGCGTCAGACACATAAGACTGACATGGCTCCTGTAGAACTTCTTAGCGTCAGACACATATGACTGACATGGCGATGAACGTGTTAATTGATCATTACAATCCTTTAGTCAAGACTATAACCTAGCTTCTTACATAACAAACTTTGTTTGTCCACTCCAAAAGAGAGATTTGAGTAAGTTATTCATGACAGTTTTATTTTACTCTCAGAGTTTTGACCAGAAAACTTCTGAAATTTTTTTTTAAATTTCGTTTTGTTCAAGATGCCTGAGCAGGGGTTTGGAACCAGAGATCAGGAATGAATCGTTTTTTCTCTACTCATAAGCACTCATGAAATTTTGAATATAAGTGTGTCAACAATATTGAAATTTAACTACTCGGATTAATTCGTACTCACTACAACGTGGATTTATAAGTACAGGTTGCAATGAATATGCGTACAACGTTGACATCAAACTCATACCATTCGAAATATGTTTGATTCATTAGCCTACTCATTTAGATTAATAACTTTAGAAAAATACTTATAATACTTACAAATGATTCGAGTGACTCGAATTAATCATCATCATCATTATTGTTGCATTTGCAAAAAAAAAAAAACAGACACACAAGCAAAAAGACAGAGCAGCAAGCAGAGCAAACATACAACCTTCTAGTGAGTATTTTAGTGTTCGTACGCGAATCATATTTATTTTGTGATTCTGGTAAATGTTGAGTTATAGAGAATCGAAATCAACAACATCATACGTGTTGTTAAGTATGAATATGATGAGTACTTCAAACTTTGAATATGAGTAGTATGAGTATGATATTAAAATAAGTATGAATGCGTATAAGTATCAAAAATTATGAGTATGATTCGATTCTATTCATCTTTTTGAATACTCATTGCTGAACTCTGGTTGGAACCACGGTGTCTCTTCTGGAGCCAACACACTACCTACTAGACTACTGCGACGCCAATAAGTACATAACATTTTCTAATTTCCCGTTTCTGAACTGAAAGCACAATACTGTTTCAGTCAGCATTCGTCTGTCAGTTGAGCTCTAAAAGACACAGAGTCCAGGCTCCATTCCAAAATAAATTGATTCTTATTTAAAATGCTGCTTTTTATCTGTCTTTAGCGGCACAAAGGGCAAATAGTTAAATGGAATAGGAATGAGGTTTTGTGCCAAAAAAAACCTTTTAGACATAAGACGGTATATACATACAACAAGACCGAGGTTCTTATAATTATAGCATAGAACCTGAACGCTCATACTGTCACTTGCAACATAAATCCATCCATCCATCTTCTAGCGTTAATTGTATAACAATAAATTCAAGAGATTAAGTAACCCTGCAATGATGTGTGATGTAGGTTATGCAAATCTAGACATAGATCTGAGTGAAAATAATTTTCTTCCTTGGACGCAATAGCCCATTTTTATTCATTTTTTTCACTTCAGTAAACTTGATAAATTTGAATATTACCAACGTTCCCTATATAATTATTCATTTTAAGAGATCTCAATTATGTACTCAGATTCAAAGTTTTCATGTATTTTGAGAAAAAAAAACCAGATTAATTCGTCAACAAAACTGTTGTTGGTTTAAACGTATATGGGTCATTAGAGTCAGAGTTTGAGTTGGTTTTAATGATTAAGATGTGAAATGATAGCAACATACAAAGGAAGAAAATAAACTATGGAAAAAATAATATTAAAGTTATTAACTTTTAACATAAATACTTGGAACTTGGAAAACAATAAAAAAAACAAAATATGTACGAGTATATGGTCTTCCCCAAAAACTAACAAAAAACTGAATGCTTATGGTACTCATGTGTCACAGCATTTGTATAATTAAAGTAATAAAGTGAACAAAAATTAATACAGTGGTGCGGAAGGCAATTATTCTGAGAAAGAAAAAAAATTTTAGGTATCTTTTTTGTCTCTTTAGACTCCTTCGTAGTGGGTTATATGCTACGACAACATTTAGAAAGTAAATAAAAATTTATTTTTTTAAACCTGTCATACCACTGTACTTTGCTGGTGTGGCTGGCACATCAGCGGTACTTACAGGTGATGAAAGGTGCGTTAAAAAGTAAAAGACCATTAAATGGTGAATTATTCTGGGTAAGTGAACCATACATGAATGAGTTCTATTGTGTTAAATAACATGAAATATAAAAATTTTTAAATAATCTTCAGCATAATGAACACGGTGGCAGTGTGGCCAACAAAAAAAAGCATCACGTACGTATAGGAAGACATAAAAATCAACAATAGCAACAAAATAATAATAATTGGGTCAACAGAGCATGTAAGCTAATAAGTATCATTACTACAATTATTATGATTTACTCCAACCATCAATCTCTCATATGAGTTACATATGTTGCCGTACAATTAGTTGATCTTCATACCTGTAAGTGTAAAGAACAGTTTAACGGAATTAATAAACTCAGGATGAGCATACTATGGCTGTTACTAATACACCACGCTTTAGATTCGATTGCCACCACACACTCATCCATTGTACGCATTTATACCCAAGGAGTTTCACCTTTCGAATCGGACCTTCTTTTGCCGTATTCAATTATACAGAAACTATATCAACAACAAATGGCTGGTGGTAATCCAAAAACCAAAATTCATGCTGTATTTAGGCCACGTAATAAAATTGTTAAAAAATATCGTCAAAGTCGTATTTTATCGAACACAGGAAATTCTCTTAAAGGTCGACTACATTTCCAAAGAGATCGTATTGATGCAAGAGATTTTAAACTTTACGATGATGATGGCGATCAATTGTTAAGTTTAAAGTATCCTGATAGCATAGCAGCTCAATCGATACGACCTTTTATTGTAAATACAACATCAGCTTATGTAAACGAAGGACCGTATAATGGATATGGAAATAAAGAAGACAATTTACGTTCACCCAAAAAACTTGTACAACATGTATGGATTAATTTAAAGTAATTGTAAACGATTTGATTTAAGATTTTAAAATAAAAATATCATAAGAATGTAAAAACAAAATTGACTACAGTGGTGGTATTCCTTAAAGTGAAAGATTTGAGTGGATTTTTACATTGCATGGCATCCACTTAAAGATCTTAAGCAAGTTAAAGACGACCAATTCAGTTAACAAAAATCAGTTATCCAGATCGAAGAAACAACAAACCAACACTGCTGCAGAAGTCTTCTAAGGTATTCTAAGGACCAAAACTGCAAAATTAACATTATCCAAACTTTCACTAAAAGTAAGCCCTTAAATTTCACCTTTTTACGACCTATGGTGCTGGTTTACTAACCTAAGCAATGCAGGTTCGAAACCGGGAACAGAAAAATTTTCAAGCATAGACCCCACCTTCTGACTTAATTTAGGAGGTTGTGAAGAGAGCTTATGATTCAAGCCCTGGCTCAAATATCTCGAATAAAACAAAATATTAAAAAACAACTTTTTTCGGCGACTTCCTTCCTCTCAGGAGCCTTCTGAAATTGCCATAAAAACTTTCTCAAAAATCTGTCATTCGGAGTTGACATTAAAAGTAGGTTTGGAAAAAATGAACACACACAACATGAGTGCCGTTAAAAGCTGGTTATAGTCCTGGATAAAAGATTGAAGTGATCAATTAAGTGAGTAATAGACCATTACAAATAGCACATGTAAACATTATTAAACGTTTCACCTCCTTTAAGCAGCAGTACTGCCTAGCATCTCATGCTGAGCAGCGTCACCTCTTGAGAAATCAATATGCTATGTTACTCATTCTGCAGGCCCAATCACCTGCTTAGATGAAAAAACTTGATTAATGAAACTGAAACAAATAAGAAGATGAGAAAGAGATATTTTGTAACAGAAGAAAAGAATAAAGCTTGAAAAACTGCACATGCCGTATTTTATAACCTCTGTTATTACTGTTGCCTACACATACACCAACTAGAGCTAAATACGAAGCTGGCACTGGTTCGTTTTACGATGTAATATTTATTTTATATTCAATCCACAGTAATTTAGTTTCAGTTTTAATAAATTATGTCCAAATCAGTGAACAGCAACGAGTATCCAAAAAGATTAATAGAATCGAATCATACTCATAATTTCTGATACTTATTTTAATATCATGAAACCATGATATTCCTAGTTTAAAGTACTCATCATATTCATATTCATTCAACACGTATGATGTTGTTGATTTCGACTACTCTCCATAACTCAACATATAAAAGAATTACAAAATAAGTATGATTCGCGTACGTACACTAAAATACTCACTAGAATATTGTGTGTTTGCTCTGGTTGCTGCTCTGTCTTTTTTGCTTAAAAAGACTGTAAATTTTGATGAATGATACGAGTCATTTATAAGTATTTTTCTAAAGTTATGAATCTAAATGAGTAGGCTTATGAATCAAACATATTTCGAATGGTATGACTTTGATGTCAACGTTGTATGGATACTCATTGCAACATGTACTTAATAATCAACGTTGTATTGTGTACGATATACTACATAAATCGCCCCTATTGGGCTGGATAGCTATTGGATCAAGGATTCCAAAACAGTTTTCATTACGAGCGGGTGAACCTTGGGATCAGATACATAGCCGACCAAGCTAACTTTTTTATACGAGCAAACAAAATGCTCTAAATAAATTGTGAAAAATTCGAAAAAATTTAAAAAAGTGCGGTTGTCTGCCTTAGTTGGCTGGATAGCTATTTGACCAAGGATTACTTTAGTTTGTAGTCGGAACATGCCGGGCTACCTAATTGCAGCATATACGATACACTCCTGCAGGACAAATTACTGAACTGCTTCAACTAGTTTTACTTAAATGCTGCAATAAAAACCCCAATATAAACCACTTGAACTGAGCTATCAGCGCCTAATAATTTTAATTAATTTAATTACTTTCACAATATTCTAACTTAAAGTGTCATTAGCAATTGTTTTAATTTAATTACATATGAAATTATTTGAATTAAGAAACATTGTGTGAATCATAAAAAAAAGAACTTCAAAAATGATTAAAATTTAAACTACTTTAAGTAAAGTTTCATTAATAGTGAGAACTGATGAACTTCTTCTTCAGTTCACCTGGGATCTGGCTAGCTGTGTAGCTGGGTAGCTCGCTAGCTGGCTAGTATACCTGGAAAGCTGGATTACTGGATAGCTGCTTAGCTGGGTATAAACTAATATAAATATGTACATACATATTTTTATTGCTCAAATTTTTATATCGTACAATACCTATTTCAATAAATGCTTCTTCATTTTATTTTTTACAGAAGTACGATGTTAAACAAGTATTAAATATTCATCGTTTTCGGAAAAGAACTCAACTGAATTGAGAAAAACACTCATGGAGTCCACTTTTTTCATAAACACCAACGACATTATAAATCATAGAAAGCAAACTATGTCACAAAGCACTAAAACTGATGGAGAAATTTAAGTTCTCTGATGAAAAATTCTCAATTGGATTGATTGATAACTAAATTGAGTGTCACTATCCACATATGACATGTCTATTATTATAACCATTATTATTACTGCGTACTATAAATATGCAGCATTACACAAAAGAAAAACGTATAATCACTGTCAAAAACACATTACAACCAGCCTTTAGCGATGAAACGCGTTCTTATATAGGCAGCTTTTGAATTAGAGCTTTGGAAATCACTTGTTTTAACTGGAATACGCTTTGGGCCAATATACACCGATTTTCCTTCTATTTGTGTTTTTAAACGATTGATAATTTATGCGAAACAGCGCAAGTATATTTGAAAATATATACATATGTATATTTAGACTTATGTATGTATGTGTAAAAGGTGTATAAAAGTAAAATTGTTTGCCTTATAATGTCAATTTTAAAAAAATATCCTTCGTGTTTATTTTTAAACGTTATTTGTTTTATTTATATTATAAATAATAGAATAAATTAATTAACTTTATAATTTTATAACAATAGTAAGCATTAGCATTAAATAAAATATAAAAAATTCTAAAACACGGTTTTATTTCATTTTTCTACGCAATAATTGAATATATAAAATTACACTGTTTTCTTAGTACCTAGCCTAGGCAAATAATATAAGAATATGAAAGTCCGGATTCTTAGCTTTTATTTGATAACAAATTTATAAAAATTGGTGCTCTACTTAGAAAGTTATAAGAAGTTAAAGAAAATACTTTACTCATCCAACACAAACAAAAATTTCATCTCAAAAATTTTGTGTGTTCTACCAGGCGAACAGAATTGCGTAGCAAGGGGGTGTTTGGCAAAGTATTTTCTTAATTTTCTTATAACTTTATAACGAAAACAGCAATTTTTATAAAATTCGTATCCAATTAAAGTTACAAAGATTAACATTTATTCTCCTATAAATATTATAATTTTTGCCACGCCCACTTTAAGATATTTAAGCAAATTATAACTTTGCCTGTTCAGCATCAATTTTAATAAATTTGGTAGCAAACGAAAGCTAAGATCCTAAACTTACATTTTTTTTTATCACCCAATAGTGCCACGCCCACTGACTCATGTTTAGATAGATTAAATGTATTAGCTTCCAACTTTGCACGTTTCTAAGAAAATATGATGACGAAGATGAGTTGGCGTGGCAAATAGTATAAGAAAACGAAAGCACGAGTTCGAGCTTTTATTTGCTAACAAATTTATGGCAATTGATGCTATATAAGCAAAGTTTTTGCAGTTTTTGCTACGCCCATTGTAAGATGTTTAAGCAAATTAAATGTAAACTTTTATAACTTTGCCTGTTTAGTATCAATTTTAATAAATTTGGTAGCAAACGAAAGCTAAGAACGTTAACTTACATTTTCTTCTAACGTTCAGTAGTGCGTCGCCCACTGAATCATGTTTAAATAGATTAAATATATTTACTTATAACTTTGCACGTTTCGAAGAAAAGGGAGAAGACGAGAAGTGGGCGTGAGAATAGTTTTATTGCAATGGAGTTCATAAATGTGAAGGTTGGAAAACATGTGTAGCTAGCCAATGGCCAATACTTTGCATGAAATGTGTTTTACTTTAACATTAAAAATATGCATTTTAGTTGTTGAGAAGCTAGGCCGTAAACCTGACTGAAGGGTTGTAATGGCCAATTACGTACTTATGTATGTATTTTAGTATTCAAAAAAATGTAAATGTAGCACACCAGCCAAATCATACCAAAATAAAAAAACTGGTTTATAATACAGAATTAAAACTTAATTGTTGACCAATGCATATAACCCCCAAACAAGATGAGTAAGCTTCTCATACCAAAAACCGCTTGTGCAGAATATATGACTTAAGCCATATGGTCCATAGTGATTGATGTCTTGTTGAAAGCACATCCAACTAAGCCCATAAGAAATTCGTAATTAAGCTTGCCATTTACAATAAAAATTAATTAAATGAAAAAGGCTCATTTCATACCGGTACACCTTGCATTCATTTTTCACACACACTAATATGGAAAGATTAGAATGCATACACCGACATGCATGCGATAATCAAAGGAAATAAAACTTTAGAATTTTAAGTATATTGTTTAGAACAAATAAAAAACTAACGAATTGATCAGAAAGAGTTCCAAGCTACATGCTGCATCTCATTTGTTAATAGCCTAAGGCGTATAAGACTACTGGCAGCATCATCAACAGAATTGGCATGAAGAATATTATGCTGCACATTGTATGCTCCAAAACAATGCTTTGCATGGTAGGGACTATCCTTTGAGTGTTGGTGGTAAAAAAAAAGTAGTCTAAATTGCAGAGACCAAAAGACTCCCCTGTTAGCAAGTATCAACTCCTTACTGCCTTGAAATACTTACTAGAAGGTTGTGTATTTGCTCTGCTTGATGCTCTGTCTTTTCTGTCTGCATTAAGTTTAAACACACTGCTTGAACTACTTTTTGTAAAATTCATATTTCAAATAAATGTCACACAATATTTCTTTTAAAAATGTTTTAAATTATGTATTTATTAAATATTATTAATCATTATTCGTTAAGATAATATAATTAATTTTTTTATATAAATTAAAACGTTATTACATACAAGTTATCATTAGCATTTAAACAACTAAATTAAAATCAAATTTTAAGGGTTTACAATAGAAAACTAAAAACATGTTTACTTTTTTAAAGTTTTTAAAACTAAAATTAATTTTAAACTTAAAATACGATTAAAAATTAATAGTATTATTGAATGAACTAATTAAAATGAAATCTTAAATTAATTTTATAATTATTAAAAACTAAGTTTTTTAATTTTAATTTATGATTAAGTACAATATTCTTTTTTTATATTTTTTTTTGTTTTTTTTAAGTTAAAGAACAGGGGAAGTGATGAAAAATGTAGGTGGTGAATTAATATAATATAATGTCATTAGTTTTTAATTAATTATTTAATGTGTATGTATGTATTTATGTAAGTATATACGATTAGAAAATTTCAAATGCATAATAAATATAAGCTTCTTAAGAATAAATTATTATTTGTATTGATTTTATTTTTTATTATTATTATTCTTTTTTATAAAATTATAAACAAAACAACAAAAAACTTTAATGCTTTATTAATGACTATTCAAGATAGTATTTTGTGGCGATTATTGTATGTAAGTTCTGTATTAAAGTTAGGTTTATAAAATCATTAGTACTATTATTGCTTTTAAAATGTGTTCTGTTTTAATTGTTAAAATTCTTCAGTTAACTAATCTAGAACTATTGCTTTATAAAAACTATTTCCAGGTGTTTTAGTTTTAAAGGGGGGAAAAAGAAAAAATAATTTTAAAATTAATTTCAAAATGTATTATAGAATGCTTATATAAAATTAAAACATTCATATAATGATATGTGTTTTATTTTAATATTGTTTAAGAAAAAACATTTGGGTTCTTATGGTGGTTGTAATTTTAGGTTTACTTTCTTTTTCATTTTATCAATAAAATAAAACATTAAAATTGAGTTCATTTTAAATTCCTTTAATAATTTCTACTCCTTTCCATTCTGGTTATAAGTGCAAAAATATTTGTTTTATTCACATTCATATTCTATAAATTTTTATTTGTTTCATGGTAAATATTATTTACATTTTTATTTCAAGACGGTTTAAAATTTCCTTGCTTTTCTTTATGCAAATTTGTTTTTGTTTTTGTTTTTTCTAAGTACAGCTTACAACCAATTTTACTTTCATTTCATTGTCATAAATATTGTATTTTGTATTTTTTTATTCTTTTTATTTAAAAACTTTCTTTTTTTTCTTGTATACAGTCTCTAGGGTTTATTGTTCTTAATACCAAATGAAAAAATAAAAAAAAAATTCATTACCAGCAGAGTGAGATAAATCAAAAAGGCAACGTATAGGAATTAAATTAAAATTTTATGGTATTGTTTTAACAGTTTTGCATATTAAGAAGGCACTTTTTGCTCAACATTTATTTTTAATAAATCAAAGAAGAAAAAGAAAATATTTAGGGAATGCTACTGCTTTTGCTTAATTATTTAGGATATTGGGAGTTAGGATAAGGTTTTCTAAAAAGTGTTATATTTTATAAGTATAAAGTGTTTGTATTATTATTAATTGTTAGTAATGGAAGATCAGTTTAATGATAATTGGCTTAATGATTTCGTTTTTTTTAACAAATAAATATGATAATAATTTTGGCAGTTATTGAAATTAAAACATTGTATACAATTTAAATATTAATGAACAAAACTGAACAGGCATTTAACAAAGTTCCTAAGAAATTATTTTGAAGATTCTTTTTTTTGTTGATAAAAATTGAAATTCGATTTGTTTGCAAAGCTTTGTAAAGAACCAACAAATGCTTAATGGAGTCGTTAATTGTAAAACTTTAAATACATAAAACTGTTAACATAACATTATTAAAATTTATATTACACTCAAACCTCGTTTTATGCGAATTTTTTATGCGAATTTGAATTTATGCGGTTTTTAAATTCTCAATTTTATTTCTATTTCAGTCATTACAATTTCTATGTGAAATGGTAACACTGAAAAAATTACGCGCATTAAAGCTCCAACGAGGACTTGGCAATCTTTTTTCGGGATACCAAGAGTTGTATAAACAACTATTAAATTAGAAATCACAAACATTAGTGACGATATATTCTCAAATTAAAGAAAAAAATACAAAAAATTCTTCGCCTGTTGATCCAAGCAAGCGTTTTGAAATTTTTTAGCAATTCTGATTATGATTTATAAACCCAGTTCAATTGCTTTGTACCTGAAGTAATATAATTTTTATTTTTTAGAAATGTATATATTTTAATCATTATTTGAAATTTATATTATTTATTCATTGTTTTCCTTCTTTGGCTATTTTCTATTTTTTTATTTCTTTAATGAATTAATAAAATTTTTGTTGATTTTTTATATGCGTTTTTGTATGAGTTTTATTTCTTTAATTTGAATTTATGCGATTTTTTTAAATGAAAAACCAATTAGTGGTTTTTGTATAGAGCTAGTGTTTCGTTTTATGCGAATTTGAATTATGCAACTTTTTGCGAAACGAATTAATCGCATAAAACGAGGTTTGAGTGTATAAAAATTATTTCAAGCTTTAAATTTATTTGTTAAATAATCAATCAATAAATGTTTATTTGATTTAGCAGTCATAAATACCAAAAACAACAGGTATTTATAATAACACCAGCTTTTATATAAAATTTTTTAATAAATAATTTAGAAAAATTATTTAAAACTTGAAATAATTATTTTAATTCGGCATTATAATATATGTTTGTATTAAATAAGTTAAAAAAAAACACTATTAAAATAATAAAATTAGTGAAATCAGTTCATTTAGTTTTTTGTTAGCAATTTCGTCAATTTTTTTTTTTTTATAAAATAAAGATAATCCACTGAAAATCTGAACAGATTAGAAATATCATAATGTTGCAATTTTTATTTTTTGTTAAAAAACTAAAACTAATTGCGATAACGGCCATTTTTCCCCATATATAAAAAATTTGAATACTTTGGAATCGTTTTCTCATTGATCCTCTATTATGATCACGTGAGTAATCATGAATCTTACCGCTTTTTTCTCTTGATCCATTTTCAAAATATATCACGTGAAAGTACAGTCATTTGACCTTTTTTAAACATAACATGCCCATCATTCTGTTTTGAAATATTGAATACTCCATAAAGGAATCATTACAAGTTGTTTTAATTCTTTATAACTTTAAAATGAACTCAACGATCAAGAATGAGGTCAAATACAAGAAGTGATTATTGAATGATTGAAGTTAGTACTACACTGTATTTGGTGTCATCTATTATGATCTACTAAAACAGTGTTAAACGATCACATAGGTCAAGTGTCCAAAACTCAACGTAATCCACTTGATTAGAGCAAGCAAGCGGACAGGCATATTTTTTTATAATGCCTACAGAGTTGAAATAATGGACTGATGATTAGGATCAAGATAAAAAGAAAGTGATATGATTCGTTTCTAATATCGAAAGATAGGATTTACAATATTTTTCGATTCTTCTTTGTACATCGCGAATCTTAATTCTCTTGTTATATGAATTTTTTTGCACGAATTTGATTTAACACGAGTTTAAAACAATAAATATTATTTTAATACGAATTGTTTTTACTTAATACGATTTTCAATATTTTCTGAATTGTTCTTAAATCTCACGAATTTTTTGGGAACAAGATAGAACTACATTCATTTTATATTTATTTAAAAGCATTCGGATTTTAAGTGGAAATATCTTTAAGTCTATACACAGATTTTGTTCATATAAAATAAAAATCTATTTTAAATTAAAGAAAAAATCTTTCGTATCTAAATATTCATACATTTTACGTCTCAAGTTCTTAATTTTATATTAAGAAAAAGAATTTGTTCACAAAATGTATGAAATTATTCGGATTTTAGTGTAGTTTTAGTGCGCTATGGTAATAGTTAATATTATTAAATTATTTAAGTTTAATATCGCCTGTTTCTACAAGATGAACAATTTTAGACAAACGTCTATTTGTATGTGTAAACGTCAACTGTTGTCATACAAAAAGGCATTTATCTTGCAGAAACAGCAAATTTAATTTATTATTTACTCCATTAAGACATTGTAATAAAAATATAGAAATAAACTCAAAACTTTACAAGAGCAAACCGTCACATTATAAAAACAAAAAAAGAATTTTTTAAATATAAATAAAAACCAATGAATATAGGTATTAGGTGACCACAATTCTACAACAATACAATAAGAAGAATCAGTTTATTTTCACTAAAAAATCTCTTCAAGGGTCAGCCGTGCTACTGAAGGACCTTGTAAAGTAAATATGATTTGATTTAAGTTTCAAAAAAAAAAAATGCGGAAACAAATTTATGATTAAAATCAATTTTGTTTTTTTTACAAAATAAAAATGGATAAATCCAATCAAATCGATTTAAATTTTACTTGTAGCGGTTCGAATGATACTCATAACATGTCCATAGGGAACGGGTTAATATATGTATACCATACATTCAGTGTGAGTTATTTATTATGAATTGAATAAACCAAATTGAAAAACTTGGAACTTTAATCAGAAAAGCTCAAATCATAATACATAAAAACAATTTTAAAAATTATTTAATAATTTCACAACTACATGATATTAACAAACATTAGTTAACACAACGCAAACCGAAATGTTTCAAAAATGAAAATTGCTGCCTGCAGCTGTTAAAACCAATTTAAACAAAGGAAGTTGCGATGAGAAAAAGGAAAAGAAAGCAATGCATTTTATAGATTTTTTGTTTTAATAACTTTGTTTCTTTATACATAATGACTTTTTTTGTGTTATAATGACAAATGAAAATTTGTTTTTAATAAATTAACAAAGAAAGAAAACAACACGTAATAAAAAATAATATAAGAAAAGAAACAAAAAAAAAATAAAGTTAGAGCAACAAGAAAACAGAAAAAAAAGAATTAATAAATAAATATTGTATATAAAATGAAGAGAAAATAAACTATTAAAAATAATTTTTTTTTTTTGTATATTAAGATCTACTCAAATGTACTTATAGTTTTCTCTTAAATATTAACAATCATATTTTGCAGTTGGGTTAGCGTAGTGCCAAAATGATTACTTTCGGGTAAATTTCTAATTTGTAGTAGCCATCGTTGACACTCTAAACATTTGCGATGACGTTCCTCACGGGTAACGTCAACACCCAAACCATTGACCCAAGGATCAAGGTTATCCTGAATAATTGGCAAGAAATTTGAAAGTATTACACGCAATGTATCACATGCACGTGTATAGTGACTGGAAGGCAAATGATTAAATTTTTACTTTATTTTAGTTTCCATTATAATAAAAAAATATAATTATTCACTTACAATTTATGTTGGCTTTGTAGCAGCTCATAGATTTCTGGTAATATTAAACAGCATAAATCTAAGTTCCATGAAGAACTAAAAAGGTGTAAAAATAAATTTGTTAATACTTTTTATCTCACTACTATTTTTTTTAATTTCTTAAATTTTTTTATTTTTAGAAACTTACGTTTTTTCTAATATTGCTCCTAGAAGGTCTACAAAAATTGTACGGCCCATTTTAATGGCCTGCCTAAGGGCTGCAAGAACATCATGAGATCTGAAAGATAACAGAGAAAAATTATTAATGTATTCGAAAGTACTAAGAAATCTTAAATACACCCACCCCCATTAATTTGTCTTGAACATTTTGATTGATAACGAATGTAGTGGATTCAGTTTTTTACACTTTAGTGAGGTTCAATACTAATCTCTAGAAACTTCGAAAGATGGATTTGAATGCATCCAAAAGAAAACATAATGAAAGCAATGTTACCATTCGACAATAGAATGGAGACGAGCTTACGAAGAGTCGAGCGGCGCGGAAGCTCATGTCAGAACCTTTCTGTGAAATGGAAGCGGACGGAAGGGAGGATATAAAGAGGCAAAGGCTAATCTCAAACCAAGCGACTTTAAGGCAATCGAAAGTTTTGTTAGGAAATTATAATAAAAGGAGATCTGAGTCAGGTATTAGACTACCTAGGAATAAACCGGTCTTACGACAGAGCACTGTTGAACCAGGGTACACATTTTATGAATGGGACTTGTCTCGAGCCCACCATATTGATTCTGTGACGATGAGAATGAACAAATTTGGAAACCTATGAAGCATTAATGTATCCCAGAAACAAACAGATCAAGTGCTAGGAAGGGAATTGTCATTGTTGACACCGAGACAAGGAACTGTCATTGTTAAAAAGCATCCTGAAATTTGTCAGGGCAATAGATTTGAGGCGAGACATTATCAGGATACCCTATAAAGAAGTACAATAAATCATATGCTTGCAGTACTAAGGTACCTCTTCACGACAAGATTAATAATAATCAGAAAAACATTAACGAGATTGAGGTAGAAACCAGTTGAATACGAATAAACACTTCTTAATAATGAATAATGGGTACCACAGTATATACCATTTGAATATAATTAAATTATGGTCGGCTGTTTTAAAGAAATAACGAAAGTAGTCGAGTCGATCACATACCTAAATTCTCAACCAGCGGAATGAAAACGAAATCAAATTGCCTGAAAGAAATTTAAATTACGGAGATAATACAGGTCGCTTTTGAGAAAATTTAAAGCGTTTTGAAGGCCATAAAATAGATATTTCTTTTTCAAAAGATATGTTGCCTCGCGCAATGTTAGTCAATTCTTTTTAAAAAGCCGATACATACATACATACATAATTGGTCATTACAACCCTTCAGTCAGGATTACGACCTAGTTTCTCACACCACTTATGTTGTGTGTGTTAATTTTATACATGAATGGCGGGGACCTACAGTTTAAAGTCGACTCCGAACGACAGATTTTTGAGAAACTTTTCATGGCAATTTTATTTACTCTCAGAGTTTTTGCCAGAAATCTGATGAGAGGAAGTCGCCGAAGAAATACTTTTCGTATTTTATTTTGATGTCTGGCCTGGGGCTCGAACCCTGGCTTTTCGTCTAATAAGCCAACACACTACCTACTAGAGTACGGCGACTTATTAAAAAGCCGATATTCTTTTCAAATCAAGTTTAATTTCATAATTCTAAATCATTAGAGACACAAGTGCTTGTTATACTGATTATTAAAACAAAATCGAAAACTATTGTTGTAATATTTAAAATTGTTGCATATTCAATTGATTTATTTTTTCTTATGATTAATTATATAATCTTCTCCTTTTATGCATACACTGCTTTTGCATTAAAAAAAATAATAATAATAAAAATCATCCACTTACCTCGTTGAATTGCGTATAATTTGTAATGTTGCATTACGATTGCTTAATTCCTGATAAACTTGTTCATGTGTTGCCGATAACATTTCTATTTCTGGTATGTTATCCTCAATACCATGACGACTATTAAAGCTTTTTTGATTTACACCCGATTGGGTTAATAAAGACGGATCTGGACGATAACTAATAGGAATCTAAAGAATAAGAAATGCATAAGAATTTTTATATACGATATTAAGTAAATAGAAAAGAAACACCAATTGAAAAATACTACAATAAAATAAAAATTAGCTTTTAAAACAATCAAAATCAATCACACAAATTACAAGACATACATATGTATATGTATAAATGAAAATAAATATTAATGAATTATAAATAATATACACACATTTGCTGAGCCATTACTAGTATCCATGTTGTAACTAGAAATGCGCTATAATATTAAAGAGAAAAGAAAAAGCAAAAAAAAAAATATAATTTTATAGCTTACAATATAATACGAGTAGTATATACAACAACAACAATAACACATTTTCATAAACAATAAACATAAACACCATGAACCCAAAGGAGAAATATAAGCAGGGGGTTTATTTTTTATATTTTTTTTTTTCAGATAAAACAAAAAAGGAAGAAAGTAAAGATTTTCCTTAAGCCAATTTAATAAACTATACTTAGAAAACATTAATTGGATATTAACCGTATTACATATAATATATTATTTAAACAAGTTTTCATAATACATTGTGATTCTAACTTCCTTTTTCATTTCAATCTATGGCAAACAGGCAACTACTACAAATCCTCAATGTGTCTGTCTGTCTGTCTGTACTTACTTGTGTTTGCCTTTGTGCCGCCGAGTGCTGTGCTTGCTTTTGCGGTGATCTCAATTCCAACGAAGTACGTGAACGTGTGGGTGGTTTTGTTATTATTTGCACAGTTATATTTTTATTACGTGCATTCTCTTTATTCACATGTGCCTTATTTTTATTTACAACAATATGTGAAGAAGCGGACTTCTTAATTAACATATTATCATCCATCTTGTGCAATTCAGTTGTGCTAACGGATGATACTTGTGATAATTTATTGCGTTGTTGGAAGGTGGAGGAAACACTTGTCTTAACACCGCCACTCGTTACCTGGGTAGTGCGTTTTGTAATGTGCGATGTTGTTTTTGGTTTAGCTGTTTTCGGAGGCGGATGAGCAAAGTTGACCGTACTCGTCGTTGAACTCACCGAATTGGTGCTGGCCCCATTTGTAGCGGTGACCGCCGAACTGCCGGGCGGCTGGTGAAGATTTGTATTGACTGGAAAATCTTCAACCATTTCGGTGTTGTCGTAATTTGTTATAACAGGCGGGAAACTTTCATTGAAGTTAATTTCAGATTCCTGATTAAAGGGATCCAAGTAGTGCTCATATTGATATATGTCACCACGTTCACCGGGCATTTTCAATGAACTGGGACCATCAAAATTTAAAACTCCCAAACTACTGCCGCCATACGATGAATACGCTGTATTCGGAGCTATAGTGGGAAAATGATACGGTGATGATGGTAACTTTTTAAGGGGAATATTAATACCTCCACTACCAATATTGCCACCACTCATCGCCGTATAGGTTGCATCGAAATCTGTTAAAGTAATATTTATTGAGTTACCACTATGACCATTAAGTGGATGCGTAGAGACGGACGGTAGAGCTGGTGGTTGCTGTATGCTTGGATCCATTGCCGATTCATCGACCAATTCTAAACTGAGATTGGGCGATGAATGGCCATCTAAACTAGGACTACGATTATCTTCATTTTCTTCCACTAATCTGGACGGTTTCGTGCCACCAATCGAAAGTCGCAACTTTTGATTGCCACGTGAAAAACTCTTTCGTGTGGTCGAATTGTGACTAAAGGCGGGTGTGTTATTTGATGGATTATAAAAAGGAAATACACGATTCACACTAAGCGCATCAATGCTTACGTACTCCTGTTCAAAGGAGCCACATATCTAAAATTAATAAAAAAAAGTATTGGATACTTAATAATATAATCTACAGCTTATTGTATATCGAAAATAAACCAATAGAAGAACGAACATACTATACATTAGTTAAGGAAGTAAATAATAATTTAATTCATATTTCCGCTTACCAATCTCCTGTTGACAATTTTCATATCACCTAAAGCTGTCCAAGCCGATTTGATGTGATCAAATTCACGATCTGGTTCCCAGCCTATTATCGAAATAGCTGCCGCTGTACCCACAAATAAACATTCACCATTTTCACTGAAATCATAAGACAGAAGAAAGCATAACGATTTACAGTCTAAATAAAGTATTATCATCATACACATACCTAAAGGTAATACACTTGATAGGATGTCGATAAAATAAACTCTTTGAATCTGTTTGTGTTATACGAGCTTTTGTTTCTAAATCATAAATGCTAACGGTACCATCGACACGTCCCACAGCCAATAGGAATTCGAATGGATGAAACTGTATACATGTAATGGCAGCACCAGCTGGTTGATCACAAAATTCCATAATCTGTTTACTCTTGCGTATATCCCATATGATAACTGAGCCTTCAGTGCCAGCAGAGGCAATCCAAAGGCCATCAGGTGAAAATTTAACTGAGTTAACATGCGAGATGTGACCACGATAGATTTTCATGCAGCTATTTTGATTGCGAACATCCCAGAGCCTGAAAAATAAATTAAATTACAATTAAATAATCGTTGAAGGTAAAATTTAATAACAGCACAAGGAGCAATTGACCGAAAAGATAAATAAGAATCAAAGACATGGACTTAGTGTGTTGTGTTCAAGACCTGTACGATCAATATGAAAAGCAATACTACATTCTAAACTAAGGAAAGGAAGGAAAAAAAGATAGGAAGAATAAAAATCTCAGATAAGCTAAAACACACAAAGAACGTATGAGTTACGGGAGAGGGTGAGCACTAATGTCGGCTCCGCAAAAAGAATTCAAACACTCCAAGAATACCCTCCCCAGGGTATTCATCATTCGCTCATCAATGGCTGGACAGTTACAGAGGAGGTGTTCTATAGTCTTTAACTCCTCATTATCTTGCTTGTGACGTAACCTTGCAATGCCTCTTAAGATGTGTCAGCAGTATCACGCCTTCCTTCTCCTCTATAACCTATCTCCTATCTCCTGATGCATAGACTAACAGGTTGGAGGATTAGGGCGGTCAACTATCACAATATGGGCCGCCAGTCGTAGAGAGACATATTCGATCTGGTTCAAGGGTCTTTTGAACTTTAATTTAGCCTTACAAGTCTCTGAACGTTGCTGTTATTATGCTCAAATTATTATAATAAGCACCGAATACATGACTCACCGAATAGTAGGTTATAAATCAGAAAATTTTACAAATTTGAGACACAAACCCAAATAATGTTGCCAGTATGGTTTTAAACGTAATTTGAAAGAAAAAAATGCACAAAACGAAATGTCAAATAAGCGGCTAATATGGCTGTGTAATGCTTTTCTTGTTTATCGTCATCAATGTTGCAAAATTGAAATTTTTGCATCAAATGGTTTTATAAAAATATTTTCATATACAAAACAAAAACAGTTGATTTTCGACGAACAATTCAATTCAGCACTCCCATTGCTTTTCGTAATCTAAAATACATACGGTTAGCCCCTGTCCTGTATGTAACAGTTTTTTTTTTGAAAAAGAAAAAAATGAATGGAAATGAATGAAAAGCATTTTGGGAAGAATATAAAAGAAAAAAGAAATTATTCAAAATAATTAAAATTTTTTAGAATGGCAAATTGTTTTAATGCATATCGGTGAATGCCTCCACTAACAGATGTGAAAATTACTTATTCTAGACACGCATCGTCCAAATCACAATATACAGTACATGGATTTATGGTAACACAGTACTCATTTCGAATAACGGCATTTTAGGTGAATTTCGATTTTATTCACCACACCGGATAAAATCACCACATTTTGTGAAAAAGCTCACCACATTTGGTGAATTTCACACTTCAAAAGAAAAATTAATTTAAAAAAATTAAAAAAAATTTTTTTTAAAAATTTGGTTGGCCAAACGGTGTTTTTTATTTACCACTCACTTTCTTCTTCTTACTTTTTCTTCTTCTTACTTCACTTTTTCCTTCAACAAACAAACACAAACTTATTTTTGTTTTCTGGGGTTTGAACAGCGGCTTTGAGCGAGCGTCTTGTGAAAAGTACGACGTACCTATTAGACAGACAGACCACCATAGTTGCAGTAAACAACGGGCGTAATTTTTACTTAATAAACCCGGAAACGGAAAAAAAAATTTTTTATTTTTTGAACGAACAAAAAAAAACGAATTTAATGAAAAAAAAAGTACTAGGTATTTTTGAAATGAAAAAGTACTGAATTTTTCAACACTGTATGATGTTGCAGATGAAAAAAGTAGTGGGTTTATTTTTGAAATGAAAAAGCGTACTGAAAAAAATACTGAATTTTTCAACACTGTTGTATTCAATCAGTTGCAGTCGATGATAGTTGTTGGTTGGACTTCGTATTTCATGTTTTTTCTTTAATTTCTTATCGGTTTGTCAATAAAGAAAGAATAAATAAATCCATACGTCGTACTACAGTGTTTTAGTTTAATAATAAAAGAAAAAAGTATTAAAAATAAATATTTTCCATACAGCTAAAAGCGTTTGGGTAAGTGTTAAAAGTTTAGCCGAGATTCCACACACACACATCTAAAAAAACCAATGAAATTAAGAGATGGGGGGGGGGAACGTCAAAACATTATTAAACCTGTGCGATAAATTTACGGATAAATAAAATATATGAAACATTAAAAATTTAATTGTTTCCAATCTATTGTGGAAAAAAAGCTAACCGCAACAAACCACCATTCCACATAGAGGAGCAAAGTTCATCATTCTTGTCTTACAAAATTCCAGTGGCAAAAAAAGTAAAAAACAACAACTCCAGAAACATATATCTGCTTCAACATGTTCGATTGTAACATACAGATAATTTTAGCTGCAATCAAACCAGCCAATAATACCCCAACACAATGATATTCAACAAAAACGATGGGCTATTTATTGCACATTGGACATTGTACTGTGGAGCAAAGAGTAATGAATATAAAAAAATCAGTTTACGAGTCGAAATTTTCTAAGTTTAGATTTTGTCACCCAAGAATTAATTGTGATTTAAATTAAAAATTTCAATCGATTTCAATCAAGTACTTTTAAATTCATAAATGACATTTGAATAAATTTTTTAAACTTATCCACTCACATACATAATAGGTCAGGATTACGACCTAGTTTCTCACACCGCTACTTATGTTGTGTGAGTTAGTACATGAGTGGTGGGACCTACAGTTTAAAGTCGACTCCGAACAACGGATTTATGAGAAACTTTTCATGGCAATTTGTTTATGCCAGAAATCTGTGAGAGAAAGTCGCCGACCTAGTAGACCACGGCTTATCCATCATAGCTTATTACCTTTCTTGCAACTTTTTTTGCTATTTACAAAAAATTGTTGGTTAAGCTTTAGAAAAATGATTTAGATCGACTTATTTGGTAAAAATTTATTTTAAATCTCAGTAATATATTAAGTACGATTTCTGTAGATCCATATCATGCAATTCTGATAACTTACACCACCCTTATGCTTGACTATGTAACAATGGATTTAACAATGCACATGCAGTTTTTCTACTGCCTTAACTAGTGTGCCGTCGCATAGTCTAATGAGAAGTGTGTTGATTTACTAGACTGCCTTTCGAAATCATAAACTGTAGGTCTACGCCATTCAATGGATTAAATAAACAAAGTAATGCAATTTTTAATTCTATAGACTAAATCAAGTTTCCGAGACATTTTAAACGTTGAAACCTAGCTAAACAGGATAGGTCGACATATAAAAAACGCCTTTATAAAACAAAAAAAAACCGTAATGCAACAATGACAAGCAATTTCTGTAGTTAAAAATAAGATAAATTCGCTTCATAAACAATTCTTATCAAACAGTTGACAAAGCCAATATTTTGTTGGTATGTAGGTTAAGAAAGTACTGACGTTAGATAAAGCTTATCAAAACAAAAACAAAAAAGTGACGGTACGACTGACAACAAATACATTAGCATAACATTATCGCCAATTATTAGATTATATTTAGTATTTGTAAAATGAAATTGAACTTTGACGATTGAATAATTTTCAAAAGTACAACAACAGGAATAATTATATATTTTATTTGGTTTACTTTTTCAGTTCGATTTTGATCGTTGATAAACAAAGAATTAAAAAAGAAAATGCATCGACAACCATTACGCTATGATGGACGTGTTGCCATCGTGACTGGTGCCGGTGCAGGTCTGGGTCGTGAATATGCTTTACTTTTGGCCTCACGTGGTGCCAAAGTAGTTGTAAATGATTTGGGTGGCGCCCATGATGGCCAGGGTGCTTCTACTCGTGCCGCTGATCTAGTTGTCAACGAAATTAAAGCTAAAGGTGGTGAGGCCGTAGCCAATTACAATTCTGTTGTGGATGGTGATAAGGTTGTAGAGACCGCTATCAAAACCTATGGACGTGTCGATATTGTTATCAATAATGCCGGTATTTTACGTGATCGCAGTATTTTAAAAATATCTGAACAAGATTGGAATTTGATAAATGATGTCCATTTAAAGGGCAGCTTTAAAGTTACCCAAGCTGCCTGGCCTTATATGAAGAAACAAAATTATGGCCGTATTATTATGACATCTTCTAATTCGGGTATTATTGGCAATTTTGGTCAAGCAAATTACTCAGCTGCCAAAATGGGTTTGGTTGGTTTGGCCAATACTGTGGCCATTGAAGGTGCCAAAAACAATATACACTGCAATGTTATAATACCAACTGCTGCCAGTCGTATGACTCAAGGAATTTTGCCCGATATGTTATTCAATGAATTGAAACCCCAATTGATAGCTCCCGTGGTTGTTTATTTGTGTCATGAATCATGTGAAGATAATGGTAAGTAATAAAATGAAAACTCTTTTTGGAAAATAACTGAATTTAATGATCTTTTACAGGATCTTATATTGAAAGTGCTGCTGGCTGGGCCACCAAAGTCCATATGGTACGTGGTAAAGGTTGTGTACTTCGCACCTCTATTGAACAGGACATTATTACTCCCGAATATGTGAAGAATGTTTGGGGCAAGGTTACAGATATGCGTGATGCTAAGTATGTAGCCAGCATGGCTGAAGCCTCTGGAAATTTATTGGAAGTTTTAGAAAATCTAAAAGAAGGCAAAATTGGTGGCATTGAGGATTCCTTTAAATTTGGCTCTAAGGATTTGATTTTATATGCCTTGGGTATTGGTGCTACAGTCACGAATCGCGATGATTTGAAATTCTTATACGAAAATGATCCAGACTTCAGTGCTATACCATCGTACTTTGTTATGCCTGGTCTGTTGCTTAGCATGACTTCCAATTTGGTAGCCAGTGCTTTACCTGATGGCAAGGCTGATTTAACTAATATTTTGCATGGCGAACAATATTTAGAAATTTGTGATGACATTCCTACCAGTGGCAAATTGAATACCACTGGCAAAGTTTTCGATGTTATGGACAAAGGCTCTGGAGCAGTTGTTGTTACCAACTGTGATTCTTATGATGAAAATGGCCGTTTATTAGTTAAGAATCAAAGTTCCATTTTTGTTGTGGGTGCTGGTAAATTTGGCGGCAAAAAGAATGCCAAAGAGGGTGTGGTTCCCACCGTACCCAATCCAACACGTGTCCCTGATGCATTTATTCAATATAAAACTAATGAGGATCAAGCTGCTCTTTATCGCTTATCTGGCGATTTAAATCCGCTACATATTGATCCCAATTTCGCTGCTATTGCAGGTTTCAAGACACCAATTTTACATGGTCTCTGCTCTTTGGGTTTCTCAGTTCGTGCTATTCTAGCTATGTATGCTAACAACAATTCGGCTCTCTTCAAGGCAGTAAAGGTACGTTTTGCCGCTCCAGTTCTACCCGGGCAAACTTTGAAAGTTGATATGTGGAAAGAAGGCAAGCGTATCCACTTTAAGACCAGCGTTGTTGAAACCGGCAAAGATGTTATTACCGGAGCTTATGTTGATCTTAAAGAAGCTTCAGCTAAATTGTAAATATTTTGTAGCCCCCCATCAAATGTGTTTTCGATTGGAGATGTAGTTGTGTTAAGATATTGTGGTTTTAGACTGGTTTTAAACGTGTATATATAATACATTCTTTTACATTTTGCAAGTAATTATTATAAATAAAAATTAAATCATTCAAATAAACGTAAATATATATAATTGTATGTACTTTTTTTATTAATAATCTTTTACTGATGCTATGCTAGCGTGAGATTACAAAGCAGATAAGAGTACACAAACTTTGTGAAATAAACATGTTATCGTGCCTTTAGCTACAAATGGGGTTTTTCGTTTGTTTTAATGCAGAATAGTTTGCATAAAACAAATATTCTCACAAGTTCAAGGCCTAATTGTAATTGCCTGTACTGTGCTATTAATATAGAAGAAAAAATCCTTTAAATATTTAATAAATAAGTCATCGCATACTGTAGCATGTAAAAATTTCTATTGTATTAAAAAATAACATTGTGCCTAAAAGTATGTACAATGCAAGTAAGTCAAGAACAATTTGTAAGAAGATATACGTGGTATGTATGCATGATATATGTACATAACTTTGCTCCCAATAAAAAAACACAATTATATATTATAAAATAATCATTCCTAATACTTAGCAAGAGGGCCAAAGAAAGTGACTCTTTTTCTACAAAGAAATACTGCTTTTACTTTTAACCTTTTCTCCTTAGCCATAACGAAACGAGGTTTGGCCATTAAAATAAATCTACACGGTAATAAACTAAAAACTGCTACAGTTTTAATAACCAGTTTAACTTTAAAAAGTAAAATTTGTTTTGTATTTTTATGGCCGCACAACAGCTTGTGGTGTCAACTAGATAAACGCTTTAGAAAAAAGAAACATATTCATTTATAATACTGGATGCATTAATTCAAGCTGTCACTAAACAAACACCAAATAAAACAATTTTAATGTGCGTTAACTTTTTTTAAAATAACCTACAACAGAAAAAGTAAAGAAGTAAAATAATAAAGACGAAAAATAGAAAGCAGTTCATAGTGTATAGCACAGAATTCCAAATACACCATTTGCCGAAATTATTGCAGAAAGTTTTTCTTTATGTCAGATGTTGTAGAGAAAGGATAGATTGAAATGTTTAAGGATTTTTTTGGAAATTTAATATGTATTTAGCATTCAATTTACAATAACTTTAAAAATATTGTTACTAATATGAACATAAAAAATCATACTTTAGACATCCTGCTTAAAATACTCTTAAGAAGATTCCGAGCACGAGACTTATACTAGAGACCTCCGATGGTAAACAAGTTGTGAAAACATTACTTAAAAGATCATGACCTGATCAATCATTGAATCATTATAAGTTACCTAGTAAATGACTTGCAGTGAAATCTGTGCTTCATTTTGACCAGAATAACATCACACACGCTTTTCAATTTGCTTAAAACAATCAGAATTGATGGTAAACTATGGACAGAAATTTAAATCTAATTGATCTACCGCCCTGAAAAGCCAAGAAAACTGGAAAACCTCAAGGTTTTATCAGAATTTCTTAACACAAGATCGTACACCTAATAATTAAGATTTGGTTTACGATAAGAAAAGAATTTTTTGGCCAAAAAGAGCTTATTAAGACTATGCTAAAAATATATTATCAGAAGCACTTCGAAAATTGGGAGAGGTGTTAACAGTGTATTATATTCAGGAGGGTAGGTTAATAAGTCCAGGACTTTTTGATTTTCCTGCTTCTTAACTGAAATGGCAATACTGTCCCTATCAGCAGTCATCTGTATATTAACTATTGCTAAAATTTGAACAAACTATGGATTTAGTTTGCATTTGAGAGCCATTGATAGCATACTTCCACGTGATTTGTAGAAATAATGGAAAAGAGTGCCAAAAAATCTACGCATCATTCTACAAATGCTCCCCCATTTACACCGTATTCACCGGACTAAGCACTGAATAGCTACTTCTCCAAAAGCTGAAGAAATGGCACGACGGAAGGATATTTGACTCCTGTGTTGAAATCAACTCACCAAGAAATCTGTTATTATGACATTATTGTCAAAGTTACTTTTGCTTAGTCTACATTGAGCGAACGGCAACAGTGTATAAGTGAGTGGTGCATCATGTAACCATACATACAATTTTCGAATGCCACCGAAAATCATTAACAACTTTTCTAATTGCTTGACTGAAAACTTAAACCTTAAAATAAAAATAACAGCAGACACTACTTATTGATCGTGTCATAAGGTTTTTGTTAAAAAAGTAAAAGAAAAACATACACAAGTTATTTTTATTTTTTTTATCGCTTCGAAAAGCCAACTAATATCGTCGCTCGAAAATATCGTCGCATTGTACTGCAACAATAATAACAATATAAAGTAGATTTTTCTTTATTGTTGTTATTGCCGTTTTTTTATTATTAACGGTTAACTATTTATCGTAATTGGTTTGTGGATATCAGTTAAAAACTTAAGCAGTCGTTTTAGTTGTAATAGCCAACACACGATTTTAAACGTATCTTTTGTGTTTTTTTTTAAAGAAGAAAGTAAAAACAATGATTATATTTTGAAAAATAAAAGAGAAACAAAAAAAGTTTGTTTCTGTATGCTATTGAAAAAAATGTTGATAAATTTCACATATTGTTCGAAAGAGAGTGAAAACAAAATTTTAAAAATTATGTATGTATCGTATGTATTGTATTGTATATGGTAGATTCTATGATGTAAACTCTCTTATAAAAATAGCAAAGATAACAATAGAATATACTGTTATATATTTAAATTAGTTTATCTGTTTAATATTAATATGAATAAACATATTTCAATAGTATGAATACATCGAATTTATGAATGTATACAATACAATAGGCAGACATGTTTCGTAACTGATGCCACTCGTAACGATATACATACATTCTGGATCATAATTGTAAATACAAAAATTTTTTAAATAAACACGTTATCCAGATATACATAATACGGGAACGGTCTCAACATTTATTTCAGAGAATTTGTAATCATAGAAAAAAAGAAGACATTGTTTTTTGAATAGCCGCAGTACAACTAACATTGAAGTTGAGTTCGATTTTATTCTGCAGGAATATTTTCCTTCTTCTATAATTTTAAATTTAGGGGGAGTGTGAATTTAGTCGATCAATTGACGAGTCCAAAATAAAATCTACAAAATGGTACAGGATGATCATCGAATCAAGGTACGTGAGAAAGGTGAATTCCGGGTTTCCTTACAGAAGAAAAAAAAACTGTGTCATGAAGGTGTTACTATACAGAGTTTATCGATATTTCAGATTAATCGATTATTAGCAAGGGATCAGACATGTACAGTGGTGGTCATATAATTAAAACATTCGTACATAGCAAATTATTCGTTTTATTTTGGAAATAGAATAGAATAGGAAAATAAAGAAGTAATCAATTGTAAAAGAGATCAAACTTATCATTCCAAAAGACCCTTTAAAAAATTAAGAGATGATAAAAAAATAGAACAAATGAGAGATTAAAATAATGTTTTAATTATATGACCACTGTATGTCATTTAAATGACAGTTTCATCTGCAAAGTAATGGTGCCTTTTTGGGATGATAATTTTTATTGATGCTCTGCAAGTCGGAAAGAAATCAAAGTTAAAGAAAAATCTACATACATATATTTATGTACATACATACATAAATAATTGGCCATTACAACCCTTCAGTCAGGATTACGGCCTAGTTTCTCACTCCACTCATGTTGGGTGAGTTAATTTTATACATAAGTGGCGGGACCTACAGTTTAAATAAAGTCGATTCCGAACGACAGATTTTTGAGAAACTTTTCATGGCAATTTTATTTACTCTCAGAGTTTTTGCCAGAAATCTGCTGAGAGGAAGTCGCCGAAGAAATATTTTTTTATATTCCCTTTTGATGTGTGACCTGTGGTTTGAACCTTGACCTTACGTCTAATAAGCCAACACACAACCCTCTAGACTACGACGACGTTCAAATAAAACCTACATATAGGGAATGATAACTCCTAAATCTAGTTTACATCTGTCCGTAATGACCTCAACTTCATCTCTAAAGTCGTTGTAAGAACAAATTAGTGATATATACAGCTGCGTGCAACTAATTAAGGACACGAAGCTTACATGTGGGTTTGAAGCAAAAAATACAAATGGTTGTATGATATTGTCAAAATTTGTCCAAGTTTAGTTAATTACACTGCTAGTCGTAGAAAATAACTACTTATTGTGTCAAATAAATTATTATTTATAAAGCTGTGAACCATTTTTTTAAAGAATATTGATTTCATTCGTGCATATAATTAAGGACACACCGTAAACTTTATGAAAAACACGTATTTATTAGAAAAAAAATCAATATTTTGTTGCAAAACCATTGTTGTCGATAACAGCTTGACATTTCCGAGGCATCGAGGTAACAAGACTTTCATATGCACTGGTTGGAATGGCCTCCCAAGCTTTCTTTGTTTCGGCGAAGAGATCATCAAAATTGCTTATTTTTACTGAGCTTACTTTGGTTTTTACAACTTGTCACAAATTCTCAATCGGGTTGAGATCTGGACTGCATGAAAGCCAACCAAGTACAGCGAACGAATTGTTTAAAAACTATTGTTTGATGTGATGAGCCGTATGCTTCGGGTCATTATCTTGTTGAAATGTCCATGTTACTGGCATATTCTCGTCAGCATACGGCATCATTGCATCGCTTAGGATTCTTACATATTGGAACTTGTCCATGTTTCCGTCAATTTTGTGCAGCGGCCCAACACCGCGTGACGACATAGCACCCCAAAGCATAATATAACCTCATCCATACTTTAAAGTGGTCCGGGTGTATCTTGGATCAAATTCTTTTAACTCTCGCCGGCGAACATATTTTTTTCCATCGGGAGAGACTCTATTAATTTTTGTTTCGTCCGAAAATAACACTCTTTTCCATTCCACAGCGATCCAATGGCGGTATTTTTTGCGAACTCTATTCGCTTCTTCCGGTTACGCTCAGACAAATATGGTTTCATTCGGGAAATTCTTCCAAAGGGCCCAGCTTCTCGCAATCGACGTTTTACTGTGTCTACAGATGGTTTTGCTCCATTTTCACCAAAGACTGCTATCCGAATTTCATTTGCTGATTTATGCCGATTTTTTTTCGACTAGCGGACAATCAGTGCATCTTCACGAACTGTCGTAATTCGGCTTCTTTGTTTACGAGGCACCTTTTCAGCTGTCGAATGTTTTCTGAAATATTGCACCGCTTATGGCAAGTTGTAAAAACCAAAGTAAGCTCAGTAAAAATAAGCAATTTTGATGATCTCTTCGCCGAAAAAAAGAAAGCTTGGGAGGCCATTCCAACCAGTGCATATGAAAGTCTTGTTACCTTGATGCCTCGGAAATGTCAAGCTGTTATCGACAACAATGGTTTTACAACAAAATATTGATTTTTTTTCTAATAAATACGTGTTTTTCATAAAGTTTACGGTGTGTCCTTAATTATATGCACGAATGAAATCAATATTCTTTAAAAAAATGGTTCACAGCTTTATAAATAATAATTTATTTGACACAATAAGTAGTTATTTTCTAGGACTAGCAGTGTAATTAACTAAACTTGGACAAATTTTGACAATATCATACAACCATTTGTATTTTTTGCTTCAAACCCACATGTAAGCTTCGTGTCCTTAATTAGTTGCACGCAGCTGTATGTAGTTATTTATTTGCACTGAGAAATCATTATCGAAAGAATGTAGCGGAAAGCAAATGTTTAAATTGTTGTGTAAGAACTCTGTAGACCAGGTAAATAAAACAGAGGTCATAGCCACGTTTTTTGTCACCAGATCAATAATTAGCCCGTTCAAGACTATCAATACGATATTAATACTTATAAAAGGACTGTATAAAAGGTAAATAATATCGCAATAATTTTACGTTCAAAGTAAAAGGTTTAAAGGTTCTACAAACGAAATATCAATCTTTTAAAGAGATCAAATGACAATTTACCATTGTGTTAATCACTTTGCATGATCTTCAAATTAATTATAATTGTCTTAAAAGCAATTTCATTAACGGTCATGGTTTAAATGCCACAGAAAATTGTTTCTAAACTAGCAATTGAAAATATTTACGTAAGTTGTTTTCTAATCTCATTTAAAATATCGTATCTTAAATGATTTTTTTTATATCAGAAGTCGGTATGTATTTTACTTAACCGGAAATATGTTGTTGCAAATAATTTGACCATAAACGACGGTATACTGGTAGTGAGATATGTATATAAAAATATGAAATTTTTGTTTTTGGTTAGACAACTACAACTACAACAAAGATAACTATAATTAGAACATAATAAAACGTGTTATATTTTTTTCTTTCGTTTGTATTGTACAATGTTTGTTACGAATTTAATTTTTTTTGGTTTATGTGCATATGTTTGAGTGTTAATTTTCTTATGGTATGTTATACGGTATATTTGTAATTTCTGTTAAAACAAAAAAAAATTACATACAATCAGTCAGGCAAGTTGTACAATAATACAATATAATATAATACGGCGGCATAAATTAACCTACTTCGCTGTTAAACACAAATTACACGTACTTACATACATATGGCTATGGTATGCATACATACAAATGTATTGAATTTATGCAAATTTTCTGTTAAGTTTATTTATATATACAAAAAAAAAATATAAAATAAATAAAAAAAAACAAGAGTTAGTATTAAAAAAAAGTGAAATAAAATTGAACATACATACCTACTTAATGAATGAAATAATTCTATTAAGAAAGCAAACAGCAATAAAAGAATTAAAGTGACAAGTAAAAAAAAGAGTAAAACATTCACAACTCGGATATAAATAAACAATGACAATATTTAAATGTATTTTATTTATTGAATAAAGAAGAGTATTAAACAATTTTAAGCAATAATACAAACAGAACAATTTGCAAAATTAAACAGAGTATTTGCACAGAAAGACGGTCAAACTTAAGCGGTTGGAATTTTTATTTTTTCGCAGGCTCAATCACAAAACTCTGGTGACATTGAAATCATTCGTTCTTTGAACTGAAAACATTTACTTTCAACGTTCATTCCTATTAGTACAGGCTATCGAATTGTGCTTTATTAAATTTTTGTATCAAAAAAGTTTTGGTGAATACAAAACCGTATCATTAAGCAATGCTTGAGTTGATGTTCTATCAAATAGAGACTCAGCTTCAAGCTCATTCAGTGAACAAAGGAGTTTTCCTTAAACCACATTCTTGCATTAGCAGATATTGAGTTCCTTAATAATAATGCTTTGCTCTGGCACTCGAATCAGCATATTCGTTTGGATAGACAATAGATGAACTACATCAGGAATCCCTATAAGGTGGCCTAAGGATCGAAACAGAATAACTGCGGATAAAATTTTCAAACGATACGTTTTTCTCTAAAAAAAAGATCAGAAAAAGATCAGGCCTGAGGATCGAAACAGAAAAACTGCGGAGTAAATTTTCAAATGATACATTCTTCTCTAAAAAGATCAGAACATAACGGTTACATACAAAAGGTACGTTCGGTGTTTGCCTAACTATGAAATGTCTGGCGTGCAATTAGCTCTGAAACTAAATGTCGGATCTGAAACAAGACAGAGTTTATTAAAAATTGCCTACAACGTATTCTTCAAATATGGTGGCACAGGATTATATATATCTAATGAGGGAAAATCTTAGGAGAATTATGCACTAGTATAACTGTATTAGGCACTACCTAGAACTCACTAGATGTGCGGTGTTGCAGAAGTCGTGTTCCTGGGAGAACTGGCAAATCGTTTAACCGAGCTAAGATTACTGACATGCCACAGAGATAATTTAAAAATTAACTTAATTTCCTACCATTAAGTATAGATTTTAATATAAAATAATAATACTAATAAGCAACGACAAATAAACCTATACTATTTAAGTTCAGAACCTTACGATTGCTATGCAGTCCAGGTAAAATTCCGATTGCGAATAACTAAAGCTCATAAAATTTGATTCCATTTGGATATGGTGAAATGCTGACATCTACGTTTATTTGTTTATTGCATTAAAATCAACAAAAAGACGGCTAAAATTTCCCTTATAACCTACTAAATTTCACAAAATTCTGTTGTGATCAAGCCAAACATAGACAAGATCGGATTCCATACGCTGACGTCTATCACTTGCTGGTAGGAACAGTATTCTGAACGCTAATATTCGTCAGATGCCTAAAACTTCAAATTGAGTAAATTAAAGTTGTAGCAACATAAGAAGGGAATAACATATTATGCAGATTTTTATTCAAATCTAGCTAATTTAACTACAAGGAGTAGGTAATTTAATGCAAAGGACAAAAAATGCTGATCAGATTCGGCAGACAGTGACAGAAAGGCCAACATTACCATTGTAGTCACAATTAAACGTCAACCACAGTGAACTCTTGTTGAAACAAAGGGGAGAGTTTTATTGATATCTTTAAAGATCTTACTATGTAATGCGGTTCCAATAAATGCAATAGAAGCAAACGACATACGCACATTACATGATGACGGTCATTTGAAGCAGAAGCGGTCATTTGGCAGCGAAATGATTTACATAGGAGCTCAGCAAAACAAGACTCAAGAACTTTATAAATACTTTATATACAAAGAATTTATAAAACAATTTATAATTTCATGTGTTTACCAGATGCTCTAAAGAGGAGTGGCGTTATTTATGGACTTTAACTAAAAAACTGTTTTAATTAATGTACGTACAATACATACGTATACATATGTGCATAGGTTTGAATTTTCATTTAAATTGTTTGTTAGAAAATTGACATAAGCGTAATTTATTAAAAATATTTACTCAGGTTAAAATAAAAACTTATTTTAGAAAGTTTTTTTCCAATGCAAAACCTTTATTTAATGAGTGGAAATTTTTGTAGCTTAGTAAAAATTCCAAACATTATGCAATATTAGCTTAAGATTAAGATTTTATTATAGAATTACGTTTTGTTTCGTTTACAAATATTTACACTAAATACCTATTTATTAAACGCCTTAAACGTAATCTTAAATCTTGTCTTTGCATATATGGTAATTTGGATACGATACCAGTATAACTTTATTATGGAAATTATATCTTAAAAATCAAAACAATGGTAATACAAGTATCAATAGAAGTCATCCTATATTTGTAGAAATAAGACCACTGGTTATAGAGATTAACAATTTGTTTGAAAACATACGTGCATACATACATACATACATACGTACAATAATAAATATTCGTGATGCAAAGAAACTTAAAATTGAATAAGATTTAAAAAGTGTAATGAAAACGAACTATAAATTTCAACAAAACCATACAAGTAGCGAGCGAATGATCTCCAACACATTGATCTCCGAAATATTTGAAACAAATGAAGAAAAAAAAAGCATTGTATACCACTCATTTAAAGTTTTATAAATATAAATAAATACATGCTATAACACCTCCAATTCTAAATATTTTAAGTGGAAAATAATTTAACAAATGTTGATCATTTGCAGACCTTTAAATATATTCGATTTTAAATTTTATTTTAATTTTTTTAAATATTTTTGCTGAGATGTGTATCATAGTTAGAAACTTATTTTAATAATAATGTTTTATAATTAAACATATTTAAATTTAATTTAAAAACAGTAGAAGAATCCTTTTATCAATTCCTTACAAAAAAACATTTCCACTATGATGCAAATCTTTTAAAACACTGATAATGTTATTGTTGCTTTGCGTAGTGGTTTAGCATAAAATTATTATTTTTTATAATTCGTACTTTGTGATAAACCTATACAGAAATTATAAACACATACAAATATTTTTATGGCACAAATACAAATACTTGAACTGTAATGCAGCCTACGCATCATTTGGCAAGAAAAATACGATAAAGAAAAGAAATATAATTTCAAAAACTACTTGTATTTACAGTAATAAACAGTAGTTAATGCGCACAAGATTACGTTTTATAAAAAATTCCTAAACGCCCTTAAAAATTTAAAAAAAAAGAAAAGAATTTGAGTTACGTAACGCAAAACTCATTAATAAACTGATAAGATCTGCTGCAACACAGATTACACGTACGTAATGCACTACCCTTACGAGAGCTCTTTTCGTAAAAATAATTGGCTTTCATTTAAAATACTTGCCGCACTTGCTACACTGCGATTTAATGTCCTGTAACTCTGGCAAATTGTTGGAAGCGAAGGAATCACACAGACCAGACACAACAAAAAGGGTGGGAGAGCGCGACTACACCGATGAAGTCCTAGCACCTCTCAACCAGCCTAAGCCACTAATGAATGTTGATGTCGGCTCTCGACACTGAATTCAAGCTCCCAAAGAAAGCCCTGCCAAGGGTCCTCAATCATCACTTCAATCTCAATTATCACTTCACCTCTCACTATCTCACCATTAATCGTGTTGAGAAATTTTTCCTGAGTAAGACGAGGAAATCATATGTATTTCGAGCGCAAATTTTAACTGGTTGACACCTTCCCTTGACCTACTCTCGCAGCAGTTAAGTACTCTTCATATGGGTTCCTAGTCACAGGAACACTTCGGATAATTGTATAGTAGATGTCCGACTTGCTAGAGCAGGTACATCTCAATCCTTTTATGAAAAAATGTGGTTTCACGTATGGATCTTTTGCTGGAATCTCGGGCTGAAGCTTTATTATAAACCGGATGAGGACTATAGCGTTTATAAGGTTGCTGTATGGAAAGCACTTGTATCTAATGCACGTTCCTAGGACAATGGGATCAGTTTAACGTTCATCCCAAGTGGTCCGCCTTATCGCAAGCGTCTTTGAAGAGGATCAAATCACTATCTGTTGTACAATAGGTCACAATAATATTCTTGAGAACGAGAAGACAGATACTCTTGATACATTTGGTTCTTATTCCAGTCCTAATTCTTCAATCTGTCACCCCTATGAACTCATCTGAGGATAGTTTCTGGTAAAGAAGAGGGAAGATAGATCGAATGGTTATATGATTAGAAATCTTTGACTATCAATTTACGACAGCGGAGCTAGGCAGGTTGCTGACGAAGATTTGCAACAGATCTCGATCGGATTGCTAGAAAATTTGTGAAGATGAGAAAGAGTTGGAGACAATAGCTTTGTTGTTTATTTTCAATCTATCCACATTTCTCTTTTTTGGAACGAACACAATGGATCCAATACTCATTTGTTTAAAATTTAGATTGTCAGGAACGCTAGAAAGCACAGCCTTTAAGAACTGTTATAATATCATTTAATTATCCTTTCTTTTTTTCAAGGTGAATGACAATAGAGTTTCTCTAACAAATTTCAAAACAATAAAATTTCTCTTTATTTTCATCGTAAAATAAACTAAGTGTAGTAAAACAAAATGCCTCTACTGTATAAACAATAATTGTGAACAAAAAAAATCAAGCAAAACCGGGCAAAATAAATTATTTTTTCACAGCTTGTCTTTGTCTCTTTTTAGCAGAATCATAGTTTTAATTTTCTACCTCTCGTCATTATTATTTCAATTTCCGAACAGCTGGTCGCAAATTCATTTCGAGACAGACGCTTAAAGCTATGTACTACTACATAAGCTACATATACAGACAAGCGTATTCTTAAGTGTTTTTTATGTGATTTTGCGTTAAGTTTCTTTCTTTTCTAATGCCCCCAAGCTGCTGTTGATTACGTATAATTTTTTGCCAAGACAACGTTATTAGTGTTTCATTAAAAAAATTCTGCGTCAACTTTTAATTTTGTTTGAATTTTATACGTCTTTTATCTGTTATTTTGTTTAAGTTCATAAGAAATAAATAAATAATGATTCATTTAAACGTATTTCTACGTATTTTTTTTGTTTTTTGTTTTTCTTTTTGTTTTAAACAATCATTATCGTTTTTTATTGTTTTTTCCCCATATTGTTTTTGTATATAATTCAATACGATATTATTATTATTTAAACTTTGCATATAAATACTACGGTTTCATTTAACTCAAGTTTTAAAATTTTACAAGGCTATGTACTGGTTTGAACGATAACAATTTGTTTTTTTGAGTTTTTTTTATTTGTTTGATTTTTTTTTTCAATTTAACGTTATCATTTCTTCTCTCCTGATACAATGGAAAAAAGTTAGAAGTGTTTTCTAACTAATATTCGAAATAATTATTCTATTATAGATTCTATTTATGCATTTATTTTTAAATATTTGAACATATGTTGTCATTTTGTTGTATAAACTTTGATATTTGCATAGATTAAGCGCAATAAAGCAAGTAAATCGGGACTTGTATCAAACTGTAGAAGCATTTTAACCAGCAAAACAAATCTAATTGTGTGAAGGTTCTATTTCAAAGTTATTTTTTTTAACACAATAAAAACTTAATTCAACAAAATACGTGTATTGGTTTTAATATTATCAAAAAGCCACGATTTTTCTTAAGAAATTCATTTCAAATGTTCTCTACGGGGCTAGCGGCAAAACACATTTGTTGTAAAGAAATCATTTGGAGAGAAATAAGAATTAAAATACAGCTAAAGTTCATTTAATAGAATCATTAAAAAGATCATTTTAAGTTTTATGACTACACCATTAACATAAAACAAAAACAATTTTTATCTACAAAATCGTTGTTATTGAAGTCTTATTTCTACATTAAAAATAAAAATCAAAGTTAAAGTTATTATTAGTATATATTATTATTATAGTATTTATAGCACAGAATATACACAGAATTGAAACCTTTGACGTTTACAAACGCTCAAAGCAGCACTTTATCCTACCTCGTAGAGGGAGAAAATAAATATTTTAATGTTTTGCGAATCAAATGTGATAGAAGCAACAGACATACAGAGTGAAAACTGGCGGTTTAAGTAGAAAAATTAAATGTAAATAAAGATTTATTTTGTGTTAAAAAAGGGATAATTTAGAATATTTTTTAATTTCTTCAATGAAAAGTTTAAAGATTCTTAAATAATTAAATATTAATCGAAATGTGTGTGATTTTCGGTCACAATGAATATAGTTTCTTGTGCAAGAGGTAATTAAGAAGCTAAATATTACAAGATCAAAATAAGACGTACTGCTCATAAAAAAATTTTCTTGCTGAAAGTTGCCAATATTTTTTAATTTCTTGAAAGAAAAAGTTAAAGTTGTTATTGTTATTAGTTGTTTTTATTATTTATTAATAGTTTTAGACACAAATTACATTTTTTATTAACTCTCGCCAATATAAAAAACCACCCCGAAAACTAAAAAAAACATAAATAAACAAAACAGAGTTACAATCAGAGAGAGACAGAAATACTTTTTGGTAATATTTGCTGTCTCTTTCTCCATGGAAAGTTAAACGTCAAACTCTTGTTTCTATTCTGTGTATATTCTGTGATTTATAGTATTTCAAGTTCGAATTGATTTTTGTACTGCTTTTGTTTGTCTTTCGGCAGATTAGAGTTAAAATTAGAGTATAATTCACAAAATTAACTCACTTTCACTCGAGAACCGTAAAACAATATTTGTTGACGTTAATAATTTGCTGCCTTTCTCAGCTATTATCAGAATTGTGTTAGAGAGCTAACACAGCCGAACTGTTGGCTACTTTACGTACAGTAAAATGGTTTTTTATGCAAAGTTTAGTTGCGAATAGCCAATAAGACGTCCAGAAAAACGTATCAGCGGCTAAGACGTGGCAACCTTAGAAGCGTTTCCCGGTTGCACCAAAAACTTCTTAAATTCAAAGTCTTACGACCTTTCTAGCGACATATTGAATGTTTTATAATCATTAAGTAAGCATTCATTATAACAAGCTCTGCTTTGTTGCACATCAGCTCTACATGAGTTGCTGTATGGTATCGGAGGGGTTTACAGAGTTCCAGGAAGTTTACTACCTCCAACTAGCAAAATTCTCGCTTTATGATTGTAACAATTGTGGACCAAACATAGACCAACACAACAATATGTTGAATTGAAAGTCTTTAAGGTATAATTGGACATTAAGAAATTGGCCTGCTTCGGCAGTCCACACACTGTATTTGAAGGTGCAAAATTCACGTCCCTTAATACAAGTTGAACTATTTTAGAAAAAAGCAACGTTAAAGCCTTTGACTCTTGAAAGTTTGACTCTTAAGCCGGACAAAGTTCAGATTCAGAAAAAATTTAAATCAAACGAGCATCAACAACGTCTGTAATGCATTTCATAGAACAACAATTGAATAAATACATACATACATAATTGGTCATTACAACCCTTCAGTCAGGATTACGACCTAGTTTCTCACACCACTTATGTTGTGTGTGTTAATTTTTATACATGAGTGGTGGGACCTACAGTTTAAAGTCGACTCCGAACGACAGATTTTTGAGAAACTTTTCATGGCAATTTTATTTACTCTCAGAGTTTTTGCCAGAAATCTGCTGAGAGGAAGTTGCCGAAGAAATACTTTTTGTATTTCGTCGAGATGTCTGGCCTGGGGTTTGAACCCTGGCTTTACGTCTAATAAGCCAACACACTACCTACTAGACTACTGCGACTTCACAAACAATCGAGCAATTTTACTAAAAAGAAATTCCATTATCGCCGACGAAATTAATTGCCGTATAAATAAGTGTATTCGTCATTGTAAAATCCAACACTACATGTAAAGAAACCTTTAAATTCCTTTTGCATTAATGTTTGAAACGCACTTTGATTTGATAGACACATAAAAATGACAGATATCTTGACAAACTGTCAAAAATTGTCAAATGGTATGGATATCACCGATATGTAACGCATTACAAATGTAGTTCCTATAGTTAACCAAAAACAAAAATCAACTCGAACTTGAAAGACACAGTAGCAACAGTAGGATATTATATACTAATAAAAAGGTTCATTTCAGTTAAATCAAATTTACGATCTGCTTTTATTCACAATCTTTAAAAGTTTGAAAATTATACGGAGTTTTAAAATGTGTATCTAAGTACGAAAATGATTAATGTTGCCTAAAGCAACTGTGGTAGTTTTATACGCATGTGCAATTTTATTTTTATGCATGTAATGTGAGTAGATCTTAAAGCTGAAATTTAAACTGCTTTTCAAAAAAGCACCTACGCATGGTAATCAGTTCATGAATTGAAAAACAAACAAAAAAATTGTTAACAAACAAACAAACAATTGTTAAAAGCAAACAAGCCCAAAAATAAATATGAAACCTTAAACAAGATTTTTTGTCTTTCATACAAATTGCCACAAAAAGGGAGACAAAAAGTACCGAATGTAATGCCTAAAGGTAATATTACACAGCAAAAATTTTTAAATAAATTGCAACGTTATAGGTAAGAAGAATTTGTGTTTTTTTTTTTGCAGAAATGTATAACCAACTAAGGGGCGTTTTCTTTTTATTTTTTGTAATATTTTAATTAAATACTACTTTTCTTCGTCTACTATTTTGCATATTAGCAATGTTTTCCTATTGTACCTACGAGTACTTTAATAATGTTAAAGAAATAATTATGAAAAGTACGCCAAAAGGTAGAAAACCAAATAGGAAATTCGTTTTCTTTTTAAGGAAGCGCGGTGTAATTATAATAAAGTTTTAAGATTTAATTTTTTTTTTGCACAATTAAATTATAAAGAAATAATAAAAACAAATCGTACTTTTGTTAAATTATTACGTGAATTAATCAACAATGCTTTGTAGGAAGACATATGTTTGCAGAGAGTGACAAGAAATATTTTCTACAAAAACACAAATATTAAAACTTTTTTGTTCAACTATAAGTGGCATTATATACAAAACAAATTGTATTTTTTTCAAGTACAAATTTGTCTAACAGCAGCAATAACCAATTGCGAATAATTTTCAAAAAAAAACTTGAAATATCGAAAATGTATACGAAATTTTTGCTTCAAGTAAGATTTGCCACAGTAACTAACAAAAGAAAAAATATTTGATTTAAATGAAAGCATTTGCCTCCAGCGTTTTCTTTAGACAGTGGAGTGTTTAAGCGTATAATTGAATATACATATACAGACATACGTACATACATACATACATACATATATACTTATACACGAGTGTTTGGTTCATGGATTTGACCTCTCATAAATTGATATTGAGATAAAATTTCAATTGAATTAAGATTATATTTTTTTTTTTTTTTTGAAAGAAAAATATGAATCGTAACCAATTTGAAAAACATTGTTGGTGATTAAAATCATCATTATTAATTAAAATAGCATACATTTTCATTCATTTATTTATTTATTTTGAATATTTAAATTGTTATGTATTTAGTATTCAATTCAATTCGTATGCATTTATATATATCGCATAGAAAAATCTCTACATTTTGTTTATTTTTTAAATTTTCTATTTGTATGTGAGAGAGTTGTTATTAAAAAAAAAACTAAATGAATAGTTCATTAGTTCTGTTTTTACACAATAATTATGTATCTTCGGCTTGAGGTGTTGTGAGATTGTATGCATGAACTTTTTTTTAAAACAATTTCTTGTCTACAGAAATTGAAAGTAATTTTAGAAGATCAAATATACAAATATTGGAAATTTTCCTAAATAAGAAAATTATTGTATTTGTTAACCTACCCACACGTTTGAGGTAAAACCACAATAACAAGTGTTTGGTTTTGAATTTAAGTGGCTTTACAAAATAGTGTTATATATTTCCTATATACGTAAGATCACTTAAATATCGAAAATAACTAATAAATAATAATAATAATAACAAATTAAAAAATTCTTCGGGTACATTATAAACAATAAAAATAGCGAAAAAACTTACCTCACTGTTGTATCATTACTGCCCGATACTACATATTCACCAGATGGATTAAAATCTAATGTTCGCACACTTTTCATATGGCCATTTAGTGTGGAACATATTGTTTGGGCATTTAAATCCCATCGCCTTATAATACCAATGTCATCGGCTGAATAAACAAAATCATCATTGTATGCAAAACGTACACAATCTATTGGTCGATTGTGACCCGTTAGTGACTGGAATATTAAAAACGAAATAAATACAAATGAAATATAAAAAGCCACTTTAAGTTAATTTTATTAAATTTACCATAAAACATTCTGTTTGTCCTATGGCCCATAAATTAACATTGCGATCTTGACCACCCGTAACTAAAACACGACCAGTTTCACCAACATCAAGACAAGTAACATTGCCATTATGCGCTTTTATCTCATCTGAAATAAAATGGAAAAGTTTTTATTACATTTACAAATATTTTAATATTATTAATATGGAGTACATAAATATTAAGTTAGTTCCTCAGAAAAAATAATTCTACGCTTCAATAAAATATTTATTTTTTCTTTTTGGAAATGTAATAAAAAGTTTTATTACTATGGTTAATTTACAAAATTAAAAAAATAAGCATTTCCTCATAACAGTCATAAAAAAATCAAAAAATAAAAATTGAATTTAAATTTATATTTGGGCATCGAAGTAATCTTATATTATATAAGAATCTTTTATTGATTTTCTTGTTATCATAGTTACACAGGAAGTCATTACGTATTGAGAATTTAGGCAATCACTTTGAAACAAAAGATTATTTTTCTACTCTGTAGGAATTATTAATGAAAAATTCTTAATTCATGAATGAATTGTAAGCATAAGCTATTAATTTTACATCAGATGTACTATCATGATAAATTATTTGTAAACTCTTTTAGAATATAATTATAAAAATTGTTAAAAAGAAAAAAAGTACTTCCTTTTAAAATATAATCATATATTCTAAAAGAATAGAATAGAAAATCAGATAAATTCAAATTACTTTTTCTTTTCCAAATATATTATTCCGTGTTTTACATAATTTCTCCATAAAAATTGTTATAATTTATTAATCTATTGCGTTTTAAAGTATTGAAGATAAAGATATTCGCGACCATAACACCACGATAGATTTAGCCACTCTGTGATCCTAATAGATCTCTGGCTTTAACCAAAATTCGGTAACCCACATGAGCTCATGCGGGAAGACTATGTCGTCGCGATAATGTTTCTAATAGCTTCTGCAATGACGTAAAAGAGAATGAGACTATTACACATTTTCTCTATCATTGTCTAGAGCTGTCTGGGATGTGTAAATTGTGTATATATTCATACAATGGACAGTTTCATTGACTAGACACTGTTAGCTTTGAGAGGCAACAAAGTTTTATCACAGCCTTTAAATGGTTTAAACATGACTAGGTTTTTATTCTAGACCATTTTGATCATATTTTTCATCCCGATATTTATTTTGATTTAAAATTGGCTGTTTCTAAATGAGGAGCTATCTCCTAGAATAGGTTTGTTCAGTATCTAGTCCCTTCTGGGAAAGTAGAATCGATTTTTTCTATAAATTGGAGCAGGTAGTAATAAATTGATCAGAAACTACCTATCTCGTTCTTAGAGCACTAGGAGTCTCATTATCGAGGGTGTGCATTAGGGACTACAATTTATATTAAATTTTTCAATTACCGGCAGCACAGCATAGTATTTACAGTTTAGCCACAGGGGATATTCTGAGCATATTATTTGTGGGACACGTGGGAGTATGGGCTAGTACAATGGCATGATTTCTTTGTATTGCATTTAGAGTAAGTAGTAGGCTTGTAAACAAATTTTATTCCTTGTTAAAAAGGAATTGCAACAGACCATGTCAACATGCTTTTGGCAGCCGTGTACAAAATAACAGCAGGCGGCCCGTAGTGCCTTTTTATAGCATGTCTTAAACAATTGTCGCTTTTGCTTGTGATTACAAAGTGGATATATGTACACTGAAAATGAAGTCGAATGTTTTTAGTCTATTACTGCTATCATTCAATCCAAGCGTTCGCCTCAATTTCACTGCAAAATGTACTCGTACACAATATGTTAATATGGAGAAATAGGAAAAATACCTGGATATTACTAACCGCTTGGAACTGCCGTTTTGTCAGTATTCGTACATCAACGTTTTTCACTTCTGAACTGGGTATGTTATATGCAATTCAGTAGCGATTCGCACATGGAAGTTAGAATCATTAAGTTTTTATATTAACTCGTATGGAATCCAAACATTGATTTTTTTATTTAACTTTACGCAAGTTGAAACTGAAAGTTAGAACATTTCCGAAAATTATCCTACCTCCAGAGTCACCAAAATTACGAGAATTGTTTGTAAAAGTTTCAGGATAGTAAAGCTATGAATTCGTATTTTCAGCTACCTGGCTTGCATTTTGTATTTGTTGTTATGAATTCCTTCCCGCTCAAACATCACTGGATCGATCAAAGCTGTCACAAAACTATCTAAAAAAAATTTTAAGACAGTGTCTTAATGGTTACCAACCTCATCTTATCAGAAGACAAAATTCTTTATTCGAAAAATAATCCGTTCATTATTTTTGTTCTTAAAAATATTTTAACTGTATATGAATATTTTGAGGAAGAATTTAAAATTCTATCCATGTGAAAAACTTCATTTAGAAATTATTTGAGTAATATGTGAGCCAGGATAAGACTCTATCAATTGCAACAAAGGAATATAAATAAACTATCCCCAAACAGAAAACCGGTAACTCTACACCAAAACAAGGAACAATACAACAACAAATACTGGAAAATGAAATATCAAAACAAATAGAAAGAACACGAAAATATCCCCCAAAACTTTAATTTACCGTTATGTGTAAAAGAGAACGTCAACCCGGCAGGGTGACACCATTAAGAAAACAAAATAAAAAAAGCCAATACACAGGAGACGAAAGAATAATTTCAAATAAAAATTGAAGAAATGGACAAAAAACCGACAACTATCAAATAATAAAAAAACACGAATAAGTAAAAAGGCAAAACTATAAAAAATCAAATGATTTGCATAACCTTGCAATTGTTTAGCATATTTTGCGAGCATTATTTATAGCCACTATTTCGTTGTTGTTGCTGTTGCAGCACAAAAATGGCAATAAATCTTTTACAGCACATTGATGGATGCACCACGATACCAAAAAAAAAATGCTCTTAAAACAAACCAAAAATACAAAAACTAAAATCGAAAAACAAGAGATACAAAAACAAACAAAAAATCACTTACATATTCTTTCGGTTAATTTACGCGCTAATGCCATCACTTTATTTTAGCCACTTTTATTTTAATTTTTTTTTGCTGCTGCGCTAAATTTTAGTTGTTGTAGTTGTTTTGTGTGTGTTATCTTGTTTATTGCTTTTGTTGCTTTGGGGTTCGTTGAATTTTGTTGGAAATAAAAACACTGAGCGGATCAACGTATAAACAACGAAGTGATGGATGATGTCTTCCTACTCTCCAAAAACTCTTTTATAATAACAATTACAACAATATTACATATAATTTGTGTTGTTGTTATCGTTGTTTTTTCTCTGGTTTTTTGCTATTATTTTTCCTTTACTTTTATAATACAAACTGATCTTTTAGGCCACTTAGTCATTCACTCAATACACTCTCTCACTTATTCAATTACTCACTTTATTTAACCACTTGAGATTACACTCTATTCTTTTGCTTTTTTCTCCTGTGCCAGCTTGTTTTGATTTCGATTTGGAATTGAGATTTTTTTCTTTTTGTTTTACTTTTATTTTAATTTCTTTACATACAATTCAATACGATTTTGTAAAATTGCTTTTGCTTGTTTCTTTTTTAAGAATTTCCGCTTCTTATTTTCTTTTTGACTATTTTGTAATTGTAATGCCACTTTAAGATTTTAATTTTATATTGTAACCGAACCAAATTAGCTCAAGAATTTCTACCAGCAATTGCTGTCGAAACGGACGGAGTGGAACAGCAATTGATTGGGGATATTCGTTACACTTCACTATTGTTGTTGTTGTTGTTGTATTATTTTTGTATTGTACACTATCTCTATTGTGAGTGTGTGTGTGTTTTTTTTTTTTGTTATTTTTACACCTCAAATTTGATTTTATTTCTTCTTTTTCGATACGATCCGATACAATTTGATTTTCATTTAATTTCTTCTTATTATTACCACTTTTATGTTGGGGCCTGTGTGGCAACAAAAGAAAAAAACTTTTTCTATTTTCAAACTGAACGTCGTCGACTAAAACGATTTGATAATGTTGTTGGTAATGATGAGTACGTGAAGACACCGTCAAACAACAAAAAAAAATTACGGCCAAACCAACAGACGATTTACTTTTCTTATTACTTTATTTCAGACACATTTGCACCCTAATTTATACGTACAAAAACTTTAAACAATTTTTTTACTTCCTTTTTTGAACTAGGAAAACTACAAATTTTAACCAAAATTTCTTTTATTAACTACTTGATAAATAAAAACAAAAAAATCCTTTCTCCCGTTTGACTTTTTCTTGGCTTTTATATTATTTCAACTCTCACACAAAACAAGATGTCAAAATTACATCGATGACAGAGAAATAGTAGAAGAAAAAATAAAATGAAACGATAAAGTAGACGCACAAAAGAAAACTAAACACAACAACAAAAAGAAATTTCGAATTTTATTGTCATTTTTCAAGTGTCAGAATACATTGCGGGATCGACAGAGAAAGCAAGTATAACATATGAAGAGACGTTAAGGCATTTGGTTCATAAGAAAAAAGGGAAGACTATATGGCACTTTAAAGGTTATTTTTCGTAATGCTGCCAGATGATTCGACAAAGTAAATAGGAATGAAACCTTATAGGAGATGGATTTCTTTAAAATTTATTAATTTACGAAATTCATATATTATCTAGTACCTATATTAAAGCAAATAAACAAATAAGAAGAAATAATAACAGATAATAAAATTTGGAACTATGAGATTTAAATAAGAGAACTTATACCTGCTAAACATATATTAAAACTTAAATTTCCAAGTTGAACCGTCAAGCCTCTAGACGTTGTTTCAGAGGAAAGTAATCATAGCGCGCAATCCAAATTCTTTAAAACAGTAACAAAAGTTTTGGTTGCAGCTTCTCTTCATTGTGCATAAATCTGATAAAAGGGCTTTTAAGTAAATTAAACGTTTCAACAATCAGGCAAGAGTGAAAACGGAAAAAAATCAGCTTTATAGTTCCCAAGGAAGGAAAATATGTGTTTCAATTAAAATTATTCGAATAATAAAAACAATTTCTTAGAACAAAATTTAGGTTAAATCGAACGAGATTTCATTTTAGGGGCATCATAGCAGCTCTAATGGGATATTGGTATCTGGGTGCACATGCTCGGAAATAGGCTTAACAACTGATTGTAACTATGACTAGGAGGAGGACAAGACATCGTCTTGTCATTGTCCGGTGCTTAGAAGCCTGAGAAGAAGCATTCTTGGGCACCCAGAATTTATTGACTGAACGTATCTAGCCAAAGACGATTTGAAAAAATGAACGCTGTCATAAAACTCAAGATACCTGTGAAGTGCCAACCAGATAATTGATGCGGTTTTCAATTCAATCTTTTATCAATGCCGTTCATTATAACTATTTTTATTTATTATAGCAAAATTCTCCGAGTGACATTTTCTCGGAGACAATAAATAGTAAATTTTTATAAAGAAAAGCTCTTATTATGATGTATAATATTTATCTGAGAATACTTCCCCATTTGACAACTACAAAAAAGTAGTAAACATTACTACGCTTTTATACAACAGGGTAGCTGACAAACAGTTTTTTGAGTTTTTGCGAGTAATCATCGGTGTTTTGTTTAGCGGCAGCAAATTACAAGAAAAGTTTTGTGGAAATATTTAATTTTTTAGTGTATTAAATAAAAAATAATGTCACGTTACGATAGAGCTGTTACTATCTTCTCTCCCGATGGTCATTTATTGCAAGTAGAATATGCCCAAGAAGCCGTCAGGAAAGGATCAACAGCGGTAGGTCGAATGGAGGAGGAAAAACTTAACCTCGTTTTATTTTGTTAAAAAAAATTACAAAAAACCTTTTTCTTTCTTAAAGGTTGGTGTCCGTGGAGCTAATTGTGTAGTATTGGGTGTAGAAAAGAAGTCGGTGGCCAAATTACAAGAGGAACGTACAGTGAGAAAGATTTGCTTATTGGACAATCATGTTGTCATGGCATTTGCTGGCCTCACCGCTGATGCCCGTATTTTGATAAACAGAGCTCAGGTAGAGTGTCAAAGCCACAAATTGAATGTAGAGGACCCTGTTACTTTGGAATATATTACAAGGTAAGATAGTAAGAGTTAATATGGGCTTCAATTATTGTTAATAATTGCAATTTTTAATGTGACCACCAGATATATTGCTCAATTGAAACAAAAATATACACAAAGCAACGGTCGTCGCCCATTTGGTATTTCCTGTCTTATAGGTGGTTTCGACTATGATGGTACTCCACATTTATATCAAACTGAACCTTCGGGCATCTACTACGAGTGGAAAGCCAATGCAACTGGTCGCTCTGCTAAAACAGTGCGTGAATTCCTTGAAAAACACTACAAAGATGAAGAGGTCGCAACAGAAAATGGTGCTGTTAAATTGGCTATCAAAGCCTTATTAGAAGTTGCCCAGTCGGGACAAAAGAATTTAGAAATTGCTGTAATGGAAAAGAATAAACCATTGAAGATGTTGGACGTCCAAACTATTGAACAATGTGTGGCGGTAATTGAGAAAGAAAAGGAAGAGGAAGCTGAAAAGAAGAAACAAAAGAAATAAACTTTTATAGCTTAAGATGCTGCCATGATGATCCTTTTAATTTTTTTTACTTTGTAATCTTGCTATGCAACAACAATAAGAACATCGCATTGTGAAAAACATGGTATTTTTCTTTCGAAACTTTTTATTTAAATGGTTTTTAACATTTAGCTTTTCTAAATAAGGAAATAAAACTAAACAAAATATTTTCAATGGTTTTAAAATGGTGAAGTAACCAGTGTTGGTAATTTCTCTGGGGCAAAAACTGGTTTTATTAGCGAGATAAATGAGGTAACTCAGTAATTTATTACATTAAAAGATTTTATTAATATAAGACGTCCGAAAGGCTCGCTCGCTATAAATGTGTCCTTTGATATTTTGTATAAATTGCCACCAATACCTGTACAGAAGACAACTTGACTGTTGTCAGGTGAGCATAACGAAGGTGGTGTATTTAATTGTACATGTTGTTTTCTGAGAAGGAGTACTTCTCCGACCTTTAAGTCTAGCATTTCATGTCGTTTAATTGTTGTGTAGTTTGAAAGAGACGAGCAGAGTTCATTTCTGCAACTATTTGATGACATGAAGGCATTAATCTTTTAAGTCTGAATTAAAAGTCTATTGGTATTCCCTAATCTGGCGTCGGCGAGAAATATTGGCTTTGCATGAACCATATGTACTGTGTTATACGCCGGTACAGATATAGTAAAACGCATTAAACAGCAGTGTTTACGTTGGCTATGACATTTCCTGAGATTTCTGAATATGATCATGGGAGAATTCACAGAACCTTCAAAATTTGTTGTTCAAAATTTCATTAAAAAGATCAAGTAGAGGATTACCCATGGGCTCGTGACGTAAGAAATTGTGGAAAATATGCAAAAAATATAGGGCCTACGACCTAATCGGTTTGTGATATACAGTCATCAAATTCAATACGTAAATCTCTCACGTTTACTGCTTTACTTATTTGATCATTACAAGCTTTTAGTCAAGATTACCAGTCAGCTTCTCACCCTAGTTTTTCCAATTTGCTTTTGGGGCACTTCCTGGTACAGTATAATTTCGATATTCCAGACACCTGCAAATCCGGACAACGCGGTAATGCGGACACTTATTTTACTACAACAGTAGACTCTGTAATCCGGACACCATCAAGTTTTTCTACCTCAATAATTCGGACAGTACTTATTCCTATTGCTTTTGTACAAAGACAAAAGCAAGTAAAAAGATATCTCAAAGAAAATAATTCATCAAATAGAGCGCTTTTACTATTAGATAACGCAACATGTCATCCAAAGCCATTAGTAGATTTAAATAACGAAACATGAGTTAAGTTTTTTCCACCTAACTGTACAGCACTCATGCAGCCAATGGATCAAAATGCCATTCGAATTTTAAAACCAAACTATCGTAAAAGTTTTTTGTCGCTTTTTTTTTAAAACTTTTTCATTGAAAAACATCGCCTTTTTAATTGCCAATGCTTGAGATAGAATTGATGCAAATATTCTTAAAAAATGTTTTAATAAAATTTTGTATGATGAAGAATGGGACTCAGATGATGAAATACCTCTGTCAAGGCTAAGACGCAGCGATTCCACCGAACTGGTTGATTTACTTGTCAACTTAGCACCTGATATTTATAATTCTAATGAGGTTACCGAATGGTTGAATGATGAAATTGAAACCACTGACGATGAGACTGATGAAAATGATGAGGCTGAATCATTTAATGAAGAATGTTGCAAAATGTTCCAAAAATACAGCATTCTCATGCCCTATCTGCCCTTAATATTTGTATAAAATATTGCAAAGGACAGGAACTTCCTGCTGCGAATATTTTACAACTTTTAAGCGTGCATTGCGTACAAAAAGCAAAATGAAACTAAACTTCGTCAGATGAAAATGTCTGACTATTTGTGCAGCAAATAATGAAAATATTTTATAAAAATGATTTTAATCTACTGGTATATTAATTTGAATGTAAACATTTCAATTTAAAGTGAATATCTTGTAAATAAATATAAGTGTGTATGTATGTATGTATTTTCTAAATTTTTTCTTTTGTTTCGCAAATTCAGACATTTCGATATTTCGGACACCACATGGTTTTTAATTGTCCGGATTATCGAGATTATACTGTATAAGCAATTTTCCTTATAGAGAAGCTCTTTACTCCGAAGATATTTATTTTGCCAATTCACTAAAACCTAGTTTTAAAGGCTTTTACAGAAAACTCAAAATTATCACTTTTCAGGGACTGTACAAACTAAACGAAATAATTTTAATTCAAGGTTTTTATGTTTATAATTTGTAAGAAACCTGTGAAAATACAACACAAAATAGATGATAACAACAGTTTAAACTGAAATAATAGGAAAATAGGGTAAAAAAACCTTCATAGACAACACATTTACCTACTTAAGTACAAAGGTAGCAAGATGTGCATAGAAAATACGTCCTCAGTGGTAACGAACTATAACGATGACTATGTTTTGTTTAACTCTATTAAATAGCAAACAACGAAAAACCATAAATATTTTACGTTTTTCCTTTTTGTTTATATGCAAATGTTATTACTGTTGGTGTCGTTACAATTTGTATGGAATTTTACGGAATATTCATTCATACACTTACTGTCTTACATCCTGTCCCGCTTACAACATACATACATATAAGAAAAGTAACATTTTCCAACATGTGTGGCTGTGTAACGTTTCTGTTTCTTTTGCTCTGCAAGAATTGGAAGAGGACGTGACTTGTTTTCATAATAATAGACAAACAAACATCAATTCTTTTAAACATAAAAGGTGACACTGAAAAGAAAAGAACCAAAGGATACAAATAAAAGGTAATAAATTCAATACGTTAAAGGTAAAACAGTTAAAGTGCTAATATTGTATGTAAATAACTACATGTAAATGTTCGTTATGTATGTATGTAGAAGAGAACAGAAGCAATATTAAAATTAAAAGGAAATTAGTTTTAAAAACATTAAATGCAGAAGATATTAAATTTTTTTTATAACAAATTACACAAGCATGCATGTATGCATGCTTACATACATACATACAGATACTTTCTTATTACTTTGTCTGTTATTAAAAGTTAAATGAAATTTATAGGGAATTTAAATAATTTTTTTGTATTTAAATTAAATAACCCAACAAACCACTTTCGTGCAATGTAAACAGTTTTTGGAGTTGTTGTTGCTTAGCTTTGTATACACATTTTGACAAAAGGTAAATAACAAGCAGAGTGGCGCAGTGGAAGCGTGCTGGGCCCATAACCCAGAGGTCCGAGGATCGAAACCTTGCTCTGCTATATATGGTGTGAAATGTTTTTTTTTACTTTTTAATTAAAAATAAATATTTACCGAATTTTGCCTTTTATTTGAATACTTGGTCTTCTTAGGGCATTGCCAATCCAATTAAACTGTCTTTACTACATCTGTGCATTATCTTGGCCAGCGATTTGAAGGAATAATGTGTTGGTGACTATAAAAAGCCCTAAAATTTTTATTATATTGCGTAGGCGTCCGTTGGTGAATATTTGGATCTTATCGTTTAAGCTTTCTGAAGCCACACCGGGTTCGCGCTACGCGTTATAATTGCAGTTTTATTATTTGCATAGAATATTTGGATTTTATTCTTTATGCTTCCCGTGGCCAATCTGCGTTTCGAATCCGTAAAATAGAAGAGATTTCATGCAGGCGTTATAAATGTGAATTTTAGTTTTCGCGCAGTAATCGTTGGGAGTAAAAGTTGTAGAAATATTGTTTTTTTTTAGTTTTTGCGTACTGATCATAATATGTATTTTAATTTAGTAAATCTGTTATGAAGATGAATTTTGTGTTTATAACTCGAAAACTTTACTTGAAATAGGAAGAGCTAACTCTTGAACGTATAAGATTGCGAATTCGATTACCGTTATATATAAGCAGAGTGGCGCAGTGGAAGCGTGCTGGGCCCATAACCCAGAGGTCCGAGGATCGAAACCTTGCTCTGCTATGAGGTTGATATTCTTTTTAATATTTTTTTTTTCTTCAAAATGCTTTACAATTTAAAATTTTTAATAATTAACAATAAAAAACTGTTTTTAAAGATAATATATGGAAAAATTGTACAATTTTTTTAATAAAATATTTTCAAATTAGGTAGTAAAATAATAGTCTACCACTGTAAAGTATTGTTGAGATGTGCTAAAGGGAATAGTGTCAGATATTTATTTCAAAATTGAAAGCAATCTAATGGAAAGCGCTAAAAGTGAACCGGCTCTGAGGATTAGAGCCACACAAAATGATGTATCTGAACTTCTGTAGGATATTTCGAATATGAATGGTAGTAGAGCCTAGAAAGTCGCAAACATGGACGAATGGCCACGGTCATTATAAAAAAATTGATTTAATAAATGTGTTACACAATAACCGCATTTTTAAATTTAATTTCATTACAAGAGCTTATAACTCGAAAACTGATTTTGAATAAGAAAAGCTAAGCCTTATTCAATATAAGTTTACAAATTTGTCTTTAGCGAAATATCAGCAGAGTGGCGCAGTGGAAGCGTGCTGGGCCCATAACCCAGAGGTCCGAGGATCGAAACCTTGCTCTGCTATAAATGTGGTGTGTTCAATTAGTTTTTTTGATACATTTTCTTGTCATTTTTTTTTTATAAAATTAGATTAGTTATCAATTTTTTGTTTTTGACGTCCCCACTGTGAGCTCAGAAGCGGCCCATTCTGGTCTCATAAAAGTTGAACAAACCAAGCCTTGTTGTCATTTGAAAAAAAAAAAAATAAATACAAGAATAAAGCAAAGTTAAGAACCCTGAGACTACGCCGCTGCACAATGGGGCAGTGACACAGAATATTCTCATTAGATTTCGGCAGCTGCACATTACTACCCTTCTACTCCTTGCACAAAGTCCTATAAAAAAATTTAGCAATATCCCGAATTCCCTCCCCATCTGGGTCATAAAAACAGAAATTTTGCAATTTCTCCACCATATCTCCCTATGTAACCCATCCCAGTTTTGACCCGCAGGCATAGTGAACCCTTAATACATATAAGATTTTAAAATTGTTGGGCGATGTTACCAAGCAGAGTGGCGCAGTGGAAGCGTGCTGGGCCCATAACCCAGAGGTCCGAGGATCGAAACCTTGCTCTGCTATATAGTGAGTGTAAAAAATTTTTTTATTGAAAAATTGGATTAAAGGAAGTATACTATTTTGACAAGACCTTCTCAGCTCATTTTGTGTGGGAGTGACAATACCTGCGAGTGAACTGGTGTCCGAGTGACTGTAGTATTTTTATAACAATTATTTTAATCTCTTATACAAAATATTAAATAGCATTTAGTATGATTTATCATTCTACAGTTTATCAATATTATCGTTTGTTAATAGAATTAATGAAAGAAATGATTGAAGCTGTCATTATATCTCGAAAATTAAACTCGAATTTCGATTTAAAAACCGAACCCTTTGATTACATAACATTAAATTAGAAATTTGGTTACCGTTATCAATAAGCAGAGTGGCGCAGTGGAAGCGTGCTGGGCCCATAACCCAGAGGTCCGAGGATCGAAACCTTGCTCTGCTATAACAGTTAGAAAGCATTTCTTTTAATGAATTTTCATTGAATTTTAAAACTGTATTAAAATAGTGATTTTTACTTACAAAAAACCCCAAAAATTTGTAGGGGTACTTCCCCAAACTTACTCCTCCAATTCAAAACCCTTTATATAAACTGCCCACAAGTACATCTCATCTATATCTATATGTCTACTTTATATCCAGGAAAACTAAAGGATTAAAACGCAAGTTTTTTTTTATAATTTTGAATTCTTCATACCATTCCAGCCTATTAAATGAAAAATATGGTTGCAGCAACAATCTGTCTTTAATCCTTGCTAAATTTGTTATACAGTCTTTAATTTTTGGATACATAACTATCCGTAAGACAAAAATGGCTTTAACGTTGCCACCACCCAAGATTATGTTAGGAATTCGAAATGAACCCTTTGACTACATAACATTATATTACAAATTTACTTACCGTTACTTGTAAGCAGAGTGGCGCAGTGGAAGCGTGCTGGGCCCATAACCCAGAGGTCCGAGGATCGAAACCTTGCTCTGCTATGTGTTTGAATGGATGGACTTTTCTTTTGAATTTTAAATAATTTTACGAAGTCTGTTATAAAGAATTTGATTTAGTCTATCGGAAATTTCCCATGAGTCATATTGTAATTCCAATTAGTAATGGAAATTCGGTGAAAGCAGATAAAAGAAGATAATAGGGGGATGAGACACGAATAGAACGAAGTTATACACTTAAACTCCTGCGAAACCTCTTTCTCTAGTAGCTGAAAAGCTTCCCAGTATTCATCGAGAATTTAGAATTTTTACCGACCAATACCATATCTATGCTCTAGACGATGTAGTAACTTCTGTAAACACCATATCCCATCAGGCACTGGATTACGCTACAGTTGACCTCTCTCAATTTGTGCGCTTATATGGAATATGTTTTCACATCTTTGTTGTCAGTTTCGAAGATTTCTCTTCTCTCACCTGCATATTTTCGCTCAGAATTTTCAAGCATTTCATTAGGTGATATAACTCGGACATAAGAAGGCAGAGTAAAGATACCTTGTAAGTATATTTGATGTCATCACTCTCTCGTCTTACAATAATATCGCGCAGCTACTTCTAAGCATTTTTAGTTCGTCTTGGCTGTATTTTTCAGAATTCCTTTCCAAACTGGTTTGGCATACAGTAACAATGAGTTATTTATACCACGACAGGAATAGTTTCTTATTCTGCGCAGGTCTTTCCTCATTTGTCACTACATGACATAGTGAATGTTCCAAGTGTTGTGAATTCTTATGATAATTTAAACAGGATAGTTTTGTTAGAAATTTCTATTCGAGGCGAAGATATTATGCTGTCAAAATCTATGCGAAATAATGTAGAAGGATGAAAGGGGGCTTATTTAGCTTTATACACGATAATTATATCAGTTATGTGATACAATACCTGGTTTAAGAGTTTATATAGGAAACCTCTTCTCTGGAATCTGAACATTGTATAAAGATCAGATCTATTTAAATGTATATCAGAAGCCAGTCTAGAGACATCAAGCCGAATGGATAAAGTGTCTCATTCGATTAGAAAAATTTGTGTCAATAAACGCTGAGAGCTCAACGCATTACATGGGTGTCTGGTAACATTGGTCAGCGTAGTGACTATATCCACGAATTCATTTTGATTGATTAATTTTTTTTTGCTTAAACGGTTCTCAGAATATTGAAAAGAGTTCCAAGCTATGTATGTATTGATATGAAATGTGTTTAAGTGATTGCCTTTTAAGTGTTTTTCTTTTTAAGAAAACATTTGTGAATTTCATTAAAAGAAAAATTTCTTTATTTTTTCGTAAAACGTGCCAACATCTGACGTCCTGAAATAAGTTGTAACAGTTTTCTTCTCAAAAAAAAATTTCATTTCTCCGACATGAACATAAAGTGTGTGTTTTCATGCCAACATGACTTGTCAATCGGTCCGTCAAATATTTATATAACAGAAACGGATTATTGAATCATTGAATTGAATTTTGTTACGCTTTCGTTTTCTTTGCTGCCATTGTTTCAATAGATTTTTGCCAGTGAATGGTATTTATTTTGGTTTGTGGCAAAAAATAAACAAAAAATTTTTTACGATCCATAATGGAAGTAAAACCACTGGATATAAAAACAGGAATTATTTTTAGTTTCAATCAAATCATGGTGAGGAGGTGATCGATCGACAGATGAATATGTTTTATTAAAATAATTTGAACAAATAAACTTTTGTTATAAATAATCATATTTTTCCAAAAAAAAAAAAAAAAAAAATGGTAGACTTTGCATTCTAATTTAAGAAGAGGAATTTTAATTTTTCAAATATAAGAGTATCCGTAGGCTTGTCTAACAGCAGACTAAATCAAATAAGTCACTCCATATGATGTACTCGTGCAGCTATTTTTCTTTTTTAGGTGACGTTTACTATTTCTATTTTTCTTCCCCCGCTTTTTGTTTTTAATTGTACGCCATTATATACATTCATACATAATTGGCCATTACAATCCTTCAGTCAGGATTACGACCTAGCTTCTCACACGCCATTACCTATTGGTGAGGATATTTTAGTCATAAATATTAAATATAACACAACAAGATTTTAATCTTATAAGTTATAGTGCTATGCTTAAGATCAATAAGTTAAAAAACATAAAAAAATAATAAAAATTTTGAAATATAAGAAATTAAGTAAAAATAACAAATTAATAAAAAAAACAAATTAATTAAAATATTAAATTTATATAGAAATATAATTTAAAGCAATTTAGGAAAACTAACAATACTACAGAAATAAAAAGAAAATAAAAAAGTTAAAAAAATAAAGAATTCTAGAGATATAAAAAAGAAATATTTACAAAAATCGGTACAAGAAAGTAAGGATAAATATTTAACCGATATAATAAACATGCTAAGGACGTAACAAACTTTTCATTAAGAGAACAATTTAAATAACTCCTTTTTGAACGCGTTTGCATTGCCTAACTTTTGGATGTAATTTGGTAGGGAATTCCAGAGACGAGTGGTGTGTATAAAGAACTGTCGCTGTGACAGAAGAGTCCTGTAACTTTGTTGAATAATCTTCATGCCCCGGCATGACCTAGCAAACTTAATTCGGCCTACTAAATATTCCGGCTGTCTCTTATTAATAATTTTATAGAATAGAATGAAGATTATCAAATTTCACACTAAATATCTGATACGTAAATGAGAAATATGATCCCGGCGATCTTTAAGAAAGACGTATGTTGCTATATTGTTGTATGCCAAGTTTAGTTTCCGGTTGTCATTACTATCGCAGTTTGCAAAAATTTCGCACCCATACAATAGCACAGGAATTAAATAAGTTTTAGCAAGTTGCATACGAATTTCAAAAGGAGTTGAATCAATGACCGCCCATAGATTCCTAAGCATGCCATATATTCTGCCAACAACGACACTTATATGGCCAGACCACGATAATCTGTCATTAAATACAATACCCAGATTGGTAGCAGACTTGACAAAGTCAATTTTATTTCCCCTGATACTCAATCCAGGTAAGGCAAACGAAACATTGGTCTTCGAAAGAATTAAACATTTGGACTTAGAGGGATTAATGCGTAGTCCATTCGCCGAAGCCCAACTGTCAATCCTATCCAAATCGCTGTTAACAGTGTGCAAACAAGAATCAATATTCTCCTTACGAGTACTGGCATAAATCTGCACATCATCCACATACATATGAACACGGCAGTCAACCAAAACATCCGGTAGATCATTAATATACATACAGAATAACAGTGGTCCCAGTATTGATCCCTGGGGAACACCTCTACAAATATTAAGCGAATCAGAAATATTCCCATTTAAATGAAACCTCTGCCATCTGTCCAACAAATAAGAAAAAATTAGACTTGCGGCAGAATTAGAAAAATTAAACAGCTCCGGAGCTTTTTCAATAAAATTTTATGATTGATTGTTTCGAAAACCTTCGTGTGATCGAGAAGAAAAAAAACGCTACACTATTTACATCTAGCTCCAACCTAAGATCCTCAAATACATTTAATAGAGCGGTAGTACAACTTTTCATGAAACCTGACTGACTGACTGTTAAATAATTGTGACCTTCCAGATAACCATTGATCTGTATGGCTATTATGTTTTCCATTACCTTCGACAAAAAATGAAGAATGGCAATTGGCCTAAACTCATTGTTTGATTTGGGAATGGGAAGGATCTTAGCTAGTTGCCGTTCATCAGGAAAAGTAGACTTAGTCAGCACTGTATTGAATAAGTGGGTATAATATGACAAAAGTCTAAGTGTCAAAACTTTCAAAAACAAAGGATCTATATCATCGGAACCAATTGCGTTCGATTTCACCGCTGAAATACATTCCAAAACTTCGAACTGATCCACGCAACGAAAACTAAAGGTGTATTGTGGAGGGACACAACAAAGGTCATCATACATATCAGCGATTGCCGTTGGAACACTTGAATGTACAAACTGGTCATTAGTATCGGTGGTTCCAACGATTTTTATGCAGCCATCAAAGAAGAACTTTACACAGACGACATTTGTTTCCTAGAACACAGGCATTGCAAAATGCAAGTAAAGTTTGATTTTGTATAGGCATAAGCCATAGGCTTCCGAATAGTCACTGCTTTTTATATCGCAAACCTTAAAATGGTACTGTCCTGTTGGTCTTAAAATCGTTTTTATTTAGTGAATCTAACCCTACTTTTTCCAAACATTTATTTGGCCCCAAAAGAGGAAATTCTCTTCATTTTTATTCATCGATTATTTGTCGTTATCCGTTATTCGATGGCTAGGAACTTTGTTTTGACCTTAAATTTCTCTGCTTAGATGGCTTTTATAGGCTTTCGTATAGTTACTGCTTTTTATACCGCAGACCTTAAAATTTGTTCACATTTTAAGGATGTTACTACTACTCTTGCTTTTTGTGCTAAGGAAGTGGAGAAGGATTGAGAAAAGCCGAAGTTACACAGTGAAACTGGTAGTAAAATGTAATCCATAGGATATAGCCTTACTAAGGATTGGATTTGATCAGCAGCAAATGGAAGGAATATGTCATGGCCTTATGATCATCGCGTATGATTGAAGAAATTAATAACAAATAAAAATTAAACAAAGTGTTGTTTAAAAACCCTACACAATGAAATATGATAAGCCAGGATAGCCTATCTAACCAAAAAGGTAAAAATAAAGTAACTCTGGACAACGCCTGCTCCATACATAACGATATGTTCAGCTGCATTTGAAGCATAAAATGATATGCGATGATAATGACCTCAAAAAATAGGTTCAATAACTAGAACTGGAATAAGTCGCCGTAGTCTATTAAGTAGACCAGACGCGAGTCTCAACAAAATATGAAAAAATATTTCTTCGGCCACTTGCTCTCAGCAGATTTGTGGCATAAACTCTGAAAGGAAATAACAAATTGCTATGAAAAGTTGCTTAAAAAATCTTTCGTTTCGAGTCGTCTCTAAACTTGTAGGTCAGCCACTCACAGTGTTGAAAAATTCAGTACTTTTGTACTTTTTCCAGTACTTTTTCATTTCAAAAATATCGCAGTACCCCAGCGACGCTTTCGGGTATTTTATGTCTTGCGCTTTTCAACTATTAATGCATTAGCAACATGTTCAACGTAGAATTAGTCTTTAGCCCCGCTTAGCCAAACGTTTTTGGAACACGAAAAGCAATGAAAACGCTTGCCGAACCGTAATATAATTTCGGTAAGCATTTGCATTGCTTTTCATATGCTAAAAATTAATGTATATTACATTACGTTCCGTCAACGTTCGACTAAACGGGGCTTTTACGTTTTATTACGTTCCGAATCAGCGGTTATTGTCTTGTATGTGAGGGATACGAATAAGTCGTTAGTTTTTCTGTTCGACTTCCTTCTGCCAAAAACTATGTATGTAAATAATATTGCCATGATAAAGTTACTCAAAAATCTGTCGTTCAGAGTCGACTTAACAAACTCAACATGAGTGGTATGAGAAGCTAGGTCATAGTCCTGATTGAAGGATTATAATGACCAATTATGCATGTATGTATTTTTTACAAAAGTACCATTTGGTGCAAAAAAGTACTCTTTCAGTTATAGTTCAGTACCATTTCAAAATTTCAGTTTTCCAACACTGGCCACTCATATATAAACCTAATGCACACAACATAAGTGGTGTGAGCAGTTAGGTCGTAATCCCGACTGAAGGGTTATAATGACCAATTATGTATGTAGAACATACTCAGGACGAATAGTGAATCATTTTATGGAAATTAATGATCATATAATACTCATCCAATCATCTATTAGACATGAATGAACTTTGACTTTGAAAGACTATTTTCATGCCTGTTGCCGATAGAGATGCTAAAAGTACTCCATATAGACTTAAGAATAAAATTTCTATACATTTAAGTATTTAAATACATGATCAAACTTTAAAATTAAATATGATTTCGTGATCAATTTGCTCTCAACTGTACATAGAACATATGTGCCAAATTTTCTTTTGTTGGAAAGTATCATACTTTCTCTTATTTTTCTTTACTACAGAAATAAATTCAAATAAAATGAAAAACCAAAGAGAAAATATTTTTCAAACATTTATTCTCATTTTTGTTAGAAAGTTTTTTGTTATGCGTTGTTGGCTGATGGCCGAAAATTTATTTTAAAATGAAATCAAAGATGTATATCAAATTAAGGGCTCTTAAAAATGTTGTAATATTTTTTGGGGCTCGTTTATGGCCGTTACTACAACTTGCCGTTAACTAAAGGGAGGATTTTAAGGGGCAGATAAATTGTTTTTCATTATTATAAGTGGACAATAAGGTAGAAGTGCCCGTCGTTGCCACTGAGTTTAAAAAAACTTTTTTAAATGAGCGGTGTTATCGACATTGCTCCGGCACTGCCATACTTTTGAAAAAGTTAACTTTATTTTATCTAAAGGTTATAATAACGAAAATAAGTTAAAGGTGACTTTAAAGTTCTCTTTAACTAAACCCAACTTTAACGGCAAGTTGTAATAATGACTCTTAGAGTTTCAAAAATTAACAGTCTGGTTTTGGGAGCTTAAAGTACAATATCTAACGATCTAGGCAGTTTTCTTCTTCAGCCTTAAGACTGATGATGTATTACAACATTTAAAAGAGACGATATCAAGAAAAATAAAAAATCCCAACAAAATGATTTTGGTTCGAGCTGAGTGTTCCGGTGACACCTCTGGCAGATGCTGTTAATTGATGTTCGTTTAATAATGCTGCTGTTATTGTTTTTATTGTTGGTCATATTGGTTTTGTTTTTAATTTTTCTTCTCTTGTTTAGACCATTTGTTATGGCCATTCAACAAATTTTTATCGAACTGTGAATATTAATTCGTACATATTGTTGTTGTTCCAGGTTTTTCTTTTTCCTTGTTTTTTTTTTGCATTATTGTGGTTGTTTTTATTTTCAAATAAATATATTTTACGTTTGCAAATTAATAAACAAAAGAAATAACCACACAAATGTTACGTTTTTGGTACTTAAATTAAATAAAAAAAAATTTAAAAAGCAAAAAGAAAAAAAATGGAAAGAATTTAAAATAAGAATTTTCAAACACAAATTTAATTGCTTTGGGATGATTTCGTGCTTTTTTTCGTGCTTATGAGTAACAATTGTGTATTTGAAATCAATTGGAAAATGAAAATTTTTTAAACAATTTATTGATTAATTGTATGAGTAGGTTATCCATATGTACATATGTATGTAAAGTATGTTTTTCTAAATATTGTATCTTTTTTTTTATTTATTTCACATGTTACTTGTGGGAAAACTATTCATTTTAAAAATACTTCTTAGGTGGCCATTAAAAGGAAGGAAAAAATACAAGAATTAATCATTCCCAAGAGCTGCATTTATTTCCTAAGTCAGCTACGCTACTGTCTTATGACAATAAATTTATTTCCGATTTTCCACTTTGTGCCAAAAAAAAGAAGAATTTACAACTTTAGATAATTTATTAATATGCCATACATATACATACATACATACATATATTGACCAACATTCTCGCCATATTAGCCAACAGACTCTTCAACTTGACAACAAAAACACAATTTCAGTAACAATAGAAATAATTGACTCTGAATATTATTTTCAAGGACGTTCTATATTTGCAAATTATGTTGTTGTTGTTTTTGTCTTTTTAAAGGATATAAGAGTAAGGAAAATGCTAGTCAAACATGTTGTGTTTATGTTGGAAGATAAAAAACGTTTTATGAATCATGACAAACGAGTTGTAGCTGGACTGAACTGTTTTAAGCAGAGTTCGCATGAAACAAATCGGCAGTGATAGAAAATTTTTCACAAATTTCCATAATTTTTTTTTGGTGACACCGGCACAATTTTGATGGCTTAAGAGTGCTGTAAACCAAATATTCTTTAACGATAGTAAACAAAGACTGCATTCTGGTTGAAGTAATACAAATTTATAATAAGCTTTTCTTGAAATATCCATGCTCTTACAATTTGTATGTATGTCTCTGGCTTATAATATTTCTGTAAAGAAGTTTTGATTGCAGCAAATAAATTGAAATCCAACAACGAGATTTTAATAGCGACACTGTAATACAACCCAACCGCCATTTGCTGACGAAATAGAAGAAATGGTTGTAGCGGCGTTTACATGGGTTGGGATAATGTTTAAATGGAAGTCACTTTAAGAGAGGTTTTACCCCTGAGTTCTCAAGTCCAAGAATATAATTTTTTATTGTAGTAGACACATACTGTATTGTAGGGGATAGTCCGATGAGGTAATTAAGCTACACAAGTAAAATAATTCGTCAACGTTCGCCTTTAACTTTAAAAGATGGTATAAGCAATGTACCCACAGTTGTGTATAGGTTTATTAGAAGTAAGGTCACGGTTCAAACACTAGGTCAAGACAAAACGAAAATTTTTCTTCGGTGAGCTTCCTCTCAGCAGATTTCTTGCAAAATCTCTAAGAGTAAATAAATAATTGCCATGAAAAGTTTCTCAAAAATCTATCGTTCGAAGTCGACATTAAACTGTAGGACCCCCGTCACTCATGTATAAAAATTAATAAACACAACATAAATGGCGTGAGAAGCTAGACCGTAATCCTGACTGAAGAGTTGTAATTGTTTATGTATGTATGTATTGGAGATGATGTAAGAGTCCATGTGAATTTGTAGGCTAGCTAAGCCTGCTGTGGTACATATAGAATAGCCAATTATTGCTTGCATCTATTTCCGGCTTGAAGATGATGTTTAATCCTCTACATTATCTTAGTTTCTTTGCAACGACTGATTTTAAGATGAAATTCGTGTGACTGCGAACAAGAAGGGGACAATAGGCATATTTTTGACACCGATTATCGTTGAGAAAAACACTCGCGTAGGACTCAGATAATTTTTGTTGAGATTCTCATGATTTCAAGCGGAAGCCATTATATATTGTATATAGAAACGAAGCATTCTTAAAATCCTATAATACCAGAAAAAAACAGGAATTTTGCTCATTACATCGTTTTGTGTTTTCTATCTTCAGTGGGCAATCAATGGGTTTGGTAATAAAATTTAATAGAAGCCCATTACATGTCTCTTTGCATTCGTTTTTGGTGCCTCTTTCAGGAATTTTCACCACTAAGCTTTACTAATAGTTTTGTGGAACAGTTTCTGAATTCCAATATGCACGATAAAGCTGGATTTAAATAATTTGGCCTGAATGTTATCTCTTTTCGGGTCTAAATTATGGTTCACCTCTACTGAAAATCTAAAAATTTAAAAAAATTTTCAAGATTTTTTAAATAATCGTACTACGAGATAAAACACTAAAAAAATTAAAATAATTCACACATTTTACACTTGTAGACAGACTGATGCTGAGATAAACTAAAAAGAAATGAAAAGAAAGCAAAGAAATTTGAATAAAGAACGTCTACTATGGAGCTGTGGGTGCTGATTACGTTGGCGATTGGTGATGATGATGACGACGAACATGTCGATGATTACCACGGTGATGACGGTGTTGGCTGCGAACGAATTTTCCGAGATGTGAACTCGCAAAGATGATGTTGGCAAAAAGCGAATATTTTTTTATCTTCTTGCTTGTGAATATTAGCAAACACAAAAACAAAAACAACAGCCATAAAACACGAAATAATAATGAAGTACGATGAGTTTTCCGACATGCTGACTACTGAGTCTGGTCGAGAAATAAAAAAAATATTTTCCTCCAGCATCAGTAGTTACAGTAGTAAACGCTTAGATAGCGTAGCGCAAGGAACTTAAAAATTAAAATAGCGGAAGAATCTCAACTGGTTTTTGTAGTGCGAATTTTCTTTTTTTTGTAAAGAAAATTAACGTAAAATTGAAAAAAAATTAATTGTGAAGAGAAGTGTTTAAAAAGTGAAAGATGATGTATTAATTAAAGAAAATGTAATTAGAAAGAAGTAAATAGAAAGAATATATTTAAAAATTCATTTAAAAAAAATGTAAATATAAAATTAAATAAAAAATAAATTAATTAAATAAAATGAAATGAAAAGAAAGTAATAAAAAACAGTGTTGAAAATTAAAAAATTAAAAACAAAACTAAAAGCAATCAATTGTTGAATTTACATTTCTCATACGTCACAAGGGCTTCAGGAATATTTTAATGGAGACAGCTATTTATAAAATCTCTCCCTCCTCTTCTTTTTGTTTTGTGTTAATTTCATTAAACCAAGTTTTTACAGCCAAGAAGGGGATTAGCTTACCTTAGAACAGATTTACAAAAAATATTTCTGGAAAGGAATATTCATGACAGTACAATCGCGTTTTCTACCAATTTCCAAATCAATTATTCTCCTTAATAAAAATTTTAATAAAAAAATCCTTTATTTTAAGTCATTAATCAGTTCTTCAGAGACCTAGAAATATATCAATGTTTTCTAAGTGGATTCTATTAGAATTATAAATTTAGACCTTTAATACTGAAAACAATGACATCTACACCGGGCAATGGCACATTATTGGCTTCCTAAAAGACTGGATAATCCAGACTCATATTAAAGAATATTTTACACAATAACCAATAACCAGCACAATTAATAATTCACGAAAAATTCATTTCATGTACAGTCAGACTATGCAAATATTTATCGAATCAATCAGAATTCCTAGTTATTGTAAACATTTATTTGGTGTAAAAGAAGTAACTCTTATTAAAATTCATTTCTCTTGTTAAAATACTTGTAAATTCAAACAAATGTCTTACAAAACGGTTTCTCCAAATATTTATATAGTCTGACCGCACCTTCAGGTATTTATAAAAAATCGCACTAGGTTTTAATCATTGTAAATCATTGTATTTTTCTGGGAAAAAAGCGTACAGTGAAACTAATGTGAAAACCATCAAAAATCATTGCATTTTTCGGACGCTCTCAATAAATACTTCAATACTCTTAATATTTAACTTCTTTTAGCTAAGCACACGGATTTTGAGCTTAGACAGAGTAGAGTCGTTCTGATAAGGCACATGACTAGCAACCGGTATTTAATACCCTAATAATATACACTACTGCCTTCCATTCCCATTTTTTATAATGGCTTTTTCATGCGGTCTCTGAATGACGATAAGGAAAGATTTTCATGGATGAATCAATGGAGGTTTCGATACAAGAGGCCAATGGAAGAATGCAGTGTTCTTATAGGCTGGCTAAGATATTACTCGTTAGTAAAGCAATTCTAAAATCCTATGATGTTAATTACACTACACCAATCATGATAAGTAAATAAAGAAAATTTCTTAATGATATGGCATAACATTTAATTGTTACCCTTACCTGGGTATTCATAAAGCACGGACAATTTGTCATTCTCTTCGCTTATGACAGAAGTAGACTGCATGTTATAGAAGTTGCATAGCAAAGTAGATCTGCATGCGTCAAAATGCTTATGCGAGAAAACTAAACTTCCATATTATGACTTCCATAGGGCTGAAATGTTGTGGAAGAAGATAAAACTATCATCCACTTTCTCTATTATTATTTAGCGTTGCCTGTCACTGGACGACTTAGCTGACCTAACGTCTTTGAAATGTAGAAAGCTATACGGATTTATCGCATTTCAAAATGAATAGGTCTTTAAGAAGCATATGTTTTGTTTGAAGTCTGTATCTGGGACAGGTCCAACTTTTTCCAGATGATATTCCTAGCTTATGGGATGTTCTATAGTTCGAAAATACATTTTATTGGATTGGAAAGTGGTATAATAACTCTTTTCGGAAGATTGATTTCTTTGCTCTGTCATACGTATGACTTAAATGGGGAAGATTGTCTTTTAATTTAAATTTTTTTTCTTCAGTCGTTTACGAATCTTAGTTAACTAGAGTTTAATCTAAAGCGACTTCGCTTTATAAATACTTCAAATTCTATGACGGAAGTTTTAGAAGTCGCCGTAGTCTAGTAGATAGTGTGTTGGCTTATTAGACGTAAAGCCAGGGTTCGAGCCCCAGGCCAGGCATCCAGACAAAATACAAAAAGTATTTCTTCGGCGACTTCCTCTCAGCAGATTTCTGGCAAAAACTCTGAGATTAAATAAAATTGCCATGAAAAAAGTTTCTCAAAAATCTGTCGTTCGGAGTCAACTTTAAACTGTAGGTCCCACCTCTCATGTATAAAATTAACACACACAACATAAGCGGTGTGAGAAACTAGGATGTTGTACAATTGGTCAATTCGACCTCTGCGTACTGTACTTGCCTTAATTGACAAGTACACGTCCTCTAACCTAACCTAATCTAACCTATATATGACGGAAGACATGGAGAATTTTTGCACGCACTTTCACATTCCAGGCATTTAGTATCATTTGATGAACATATTTTTTTCTTTAAAAATTATTGGCAAAAAATGCACCATTTTCTAAAATGTCCAATTGAAACAAAAATGATAAAATTAGATTAAAGAAAAATGAAGATATCTACAATATGTTGTATGTTCACACTGCGTACATTTGAGGTGTCCTAAATCATTTTAAAATATTTAAAAATTATTTTTCTGTTGAATTTTTTTTGAACTGGCGCTACTTAAAAACTATAATAATATTTAGTAATTTGTCGAAAAATTGTAAAATTTGTCATTATAAATAATTATTCAGCAATTTATTTCAATTTATGCGAAAAAATGCAATTATTTTTCAAAAGTAATAAATTTTCCTACATTTGATTGCTCATACGTACCAGAGACCAGCCATGCAAATTAATTTTTTTTCCATTTTTTTGGGTGAAAAGTGTGTAAAAATAATTACCAACAAAATATATTACAATTGCAATTAAAAACCAAATTAAAAAAAATAATAATAATAAATATTATACACGATAATAAATGTTTGAAAAACTACGTTATGGTGTCTGCGAGACGTAAAATTGCATGAAAAAAAATGAAATAAAATATTTTTTTTTAAGAAAAAAATAAATTTGAAATATTACTTGTACATCTCACGGCATGTGTAAAATAATAACGAAGTGATGTTTTATTGTGTTCAATATAAATAAACTAAAAATAATAACCTAAACAATGTTTTGGAAAAACTGTTAAAAAAATTGCTTTTGTGTGAATATAATTAGAGTGTGTGAAAATATTTAAAAAACAATTTTTGGTATACAGTTATCGCTTTAAAGTGGAAAAATTAAAAAAAATTTTAATTTTTTTTAATTGTTAATTTTAATAATAATCAGGGGAATTTTGCCCAGATACGTTAGAAATACTGGAAAAACAAATCAAAATGCTTCTTGGTAATTTGGCGTAGAACAAAACTGAATTTGAATGATGTATGTTATATTGTATGCATGTTAGTATATTAACACTAAACATACCAGAGCGGTCAAATAACCGCTTTTGAGACTTTAATCAAAGTTGTTAACTTCCAGGTTTTTATATTTCTTGAACTTACTCCACGACTTTTGCTATAATATATAGCTGTTTAATTTTTCAATATATATTTCTCTTCTTCTTTCGTTTTTCTGATAATAATATGTACTCTACCGTTGTCTACCCTGAGCGGTCTTTTGACCGCTAGAATATATATGAAATTTTATGAAGTTATCTGGATTGAAATCTCAAAATCTCTCTCTCACACAAAAACAGTAGTTTTCCAAGAAAATATCATCTGATTGTGTACAGAGCGACTGCTGGTAACTCACGAGGTGAGGCAAAATAGAGTTTATTCAAATTAGATTACTGACACTGAAGTTGATGAAGAAGAACATTCTGGGAGTGAGGATAGTATATATGATCCATTTGACACTGACTCTGAGCTATTCGAGACGGATAATGAGGAAGAGAACATTGTGAACACGCGTACGGGACGAAAAAGAAAGAGATGGTTTTCCAGTTCCGAAGATGAATGTGAAGAAAACGATAAAAGTATTGAAACTTCAGTTGATGGAACTGTTTGGCAAAAAATTCACCAAGGTTCTGGACCTGGAAGATCTCCGCTTCATACAAGAGAAATATCAGGGCCAACGGGATATGCGAAACGCAACACTATGAAGGACAAAGTAAGGAGTGCATTTTCGTTGATTCTTGACCAGGGAATTATGAATCATATAAAAATGTGCACAGGATCAGAAGCACGTCGAGGTTTAGGATCTAAGTGGAGTATAACTTTAGAAGAGTTAGATGCTTTCATTGCAATTGCACATGGTGCATATGAAACAAGAAACCTGAACGTTTCCTATTTATGGAATAAGTAATGGGGTCCTGCATGGGGTCCTGGATTTCCGTATTTGGGAAAAAATGAGACGAGGCCATCAGCAATACCACTGAGTGAATTTGTTGTTCTCAAACTCCCTGAACCATTTATAGGGTGCGGACCACCGATAATTTTATTAAGAGCACATTCGAGCGAATAAGAGGGAATTACCCAAAGCAGTCATTTGACCGCCTTCGGTAGAAATAGATATATATAATATGTCGGTAGGTTTAGTGTTAAGCGTAAACACTCACAAATTAAATGTACTCTTTACCAATATACCGATGCTTTTTCTAATCTCTACTGATAAGCGTCCTCAACAATGTAGTCTTCAAGGCTGTATTTAGTTTTCGGAAACAAAATTCCAGTCGTGAAAAACGGTTGTAAACAGCAATGACTGAGCAGTATATATGTACTTGAATTATTTTAAAATTATTTCCAGAGTTTGTTTTATTTCTCGCAAACGACGCTTAGATTAATTATAATATTCTTAAAAAATTGATAAGAATAGTGAACGAAACTTGATTTTTTTTCTGAGCGATTGGAAGTCTACAGAAAAAAGAGAGCCAACACTAATTCTATAAAAAACTGCTGATGGATGACTTTGAATCAGTTGTTTTGGTCAAAACTAAACATTTTCGAAATAAATTTTATGAGATTTGGCATCTCATACAACAAATATCAGAACAAAAGAAAAAAACACAAAAACCTTTTTTATATCATTTCCTGACTCAATTTTCTACAGATTTTTAAAATTTAAAAGTCAACATTTGGACAATCAATGTGTTTGGGCAATTATCACCAGTTATTATACAGAATTTTGTACAGAAAATTGCTGTGCATCTCAAATACTACAACACTTTATTGGCACAAAATAATATCGTTCCTTCTCCGTTTTATTATGATAAGTACAATAAAAATTAGATCCGTTATGATCATCTGAACTGATCTATAAAACTCATTTATAGAAAAGGAATCTTGCAGACCTTAAAACAATCAAGTCTTCTGGAAGAAGAATAAGAAGTTTCTTTCGAGACTAGTTTTTCGATTGTTAAGCTTCCCAGAAGAATATCTTCTGGAAGAAGAAGAAGAAGAAGTTTCTTTCGAGACTAGTTTTTCGATTGTTAAGCTTCCCAGAAGAATATCTTCATCCTATGCATGGAAGCCAATAAGCGTTCGTCTCCTATTTCCATAGATATCGTTAAGTGTCAGGTATCCACTTGAGGTAGTAGCAGCCTGAAAAGGAAACAACAAGTTTTCCGAGATAAACAATTTTTTTACCGACTTTAATTCAGTAATAAAATTACAAATTACTCTACACAAGTTACTAGACTTGAAATGTTCTGCACTAATTCAGGATTTCCACAAGGGTCTACTCTCAAGGTTCTTCTACTCTAAAAAAGTATTTTCGTAATGATTTTAATTTTTATTTCATAATGATTAAGAGCGTGCATAAGGATCTATTTAAACACAAAAAAAAAAACAAACGTTGGCTTACAGACAAAACATTGCTGAAGAACAGGTGCCTTGGTTTAAAACATTTCTATAACCAGCAATGCTATTTGGCTTGTAATTCACTGTCTATATCAAGTGTTCTGATGGAGCTCTGAAAATTTTCTATTTCTACAAAATGCATATTTGTTCACCGTACTTTTTAGAGTGAATTGCAAAAGAGTCAACATAAGATCTGTAACTTCACTGCTGAGTTATGGAATAACAATTCCAGTCCGTAACAGACTGCTACTGAAAATCAGCAGTTGAGTAGTAGCCAAAGGGAAGTTTAACGCCACCTTTTTTAGCCCTTTTAAGCAGCTTAAGGCTGCAACAAAATATATCCACTCACCGTATAGGTTAGATTAGGTATGTACTTGCCATTGGGACAAGTATAATACCCAGAGGTCAAAATGACCCATTGTAAATTCGTCATAGAAGAGGGTGAGAGTGAAAGGAAATAGCGAAATAGGAAAAGGAAAAGTATAAGAATTAGGGAAGGGAGGATATAAGAGACGAAGGAATAATTATGAACCCAAACACACCAGAGTACACGCCTACAACCTTGATTCTCTAGCACTTCTCAACCAGCTCAATCTATTTATGAATCTATAGAGAGCCCTAATTTCGACTCTCGACAGAAAAACCTTCAAAAAAGGCGCTACCCATGGTGCTCAACCTTAACTTACTAAGGGCTGGACAGTTGCAGAGGAGGTGTTCGATAGTTTTCAACTCCTCCTCATAGCAACATATCCTGCCGTAGTTCAGCTGGCATCTATTAGAGATCCTTGTCAGCGAGTTAGGCTCACAGAGCCCTGTTACTTACCGTATAATCGAAACATTACATCTTCTAAAATCTAAGAAATGGTTTCAAAATGAAACCTATAACGACATTAATAAATAAAAAACCTGAGCTTGTACGCTCTTAATAATTTTTTTTTAAATATGCTTCAATTAGTGTAAAATATCTACTTTCCATACCATTTTCAATTTATGTAAATCGAAAAAAAAATATTTTAATATTGATTTCCCACACAATAGAAAGAAAAAAAATATGAAATAAAAAGTAATTGAATGAAACAAAAACAAAAAATTTATTCCTGACACAGCAAAAACTTTTCAAATCATTCAAATGACACCCTGAAGTGGCACCCCGAGAAAAAAATTTTCGTGAAATGTTATTAAAAAGCATAAATTAAATGAAAAGAAAAGAAAAAAAGAATTCCATTAAGATAAGAAAATAAAGTGGACAACAACTAATAAAAATAATAATAATAATAATATTCATAACCTAAATAAATAAACTATTGAAAGAACAACACGTCGACAGCAACAACAACAACAGCAACAGAATAAGAGAAGAAATTGTAGAAAAACAACCAGCCAAACAAACAAACAAAAACAAAGTAAATAATTAAAGCACTTTCCTAAGTAAAATGGTTGAATTCGATGCAACGGATGATGCCAATGCTGAGCTGCTCAACAAATTGAAACATTTGGATGTACGAGTGGAGACCGTGGAGGCGAATAAGGGTATTTGTAAGAAAAGTTTTTGGAAATCCTTAAAACTCCGTGCTGCATTAAATCATATTGGCTTACTGGTGGGCTTATCGGTATACTGTGGCGTTGGTGGTGTGGTAAGTTAAACAAAGAAAAATAAATAAAATTTTTACTTTAAAAATCAGAAGAAGAAGAAACAAAGAAAAGAAAAATATGCACAATAAAATTGGGTATAAAAGATTGTTTTTGTTTTTTAATATTTTACATGTAAATTGGATTTTATGTAAATCGTTTGTAAGCAAAATGCATTTGAAATGAAATGTAACTGAATGAGCTCAAGTTAAGTGGACATTGACATGAAAGTTAGTCATCAAAATTATGACATGATTTTTTATTGTCTGCTTTATAAGGGGTTCATTTGTAGAGGGTAAACTAAACAACGTAATATATTTTGCAAACTTTTAAAGGACGTTTTCTTTCTTTAAACGCTTTTCTTTAATAAGCAAAGATTAAGAAGAATTGCTTTGTACAAGCTTGGGTAAATGAACCCATTTTTTAAGAATATATGTATAAGGCCATTAAAGAAAAATAATTAGGCTGCTATTAATGGATTCTATAGGCTAGTTGTGTAAGTAGTAATTGAATAATAAACATTCAAATACTAATTCTAAGCTCTCTGGTTTGTCGGCATAACACTTTTCTTTAACGGCGCTCCACAGAAAATAGCCCAACGGTGTCGAACCTCAGCTTCTTGGTGGCCAATACGGCTATCAAATGTTTGACGCAATAAATCGATTGCGTCATGAGATGTGTTACAAGTTGCACCATCCTGTTGAAACCAAACGTCGTTCACATCAATAGTATAGTATATTGATTCAATACCATGAAGAGTGGGTACAACACAAACAGTTATCATGGTGCGATAGGTATCTCCATTGACCGTAATGGTTGCACCTTCCTCATTTTCAAAGAAATTTGGTCCAAAGATGCCTGCGCTTCACAAGCCGCTCCAAATGGTCACTTGTAATGGGTGCATTAGCTTCTGTAAGACCACGTGTGGTTTTTATGATCCCCAAATATGGAAATTTTACTTATTAACGTACCCACCAAAAAGAATATGAGCTTCATCCGAAAAGATGATTTTTTTCTGGTAAAATCGACATCATGGTGCAGTTTCTCGTTGGCCCATCTAGCGAAAGGAAAACGAATCGGATGATCATTCGGCTTCAATTCTTGAACCAATTAAACTTTGTAAGGCGTCATACCAAGATATTTTTGCAAAAATCGGCGTAAACTGGTGCGTGAAATGTTCAATTCTTGAGAATGATGATGAATTGATGTTTATGGATTTCGCACATTTTCAGCCACTGCTTCGTTATTTTCGGGTGTAAGCACTGTACGAGCACGCTAAGGTCTTGTCGCATCAACAATGAAACCAGCTTCACGGATGTAGGTCCTTCTGTGTGATCAAATTTTGTACGACGTTTTCGTACAATTTCCGATCAATTGTCTTTGTTTTGAAAATTAATTTCCAATAAAACCAACGTTGCTCAAGCGTTTCATCACAAAATATACAGAATGGAAACAGAGTTTGACAGTTAACCTTCCATGGAGAAAGGGACAGCAAATATTACCAAAAAGTATTTCTGTCTCACTCTGATTGCAACTCAGTTTTGTTTATTTATGTTTTTTTAGTTTTCGGGGTGGGTTTTTATATTGGCGAGAATTAATAAAAAATTCAATTTTTGTCTAAAACTATTAATAAATAATAAAAACAACTAATAACAATAACAATTTTTAACTTTTTCTTTCAAGAAATTAAAAAATATTGGCAACTTTCAGCAAGAAAAATTTTTTATGAGCAGTGCGTCTTATTTTGATCTCGTAATATTAAGCTTCTTAATTACCTCTTGCACAAGAAACTATATTCATTGTGACCGAAAATCACACACATTTCGATTAATATTTAAGAATCTTTAAACTTTTCATTGAAGAAATTAAAAAATATTCCAAATCATCCCTTTTTTAACACAAAATAAATGTTTATTTACATTTAGTTTTTCTACTTTAACCGCCAGTTTTCCCTCTGTATATCTGTTGCTTCTAACACATTTGATTCGCAAAACATTAAAATATTTTGTTTCTCCCTCTACGAGGTAGGTTAAGGTGCTGCTTTGAGCGCTTTTAAACGTCAAAGGTTTCAATTCTGTGTATTTTGTGCGTTTCATTACGTTCATTGGAGATAACATATTGAATTTTGTCACAGAGTAGAATGACATAAGTATTGCTAGATTCGAAGTAACTGATAATTCAAATTTAAACCGATATATGGCCCACCGGATGTAGGAGTCCTTTTAAGATGGGAATATGTATTCATATATAAGAGTCAGTGTAAGTCGCTTAAATATTAATCGAAAACTGAGGCTATCACTGGTAGCAGCTTTTTATAAATAAAAATATTTCGTTTCCTTTTTTTCAAATTTTACAGGAGACACAAAAACATTGCGGCTTCTTCAGTTTTTAAAATTTGTAAACTTTTTAAACGTAATTATTTTTACAAAATAGCTCTCTTTAAATGACCTAGATCAAAAATTAAGAATAATTAATAATTAATATTCGTGGAGTTAGCACGTGATGTTAATATTTTTCGTAGTTTTGTGGACTTAGCGTTTTTGCAAACCACAAAATTTCAACAACTTTAAACTACATACTGACATTTTTTTGTCGTAAAATATGTCTTTTGTATAGTGTTATCGTTTTGCATTAAAATCGCAATTTTGAAAAAAGTGGACTTATCGTCTTTGCGAATTATACTAACGATTTGATAGGTGCAGCTAATCGTAGTATACATATATGGTTTTATTATATTCCTTAGTCATATATGTATGTATGTTGGCAATAATGAGTGATTAGTTCAGATTTACATTCCTATAAAAACATAATACGGAAAAACATATGACCTGTACATATGAAAAGTCAGATGTACAATAAGTCATGTAATAGGGTCTTAGAATTAATTTTTCATTCCGTTTTAAAGCAATAAAATTAAAAGCCTAAAACCTAAATATATTTGGTGGCAATGATAAAAATCCATGAATTAGTCTGCAAATATAGCAGATAATGAAGCAATATGTAGCCTAAATCGTAAATTTTGACCTTTTACATGTAAACATGGCAGAACACTTTTCTCCTAAAATACAGCGGTAGTCTTCTATCAATAGCTGTCCAACACAAATTAAATGACGGAGTTTATTAAACTTTAGACAAGAGTCATCAAGCAGAAGCCTGTCGATCTTTCAGTTCCAAAGATTGTGGACTTCACCATCTTCTGAAGGGTGAAGAAGATAAAATACATACAGTGTCCCCAAAAGGCAAGATTAGCCACATGGGCTTCAATTTTCTAAGGTCTTCGTAGGCACAACTCTGTATTTGGGATTTTATGAAAAAAATATTCTTAAAGAGGAAAAACTATTCTGAATTTATTACTATTAATAAGTCTATTCAAAAGCAATGCAAATTAATAACTACTTAATAATATGTCTTCTAAATTAGCATGAATTTACCTTTAAGCAAAACATATTCATTTCTCAAATAATAGTCTTTAAATGAACCTTCTTTGACCTCCTCTAGAAGAAAAACAATAAAATTGTTTAAGGTTATGACCAGCTTACAAAATAACTCAATTTAACGAAATTAAAAAAATAAAATCCTATTAAATGAAACATAGTTTTAGTCAAATTGCTAACAACTCTAATGCAATCTGACATGTTTAGAAAATATTACAAAAAAAAAATACAAGAAACAAGAAAATAAATTTCCATTTTTAATTCGTTTGTGTTCTGGTTCCAAATAGTTTGACCTCAAAATTAACAATATACACCAATAACAACAACATAACAACAACTTAATATGCATGTTATAACATGACCTCAAAAAATTAATTTTCGAAAATCAAACTTAAAATGTCCGTAAATCCGCTGAAAAACGTTGAATGTCTTCGCAACAACAACAGCGTAAAAAAATAAAAAAAACGAACAAAAATCAATAATTAAAAGTGGGGAAATTTAAATACAAACACCAGCAATCCTATGCTGACACGTGCAACACGCAAACCTGCAAAATCCTCGAAGCGTATGGCAACTTAAATGGTAGTAAATCTCGGAAAATGTGGTCGAAAAGGAAAAAAGTGAAAAAAACAATAAAAAAATTCATTTGATTGACTGACTACCACAATGAGAAAAAACAAATGGGAAAAAGGCAAAATCCTTAAGTGGAATTGAAAGAGAAAGAAACAAATAGAAAAAGCCTTTAACATTTTTTATATGAGCAGGTGAAGAAATCACTGGCGACATTCTTTAGATATCCTGAGACATTTCTATTTACTTTTTGCCCATTTTATTTTCTGTTGAAATGGAAAGTTTTTCTATTTTTTTTTTTAACAGACTGAAATGAATATTTTACCTGTCGTCTTAAAGTGAAAGCCTTGCAAAAATTTCTATTTTTCAATTCTACACAAATGAACAAAAAAAAATTCAAGAAATTTTAAAAGGATTTTAATGTCAATTTCAAGTTAAACTTTAGTTTGGGTTTCAAAATAGATAGTCATTCGTTGGTGTATGTACATATGTATATAATTTACTTTACTTTAACTGGCGCTACAGACTGTTACGTAGTAGTCAACATAACTTGGGAAGACCTGTTCTCCTGACTTGAATATCTCGGGCATTAGGTGGTCCAATTACTACAGGGTGGCTGATATACACATAATGCAACAAAGTAAAGCGCCATATTTTTTTTATTTTTTTTAATTTTATTGTTCAAAAGCAAAAAATGTTGGAAATAACATCAAATTTTAGAATCAGCTTAGATTTGTTCGAATTGGCCACCTTTGGTACGAATTATGGCCTGCAAACGGCCGACAAAGCCATCACAGGCTGCACGAAAGTGGCTCTGCAGTATTTTGGCCCATTCCCGGTGAAGCGCCGTCTTGAGATGATCGACACTTTGGTATTTTTTAGCGAGAACCTTACTCTCCAAAATGCCCTAGGCGCAAAAGTCCAACGGATTGAGATCCGGAGATTTTGGTGGCCATTGTGCGGTAGGAATGAAACGAGTTACCTCCTTTTTAAGCCATTCTTGGTTGACGCGTGCTGAGTGCGGTGGTGCTGAGTCCTGTTGGAATGTCCATGGTGTGCGGCCGAAATGTTTGTCTGCCCAGGGCTTCAGTACTGTCTTTAAGACATTTTCCCGATAATATTCGGCATTTATTTTGACCCCACGGTGGATGAATACGAGCGGGGAGCGACCATCGGCCGTTACGGCGGCCCACACCATTACCATTGGCGGCGCTTGAGTTCTGGTGGCCAATCGCAGATGTAAATTTTCAGCTGACCTCTTTGGCAAGTAAACCTGATCATTTTGTTTGTTCACAAACTGCTCAGTTTGGAATGGCTTCTCATCGCAGAAAACCAAATTCGGTAACTGGCCACTTTCGTGCAAGCGTAGTAACTCCTTGGCTCTTTCCAGTCTAACGTTTTTGTCCATCGGTGAGCTCTTGCACTTTTTGGAACCTCAATGGCTTTAGTCCAAGCTCATTTTTCAATATATGTTGCATCCGTTCTCGCAATGTGTTCAGCTCACGAGCAATTTTTCTACCACTGTGGCGTGGATTTCGATCAAATCTGGCCTTCACTTTTCGGATCAATTCTGGAGTTGTTACCGTTTTTTTTTCGTCCACTTTTTTGATGCGATGCAACACTGCCAGTATCACGGTAACGAGCAATGGTACGAGAAACAAAAGATTTATTCACATTTAAATGCTGCAGGGCTCTAACGATAGCCACCTGGTTTTCCAGCCAAATATAAAGCAATCACACTATCACGCTTGAATTCCATCACGAATAACTTTTTTCTGAATGCAATAGATCAAAACGCTTTTGTAAGCTTGTAAATAATAAAATGAACTGTCACTGGAATAAATCTGTCAGCTGTCAGACGAGCGGTTTACAAATGATAACAACCTGAAATTGGTTGCAATACATATCAGCCACCCTGTAAAGGTCAGAATAAAGACTTCTGACGTTTTTGGTTCACATCTTACCATACCATCAATAAAAACCTTCCACAACGCCAATTCAGGCTACCATTTGCTTCGATTCAGTCAAATAATTAGAAGCAGACAATTTTCTTTTGGAGATGCCGTAAAAAATTCAATTCTCATCATCGGCCACCATCTCTTTTAAAAATTAGGATAAGTTTGATGAGATTCAACATCGATTTTCAGATGGAATAAAATTTTTTTTACTTCAACTTTAGTTGAATCAAAAAAGCTGGTTTCAGAAGATTTTTGGGTAATATTTAGCTTCTTGGTAAGATACTGAGCATTGAAAATTTGTACCACTTTTTAGTGACTTTCCACAACCAATATACCAGAGTGTGTAGCATCTTTGGCGTCAAAATTTCAGGAACGAGTTTGATACAAACAACATATCACGTAATTGAATATCACATTTGCAGATGGAAGTAAACAGTAAAATATGCTTCGCCTAGACATATATGGACCACAATATCGATTACACTACGAAACATAGTTTTTACAAGAAGTTTTGTTGAAAGACTTACATATATTCCCATACAAAGTGCAGATAATAAATATGCTGCTGGCGTTGACCTCCTACACACAAGCCATCCTGAAGTTCGACCACGAGGAAGACAAATTTTATTTGTAAATCGTCTTTAACAACTATGAATAATTGGAATTATAGCTTGGACACCGAAAATTCGCAACATAACATATGAAGAGGCTTAAATGTGTTCAAAATTATTGTACGGTGTGACGTTTACGCTGGAGGAGACGTCAACCAAATAACAACTGTGAAGATTATATTCTTTTAGGCTCCTGAAGTTCTCGAGGAGACTATCAGCCAGGAATACTTGATCACTTAGCAATACTGCTGCAGTTCAAAATAAGATAATGTAAACAAATTATTAAGAATATTTCGATTTTCTTTGGAGAATTGACTTTTATCCTGTATTATTTGAAAACACTGTTTACATTTGTGCGTTGTTGGCCTTTACAACTCTTTAATCAGGATTATTGCTTGCAATACTGTTTAAGTTAGTTTTATCCATTGGGCGTGAACCTACAATTTTTATTCCGTGTATTAAAGAAAGCCTCGTCAGTGTTTTGTGGCATTTTGGGTAAAGCAACCACAATATTATGTAAAAGAAAAACTATATAAAGTAACTCTGTGACCAATTAACCTAAATTTCTATTTTATAGAAGTCATGATTTTTGCCTCGTTAAAATCCTCAATGCTTGTTGACTTATTTCGTTTAATTGAAATTTTTTCGTAAATCCTTGGTAATGGTTATTATACTGATAGTTACAGTATTTTCATTCGGCATTTTCACGTGCATTAATATTCATCGTCTGTAATGGTAGTTTAGTTCATTATAACTTACAACATGCAACCAAATTGTGCTACCTCAATTACAAGTCAAACAAATTTTGCCCCAAATACATGAAGTGAAATATAATTTTCTTAAGGTTTCCTGCTCTTATTCGACAAATGAAATAAAGTGTGTACAAAATTAATCCTTAAAAGCTTTATTAAAGTATTCCTTACGAATATACAAATGAAACACGTATTTAATCCCATTTAAGATCCTTAAAAGCCTTAAAATAAGTAAATTTTCCCACAAAATAAATAAAAATTAAATGAAAGTGTACTGAAACGACTGGCCAAAAAAGAAAAAATAAATCAAAAAAACCCAAAGACAAAAAATGTGTATAAAAAATTGGGTTAAAGTAATGAAGACTCATACGCTAGACGAGCAATAAATTAAGATAGCAATGAGGATATAAATTTTCTCTTTTTTCTCTTGGCATTGATGTTTCTTAATGAAGAATGGAGTTATTTTTATGGCCACAATATAATTGATAAATAACAAACAGTCAAGCATAAGAAGAAGAATTATGTATGGCAGCTCAGAGACAAGAAGTCAATTTTTTTATCATGCAAAGAAATGATTAAAATCTGGTAATGGAGAAACTATAATGGGAAATACACTGTAAGAAATAATAGAATTTAACAGAAATACTGGATCGTTTAAAGACTATATTATGTAAGAAACTGTAGAAATATGGTTGTAAACAGCACATTATGGTCAGCAAGATTTTGTAAAAGTTAGACTCTTGAATGTTTATAAATTTTGATATGGTGTGAACAAGATTAATTGAATTTCTTTTCATATTACGTTGGTACACTCACCCTGATTAATTTGACACAAGTGTTGTTTTATTTTTGCCGAGTATCCTTGAAGTCGCCGTAGTCTAGTATTTAGCGTGTTGGCTTATTGGACATGAGGTCTTCGTTCGAAGCCCAGGCAGACATCTTCAACAAAACGAACTATGAAAAAATATTTCTTCTGCGAATTCTGGCAAAAACTCTAAAGTAAAATAAAATTGCCATGCATTTCCTAAAAATTTTTCGTTCGAAGTCGGCTTTAAACTGTAGATTCCGCCACTCATGATAAGTAGTAAGTAGTGTGAGAAGCTAGGTCGTAATCCTGACTGAAGGATTGTAATGATCAATTATGTATGTATGTAGGCTCTAAGCTTTTTATAAATTTTGATATGGTGTGTGGAATAATAATAGGATCAACTGTGAAACAAAATTAATCGACTTTCTTTTCATTTTATGTTGGAACACTCATCCTGATTAAGTTCACTTGCCTCATTAATTTTTTATTTTTGCCGTGCATCCTTAAATTACATCCATATTGACCCACATTTAACTCCCTATAATTAAAAACTTGTTACAATTCTTAAATAAGCAATTTTAAAGCAATTTTAATTATTGCATTCAGAAATTAAATAATTATACGCCCTGTCTGTTTTAATATGACGCCTGATCGTTATTTTTCAACTTTAAGTTGTGGGTAACACAGTGTTTGGCTTCTATTTCTATTAAAGCAACAAAACAGGGGAGAAAACTTTGTGGAAACACATAGTAAATAATAATAAAGAAACAACAAATATGTATATACATATATAACCCACCACGTCAGTCAGACGGACGCCAAAAAGAGTGCAAATGCATTGATTTTTCTTTTAATTTCTATCCTGCTGTTGCTGTTCGTTCTTAGTTGCCTCCTTGAGTTTTATTGCCTTTGAAAACATATTCTCTACAGGCAAGTGAAAATTAATACAGCAGAGACTTTACAGAAAGGACAATATTTGCAAGAAGAAAATATGTTCTCTTTGCTATTGTTTGTAGCAATTGAAAGAGCATTCACTTTATTTGATGAGAAACAAACCTGCAAGTGCGTATGTTACCAAATGAACGGCTGTTATTTATTATGTTTAAAGTTTTCCCTTTTTTTTAAATTTGTAACACTAATCTGTAATACACACAGACACACAACCAAATACACAATGCAAATAAATGTCTATAAATAGAGAGCAAAGGAGCAACTCTATTATAAACGCCATCATTATAGACACTCTCTTATAAACTCTGGCACCTTAGTACTCAGTTCTAGGTGTTGTTTGTTAGCACAGAGTCTATTATTATAATGTTTTGTTATTTTTTATTGTTGTTGTAGTTGTTTCATCAGAAATAAAACATTGTAAACGGATATGCAAAAATGTTTTCTTTATTGTTTTCTTTTTTCATTTTTAAATTCTCTTGAAATTCTTATTTCCAACTAAATTATCAGTTATAGAACAACAATAATAAATACAGCAACAAACAGTTGAGTATTATTTTCTCATCATCATCAATTGCATTTATTTTTGTTTGTACATTGTTTTTTTTTTCATTAGATGTTGTTATTGTTGTTGTTGTATGTATTTATTTACAACATGTTATTACTGCTGTTGATGTTCTTATTATTTTAGCCTTGACCGCTATAAAGAAAGTATTTTGAACTGTATGCCGATGAGAACGAATATAAATTTCCTAGTTCATGTAGAATTTTGTTGTAATTGTTTTCTTTTTATGGAGTTTTATTTTTATAAAATTATTTTTAGAACAATACAAACAAAGTGTACTCCCCTTCGCTTGAATGAATACAAAAGCGGCAAAATATATATTGAGAACCTGACCTAGACATAATATTGATACAATAAAAATCCCCCGCATCTACTAAGCGAGTGATCAACGTTGACTAGCAAGAGGTTAAAATTTCTAAGTTCACCACACTTCCATACATTAGAGAACATGGTAGACATCAAACCGAAGCAAATCATTGGGTATGTAAATGTAACACCGATTTCGGACCAGGCCAGAGCAATATAAAACAGCTGATTATAGAGTTGCAGTGAGTTTTGTGATAATTTTATCGCACGCCCTAACTAGCCTAACTAACTAACTCACAAACACATTAAGGATGTATTGATAGTGTAAATACAAAAGAAGTTTGATCAAGTAAAACATTTCTATCAAAATTTTTGCTGATATACATATGTAAACTTAATATTGAATTCTTATATGTATGTATATGTATATTGCTAAAGATGAAACATTTCTTATGTCAAACAATATATGTCATTTGATCTTGAACGCATGCGATGCGATTCTGTTCTCACAACTTACACGTGGAATCGAGCGGAATAGCCCACTCTACCGAATCACCGCAGCGTCTTTAAGAGAACGGTATTACAAGCTACGTTGAAGATAATTGGGGACGTAAATACCCCAAACGGAACATTATCATACTTTCCGATAATTGAGCGGCTATCAAAGCACTGAAATCCAACGCGATGAACTCTAAGACTATATACAGCTGTCGCAGACATCTCAATGAGGTAGCAGAACGATATGATGTCAAAATCATATGGGTACCAAAGCACGGGGACATTCTAGCTAACTGCAGAGAACTTGGACGACAGGTGTGGATCAGAAGCTGCGGAGATGAGCTACATGCCATATACAATGTCGCACGAAAAAAGGCACCTAGCTGCCTAATATATAGATGATCTGGAGGAACTATCACGAATTTACATAGGCAGTCTGAGTGGCTTCATCAGAAGCTCCGGCAATAAGGGACACCAGAAAGCTGTGGTATTCAAGGCCCCAATTGAGCCCATTCAAGGAAGCCTAACTATCTACCTAAGCCTTGCTGCTCCAATATCGAAAAAGATGCGTTTTAGAGTAGGCGGAATTAGAAGTTAAATGGAGAAAGTTATTAAAAAAGATTTGCATTAGATTGGCACCTCAAAGAAAGTCAAGTATAGAGCAAGCGAAATGGAGAAATAGGAACTTAATGTTTCAGAATAGCGAGAGGTGGAAATTATTCGTTATGGATAAAAACATATTTATACGTGGAGATAGAACAAGATTGATATTTCTGAATTAAACATCAAAGTCTTTTGATGTGCCCAAAACTTAACGCAAATAAATTTCGTCCTAGTAATTGTAATTTTCATACCCAGTAATTGGAATGTTTTATAGAAATCATAATAAATTAAACATAAATATTAAAACAAAATGAAAATTAAGTTAAATCATTGACAAGGGAACAAATGAAGAGAAATAATACCTCTTTTTAATTTCTAGCTGTCATTCAACAACGCATTATTATAAATTGTGTACGTAGTTTATAAAGCATATTATAGCTAGTGTGAATAGCTATTGTTCGTAAACTTTGTTTTATAAATTATTTGCCATTATTTTATAGCACATTTGTCAAGGGACTTTGAAACACAATTTTATGATTTCTTAACTTTTTCTTATCCGTTATTAATTACCTTTTTATAACAAGAACAAGAAAAAAGAACAACTTTTATTAAACTAACAAAACTTAACACACTCATTAATAAGTGTGTCGGAAGTCTTTGCTAGACCCTACATCCGTGTAACAGTATGGGTGCATGTCATACATTTTCCGTTTCCTGTCCTCAAATTATATAACCTTTGCGTACATTAAAAAAGTAAACAAAAAAATGTTAGGAAAGTCATCAGAAAAAGAGAGGAAGAGAAATTATTTTATATGTCACATACATAGACAGCGATAAACTGACAAACAACAAATGTCATGGAGTGTTTCTTTGAAAATATGTTGTCATGTTGACAACCTGGATAAGAATACTATCAAAGAAGTCTTTTTTAGAAGAACAATTTATTACGACAACAAAATATTATCTTTTAAAAATATCAAATGGAGCAAAAAAAATTATTCAAATATTTAAATTCTTGGTATAATTAAAATTATTTGAATTTTATTCTGAAAAGAATTTATTCTCGTTTTAATTTAAATATATCAACACTTTGATTTACGAAAGATTAATTTTAATTTTTAAAATTTAATCAAAATATGTATGTATGCATTAAAATCTTTTTGGGAATTTCAGGGTAAAACTAATGTGTGAATATTCTGGGAAAAACTGCTTCTGTTCTGTTCATGTTCGCTTTCATTAAATGAAATTTGATTTTTTAAGAAAAAATTTGTATTAAAAGATTTATGATTTTACCTCCTACTTCGTTCAAACCGTTTAGAAAATAAATTTAATTTTCAATTTAAGACGAATAATTAATTTAACAAAAAAATCAATAACAAGCAAATTCCTATCCATAATTGCTGAAATTTAGTTAAAAACTAAAAGTAATGATGTAAGAAAATCATTCGTATTAAAAGAGTTTCGATCTTATGTATCACACTAATAAAACCAAAAATTCTGGAGTTTCATCTTACAATTGCGACTCACTCAACTTTGAAGAGAAGTGGCATTGACGATGAATGGTGGATTATATGTGACAGCCTCAACTGAAAATTATCGTAGATGGTGCCAAATCAGTTTGACGAGAAAAAAAATGGAGCTTATGAAGGCGTCATAGTCTATTAGAAGAGAGCCAGCAGTTCAAACCCCAGCTTGAACATCTCGAACAACACAAAATATGAAAGGAAAAAATATTTCTTTCGGGGTCTTTGTTCTCAACTCTTCTCTTCAAAAGTCTTGGATGCCAATGAAAATTTTCTCATATCTGTCGTTCAGAGTCGACTTAAAACTATAGGTCTCGCCAGTTAGGTTGCAATCCTCACTAAAAGGCTATAACGACCAATTAAGTAAGTTTATATGGTGCGCTCCTATGGTCAAATACTTAATACGAGTTCGGAATATAGATTAGGGGAGGAAGCAATTAGGAAGTAGTATAAGACAAATTAATTCGGGACATACAGTGGTGGCCACGAATTTAAGACACGAAATATGACTGACTTAGTTGTGATAATATTTACAATCATGTAGTATCAAAATTGATATTCTTTATACTTCTATGTACTCTGTAATATTAAGAAAAAGTACCATTATTTTATTTTGTTTCTATTTATATTTTGTTGCTTTTTGATCATATTATTGTAAAAACGTTTATTTAAAATTGGCCACGAATTTAAGACATTTCGGAAATATCTGGTTTTTAAGTAATTTTTTGGTGTTTTTTGAAGCTAAACGTTGAGCAACGAATGTTTTATTTTATTTTATGTTGGAATACATAGAAATATTTAATTATAAATGGTCAGAGGTACTTGGAATACCGATGCCGAGCGAAAACTAATCCAACTACTAAAATTTGATGGTAAAATAATAATGGAGATATCCAAGCTGCTTAAATGTTCAAAATGCAAGATTTACAACGCGCTGGAACACATCAAGCAACATGGTACCACCAAAAATGTCAAACAGCAACCTAAAGCCCGAAAAACTACACCCTAAAGTAGCTGTTATAATCCTTTCACGACCTCAAGTAAAATAAAAAATAAAGTTGCATTGGATTTTGGTATTGATATTTCGTCTAGGGCAATAAGAAGATGTCTAAATGAGAAAAACTTGCGTGGGTGTATTGCACAACGTAAACCACTTGTGTCAAAAAATATCAAATCCCGACTAGCATTTTGTCTTGATCTATATAATATGTAAATAAAAATTCTCAACCCAATATAGGTAGCAAAATATTATTACTTTTTCTTCCTAATATTATTAAAATCTTAAGAAAAATATTATGGACCTAAAATATTTTTGATAAGATGTAAAAATTATCACAAATGTAGAAATAAAATGTCGTGTCTTAAATTCGTGGCCACCACTGTATATAGTGACCGTCAAAAGAAACTGTATGCTAAGGATAAAATTCTAACAATCCCCAAACTCAACTTTTACCACTTAAGCAGAGTGCCCGAAAAAATTTGACAAATTTTTTGTAATTTTTTTTGTTTCAATTTTAAAAACTGGCTATGAAACAATTTTAAAATAAAAATAACGGTAATTTATTAATATATTTTTAATGTACAGTTCTTTTGACGCTCACTGTACATATTTTCATAACCACAAACTTTGTAAGAGTCCAATTCCTCCGTAAGAATCGAACTTACAAACCTTATACTATAATAATAGCACACTATACTACTGGTGTAAACCGTCAGCTATCAATAATTGTCCGTTTAAATAAAGTTTTAACCTATGGGAGAAAATTTCCTCCATAATGACAATATTCCATCATATGATTCCTCTGTAATTTTGAGAGCTTGACAGAGTAGTTTCTCTTATCGCTTTTTGTTTCTTTAGGGAACATTGATCTGCCGCTATTATCTATTATATCTTCATATTATCTTCTATCATTTGTCTCAATTTCATAAATCAGGTTTTTAAAAGCTAAACAGGTTCTAGGATGTCAGCAGTTCTATTAGTCGTTGTCTAGAAACAAAGTCCTCTGTGAATTATACATTGAGTGTAGAGGTAAGAAAGTCTTTATCGATAGTATTCTACTCTTCCCCAAAATATGGTTCTGCACAATCTACCTAGGATGATTTTTGTTGATGTTATGCTCTCCGGGAGAAAAAACAAGCTTCCAACATAGGTTATTAGATGTCCCTTTTATAAATTCGAGCACTTAAATCTCTACAACACGACACTTTTATAGTTACTAAGCATCACAATTTGCCGTAGTCTAGTAGGTAGTGTTTTGGCTTATTAGATGTGAAGTCTCGGTTCAAACCGTAAACGAACGATGAAAATAAATGACATCGGCGACTTCCTCTCTTCAAGCAAAAACTCTGAAAGTAATTAAAATTGCCATGAAAGGTTTCTAAAGATCTGTCCTTTGAATTTGACTTTAAACTGCTAGTCTCGCCACTCGTGTATAAAATTAACACACACATAAGTGTGTGAGAAACTACCCTGTCGTACACTCAGTTGACTTTAAATTATCTTAAAACCAACTATTTCTCAAGCAGTGGTGGTTGACACTTGGATTACTTTTATATGGAAATGACTAACTATTTTAACATTGCGATGTCCTAGGAAGTAGTCAATTGTCCGACTCTGCATTACTTTTAAATTAATTTAAAGTTAATTACTTAGCAGTTAACTTAAAGTAAACCTATTTGTAGCTAGCTATAAACTTACTACTTTTAATTAGCTTTAAGCTAGTTTTTTTTTAAACTGACTATAAGTTAGCTAAATTTCAGTGAATGAAATGTCAGTTCTTTACACGTTGGCTTTAAACTCACAATAATAAGCTATCATATTAATTATTCGAAATGAAACAGTTTTTTAAAATTTATATTTTAATAGAAAACAAAAGTTTATTCATGTAAAAAGAAAATAAACAAATTAATAAAATAAATAAATAAAAAAAATAAATTAATAAATAAAATAAATTCATTTCAATACATCACAAGTAATATTTTGCACATTTGTTGGTAAAAAAAAAAGATAAAAAGAGTTTCTAAATATAACATTTTCAAATATATTAATTTTTTTGATTTGCGTTCTTATTTTTAATGCACTTAGCATGAATACAACGTTTTTTTTTATTATTTTTAAGGCGTTATGCAGCTCAGTTTCCACATCCTGAGAGCCGAGTGATCGACAGGCATCTGTTTAAAAAATATGTATATAAATTTTTACATGTTTTAAGACTTGGTTAAAACTTATATTTTCAAATTAGCACTTACCTGTTAAGGCGTCATAAAAAGCATTAAAGTCTTTTAAACGCTTCTTGCCATGAAGACCATCCAAGTTTATGTCCATGCACAAATTTGGTGACATAATTTCCGTAAGCTTTTTGGCAAGCTGCCCTTTAATATTGTTTCACTTCACTTCAAATAAAAACACTTCAAACCTTTCGAATTTATGTATTTTTTAATTTAGTGTATTTTTTTTAATTATTTTACGCAAACAATAAATTTTTAACCAAAAATATAAAGCGAAAAGATGACACGCGGTTTTGTTTACTAATCAAATGTCTAAGACGTTAGTTATCTATATCCAACGGCGTTAAGAATTGGAGTGTATGTATACACTTTGGTTAATGTAAATTTTGTATTGCATAGTAGTTAGCTTTAAGTTAGTCTATACAAGCAAACTTAAAGTTAGTTTTTTTTTGTAGTTAGCTACTCATTTGACGGCAGGGTAATTCGTAATCCTGAATAAATGGTTGTAATGACCAATATGTATGTGTATATGTTATACCCGTATTATAGTCTAGATCTGCCAACAAGAGATTACAACAAGCGTCTGCAGCGAAAAATTTTCCTGGTGAAAACTACACCTTTAACCTCAACTGTTCCATTCTTTTTGCAATATGCGTAATTTCATACAAAAATTAAAAAGAAAACTAAACAAAAATAATCAGATTACATTATAATTTGATGCTTCCAAATGGATTCTCTTTTAAAAATGGATTCAATTACACTTAAGTGTACTTAAACTGGTAAACAGGTACAATAGTATTTTTATTTCATGCAATTATGTTCCTATCATTTTTGTAAATTCCCTTAAATGCTTATTTACTCGTACATGCTAAATAACTAATTTGCATAATAGAATCCGAAAATAACAACAAAAAAAGGAAAAGAAAACCACATACAATTACATTCAGAACTAATAATAGCCAACTACTGCCACATTTACTTAAGTGGCAAAAGGGGAAAAAAAGAAACAACAGATTTCAAGACTTTAATGAGGCGAAATAAATCATCAGCATCACTCAACACACAGAATTGGTTGCGATAAAAAGGGGGGACTACACTTATTTATCAAGATTTTTCTGTTTTTTCTTTTTGTTTTCTTATTCAAGCATAATTTGATTTTAATTTTACTGTTAATATCTCAACCCCTTGTTCTTCTCATTGTATTCATTTCTCTCTCTCTCTCTGTTTGTTAACTGCATAATTGGCAATGGTTAATGAGTAAAAGCGATAATTGTTTGCAATTAAAAAGCTGTACAAATTTATTTACTCTTGCAAGTGTTTGTATAAGAAAAACAAATTCTGATTCTGATATTCGGAAATTCAGAAATCGAGAAAATAAATATTATTTCACTTGATTTGACCCCAATTGCTAATCGAATAAGAAGAGTTACGCAAAGCATTGTTATTATTTACTGAGTTTTTCTTTTCTTGCTTTCTTTGTATCAATCAATCTTGTGTCGAAATAAGAATTTCCTCTTTCTTTCCTTTTTCTTTCGGTTTCTTTTTTATTTTTGCCGATAATACAAGAATATCTATTAAAACTTTATTTCCCCCACAATATTCCCTCTTTTTTATTGTTGTAAATATTTTGAAGATTGCAAAAAGATAAAGAATTGTTTTTACATAATTTTTATTTATAAAATTTATATGCTCGTGGCACGTTAATCGTACATACAATGTATGTTTATTTCATTTTAAATATAGAAACTTATTGACTGATGTGATGGAATCATTTTGTTTTTTTTTTTTTTTTGGTTGGAATATAAATATTTGCTTTGAGATGTAGTCAATGAACTCATTCAGTTGGTGGGACAGCTTTCTTTCAATACTGATTGTATTGATATAATAGCTTCAAAGAGGTAAACTTCCGTATCAAATGGAAAAGTTCGTTCTATGACAGATGGTTTTACTAATGTACACCAGTCAACTGGAACATGCACAAATTAACGTTGAATTTAAATAGAAAGTTAATGAAAATTTGAACTTAAATCCTGGCTCTTGAATTATTCACTTACTTAACATATTGACAAAGAGGAGGAACAAGTGAAGTTGGATTATTTACACTGCATTTAAGTAATTTTTTTGTACTGGAGCTGCAAGTAAAATTTTTTTTCAAAACGTGACACTAAACTTTTACTTGTACGCTGGTAAATGTCATAGTCGGAGAGTCTAAACATCCAGGTTTTGTTTTGGACAGCTATGGCCTTCATGCCACATAGAGAATTTCGCTTTGACGGCTATCGTTGAATGCTGAACGCTGAATTTCGTTCAGTGTAAAGGCAGATGCAAAAGGTTGTACATTTTTCAATACTTTTGAAGTAAGTTTAAGTAATTGCGATTAAACTTTAATTTCTTGGTTGGCCTCTGGATTGATTGTAGAAGCTGATTTTTTGTCAATAGTTTTCTGAAATTTATTCCCACATTTTAGACGGTGTTTCTACCAAACTTGATTAACACGTTGACTGCCGACTACGAGATAACTCGTAGATTGTGTTCCCTTCTAGGGTGCCAACTACGAGTTATCACGTACTCACTAAACCTGCCATTTTTGTGTAGCTACGAATAAAATCGTTTTATATCAGTGCTAGTATCGATAAATGGCTTCTGGGAAAAGAACAAAAAAGTCAATGTTGGCTTGCTCGGCCAGTTTTCTGAAAATTGCCGCGGCAGTCAACGTGTTAATATTGGTTTTTTAATTCTCTCAAGTGAGGAGATTATCCGCGTAGACAGGGTCCTTCACGTAGTCTTACTAACATAATATAACAACGTCAGTTCCTATAATTTTGGAGGTGATGGAAAACATTTCATGAATAAAGCCATTTCCTGTTGCTCGTAGCACAGTTTTCTTAACGGCACATACCTTTCAGTTCACAATTACATACATACATACATAATTGGTCTTTACAATTCTTCAGTCAGGATTACAACCTCCCTTCTCACACCACTTATGTTGTGTGTGTTAATTTTATCATGAGTGCCGGGACCTAAAGTTTAAAGTCTACTCCGAACGACAGATTTTTAAGAAACTTTTTCATTGCAATTTTATTTACTCACAGAATTGTTTGCCAGAAATGTGCTGAGAAGCAATCGCAGAAGAAATATTTTTTTATATTTCGTTTTGTTTAAGATGTTTGACCTACCAGACTACGGCGACTGTATCATAATTTTCAAATGAAATTCGACAACAAGGGTTCTTTTAGGGTCATTTTCGAAAAATTCTTCCAAATAACACCTACAGACCAATGAATGGCTTTTTCACAACTAATTCTCGGTCGTGAACGCCCATATGGGACAATTTTCTTTGTTGACTTAACCACCAAGTGTAAAACGAGTTTCATGATTAAAGAAAATTTTGCTCGAAAAATCAGCATTGAAATCGTGTTTCTCATACTCCTAATCAGCATTTGAACAATATTGTTAATGGTCATTCGAAATGCAAAATACGCCATCATGAGCCGTAAGCCAATTGCGGGTAGTGCTCACATTTCTTTATAACTTTGCTAATACATTGCTCAGAGGTTAGATGATGAAGACGATAACCACTTCGTAATGCTCGAAAAGTGATTATGTTTGGATCACCAGTTTTGTAGTCAAATTAACTATTTTGCTTTGATTAAAGGAAGGCTATTTAATTGCTGATAATCGAATTTTTCGAACACCCAATATTTACATTTCAATAACTCATCCTTTAAGAAAATCGAAAGAAAATTTAACTGATTGAACCTTTCAGGTATAAGAGAGACAAAAACATTTCAAGGACTCCTCTAAACTAGAACTCTACACTAAGGTTCAATGGCCCAGCGAATGTGTTTAATAAATTACGGCTTATAGTTTTACATATTCGCGGTTTTATTTTCTTTCTTTTTCTTTTTTTTTTTTTTACTTTTTGTTTGGTGGATTTCTTTAAAAACCCATACAATTTGTGGCCTTCAATAAATACGACAAACATGTTGAAGCACTTAAAAAGACAAATAAAAGCAAAATTTTGTGAAAGTGAGTGGACGAATGACGACTGACTGAGTGACATACTCCACTTTGTAAAGAATGTCATACCGTCTATTTGTATGTTTTTGTAGTTTTGTAAGACTTTATTATATGGTGACCATAAATCTTAACACCCCCGTACGAGTCATTCTTTTATATTTTCTTTAGTGTTGCTGTTGTTGCGTTGATAAAATATTTGAAGAGAAATATTTGATTTGCTTTAAGAAGACTTTCTACGCAAAACTCTAAACAATTTTTCTTACTTAAAAAAGATTTTTTATATTTATTTTATCGTTTGTGTTGTGTTGTGGTGTGGTTGTAGACAAAGCAAACATACAACAAATATTGAGATACGAACAATACAAACATACAATCGCCTTTATATCATCATCATCATCACCACATGTGAAATGGGTTTTATGCACACATACGTTATATAAGACGACTCACATTTATTTCTTATAGATACGCTGTTTATATGTTTCTGGGTTTGCTTTAAAGATAAGTGGCTTTTGAAAATGTTTAAGGGGTTGGTCGTATTGGTAGTTTCGCTATTTGAAAAGAAAAAGGAAAAAGGGCGAGAGTTTTGCTTGTCTTTGCTGTATAATTTCGTCTCATAAATCACTGACTATAGTCAGGTAATATGTTGGCATTTTCTTTCGGATTCTTTTTTTTTTTTTTTTTTGAAGAAAGAAAACTTAAACTCTGAATAAAGTGTTGAAATGAATGAAAGCAATATTTTACAATGTCAAATTGGTGTGAACGGTCTTAATTAAATGCCGATTATGTCATGCATCTTTAAATCGAAAATTTTAATTAAAACAAATCATATTTGATTTGGAGGGTATTGCACGGGATAAGGACTGGTTTTTTATGAACATTTTTAATTAAATGATCAATTTTTTAATTAATTTTAATATTTGTTAGTTCTGGCTTCAATCAGTGGTATAATATTCTCGATAGAGTTAAACAGGGGTACCCCTTATCACCTTAAATATCATGGAGAGTGTTGTGCGAGATAATGACTCGTTTTTTATTAGTTTTTTATAAACATTTTTAATTAAATGATCAGTTTAATTAATTAATTTTAATGTTTGCGATTTTATTCTAATAACAAACCCAACCTCGTAAACCTAAAGAAAGATAGGCAGAGTACAGAATTTAAAAAAATAATTTAAGTTCTAAGAAGCAAACTGTAAAAAACTGTGCTTGCAGGTAATTTTAATTATTTTTACAAAGTCCTTGAATAGAATTGTAATGTTTTAAGCAGACTGTGCGCTCAATTATTATCTCATACCACTTTATCCTCGAAGTGATCTATTCAAAATAAATATTCAAATATCATAAAACAATTATCGCTAATAAATCATGTGGTAATTATACGTTTAAAAAATAACCAAATTATGTGGAAATTAATAATTTCAATTTAAATTGTGATATGATTTCTTTTCAATTGGAATTAAAAGATTTCCTATAACAATTTGAACACGAAAATATAATATTCAACGCCCCAATTAACAAGCAGACACACTTGCAGGCCCACCAATTCAAGCACGCAACCAAAAGTGGAAATCGCTTGTGATTTTTTTAATTTTTTCATTTTTTTTGTTTTTTTTTATGAACACACTTTATCATAATTTTTATGGGCCATTAATGCGTTAAATTAAACAATTTGAATTTTTAAGTATTTGGATTTAATAATGGGCTCATAAAGAACATGCCAAATGAAAACAAACAGCAACAAAAATGGAAAAATTAAAAAAAAACGAAAAAAAAATCAATCAAAAATTATAAGTTTTACGCGATATTCCATATGAATATTGTTTGCCTGTGTTCAGTGTTTTGTTTTGTTAAATGTTTGAAACATATTAAAGGGTCAAGTGTGGTCATATCCAGCGAAAAGTAAGATGTTTGATATGGAAACCATTTCACAAACATCAAGAGGTTTTTTTAAGTTCAAGGTAAATATTAGGGGTGAAGATCGAAAATAAATAAAAGCTGCAACTCGTTAGTAATGTTGGGGCTTTAGACAAAAGCAAATCAAGCGTTTGGAGCACTTCAAATGAATCAAATAACTTCAAAGTCATTTCGCTTTAAAGTTGAATTTTATTTCATGCAAAACCTGTAGTATTAAGTGGCAGTGAATCCTGAAATTGATGTCGCTGTAGTCTAGTAAGTAGTGTGTTGGCTTATTAGACGTAAAACCAAGGTTGAAACCCCAGGTCAGACATCAAAACAAAATACAAAAAATATTTCTTCGGCTACTTCCTCTCAGCAAATTTCTGGCAAACACTCTGAGAGTAAATAAAATTGCCATGAAAAAGGTCCACATAATTCTGTCGGTCGGTGCCGACTTTAAACTGTAGGTCCTGCCACTCATGTATAAAATTAACACATACAACATAAATGGCATGAGAAACTAGGACGTCCTCTAACCTAATCTAACCTAGCATATTTCAAAGGGTCACAAAGTCTAGGACTATATTAAACTGTAATTTAAATATTAAGGATTTATTTAGAAATGTAATGGTAAGCATTATTTGATTCGGTAATCACCAGAGGGTATTCGGGAGTGATTAACTAACATAACGGTAGAATCACAGGAGGTAAATTTGAAAAGTTCAGAGCCTTCATTCATGTCACTGCAAACCGTAAAATATAATGTCGTATAGAGGCCACGAAAGACAACATTGTCAAGACAAAATTAAAAAGACACTCTTGGTCGGCACACAGATAATTAGGATCGAAGTATAAATAAGAGGGTTAGTGTCCTCAAGGGGTAATTGACTTTACAGACGAATTTAAGCCACATATGTGCGGCTGTCTGTGTCAGTTTTTTGGAGGCATGAGATCTCCATTACACTCATTAAGTCTTTTCGACGTTGAATAACTTTCAAAAGTTAAGAAACTTCAAATCATTGAAACTACAAGGGAAGGTATATAATATTTTATGAATGACACTTTACCAAACATGTAAGCGGTAGAAAGGAAATGAGAAAATTTTGCAATAAATTTCACTTGTTTGGCATTACTTATTTCTAGTGAACAACAGACTGCAATAGCTTAGTGTATGAATGAATCAAATCACTCCAAAGACATTTTATTTTTAAGCTTATTTTTATCTCATGTAATAGAAATTGTACTGAAATAACATTTCTTGTTGCTATTGCAACGAAATTACAAAGATAAACTGCAGATAAATTGGACATATTCTGAGGAAATTATGCAAGCTGTCATATCAGCTGGGAACAGACGAACGGACGTTATAATAGCTAAAGAAGTTTATAAGAAATTTAGGTCGGCATAGTCGATATGATTTTATCTGCAATATAACTGATGGAGCAAGATAGATCGAATCGGTTCAGTACTTTGCTTTTCTGATTTTTTTTTACCACAATCCTGCCACACTCATGATCTTTCTTATATACGGTCTACACAAGTCACATTTCCTATTCTAACTAGTTTAAGTTCAAAGGACTAAAGGTCTAAAATATATTCTATTAAATTACAACATAACTACATATGTATCACAATAAACCCATAATAATTTATTTGATTAAAAAAGAATAATTCACTCGAAAGAACTTTTAAACAAGAGTTTATAACTCATATACTAAAAAGAATATTTTGTTTAAACCAAGTGACCATAAACTATTTTATACCTTTCTCTTGTTTTATTCTCTATCCCATAATAAAGGGAAACTCAAATGTCACACATTAAATGATCAGAGCATAAACAGAGATTTACAATAAATTCTATTGTGAGATGACAAGAAATTTTCTTTGTAAGCCATTGCGATAAATAGAAAAATGCTGAAGGAAGACAGACAGACAGATAGTCAGTCAGACAGCATGTTCAAGTTAATTGAAAATGTGTTCAATCAGGCGAAAGTGTAAAATTGAAATAAAAAACGTGCGCAAAATTACAAAAGAAATGAAGAAAAAGGATTACAAAGTAATAATTTCAAGAATGGGAAACAAAAACTGGTAGAAAGGTAAGCAATTTCAATTCCCTAACACAGTGGAAAACTTACAACGGATGATTGTTTTATTGAATCACAAAAAAAAAGAAAATAAAGTAATTGAATTACATTCCGGCACACAATTTGAAGAAATGTATGACCGCTGGCACTGGCATGGAAATATTTACAGGTATTCAGGTTTACATTAGATTTGTAGTACATTTTACCGTATATGGCCCATTGATTTTAGAAAATTTTAGAGTGCATCTACTTAAGTTTATTTGTGAAAGTAAACTCAATTATGTTGTATGTATGATGCAAATTGTATGGATTTCAGTGTGACAATTTTCGATGAATTCAATACTGAGATTTTTCCATTGTTCTTAATTTTGTTTTTGTTACCTTAGTTTTCATACCTTTACCATCTTGTTTATATTCCTTTGTTTTCTTTTTTTTTTTGTTTCAATATTCAATAAATTTTTTCCAAATAAGTGGATATTTTGGCTTCTATAACAATTGCTTGGATGATAGGATTGTCATCTTTCGATGCCTAAAAATGAAAGCTTTGTTGAAGACACCATGAAGATTCGACATCGGTTATCAACAAATCTGTTCAATTTTTAATATCCATCTACAGTCCAGAGAGTAATTGTCAAGCGAGGAATCTTAATCTTCGAACAAAACAAAAATTCTCATTCAATAAGTGTTGGGAGAGTTAACATTGCCTTGGACGATACGAAGGCTGCCGTCTTCGTGTAGTTATTAATGCATTTGACAACTTCTATGTTAGCAAAAGCTATGTACACAAGTGATGATTATGAATGCATTACAATCCAGCCTCCATGAAAACGAAACAAATAATGAAGACGTTCAAATTAATATTTGTTACGGTAGACACCCAGACTGCCTTAAAGGCATTTGACTCTCATCGTATGACTTCTAAACTTGTCCAATATTATTACGACGCAGTGTTGAAACTAGCATTTATTATTAGCGTCGTGAAGAGGTGCCTTAATACTGCAAACATACAATCTATTGTACTGCTTCAAACATTATAGGGTATGCCTATAATGTCTCCTCCATGCCCTAACAAATTTCTGAATGCTACTTGGTATCAGCAATGCCTAGCACTTGATATGCTCCCACATGTTTCTTCCTGAAATTCATTAATGACCCACAGGTTGCAAGAGTATGTAGTTATGATTCATCCCCATCGTCGCAGAATCTACATGTTGAGCTCGAGACAATCCTCATTCTGAATCTACAGTGTCCTGTCAAACATATGGTAGCCAAGCACGGGTTATTTCTGGATAATCTGATGCACGACATAAATCTCTTCTAATTGTTGTTTTCGAATAAAAGTTATGATTCTTTCAAATCCACTTGCTTTGAGAGGAGTCTTTGCCTCTCTTTATCTTCCCTTTCGTAGAGCATACATACATACATACATTCACAATTGATTATTACAACCTTTTAATCAGGATTACGACCTAGCTTTTTACACTACATATATTGTGTGTGTTAATTTCATACATAAATAGCGGGACCTACAGTTTAAAGTCGCCTCCGAACGACAGATGTTTGAGAAACTTTTTCATGGCAATTTTATTTACTCTAAGGGCCATTTTTTGAATACGAGTTTAAAATCGAGATTAAGTTAATCTCCAGTTAATGTTAATCTTCAGTTAACTGAGTTTTCATTTTTTGAATGGGAATTTAACTGGAGATTAAAATTGTAGAGCTGCCGTACTTATAAGCAAAAATGGCAACATTTTTTTTCGTTTATTTTGTTGTGTTTATTACTTTTTCAAAGTGTTTCACAACAATTTGCTTTTGTATATAACACAAACAAATAAACAAAAGCTGAATACTATTAATCTTTATGTAAAAAAATTCATTTTCTTAAAATAATAAATAAATTAAGACTGTCTGTTGTCAATTTGTGTTTTAAATAATTCATAGTCACTTAAATATTTGTCTTATTCGGCTTCCCCTCACTTTTTTTTTTGAATAAAATTTGTCAACTACTTTTCATAGTTAATCTCGAGTTTAAACCACCAACGTTGGTTAACCGTAAGGTTAAACTCAAGATTAAGTAAATTCAAAAACTGAAAACGGAGTTTAACTGGAGATTAACTTAATCTCGAGTTTAAACTTGCATTCAAAAAATGGCCCTAAGAGTTTATGTCAGAAATCTGCTGAGAGGCAGTCGCCAAAGAAATATTTTTTCATATTTCGTTATGTTGGGGATGGCTGAATTGGGGTTTGAATCGTGGTCACACGTTTAATAAGCCAACACAATACCTACTAGACTTCATCGAGCATACATTTCCAAATCCTCCTAATCCACAGAAGGGTTCATATCCTATTAGCAGCGTATAAGTTCCACTGTTCACCGCGTCTAATGTTGTGACATTGGAAAGCTCAAAAGATATAGAAACGAAAGGACGAACATCTGTCCTCAAGATTTTTAGTTGCTTGGTTGTTCTCAAGTATAACTGGAATTTTCGTACGTATTATTGTTGATTAAAAAAGCAGAGGAATAAGCTGCGAATTATCATTGTTTTCTTATAAATTAAAAAAGAGTTATGTATCATGATTACTTAAATACAATTTTAGTCAATACATCATTAGTCATTGGGTACTTTATCAACATTCTCAAGCACTTTTAACTGCTTGCATGAGGGAATTCATCAGCGGAACTAATCATTCTGAAGGCAATTACATAATTGCCATCTAATTATCTAACCATCATGCTAAATGTTCTCATTTTATTCATATTGTTTTGGCTTTTTAATATTTAATAAGCAGACAAGAAAGTACACCGCTTTTCTTTTCATTTAATTTTTACGATGTGCCTTGGAGGTGTAAGACAATTTATTTACCTCCTCATTTATAATAGGAACATGTGAGAATATATGTTTGTTTTCTTTATTAAACATCAAATGTTATACAATTTATTTAAATTTTATGAACATTTTAAAAACAATTTTTCACTTTTTCTTCACATCACTTTATGGTTACACGCGCTTATCAATCAAAATTATCACAATGAATACAAATTTTACTTGTATTTCCAATTTCCTTTCATTAATTTTAAATTCAAAAAATTAAAATGATTCATTATTTACTTTTTATTTCATTTTGCCTAGGGAGTCTATTAAATGCGGATATGCTAATCATTATTAAAGAAAAATAAATAATTAAGCAGCACCTAAGCCAAACTAAACAAATGCTCTTGAAGCAAAAATTATTCAAATATTATACCCCCATGTGGTTGCACTAGTGTTAATATTGTGTTATTCGATTTAATGGCATACAAGTGCTGGTTTATTTATAATTTTTATTATTTAAAATGTTTTCCATTTATTAACTTAATAATTTGTTGAAAAGGAAAATTCTTTTTTTTTGTTCTTTCTTCAAAATATTTTGATGTCGGCGTGGTTTGTTTTGTGTTCATTTTCAATTTCAGCAGACAGACAGCAGGTGTTTGGGAAAAGAAAACAACAACAGAATGAATGAATTTCTAAATATTTATTCGACACCCAATTTACACAACCGTTATAGAAAGAACCAAATTCATTCGTTATTGTTATACAATAAATGATGGATTTTGAAAGGATCAAAGATGAAATTAAAAGAGAATTAATTTCGTAATACAATTTAAGAGGAAAATTGTTGGGCTTTTAATCTCCATAAGGGTACAACATTCTGTGGATAGAAGGGACAAACAAATTGTAAAAAAAGATAAGAATTTAACCAAGAGTGGAAAGGTACTGGTATTTTGGAACCAAAAGGTGCTGGTAAATTTAGTATTAAAATGATCATTTTATTTAAAAGTCAATTCAATTAAAAATTTATAACATGGATTCGTGTTAATGTTTGTTTATTTTTGTTTGTGATAAAAGTGTGAGAAGTCCTTAATATGTAATCGAATGAAATAAAAAGAATTCGAATAAATTCTTGGAAAAAATGGTATTTAATATTCTGAAACACTTGATAATGGTATACGAAGAGTCTAAATTGAGTAAAAACAATTTGTAGAAGCAGCAAAAGCTTATTTAAATAAGGCAACTGAAAATAAAAATGTTTATGAGAAGTTTTCGAGTTACGACATCGGTAGCACAATTAGCTCGTGACTTGCAATGTCTTAAAATATTTGCAGCATTAGAAGCTTGTTGTTCAGTAATCTTAAGAAGAGCCACAATCTAAAAAGTGTTCAAGTTCGATAAGATGTTAAGGATTTGATCATTATTTTCAGAAGTGCAATCGAATTCAAAAGAGTATTGCCTGTAATGTATGTTAGCTTATTAGAAATGCGGCATTAGTTCAAACCCCAGGACATACATATCCACCAAAATGAAATATGAAAAAAGAAAAAATTATTTATTCGGCAATTTCCTCTCAGCAGCAAAAACTCAACTCACACATGTATAAAATTAACACACACAACATAAGCTGTGTGAGAAGCTAGGTCGTAATTCTGACTGTTGTAATGACCAACTATGTATGTAAGAGGAGCCATGATCTAAAAAGATTACAAGTACGATAAGGTATTAAGGATATAATCATTATTTTCTAAAGTTCAATCAAATTCACACGAGTATTACCGACAATGGTGGAACAACGAAGTTCCGTATTATTTGATAACCAAAACTCCGAAAAATGCTCCCACTTGTGCATTGCTGAACATTGTACGTGTACTAGGAAAATATGTTAGAGGAAAAAATAAAAAGTTGGAAATGCTGATGGCATTCGCTACGATTTTATTCACAGGAAATATTGAACTACGAACAGTCTGATTAAAGAACAAATTTTGTGTTCAATTTCTGTATGATTCAGCAGCTAATCTACATGACGAAATTTGCGATTTTCTAACGAATTTTTTAATTTTGTGCCTGTTAGTAGCATCTGGTATTGACGATGAACTAAAGATTTAATAGGATTGTATATGAAACTGTTATCAGTTAGCAAAGCAGATTTTTTAACTCTCATTATATTATATAAATCTCTACTTACGCTCCGCCAGAGAGCAAAGTCCAATAACAAAGATTTTCAAGTGTTACGACCGATGCCTACTTACTATCTTCGAAGTTCCATTCAGTAGCCTATCTTAGTGTGTATCCAATCCAATTCCACTTACGTTTTTCACTTCAACAGCAATTGAATGTTCATTTACTGTTCTACTCAGTTCGGTGTTTGTTAATAACATTGCCCTGAAGTTGTGTAGGACTATCCTCTGATATTTGTTGAGGAAAATAAACTTATGTATTTGATTTCATATAGGAAATGGAAATAGCAGAGGGTCATTTGAAAAGAAATATGTCTTGCTCCGTTCCAAACAACCTAAAACCATTCGTGTTTTGACATTTAAAAGAGAAAATCCCTGTGAATTAGGCCTAAGAACATGTAGACCCTTTGACATCTTAATATTCTCACACTGTCAATAAGAAAAAATAGCATGGCACAAAGCCAATCGTACGAACCTACCTTGAGATGGCCTTTTGACCACAACCTTTAGAGGGATTAAGTTATGGCAAAAAGGAATATGAATGTTAACAAATGTCATCTCTACAAATATAGAATTTGTTAATGAAAAAGAAGATCTTAAAGTCAAATAAAAAAAAGATAAATAACCTTATGTTACCATTGTAGTTTCCGTATACTTGTCCGACGATGCCTGTTTTAAAAAAACTTGTCTAGTCCATTGCTGAGAAAAATCGATTATCTTCGGAAGAAGCACATCCTTTGCAAAGACAGCCGTTTTCACTAGAAGAGGCACTTTCAGAGCAATCTCTACCAATAAGATCTATTGGAAAAGCTTTGGCCTTTATCTAATTCCTTGTTCATAAATTTTTTTGATAGAAAAATGAAGTCAACTTATTTTTAAACAAAATCTCATATTTAAAATTCCACAGCGGCCTGTAATTACCTTAAAATGGTTGAATGAACAATTCATCATTCCTTCACTCAATAAATAAATATTTTAATTTACTTTTGATTAAGATATACGCACGAATATTTCCTGATACTAATTTGCGTGTGAAAAACCTACGTGACTGTATTATTTGTAGAATGTAGAAAATTTAATTCATAACTTTTTTATTTATACGAAGTAAATCAGTGGCTTTCAGTTTATTTAAATTACAAAAATGCAAAAAAAAGTAAAAAAAAAAACAAAAATTTATCAACATCGACGATGACGAATGCTTTTTAATAATCATCACGTGTCACACTCAAATCGTTGACACTCCAACAAAGCGATGCAGTCAGTCACTGATTTGATAATTTCAACACCACTACGAATGTTTTATTCGATTATATTGTGTTGTAAAGCAAACGGTAACCAATAATTTTTTCATAGATTTTCGTTCCCTCCAACCATCAAATGGGAAAATAGTTTCAAAAGTCATAATTCCTAGCAACGAAAATCTTGAATTTTATGGATTTTCAAATAATTTTCCACACGCAATGGTCATCAAGTCAGACAAATGCTACGATTGCGAGAGAATATAGCAGCTAGGCTGAGCAATGACCCAACCCTCTTTAACCACATACACACAAGGTGAGTGAAATAAATTTATAAAAATAAATAAAACGAAATGAAATATAACGGAAAATAAAAAAATATTTTAATAAATGACACCTTAAATGTTACTCGAGCTTATGCCAAAAAAAAAAATAAAATAAAAAAACAACAACAATAGCAGTAGCAGTAGAAACGATAACAAAATGAAACCGTAGCAAAAATTGGCCTACAAAATTCACATGGAAGTCCATATTCTTGCCAAAAAAAAACAGACACACACACACAAAATCGAACAACAAATGAAACTTTATCCAGACCCAGACTGAAATTTTGTGAAAAAAAAACAAACGTGGGCACATTAACAACAACAACAACCACAATAACAAAAAATTGAAAATGAACTCAAAATGAAATAAAAAATAAAACGACTAAAAATGAATAACGGATATATTGTAGTAAACCGGAAATGGGTAAGGCTCCACTACTGTTATATTCTTAAATGACTGTGTGTTTGAATGACTGGCAACAAATTTTTTTTTTGTTTTTCCTTTTTTGTTTTGTATTGAAATTTCGTATTAAATTCTAAGCCGCCAACAATAAACGTTTTACTTATTGCAAAAGCTGTTGTATAGCCGTCAGATATGCGGAGAAAAAAAATTATTTTGCACTCACAGTCAGTGTGTGTGTGTATGGCTCTGTTTAACTTAATTATGCCATTTTTGTTTTCATTTCATCGGTAAATAAGAAATTGCACGCAATATTTGTTCTATAAAATTGTACAAAAAAGAAAAAAGAATGGAAATTGGAAAACGGGAAACGGAATACGGGAAAAACTACATCCCACATACAATAAACGGAAGGAAATTGGTTATAATGAAAGTTGTATGCGAATGTGTTAAACATTAGATTCGAAAAGATATGCATTTTTGTAGTAATTTGGTGAAAACCAAATAAAACTCGTGAAGATGTTATAGGGTTTCACATTTTCTTGGTGGAGTATCGATAAGACTTCTAACGGGCATAGTATTGGACGTATGTTAGAACGTAATGACTATTGAATCAGTTGTCAGGATAAGAACGAAGAGAAATTGGTGCAGCACCTTCTTTATAATAGTCCCGTTCTTCGGGAACTTAAGCATATTGGCGCACTTCTGTTTCGTGATGTGGACTTGCTAAGTATTTACTTACTTACATATTTAATTGGTTGTAAAACTTTTCGTCAGGATTATAATCTAGCTTCTCACACTACCCATATACTGTGTGTTACTTTAATACATGAGTAGCTGGACACACGTTTTAACGATTTTAACGATTTGAACAATTTTTCGTGGCAATTTTATTATTTTTGGATTTCTGATTAAAGGAAGTCTCCGAAAGAAATAATTTTTTCACATTCCGTTTCGTTAGAGATGTGTGGGTTCAAGCACCACGGGCTCTCGTCTAACAAACGAACTCACTGCGTACTAGACTACAGCGACTTCTAAGTATTTGTCATTGATAAATCTCCTCACTTCTGTTATGGGTATTGATTAGCGTCGCAAGCCCTACGTGAATTAAACTTTCTGGTCACTTTAAGGCTATCCTTAATACTCTGATCTACTCTGGCGCCAATGCAATCAGTTTATCGACTAGCCTCGCAAGCAATATGTGGATTGAACTTTCCGGCCTCTTGAAGAATATCCTTGATACTTTGTCCTCAGGCTCCTTACGAGCATAAGTACTCTATACTGTATGATTGGAGGTATGTCTAAGCTTAATAGTTATTCACATACCGACTATGTGAAGATCAGAAGAAGAGAAATAATTGGCACGGCACTTTCTGTGTAAATATTCGGCTCTTGGTAAACTAGACTAAGTAATTTCGGTTTAAGTAGTTTTCAGGAACGGGACTGTCTCGAAAATGTATCACAATCGGATTTGAAAGAATGTGTCCGAAGTACTGAGAGGTTCTTAAGAAGTCGAGCTAGGTAGGTGGAATTTTGGGGTCATCACAAGACGTAAGTTTTTATACGTAGTAATTTGTATAGGTAGCTACTTTGCTTTACTTTCTTGCAATCTGCTGAATTTAGTAAGGCTTATCGTTTTTTAAATGTAATTTCATTATCTGTCTTCTAAACTCATTATATAAAGAAAACCACTGTATATTGTCTCTATTCGGCCTGCTATGCTTATGGGGCAATATCTCCGCAATAACAACATCAAAGTTAACAACTTATTCTTGTGCACCTTAATTTGCTGGTATTAAAGTAACTGAACGATCAACGTAATGACAAGAAATTCGCTGTAAAAATCCCCCAAAAACAACAAACATTATCAACAAAGAAGTAAAAAAGAAAAACAGAACAACAAAATAAATAAAATTTCTTTGTCTGAAGTCCTTCATACTATTTACTACACGTGCTTGGAACATCAAACATGTTGTGTTTACATTTCTTCCCATGATAGGCAATTAACGCACACAAATGTTTATTTTTGTTTTCCTTTGTCGTTCTTTTGGTTTTGCACACCAACACAATGGAAAGTTTTGCGGCACAAAAATCAGAAGCAAATACTTCCACAAAAATAAATAGGCTCGTCTGCGGTATGGAAAAAAATTAACTTTCACACACGACGTCACTGATTCTTTTCTACATGCAGTGAGTAAATGTATTTGCGGAAAATTGTTTACAAAGCATTTTCTTTTGTTTTTTGGCTTTTTGTTTAGCGGAACCAATACAAACACACAAACGAAATTGAAGTCTGTTTGTTCGAAAAGAAGAATTTTAAGTTCTTTTAGTTGTTACGTTGACAACGTAGCGGACGGTTGGTTAATAAAGAGTGATTTTTCATTTATTTTTTTATTTTATTTTCCATGCAATTCATAACAAAGGCGGTGTGTGTAAAAATAAAGGAAATTTGTTTTCGCAAAATATAAAATAATTTGAAGTAAATTACTATTCTAAAGGATTTAAAAAATCAATTAAGAAATGAGAAATGAAATGAGAAGTTATAAGAAAATATTTATCAAATATTACTCATACGCTGTGTGTACAAAGTGATGTGTTGAGAAATATTAGTCATACGCCGTAAGCGAGAGTTGAGTTGTAGTGACAGTTCTCTACAAAAATTTTTTTTTGTAATTTTCTGAATTGATTTTCTTCAAACATTTGTTTTCTTTGTATTTTCTGTGCGTTTGTTCTTTTTCTTTTTTGTTATTCATAAAGTATGTTCCTAAAAAGTTTTTAATGTCTTGAAATGCTGAAAACTACGTGACGTGGTTGTTAGTAAATACCTACAGACAAGTGATAAACATGTTGTTAAGTTTTGTTTTTAGCTTCCAAGTCCCAAAGTTATTACGAATTAATTAAAGTGTTTCAAATTTTTTATTGAATGAAAACTTTCAACGTGTCTAGAAATTATGCAAATAAACAAATAAAAGTGCTTCAGACCAGACTGTTGAAGCTACATTATGAGTGTTTTTAAAATTAATGTTGGCAATATTATTCGAGTATATTAAAAGACTATCCTTAAAGCAGCTAATCGAAGAAGTTATAAACCCCAACCGAATTTTAAATAACAATTGCTGACTGACAAACCAACAATTTGTGTGACAGGCTGTTTAATATGATTTATATTAAGCTATAACTATTGCCAAGTTTTCCAAATTTTTTGATATGCGAAAAAGTTTTCATTAAATTTGTTTTCTAACAAAACAAGTTTTTTCAATTTAAAATTTTTTTCAATAAATTCAATTAAAATAACACAAAATATTTACGTGCCGGGCAAAAGTAGCAAACACCAACAGAGAGCATCGGGTTCCGGTGTTTCTTTTAAACATTTTGGTACTTTTGTACAATACAAGTTTTTTTTTTGTTAAAAAAAGAAGTTTTTCCCCAGAAATAAAAAGTTTTAAAATAAATTATTGGCAAAGCTGGTTATAACACATAGCCCTTAAGAAAGTGCAGTGAACTAGCGAAAGAGTGAATATTCAGAAACGTGAATACTCCAGAAACATGAATACAATTTTGTTCCATTGACAATTCTAAAATGTGAACAAAAGTTGAAAGCTCTTAAACATGAATTTAAATTCTCAAAGAATTTTTTATTCATATTCACTCATATCATATGATTAAGTTTATAAATTATGGGAATCCCCACATAAAAGTTCACCAGAGATCAATGGGAAACTGAACAAAATCGAAAGTAATAGCACCCTTTGCAAAAATTTGTTCACGATTCTGAGATTTTGTAGTCCTTTTAAAAACTATTATAACTCTGTCGTTAATAGTTAATTTGTCAACTCTTTCTAATGACTTCAGGATTAAAACAACTTCATTCCTCTTAATGCTAAACTATGTAATGTAGAAAAAAATAGCGAGGTCCCAAAGGGCATTCAATGGAACCTGAATACTAGTATTTGTGTTATTGATCATGTACACAATGTCTACCTAATGTCTGATCATATCGAGGACATCCAAACTAAACTGTATAGACTAACGGAGAACGTGGCTCCAGTGATTTTAAAATAATTATCAGAAATACAAATCGAAAACGTATTGGCACAAACAACAAAACAACTCTATCCCTCAACAGTATTAAGGTTGAGAACCTTGAAACTTTCGGTAATCTTGGAAGCGTTAATATCAAACACAGGTAGTCTTGAAGACAAACGGTTTCACATTTTCGAAAGCAATGTAATTTCGGTAAAGCGAATAGATTGGTCTAACAAGGTATCAACAAACAAGCCGGTTGTCCTCATAAAGAACAGATCAGTAGATTATGAAACGTAAAGGGATCTATGATCACATTTTGGGAACCCAAGTCAAGATATTGCTAAAGATTCAAAGCATTGGAAGACCAGAAGACAATGAATTAGAAGTGTTAAACGATCATACATATGAAGTCGCCGTAATTTAGTAGGTAGTGTGTTGGATTATTAGACGTAAAGCCCGGGTTCGTATCCCAGGTCAGACATCAAAACGAAATATGACAAAAAAAAATATTTCTTCGGCGACTTCATCTCAGCAGATTTCTGGCAAAAACCTGCCATGAAAAAATTTTTAAAAAATCTGTCGTTCGGAGTAGACATTAAATTGTAGGTCCCGCCACTCACGTATAAAATTAACGCACACAACATGAGTGGTGTGAGAAGCTAGGCCATGAAATAATATGGAATCAAGTCAGAAATTTTTACTGGTAGAATATGAGGGAAAGAAATGGTCACCGTCCAATGTTCAAAATGAACTTTAATTATAAAATCTTTTTATATATTTTCTTTGTCTATATGAAGAAATTTAAACAAAAAAATAAAAGAAATTCACTTGAAAAGCAACAATTTAAGAATTTTTCAGTTTTGTTGTCAATTAATATTTTAACCAAATTATTTTCTATACATTGAATTATATCTGAATATTGCTTCTAAACAAATTGCTTTCTGACGTTAGGCTTGTTCCTGTAATACCATTTTTCATAACCTAGACCCAGATTATAGTACAAAATGTTAAAATGTTTAATATTCATTTACATACGTTGTAAGTCGTACAACCCAATTGTTTTAATTATTCAAGACTCTTGGTTATAATCTTTACCCTAAAATAAAAGGAAACAATTTATTTAGATTTGAGCCATTTAAAAATATAAAATATAAAAAAATTCAAATTGGCAAACAAAACTTATCTATAAACTACAATTCATTATCAAACTATTATTTGAATTAGTCTACTTTAAAAACATTCATTAAATTCTGGACAAATCTAAAGCAATGTTCTTTGTTCTCGATAGTAGCAAAATTAATCTTAAAAATTAATTAAAATAGAGAAAAAAATAATCCATACGCACATATCAATCTAAAAAGAATAGAAAAAGTTTTTAATAAAACTTTCAACGCAATCATAATTTAATTTAAGCGCCATGTGTTCGAGATTTCGCTGTTAAAAATCAATTTGAAATGATCAAATGAAACAAAAAAATAATTAAAAATTGCAAGTGCTTTCACAACAAAGAATATATGTTGATATGCAATTAATTGTAAAACCAAACAACAATAACAGCAACACTAACAACAACTAAAAAATATTTAAAAATTTAAACAAAAAATGGTAGAATTCGATTTGGAAGATGATGCGAATACAGAACTTTTACAAAAACTCAAACACTTGGATGTACACGTGGAAAATGGCGATAGCCTGTGTAAGGCATCGTGGTGGAAAACTTTGAAATGGAAATCGACTTTAAATCATATTGGCCTCTTAGTGTCACTGTCCATTTACTGTGGTGTAGGTGGTTTGGTAAGTGATTTGCTTTTTTTTCCACTCGCACAACCAAAGCATTTATTTTATTTAAAGGAAAAAAATTCTTAAAAAAATTTTCTTCAATATTTTAAATGTTAAGAAATTTATGAGTTTTTCTTCTTAGGCGTTGGAAATTTAGTTTTTTTTTTAATTTTCAAAATGAAAGATTAAAAATTTTATAAAAAAAAATGGAATGAAAACTAAAAAAAAATTTTTGTTTATGACCCATATTGTTAGAAATGTGGTGGTTTTTGTAGAAAATTAATGAAAGATGTATGCCGCGTTTTTTTTTATTTCTTTCACAGACTTCCATAAATAGTTGTGTGACTTAGTTTTTTTTGCGTTTTCTTTTCGAATTTTATTATATTTTATAGCCAGTTTATTTAGCCATTATTGTTGGATTTTTATTTTCTTGTAGTGCGCGTGCATATCATTCAACACAAAATGAATATAAAGGGAATGCGAATACTCCAAAAAAAATTTAATTTATTTGGTAATATTCCTCGTTAATAGATTAGAAATGCTTTCCAATTTTTTGAAATTATCACACGAAATTTTATGTTGCCTTTTTAAAAGCCATACAATTGTTTTATAAAGACCAGAGATTTCATTTAAATGTGGGTCGTATTCTCATTTCATTCTTATGAAATGCAATTTGTAGTTTAGTTTCGTATATACTCGGCGAAAGATGGAAATTTTCAACAAAAAATTAAAGAGAATAATTCCTTTCATACTGGTACAAATAACTGTAGATTTCCTGAAGTTAAAAATATACCCATCGTATGTATTGAACGTGTTTGTTAAGCTACAACAAAAACAATTTTAAAAATAATTCAATAAAATGTTGTAAAAATTTTTGTCATGTAGCTAGACAGATAGGTAGGTTGAAGTGGTAGTTTTGATTACCAATGCCCACTTGAGCACACATAGCGGCCCGTTGTTACGTCATATGTAAGCGCAGGCCCTCCAAACTAATCGAAGAAGTTAGTCAGCGTAGGGGCTGCAAAGGCCATGTCACAACAATTAGTTTTAAAGTTTATGGTTTAAATACGTCCATAATTTCAAACACACTGGGTTCACCACCTTTGAATTCCCATTTTTAGCTGCAGACAATAAATTACCAAGCTTATGAATCAACAAATAATAACTAACACTTGCATATCTCTATAGTCTAGTACATACATACATATGTACATAATTTGTCATTATTACCCCTCATTTAGGATTACAACCTAGCTTCTCACACTACTTCTGTTGTGTTTCTTAAGTTCATACATGAGTGGCAGGACCTACAGTTTAAAGTCGAGAAACTTTTTCATGGCAATTTTATTTACTGGCAGAGTTTTTGCCAGAAATCTACTGAGAGAAAGTCGCCGCATAAATACTTTTTCATATTTCGTTTTGTTGGAGATGTTTGACCTGAAGTTTAAACCGAGGCCTCATGTCTAATAAGCTACATACTACTACATACGGCGACCTCTACAATTAAAGCACTTACTAATGCCAAATTTTTGAATGAACAAACAATACCTGGGGGTTATTCTCTATTGCGATGCGATAAGAAAGTAGTACGTAATCGAATAATTGGTACTCTTTATTGCTCTTTTGTATTTTACTTACGCATTCCCTTGCGCAAATCTGGCATAATTTTCAACTAATTTTGCGAAAGTTTTGCGTAAGCGATACAGAGTACCAAATTGTACTCTTAACGCATTTAACCTACGCATCGCAATAGAGAGTAACCCCCCCTGACCCTTGCATATCTCGGTAGTCTAGTGGCTAGCGTTAATGAAATTTAAAATGCAATAAATTATGCCATTATACATATAAGTATAGCAACTCCTTTAATTCCCACTGGATAATTCAGCACCCAACGATTCGGTAGCAACTAGAGAAGGCTACTTCATAGCTTGTGAATAGAACTTCGCCTTCTCACTCTAAATAACATTCAGAGGAACGCACTGCTTGAAGAGTTGTATCGTTTCTAGCCATTCCCAAGTGTATTTTCGCTACTACTTGTACCTCTTTTTCACACTTTTTTTTGTAATTAAAAGCAGATAGCATGCCATACACACACTTTGTTCTTCTTAAAATTAATTCTTTCAAAAAATATTTGTTATAATTCACAATTAGTACCCAAGTTGCAAAGAAAAGAAATTGCATTGCTAAACTCAGACGAAAAATATGCCTTTAGCTAATTTATTGTTTTTGATTAAGAATTCTTAATAAGCGTTTGTTAAGCCTATCATCATTATGAGTTTTTGTGAATCATATCCTTTATTTCGTTGACACTGTTTTATGCACAAAATATTGCCAAACTTTTTTAATAAAAATTCACAAAACTCCTCCCAAATTACTCAATGTTCTCATTCCTTGTATATTTCATGTTAACAAAATAATTTCTTTGTATCAAAAAAAAGAAAAAAATTAAAATCAAAAAACAATGGAAATTTTTTTGACATTTACGTGCATCTTATAATTTAAAACGAACGATAATTTCAGAATACAAAGGAACAGCATTACATGCAACATTTGTTGTTCTTTTATTGTTCACTCTATTTGGGAGGGAAATAATAAAAACATGAAAATAAATTAAAGAAAATTGATGAAATGACCATGGCCAACATTTACAAATTTCATAAAAAAAAAACAAAATTAAAAAACAGAAAATAAAATCAAATAACATGTCACAAACTCTATGAAGCGCAATGAATTTTATTGAAACCAGAGATGGAAAATGTAAACATCAAATTACAGAATTTACCATTTTACTACTACATGTAGTAATTATAGACTGTAATAGCATTTTCATATTTTTACTGTTACTAACTACAATCTGGGCATGTAGACTACAAAAAAAAACAATTGAGTAAAATTGTTGTTTTAAAAGTATTTCACACGTAATATAAACATATCAAACTAATTAAATAATTTTTACAAACAAAACATAGCAAACAAATTAAATTAACAATTCTACTCAACTTAAAAATCATATTCAAATTCAGGTCATGTTTTTAAATTTAAAAAGAAGAAAGAGAGAAAAAACTAAAACCAAAATCAGACGTGTAGTATTTGAGGTAGTCATGAAGCCGGCAGTTGTTTTTTTTTTAAGGACATTTAAGTTTTAATAGTTGCCAACATGTCAATTAAAAATTTCATGTTAAAATGTCACAACCATAAATAATATGACGCTCAACGCATGTTAATGTCATAATGTCACAGCAATTAAAAAGAAAAAACGTTTCTTTTTTTAATCAGAAATACTTGTACAAACTTAACTGTACAATTAACAGATTAACATACTTTTACTCACACCATCATAATATGATTATTATGTTCTATATGGACCACCGGCAGTCATGTGAATTGTAAATATGGAGCATTTTTCAACAATTTTAATTAAATTGATTTCATTAACAGACTGAATCATTTATTGACAGTCAGATTTCGCCTATGTGACCCTATTCACAAATTGTGAATAGAAGTTTCTCATCTTATCTAATCTATGCATATCTAATGTTATGTTATTTAATCTACTGCATCATAAAACTTATAAGCCATGTTATTTGGTGATTGAATCTGAGAAACTTAAACTTACTTCCTTGCATTCCACTTATAAATATTCACCAAATCAGTCGTGGAAAAGGTTATGAGATGCATATTATTATTATCGATATTGGGATCCCTAAATTAAGTACAAATACTTAACAGTACATAATGTTACCAAAGTGGTAAGGCTCTAAGCTGTCAGTGTCACTTTCATAAAATCAACAGAGGTTGTTCTGATTTCAGGTGACTTCAATGATAGACCTTCAGACTTCAATGACATGTAAAAAATCCCTTTAAAATGTTAAAGCCTGCTTCACTTAACGAATGCAGATTTTCTGATATTCCCCTGTTAGAAATTAGACTAGAGAGTAGCAAATAAATTCTCCTCCCTGTTCCTAAGTATATTGTTTCTGTACCTTTTTAAAATTCTACAAAATAGTTCAAGTCAAGAGACAAAGTCCATAAAAATTATAGTACGCTTTGAAGGGATCTTTACGGATAGCTGTAACTGAATGAGGCTGTGAAAACATCTTTTCAGAGTCGGCGCATGTAGCTCACTCGATAATACTACCTGACCACTTCTATTACAAGATCTTCGAGAATGAAATATTGGCGATACACTCTGCTGTGATGATAATAGAAAATGGAAAAACCTTTAGGAAAGATATTAGAATACATTCCGATAGCCAGTCGACTGTCAGAGTACTGGGTTGTCATATAATGACCTTATTCCGGATGAATCAGCTTTCTACCAAGTTTTCTATATTAGGAATTCCATTGAGAATCTCTGAACTTAGGTATGCCAATTAGGTATCAAATTCCGTTAACGTGGCATTGGCATATCAGATAATATCAAGATGACACAGAAAACTTTTCTTAACTAGTTGTAGCGCACGTGGAAAGTCGGCGGAAACTCAAAAGGACAGTGTATTCTTATGAGTCGCACTGATCGTGTTCATTCGACATTCGAATTCTGTAAAAGTTGCAGAGACGAGGAAGAGAAGGAAACGGGTCTCCTCCCACTGGCTACACTCTAAGCTTTATATTGTTTATAAAAAACGATCTGAGCTCCTACCAAACAGTGAAAGTTTCCGAACTGTCAAACACGGGAGACACAGCGGTCTCCAGACGGTTTCGGGATTAGAATAAAGGATTGATTGTGGCATCATAACGGTCTTGAGTATCTCCATCTTTTCATTATTGACAGCCACTTCTATCTCCCACATCATATGCCGAATATGGTATCGGTTTGATTTACAGGTGATCATAATGTATACCAATGAGGCCATTGAACAGCGATCTGGTTGCAACCGTACTAAAAATCCTCAACTTAAAATTTCAGAAAATACAGTGAGCTTCAGAAGAAACTGTACATTAAAAAAAATAGATTAAAAAACTATCGATTTTTTATTTTAAAATTGTTTCATTGTCAGTTTTTAAAATTGAAACAAAAAAAATTACAAAAAATTTCGAAATACATACTGTAAAATTTTTTCGAGCACTCTCCTTAAGTGGTAAAAGTTGAGTTTGGTGATTGCTAGAATTTTATTCATAGTGTAAAGTTCCTCTTGACGCTCACTGTACGTACGCGAGTACATAAACCTAAACTATATTCTTCAAATTTAAAATAAATTCACCAAATTTAGAGTTTAATTTAGTTTAATAATCCAAATTTAATTTAAATCAATGCTAAAAAGTTAATTTGGCTATGTAGCGAATGCTGTGTTATTATATTGCAATAATAACAAGAATTATATTGACAAGTCTATAACTTTTATTTTACATTTGACCTTTAAACAGCCTTATTGATTGGCTATAAATCAAAAAATGTACATTATAATTGTCATTATTTTCTTAAAACATTCCGATATAAATCATCTTTGTGAATATGAAAATTTGCTTTTTATTTTGCATATTATTTCTGTGTAGTAAGTATTCAATTATATTACCCTCGACTACAAATTGTGTGACAAAATTCAAAATAATAAATTATTTTGATAAATTGTTTTTCTAACAAAATGTGACAAAATCGTAAATTAAATTGCTTAAGTGCGATGTAATAAAATAATTTCGTTCTCTCTTTTTTCCTGTACAACAAATGTGTGAAAAATTATGCAATTTTCATTTCACAATATGAGCATCAAGAGCAGCAAGTGTTTGGTTTTTAAATTTTTTACGTTCTTAAAAAAATAGAAGGAAAAAAGCACTAAAAAACTATCTTTAATGATTATGCACATTTTTTATGGCATTATTTTAAGAAGCCAAAAGAAAAATAAACACTCTGTGGTATTTCCGTTTTGATAGGAAAGAGAGATGCTTTCAAATGTAACATTCAATTTCAAATAGCTGTTACAAGGGAAATGAAGTTCAACTGAAAAAAAATATATTTTAATTTCTCCCTCTCCTTTCTACAGCTTCAAAATGTTCAAGATTCCATGCTAAAACTACCAGTAATAGTGGCAGTATTGTTTCTTTAAAGGCCAACCTTAAATGGTTGTAATAGCAATCACATCGTATACCCCTAAGGATTATTACCATACGTATGTATATACATACGTAGTGTTTATAAAAACTTATGACCATAGAGAGTTTCTTATAGTTTTCCTTAAGGAATATTTATCTATTGTAACATCTATTATGAAGAGAAAAAATCATGAACCCATGGAAATAATTATCACCTTGTATTCTGCATTAAATTACAATCCATATGGTTTTGATTATATTCTGCCGAAAATAGAGAATAAAATTGCTTGCTATGGAATTAAATTAAAATTTTTCATATGATACCAAACCTTAATCTATTAAGAGACCAGAGAAGCTGTAGTAAGCGGAAAGCACGATTTTATTATACGCTACCCGAACTGTATACTATTTGATATGGAGGTGTTGTAATAAGAAATTTATTTGAAAATCTTCGATTACATACATAATTTGGTCATTACAACCCTTCAGTCAGGATTACGACCTAGTTTCTCACACCACTTATATTGCGTGTGTTAATTTTATACATGAGTGGCGGGACCTACAGTTTAAAGTCAATTCCGAACGACAGATTTTTTTTGAGAAACTTTCCATGGCAATTTTATTTTATTCTCAGAGTTTTTGCCAAAAGTCTGCTGAAAGGAAGTCACCGAAGAAATATTTTTTTATGGACCCAAGGCCACTCGGGTTTGATCTGCCTCACGTCTAATAAGTTACAAAAATTATAATCCTTTTTTTTTATTGAAATAAGAAAATGTGAGTCCACCAGTACAGAATTTCTGGGTTTTCTAAGAGAAAAACTGATCCATTTGCGTTTTGCAGACCTCGTCGAAATTTACAATTTTAAAAGAGTTTTGCAGAAATCGAAATAAATGATGACTCAGAAGAACAAGATTATAATGTATAATTTATTCCAAATCCCACCAGACACACAGCATTGCGTAATCGTAATCGTAACGTAATCGTTTTTCGTCCATGATCATTTTAGAACATTGTTGTTGTACGTGACCCATATTTCAACGCTTGCAGTTTATTATTTTCCGTTGCTTAAGTTCCAGTTTTTTTAAATTTTGTACTTTTCGACTAATACTCTACAAGGCGCTAGGTAGTGTGTTGGCTTATTAGACGTAGGGTTCGGGCCCCAGGCCAGACATCAAAACAAAATACAAAAAGTATTCCTTCGGCGACTGTCTCTCAGCAGATTTCTGGTAAAAACTCTGTGAGTATATAAAATTGCCATGAAAAGTTTCTCAAAAATCTGTCGTTCGGAGTCGACTTTAAACTGTAGGTCCTGCCACACATGTATCAAATTAACACACACAACATAAGTGGTGTGAGAAACTAGCTCGTAATCCTGACTGAAGGGTTGTAATGACCAATTATGTATATTGTTATGTACTCTACAAGGTGCTCATCCCCCCATGCTTGTTTATGGCGCAGAGGAATGAACACTATTAAGCACTGATGCAGTAGCCTTGAGAGTATTCGGTTGAAAAGTCCTACGTAAGATCTTCAGTCCAGTTCAAACTGGCGATGATTTCCACATCCGACCCAACAGTCAGCTGTATTATCACATCAACGACGTGGACGTTGTGGACGACCTTGTTTGCGTTGGAAGAACCAAAACGAGGAAGCCTTGTCATTGATTGGTGTGAGCACCTGACGTAGATGCGCAAGAAGCATAGGCTCCTGGAAGGATGTGTTAAGGCAAGCCGAAATCCGTTAATCGGAATTTTAATGGACAATTAAGTAAGTTAGTAAGTATTTTTGGCTTTTTAGAGATTGATCGACTAGAGCGAGGTGTAACTTCGACATCATTTTGACATAGAAAATGAGCAAAATCTCTGCAGTCTACCAAAAAATCTTCTGAAAAATAGATTTAAAATTTAGAAGCAGATAACCTTTCACAGAATAGGCCCACATTATATTAAACATTTTTTCTCAGGAAGAGAAGAACTTTTCAAATCAGCTATAAAGATGTGTGTGAAGATAAATTCGACTAAAGACGCAAGCCCACACTTTTAGCAGCGCCACTTCTTGCCTTTAACAAGGTTAACTTTGCTATTAACAAAGCACTGTTAACTGTTTGACAGTGGCAATAGTAGATTAGTCTTCTACTTATTGCAGACTATTGACATAAAATATAATTCTCATTATGATCATAATTATTTGTTGAAAAATTTTGAAATGTAAAGGATGAAGAACTGAAATTCCAGCTATTCCACTACCGCGGTTCGAAAGAGGTCCCCCTGGACTACCATTTGCATATAGTCTGTACTATTTCTTATATGTTCCAAAATGGCCACTGATCTTCTAGAGAATTTTCAAGCAAAAAATTGATATTTTCAAAGCCAATTTTCTCCACACCATATCACTTGTTATGTGACTGTGTTGCTGATTATATTAAGAGGCCTTGTACGGCATATAGTATGGTACTCATAGACCGAGAGTATTCCCAAAATTAGCTCCTAAACAAGTGGATTTGTTTAGATGGATACTGTTGAATAGCCAACAGTGCTCTTTTAAGGCCAAATTTTGTTCTGTTGAGAGGAAATTTTGCTCTGTTAACGCCAAATGTGATGCTGCTAAAATTTATGGATTCTTGGGTTTTCAAATTCGAATTTTTCTTCAGACACATGCTATAAAGTTGTGTAATGCAATTAATTTCACTTGAGATATCATATTTTAGATACGTCTATCGGTAATTTGTAATCAAACTTTCTCGTGAACTGTTGGCTGAACTAGACGATTTTTCATATTTTGTTTTTGCTATTGTCACAACGGCATCCTCGGGAATATTTCATGCTTACTATTTACATTTTCAGATGATAAAGTCGAACTATTCGCCATTATCGGTAAGGGAACTGAATCAAGGAAACTGAACCTATTGTTTCTACTCAACTTCGCTTCGTATTGAATTTCTGAAATTCTTTTACACCTTGAAAAACAATGAAAAAATAATACAACAGTCGATATAGTATGAAAAGATGAAGTTTACAGAAATGTTTGTTTGGTTCGCACAGAAAGCGCCACTATTATTTTGCATAATATCCGATTGCATATGATCGTTAAGAAAAATCTTTACGTGTAAACTGCAATATTCCTGCGATCTCATAATTCTGCCCTAAACATGAATATTTTAATCCTACTCCGCAAGGAAACATCTTAAGAAATACATACACCCTAAATAAACCAAATTCAAATTCTTAGATACACTTGCAATGTATTAGTAAGGATATCACGTAAATAAAAATAATAACATCATAACAAAGTGTCAATTCATAACATAACATACAAATACATTCGCTCTCACGCTGAGCACACTCTCACTCTAAGCTACTGTACGACTACTCTCGAATTGAATATGAGTTAAAATATTTGGAAAGGGCTTTAAAATGTTAAGAAAAATACCAAAAATTTTCAAACTTTTAAACTCTTAAACAAGGGATTAAATTGTTACAAACTACAGACAAAACTTTAATGAGAACATCAGCATGGAATAAAACTTTCGTTAAATTATTAGCCAAATAAAGTTTTTAAATTTTGACAATAATTCCAACACAATATTGTTGGTTGGGGCTACTTAAATAAGCCAAGGTTAGTAATAAATTTTAAGTAGAATTTATTGTTGTTATTGTTTATTTCTAGAATTACTAAAACACACGCACATGTTGTTGTCTTTTTTGAAAAAAGAAAAATTCATGTACGACTGACTGTTCACTGGTACTCATAATCGTTCGTAGTTCCCAAAATACTAACTCATGTGCAAGTGTGTGTCATTTATTGTCATTTTGTAATATGATATATGTATGCACGTACGTTTGTGTGTGTACTATGTTAATGCCAGGATATATTCCAAAAATAAATATAAACATATAAATAAAAACAACAACAACAACAGCAGCAACAAAACAGAAAATTTCACAGAGTGCCATACGTCAAATACTTAAGAGTAGCAGACATTTATTCGTAACAGTGTCGTGCTCTTATAAGGATCATAAAACAATTGCAATAATTCGACATTGGTTGGCTTAAAGAACGAATGAATGCAGGAATACTGTTTTAAATCTTCTGTATTTTTGAAAGAAATAAACTTTACTAACTACGGTATACATACAGAATGCTACTCAGTATGTGAATTTATGTACCTCAGCTCATTTCACGTTAAATTTAATCCGGAAATGAAGGACATTTTTTATAGCATTTGTATTGTAAACAATTTTAATTTAAACTTGTAACTTTGATAAATAGGCGACTTCACAGAGAATAAGTGGACAGCATAAGTCTTGGTACTCCAATATATTTTGACAAAAAAAAGTCCCCACAGGCTTAATACTCTTACACAAAGTCCCGATATGACTTCAAGGGAGTATTTAAGAGATCATTTTAAAGAACGGTTACGTAATCGTTAAACCTCAAACAAAAGTCAACCGAAAAACTTGTTCATGGTGCCACCAGAAAATACTAAACAACATTTGTACATTCAATTCCAAATGGGTGAAATGGAGTGCTTGACCTTGAGGGATATTCTACTAAATACAAGGGATAACATTTTCATATATTAGGCCTATGAATTGTAAATTTACTCAGGGTTCTCCTTGAGGGTACCTATGGAGTCATCTGAAACTTTTCCTTATTTTTCTCTTGTTTTATGAAAAACATTAAAAAATTATTTGTTGTATAATAAAACGGAAATAAATTAATAAAATAAATATAAAATCCTTAATTTTTTATACAAACTGTGGGTTAAAATTCACGAAATTGTCAAAATATATTGGAGTACTAAGACTTTTGCTGTCCACTGTATGTAGTTGTGCTTAAGCTGTAGGAAATTTAGTTGAGAAAAGATTATTCAAACTGTGCTTAGTGCAAAGTTTATAGACAAAATTTAATCGTGCGACATAAGATGTGTTTTATCCTCTTGATGGCGTCTAACATTCTCCACATTGCTTCTATCAAACCTATTCATCGCAAATGTACTGTATGACGGTCATCAATATGTCACTGTAGTATTAATTTGCTAAGCATTCGTCAGTTTGTTGATCTTTCAATATTGGGTAATTTACCATAAAAACAAATAAGATCCAAAGGCATTGAGGATTTCTGTGGTTTCAGGGGGATTTCTGTGTAGCTGGTTGGTATTTTATTGGAATCTGCAAACTTTACAGCTGTTATCAGGACCCTGGTGCTGTCTAATGTTAAATCGACTTTGATTCTGGTATGTTGGTTAGTTAAAGTTTGAGAGGCGATGCCACACGTAATAACCGGATATTCATTAGTTCCATTGTGTCATCACATTTTATTACCATTATCACGATTATGAAGAGTCAAGATATTCCTCAAGACATTCAAACTCTCTTATATACTGAGTCATAACCTTTAATCTCATTTCAATCAGTTCCTCACGGAGTATCAAGAACGGCTGCAGTAACTCATTAAACGAGGTTCAACCTCTTCTTTCTTTTCCGAGTTAAAACATTTGCGAAAATTACGAGACCCAAGCATATTAGCAGATTTCTGGTAAAATCTCTGAGAATAAAATAAAATTGTCATGTAAAGTTTCTCAAAAAAAATTTGTCGTTCAAATCTACTTTAAACTGTAGGTCCAGCCACTCATGCATAAAATGAACACACTCAACATGGATGATGTGAGAAGCTAGGTTGTAATCCTGTTTGAGGGGATGCAATGCCCAATTAAGTATGTATGCCCGTTAGGACAGAATCTAGTTCAAGTCGGTTATTGAATCTTCGGTCAGCTTAAGTAACGGTCGACCCATCACAACAACTTTACAACTCGTCTGTTCATTAATCGTTAAGTATTGGGTAGAAGATCCCTATGAGAAGATTTCATGTTGTGTTGTCCATTCCGGTACCTCTTCTAGCCAGCTATGTTTCAGTGACTTAAGACTTTCGAATAATCCGCCATTATCAAAGAAATAAGTCTTATTCGGGGAAAAGCTTAAACATTAATATGACGTCTTAAGAAGACTTCTTCCGAGTAAAACAGTATATTCTCAAGGAACACTCTATTACTGAGCAGTCATTTTATCGCCATGACATCCATTACTCGAGATAACGGTGTCTAAGCACGCATTGAGAAACGATATTACATTAACAATCTCTAGCAAAAAATTACTTCCTAAAACCCTAGCATTTCCAAAGAACTCCTTATGCTAGCAGTTCTCCGATATATAGGTAGAGAGAAAATATTACTCCTCAGTAATGCGAATCTAAGATGTTGCAAAAATGCACGTAAAAATTTCGATTGCTTGAGCTTTACAAAAAATCTCGAAACAGACACTAAAATGATTCATGTTTGCTCTTATTTTGTTTGGTACATCAATTCATGTTTTCATACAAAACATAATTTTTCAAATTTAAAACATAAATTTTGTAACTTTTGAAAAACTTTTCTAAATGGCATACTTTCCCTTAAAAAGCATTGCAAATCATATTGTGATGTCAATATATTATTCATCACATGCAAAGAACAATGGCGCCACTATGATGTCCTCATTTGTTTCTACAATTTTTGCATAATTCCGATGCCATTTAAAATACATTCGATATTTTCAAAAACGAACAATTCAAATCAATTAAACAAATGCATGTTAAATAAACCCACTCTAACTTTTAAAGTAAAATGCGTGCTTAAATTCAATATATTAAATATTTATTTAGCTATTCTACGGACATTTCCAACTGAATAAGACTTTTTCTATTTGAAAAAAAAAAACCGCACATGTTTCAAGGAAATTTATAGACACGTAAACCAAACAAAAAGCACGTGAGTTGGTATTTTGTTTAAATCAACAGACATTGTACACATGCTCATCACATATGTGTGTGTTGTATCTCTCCCTTAGGTTATATATGTATATGCCTTAAGGACATAGGACATGGGTGGGAGGCTTATGAATTTAAGTTTTGTTTGTTGCTGTTCGGTAAGCTATTAACGTCAAAAATTAGACTAGAAAAAGAAAAACAAAAAACACAAACGCAACCACAAACAAAAAATGGAAATTAGACATAAGGCCTCTCCTTATTATTATCCTTAACATATCAAATATCATCATAGCATATCATAGAGACCTCACTGTCATAAAAGAAAACTTGTATTCTCATTATTGTATTATGTATGTTTTGTTCTGCATTTTAAAGCTTTTGCCCTAAAGTCACACCATTATCGTAATTTCAAATTGTCAAATTATTTTTTATATCGTAATCTCAACCGTAATTCCATCATGGAAATCATTTTTCTGACCTATTTTTCACAACTTTTGAATATCATTAGTTTGTCATTGAATATCATTACGTATGTATGTATATTGTATTGTGTTAACAGAAGCCGTTAATACTATCGTTTTCATTATTTTTTAAAGCTGAACTCTGTGTATCTAATGGTTTTTCATTATTATTCTATGCGAACGCAGTACTTGTTTTAGTATAGTTGGTACCAATTTGATTTAATGGAAAACCAAAACCAAAAAAAAAATCAGCATAATTTTTCCATTTTCTTATTTCCTATTATTATAAGTTTTATACTAGTACTGAGCATATATTTTCATAATAAAAGAAAATATTATGTTTACAGTCTTTTTCATAATTTCCATATTTAATTGAAATTATTCAAATTTAAATTGTTGCCATTCTATTATCATTTTAATGGTGAAGATTTTTTAATTGGTTTATTATTTAGCATTGCGTTTATTAATGCTATAAATTAACACCCTTAGATGTCTTTCTAGGAAGTTGTTTATTATGAAAGCAAGCAAGGAATATAGAAAAGCTTACCCTGCCTTTACTCTCACATAATTTAACGTGATTTGTTTAACATAATAGGCGGACTAATTAACTTTTAATTAATTAATGTGTTTTAGGCTCTCCTCTCAAATGGTTCGCATTTGATTTGTATACAATAACAATTTATATACGTTTTGTCGTTAATTGTGATGTGATGTGAGACTTTCGAATAATCCGCATTATCGAAGAAATAAGTCTTATTCGGAGAAAAATTTAAACATTAATGGGACGTCCGAAGATGAGTTCGTCCTAGTAAACTAGTATATTCTCAAGGAACACTCTAGTACTGAGCAGTCATTTTATCGCCATGACGAGATAACGGTGTCTAAGCACCCATTGAGAAAAAATAAGGCCCTAAGACCCTAGCATTTCCAAGGTTATTACAAATCTTCAGTTAAGATTTCGACGTAGCTTCTTACACCAGTAATGTCGTGTGTGTGTTAGTTTTAAGAGTGGCGGAACCTACAGTTTAAAATCGACTCCGAACAACAGATTTTCTTGATAAACTCTCCTAGTTTTTGCCAGAAATCTGTTGAGAGGACAGGTTGCCTAAGAAATATTTCTTCATATTCCGGTTTGTTGGAAATGTCTGACCCGGTGTTTATACCGTCGTCTAATTAGCCAACATACTACCTACTAGTCTAAGATGAATTCTGTGATACTTTCAATTAAATTAGGGGCATGTATGACATCATTCTGTAGTCCCTGAAAGATCTGATTAAACAATTATAGAACAAACTGTCTCTCATATAAATTTTTCTCCCATCAATAGCATCCAACTCTATTAATAAGCTGATGATCCTCCTTTACAAGTATATTTAACCTTTGCACTTGTCATTAATATAATGTTCCATTCAGATTGATATTTTCGATTGACAGCTTCTAAGCCCACTTAAATTCGTATGTTTTTAGCAATTTCAATATGTTATCGATTAGAGACATATTTACATCTATTGGTTTAAATTTGAAATATCTGTTATTTCGAATCTGGCAATACTTTTGTCATTGCATTCTGTCACAAAATTCAGTATATTATCTCCACTGAATGTAATGAATCCATCGATCTACGCTTGAGCAATTTTGGGAAATTGGTCGCAGAGAAGAACAGAAACAGTGCCCGGTATACGCCAACTGGTTTCATTGTTGATGTGCCAAGACGTGAGCGTGCCCGTACAGTGTGTACACCCGAGAATATCGGAGCTGTGGCTGACAGTGCGCGTGAGAATTCATCAACTCGTTTTCAAGAACTGAACATTTCACGCACCAATTTTCGTCGAATTTTGCCAAAAGATCTCGATATGATGCCTTACAAACTTCAATTGGTTAAAGAGTTGAAGCCACATGACCATCCGCTTCGTTTTCGTTTCGGCCAACTGCACGAAACTGTTTGATGATGTTAATTTTGCCAAAAGAAAACCATCTTACAGAAGCTAATGCACCCATTATGGGTGACTGTATAGTACCGTGGTCTAGTACGTAGTGTATTGGCTCATTAGGCGTAAAGCTACGGTTCGAACAACAGGTCGGACATTTCCAATAAAACGAAGTATGAAAAACCGTTGCTTCAACGACTTTTTCTTAGTAGATTTCTGGCAAAAACTCTGAGAGTAAATAAACCGGCCATGAAAAAAGTTTCTCAAAAATCTGTCGTTCGGAGTCGACTTTAAACTGCAGGTCCCGCCACTCATGTATAAAATTAACACACACAACATGAGTGGTGTGAGAAACTAGGTCGTAATCCTGACTGAGGGGTTGTAATGACCAATTATGTATGTATGTATGTTTAGTATGGATTGTGGAGCGGAGGCATCATTGGCTCATATTTCTTTGAAAAATCAAACGGCGCAACCATTACAGCCTATCGCATCATGATAACCGATATTTTTTGTACCCACGCTTAATGATGTTGATCTGAACGATGTTTGGTTTCAACAGAATAGTGCAACTTGCCACACATCTCATGCCACAATCGATTTATTGCGTCAAACGTTTGATGGCCGTTTAATTAGCCGAAATGGTGAAGTCAATTGACCGCCAAGCAACTAAATTTGACACCGTTGGGAAGCCGTTAACGAAAAGTGTTATGTCGACAAACCAGAGACAATTGAGTATTTGAAAGCCACCATTCGTGATGCCCTTGCCGTGATACGACCGCTTACACTTGTAAAAATGCACGAAAATTGGTCCGATCCTATGGGGTACTGTGAGGCCAGCCACGGCAGCCATATGAATAAATACATATTCCACTTCTAACCGGAACAATTGTACTTCACATACATAACATAACATACATAATTGGGGATTACAACCCTACAGTCAGGAATACGACCTAGCTTCTCACACCACCCATGTTGTGTGTGTTAATTTTATACATGAGTGGTGGGACCTACAGTTTAAAGTCGACTCCAAACGACACATTTTTGAGAAACTTTTGGCAGAAATCTGCTTAGAGGAAGTCGCCGAAGAATTATTTTTTTATATTTCAGTTTGTTCGAGATGTCTGACCTGGGAGATGTTGAACCGTGGCCTTGTACTTCACAATAAATAAATAAAATTTTGACAAAATTTCAAACCGTTTTTGTTTTATTGTATTTTTAAATTTAAACTTTTAAATGGTCCACTCTATATAAGCTATAAGAATTTTTAAACACTTTACATTAGCGTTCATGAAATTAAAGAAGTAATCATGTCATTAGATTTAAATACAATAAACAAAACTAATCATTTGTATTCGATGCGATTAAATACAAAAGTTGATTAGTTTTCCTTTTTAAATGTATATTTGATTAATTGATTTCTCTTCCTAACATCATAAGCCGTCAAATTAAAAGATTTCTTTTAAGTGGCCATTATATGGTACACTTGCCAATGAAAATTAACGCCCGTAATATTGCTCTCTGCCAGCATTTTAGATTGATGGCCAACAGATGTTGATCGACTCATTAGCGAGATCATAAATTTTTGTTCGATTTTGATTTCTGTATGATTTATTGTTTATTTTAGTTTAATTTCCACTCAAATAAAAAACCATTAAAAGCATAATATTTATTGTGTATAAAAAGAAAATATTTTAATTTCATTTTTTGATTTCTTTTCCAATAAATTTTATTGGATTATTAGAAACATAAAACATTTTGTATTTTGGTATGTTTAAAGCGCCATCATTAAACACAAAAAATATTTTTATTCGTTATTTATTTCAAAATAAATTTTCTATAGAAAACATTTCAGGATTTCTTTAAGTTTCTTTTTTTAATTCTTTTTATAATAAATTGTTTATGGTGTTGTGTTAATGTATTCGTTGTTCTCAATAACAAATTATAAAATTTTTATTTATGAGTGATTTTCTTATCGAATTTGTCACGAGACACGTGCTGCAACTGCTGTGTTACATTAGAAAATTTATTTGTTTCTGTATTATTTTGTTATTTAGGATTTATTTACAAGAGAGGATTTTGTAAGGATTTGTTTAAGTGTGCCAAATAGAAATTCAAATTTCTTGTTAAAAATGTCAACAGAGAAAAAAGGAAAGAAGAAATAATTTCGAAGTAATTTATTATAATCAAGAGAAATTAATTTGAATAAGCTTTTAGAGATTTTGTTTAATGATGACGTCGTAGAACGAATATTTCAATAAAATCTTTAAGCAGAAAACCTTTGTTGTGCTACTTACCATTTTTATTAGCGATACTAAGCACTTGGACAAATTTTCTTTTCTTTCAAGCAAAAAAGGAACAAAATAGAGAGTGACTAGACTTTAAAGACAGGAAAACAAATTCATATAAAATATCAACGATGCTAGATGTATAAGTGAAATAGCATATTTTAAAAACTACTTTCATGAAATTTTAGAGGAAATAGCACGTAATTAAAATCTTTAGTTTAGGGTCCCTAGAAAATTTTACTATTTTTAGGAATTTGAAGAAAAATTTGGATTAAAACTGTCGAATGAATTTTACTGTTAATTAATACAGTTCCTGAACAAATCGGCTGTCTAGCCATCACAGTATGTACCTGCAGACAAGAACAGCGAAAAAATATGCTATTACATAGTCTACAGAAATCAGAAATATCCCTATTCTATCTGCTGATTCTATGTCTAAAGGGGCCATCACACGTTATTACTTCAATAATAGCTCTCATCCCCTTATAAATAGTTTCGTTCATATAGGATTGAGCTTTGGCTATAAGGCTCTTGCAACACTACAGTCTGTATCCTACGAGTGCTTCGCGAGTGAATCTAACTTTTTCCCAAATAATTTCAAAGAAAAAGTCTGTTCGTTGTTCCACCAACTACTCCTCTTCTGTTGTAGTTTTAAAACTGATCTTGCCAATTCATCCTCAACTTTGTTGCCAATAACCCCACAATGACCGGTCACCTCAAATAATGTAATTTGATAATTTGCAGCAGATTTCTGGCAAAAACTCTGAGAGTAAATAAAATTTCCATGAAAACTTTCTCAAAAATCTGCCGTGCGGAGTCGACTTTAAACTGTGGGTCCCGCCACTCTTGTATAAAGTTAATACAACACAAGTGTTGTGAGAATCTAGGTCATAACTCTGACAAATTATGTATTTATGATAATCTGGCACCTAACACTTCCGCCTGAAAACCCCTACATTCCGCCAGAACTCCCTATCAGGTACTGTTACACTCAATGTATCGTACAAGGGAACTTTTTTGGCCATGTAGTCCATCATTTTGATAGTCGAAATAATTCATTCGGCATAAAATATGACACCTTTAGTAAAGATTCTCCACTATGATTTTTTCATCGTAGAAATTTTATTTGCTTTTAGATAATTTGGGAAAATTTAAAATTTTTGAGATTTAAAAAAAAAATTTTTTGTCCACCAGACTGTTTTTTATTATTGTAAATTTTTTTAAATTGATTCGTTTCAGCATCATTAAGCATGTTTTTCGGATAAGCAAGTGATTATTCTATTACTTCTGTTTATGGTAGTCGTATCACTTTACTCAATCTATTCAAACCTTTTACAAAACATAGATTTGAAAGGATGAGTGTTGATAAAAAAAAATTATTTTGTTTACTACAGAGCAATAAACATTAAACGCATATTTGTATTCTTTATACCTTAATAAAAAAACAACAAAAACTCATTAATAAAAACACACCTTGTGAGTTGTCCTGATATAGTCATTCGTTCTTCCATTTGGCCTGTTCTTATCTAAAGTGCAAAGTAAAATGCCTCGGTTGTCACAAAATGGCTTTTTTATGTTGTTAAAGTTAATTTAAAAAGATTTTTAAGGCTTCAATTCTAAAACGAATACAGCACAATACCAACTTTTATTTAATAATATAATATAATAACTTTAAATTAGTAATCTTTAAAAGATTCAAAAGTTTTTAAAAATAATACAACAGATTACATACTTTTAATTGATAATTAAAGTTACATAAATATTTATAACAACTACGATAAGAAAAAAAGTTTTCTCTTCTTTAATTAGAAATAATTTTCTGTAATTCCACACATCCCACACCCACACATCCCATTAATTGTAATTCGCAACACACAATACATGTGTAAATATTTAATCGAAATCCGTGTACAATTTTAAATGAGAAAATTTTCTAATCTTATCGTAGAAATAAATTCAAATGAGATTGCAAATTAGAGAACAAATGAAAGAGCAACGCAAATATATTCAATTCAATTCGAACGACTCGTATCTCTAGTCATACAATTAAATCTAAATTATATTATAACAATGACACACACATATACGCACAATTGTACTTGCGACAATACACATTTAATTGTGAAGGAGAGAAGTTGACAAACTCATGCAGTCAAACACTTTCACATAAAGAGCAAAGATAACAGTAATTATTTCATATCCTTAAGTTATATAAACAACGTGAAATAACAACAACAACAATGAAAATACTGAGAAAACGGTAAACACCTAAACATGTGTTTTTAATTACCTACACCACCTTGTACGTTATATCTGATGTATGTTGGCGTTGAGTTTTTTTGGTAAAAAGATTTGACTGTTAGTGCACGGGAGTCTTAATATCAATGTGTTTAACAGAGATGGACTTTATTACATATTATATTATTAGAATTAACCTATAAGATGACCGGTTCATGTACATTTTAGACCAAAGTGCGAGGCACAATTATAATATAATTCAACACACCAAACGACCAACCCTTTATCTCACCAAGTCACGTCAATTTTAAAGTCAAGTTTCAAAGCAACTCCAGACGATAATTAAAGAGAGCTCAACTCCAAGCCATGTTAACGTCAAAGCGTAAATACGACAAATGTTAAGAGGTTATGTAGATACTCGGTTGTTATAGTCCAGAGTCTGGCAAAAATATTTTTCTTCAGGATCGGCCAATAACATCGTCTCCCTCCCTTTCTTTCTCTCTCTTTCTCTCTGTCTCTGAACGGTGCCTGGTTTTAACAAGAAGGTGCATGATAATGTTTCAAAAATACAAATTGCACGTTTTGATGACCGCAGCAGAGGTCATGACTACGTTCATATAGTAGTCACCGAGATACCTACCGAAATGCGCTGAAATCCGATCGGAAACTACCATAAAAGGATTGACTGCTGCAAACCATTTCTAGGCTGCCATTCAATTATTTAATTTAATTATTTAAGCAAAGGAATTAGATATCCAAGCATTAATTAATTTCAAGAAGTAATTCTCGTTGTCGGGTACTATGTAGTCGGCCTTTACCAATTCCCTACAATTTTAATTGTTGTTGATGGCAAAGAAAAATGTTTCTCTCTCTCTCTCTCTCTCATACACCTACACTCGCTTTTATATGAACATGTATACATTATGCATTACAATGTTTTCCTTTAAACTGTAAGACAAGTACTGAGTATTTACATCTACAAGTTTATCACAACACTAGTACACATGCAAACATAAGTAGAAACGAAATCGGTCGTGCATACATTTCAAATACATGTGTCAACACATTCTCTTCTAATGACAAGAATAGATTGTTATTTTAGATGTTGAATGTTTTCAAATGTTGAATTGGTGAATAGCTTTAAGAAAACAATTGTTGAAATGCCATGCCACTCCGTAGTAAACTGGCAAAATAAAGAGAAAGAACAAGAGAAAATACTCTCACAAGGAATGATTCTTGGCACGCAACATGTTGTTGAAACTATTTAAATGATTCCAAGTAGTTGTCAAGCTATGACAACTTGTATAACAAGTGGTTGCAGTAACTACTGTATTACTTTTATATTCGTCGTACTTTTGTATTTCTTTTCCATTTTATTATTTAACGCCCTGCACGCTTGTTACTGTTGCTGTTGTTGATTGTTAAATAAGCCAATTAGAAGTAAAAATACTCGTACTTGCGTAAGGTAAATACAACAATGCTAGTTTTGAGGTAAATGGTAGAAAAATATATTTATATTTATGTAGGAAATATAAGTGTGGGATAGTTAGTAGAAATAATGTAGTTTATAACTATGTAAGTAGATTTAACTATTTATGGCAGTATAATACTCGTATTTATACAATAAACATTTTATTTCAAAGAAAGATTCTTTAGAAACGTAAGCTGCGAAAATGGGAAAACAAAACTGTATTCGTTTTTTTTTATTTTTTTTTTTTTTTGGATTATAAACAAACAAAAACCAGTATCCTTCGTACCAAAAAGAAATCAATTTTCACAAGCACTAATTAAGCCGAATTTATTTTCAGTAACACTTTACGCCACATATGGAAACAAATCGAGTGCCCCGATGACTTAGTTGGTAGTGCGCTAAAATTCAAGTGCCGATGCCCCGTTGTTTCGATTCTCACCAGAACACTCACAATAGAAACCAGAAAGTGAAAATTACATATACATTGTATATGAGGGTCATAAAAGACTAATATTTCAAAAATTAAATTTGTCTCACACTAGTCCCTTTTTTCTTTCTAATATAAACGATCTATCCTGTATTCTAACACAATGCACTGCATGAATAGGCGTCATATTCAGAGTGTCTCAAAAAAATGTTAGTTAGATTGATGCAAAGGATTCTTTGAACTAAACTTCCTGCAATTATTTTGAGAAGTTCTTGTACTGTGGATAATTCTTAACAATATAGGTCTGTAGATGATGTTGTAGATGATTCTCTGGCAATCCTCTTAAATATACATTTTCTACAACTTCAATCCTGACTTGACCAATTGCAACTATTCACCTCAATTCGAACTATTCAGAGCGCTGTAAGAACATTTTACAACGCTGTAAGAAAATTACTTTTCAGCACCAACCATTATTTTATTTAACCGCGTTAGAATTGGAACGATTTTGGTTTGAGTCATTAGAGGTTTGTAAATAGAAATTCGATGTACTGAATATCGTATCAATTAATTACAAGGAATCGTCAAATATCGTAATTCATTAAAAGATTGGCATTCCAAAGCATCATGACATATATCGTGGTGTAGCTTTCGTCTGGTATATCCTAAGCAATTTAGTATTTTATTAGATTGTTGATATCCTCATGGTTAGCTAGTCCCTTGTGAACATTCTTAGAGATTGTCCTTGTTTTGTAAGCACCTTCTTGTGAATTCTTGATATTGATAAGAAGCATGAGACTTACTTGAGACTTAAATCGAATGGCCTTCATACCCGGACATTAATTTTTTTGTATTCAGTGTTATTACTGTGATCACAGAGGTGCTTACTTGATAGTTGATTTCGATCATCTTAACAAAATCAACAAAATTAAAATTGCTTATAACTGTTTGTTACAGCATCTCGACCATGAGATTAGGACTGATTGGCAGCTTTGTTAAATAAGAGGACACTTAAGTACGCGTTGCGACTGTAATAAGGCCTCAGAGCTGACAGACAAATCCTAATTAGCCGGTATCAACAATCCACTTACTTTTTCAGGCGAGTAATGTGCCTTTGTTTATGAAAAAAATTGTAAATATTGTGATTTGCTCTGAGTGAATCTCAATTTTTTGACATGTGCTCAAACAATACTGTCTAAGAAAAGGGCTGATCCAATCAAACTTAAACAACTAAATTAATTAATTATCAATTTCTTTTATGAAATTCTTTTCACATTCAGTGCTAATACTGTCTGTTCATTTTTAGTTATGAAAAGACTGTCATATGAAATATGTAACACAATTTTTTAAAGTTCTCTTAACGTGTGCCAATGCAGATTAAGTTTACTGCAGATGTCTTAAGGATCTTCTTTAACAAATCACAATCCAAACTAGATCGTGTTTGTTTTCATGACCTGAAGATCGTGACATCTTTAATCGATTATAATCAGTAATCCGCCACAAAGAGTGTTTAATTTAATCGGTTTAGACAAACATTATTCACTTTTATCTTTTCAGAAGCTGCATTAAATAAATTGTTTTATGACGAGCATAAGGCACAAGCTTCTGGCCAGAACATATTAAATATGGTGTCCACACAAAATTAAAAATCAAAACCGTAGATATCGAAACGATTTCAATTGTATTCAGACGTTTTCTTCTTTTGAAAATCTGTTCTGCTATATAAACTTTCCATTTTGGGTGTTTTTTTTCTTTTTTTTTTTTTTGTTAAATTCGGAACGTTTTTAATAATTTCATTTCAAATTTTCGCTTTAGTAGGGGACAACGCCGGGTGTCCTCATAGATTTGATTCAAGGCAACAGATTTTCTTGTTTCACAAATTACCAACATTTGTCAAGTTTCCTTTGCTTTAATTTTCTTGTATTATTTTATTAAACTGTGTTGCCTTTATTTACCAAACGATAAAGTAAGTAAACAAGAAAATGATGTTAAGCCAGGACGATCGATGGGCAAAATAGAAAAGTAAATAATTAAGGATGGTTTTCTTTAGGTTAATATATATAAATTAACCCAGTTATTATTATTCTTGTGACCCATTAAATTCAAAGTTGTTAAGTAAAGAAAAAAAAACCTTTTTTGTTTGTCTGAAACTTTAACAAAAAATCCTTTCAAATCAAAAACTTGTTAAAAAGAAAAATTATTATTTAGCCAACGAAAATAAAGAACACGAACACCAATAACATGAAAAATAAATTGAGCAATTTATTCTGTGCCTTTTTAGGCTTTTTCATCAGCAATTCAGACAAAAAAAGCCTATAAAAACAGGATTGTAACACCATTTTTGATCGTAAATAACTTTTTTTCTTTCTATTTTGTTTTATTCGGAAAGTGGTTTTAAGAATGCCTACTTCGCACTTGCTTTTATTTTGTTATTGTGAGCGTTGTTGGTATTTTTATAGCATTTTAAACCTATAAAGTCGTATCAATCAGATAATTTATATCCTTTTAACGAAAACAACGATAATTTATCGTTGAATTAAATGCGTGCACAGACAGGTGTGACGCGTGACCAACGCATTAAAAGAAAATAAATTTAAACGCAGTATTGTCGTGCCAAATTATTTCCCAATTTATTGGTTTTGATTTAATTCCATTAGAGGGAACATTAAATGAAATACGTTATTATTCCACGTATTATTTGAAGCATAAAATCTAGAATAGAGGCAAATGAAATTAAGTTGTTAAAACTATTCCAACCGGTCTAATGAAAACGTTCTGGGATAAAAGAGCCTCTTTTAATTGCCAACATATAGGTTTTTATCGCTTCATTTGCTAAATTTGCTAGATTTTGTGAATTTTCATTAAGAAATTCAGTACGATGAGTGCTTCAAATTACGTATCATTAGTACCTAATATTAATTGAAAAATTTTTAAAGAAACTTCTTATACATTGCACTAATATATGACAGATTACTTTCACAAAAAAAGAATTACTTTCCATTTCCCAGAAGTTTGATTCTAAACAAGTGTTAATAATCACAGAAACCCTATTCACTGAATATTCTTTTCAGTTTCCTCCTGCTAGTTAAGGCTCTTATATTCACTAAACCAAGAATTTTAAATTTTATCGAATTTATAGAGGGAATATTTGTTAAAAATACTTATATTTTCTGCTGTTATTTAACGTGGTAATTGCTCTTAACGACCATAAGTTTCTCCCTGCTCTTCATGCTGAAATTATGGGATACTACAGTCCGTAAATATTTTCAGACTACTTTTGTAGAGAAAATAGAGTGATTTTACAAATTGCAGAAATGTTAACAAAATTCCTAGGATCATAGGCTTTAGTTGATAGAAGCTAAACATCACCCTTAAGTTTCTTGGTAATGTTCTTCACCATGTAATCTGAGGGCACCAGGGTCATATATAGTACTGGCTTGGGGATGCCATTCAAGAGCAGCCACATTAATTAAGTTGAAGGACTTTCTGAGAGTATGGATTATAAACATTCCTTTTCTCTACGTTCTCCTCATTTTTAATTTGAAACCGAAAAATTTTACACATTAAAACTTAAAAATAACAGTTAAAGAGTTATTAAATACTTATTTATGACATTTTACACTTCGTTCTTAAATTGCGTTATTTGTGGGGTACACAACCCAATAAAGGGGAACGACAAATCGAAATAATTTGAACCTTAAAGTGTTTATAAAATATTGTTATGGAATGTTGGCCATCATAAAAAGGACTGTCATTAAACAAAACAATTCTCCTACAACTGTTTTTTATGGGATAATAATTACGAGGTACAACCATAAATTGTTGCACCGTACTTTTAAAGAGTGTGCTGGACACACCATAGTAAAGAATGTTTTATTTTCTGTACCACATCTTTATTATAGCACTTATAGGTACGAGTACGAGACAAGTAGATACAATAAAAAAAGGAAAATGTAGAAGTTATTTGAAAAGAAGTAATAAAAATATGACATCAAATATGATTGTCAGAATTAAACTACAACATCATCATATATATCGTATAGAAAATATACGAGAAAGCCAAGTCAACAAAAACTAAATAATCAATTTTAACGACATTATCTATACCAGAAGTCTAATAAAAAAAATAGACCTCCAATCGTTAAACAATACATACAGAGAGACATGCTATTAAAAGTATAAAAACTTTTATTATTTCATATTAATTAGCATTCAATTATTATAAAAAATAATTAAAAAAAAAAATTAGAACCACTCACTGCTAGCAGAGCAAGGTTTCGATCCTCGGACCTCTGGGTTATGGGCCCAGCACGCTTCCACTGCGCCACTCTGCTTGTTGTTACTATTAAGGCAAATGTGTTATAACAACCCAGTCATAATATTTTCATACACACTATATTTAAACAACATCAAACCAAACGCATGCAACCTTTATATCAAACCCAACCACTCAACATGATGTTTGATTTATACTTCAAACATGTGTATTGGTAGGCGCGTCATCAGTCTTAACAGAAGCAATGGAACGATAAATTTATGGCCCCATAAATTGCCAATTTCCATTGTAAAATAATAAAACAAAAAGCAAAGAAAAAACACTATAATAGCAATAGAAACAATATTGTTTTAAATTTAAATTTTTAATATTTCTTTCCAAATGCAAATCATTCTATTGATTGAAAGAAATCTTAAAGGAAAATTCTTTGGAAAAAAAAAATAATTTTTTATTTTGTTTAAATATAATAACTTATATTTGTTATTGTTGGTTTTCTTTAAAAGAAAAATATTATTTTCCTTAAATATTAAACACATCATAGTCTATTATTCTAAAAAATAAAACCAACAAAGTCATCTCAATATTCATGAAAAATATATTATTTAAGCTGATGTATTCAAGATACTCATTATCATTTATGTTAATGATCATTAAACACTTCATTTTGTTGAGCCCTATTGTTTGTTAATGCGCGGAAAAATCTCATAAATTATTTCATTTAAAAATTGTTAAGAGACTGCTTGCTTTTGGTTTCTAGAAATTCTTTTAAAAAACATTATTACAGGCCACATGAAACATTTGTAGGGAGTTGTAGTCTGGGAAAACTTTAAAATTGCCTAAGGGAGGCATTACATTGCGTTTGTTTTGGTTTGTGATTCCAAACCATATTATAATGGGGCTTTAAAATATTCAAAATTGACAAAGTTTTTTTTTAAACATAAATTGTTAAAACGGAAGGAAAAAGTCTGAAATTTAATTCAATTCAATTCAAAGTAAATGAAGGGCAAGTTGTAATGGATATTCTGTTAAATTATTTAAATTGTATGAACAGTACAGTACGGGATGTGTAAATAGCAGAGGTATATGTATGTGTTTTCTTTTAAATTGGGATAAACACCAGAATGATTTAGTATTTTAATTTATTTTATTATTTAATCAACCTTGAAGAATAGAATACAGTACGATCTGGTCGTAGTACTAAAGCACCACCTCACAATAATAATATACTAAGTACATTGAATACCATAATTTCATCGTATTGGCTCCGCCAATAATGCAGAACAACCTGCACTTAACATAAGAATGGTACAGAAGGATAGCTATCCTGCCAAGGCAACCACTGCACCATTTATCAGGAATTGGATTACAGAGATACACATTTTGAGGATAAACGGTATTAAGGTTTCTTCCACGGAATTGATGAAGGCATCAACCTGAATAGGAAACTTATAGGGAAGTCGCATCTAATATCAATCTTGAAAATGTTACAAGGAAGTTGGACTATAAAACAACCATTTGATGGGTCTTGTGATCTAAACTTTTAAGTGGATTACATTACACCCAGTGGTCAGGCCTATGATACTCTATGAGGCTGTAGTATGGTGGTGGAAAACACAGTAAATAACGGCTATTTCGAGTATCGAGAGGTTCCATGCCTATGCGTTACTATGAAGTCATCACAAACGACGAGTATGAAGGTTCTTCTAAATCTAACAACGCTTAACTATACTAGAGTTAGCTGATATGTAGACTCTCCATTAATAGGAAAAAAATTATGGCAGGATATTTTATTATTCAGGTCACAGTTTTGGATGTACATATATGTACACTTAATCATATAATAACTGTCTCAGACTAGCGACAACATAGAACCTATGCTCAGTTTTATAGCACATACGTAGTCCCTACTAGGACAGAGTTGAACGCGGGCCCAAAACATGTATGCTATGGTTTGCAAAAGTGGTGAATGAGTTACTAAATAATGCTTTACTGAGCAGGAATTGTGTGGCAAAAAGCACTCAGATCAATAATCTTGGATATCACAATCTTTCACACGAAACTCTACATAATAGTGATAACGTTAAAAATCCTATCCAAAAAGGCACATAGTCCTAAGAAATAAAATAATCTCATACAATCAATTTGCTTTGAGCAACAATTTCACTCAGAATCAAGTTAATTTGATATGAATGGCGAGACAAATGAAATGGTGAACTTCATGCCAAAAAGAGAACTTTCATAGCAACCACCCTACAATGAGAAAGAGTTGATCCCTAGTTGTGGAACACTTGAGCATATGACGTACAGGTTTATACGCTGGCTGAACAGCACTTGCTGACACTCTCATGAAAGAATCTGTTCTTGTTCCTCATAGCAATAATCCTGTCATTGAAAAAGAACTATTTTGGCTTCTTTATCCTTATAACGTTATATTGGTCACAAACATTTTCGAAATATCGAAGATTTTTGCTTGTGAATTCAAAATGTTTGGTTAGTAAACGTTTGGAAAACTCAAAATTAAACTGTAGATCCTGTCACTTACAGATAAAATTAACACACACAATATAAGAGGTGTGAGAAGCTAGATAGTAATCCTGACTGAAGGGTTATAATCACCAATTAAGTAGGTATTCATTTTTGCATAGAGATATTCAGACACTAAATCTGTCAACAAGATTAAGTTTTCCAATAAACAAATGAGTTCAACATACGAAAATAAAATGTTATTTTGACTACATGTGAATATATTTACCAGAATATGACAAAATCATTGACATGACGCCGTCTTAATTTCTCAAAACTTTAAAAAAATATATCTCCATATATGTACGTACGTTTGTACTTGAATTTATTCTGATTATTTTCATAGTGAGTGATTATTTTGATGTTGACAATTTCTAAATAAACACACGACAAATTATGTGGTGAACCAACCACTTGTTTATTTCGAATATGATGATAGGCTAGCTATGCCACATCACATTTCCCATGGTGGTGATTGACATTTAAGAAATTCGACAATTTGTTGGGGGGTGTTTGACGCTACAGGTTTAATTTTTTATGATTTATAAACAATTTTCTATAGGAAGATATGTGTGTGTGGTTCTTGGCGGTTTGGCTTTAAGCCAAAATAATTAGAGACAAACAACCAAATAATTTATTAAAATCATACACGACAGTTTTTAAAATAAACACTGAATATGCTGAATTATTAGATACAAATTTGTGTGATTAAATATCAAAATGTTGTTGACTTTTTGGTGACAATGCGTGTAAAATTGAGACATTTTAACAAATTCTTTTATTAATTAATATACGTTTATTATTACATTAAGAACAATAAACGTTTTGACAGCAATGAAATTCATTAAAAAAAAAACAACGAATTATTATAGAGGAAACATTGTTTTATTATTGCATCTTTAACTTGTTTGAGTAAAAGTAAAAAACAAATTCAATGAATTTAAATAAAATTCCCAGAAAACGTGAATCCAATTGAATAAAAAATAATGCCAGCATGCATGCTCTTTTGTACATTATTTTTAAATTATTATTATTATTTTTATTATTATTAATGTATTTCTTTTGTTGTTGTCGACATTTACTGGAAATCTTAATTTAATTTGAAAAAAAAAGAAAACAGAAAATAAACTCACCGTTTGTGACAAAAGCAAAATACAAGATATTTTTGGAATTTCAACCTCAATTCTTATATACAAAAGACAAATGATGACATCTCTGTCATTTTAAATCAACCCGGTCTAGTCACAAACGACATGTCTTTTGTTCGTTCGTGTTCATGTTTATTTTTATAGTTATATTTAGTTTATCGAAAAAAATAGAACAAATTAGATAGATGGATGATGTTGTTTGTTATTAAAACGTTTTCATTTTCTATTCAAATATTTATTGCATTTAATATCACTGACCTAAGCATTATACACAACAACAGCAAGTGATTTTTAATACCATGCCTAAAAGAAGGGAAGAAAGAGATATAAACACTTCAAAATTTCTAGAAAATCTTGCGAAAACTCTGCTTTTTCAAACGTATTTCACTTCTTCATTAGAAACCCATGCACAAAATATTTAAAGACTTTCTAAATTTATGTCTCCAAATTAATTGTCATTATAAAGTGATCTTAAAGTTAATCAAGAATTTAACTTTTTCATCGTTAAAAATATATTCTATTTTAGTATGTTTTACTCATTCACTTTTAAAAAACTTAAAAACTTTATCGACAGATTTACTATCTGCCTATCGCCACTTGCACAAACATTTTGCTGTGGGTGTATTGCGGGAAAAAGCATTTATTCTAGCTGCCAGACAAATTTATAATTAATAGTGGCACTTTTATTAATTTTAAATCTAAAACATATTTTAAATATTTTTATTCTTTAAGAGCAATAATAAAAAATTTAACAAATTGTATACTAAAAATGTTTATGGGATATAAATTATTGAATTGAATTTTATTAAATTCTAGAAAAGCAAAAAAAATAATTTAAAATCTCCAACAAAATTTAAACAAAAAAATGATTTTCTTTTTATTTTCCAATTCGATAGAATTTGGATTGTGGAATATTCATTCATGGTAGAAAGTTCCCTTAAATGAGGTTAAAATTTGGGACCATAGAAGCCAAGAATATTCGCAAACAACAGACTCAACAAATCGAGAGGACATTTGGATAAGTACTATCAGTATTGAGTGTTTCCGAAATATCCTGAGTAACCAAGCTTAAAATATTCACTTCATGTATCAAACTTATCCTTTTGTACGGAGGAGTTTGAAAATGCCTTTACTATGAAGTCGAAGGTAACGACTTCTAAATATAACAACGCTTAACGATACTAGAGTTGGATGCTGCGCAGGCAATCTCTACTTATAGAAAGAAAACAATTCGGACAGGGCATCTTATTATTCATGGTAGAAAGTTCCCTGAAATTAGTCCAAGATTTAAGACAATAGCAGCCATGAGCAAATGCAAACAACAGACTCAACAAACCAAGAGCGACATTCAGACAATTGTTATTAGTATGGAGTACCTCACAAATATTCTGAGTAGCCAAGCTTCGAATATTCACCTTATGTGTAAAATTTCTCCTGTTGCACGGAAGAGTGTCAAAAACGTATGTGTACCAAAGGACATCTTGAAACCAATGAAGAAAAGGTGCTCTGTGAAAACTACACAAACAGGGAAATAATTTCGATATGTGTTCAATAGCTGGCTTTAGGGCACAGATTTCATAAGAATTTCTGAGTAGCCAAGCTTCGAATATTCATCTCATGTGTAAAATGTCTCCTGTTGCACGAAAGAGTGCCTAAAACGTATGTGCACCAAAGGACATCTATAGACCAACGAAGAAGAAGGTGCTCTGCGAAAATTACACAAACAGGGAAAGAATTTCGATAGTTGGGTTTAGGGCACATATGTATGTCATATGAATTTCTGATAAGTAAGTCATTTTCAGTTATTCTCACGATCTTTGTCTTTCAGAAAAAGGAATCACTTAAGATAATTGATATTGTAGAGATCAGATTTATGGGTATAAAATTATTTGAAATTAATGTTCGATCACTCATCAATCATAAAAATCATTAAGGAAAACATATGTCACTTTATAGGTGACTGTAGATGTGAATAATCGCATTCGCATGCAATTGATCGATTACATTCTGATAATTTTGCTGTTAAACACGTTTTGTACAATGGGTCAAATCGACGTCCGGGTACTATACTTGTCTTAATTGACGAGTACACGTCCTCTAACCTAACACGTTCTAAAATGTCAAGTATAGAAATAAACAAATTTATTTTATAAAAGAAAATTTTGTAAATTTTTCATTTATAGCCTTAAATTAATTTTCTTTACTGTTTAAATCTTTTTCAACACTTTCTCTTATGCCACAAAAAAAAGATAAAATAATACCCTTTCAATTTAATATTAAATAAACAATTTTTCCAATATCCAAACGATTTTCAATGGCCAAATCAAATACCTCCAACAACAGCAGCAACAAGTAATCAATCATTTTGATAATTTGATTTGAATTTCTTCAATGGGGAATGAATAGAATGATGCAATCCAAATTATTTGTAATGTGCGATAATGATACGCTAATTGGTTCAGACAGATGGAAAAATAATACGAAATTTAAAATATTGAACAGTGGTTCCCTATCCCAGGATAATTTATTTAAATTCAATAAAACTGAAGTTCATAGTGTTTAAGAAGAGATAGATTCTTATTTCAAGCATATTTCCAATACCTATTCCTACCTATTTGATTATTAACATTCACATCGTATAAAAGGTGCCGCGGCTACTATTCTAATTCTCTAACATATGTTTTCAGTTATATGTCAAAGTAGCTAGTTTAATCACATATGTTTTGATCTTAGCTGATGTATTTTCCAAAGCATATTGTAATATTTTATATACATATTCGGATTTGCAGACTCTAGCTACTGCACTTTTATAAGTTGTTTCAAATTGAATAGGCCACGTCGTTTTAACCAATACTGCCATTATGGAGTCAATATCATTCCCTAATCATCTATGAAGCCTGGCATTTTAACCTTTCTAGACACGGTATTATTTATCTTGTGGCAACAGTCCCTTATGGGTGAGGTCCGAGCAAAAGAGTTCAGGTTAAATTTCTAAGGGTCTTGTTTTACTTAGTAATTTATATAATTTTATAGTGAGTGCCTCAGTCGTCCTCAATAGCTATAGCCTTTCCAACTATGTTGGTTCAAAGAGCACTAATGCAATGTTTCCTGTCTATGATTATTTTATTGATACTATAATGAAACTTTCTTCAACTAAATAAAGTGATTTCTTTCTGTATTCGCGTATTGTTATGCAGCGCATCCCTTCGATTCAAAATTGGCCAAAGGTGCGCGCAAGGCATTAAAAGAAGAATTATTTCTATGCGTACTATTCTTATTGTTTACCTAGAATAAAGTGCCATCTGAGAGACAAATTTTTGCTCAAACATTCCGCCAGGAAATTTGAATATCCGTAATGGAGTGGCCCCTACCGATCACCTATGAGAGGCCTCAAGAAATAAAATAACTTCAAATGAAATAAAACTAAACAGATGGTTTCAATCTTGTTAATTTAATTAACAGACAATAAGCACGGGTTATAAGAAGGAGCTCCGAAGTACTGAACTAATTAAAGAGATTCTTGACGATATTTGTGAGACATACGTATGGGTTTTCTGAGCCCCAAATACGGCAATTTTGCTTATTAACGTACCCACTAAGATGAGAATGAGCTTCATGCGAAAAGATGATTTTTTTTTGCAAAATCGACTCTTAATCGCGCATTTCCTCATTGGCCCAATAAATCCTAACGCTGCTCAAGCGTAAATCAATTACATGCAGTAGAGATAATATACTGAATTATGTGACATAAGTATTTCAAAATAACTGATGGTTCAAATTAAAACCGATATATGACCCACCCTATATATAAGAAGATATATATATATATATGTATAGTACAAAACAATAAAGAAACAATATTTTTATTATTTTTGAGTAATTGTTATCGATTTTCTATGATTAAATTCAAATATTTTTCAGATATTTCGTCAATTAGAGAGACCAGCTGAAGTAGAACGTTTACAAGAATTGAAAACTGCAGTGAAAACACAACGTGAAAAATTTATAAATGTGATATTAAACAATACTGATGTTAATAATTTGGATGAATTATTTAAATATGAATTGGCCAAATATGAAGCGGTAAGTGGAAATAATTTGAAAATAAAACGAACATTAAAAGAAAAATTAAAGAAACGGAATAGAAAAAAAAAATAGTGTGCGTTGGCCGGGAATCGAACCCGGATCAACTGCTTGGAAGGCAACTATGCTGACCATTACACCACCAACGCCCTGCTAGACTTTGTTGCTCAATTCATGTTTTCATTTCATTTAAGGGTTTAACAATGAAACACAAATTCTAAGTGACTCATTTTTATGAAGGCTTCTGTTCTTAATTCAAAGAATTTTATTCTGTTTAAGAAACAAGGGGATGAATTTTAAATTTTAATGTTTCAACACTGCTTATGCTTATCTTTCGTTCGCGTCTATTTTTTAATATTTTGTTTTTATTTATTATTATTGTTGTCGTTGGTCTGTGCCTGCTTTTGTGATAACAATTATTTGGCGTTGTTCTTCAACTTCAAATTTTCATTTTATGCCAGCCTGTTTGTTCAAATTGTGTTGTTACCATTCCATCAATAAAATAAAATCTTTAGTTTATTATGACGTTTATGGAAAAGCGAAATACACACACATTGAAAAACAAAAAGAAAATTTTGATTATTCCAGTCAATAAAAAGTTAATGACTTTTTAATATCCGTACAAATTTATTATATTGTCTAGTCTCTATGGCCTAACTGCTATCTTTAGCATTGACATGATATCGTTAATTAAGCTTTTTATTTATATCTGAACACTCATTAAATTTTCCACTCAATTAATTGTTTAAGGAATAGCAAGAGAAGGACTTTGTAATTGAATTATTTTTTAACAAGTAATGAACAAAGAGAAAAAAAATAGAAAAATAATAATTTTTTTTCTCTCGTATTCTCCTTCTAGGCAGTACAGGAAGCCGCTGAAGGTGGTCTTCTTATCGAAGCTGAAAAAGACTTTCCCGAACCCTATGAACGTTGGAGTATATTGCAGGCGGTATTTTTCTCTTCAACTGTTTTAACCACAATTGGTTATGGTAACATCGTGCCGGTAACGATAGGCGGAAGAGCCTTCTGTATATGCTTCGCATTAATAGGCATTCCCTTTACGCTAACGGTAATAGCGGATTGGGGCCGTTTATTTGCGACAGCTGTATCAGTGCTAGGCAAACATATGCCAAGTAAGTTCAAAACATATTTAAAATGTTTTTTAAATTTATATTTTAAAGTTTCAAAATTTTTATTGAAATCTTACAGAGACACCAAAAATTTCCAATTTCATTGGCAAAACATGGTTTTATGCCTTATCGGCTGTATTGTTTCTTTGCGTTTATTTAGCCATAGGTGCCGGTCTATTGCTGCTTTGGGAGGATGATTGGACATTTTTCGATGGTTTCTATTTTTGTTTCATAACCATGACAACAATTGGTTTTGGTGATTTAGTACCAAGTATGCTAAAAGCTTTCATTTTAAAATTTCATTCAATATTACAGATTTTCGTTTTTTGTTTTTCTTTAAGAAACTCTTTAGAAATTATTTCCTTATACTAAACCAAACAAAATTTTGCTTTTGTTATTGTAGAGAAACCAAATTATATGCTTTTATGTACTTTATACATACTCATTGGTTTGGCTTTAACATCCACTATAATTGAATTAGTAAGACGTCAATATGCCACTAGTTGGGCCAAATTACAAGTAAGTTTTCCTTCTTACTTTACTTGACTGCCTTTCAATTTAATATACATGAGAATAAAAACCCCTTTTCCTTTCTATCATTTCTTAATTAATGAATATTTCTCAACTTTTTCATGTCGTTATTCCTTTTTTGTTGCTTCTTTTGTTTAAAATAGGAACTTTCTGGTCCTATGGCAGAGACTTTGAGACGCTTGGGCGAGACAGCTGGCACTGGCCTGGATTATGCAACGCTACAAAAAGTTTTAACGGTAAGCAACGATAAAATTAAGCGTATTTTTGAAGCAAAAGAAAATGTTAAACAAAACTTAATTTTGTTTGGGGTTAAATAGATTTTAAGGACAAAAAATAAGAATGTATTGTTTTCCACGTAATCTCTTAAAGCAATTAAAAGTCAATCAATATTGTAACTAAAGGCCTATTTATCAAGTCATACGAATTTGCAAAAGTTTTTCATTTAACATTTTATAGTCTGTCCATAACGATTTGTTTTTAACACATTATGGAGCGGTTCCAAGCATATATGCGCTATTTCAATTACACTTGTATAACATTTTTTTTGTAGACGTAAAAGCTAGTCAGATTTGCTGACCTATTTTGCTAGTATCCGAAGCTCCACTCGTGTTTTTGATGAAATCGGAATAGGGCATTGTCAATCCCAAACAGGGATTCTCAACGCAGAGAATTCAGTCAAAAGTTCGATGGTTGTGCCACACCTTATTAACCAGTAGAAAAAGTGGTCCAGTAGAAAAAGTGTAGCGGCAATAATAATGCAGGACGTTTCAAGCCACTCTATGAAGTTGAGGTTAGTTACATATCAGATTTTCAGTAGAGATTTTTAACATATCAGACATTAGTGCCTCAAGATAGATCTGACAACTGTTGTCTGGCCCCTGCAAGTCTTGCTTCTTGAAGATTTTTCCAGACTTTAATCGATTGTGTTAAAAGTGTGGCGTTCTCATTATAATAACCAATTCGGATCAATTTATTGTGCGAGTACAACTATGGAAAGAGAATCTTTAGTTAGGTTAGGTTTAGGGTAGCTTCCATGCTTTGCTCACAAGTTCACATTACCCAGAGAATCCCACCTTCATAACACAGAACCAACCACTACTCTTTGATAATCCTATGATATTCGATACTAAAACATAACCGTGAATTCTTCCTGAACACTGATTTCTTAGTCATTCCATTAAGGAGAACCTTCTCTTCTTGCCCCTCATTCCAACAACTCCTACAGTGGTTGTAATTTTTAAAGGCCCTATATCCTATTACACAGTGAATAGGAATTATGAAGATATCGAGACTCTTCCTAAAAGAAAAAAAAAGAATGTTCCGCCACATTTTCGTCTGAATTTCAGTATTTACTTTAACTAGCATTATCTGAACTAGGTCCAGACACCGCCTACATTTTCACAGAGGATGTGGTTTCTAGGCAAAGAAAGTTGGCTACCCTACTATTCTGTTTCCTTCGGTCAATTACCTGCTTAACTGGGTAAACCTAATTAAAGAAACTGAAACAAAGCAAGGAAGAAATAGGAAATACATATGGATTGGTTAGCACTATATTCCTTAAAGGAACAAAAAGGAACTGTAAATTGTTATGCATAAAGCATTATTTTTGTGAATATATGCATAACAGTGTGAATTATAATCAACTCGTTTAAAATAATTGACACGTTGGGACAGTTTTATACCAAATATTTCAATTTGTATTGATATCCAGTGTAGTGCAGAGTAACTTAAATTCGGTGTCAACCAAATGCATATTGTTAGTACAATACTATGGTATTTATTTAATAATAAAACTAAACTTAAGCAATTGCTTAAGTCAATTTAACACATTAACATGTTTTTTGTTATTATTCCTTTAAATATAAAATGTGTTTTTCTTTCAAGGTTTCTATGCCAAAGTGGAATATGTCACGTAAAGATCCAAACAATGCGGATATTGCTGCTTTAGAAGCCATTACCAATGCCATATTAAAGGAAGTTAAGGAAGCTCAAAATAACAAACCAAAAGTCTTACAAATTGTTATTTACGAGTCTTCAGTGTAGTTTATAAAATTTTATAAAACCAAACATATGTTAGTATTAATTTAAGTTAGTATATACGTATGTAGAATTAAAAAATATTTTAGAATATATATTTAAATATAGATACATATACATACATAATTAATTAGCTAGTTGACAACTTTTAATTTTGTTTTTTAAATTTTTTTTTTTTTTCTAAATTTATTACTCAATTACGCACACTTAGTGTTACACAAAAATAAAATTAAACTGAATAAAGCAAGAAAAATAAGAATTCAAATACCTTATATGAATATAAATAAATATCAAAACAAAACAAATAATTCAATTAATATCATACTAAGTCTAGATTTAAGCTTAAAATATAGTATTTTATAGAAAAAAAAGTGAAAAAACGCCTACAAAAACCTGCCTGTTATTTTAAGTAATTTAATTGTATTGTAATTACGAGTATATAAATATCTTATGTTAATTTAAATTAATTATATTGTTCTTCTATTTATTGTATTATTTTTATAAATTTACACAAAAAACACGGATTTTTAACGGGGTTATAATATAGTAGAAAAACACCTTTAAATTGTTTTTTCCGGTTATAATTTGTATTATTAACACGATGATTTTTCTATATTTTTGAAAACATATTCTAAAAATTACAAAAAATAGTAATGTTAACATCACGTATTTATATTTCTTCAAATTTTACTTTTTTTCTATTCACAAAATTTTTTAAAATTTTTAATCCATTTGAATTAGTTGTTTAATAATTGAATCATCTTTTGAGAAATTTTATAGGAGAACTTTTGTTGAGAAGATATACTTATCTGAGAGACATTTACTATGACGTATTTTTATCATCAAATTTTGTCAGTCCTCATTTACATTTCTACAAAAAGGCTTATGAATCACAGTGCCAAAGTGCTGAATTTGTTAAAAAAATTGTTTTTAACCAAAGTTTTGTTTAAAATTCATATATACTAGGGTAGCTAAATTATAGAGAGCACTATACTTGACCAAAGATCGGAAAGCGGAACTCTAGTAAACCTTAGGATATTCGATCTTTTCAAAAATGAAAAAAAGCACGATTTTATCATGCTAAAAACCCGCTGTCGCAGTTCATAAGAATATTACAAACTCTTTCGATCTTAGTTTGCTGAAGATTGGCTTGATGACAGTTCTAAATGAGAGAATGCCTATATTAAAACTGGTCCAGGACTTAAAAAGGTTGTTCCTAATGGAAAAACATCGAAGAAATATTTTTTCATATTTTCGTTTTGATGTCTGACGTGGGGTTTGAACCGTGGCCTTACGTCTAATAAGCCAACACACTACCTACTAGATTACAGCGACTTCAGGATTACAACCGAGCTTCTCTCATGTGTGTTTTAATTTTATCCATGAGTGGATATCAACGAACGACAGATTTGAGAAACTTTTCATGACAAATTGATTTGCTTTCAGAGTTTTTGCCGAAAGACCGAAAGAAATTTAATGTTTATCTCATGTACATAAGAAATTATCATCAGATATTATATAGATACATACATACATACATATATAGTCAACATTTAATCTTGAAACATTTCCTATTGTGAATATTGAAGTATCATGTTGGAAATCAACTCCAGTGGTGCACGTACATAATTCTGTAAAAATTACGATCCACAACAGGACCGAACTGAGCTCGATTTCTGATACTAATTATATTATATTAATCCACTGTATGACAGATTTTTGAGAAACTTTTCATAGCAATTTCATTCACTCTCAGAGTTTTTGCCAGAAACCTACTGAGAGGTAGACATTGAAGAAAAATTTTTTTGTTTTGTTGGAGATGTTTGACTTGGGGTTTGAATCGTGAACTCGCGTTTAATAAGTCAACACACTACTTACTAGCCTACTACGACTTCAAATCGCAACATATACAACTAAATTATAAGGTGAGTCACCCACCTATGACTGACCTGGTTGGCAGGTTCTAATATACTTTTCTAAAGGACCCGATTTATCGCTAAGTGATTATCACTGGTTTCTATCTTAGACAAATAATTCCAACTAGGCTATATTTATTTTTTTACAAATAACGGCGATGACAGGGGCCTTATAGAATTATTTCTAAAAGGGCAACAATTTATCAAACATTGTATAAAATTTAAACTTCGTATAATTATAGATTTCTTATTACAATACTTTACATATGAAATACATGTATATTCTATTCTACTTATGATAGTATTATAATACAGCCCTGTTACATATCTACCTTATAAAAATTTTACTTCCAGCCTGTAAAAATTAATCAAAATTTGGAATGTCTTCAAAATAATTTAAATTTATTTTTAAGCCAATAATATTAATTAAATATATTAATAAGAAAACATATGTCGATATATTTAAGCAGCTGTAAGGAAAATAAATAATTTAAACAATAAGATAGTTAAATATACATACATTCTGCAACCATTTCATTAATAATTTTATAAAAAAGGATTTGAATTGTTGAAAATTCAAAGCAAACACGAATATAAATTAAAATTAATGGCGAATAAAGTAGAATTCAATAATATATTGGGCTATCAGTTATAATTTTGTATTGTTTTAAATTCATTTCTAATTTATTTTGTATAAAAAAAAAGCCAAAAAAAATTTAATCTTAAAAAAAAGTGGGTCTGATTGATAGCCAGTAAATACTTCCTAAAAAATTCAAAAATTAATTGCTTTAATATTATGTGATTAATCTTATTCTTATCGATATTAATCTTATAATCGATATATAATGTTTAAAGATTTTTATTTTAATTTTGTAAATTATGTGTATAAATAAAAAGACTTATTATAAGTTAATTTTCAAAATATAAATTTAAACAATTGAATTTTAATTACAAGGAAAATTTCCTAAACACTTAATACAAACAAATCACAGGTTTATTCATTTAGTCTTCCTCTTTTATAATTACCTCTCTGTGAACATTTAATATTCAATTACAAAAATTCTGTCACAAAATGTTCAAAGCCAACATAATCGTTGCCAACAATAATGCTAATGAGATAATGACCTCAAAGGTTAGGTACAACAGCAAAACTATATGATTACTGCTGTTTAATTCTTAATTTTCGGTTTTGTTTTGTTTTGTTTTGTTGTTTTTTAATTACAATTTAGTTGTCGTAATGATAACAAATAATAAAAAATTTTCCATAAAAATCGTAATAATTAAGAAGCATAATATTTAGACATTGTACTCTCATATTGTAAATTTACTCTCATTTGTTTTTTATTTCTATCTTTGTTTTATGTGATAACTGTTGCTGTATAATATAGCAGTAAAACTGTGAACGATATCTCTGAAATTCAGTTGAACTGCTCATTTCTTGTCTAGCAAAAAAAAAAAAAAAATGAAAGAGAAAAATTACTTAAGCCTATAAATCACTGATCTTTAAATGAAGCATCGACTATGATATCAAAAACAGAAAATGTAAAAAAAAAATACTTCAGTTAAATCCGATAAGTATTACTACCCTACACTACAATGATATAGATATGCTATAATAGGCCCTGCGATATAAGTAAGATCGCAGGGCCTATTATAGCATATCTGGTCCATTTTAAATTCCAACTGCGTAATGTTGGCCTCTTAGCAATTTTTTTATAGCAGTTAGAAATTTATAAAGCGGTTTTTTCTAATACATCGATCGTCGGCGGAGACCGTTTTTCGTAGCACAGATACAGAAAGGTAACAGTATTATTTTTAGTGCAGTTTATATGTTTGTCCTCACTTTTATCAGAGCAAAATATTTAAATCGGATGAGCTGTTTGCTGATATCAGTTGCAAAACTTTTAGCGTTTAAGCCTTAAGCATAAGTCGGCAATGGTCTATTGTAAGCATAGATCTGTCACAAAGCATATCCTCTACTGAATTTTCGTTTTTTGTTTCCTTTTTTGCAACTTCAGTTATGAAGCTTTATCAGCTAAGTAGGCAATTGAAAGAACGTAGTAAGAATTTCCAATTGCAATTAAGGACAACCAATACCCTCCACGTTAATACATTGGACTATTCAATTGATTGCAACTGTGAGAAAGTTTGCTCGCTGCTGGATGAACTATTTTAAGGGGAGCAAATAAAATCCGAAACAATTGTTTCGTTAAAATCATATTTTCATACACGTTGTTGCTTCTGCTCAATTGCAATTGGAAATTCTATAATTCTTAAAGCGATGAAATTTCGCTAGCTGGCGTTATTACGGTCTATGCAAGATGTTTAGAAACTGAGCATCCTCTCGTCGTAAAAAAAACTATGGAGTTTTATTCTACTAAAACATGCGTTCTTAAGCAATTCGATAAAGTTGTTTTTAAAGAGTTTCAGACAGAGAAAACTGAGATTCTCGTCATCAAAGAAACGATGCGCTGTGTGAGATGTACAGGCTAGGTAGTATAATGCGTACGGACGATGATGCTCCTGCGAGAAAATTGTTCGACAGTGACCACAAGCTAGACATATAATGGAAGACCAAAACTCCGGTGGAAGGACCAGGCTGAAGAAGATTTGTCAAAATGAAATTTGATATTAGAAGATGGAAGAGAAACACACAAGATTGCTGTCCTTGGAAATCTGTTCTGTTGACCTAAACTACTATACGTTAATCACCTAAGTAAGTACTAAAAAAGGATAGCAAACTATTTTCGATATATTTAAAACCAAAATTAATAAATTAATTTCATTAATAATTTAGTGAATACGAATGAAAAATTGCTGTACTGTAAAACTTAATAAGTTGCAAATGTTAAGTTTTTAAAAACCTATACAGCATCATTATAATCTTTTTATCATTGCCAAGAAGAATTAAAAACGAATTTATTCCTCTGTCGCCACTTATGTGTTTACTTTGATCAAAAACGTGTGAAAAAATCTGTAACAAAACTATGGCAAATATCCCGAAGCATCGCTGTTCTACAGTCATAAGAGATTTAATAAATTTAGATTTAGAAAATAAGGGAAACATAAATTTCTCTCAGGTAATTCCGACAATCAACGGCAATCAATTGTTTAATTATTTCAATAAATTGTATTGTAAAATCAAAATCAATTATAACACACAGAGGGAATGTAGGGTAAATAAAATATAACAATTAATGTATTTGCATTATGCCACTTTCAGCTACAGCTATAATATGTAATTCAGCAAAATAAATAATAAACGCCACTACAACAAAAAAAATAACAAATAGAAAAATAAGCCTACAATTGAAACCCGATTGTAGCTTTTCTTTATTTTCTGTTATTACTGTGTGTGTGGTGGCTATTGTGTAGAAGTGTTTTGTTTATTTTTGCACAAAATCCAGAGACTGATGATTGACTAATACTAATACTAACTAACCGACTATCTGACTGGATGTAAGACTTACGATTAAGCAAACACAGGCTATAAAAGTAGGCTGCATTTCGATGCACGTTCACAGTTTGATGTGGACGCGTCGTTATAATTCAACATAACGGTGAATTCGGGAATCTTATTTCATTATTTCATAACCAATAAAACAAAACAAAACATTTCACAACTATTCAAAAAAGCAAAAACAAAATTATTTTTTATTGTATGAGTGGTTATACAAATTAAATTAATAATAATAATTAAAGAAAAGAAAAGAATTTTTGCTAATTGACTAAGAGTGTTTAAAAGCTAAAAAAAATTCAAATTTTAAATTAAAAAATAAAAAGAAAAAAGAAAAAGAAACCAAGGAATAAAAATTTAAAAATGGCATTGGAAATGCTTAAAGATCCGAATTTAATATCGCCGAGTAGTGTCTTCTATTTTTTATTATTGCCAACTATTTTATTGTGGTTTCTATATTGGCGTTTATCACGACGTCATTTATACGAACTGGCCGATAAATTGCCTGGACCCAAAGGATTACCAATTGTGGGTCATTTGTTCGATGTACTGGGACCAGCTTCGTGTATGTGAAACAATAATAAGTAAAATGAAATTTAAAACAAATAATTCAAATTAATTATGATCAAAAATATGAAAAAAATTTATGCAAATATGAATAATAAAAAAATTATAGTTTTTTAAAAACCAAAGGAAGTATATAAAGATAAATTTATTGAAATAAATGAATAAACTATATAAAAAATATATATTGAATCTTAAAAAATTAAGTATTCAAATCATTATCCCTTTTTCGAAACACGCGCGGACAATATTCCCCAATCGGTTTTTTGTTGTGATGTAGTGATCTGTCCAATGGCAATAGCTGGAAAATATTAAATCCTTAACGAAATAACCGAATATACAAAAAGTATAAAAACTTACATACATAATTGGCCATTACAACCTTTCAGTCAGAATTACGGCCAAGCTTCTCACATCACTCATGTTGTGTGTGTTAATTTTATACTTGAGTGACGGGACCTACAGTTTAAAATCGACTCCGTACGACAGATTTTTTGAGAAACTTTTCATGGCAATTTTTATTTATATATTATATATTATAATATTTTATCAGAAATCTTCTGAGAGGAAGTCGCCGAAGAACAATTCACATTCACATTTCGTTTTGATGTCTGACCTGGAATTTGAACCGTGGTCTTACGTGTAATAAGCCAACACACTACCTACTAAAAAAAAAAAACTATTAAATCTATACCCGCCTATTGGGTCATAATAAATCTCAAACCTTTAAACGGGTGTTTTAAACCAGAGCACTTAATGTGATAAGTCTAAAGCGAGTTATTAATCCCCAAAATGCATGTATATTAAGTGTATCACTTTGTCATCAAACCATCTCTACTCTATGGATTTTGGAGACAAGATGTCATTAAACCTGGTTTGAACATATCAATAATCTTAATTGACTACCAAACACTACAGTGAAACTGAACACTTCAAGAACATTGAAGCGAAGAATCGAAGATCCTTATTTGGAATTTTCTTTTAAATACATGATACCGCTTTATGTCCTTTTTTACGACCACAATTGCAGAGAACATCGTTCAAATTTCCATCAAATATCATACGACAAAATCAAATATGGGGTCTTTTCACAGTACTTGAATACTAAATTATTCCTTTATATAACTTTGATATTATTTGGGCTGAACTAAGGAGTATAAACACAGGCGCTTTACGAATCCAGTATAAGTAGATATTTAGTAGAGAGAACATTATGCTGAATTTTTTCAGTGTAAGGTTATTGGAGATGATATTGTAGGCAAATCCTATATAAAGGGTCCGCCAAAAAACTTTTTTTTTGAAAATGCTTTAAAAAAAAATTCCGAATATTTTCTCAAATTTCTTTTTTTATTTGAAAGTACAATCCTTCCGGTTAATAGTGGAAAATAATTTCATTCAAATGGCTGCCTCGGCTGGCGATGCAGTAGCCTACACGGTCGGTTCAATTTTTAAGCACATTATCGTTTGTGTGCAGCTGTATTTCACCAATGGCTTCACGAATATTGTCCTTTAAAGCGTCAATTGTCTCTGGCTTGTCGGCGTAACACTTATCTTTGACGGCACCCCACAAGTAATAGTCAAACGGTGTCAAATCGCAGCTCCGAGGTGGCCAAACGACATCAGCTCTGCGGCAGATAATGCGATCTTCAAAAACAGGCACGTAGCGCCGTGTTGTTGAAACCAAACATACCCGCCAAGATAAAAAGAGCTTCATCTGAAAAGATGATTTTTTGCCAAAATCGGCATCTTCTGGTGTAGGCTACTGCATGGCCAGTCGAGGCAGCCATTTGAATGAAATTATTTTCCATTATTAACCGGAAGGATTGTACTTTCAAATAAAAAAAGAAATTTGAGAAAATATTCAGTAGTTTTTTTTTAAAGCACTTTCAAAAAAAGAAGTTATTTGGCGGACCCTTTAGATTGAGAACAGTAGAGTGGATCAGCTCTTTTAGTACCTCCGCAAAACAACAACAATAAAAGATATATTAAAACATTTACTGCTAGTAAAACAGCCTTTAGACAGCTAGAGAGTGTGTTCATTGCATCTAAGGTTGTCCAAGAATGTCTAGCATATTTCGAGTTAGATCCATTCATCTTAAAAAATGCAGTCATAACGAGACATTGGCCCTCAAAGTATACTTATCCAAACTTTAAAATACCATTTTGAAGGTATTTTCATTATACTTCCCCAATAGAAATTCTCGTACCTAATATTTACATATTTATCTGTAATCACTCGATTAAGATTTTTTGTTAAAAATTTTAAATTATATACACCATCCAGCGTAATCAAATAAATTGAATCATTTTATCTTTATTACAGCCGTATTTAAAACTGTTATACGGAAAAGTGCTGAATTTCCCCATGTAGCGAAAATGTGGATTGGACCGAAATTGGTCATATTCATTTATGATCCCCGAGATGTTGAAATCTTATTAAGCAGCCAAGTTTATATTGACAAAGCATCCGAATATAAATTTTTTAAACCTTGGCTAGGCGATGGTCTTCTAATAAGTACAGGTATGTTCTTATTTATAAAATAAACAAAACAATTTGATTTATTAAACAATTAAATAATAATAATAAAATAAGAAAAAAACATACAATATATACAGACTGTTTGTTGTCTGCGATTAATTAATAAAACGTTTATTTAATACGACATTTTAAAGAAAAATATAATTTAGAGGAGGCTCATAAACAATTATTGTTTTAATAAGAAGTGACAAATGATATAAATTTAAATAAATGGGCAGAGCATAGCTATTTTAAAGCGTAGGTAATGTTAGACTGGATCAAAAGCATATGTTGTTCAACACAACAATTGAAAATTAGAATATGAGGTTAATCATGTATATTAGGGTAGTTCATAATATTTTTAATACAATATTTCGAAACCTATAATTAAAAAGTAAAATCAACTTAAAAAGGCTTGTATAGTATTTAGTGAGTTTAAATTTGTTTAAATATATCATCGTAGCGTAAGATACATATTAATTATATCATATTATCTGGGACAACGTAGCTTTCAATCACTTAAGGTGATATCGATTTAATTTAAGCCGTTTTTGTTTTAAACAGAAAATTTAAATCGGAATTTTTTTATTTACTATATGGAGAATAAAATCTAAGCAGAACTGGTGAACTATTATCTGTACTTCCTTGAATTTTTGTCAATTCCTGTTAAAAGCGAAATTTCATTCTCATTTATAAAAGTGCGCACATTTTATAAGAGTATGTATGTAATAGAGCGTAGGAATATATCATAATATTAAAAATTATTTAACTGAATATGATTTTAAAAAGTCATGCTTTTAGTTAAAAGGTTAAAAAAATGTTAAAAGTAAAACATTTTTACTCTCGACGTAGAACATTTTGGATAAAATGATACGATATGTAACTAAAATATCCACCATCATCCCCAGACATTGTTAACATAGCAAATTTTTCAAACATGTTTTCTCGAATTTCAAAATCGTTTCGAATATACAATTATTTAGGTTTTTTAGGGCATGTTAGGGTATATCCACCATCCTCCTCAGACGTTACTAAAAAGTAAATTTTTTTAAATTACTCTTCAAAATCATTTGAGGGGGACCAGTGAATCTGTTTCACTCAGGAACGTGTGGATTATAAGTTTTAATGGGACTGATGCATATAACATGATTCGATTTTTTATATTTGAATAATTACTTCCATTTCAATATTCTGTTAAATCCTTAACAGTGCTCTGTTCACCTTAACATTGAAGAGTTAAATTCAAATTTATCTTCACACACATGAAAGATCGATGAAAATATTTTAAGTTAGGCAGCAATTTTTTTATGTTTCTAAATGAAGTACATGATAAGTACGACGTCAAATGATTAGGAAAATCTGGAACTTTTCTCCAAACCAAATTTCTCCAAACTTGTGTTTTTTCTAGATCCAAAGATATTCTTCAGATCTTGGATGGTTTTTAAATTCCACCTAATTTTCTACCAAATTTTCTAATTTTTATACCATTGTGAGAGTGCTTTATCATACGACCAAATTAATACAAATTTCTTTTCAGTTACGGTTTCCTCATTTACATAGCACATGTCCGAGTTGTTTACATAGCATCGATATCGGACATTGGAGTTTTCTAAACTCAATAGCCATAAAGCAACGTAGATTTTTTATTAATTGAAAAATTAATTGTGATGTTGAACATACATATATCTCCATATGGAGATGGCCATATTTTCTACAAACCACCAGGTGTATTTCAGACTTCGTGGTGCCATGAGAGCAAAATACATAGCTATAATGCCATAAAAATATAAAATTTGATTTTTGGGTTTACAATTCCGAATATAAATTAGTTGACGTTTTGAACAAAATTCTATTATATTTAGATTTATCAGATGTAGCAAAAGCTTACTTAAAATTCTGATAATTATCCTGTACGAGACATTGTAAAATCCGAAAATCTCTAGTTATTTACAATATGTTGAAATGTGGTTAACATTTTTAAAGCAATTATTATTTAACTTCTGTATTTAATTGTAATAGACAACAATACACAATAAATTCTAAATAATACTTACTGGCAGATAAAAAAATGCATTCTATTGTAAACGAATTTTCTTTTCCAGGTCACAAATGGCGTTCACATCGTAAATTGATTGCACCCACATTCCATTTGAACGTATTGAAGAGTTTCATTGATCTTTTCAATGAAAACTCACGCAATGTGGTGCGCAAACTAAAGGCCGAAGAGGGTAAAACTTTCGATTGTCACGATTACATGAGTGAGGCGACCGTTGAGATTTTATTGGGTAAGCAATACTAATAATCATAATAATAATACGAAGAGCAATAACACTAACAATAACAAAAAATAATAATAATAACAACAATCATAATGGAAAAGAAATGCATTTTTGTGCAATTATATGCGCTTCAGCACTTTGAACAGCTGTAAACAAACTATTGTCGTCGTTTGATGGCATATTAGATATGAAAATATTCATATGCGAGCAGAGAAAAATGTGCAAAATAAAATGAAAAATTTAATTGTTTCCTTCGTTCAGGTTATTTAATGTTAATTATTATTTTATGTTTTACAAAATAGTTTCTTCTCTTTTCATGCTCTCTTCTTAATTGTTGCAGTTGTTGCATAATTTCTATTGCTTTAACAACGATTAATTCGTCATTAACAACAAAAAGAAAAAATATGTTAATGACATTGTTCATTACATTTCAAACGTATGTATTTCCATAAACATACATACATAAGTTGATAAAATGCCAACCAAAAAAATATTAAAATTGAATTTGTTGGCAAACAACTGCAAACAAATGGGGGAATAATGTTTTAAAATGCAATGGAAAGTGTTTTATTTTATAGCGTGTAACGATTGCAAGACTTTATCTTTATCATGCAATTTAGGTCGTTGTAATAAATTTTGTATTTGTTTGAAATCAGTGGTTGCATTATGTGCCTCTTGTCTGTAAAATGCAATTAATTCAGCATGGGTCCCCAAATAAAGCCGCAGTTTCTCTTTCAATATACCGCAATATTAGACACTGACCATAAAAGACGTTGGGATAGAAACACTATATCCTATTTAATATTCTGATGAAGCCACTTAGACTTATAATGTCTCTTAACGATAGACCTTTTAGTTCGTATACATAGCCGTATACCGCTGCGCATAGCCCCTATAGGTGTAGAAAAAGTTCCTGTTCTTCATCATCTCTACACCTCATGCAGATGTCGTTTAGCATGAGTCAAAGGCTAATGCTTCCCTCATTGTTGAGAATAACTCCAACAACCACGCAGAGCGAATTCCATTAAAATTTTAACAGACTTTTCGTAAGCCTTCTATCCACCTCTGGCCAAATCTGCCGAGTTATCTTTCTCGTATTCGAGGCCGTCCAGTTGCCATTGACTGAATCTATAACTGCATTATCATTTAAAAGCTCTGAGTTATTTAAAGGAGTTTCCAATGTAGAGAACTCATCGGAGTGGTTGTGTAACTCCTGATCACTTCAACCCCCTTACACTTATGTAGAATGCCATTATGTCCCGGTATCCAGATGATGAGGAACTGTAACAAAATAAATCATTGTGCTATAAAGCTACACCTACTTATTAACCACTGACAGAAAGCATACTTGGAATCTGTACGATGTTAATGCAGTTCAGAACGAAACACATGAGTGCTCATTAAGTACTTGGCAGGGATTTTACCTTACAGGCACTGAATACCATCCTAAGGTTGGTCAAGACACCAGAATTGCTGGAGATATTTAAGTGAAATGTTATACCGGATAAGGGCTGTTTATACAATAGCTTTACTTGACAATACTATGTAGCAATATAGTATATACGCTAGCAACTTGAAGCTTCAAAAGCACTGGGTAATAATAGACGAATATAGTTATAAATGGGAACCATGATTCGAGAACCATAATTCAGGGAATATTATATCAATTCCTATATCCTTTTAAATTGCATAAAATTTTACAATGAAGAACTACTAGAGCTGTTGCTTAATAGAGCTTTCTTTTATAAAATGCCTAAAATATTACATTCGGAATCACTGGCTTTAAACTCCAAACTAATACCGGCAATAACACACCACAAACTACTGCTTCATCTATCACTATCCAGCCGCAAATTGCATAAGTCTTTTTAAAAGTATTTCTCTTTTCTTTTTCCGATTAAACAAATAGTCAGTTGGTGAGTGACTGCATGAAAACGCAAAAGCAACAAAAACCTTTTCTTTTCTACAATTTTATTCCCTGCATTTTCATTTTGAGTAATTTTCCATCGCTCACTGGAGCTTGACTCTTTTGTTTGACTTTATTTTTTAGCACTGAGGATCGACGTCATGATAACAAGTTTTTATTTGTTTTTTCCTCTCTTTAGCTGAATTCGCACGTTATTGCCACATGTTCATGGCTTATAATCAGGTTTGTTATATGGTTAAAATACAAATAGAAGAAGAAAAAAATTGGTTTGCAGTGTATGTAGGCCAAAGAAATGAAAAGTTTGCCATTAGTTTGGCTAAAAGTTGGACATCAAGTTAAATACAGAAATATAATCACATACAATATTGTGTATGTATGCATATGCACCCGTAAGCATTCGTGTGAATGTATAAAATGTATTATGCAATATTATAAATGATGATTTGTTTGTGATTTTTTAGTTTTTTTTCACCACTTCTGCTAAAAATTTATTGCAGTTAAGTATAGTTAGAGGAAGTTAACGATTGTATCAAGTGAGGTCAGTTTAACGCATAAAATGGTAAAAAAAAATTACATATGTAAAGAAAAAAATTAAACTTCAAGAAGACTTGAAGGCCTTCATTCTAAACATATTCGATTTATTCCTGTTTGACTGATTCATACAATCTGAAACATAGCACAACACAGGACTAAATAACCTATTTTACTGTATGATTATCTCTATCAACACAACGACCATTGTAAACACCAGTAACTCCTTTGATAAAGAAATTTTAGTTCCAATAATTTTTACTTTTCTGACCGTAGGCACATCATTTGTGCTGGATCATCGTGATCCGATCACGACCGTATTCTTCCATTGTATTAAGTCGCCCTTCGTTCGACTCCATTCACTGCCCGTTTCGATTTTGTTGGGATTAACATACAGTTTTTTTCCAGTTCTAGCCTGAATGTAATATGGTCCTCGCCGAGGCAAGCATATGCTCAGTGGCTAAATTCATTGCCTCAAATTAGTACACACATATGATATTATGTAGAGCCGTAGAGATATGTAGAGGAGCTGGTCACCTATTTAACATATTTTATGCAGATTTTAAATTTTTTGCTCATGGGAGGCAGTATTCAACTGCACAAAGTACCAAAAAGATTAATATCACCCGAAACACCCAAAGAAATTTGGAACGTGTGACTGCTACAATATCAGGAACATAAACAATGCTGTCATTTTCAGTACCCTAGCTTTCGTTTTCGTTTCACAGAAAAAAAATTTTAAAAAGGCGTATTTTGTCATTGGCGGTATGCCTTTTTAAGCCGTAGGTCAATACCAAAAATGTCAAAGAAAATTTGTGTGTAGCAGTCGCATTATTATAACACGAGAAGTCATCTACTTTAAAAATAAGCCGACGCTGTACGCCACTCCATACTCCGATGAAAAACAGACCATTATTTATATCAGAAAGTAAAAGTTCGAAGGTATATTGGGTTCTATTTACTTGAATATCCTTCTTAAGGATGACAACACTTTAAATGATAATATTTGAGACCGACTATCCACAAAGTACACTTCAATTCATAATTTGTCTGCAATCTGTAATTATTCTCCAAATTATGTAAAAAATCAATTGCCACATATACTTCGTCTAAAAATGTGGTTAGGTAGCTTGCCGTTCACAGGCAAGTTCACTCTGGGACCCATATGGCCCAATGTGTCACCCAGTGTGAAGTAAGCCGACTTTTCATGGTACGTTAATAATGGATTTGAACAACCCCGAACTCCGGATGAAACCGGCCAGTTCCCATAGTGGCAAGTTCACTACTATTATTTAATTTTTAAACGTTCTGTTAATTTTCGTTAATATTTAAACGTTCTGTCATCCAGAGACCGATTACGTCTGCTCTGAAGGCCAGGGCACTGGCATAAATCGACTAAAATTATTTTAGTAAAAATCATTCACAAAATTTTTGGCTCGTTGTGGGATATAGATGGTGCCATACGTGGCACCGAATTTATAAAAGCTTAACACCAAAGGTGGGCTGGGCAAATAACCCATATGGATAACAGCAGACCAAAGAATACGATGTTAAATTAGGAAGTAATGTGCTCTAGACGAATACATCAGCCAAGAACCAGATGAAAGGATTACCGTAGAGAAGCCCTTGAATTATAAGTATCCATAATTTTCAATAATACACTAAAAAAGCTAAGGCTTTTAGCGAGTTGTAACGTTATATTGTTATATGATAACTGAGAACTTTAGAGCTTATCAGAGTTACAGTCATCTCAATGGACGAGATATTGTATTCTTATTCAAAATTTACAAAATTATGATAGGGAAAACTCCGGACAACACTCCATAAATTTTAAATACAATATTGACGATTAGAAAATGTATACAAAATTTTACTTGCTATTTGTATAAGTTTACATTTAAAGTATCTGAACGCCATTGGACCTGGCCTGAATTCTTAAGAAATCTTGTACTTAAGCGTAATAAAAATTTCTCAATTCCAAGCTTAAATAAGTTTCAAGCATTGAAAAATTTTTGATAAAATTTGTCTAAAACAGAATAAAAATGCATTTCAACTGCTCTACAGGCTATTTCTCAACTTTAGTTATGGCCAAATAAATTACTATTCATAGTGCTGTAGTAGTTCCTTTTTAACATTGATGTTAACAAATATACGAGTGCTGTAAGTCTTCTGTAACATTTAAATCTTCGTATACTAATTGCACATTTTTCTCCTTCAAACGCATACATACATATGTATGTATGTAGATTCGCAACATTTAAATTTATTTTTAAGTAAAAAGATGTATAAAGTTTTACACTTGTTTTGTTTTATTTCATTTCATTTTATTTTATTATATTTGCTTGTCTTACCACATTTACGAAATTCAAATTATTGCACGAACGTTAGACGGTCAGTCTCTATATCTTAATGCATCAAAAATATATTTTTTTCTCCACTTAAACGCAAAATTATACACCATCCATCCATTTATTACGTGTCGTTGTGATGCAAGATTAGGTAGTTGAATGGGTCTATTGGTTATTAAGAGTGTAAGAAATGGAAAAAATTGAAACTGAATGAATGAATAATGATTTGCCAATCATTTGTCAAGAAACTGCAATGGCTAGTTTTCCAAAAAATAGTTTTTCTTTTTCTTTCTTTTAACTTTCAAAAACAAAAAATTGTGAAACATTTACAACTAAATTCGCAACACATTTTTTAACACAAATTTACTTTTAATGATTCCCTTTCTCTTCCAGAAACCGCCATGGGAGTTTCTCGTAAAACCCAAGACAAGTCAGGCTATGAATATGCTTTGGCCGTTATGAAAATGTGTGACATACTACATATGCGTCATCGTAGTCTGTTCCTAAGAAACGAGTTCCTATTCACACTCACCAGATATTATCAAGAGCAAGGCAAACTGTTGAATATTATACATGGTCTAACGAAAAAGGTCATCAAAAATAAAAAAGAAGCCTTTACCAAAGGCACTAGAGGTTCTCTGGCGCAATACGAATGGACTAAGGATGGTGAATTGATAACAGAGAGCCTAAAATCGAATAGCGTTAATGGTAAAAACGAAAAGGTAACTTCAGTAGAGGGCTTATCCTTTGGCCAGGCGGAAGGTTTAAAAGATGACTTGGATGTGGAGGACAATGATGTGGGTGAGAAGAAGAGACTGGCTTTTTTGGATTTACTTTTAGAAAGTGCACAAAATGGTGCCGCCATTACCGATACAGAAATTAAAGAGCAAGTGGATACCATTATGTTTGAAGGTCATGATACCACGGCGGCCGGTTCATCATTTTTCCTATCGTTAATGGGCATACATCAGCATATACAGGATCGAGTTATTGCTGAATTGGATGAAATATTCCAGGGTTTAGATAGATCATGTACCTTTCAGGATACTTTAGAAATGAAATATTTGGAACGATGTCTGATGGAAACACTAAGAATGTATCCACCAGTACCGCTTATAGCCAGAGAACTGCAAGAGGATCTAAAATTGGTATCCAACAATTATGTTATACCTAAGGGGGCCACAATTACGGTGGCAACTATAAAATTACATCGCAATCCATTGGTTTATGAGAATCCCAATGTATTTAATCCCGATAACTTTTTGCCAGAACGTCAGGCTAATAGGCATTACTATGCCTTTGTACCATTTTCAGCTGGTCCAAGAAGTTGTGTTGGTAGGTTATCCAATCATATATAAAACTAAAGTAGCTTTGATTAAAAAATTATTTTTGTTTTAGGTCGCAAATATGCCATGTTGAAATTGAAAATACTCTTATCGACATTATTACGAAACTATCGTGTCTATTCCGATATGACTGAAGAAGAATTTAAGCTGCAGGCCGATATTATTCTGAAACGTGAAGAAGGTTTTCGTGTACGTCTAGAGCCACGCCGACCAAACGATGTACAATCCAGTCCTGCTACCCATGCGAGCACCACCTAAACTTTCTAATTTTTTTATTTCTAAAATTTTTTATAATTTTATCGATTTTTTTTTTAATTAATTGTTTCAATTGTTTCATATATTTTTCTACTTAATTTTGTAAAATATATATAATATTTTATTGCATTGTATGTATGAATATGTCACACATTTTTCTGTTATATTGTATTATATTTTTTAAATAGATTTATATGCATTTATTTTATAAGGATTGATATTACCGGGTAAAAAAAAATTATTAAAAATTTTGAAATATTTAGTTTTAATTACAATCAATATGTATTACTTAGTTTGTATTTGATAAATAGTAATAAATATTCATATTGAAAAAGGAATAAAAATATCAAAGTTAAAGTGTTTTAGTCATTATTGTGGCATTTGGGTGCACTGGTAGTCAGGTGGATAGTGTGCTAGACTATTAGCGTGAGGGTTGTGGGTTCGATTCCCACCAGAGACAATGCACTAGTACAGTACACCGATCATAAGGTTGAAATTACTTAGCTCGTAAATCATTAAATATAATTTATAATTGTATTGTAATAAATAAATAAATATTGTGGCATTTATTGCGACGCTCAGGCTTTCAATAGAATAGTTTATTGGACACTTTTGCTTGTAAGTTGCATGATAGTCTCCTCACTACAATAATTTGAGGTTTTGAAGCTTTAAAGTTTGCTAGTGTTCTTTAGTGCAGCCTTGCGCTGACCAACTTCTTCCTCAGTTTGGTAGAACTTGGTTAGTACAGGGACTGCGTTTACCTGAGCCGTCACAACAGGCCGATATGCGAGCTAGGTTTCAAGATTTGAGTGAAACATGAAACTACAGACAATATAACAGATTCATGATTTATGGCTGACTCCAAAGTATTTTTTTAAGTTCAAATACCTATCGTTATCGTTTTTAATATTTCATTAATTTTCATAATAAGAGACACTTTATTCACATATGTATACTTAATATTTTATAACCTTTCGAAAACCAATTTCAAATTATTTATTAAATATACACAATAATAACAACTTACATGAATTAATTTTGAATTTCTTGTTTCATGCTCGCCTTTCCTTTCATTTTTATCTTTTTTCTCTTTTTCACATTAAATTACGCATTTTATTTTATTTATTTCTTCATCAAATAATTTTTTTATATTTTCATTTCAATTTTTTTTTTTTTTAATATTTTTAACTCAACTTTTTTATTTCCTTTCATATCGATTTTTTTAGAACTTTTATTTCCTTTCACGCTTTTACCAACTTTTTTCCTCCTTTCATATCGATTTTTTTACATCTCTTATTTCCTGTACACGCTCTTATCGATTTCTTTTTTATTTCCTTTTTAACGATTTTTTACATCTCTTATTTCCTGTGCACACTCTTACCGATTTATTTTTTCCTTTCATATCGATTTCTTTGCATTTCTTATTTCCTGTACACGCTCTTACCATTTTCTTTTTTTCTTTAAACACTATTATTGCCATCATTATCGACCGCTAAAAAATGCACAGCACTATCAAGCAATATTACAACAACAAAAAACCGGACATTGCAAGCTCTACTAATAAAGACCATAACCAAAAGACAATCAAACACAACCAATATGTAAATTTTTCATGAAATTACCAACACACTATAATTAAATTTGTGTTTGAAAAACTTTTTACACCAAGATTTACACACTTTAATAGAATTTTCTTTGCAAATAATTTTTTTTCTTGCTTACGAACATTTTTACAACAAGCAGAGACCGGACACTTGCAAGCTTTGCGAATAAAAATCGAAAAACACTAAAACACAACAAATCTTTACAATTTTTCATTAAATTACTATCACAGTATAAATGAATCTATGTTTACAAAACATTTTACAACAGAATTTAAACGTTTTAATAGAATTTTCTTCGTAAATATATAAGAATATTTTTTACCGCCGTTTTATGCTTTGTGATGCCGAATGTTAACTAATGTCAAACAATTGAGTGCAGTTGTGCGTTTATAATTACTGAGAGAAACATTATCGATAGATCAATTACGATAAATTTAAATGAAGTAAAAGCTGTTTACATCGATATAATTTTTTGTCGAATATCAAATCGGAAATACAGTTGCAACTGTTGACGTTTATTCTACAACAATTTAAAAAAATCTATCATGTTATTAAATTTACTATAAAACTGTTTTGTTAATTTTAAAGTGATAATAACAATGCAAATATTTTTTTAAATGTGAAATAATCGTGAAAACTTTGTTACCTTTACAATAAGTAAAAAATATCTCAATTGTTGGGACTGGGATGCAATATTATTATTATTTTCACTTTCAATGATCACTCCCTACACTCTAGCGTAATTTTTCCATTTTATTTTTTTCAAAATTAATAATTTCAAATATTACTTTTCATACTTTCAGTTATCAATTTTATTTAATGTTTCTCCTTAAGATTATAAAAAATAAGCCAAAAATACTTAAAAGTGCACAGTTATATAAATATGAAACAAAAAATAATATTCATTACAATATATGGAATAATTTCAAATTGCAGTACAAAAACAAACTGGAATAACAAAGAATAGCTTCCTTTCACATCGATTTCATTTGAGCCATTAAATCATCTAAATTCACATCAGCAGATGCTTGTACTGTATTTGTTTCAGCAGTCGAATCTTTAACAGGTGCTTCATAAGCTAAACGCAGACCAGAAGTTTCTTCAGATTTTGTGGTGGTTTCTTGAGGCTGAGAATCATCTACCAACTCTATACCCCATTCATTGTCGTCATGTAAAGGTTGGACCTCCTCAGCTACAGGAGTTTCCACCACCGGCTTAGGTTTGGCCTGGAAATCTTTTTGTCTTGCCAGGCAGTGACGATCATCACATTGTGTATTGGGTTTTAGAGACATTTTCGGAAAGAAATCATTCATGGCATTGTAGCCCAAATAGTCAGATACTTCACCGAAATTAAGTAAATATTTGAGAGTATTTTGAACCAACATGCCAGCAGTAATACCCATTGTAGTGGGCAGGGAAGCAGCACACACACCTTCACGCTTTAAAGTACGCTCATCGATATTTTCAGCCACTACAAGAGGAGGAGCACATGCAAAGCAGGCAGTCTCACCAGGACGTATAAATTGTATGTGGCCAGAAACAGCATTTTCGGAAACTCCCGATTCAAACCAATTCAAAGATAATTCGTTACAGGCAGTATTTATAGCCATACGGGCCTCAAAGTTATCGACGCAACTTAAAACCAAATCAACAGGTTGTCCCGATTTTAGACCACCATGGGCAATAGTGTCCAAAAATTTATCAAATGACTCTACAGTAGTAATGTTGTAGTTGTGGGTTTCTATTGTAACATCTGGATTAATAAAAGTCAATGTCTTAGCAGCTGCCTCTACTTTCGAAAGTCCCGCCTGGTCAGGTGTAAAAAATAAACGATTCATATTAGCCAACTCGACTTTGTCGTAATCGAAGAGTATCAGTTTTCCAACACCACAGCGGGTCAACATATCAGCTGTCACACTACCAACACCGCCTACACCCACCACGGCCACAGTCTTGTCACGTATGCGTTCATATTCCTTAACAATGCCCATACGTTGTAAAGCCATTAAGCGACTGTAGGGATTTGAGTCCACCACCTCGGCTGACATTTTTTCAATACGCTGCCTTGCCGCTTGGCTTTCATTTCGTTGACTCTCTAGGTCCTGTTTCAGTTCCTCCAATTTCGCTTGTAATTGTTCGATGCTGGACATTTTTTGTTTAATAATATATTAAACTTTACAAAAATAAGAAAGAATTCCTTGGCTACTGTCTTCGTGTCACTTTCAAAACAAATTTTCATTAAAAATATGCAATGCTTCTTCTTATTTGTTTACTATTTATGATGATAGCACATATCAAAAAATGACAAATAGATGGCCACTTTATTTTTGTTACCCAATTTGACCACCATACTGTCCTACTCTGCATAAATATAAAATTGTGGGTATATTAATATTGTACTAATAGGCATAATTGTACCATAAGCACTAATTTGTGTTAAAAATATTTTTGTATAAATTGATAAAAATTTAGGTTGGCTACTCTCATTTAAATTCATTCCGATATTCGATATCAATTCATAAACACAATTTTGCCATCTGCAATACCAAATAACAGCTGCTGCGGAAGTAAATATTATAATAAATAAATTGAGTTGTGATTTTTATAAAAATTTTATATTTATCAAATAAACAAAATATGAAACAACGATGTCGTTGTTGTTTAGCCACCAATGCCGATATGTATGTTGATATTTTTGAACAACATAAATCTGGGGCCACCTATGCAGAGAATATACGATATTTAGCTGAAGTACAAGTGGAACATGATGATGGTCTGCCCCAGCAAATATGCTCTAACTGCTGTAATGAATTTCATCAAATATATGAATTTGGAATTAATGTACGGTTGTCGGATGAAAAACTTAGGCAAGAAATGATGGCGTCTAACAAAAATCGAACGGAGGAGGAAGATGAAGTTCATATGGAAAATGTACAAGTTTTGGAAAATGAATATTTTTCACCGATAGATGAGAACGGCATACAAGTATGCGTCATAGAAGAGATATTAGAGCAGGAAGCAGAACGGGAGGATGTTATCGTAGAGGTTAGTTTTACAAAAAAATTCTTGATGTACTCTTATGCCATTTAAGGTATTGTTTGTCCAAAAATATAGGAAATTCACGAAGTGGAAGAACTTAATATGATGGACGAATTATTAGACGTTGGCAAAGAACCCAAAGAAAACTTATTGGTGAGTTTGGCACAAGTGGCTTCCACACAAGAAAACGTAAACATTACTATTAGCAATCCAAACGCATCTAATGAAGTGTCACATTTCCCTGAAGACGAATTGGATGAGGATTATTTAATAAAGTTTAATGAAAATGAAATGAATCCATACAAACCACCTAAATGGAAATGTGGCGAATGTCAACTCATACTGCGTGGAGATGTTTCCTATGAAGGCCATATGAACATGCACAAACAATTAAGGCCACATCAATGTCCAGACTGCCAAACTAAATTTAGATGTCGTACAGCTCTAAAACGACACAAAGAATTAAGACACTCCAAGACTTTAAGTAAAGAAGATATTAAAATAACTTATACATGCAGAGATTGTAATAATAGCTTTCTAAGCAGCCCCCTATTTAAACTACATCAAATAATCGTCCATAATCAAGGCCAAAAATGTCCATTTGCATGTGATTTAGTTAAAGGTCGTGACAATGTAAAAGAGCATTTAGAGCAAATGCATGCTGAACAGTTTGTCACATGCGCTGAAGTTTTCTTGACCAATGGCACTTTACCAATTTACCAATGCTTTAAATGCTCTGAAACATATGAAAAACTAGCTTTGCTGGAAAATCACACAAAAGATTGCCAAAGTGGAAATGAGCAACAGTTACAAGAGGATATTCTTTCGGTTGAGACTGATGAAAATATGGAAGAATCTGCTGATCTATTCCAATGTAAAATATGTAGGAGAAAGCTATTGAAGAAAAACTTAAATAAGCATATGGAGTTACATAAACGCAAAGAAAGTCGAGAAAAGGATGAAACCAGAAAGTTTTTGTGTGCCTTCTGTCGTAAGTACATTGGAATATTTGAACGCTATAGAATATAGTCAAAGGTTTATTTACTTTTTGTAAATTCTTGGTGGCTAGAATCAAAATTGAAAGTAACAGGGAAGGGAGAAGGGACTTGTTTGATATCTAAATAGGTTACTTAAAAGAATAAATAGGTGTTGCTTGTCATTCTTTTTTTTTTGGGTAATGCTTTTAAATAGGCCTTCAATCATAAATATAAAAGCAGGCAAATTTTCAATGTATTAAGGAATTGTGTATAAACTCGTTTTTATCGTACTATAATTAGGCGTTTTCCGTAAAACTGAATATAGCTTCAACTATATTTTGTGAAGTTTTCTACCATTAAACACCTAAAGAGTCGTTAACTAATGCTATGCTTTATTAAAATTAGCACGCGAATTTAAAAACGCCAAATCACTACATCAACATGAAAAAATCCATCAAGGTGAACGATTGGATATCGTATATGCTTGTTCTGATTGTGATCGTCAATATGCTTCGCAATATTTATTGGATACACATCGTAAACATGCACATAAAGAACGTGATAACGTTTGTAATATATGTGGTAATGCCTTTAAGATGAAAAATCAATTAATGAATCATATGAAACTGCATTTGGAAAAGAATATACCGTGTCCACATTGTGATAAGAAATATGCGCGACACTTTGACTTAAATGTGCATCTAAGATCTCATACGGGTGAACTACCGTACGCGTGTCATTTGTGTGAAAAGCGTTTTGCCATTAAGGTGCGGCTCACCTATCACTTGCAGAAACACTATGGCATTAAACATTATTGTAAGGAATGTGGTGCTGAGTTCAATTCCAAACAAAAATTAAAAGCACATTCATTTAAACATACTGGCATGCCATATCGTTGTGAACTGTGTGATGATCATGGATTTGCTACCCGCAATACGTAAGTATAATTTACATAAAAGAAATTTTCCGAAATCATTAATGAATTCCAAATTTTCATTTTAGTTTTAAGCGTCACCTGGATCGGGTGCACCATGCCACCATATCCGATGAAGCTCTGAATGAAATGTTTCAACAGAATACGGGAAAAACTGTTAAAATCCGACAAATCAATCATCAGAGTCTTGTACAAACTACCAGTGAAGATGACAATGAAAACATCCAAGAAGAAATTGAAGTTTTGGGAAAATAATTTATTTTAGCTTAGCATAGATTTAGTTTAAAATTTTTTTAAATAAATATAAAATTAAACTTGAACTCGAAAATAACACAAAAGATTATATTATTTCTAAATGGATTAAATATTTATATTAACTTTCTTAAATACTTGATTGAAAATCATGTTAAATAACGCTATTCTTCTTCCGCCTTCCTAGACATTTCCTTTGCCAAAGTCGATGACTTATATAAGCATATTTCAACAGAACACTATCGGCTACTGCATGAATGTCCACAGTGTAATGAAAGCTTTTCGCAATTAAAACTTCTTCAGGAGCATGAAAGAAAAGTTCATACCATAAGACGTGTTTATAAGTGTAAAATATGTGGTAATAATTTTCGGGGACAAGCTCAATTGTCGGCTCATAAAAGATTACATAAAGAACGCCCATTTAAATGTGATCAATGTGATAAATCTTATCCGCGCAAAGTAGATCTTGAGATACATATGCGCACCCATACAGGGGAGCTGCCTTACGAATGCCACTTGTGTGAAAAACGCTTCGCCATTAAGGTCCACTTAACATATCACCTGCAAAAACATGAAGGCATTAAACATGCCTGCACATTCTGTTCGGCTGTCTATGATAATCGTAATAAACTAAAAGCCCACTTGTTTAAACACACTGGTATGCCGTATAAATGTGAAATATGTCCTGATATCGGGTTTGAAAGAAGAATCAGGTAAATTAAAGTGAAAGTTTCTCTTTATGGCATAAATTAAAATTATTGAAAATTTTATTTCAGATTTGCTAATCATATGCAGAGAGTACACCATAAAACCCTAAGCAAAGAAGAATTGGCAGAAATATTTGCCAAGAATACAGGCAAAACTGTGCACTTCAAACAACCTAGAAGTTAATGAATTTTTATTATACGGTGGCATAAGATTTTAGAAAAAGGAATCATTACCATTATAAGTATCAAACAAAACTATGCGCAGTTTTGATAATTTATTGATAAAAAGATTTACGATTTAAGATTGATATACGATTTACAGTACAGAATATATTTATTAAATAACTTACTCCCTTTTTGGGAAATTAAATACAAATCATCAGCTTAGTCCGTAATATTTGCTTTCAATTTACTTTATTGAAATATATTTAAGTGTAAAAGAAATTATGGAAATTTTTAATATCTAAATGCTAACAACCTATGCTACTACTAGTACAAAATAAGAAGACAACTTGGCCCCTACGTCAAAAGATCCATTTCTAGCCGGAACAACCTCTGCAACCACAATGTACGCATTCCACTATACGGCCTTCTTCCAATTTAGATTTAGGCACACGGCAAATACAATTTGTACCAAAGTTTGTATCTCGGGTTTGTATGCAGCGTAGGCAACAAAGATTTTCGTAGCCGGACTTCTTCCACTTGGCAATAAGATTACCGTCAGCAATTTTTTCCTTTAAGCAGTAATCATATAGTTCGCGACTGATGGCTTTGCGGCGATAGAACAAATCATAGATGTAACGTGACTTTTGATGATGAATTTTAAATATGGGCCACAATGACTCGGTAATGCGTTTACCCTCATGGGGTTCAGTTTCAGCTGGAAGACAATCAGAATGATTTTATTAAATTGCAATTATATCGTTGAGAAGAGCTTACCTTCACGCATTTTTTGCTCCAGTTCTTCCAAAGTGGGTTCAATTAATTCCCAACCATCTGGTGGTGGTTTCCTAGATCTTCTGACCTTCGGCATAGTAAATCTGTTTCAAAATTATATTCGTAACTAAATATCAATACAATAAACAAATTATTTTGTTTTTACGCAGCTCACGCAACTTATGTTATTCACAGGCTATTGATGGATAAATAACGAGTTTTAAATACCCATAACCATATGAATATTTTATACTGTCATTAGAGATGTGTCGTATGCATATAGCTGAATTTTGTTATTGTTTTCAATTATTAAACTTGGCATTACTTTTGATTTATGTAAACAACTGGTGTTAATTATCTACAGCTGTTTCTCATAAACCATTAAGTGTTGCCAATACACCACTTTGAAACCAACCATTGCTTTATTATATACTGTTCCCATTCTATTATTGAGGACTTTGCCAGCCTACACACAATTATAGCCTTACCTACGAATTCGTGTTCACGTTACGTTATTTTTTGAAAATGTTCTGTGAAACAAATAAATTACATATAAATTCCAAAATTTAAACGAAATGTAATATATGTACAATATTGTGTAAATAGTTGGTAACACTGTCTATTTTTTCTTTGTTGAATATTGTTGTCATTATTTTCTACCTCGCTAACTGTCATAATTTGACATTTGATATCGATAATTTTTTGTTAAGAAAAAAAAAACACATATATTTTTGCTCTCAGTTTATATCAGACGGATCTCTTGAATATATTGCAAAATAGTACAGAAAAACGGGATTATTTGATTAAAAACACCATATAAAATGTGAATAATTAAAAAAAGAAGTGTTTCAGTTGCATAAAATATAAAACGAAATTTAAAAATGTATGTAAATTATATAAAATAATGTGAAAGTTTATCACGAAAAATTTCATTAATTGTGATACGCATTTAAAACAACACACATATATAACAGCAGAAAATGTATAGACGGCGATGGAACGCTAGCGCTCCGCTGTGAAAAATCATTGGAAAAGTGAAATTTCCTTAAACAAATTGTGAGATTTCACATTAAATTTATTAAAAATCTCAAAAAAAAAACAAATAAATATCACTTTCTAGAAGCTTTCATATATTTAATCATCAGTTTTGGCGTTTTTCGCTTGCATCCCGTGCCTTTGGCATGAGGTTTTTGTGTAAACATATACACTTACAAAATACAATATTATTTATTATTTGCTTAATATTATGCGATTTAATAAGAATTTGTTTTGTTTTATTTTTAACGAAATTAAACAATTTAAGTAACAACAAAAACAAACAAAAATACATGGTCCCTCTCGGCTATATTTGTTTTGTTTTGTTTGTAATTTGTCTGTACCAGTGTGTGAAAAGTGATTGACGGGAAGTGCATCCCACTTTAGTTTAATTCATTAGTTGTATTTGTTCTTTTATTTTTAAACAATTGAATGTTTATTATTATATTAGATGTTCTTCTTGATTTCTTTTTTTTTTTATTAAGTAATCTATGTACGGTGTAGTCGTTACATTGGAAACGCATAACAAAAGATTTTAACATTGAAATAATGTCCACGTTGAAGAACTCACTGAAACGAATTAAGTGCCTTTCTAAGTAGGTATACATATTAGGCTTCAACATTTTCGTTAATATGCTTCAGTCTACAAAAGCAATAAGGTTCTGGAGTGCTTTAAATTGCTTTTTGCTTTTTCAATTGCTTTTTGCTCGGACTAACTTTATGAGGCTTTATCAGATAAATAGGGTTGACCTAGGTAAATAAATATTCGTAAATATATTTGAATAAAGCTTATTGTACTGAATTAAACTTAGTATATGAGAGTGGTGGTTTAACACGTTGACTGCTGCGGCAATTTTCAGAAAACTGGCCGAGCAAGCCAACATTGACTTTTTGTTCTTTTCCCAGAAGCCATTTATCGATACTAGCACTGATATAATACGATTTTATTCGTAGCTACACAAAAATGGCAGGCTTAGTAAGTACGTGATAACTCGTAGTTGGCACCCTAGAAGGGAACTCAATCTGCGAGTTATCTCGTAGTCGGCAGTCAACGCGTTAATAGACTACCTTACTATCGTTCCCAAAAAGTAAGGCATTTCCTAACAATTTCTAACTTTTATGAAGTTCTATATTAACTGATGACAGAAGTAGCAAATTTATCCTATTTAATCATTCAAACTTGATTCATTTTCATTTCCTAATTCTGGTTTTTAATTAAACTTTGTTCTCACTAGACTACAGTTGTTTGCAATCAAACATAACCTAAACTAGATCCTCTTTAAATGGTTTATAAATGTCTTAAAATATTTAAAATTCTTAAATACACAGAAAAAGGTCGAAACAAATATTAGTAATCTTAATATCTAGTTATTTTCTTACCGCTTGTTGTGTTAAACGAGATCAAGATTTAACACCACGTTTTTCACTGAACAAAAGATAAAAAAAAAATTGTTATCTGTAATCACTGGGAAAGAAATGAAATTCAAAAATAAAATAGCAAACAATATACATATAAAAGAAAATCGAACGTTTTCTAAATGGCAACAATAACTATTATTTACAAATGATTCATTTAATGTTATTAGAAAGAAAGAAAATGAATTTATTTGAACAAACATTAAAAGGTAAACAAAATTCGCCTTAACTTATTGGAAAACATTATTCATACTTTTTAAAATTGTTTACGCTCATTTATAAATTTATTTAAATAGCTAAACAATTTGTTGACAAAAAACGATGTTATTTGGTGCAATATATAAGGTGTTGTAAAAAGGGAAATCTTTTTTGATTTTGTAATAAATGAATTTATTTATCTGTATACTTTTTTGTATACATCAACAAAACATTTGTTGATCGTTTAAGTCAATGTTTCTAAAAGCAGTAGGGCTTTCATTCAGTAGCATAGTCAATAAAATACCTGCAAGTTATCTAACATGGTGGAGCATATCCGATGGTATAAGAATTATTCTTTTTATGCTAAATATCAATTCAATTGCACTTCAAAAATAATACAATTTATTTTAATACACCTCATGTCATAGATATCTATAATAGATTTCTTTTTATAACATACAATATTTTTAAAAACACTGATTTTTATACGCCTTTTTATAATTAGGGGTGTATATACATACATATGTAGGTAGTTACTATAAATTCCCATAAAAAAAATTGTTTTTGTTTTATCATCAGTAAGTAGTATTTTTAATTAATTGAACTTATTTACAATACCATTTAATTTAACTTCATTTTGTGTTTATAATAATGAAAATATAAAATTGGGAAACCTCCATGAACAGCTAATTGATTTGTTTCTCTGAGATAAGATATTCTTTACAAGTTTTATCAACAGTTATATTTATCATAATTATTTAAATACAATAGAAATATTTTATGTTTAGATATTACGAAACGTTCAATTCCTAACACCAAACCAAGCATGAAATTATCTTCATATAGTATATTATAGGAAACTACTCTAGGGAAATTTTATTACAGGCAGGTAATCATTTCAATTTTATTATCTAAATTAGATTTTGCTAAAAACAATTGAAATAAAATAATTATTATAACATTATTTGTATGTATGTACAATTGTTTACCACATAAAATAAGGTTTTTGAACTTTGATAAGGCCTTTATTACATATTATATGCAAAAAATGTGTTTATAAATACAAATTTTTTTAAATGTATTTAAATGAACATAAAATTTTGTTAAAATCAATGTGTGCATAATGTAAAGTAAATATTTTTTGTTTTATTAGCGTAAATACAGTATTCAACAGAAATATTCATATTATGTATCATTTTCAACAAATAAATGTTTTATTAAAACAAAAAACGATGTTTTCGGAAATGAAAATTTAAAATCTCTTCATATATTCCCATCTGTACAGGATTTTATGATCTTTCTTTTATTTAAATATTCTTATTCGAATATAAAACATAGCTCGTTATACAGCTAGTATAATTAGAAAAATTAAAATAAATAGTTTTTAAAAATTATCGAAATTATTTACAAATTTAAAGAGATTTACATTTAAAGATTCTCTTTTTTATTTAAAAAAAAAGCGATGAATCAATAATTTTTTTCAAATTTTGTTATTTTCTATTTAATTCCAATTTATTTGTTTAACAATTAGTTTCACTTGAAAAAAATCGTTTAACATGTCAACAAAAAAAGAACTTTGTTTGAACCATTTCTTTTCAAAAGAAGAGAACGAAAAGAAATCTTACGCGGCGAGTTTCAATAAATTATTTATACAGAACGTGTCTGTAGCCGTATTGTCTAAATCAGATAATTAACCCATTCCTTGCTAATCTTTCTTGTTTTTTCCACACCGATCCGATAGCAGCAATTTCTGTAAAAAAAATGCCTGAATGATTGGCAAGTCTAGTGCGGTCTACTTGAATATTGTCTAGACAATTAGACATTAACTCGAAGTAGTGCGAAGGAAGAGTTTTCTTTGTATTTACAAACCAATCTGTGGACAGTCCTTAAGACTTGCCAAGCAGTTACTGTCATATGTTTCCGTAATCACAACGAGAAATTTCTAAATAAAATTCTTTAATTATTTGCACATTAAACAGTTCTCAGTTATCATTTACCCAGCAGTGCTTATTAGATTAGAAACGTAATAGCGCAACAATATTCTTATAAAATAGTTTTCGTCACAGAAAAAAAAGACTTCAAAACACCTGTATAACTTTAATTCGCATAAAGTTATACGCCAAATACAGATACAGATACATATTGTACTTTTTCTCTTTTATTAAACTATAGTTGGATGCATATGTACGTAATAAACAAAACATGAAACTCTTAAGTATTTAAAATACGTCACAAGTACTTGCTAGCTACTAGCGCCTTACACAATTCGCTTATTTTTTTATAATAACAATTCCAATTACATGATTTTTCTTCTACTAATCTAATTCTGTATTTTTTTATTTTTGTCGCTTACCCACCCGATAATTCGTTTTAATGAATGAATAAATGAATGTACTCAGATACCCCTTACAAGTTCAAGTATATATTTACAAACACTTGTACGAAACAAAAATTATAAATATTTTCCATGTGTATTCTTTTATCATTACAGTACTCTTGTAATAATAATTGTGTTAAGCAGAGAAATATTATTAAAAAAAAAACCGCAAAAAATCACAACGGATTATAAATTACTGAATCAAATTGTAACGTAAAGAAAGAACATAACAAAGAGCACAACAAACACACAATGGAATCGAATGCGGAAGGAAATCTCTTGGAGGTTATGGATTTGGCACGTACTCTACGACAAGAGCAATTGTTTATACAACAAGAGCAGGCAACATTCGCACAATTAACAGAAGCTTTAGCGGAGAATTCTGCTTCTATAACAAAAGTAAGTATAAAAAATAATATTAAGAAAAAGGAGGAAAAAGTAGAGAACAATAGTTTTAAGGAATTAAAGTTAAGAGGAGTGCTACAAAGAATTGCTTTACAATTTCAATCATAATACTGCGTGCGTATTCAAACGTCATTTGGAATTTCCTTTTGCGCCATTCCACAATTGTTTTCAACTTGTTCCAGTCATAAATTTCTGAGAAAAAAATAATTTTCTCGTAAATTTCCCAAAAATTGCACTTGTTCAAAGTAAAATATGGAAGAATGGCAAACTCTTATTTTTTTATTCATTTGCGTAAGTTTAATACACGGAAAAATAAGAGAAGAGACACTTGCGTCTTTTTATATTTGCGAGATATCGTTATCTGTGGTTCCAGGTTGATGAAACAAAGGATCGCAGCAAAATTCCATCATTTTGATCTGTTCTGTTTTCACAGCTATTGCGTTGGAGATTCCATTCAATTGCCGTTTCACAGACATACACAATTGGTCATTACTACCCTTCAGTCAGGATTACGATCTAGTTTCTCACATCACTTATGTTTTGTGTGTTAATTTTATACATGAGTGGTGGGACCTACAGTTTAAAGTCGACTCCGAACGACAGATGTTTGAGAAACTTTTCATGGCAATTTTATTCACTCTCAGAGAAATCTGCTGAGAGGAAGTCCCCGAAGAAATACTTTTTCATAATTTCGTTTTGATGTCTGACCTGGGATTTGAACGGAGGCCTTATGTCTAATAAGCCAACGCTACTAGACTAAGGCGACTTCAATTGCCGTTATAGCTACGTTGAAATCCAATTTCACTTTCTTTTAGTGATTTTAAATTTGCTTGACGTTTCCACAACTTTTTCCACAAGTCTCTGTTTGATATGACAATCCCCAGAATATTTTCAAGTTTCCGTAGGGCAGGGTAGTTGAATATCTGTAGCGATTCCAAGGTTTGCAGCCAGTGTTTTGGTTCTTAATTGAATTTGAGAAGAATCTCCATATATTCTGAAGTATCTTAAATACATGGCTTACCTTTGCAAGGTGGTTTACAATATTCACTCGTTAGACGCCGAAATTGGTTATGAAGCTTCCCAAGTGCAGAAAGGTCAAAACGTTCTCAGTTATATACTGTTTGTCGTAAACATTATGTTATTGGTGGTTTTCTGACGTAGAAACTTTGTTGTTTGCAATATTAAGGCGTAGGGCCGGTACAACATACATACATCATCAGCATAGTCAAGTTCTTGAAAAGGTCCATACATATCAAATGTCTCAAGGTCTTTTAAAGCCGCAGGCAGATGTACTAATTGGATGCTAAATCAACAGGATTTCAATTTTGATTTTTAAAATTTTCTTCGGCAATGAAACTCAGTTCTCTACCGCTGCAACCACACCAGAGCCTATCATTCAAATAACACTGTATTGCTTACAAAGTGGAGAGACTCAAACATTATGATGAAACCCTCAAAATGAATAGTCCTTTATGAGCCACAAACGCAGTTGATATAAGTGCCAGTTGATGTCTAGTGCTCTATGAAATAGCAGATGACATAAAACACAGTTACCTTAATCCATTTTAAAATCCATTTTGAACGTATAAGAGTGTAATATGCACGTGTAAGGGTTTACTATCGTTTCATAAACAAAAAACGTGTGACTAGGAGAGTGAAGCCCTCTGGTATATACAGAATTTATAATTTGGCATAGAACAGTCCCTTAGGGTTTTCAGAACTGATAAATTTCACGCTAGACGCAGATGGATGGCTTCGAATACGCATCTTCTCTAACGATCAACGGATCTAACCCACCTAAGGCTGACCCCGCTTTGTAACGGGTGATTTTTTAGCTATTCTCTTTTTGGCAACATTGGTTTAAACATCTCATGCACGTTTCGTGCTTTGTTTCACTGTCAAACATCTTCAGTTTGGTCTATAATTTAACGTCTTACAAACGAACAACGCTTGCAAATCATTTCATTTTATGGTCAGTTTAATCGACCCACTGAAGCGGCTATTCGGGCTATTGTGACTAAATTTCGCACCAAATTTACATTGTTGAACATGAAACCACCAACACGCTTACGTAGAGTGCGAACTGAAGAAAATATCGCAGCTGTATCGGCCAGTGTTAATGATGACCATCAATTATCGATTCGTCGCCGTTCGCAGCAATTGGGCCTCTGTTACTCAACAACGTGAAAAATTTTGCGGAAGGATTTAGGTGTGAGGCCTTTTAAAATACAGCTGGTGCAAGAATTGAAGCCGAACGACCTACCGCAAAGCAGAATTTTTGGTGAATGGGCTCTTGGAAAGTTGGCCGAAGATCCACTTCTTTATCGAAAAATTGTGTTCAGCGACGAAGCTCATTTTTGGCTCAATAAGCAGAATTGTCGATTTTGGAGTGAAGATCAGCCAGAAGCATTGCAAAAGCTACCAATGCATCCAGAAAAAGTCACAGTTTGGTGCGGTTTATGGGCTGGTGGCATCATTGGACCGTACTTTTTCAAAGATTCTGCGAATCATAACGTAACTGTGAATGGTGAGCGCTACCGTGAGATGATATCCAACTTTTTTTGCCCAAAATGCAAGAGCTTGACTTGCATGACATGTGGTTTCAACAAGACGGTGCCACATACCACACAGCACGCGTAACAATGGACTTATTGAGAGGCAAGTTCGGTGAACATTTTATTTCACGTTCGGGACCGGTCAATTGGCCGTCTAGATCGTGCGATTTAACGCCTTTAGACTATTTTTTGTGGGGCTATGTTAAAGCTCATGTCTATACAGACAAGCCCGCTTCAATTGACGCATTGGAAGACAACATTGAAGCATTTATTCGTTAGATACCGGCCGAAATGTTGGAAAGAGTATGCCAAAATTGGACTAATCGGATGGACCATTTGAGGCGCAGTCGCGGTCAACATTTGCATGAAATAATCTTCAAACATTAAATTATATGGAGCGTACTATCGATTCAAATAAAGATTTCATGCATTTTTCTGAATTTTATGTTTTTTTTTTTGAAAAATTTTCCTATACCTCTTAAAAAATAACCCATTATAATTTGGAAGATATGTTGGTATAATTAGGAAGAAAAACTGATTTGCAAATCAAAATCAGTTTTTTTCAGTTGAGAGTAAATCAAAAATGCACATAAAAACGTAAAAGATCCTTAAAAATTATTCTTAGAATTTTCTTAAAAAGTTAGGTTAAAGATATTTAAAATTAATCAGCTTAATTAAACATAAACTTAATCACCAAATACAATTTATTACAGTTAGCCTACATATGTGCCCAGCAAAGACGAAATTTGAATAACTTAACTGTTTCCCGTCCGGAAGTGGGACCATCTTTGTGTTGTCGTCGTGCCAAAAATTATGACAATGTTAAATTTATAGATGCCAAGAAAGTTCTGGACTATGAGGTATGTCTCCTATAAGCCTTGGCTATAACTTGACTCGGATCTTACTTTTTATTACACGTTTATTACAGCATGCAATCGCATACGAAGATCTTTTTAATTATCTTTATAAGTCTCCCTATATACTGGCATTATCCTTAGCAACTGGCGACAGTTTAGCAGATATTACTCCCGCCCATATGAACTCCTTGATACAGACCATAACATCGGGAGTATTTGGCAATGCAATTAATGCAAAAGATGTGGAAATGATTTTAAAACTTTTACGCGAACTAATTGAGATACAAATTGTTGTAAGTGACAATCCGCGTAGATTGCTTAGGGCCAATACATCCACTTTTGCTCGTATTTATCATCGTTTGAATGAATCAATGTTTTCGGCGAAAATATTTCTGACCGCTGCTCTATTTCAACCTATTATGAGTGTTTTAAGTGAGACCGATACAATGTTAGATGTGGATCCACAAAAAGTCATACAGAGTTTTACATCAAAGGAAAGAACAAAAAGGTAATTTGTGCGCAGCCATTGAATTTCTAACAATTCTTAAACACATATTTGCTTCCCCTTTTATTTACAGATTCGGTTTAGAAACCTCTGACACCTACCAGGAGAACATTGACAAATTTCATAAAGACACTATCAATCATTTATATAAATTAGCGAAAATATTTGTAGATAATTTACTTTTAAATTGGTCTCTATTCCCGTCCACTTTGAGATGGTTGGTACAGACCATGTGTCATCAGTTGAAGCAGGCCCATAAATTCTCTGATAAGATCATAAATGAAATCATTACCGATATGGTTTTTACACACTTCATTTGTCCGGCCATAGTAAGTCCTGATGTTATGGGCATAATTGATGCCCCAATATCCGAACAAGTACGCTTCAATCTTATACAAATTGGTCAAATAATACAAATGTTGGCATTAGCAAAATATGATGAAATAGATGCTAAATATGCTGAGCTCTATGCAAAGTTTGAAGCGAATAATGTAACCAAGTTAATTGATTTACTTCTGGTAACACAGTCTGGGGAAGATGTAGTTGCAATATTGGCTCAACAGAGTGATTTCGAAAGGAACCATTTGTTGGTAACCCAAAGAGAATTAAATTATTTGACTGAATTCTACAGGATACTTACGGCATCTGATGAATTTGATGTGTCCGAAGAGGAAAAGGGAAAATTGAAAAAGATTTTAAAACATTTGCCTGAAAACAGTACGATGGTTAATGGCAATGCTGACGGCTCTCTTAATTCGTCCAAATGTGAAAGTCCATCTAAAGAAAAATCAAAGCAATCCCTGAAAAACTTAAGCAAATCAACAAAAAGCAAACTTGCTAAGAGCATGAGTTTTTCAAATACTAATGGCAGTAGCCAGAATGCAGAAGATTTAAATGGTATGGTCAACGGCAGCATGTCTGGTGCCCTAAATCTTAATGGCGTAGATAATTTTTCGTCACGCAATAGTTCACAGCACTCGTCTCCTGTTAGATCATTAGGCCCAGAGGCAGATAGTGAACCTGTTCTGGTGTTTAATCTCTATAGTGGAGTTGAGCAAAAATTACAGCCTCTCTCGGAAGAGGAAGTCTTAAAGATGAATAGCATTGGCCAGGATATGGAGAATGGTGATTTAGTAGATGCTGACGATAATTATCAACAGGAATCTACGGTTGATAAATCGTCGTGTATTAATGGTTTTGATGGCTTGTCCGATATTATAAGACCCATGCATAGTAAAACCACACGATTTTCCCTTTCCCACGACGATGCTTCTATTGGCAATTCTGACAATTTAGAAGCTGTTAGTGAAGTGCCCTCGAATCATTCAATAACAAGTTCTTTAGAGTTGGAAGAAAATGCTGAAAATGACAATCTTTCTGACATGGTATCGGCAAATGTTTCTGGTAGAGGCACACCTAATATCAGTGGTAGGGATACACCATCTTCTCAGGTGACAGATGGTGAATCGTTGAATAACGTTATTCCTACCCCTCAAATGCAGAAATTAATTTCTAAAGCTCGTTCTGATATTGAAGATAAATTTTGCAAATTCGAAATTAAAAAATTTGAGGGTGACGAAACCGTGTCAATCATTTCAGATACTTGGTCAACTGATGTTTTGGCCAGTGATTCCGAAACAGTAGATACCACAGAACGAGAACGTGAAAGAAATTTTTCAACGCCTTTAATACCGGCCGCTGTAGTATTACCAGGAGACAACAATTTTGATGTCCTCTCAGGAGCTGGCGGTATAAGATCGGGTTACCTAGACGCTTCCGATCAAAGATCAGAATCGAATTGGAGTACAGATGTTTTAGCTTCTGATTCGGAAAAATTGAACGATGTTGACACAGATGATAATGTAAGTATCACCGCAAGATCCGATATATTGGATTCAAATGTAATTTCGGAAAGAGAGCGCAATCAATTGGCTGCAGCTATATCGGCTCCCATAAATCATCGTCAAAGATCTTCGAATAATGCCCATCACTCGGCAAATCGTAATAATCGTAGTTTTAATGCTCAGGCAGCTCATAAATTGCCAGTAGCTATAGGACCTGTTGACGATGTTCATGGTAGTGGAGCTAGCAGTGGTGGTAATGCTAGTGATCGTTCACAAGAAGATTCTGCCTTCTACGATGCCATCAATTCATACGACGATAATTCTACTTCAGTTACAAATAATAATCATTATCATAATCACTACCGAGATGGTTCTTCATTGGCTAGAAGTTCTGTAAAGACAAACAATCAATTAGAAAATTCATTTCAACAAAATTACAAACTAATCAACAACGAAAAAGACAAGGATAATTTCTTACAAGCCGCTGGCCCATCTTCTTCATCAGCAAATTCCATTAGAAGACAAGCTTCGGCAGATAGTAGTATTTCAAATCAAAGTTTTAATCTCGAAGAACAAGGGGCAATGGCTAAAGCATCCTCACCATTTGCAACAACGAATCGTAAAAATCGTCATCAAAGCAATGCCAGTAATGAGTCAAAGGATCTTATAGATTTTTCAGATTTTTGTGATGATAAAGACCTAACTCCTCCTTCAATAGCACCACCAGAGCCACCTCAAATGGAGTTATACCAAGATGATGTGGTAGAACGTCGAGAAACGACCACTTTACAGAGATCATCTGGTATAGATGGCCGACGTAATGGTATCCTAGCATTAAAAGGTGGGCGTGAAAGTTCAGGATCTAATTCAACATCCTTACTGCGTAGACATCAATCGTTGAATTATGAAAATCATGAAATAATGTTGAATACGGTGTCCAAAAGAATCTCAGAGGCATTGCCAAATATTTCGTCTCAGACTGATGATGATAAGAGGGAACAACAACAGCAACAGCAGCAACAAGAACAAGACCAAGAGGTATTGCTTTTGATTAACAAAACTTCAGATTTAAATTTGAATGATACGAGCGACAACAATGGTGGTGATCCTGCACGAAATACGCCCACAAATCAAACACCTTCGGCCGGCATAATGGTATATTCCTCTGCATCTAGTTCACAGAAACCTACAAAGTCTACGGGAGCCATACCAAAAAGTATAAGTTTTGATGCATCTGCTGACAAGGCTCACTGTTCATCTACATCCAATCCATCTGCTAGACAAAATAGACATTCATCCCGTTTTCAACCAGACGTTTTACGTGCCAATGGTCCAACCAATCCCTCTAATCTATCCACCACTAATTATGGTATTTTCAATAAATTAAAACAGGGCATTTTTAAACATCGTCGTGGACAAAAGTCTCGACATCCTAACGCCGCCAATTGTGATGATATATCACAAAGTTCACGTAGTGTTTCATTTTCTACCAATAACTCTGAAGTTTCATTGGATATTATAAGTGCTAGTATACCCAGTTGTTCCACGTCTACAGCTCAAGAACGTAGCACTGGCTATTACGATATTACCGAAGATATTTTAGCCAAATACAGACGTAAAGTTAGCACTTCAAGTGAGGCTACAAATTCTTCAATTGGCAATGGTGCAGGAGCTGTAGGAGGATTATCAATAAATGGTGTTGATAAAGATATTAATGGTCAGCAGAGGTACGTACAGCGTTTAAATATAAAGTTTTCCAGTGGAACTAATTTTTTTGGTATAATTTAGCAGCAATCCACATCCTTCTATGCCGGATAAATTGTTGGCATTCAATATTATTAAGAAAAAGATTCGTACTGTTCTTTCTAAGACTGATTTGCATTCGGGAGATTTTAGACACACAACCGTAAGTTTTATATTTTACCAATGTCGTAATTGTGCTCGATAGCCGAGAACTAGAACAGTAAAGTTTTTATTATCATTTTAGCACACCAACATATCTCCCCTGTTAACATATCTACAAATTCAATTGGCCCAAGCCATAAATTTACAAAATTTCCAACAAATATCGTATGTCTCCGAAGCTATACGTTGCATATCTCAATTGGATATTGGCCAACATACCCAACTAATGGAAGAACTGCAAAACGATATACAGAAAAGACAAAGTTATTTACAGTATTTAATGCGGTATCGTCAAAAGCTTTTAATGATTATGGAAAACATCGAACAATACGAGTCACGTTTGAAAAGTGAAAGTTCAACATGTAATCGTTATTTGATGGCTGTCTGTATGCGTTTGTTTTTCGAGAAGCGCCAAGATAAACTCGCATCATTCCAAGAAGACTTTGCTCGACTGACTGTATCCGATGATAAAATTGATTTAATTGAGGAATTCATTGATAGCCTGATGGAAGAGCTAATGTCAACGAGCGGTATTCTAAATAATATGCCTGAATGGCAGGCCATAGAGGCACGCATGTCTTTAGAAAGAATTCTACTGCAGAGTATGTATCAGCAGGTTATGTTTCCAAATGAAGATGCTGATCTGTCCAGGGATACGTGAGTATTAATTAAATAACGATTCAAATGATAATTTAATGAATGAATGAATGTTCTTTAGAGTTTTATCTGAACATATACGTAAGTTACAACAGGTTATAACACCATCCCATCCAGCTCTGTGCATACCTCAAATGTATTTGTCAGAGGCACCATGGAGTTTTGCTCAACAAGAGTTAACATTTATATCTGCTTATAAAACACCTCGCGAAAAATTGCAATGCGTTATTAGGTAAACAATTCCTTTTTTAAATTGGGACATTTTTTAAACTCTAAACAATATCCTTATTTGTTTTTGTTGCTTTCTTTACAGATGTATTTCTAGTATAATGAGTTTATTACACATGTCCAGCGGTAGAGTGCCAGCTGCAGATGATATCTTACCAGTCCTCATTTATGTTGTCATTATGGTTTGTATTATTATTTCTTTTTAGATTTCAATTAATAATTAATTTGTATCGTATTTATTTATAACAGGCTAATCCACCTTATTTGTTGTCTACTGTCGAGTATATAACATGTTTTATTGGTGAAAAATTAGATGGTGAAGATCAATTCCACTGGACCTTATTCGGTTCTGTAGTAAAGTTTATAAAAACCATGGACTATCTGGAACAATAAAATCAATTTTTGCATCAGCATTGTATTCACTGCGGTTGTATCATAATTTTGCAATTATTATCTTTTTTATATTTTTATTGTAATCTATTAAATAACTTTTCTATAAGTGTAAAATTGTAAATTTCAATTGTTCTCTTACCCACATACATACCTATTGTTTATATTTTTTTATTTTTGTAAGTTGTTAATGGTTTTTCTTTTTTTTGTATATTTTGTGCAAGTATTTTTGTATTTGTATTTATTTATTTCAATTGTATTTTGTTTTGGCTGCACTTTATTTAAAGCATTATTTATTATATTTTAAAGAAACCCTTTTATTGCATGTTAATATGAAATGAAATAATGATTTAGAAGTATCCCACTATTATATATATTACATATATAAATGCATTATACGGTATATATTCGAACATATACATTTAAATAGCATAATATAATAATAATTTATATATATTATAATACAATAATATTTATATATTGATTAATATTTAATATTTTTCGATATTTATTCAACCAACACAAATCAAACCAATATGAACAAAAATATTTAATAAAGAAATAAACATTAAAAAATTTAACATTTTTTACGATACATTTTTGTTTACCTATTGTAACAGATGCAGTGAAAACAATCCTTATTTTAGTAGTACAATTACTATAATCCTATTCTGGGCATAAGTACAGGGTTTTGTTTGGGGATTTATTGTTATCCGTGATGTCACTCCCCAGAAATTTCTCTTATATTGTAAAAAAAACCGAGCCATAGCCACAGAAGTATACATACGGATAAAAAATTTCAGAAATTTTTTTAACTAATCCGTTTTCGTTGAAAATCTTTGTAATTGTCTGACAACTTTCCTCGATTTTAACCAATCCGTTTTTATTGAAAATATTTATAATTGTCTGACATCTTTCTTCGATTTTAAGACGGTATTTTGCTTTGGTTCAGAAATTTGTAAATCGGATGCATAGCTTTGTGGGCCTGTACAGGGCCACAATTCAGTTCAATTTCAGAAATTTTTTAACCAATGCAAAAGACCGTCTTAACATCAATGAAACTATAAAGATTTTCAACGAAAACGGATTAGTTAAAAAATTTCGGCAATTTTTTAACCATACGTATAATTTAGTAACTGTGTGTAGGTTAATCAACTCATGTGAAATCTGAACTATTAAGGGTATGCATAAGGATCTTCCAAATAAGCTCGCGTTATTCCGAAAAAGGAATCCCTATTGATGTTAATATCATGATGTTGTCCTAATGGTATAAGTACTCTGCTACTAGACAAATAACATATAGAACCACATTACAGCACTGGATGTGTAGTTCATATTAAATCATCAGGAATTTCTTTAAGTCACATTAAAGTGCAGGATCTTCATGAAGCATCCATCTATTCTGCACTTCGCTAGCACCTTTAGGTTAGGTTAGAGGACGTGTACTTGTCAATTTAGACAAGTACATTACCCGGAGGTCGATTTGACCCATTGTACGTAACGTCCTTAAGAAGGAAGGATAAAAGAGGGGATAGGAAAAAAAGGAGCGGAAGTAGGAAGGGGAAATGGAAAGCGAAGGAATTACGCAGACCAAACAAAACAAAAAAGGGAGAACGCGACTACACCGATGAAGCCCTAAGTAGCACCTTTAGTTCATTTCACGATTTTTCGCATTTATCTTCTTCCGTTTGCAGTGCAACCGCTCTTGTGTATTCATAGAGCCTATAGGCATATCTCCGTGGGATGTTTTGTTGTTAATTTTATGCTGCACTTTGTTTCAGGCTGTACTTCACATAAAAAGATTATGCAGAAGACATCTGTTTGAATGGTCATTTACTAGCCGGTTTGGCATTCATAAAACAGTACAGACATCACATGAGTTTAAAAAATCAAATCTTCATTCAAAACATATTTAAATTACAAAATTTCGTTGCCTTATTTTTTCTGGTCAGAATATCATTTCACGCACTATCCTCTACGTAAAGTCCTTGGTACTTTTGTTAAGCAGCAAGAAATCGTCCCTGTTTCTATTCAAGTCGTTTCAAAGTTCTATTCGTGCAATATAGTGCTTCTGGGTGATCAAAACAAAGCTTACATCTTTGAAAACAAAGGCCAGAAATCGCAAAACTGTCTTTTAGTACAAAATCTTAGAGTTGAGTGATAAGCTCATGAAAGAATGAAACTTGATTTAATTTATGAAATTTAAAATGAAAGAAATTGAATTAAAATTTTGGACAGGACTGCCAAATATATAGCTTTTAGCATATCGTATTTATTAAACTCATTTATGGGAAAACCTAAGGATGCTAAACTAAAAATTTTATTAGAATCAAAATCAAATAGCAGCACACGTGTTATAACATCAGTTTGAAAAGACCGGCCCATTATGGTTAATCAAGAATGAAAAGATTCCTTTAATGGAATTTAACCACCGGGCATGTTCTGAAAAACGCAATTCGCCAAATTTTTGCGTTTTCGTTTTGAAAACGCCAAGAGGGTGTTCTGGCGAACGCAAATCGCAAAAAAAATTGTATACGATTCGAAATCGCCAAATAGGTGTTCTGGAAAACGCTTAACGCTAAAAATTTGCGATTTCAAATCACAAAAGTATATTGCAGTGAACTGATGAAAATATGTTCAAGCAGAACTTCTTAACAAAAAATGCGATTTCAAATCACAAGAGGATATTGTAGTGAACTGGTGTAATATGTTAAAGGAAAACTTCTTGAGATAAAATGATAACAATATTACACTTTTCTAAATAAAAATACCAAGCTACGAACTTGCTTTATTTTTAACCAATTTTTTGCATCATTTGTTTACTTAAATTGGTGATTTAAACGCACGTACTAAAACATATGGCTGTAGGGCATATGCTGAATCGGCCAGCAACCAGTAACCACGGTCTCCATTCGAATATTTTTCTAACTAAAATTCATTGGCGTTACTTAAATTCCACACAAATTCCACAGCTCGTATCCTCATTTGGTGGTCACAAATCTACATGCACAGTAATCACTTTGATTGTTTAAAATTCTAAAAATAACCTTCATATAGAAGTACTTACAATTAACACATTTAAACTATAATACCCCTATCTACAAAAATAAAGTTCCTTACATGGGTGCCGTCTACCGACCCAATTACTCATGGAATTTTTAACTTTTGATAGAAATGCATTTATGATGCTTTCGCCCGCTCCGGAACGTCTAATGGGTTAGAATAATCCCTCAGGGAACGTCCTTTTAATTTTTCTTTTCTGGTTTGCAGCTTTTTTAAACAAATTATGTTTAATAAAGAACCTGTAGGCATTTTTCTATTTATTTTTTTAATTTTGATGTTTTGATTTTTATTTGTAATTCTAAAATATATGTTTTCTTTTTTTCATAAACGACTTCGAAAAATCGAAGATCGCAAGTAAAACGCGCGAGTTTCAGAACACCCTGAAATAAAGTTTGCGTTTTTGAAACATTTAAATATTAACCACAAAAGCTACACATAATTATCCGCTTATGAAATTATTATTACTATTCGTAAATCTTATATAAAAATAATAAATTTAAAATTATAACAATCAGTTCTTTTCATGATTCTTGCTACGCGTACTTTTTCAATCATGTACAATTTCTACATATTAACCGCGTATTTAGACATATCAACATCGCCGCCATTCATCAAGAAAGCATTGATGTACATTTGAGACAAAACGAATATATTATGACACTTGAAAAATGCATAATCTTCAGCATTTAGGGGACACTTTTTAACGTCGACAAAACAATGGGTTACCATAGTAGCTTCAGGACAAGCAGCATAAGGGGATGTTGCTTCAACGACTTCACCTTTGCCAGCTTTAATAACATTCTTAAGAGCATCAATGTTACGGCCCGAAATACGTAATATGGCTTTTATGCCAGTAAATGCACCATTTGATGTACCCTGCACATTTGCGGACAATTGTTTACGCCATCGATGTGCAGCAGATGCTATAACCTGCTCATCGGGAGATAGCTGCGGTAGATTTAGCGCTTTACAATTGCCCCATTCATAGAGTTCTTCATCGACGAATACATCTTTAGCAAAGCATTCCTCAATGTATTTTAAACTTAAAACCCATTTACCCGATGAAATACAGCCGAGCATTTTTTCACCACGATTTGGTTTTTCGCAAACAAAATGTGTACATTCTGGATCAAAATTAACCAAATTTTCACATACCTTTTAGGGAAAGTTAAATAAAAATTGGTTTAATCTTGTCTATATACAATCAATACAAAAAATCTCTTACCTCGCCTCCCAATTGCAAAATTTTACCTATAACAGTGTCTCTTGTGGCTTCGTCTGAGCAAGAGATACTAAACTTGGGAGTTCCTTTATATTGCATTGTTGGTTCTGCTATTTTAGAGCGTCTTTGAGCGCTAAACTCAGCTGGATCACGCCAACCTACTAAGTCTTGTGTATGCAGCTGTTCTGATTCGAATGGTTGTATATAATGGGCCTCAGTTTCCATAGATTCTATCGGTGACTGTGGACGATCGGTGTACTGGTGAGAGCGTTTAAGATTTTGTCGCTTTGAGTCACAGTTACGCAAGTATTCAGTGATTTGTTTAATTTCGGGCGAGTCAACTGCACTATTTGAACGTCTTTTCGACAGCTCTTTAGATATTGTGGCATTGTCGTTGACACTGGTCTCTTCAAAACTGATTTTATCAAAATTTATAGTTGACTTCCCTCCCAAGGATGCTCTTTGTCCTAAACCGCTTGGAGATGCTGATGAATTTCCTGCATTTGGGCTTTGAGTGTTAGGCACAAAAGTGTCCGATTTTCTAGTTTCATTTGTTACCATCTTCAAAGTGTTGGTGTTATTGTGTGTTATAGAGTTATTAGCCGGAGAATTCTGTGAAAAAATGGTCCGGGGTACAAGTGTTGAACTTCTTGTTGTTCTATTATTTAAAGGTGTAGAGGGGCTTGAATCTACAGATTTTCTTGGAGACGAACGCAGTGATGTTTTCTTGCTTGATGATGTACCCGGTTGCTCCTCATCATCATCGAATGGTATACCATAAGCTTTACATGTAGCACGCAATACACGTCTACGAATTTCATCAAGAGGTGTATCTGGTTTAAGTTTTTTCGTTGGCAAACGCCAACGCTTTTCAAAGGCTTCTGCCATACGTTTTTCAAACTCGGGTGTAGTGCAAAAATCGGGAATACCTTTAGGTGTGGGTATTTTTCGATTGATTGGTGTGCAAGCTTGTCTACGTATACGCTCTAGTTCAGGTGTTTGATTGTTTTTCATTTCATTAATTACTTCACGTAAACACTCACGTTGTTCTTCATTTTCAATTTCGTCTAAGAAATTTTCCATGAAATCAAAATTATAAGAGGCTGGTGCAAAATTGTTTGGCGGAGTGTTGGGAGATTCGGGACCTAAATTTGTCGAATTTGTTACAGACAGTCTAGAGCTTCTACCAGGACCGGCCAATTCCGAAACCCGTTTATTTCTTAATGGTGTAAATATTTCAGCAGAATCAACATCCTTTTGTCTTACATTTTCTACAGTCTCCATATTGTTCTCCTCTACATCGACATCCATGTTAATACGTGCTATCGGCGTTGCAGGTGTTGCCTTGGCTTCAGTCTTACTTGTATTGGTGGTCGCTCTTAATATGGGTGATATTGGAAAGTCTTCTGGACTATCGCCTACTAAGTATGGTGCATATGAAACTCTTTTTCCCTCCCTGGCACATTCCAACAACCATTCAGAAGTTACAACAGGATAACGCCATTTAATTGCACCTTCATACTTAGAACCTTCCGGCGAAGGGCAAATTAATAAGGGTTTTTCCTTCTTTACAAAGGTTTTATTTACATTTGCTCCCAACAATTGAGCAATCGAATCAATGAAATCTCTTTCAAGCAACGAATAAATTGAAATAACAATAGTCATATCCTCCAGAGGCTGAGAATCGGCAGTGTGTGGTATATGTTTGTGATAATATTCAATAGGAACTAATTTGTTAGCTTTCATACAGCTTTCCTAATAAAACAAAGAGAAATAAACATAAGTTTTTCAATACAATTTTTCTTTTAATTCTCAGTACTTACCACATATAGTTCAGTTACAATATGTCTGGCTTTAACCGGTAGTTTGCTCACATCCAATGTTCTCTCAAATGATACAATAGCATAGTCAACTGGATCACGAAATGTGGATGGTACAACATTACCTTGAGCTGCCTCGCATTCACTTATAATTTGTGTATAAAATTCCTCTGGAAAGTGTTCCTTATCAATGTACAAGGAACACCCTTGAAAGAAATCCAAGTTTTCATAATCAATTGTAATGCCAGTACCATTGCTCATATCAGAAGGATTTGCCTGCAGTGCTGGTGGAGTTGGTTTGGCTGTTGGCTCATCGGGTGTTAAATGTGTTGATGAAGCCACGGGATGAGCCATTGATTCTTCATTCTGCAAAGAAGTGGTCGCTTGTGGTATTGAAGCTTGCGGTATGTTTTCTTGCGAATATTGTGCAATTAAATCTTGTTCCTCTGGTTCTGGAGGAATTTGTGTAGAAGCGGCTGCAGGTGTTTGTAAAGTTGAATTTTTATCCGTATCATCATTAGTTTCTGAATCTTTAGAAAACAATTTTTTCTTTATTGGTTTTTCGGGTTGTTTGAAGCTGTGATTCATAGAACGCAAAGTTTTCTTTGAAGATGGTGAGGGGGCATCAGGCTCTCTTGAAGTGGGTAAGGAAACCCGATAAATGGCTTCACTGGCTGGTTGCTTGAGTTTTATACTCTCCACTAACCACTCCAGGCGCACAATATGCACAGCTAAAAGGAAAGAAATTATTATATATTTTTGATTTAGTTAACTTTAACATTCAAATTCACCTGCTAACAAATTGTCTTTCTTCCAGGCTTTAAATTCATTATCATCCAACTGGCCCACTATTATGTGTGTTATTTTTTCATTGACCACATCGTAACGAGTTGCTCCACCCACATTTAAAATACGATTTAGTTTTTCTCGCTCTTCCGTACGGAAACCACTTAAATAAATGCAACATCCATCCAAAAAGTTACCTGCTTTCTTAGCTTTTTTAGGGCATATTTCATCGTAGACTAGTCTGTAAAGGGTACCAGAGCCAGATCTTTTCAAAAGATCTTTTTTTAAGTCATTTCCTGCCGGTGCTGCGGGGGCAACAAATGTCGGTGGATCATTCATAGTCGAACAGATTGTGTCGTTAACATTACTTAGATTATGATGAACTCTTTTAGAACCCATATTGCTTATACGTGATATATCCGAGAGTTGTGTGTTATCAGCCGCTGTAAAATCGGCTATACTCTGATCGGCTTTTGTAGGTGTTGAAACTTTTAGTGATTTCACTTGATATGGTTTTGTGGGTAAAGCAAAACCCTTTTGTACACTATCAACAATCCACTCTGGTAGGAGAATATCTTTCTTATAACGAACAGCAGCTGCATATTTTTCGGAATTTGTTTTATCCTTCTCGGTTATAACTATGTCAACCAATTGAGATCGAAAGGCGCGATGATATGTGCCTCCATTTTCGTTGACTAAGCGCATAATCTAGAATGCAGAGTATAAATGTTCATGTGTTTTAAATTTAGTCGGTTATGATTTATATTCGTTATTGAATATCCTTATTGGATGTCTGTAGGTTTGTATACTGTATTATAAAATTATGAGACAGTCGTAATTTAATAACCAAAACGAAATGGAAGGAACAGTTAAAATGAAAGGGAATAGTACACCATAATTCGTACAAATTCTCCTCCATATAAAACATATACATATAGATATCAAATATATACTAGACTGTGTAAGTGCATTGCCTTAACTTCACATTGCATTACACGAAGGTTAATAACAAGTCCTCATTGAAAAATATATCAAATAATCCCTACAGTATCTTAACTAATGTTTTAAGTTGTACTTTCTCTTTTCCTTAATTCAAGAATATTTTACTTACTTCATTCTTTTTGTCATTATCCAAACCAGTACAGGTTATATTGGCACCAAAAAATATCGGCAACTTGTATTTATCAAATTCCTCATCGGTGGCTAATATCTCCTCAGCAACACAACTTCTTTCCCACACCCGCTGAACCCAGTCTGTATGCATAACTGGTATACTGTTTAATGTAGCATGTTCATATTTTGCCGATTTGATTGTATTCGATATTAAATGCGTTATGGAACGACTGAAATTCTGAAAATAATGACCACCCATCCATTGTATGAGACCCTTTAATTTTTCCTTCTCTTGAGGTGTAATGCCCGTTGCTGATATTTGTAAATCTCGCATAGCTGTTGTGTAAACTGGACTGGTACCCAAAGGAATTTCTTTGTTTTGAAGCAAACAACTTAATAAGCATGGTGGTCCAATTATTATAGATCTAGTCTGCTGCAATTGTTGGAAAAAATCACCCTCAAAGCGATCAAATACGAATACATCCTTTTTTGTCAGCCTGCCAGAGGCTATTAAGGGAAATCCTTCACTTGCCTTAATCTGGCGTATATTCTCTTCGGGAATATGGTCTTGTAGATACGCCAGAGATCTCTTAAAATCTTTCAGCGTTTTGTCCTCGCCATCAGCAGAGCTACCGCTGCCAGGAGTGGTTGTAACGAAATAGGCATTAATCGTTTCGTCTAAACTCATTTAAAATACTCTTGAGGCTTTTTTGTAAGCAAATCTTATAGCAAAAATATGTTTTATTGTTACTTAAAAAAACAAATGCAAAATATATTGCAGAATATACCACGGACTATAAGCCTTTCTGTGCTAATCGTGCGCCAAATTAAATTTATTCAACTGACATTTTCGAGTTTAGTAAAACAGAGATGGTATGTTGCTCCGCTAAGAAATGCCAGATGGTTGTGTGTGTTAGTAAACATAAATAAGATTTTTTTAATTGATGAATAATTAATTTTTAAATGTAATTCAGCCTACGTTTAACAAATCTGTTATATTTTATTAATAAAAATCTTGTATGTACAGGTTTGTTATGAATTCTCATTTCTTAAAATTAGTTAATAGCTCACAGTTTATTTTGTATTTATAATGAATGCATTTTGTAGATATGAAATAAATTTTACAGTCAAATGAGATGAAATTTTTACAATCCGATAACTCCTTTAGCTAGTATTTTGACATCTTCAACTGTCAAATTTCTTAACAGAGTTACCAATCTTAACAGTAGTAGACTGACAATTTTGACATATTTTCATTACAGGAAAATTATTAATCGAACACGTCAGCTAGACTATCAAAAAGTTTAATTTTTCCTTATTATTTCTGAAAAAAATCATAATAATCTACCAGATTATATTAAATTTTATATAAAAGAAGTTTCTCTACATACTCACGAAAATGGTAAGTAAAGTTTTTCGTCAAGAAATTGGTTTGAAAATGTAAAAAAACTGATTATTTGTATGCCTTCCGATAGGTTCTAATAGCGTCAGCGGTGTGCACTAAAAATGGAAAAGGTTTGTTGTTGTTTTATTATGCAGCTACAACAAGAATGTATATGATAAAAATTTTCATTATGATTTTTATGTTTTCAGTGATTATTTCACGGCAGTTTGTCGAAATGACTAAAGCCCGTATTGAAGGCTTACTGGCAGCATTCCCCAAGCTAATGACGGCTGGGAAGCAACACACATACGTGGAAACGGATTCGGTACGTTATGTTTACCAGCCGATGGAAAAGTTATATATGCTGCTTATTACCACCAAGGCAAGTAATATTTTGGAGGATTTGGAAACTTTGCGCTTGTTCTCCAAGGTTATACCGGAGTATTGCCACACTTTAGAAGAGAAGGAGATATTGGAGAATGCTTTTAATTTGATATTCGCCTTTGATGAAATTGTAGCCTTGGGTTATAGGGAAAGTGTGAATTTGGCACAAATTAAAACGTACGTAGAAATGGATTCGAACGATGAGAAGATATATCAGGCCGTGAGACAAAGTCAAGAAAGGGAAGCCCGTCAAAAAATGCGTGAGAAAGCTAAAGAATTGCAAAGACAACGCATGGAGACGGCTAAAAGAGGTGGCCCGGTGGGTGGCATGGGAGGACGTTCTAGCGGTGGCTTTAGTGCCGATGGCTTTGGTTCGAATAGCAGTAGTATGGGTGGCATGAGTAGTGTTCCCTCTATTGAAAGCAGTGTACCCTCCATTGCACCCAAGGCACAGTAAGTCTTCACAAAATATATAATAAATTTGTTTGAGGACGAATATTTTTTTTACAGGAAACCTGTATCTCGCAATGCTTTGAAATTGGGTGGCAAAACTAAGGATGTTGACAGTTTCGTCGATCAACTAAAATCGGAGGGTGAAAAGATTGCCAATTTAACTCCGGCTGCTAGTGGTGTCAGTGCTGCTGTGGCATCAGCTAAGGCCAAAATTGTTTCAGACATTCATACCGAAAGTGTGCATTTGAAAATGGAAGATAAACTTGTGGTGCGCATTGGTCGTGACGGTGGACTGCAGCAATTCGAATTGTCTGGTCTGTTGACATTACGCATTACCGATGAGAGTTTCGGTCGCATTAAAGTTCAATTGGACAATAACGATACACATGGCATACAGTTGCAAACACATCCTAACGTCGATAAGGACCTATTCAAGACACGTTCAATAATTGGTTTAAAGAATCCGACAAAACCTTTCCCCTTAAACACGGATGTTGGCGTATTGAAATGGCGTTTTGTTACACAAGATGATGCTGCCATACCATTGACCAGTAAGTTAATATTGTAATAAAGATTTGTTAATGCGGTCTAATTACTTCCTATGCTTTGTGTTTTTAGTTAATTGTTGGCCTTCGGAAAATGGTGAAGGTGGCTGCGATGTAAATATTGAATACGAATTGGAAGCTCAACATTTAGAATTGCAAGATGTTTCTATTATAATACCATTGCCGTAAGTAGAAAATTTTTCGAAATGTTTAAAGCCCTGTTTATAGAGTTAGAGATTTTTAAAATTTTTGTTTTCATTTTTTAGCATGAATGTTCAACCATCTGTAGCCGAATATGATGGCACTTATAATTATGATGCTCGCAAACATATTTTAAGCTGGAATATACCCGTTATTGATGCTGCCAATAAATCTGGTTCAATGGAATTCAGTTGTAATTCATCTATACCTGGAGATTTCTTCCCAGTACAAGTAAGTTTTTTAAAAAAACACGCACACATTAGTCGATCAGTAATAATTTTAAAATCTTGTTTTTTTTGCTAAAAAATTAGGTCTCATTTGTTTCGAAAACTCCATATGCTGCATTAAAGGCCAAGGATGTTGTTTCAGTGGATAACGATAGTGGTGTGAAATATTCAACAGAAAATATATTATTCGTCGATAAATATGAGATTGTTTAATCATGGCTTTTCATATTTATAATATATTTTCTTTAGAATTATTATTTTCTCATCAATATTATTTTGGAAAAAAACGAAGAAAAAAATCAAATCAAAGCAAATAATTAATTCCACACTATTACTATTAAAATTATTAATTATCTACTATGCTACTCCTTCAAACAAACATTTAGTGAATATAAGGGCATAACTTTTTTTTTAAAAATATTTTTGTTTGAACGAGACCATGTTATAAAGATTTTTTATTATATAGTAATATTGTATTCTAATAGAATCTTAAGTTTATTTGTATTCAAATTAAATTTAAAAAAAGTTACAGAAAAATTTTGTATTATTTTTTTTCTTTCCATATTTATATTGTAATTAGTTGTTTGTTGTTGCTAAAAGAAACAAAAATATTAATTGAAATAAGAAAGAATTTTGTGTTTATTTTTCAATAAATAAAATAAAATAAAACAAAATATTTATAAATTATATAAGAAAATTTATAAAGTAGTAATAAAACCAATAAAAAAAACAAAAAAATTACATTTAGTATTGTAAGACAAAGTAAAACAATGCAGGATTTATTTTTTATTTGGTTGAAAGTCTTGTAAATCAAGTCGTTTTTGGTAAGCAAAATATGTTTATACTCTGTGAAAACAGTTCCCTACCCCACCATTTTGTTTTTGTCCATAAATCAGACTTATAAGCTCAAATTATCTTCACTTTCGTCCCCGTTAAATTAGTCTGATGGGATACAGCTTCTTCTGGGTTGACAATTTTGGACCAGATTGTAGTTCCGCTTATAGTGAATGGATTTCTTTTTAGGACTACTATTCAACCTGCACAAGCCTGTTGGATTTTATGGAGGATTGTCAATGAGGGTGGCGTTGGGTCAGGCTAAGTTTCAATCAAACAAAACGATATTTGGTTTAAAAAAATAATGGATTTCTTCCAACCTCCATAGGTTAGTTTTTAGAGTAGTGTGTAAGTTCGGTCGACAAACCCAAACAAAAAAACTCGCTCGCCATTCGTTTGAAAACAAAAAAACATTGGTTTGCTGGTTTGGATAGAAAAAGAAAAAAATTATTTAAAATTTTTTTTTTTAATTAATTTTTCTTTTGAAGTCTGAAATTCACCAGTTGTGGTGAGCTTTTTTTTTTACAAAATGTGGTGAATTTTATCTGGTGAGGTGAATAAAATCGAAATTCTCCAAAATGCCGTTATTCGAAATGGGTACTGAGTTACCATGAATCCATGTACGGTATATTGTGATTGGGTGCATGTCTGGAAGAAGTTCTGTTAGTGGAGGCATTTACCGATATGTCTGGTGTTACTGCATTAAAATTCTAAAAGATTAAAATTACAAAAGATAATTAAATTTTAATTATTTTGTAAATGAATTTTTGAATAATTTCTCTCTTTTATGTTCTATTCCCAAAATGCTTTTTTGCAAATTGGAAATTCTTTGTCGAAATCTTTATAAATTTTTGTGCTTTTTTGTTTGAATCGGATCTAAAAATCGGATCAGGAAAAATTATTAAAGAATTCATTCATTTTCTTCTTTTTCAAAAAAAAGCTGGTTACAGACAGATTCCTGATTTTATGATTTGCCTTTTTCAACTATAAATGGGTTTAGGCAGGCAATGGTAAAGGTCTTAAGCCCGGTTAGCTATTACGAAAAGCAGTGAGAATGAACAGTTGCGTCGACATTTTTTTTTTACTAAACCTTACTTTTCGAATCAACTGTTTTTGTTTTGTATAGATATATGAGTTTTTCTATTCCATTCCGTACGGTAAGTATAATAATTAATATAAATATATTTTTTTTTTGCTTTTATTTGATGCAAAAAGGTACTCTTTCAGTTATAGTTCAGTACTATTTCAAAATTTCAATTTTGCAACACTGGCTTCTGGTGGGGTGCGTTTCAGGTACGGTGAATTTCCCCTGTGAATAAAAATTAAATTCACTTCTACAACGTTATTCAAAAAGTGAACGTCATTACCAATATATCTCGATAAGTGGAGTCACAAACACTGATTAAAAGAAGTACACTCAACGAACGTAGTGTTACCATTGTGTCAGTAAATTCACTATTTTTTGCACCTAAAAAAGTTAAAATTAAAAATATTATGTAATTGCATAGCAAACTAAAATTTATTATTTGTAATTAAATTTTGAACAATTTTCTTCCTCTTCAATTTATTCAAAGGCAAAGTTTGTGTTTTAATTTCTACCCCTTTGGATATTTTCTTTTTCAGCAGTTGGTTGCAAAACTGTTTTACTTCCTGGCAACATTGATTGTTATCATTTAACTTACATCTCTAAAGCAATAACAATCAGCTGTTTTATATGTAGTTTTTGTTTATTTCACAGCAAATTTACTAATAAGCAAAAATCTAAAATTTTTATACAAATTTGTAATAATTTTCTACATTATTAAGCGATGGAACAACATTTAGATAAAGTTTTAAGTGATATGTAAGTAAATTAGCATTAGAAATTAAAAAATAATGCCGTTTCTTAAACGATATTTATTGTAGTAATTCACAGCCAGAAACAGTAGGCTGTCTTATAACAAATCGTCAGGGTCTTTGTCTGGGAGGTAAGTTTGTGTAATTTTTCTTACGAAAATAGTTTTAAATTAACTTCTTTAATTATTTAAAATGATAGCCAAGGGAAAAATAAATCCAAAAATGTCTGGCATTGCTATGGCATTGTCAGAACAGGCGTGTAAATTGGAACCAAATCTTAATCCTCCTACCATTGTTTTGTACAGTGGAAACAAGTAAGTGTTTTTAACAGTTTGTGCATGTGTGTATGTATTTCTTATGATTTATTCGTTTCTTCTATGGAATTTCTTTCCAGACGCTGTATTATACAAAAAGATGGTGAAATAACTGGCATTATTTATAAACAGAGTTCCAACTAGTTGTAGTTGTATGCCTGGTAGGGTAATAAAAGGTGTTGGAAATGGGCTTTGTAAGCGCATACATATTTACTTACAACGGGTTTGATAATAATAAAAACAAACAAAGATAAGAAACAAATGCTGTATAAGCTGCACTCTTACTCATGCTTCCATTTGTGATTAAAAATGTTAATTAAGTATATATTATTATAAAACAAACAAACTTCATCTCCTTTTTCTATGTAGACACTTTAAGTAAGGTTATATTTTTTCAATTCTATTAATGATAGCGTTCATTTCTGCTTAAACTTATAATATTTTTTTTTTGCAAATACATACAAAAATATAATATAGGTCATCTTTAGACTGTAAAATATTTAATAAAATCGTTGTGTTTTTACAAAGGAGGGAAAGTAATTCCAAAAATAGGGGGTTTTAATTTTTTTAAACATTTTTAAATCAATTTTTCTAATATTTTGATCAGTGTCGGTTATTATTTTTGTTCAATGTGTAAATTTTTTGGTTTTGTTGATTAACCCTTTTGTTGTCAAAAAATATAATTTGATTAGTTGTTGTAAACTAAATAAACATCATTTAATTTTAAAAAATTTAAAAAACTAAATTTAAATATTTTGTATTTAGTGTTTTTTCTAGGAGTTGATTTCAAAATTTTTCCTGGCAGCTCTGGTTTTTAGAAAAATTCATTTCGACGCCTCCATTTTATAAGGTTCTAAGCTCTAAATTCTACGTTCTCTAACTTAAATACTGTCAAAATTAGATTAAGATGCGCCGATCCGTTCCGAAGTTATAGGGAAAAATCTACTTAGAATACGTATATCGCGTGAAAACTTTGAAGGCTTATAACTCAAAACACACTTTTTCGACTTAGAATGTTATAGAACGGAGGCGTCGATTTGCTCGTCCAAAAAACAAACATTAAATATTAATTTTCACATTCTGAAAATGAGTCCGTGTTGTTGCTTGTGGTGGTTTTGCTGTTGTAGAAATTTGGTTGTATTTGACGGACGGTCCCCAAAAATTAAATATCTTTTAGTGTGATTTTGTGTTTCTAACTTTGTGAATTTTTGGGAAGTGTGGTGAGTTTTTGGAAAGTATGGCGAATTTTTCCGGAGTGGTGAATAAAATTGAAATTCACCAAAATGGCGTTTTTTAACAATGTACTGTATTACCACATACATTAGTGAATTAAACGGTAGGTGTCTAGAATAAATAATTTTCTTTAGTGATTTATTTTTCAGTTGTGGGTTACAGAATTTTTTATTTCCTCGCAACATTCATTCCGGTGTACTGAATATTCTCAGGGGTCGTTGTTTATATTAGTTTCATAGTTAGAGATATAAGTTTTGTTGAGAATATTTACCCAGTTGCTACGTTAATTATCGATAATTAAGTAAATTACAATGGTGAGTTTCTTTGATAAAAGGAAATTAAAAGTAAATAGAACAGACGGAAAGGGAAACAATATCGGATTAATAATTTTCTATATATTAGGAGAATAATTATATTTTTCTCAATTCAATCTAAATTCGTATTCAGCTGTATTCGAACCTAGAATAAGAAAAGATTTCGTAGATAATTTACAGTCATTTTAAAGGTGATTCCATTACATGCCTGAGTTATTTCGTTTCTATTGGCACAAAACAGGAAACCGGTGGTAATTATTAATGCCAGACTATAGAGGTGAATGTATATACATTTTGCTTCCAAGGTACTTAGATAATAAAATAGAAGTCCCCTTATACTCAACAACACTAATCTCTGTTGGGTGCATGCTTACCCGACACGGTTGAGTTGAGTTTTTGGAAAAGCCTACTTAATACGGTGTAAATCTCGGTTTTTAAATGTTTTTGCTTGGCGTTGTCGTTGATAAAAAAACTCATTCTTGCAACAAAAGATTGCATTTTTCTATATATAGAACTCAAGATATCGATGACTGCATATATAACATAATTTGTTATTACAACCCTTCAGTCAGTATTACGACCTACATAGCTTCTCACACCACCCATGTTATGTGTGTTAATTTTATATATGAGTGGCGATACCTACAAGTTTAAAGTCGACTTCGAACGACAAATTTTATGAGAACCTTTCATGGCAATTTTATTTACTCTCAGAGTTTTTGCCAGAAATATGCTCTGAGAAATTCGCCGAATAAATATTTTTTCATATTTCACTTTGTTCGAGATGTATGACCTGGGGTTTGAACCGTGGCCTTACGATCTAATAAGCCAACACACTACATGCTAGACTACGGCGATGACTACAGTTACTCTTAGTTTTATGTTCATATTTTCTTTCAGTGTTTAAATGATACTGTCAGTATGTATTTCCTTAAACTGATTAAATTCAATAAATCTGTTAAACGCTTTTTTCTTTTTTGTTTATGTTACAAGAAAAAAAAAAAATGAAAGAGGAATTTTAGAAACGAAGAGACATTTAACCAACCTCATGCACAGAAATGCTTTTTTCCTCTGTGTTGCAATCCTGCTGTAATAAATTCAATTTTGTGCAACTTAAGCTCGAAAGTGACACTCACAAACACATATGAATGAACACGCACACACTTTAAACACAGTCCCTGACATATGCACATTAGAAAGGTTCTAAGGAATTGAGGTAAAATATTTTTCTTTAAAAAAATCGTATTTAACAACAAAATATTTTAAAAGTCATAAGAATAAAAGGGTATTCGGTTATTATAAATGCAACCGGGTTAAATGATTTTTGTTTTCTTTTTTAAAATCCAATAAGTTTTGGTGTGGTATTTTAGTCATGGTTTTCTAACTTGAGAGGCTTCAAATAAAGCATTCAGAGTTGGTTCGTGGTTACAAAGAGAAGATAATATAAACAATGAGCAGAGTAAGAAGGTTAAGCAGCGCCACTTTTTGAGGCGGGATATAACTCAATAATCAACGTTTCTAAACTAAATCCAACGCAATAAATTAACACACTTTAACAGAAGACGTTGTTTCTATACAATTATAGTTGGCAACCATACTATTCTAGAACCTGCTACTATGTGCCTGTAATCACAGCCTAACTCACTCACATGAAAGTAAAAATATGTGGACCGCTTCTGGTGTCCTAGCATCGGTGTCTCACCTACCTTCCGAGCCTAACATAACCTAAAGGGAACAGTAGTATTTCGACATATTCGAAACCGGGTTTTTGTTTCAAAATTCAAATATTTTGAATAACCTTCTCAGGCGGTTGCCATGTTGTTATTTCTAGGTCGAGAAAAAGGGAGATACACTAGGTAATATTCCTTGTAACTTAGGGAATTATTATTGTAGTAGTGATAGTGTTGTTGTTGTTATTGTTATTGTCTAGTTGTAATTGAAACTAACGAATATTTACGTACTAATAATGCACGTTTCATGAATGCATGCATAGCAAGTAAATGTTCGGTTTTAAATGCCAACCCAAACCAATGCAACATCGGCATTAGCACATGAGGAAAATGGGGAGAAAATGGGAAAGAAAAACGAAAGGAAAGAAATGGAAAATATTGTATTTAGAGAGACAAATTTGCTGTAAAAGATGATGTCATGTTAGAAAACATTTTATTTACAAAGCAATTTGTTGTATTTTACAAAAAAAAAAACACACACACACATACACACTTTTACACATACAATATACATATGTATGTGTGCACATGTGCAAGTATTTGCATCTTGTACGCATTTTCTCTTTGAATATGTATGATCCTAGAATAAATTTGACACCCTGAATGGTCTTCTGGCCTTGTGTGAGAAAAATAACTCTGTGTGCGTGTGTGCTGTTACAGGATATTCTCATGTATATTGCGTATGCAAATATTACGCATTTAGGAAAAATTATTTTTTTGGCCAATAAGTAAAGGAGAGTCAATGGAGACCAGAGCAGAAAAAAATAGAAAAACTTTTTTAACTTCCTTTTTAATTGTACAATTTGGAAAATATTGAAATAAATTTTTGAAAAATATATAAAAAAAATAATTTTTATGAAAGTCGTCCTTATATATCCTTATGAATACATACATATTATTTAAATTATTTAAGAAGTTTTTACGAAGGTCATGTGGCAAGTAGTTTCTTATTTTCTTTTTATTTTCTCGATGAAGTTGAAAGTCGAAATGGAATAAGTTCTATACAGAATAAGAGGAGAAATGTGTATTTGGAATAAAAGAATGAATAGAATATAATAGAATAGAATAGAATAGTATAGAATAGAATAGAATAGAATAGAATAGAATAGAATAGAATAGAATAGAATAGAATAGAATAGAATAGAATAGAATAGAATAGAATAGAATAGAATAGAATAGAATAGAATAGAATAGAATAGAATAGAATAGAATAGAATAGAATAGAATAGAATAGAATAGAATAGAATAGAATAGAATAGAATAGAATAGAATAGAATAGAATAGAATAGAATAGAATAGAATAGAATAGAATAGAATAGAATAGAATAGAATAGAATAGAATAGAATAGAATAGAATAGAATAGAATAGAATAGAATAGAATAGAATAGAATAGAATAGAATAGAATAGAATAGAATAGAATAGAATAGAATAGAATAGAATAGAATAGAATAGAATAGAATAGAATAGAATAGAATAGAATAGAATAGAATAGAATAGAATAGAATAGAATAGAATAGAATAGAATAGAATAGAATAGAATAGAATAGAATAGAATAGAATAGAATAGAATAGAATAGAATAGAATAGAATAGAATAGAATAGAATAGAATAGAATAGAATAGAATAGAATAGAATAGAATAGAATAGAATAGAATAGAATAGAATAGAATAGAATAGAATAGAATAGAATAGAATAGAATAGAATAGAATAGAATAGAATAGAATAGAATAGAATAGAATAGAATAGAATAGAATAGAATAGAATAGAATAGAATAGAATAGAATAGAATAGAATAGAATAGAATAGAATAGAATAGAATAGAATAGAATAGAATAGAATAGAATATAATAGAATAGAATAGAATAGAATAGAATAGAATAGAATAGAATAGAATAGAATAGAATATAATAGAATAGAATAGAATAGAATATAATAGAATAGAATAGAATAGAATAGAATAGAATAGAATAGAATAGAATAGAATAGAATAGAATAGAATAGAATAGAATAGAATAGAATAGAATAGAATAGAATAGAATAGAATAGAATAGAATAGAATAGAATAGAATAGAATAGAATAGAATAGAATAGAATAGAATAGAATAGAATAGAATAGAATAGAATAGAATAGAATAGAATAGAATAGAATAGAATAGAATAGAATAGAATAGAATAGAATAGAATAGAATAGAATAGAATAGAATAGAATAGAATAGAATAGAATAGAATAGAATAGAATAGAATAGAATAGAATAGAATAGAATAGAATAGAATAGAATAGAATAGAATAGAATAGAATAGAATAGAATAGAATAGAATAGAATAGAATAGAATAGAATAGAATAGAATAGAATAGAATAGAATAGAATAGAATAGAATAGAATAGAATAGAATAGAATAGAATAGAATAGAATAGAATAGAATTGAATAGAATAGAATAGAATATAATAGAATAGAATAGAATAGAATAGAATAGAATAGAATAGAATAGAATAGAATAGAATAGAATAGAATAGAATAGAATAGAATAGAATAGAATAGAATAGAATAGAATAGAATAGAATAGAATAGAATAGAATAGAATAGAATAGAATAGAGTAGAATAGAATAGAATAGAATAGAATAGAATAGAATAGAATAGAATAGAATAGAATAGAATAGAATAGAATAGAATAGAATAGAATAGAATAGAATAGAATAGAATAGAATAGAATAGAATAGAATAGAATAGAATAGAATAGAATAGAATAGAATAGAATAGAATAGAATAGAATAGAATAGAATAGAATAGAATAGAATAGAATAGAATAGAATAGAATAGAATAGAATAGAATAGAATAGAATAGAATAGAATAGAATAGAATAGAATAGAATAGAATAGAATAGAATAGAATAGAATAGAATAGAATAGAATAGAATAGAATAGAATAGAATAGAATAGAATAGAATAGAATAGAATAGAATGGAATAGAATAGAATAGAATAGAATAGAATAGAATAGAATAGAATAGAATAGAATAGAATAGAATAGAATAGAATAGAATGGAATAGAATAGAATAGAATAGAATAGAATAGAATAGAATAGAATAGAATAGAATAGAATAGAATAGAATAGAATAGAATAGAATAGAATAGAATAGAATAGAATAGAATAGAATGAACAGCAATTTACAAACACTTTTTAGAATGCCAAATCTGAATACAATATAAAGACAAAGTTATTAATCTAGTACAGAATATCCATCAAAGATCTCTAGCCACAACTGACGATCAGAAGGGATTTGATATGTCTGAATATCCGTAGTAAATTGGGAAGATAAAGAATAAATTTACATCATGGTCTACTAATTATAAAAATTAAGAAAAATTAAGAAAAACATAATAATCTATTCAGAAAGCCTGTTTACCCATCTGGCAAAATAACATCAAAATTATTATGATCAACGCAGAACACACCGTCTTGAAAAAGAGCAGGAATAAACAGATGGTGTATTCCTTATGAAGTCGCCGTGGTCTAGTAGGTAGTGTGTTGGCTTATTAAACGTAAAGCCTCGGTTCAAACCCCCCGGGTCAAGCATCTCCAATTGAACGAAATATGAAAAAATATTTCTGCGGCGACTTCCTTACAGCAGATTTCTGGCAAAAACTCTGAGAGTAAATAAAATTGTCATGAAAAGTTTCTCAAAAAATTTGTCGTTCGGAGTCGACTTTAAACTGTATGTCCCGCCACTCATGCGTAAAAATTAATGCACACAACATAAGTGGTGTGTGAAACTAGGTCGTAATCCTGACTAAAGGGTTGTAATCACCAATTATGTATGTATTCCTTAAATTAAGCCTTCTTACATATAATATACTTAAGGCACAGCCTTTGCTAGCCTTTAAATAACTTCTGGTAAGCATTATTTGATATAGGAGCTCTTTCTGACCGTAATAACTGCTGTTTAATTGACGCTGTAATAGCTGGTGTATTTGCCGTTATTGGTATTGTAAGTGCCGCTGTAATTGCAGCTGTCGTCCTTGTAATTGACGGTGTTGCCTCTGTAATTACCGCTGTTGTACATTATATTCTTATCCATTTGTAGGCTTCTTCTGTAATTGGTTAAAAAACCAGTCTGATAGAAGTGTGAACTCTTGGTATCATCGTGCTATGCCTATCGAATAAACAAATGCTTTCAGAATCTAGGAAGCTTCTGTTATATTGACTCTTGCAAGTGGTGCATAAGGTTAAGGTTAAATAACCTTGTCTTAGGAGCAGAAAAAATTTTTTTTGGTCAAGATATGATTTACTTGATGCCAAAAATTGAAGTCAAAAAACAGTTTTCATTGTAATACACAAGGCTATAGAAGTAGCGGCCACTGTTACGCAAACCCGAAGATAAGAACTGTTTTTAATGGAATCCGCAATGCAATAGCAACAGCTGCCGTCCATGCATTACATGGGAACGAGTTAGTACACTTCTTATACGCTTAACCTAATACAAACTTAACCTTTATGTGCCCAACTTTTTTTCTCGTAAAACCATGGATTTTTTGTATTTATTGGAATCTATATGGTATACCACACAGCTGATCAGTATCTTACCGTTTTAAAAATGGAGCGATAAGTTAACTTATATACGTTTGAGCGTTTTTTTTTTATAAAATTTTAGTTTCTTAGTCTTTATAACTTCTCCAAGGAACATTGACTGATTTGTACAATATTGATAATAAATGTCTGTTTAGATCTCTTAGAAAATTAGTTTGGAGTTCTTTTAGGTTAGGTTCGAAAGGTGGACATGACACCTTCACTCGCAGACAGGAAGCAGTCCATGGTGGTAACTTTCATAAGAGTGGATCAAAACGAAAAATATATGCGTTAAACAACAACTAAACCAATTAAATTTATGGGGAAAGATGGAAGACACAGAAAAGGATTAGTTAGCTAAGCGTAGAGGAGAACGGAAAGCAAACATTGAAGAAATGCCGACCAAGAATACTGACTCTATACCTCTGATCAACAGGGTAGAGACAAACGCCTCTGGCACTTCACATATTACTAAAAAATCTTGCAGAAAAATGAGGTACTTTAGCCCGAGATACTAAACCTTGTCCATAGAGAATAGTGTGTCGTCAAAAAACCAAAAAAAAGAATCGTAAATTCGTTTTGGAATAATCAAATCTGACTGCCAAGGACAGTTCACTTTCTGTGTTATTACTAAATCGATCATATTCATAGAGGATTCTAGAGCTGCTTTCAACGTTGTGATAAATTATTTTCAGAAAACTAAAACGATAGTAACTTAAAGCAAAACTGCTTTTCTGCAACATGTTGCCCAATTCGCATCAATATACGTGTGAATAATTTTCGATAGAAAGCCTTTGTTTAGCAACACAATACTTGATGTATTTAATTGATGCACTTTTCTAACAATCCTTGCATCGCTTAATATTCTGCATTCATATTTCTATTCATTCATTTTATTATTGTTTGTAAAATTACATTTTTATTCTTATTTTGTTTTTTTTCTTTGGTTTCTATACACGATAAATTTTTAAATTCAACACACAAAATGTAAATAAACTGAAATTTTACTTAAATAAACTAAAACTAAATTGTATGTATTTAGTTTTATATTTTTATTTTATTTTTATTTTTTTATTTTCTCCTTTTTTATGGTTTATTTTTTGTATATTTCTTCTCATATTTACGCATGTAAAGTGTTGACTTTATGTGAATCTATGCATGTGTTTGAATTCTAATGAATAAATGCATATTTTATAAAAAATATTATATAATAAAACAAATACGAACAATTTTTTACGATTTTTTTTTTAAATTTTTTTCTTCTTATATAATTTGCAAGTTAACAAATTTACAGAGAATTTTTGGAATATAAAGTCGATGTATGTAGTGTATACATCTACTTACATACATTCTAGATGAGATAGAGGCGTATAACAAGTTGATTGGGGAAGGTATTAAAACTTAACTTATATATGATAGTCTTACAATTAGTCAACCTTATAAAGTAAAGTCAAATAAATCCGAAAATATTTTTCTTTCTTCTCCAACATAATCCCCATTTAGATTTTTACACTTTCCCACAGGTACTCTTCAACAGTTACTTTACACTATGTTAAGTGAGAAATGCCCAGCACCAATAGCGAGTCATTTTTATCGTGTTTAAGAACATCTGGTTTAGTGTGAATCACGGCTTTTTCCTTGAAGACTCTTTTCTTTGCACCAGATCGAATCCGTCTATGCTAGGTTTCCGATCATAGCGGCATACTAGACAAAGAGACGGCGTATGCTCTCGCTGGATTAGGTTCACTTTCTGAGGGCGATTTAATAGTTGATCCTGATCCCCCAATCTGACACCTCTACGGCCTCATAACTGGAGGGGTCAGAGGGGAACAACAGAGCCATTATTGGAATGCATCGGTATGTTATGTGTCTAGGTGTCTATTATAGACAGTGATAAAACAGGGTTGCTGCTGGTTTTAGATAAAGCCAGTCTGTGGTTAGTTATTGGTTTCGTTACAAGGCACTGCGAGATAGGTGACAAGGATCTGGAACAAACGAGGAGGAGTTGAAAGCTATCGAATACCTCCTCTGTAACTGTCCAGACCTTAGCAGGTGGAGGTTGAGGGCCCTGGTCAGGGGCTTCTGCGAAGGTTTGGACTCTTTGTTGAGAGCTGACAATAAGGCTCTCCATAGATTCATAAATAGGTGGAGCTGGTTGACAAGTGCTAGGACTTCAAGGTTGTAGTCACGCTTTCTTGTGTGCTTGTGGTCTGTTTTTCCTCTGTCACCTTATCATCGCTTTCGTACCTCTTCTCCTTTTCTCTCTCTCCTTTACTAACCTCTGTCTCTCTTATAGAACGTATTACAATGGGTAATTTTGACCTCTGGGTATTGTACTTGTCATTTGGGACACGTCCTCAAACCTAACCTAACCTTTTGAAGATAATCAATAACTACTATCCCATGCAGCATGCGCAGCATGGAATACATATGTCGTAACCCTGCTTGCAGAAGAAACTTTCGTTGCCTTCTGTATACATGATTCTGCTATTTCCGACCATTGTTTTTTAAATTTCTTTTGCCTCAATGGTGAAGTGCTGGCCCAATTTCCCATTCATGGTTACAACCATGTTTGTTTATGGAATATTTTTTGCCTTTTTCGTCAATCTTTCTCTGTTCTTTGCTTTGACTATTTCTTTATCTCATGTGTGAAGTGCTGCTCGTATATCTCATCTATGAATACAAATTGAAGCAAAAAACTTTGCTTTATGGCGGTGAAGTGTAGCTAGCTCACGCACCTCCAGACGTCAACACCCTCCAACAAATTAAAGCTGTAACCGCTTCTGCTTTACATTTAGCAACATTTTTTTCTCGTTTTTTTCTTTTTTTCTACATTAAAATATGCAAATGCATATAAAGACACCAGAATCCTTGACTTTAGAATTATTTTTTAAATATTAGTTTGCATTTCCCCTTCTTGATTTTTTTGTATTATTTTTTTTTTGGGGGGAAATGAAAATAATTGTTGTCTTAATAGTTTTATTGGGTTTAAAGACGAATCTAGGAGATTTGCAAATGATTGTGTTTTAAAAGATAATTTCGGTGGATTACTGAAATAGAATTTTCCTGAAAATCCCTTCACGTCTTAAAAAGGATGATTTTTTCAATTTAATAATTTGTTGTTAACTTATGAGATCCAATGTTGCTGAGATCGACTGTTGCTTAAAGATAGCAAAAAAAAGATGATAAAACTAAAATTTGAACTTGCTCTCCATCATAGGCTATCAAGTGAAGAGTTTCTATGGATTTAGGTTAAGGCTCTGGACCTGGTAGCATGAGATTACCATCAGTTTCAATTTGTGACGAAAACTTTTGAGTTTTTCTGCAATAGAAGCTGATGTAAATCGTAAAACACAGTTTTTTATCCATATGCACGAAGGTTTATATAAAAACTCACAACGGAATTACCTTTAAAAGTGTAAGATAGTCAAGGAATTTGGCCATAAGATTACTACACGTATGTAGTAAGTATAATCTTGTGTCTCGAAGACATTTTTTAAAATATAGCCAAAATAATAATGAATGTAGTCATTGTAGTGTAGTAGGTAGTGTGTTGCCTTATTAAACTTGAGGCCATGGTTCCAATTCCAAGACAGACATCTCCAACAAAACGAAACATGAAAAATATTTCTTCGGCGACTTCCTTTCTGGCAAAAACTCTGTAAAGTAAATCAAATTGCCATGAAAAGTTTCTCGAAAATCTGTCTTTCGGATTTGACTTTAAACTGTAAGTCCCGCCACTTATGAATAAAATTAACGCACATAACATAAGTGGTGTGAGAAGCTAGGTCTTAATCCTAACTAAAGGGTATCATTTAAGTGGGTGTAGTTTCTATTCAATGTCATATGGCAAGCCTATCATACTAGGACCTGCTGCAGTATATTAAATATTTGTTTTACTGGAAGAAGTGATAAATATGAAAAGAAATACTAAAGGACGTGGATGAGATCTTCCTTAAAGGAACAAAACATAATTACAAAATAAATTTAAAAAAAAATTTGAATTAAACTGAAATACATATTTCCTTTATTTACATGCGTAACTTTAATACTTTTGGCCATTTGTTTAAATGTGTCATTAGAGCACTAAATTCTACATGCAGCCCATATGCATATCTGGACATGATCAACCATATTTGTAAATTTGAACATAAAATGATGTGTAAACGGAAATGGAACATGTTCCTCTAAGTCAGACAAACAACATCAGCTACGTATACGCATTTTCCGTAGGAGTATATGTACATATATTATAAATAATTTTTGTTTTTGTTTGTGTTGTTTTTTGCTTTTATTTGTAAATATTGTATATAAAATTTATATGCGTCCACCGCATACAGACTAATTGACAGCAGCAAAATGCATACTGCGCATGCAACAGCAACAGCACAACAAAATTTGTAACAAAATTTGCATTTCGAAAATCCCTCTTAAAACTATGTGTCACAAAATTTTGCTAAAAACAGTAGCTCGTTTGTGTTGGTATTTAATAGTGTATGTATGTAATAGTGTATGTGTTCGTTTGTTTAGAGACTAAATATGTTTAACCAACATTTGTTAAAGAAACTACATTGTCATCGACAATAACAACAGCAACAATAATATCACCAACTATATATATTATAACAACAAGAGCAATGACAACTTTAATGCCAAGTTAACATCATATATTAGCCCAGTATTATTTACATTTTACCAAAAACCCAACTCACAATTACGATTGCAAATACTCGTAAAACAATATTTCGATATTTCAAAACCTACTCTACACCTACTACATACATAAATACATATGTGTGAATTTGTGTAAAAACAACAATAACAACAACAGGAATAATTTAAATTATTTATTTAAATATACAAACAGAGTATAGACAGTCCATATACATATACATACATACATGTATCGTATAAATCAAACAGCACTTTGCATATGCTTTGGTAAAGCAGTATTTTTAATAAACATAATGGCACTAGCTCAGCAGAGCCTTTCGTGTGGACTAGAATAGCACTATAGTTCGAAATATTTGTAAATACTCGAGGTATTTAATTTAAACGTATATTAGGTGTGTTACATACAGTGAGCGTCAAAAGAATCTGTACACTAAGGATAACACTTTAACAATCACCAAACTTAACTTTTACCACTTAAGGAGGGTGCCCGAAAAATTTGTCAATATTTCGAAATTTTTTTTTAATTTTTGTTTGTTTCAATGTTAAAAACTGGCAATAAAATAATTTTAAAATAAAAATAACGGTAATTTATTAATGTATATTCTTTTGATGCTCACTGTAAATTTTGCAGTCGTCTACTGCGTGCGTCTTCTACCTTTATCGAGCCTTTTAAAAGCATTAACTCTGGAATCTGAAGTCGCCGTAGTCTAGTAGGCCCCAGGCTAAATATCAAAATAAAATACAAAAAGTATTTCTTCGGCGACTTCCTCTCAGCAGGTTTCTGGCAAAAACTCTGAGAGTAAATAAAATTGCCATGAAAAGTTTCTCAAAAATCTGTCGTTCGGAGTCGACTTTAAACTGTAGGTCCGACCACTCATGTATAAACTTAACACACACAACATAAGTGGTTTGAGAAAATAGGACGTAATCCTGACTGAAGGGTTGTAATGACCAATTATGTATGTATGTAAGTCTGTAATAAACGATCACTGGACATATTTTCCAATAAAGTGGACCTTTCGTCCATCAATTGTACGCTGTACGACAAAGTTGTCTGTATGACTCTGTAGAGTATTTAGTGATTTTAGGTCTAGACTTCTATGTCATTTTGTCTCCTTTACTAAAATGTATATATCTTCCGAGAATATTGCTATCCAGCAGTTAAAGGCAAGGGTAAAGATTTCAGCATTTTTTTCTGTATGCAAAAAACTGCTGTATCTTTTACAAAAACGTGCCGTTTTAAATCCATTGAGGAGAAATGATGGGCTTAAACCCATGCTAATGGATAGAGGACAGATTCTATATTGAAACACATGAAATCTTTGGGTGGGCGTTAAAAGAGTTTAGATATAGGAACTATCGACCTTTCACGCAAGAGAAGAGAGGGATAAGTGCGCTGAAACTAAACTTTGTATATCCCAGACACAGTGCGAGTTTGCGAATGGAGACGCACAAGTTTTCCGTCATGGCTGTCGAATATTAAAAATTAAATAGGCTACCCTGGAAGACTCTTATCATGTATGACATCAACATTGCAAGAAACGTCACCTTTTAGTCACCGTAGTCTAGTAGATAGTGTGTTGGCTTATTATTCAGGATATTAATTAATTATTATGTTGTGTTAAAACCGAAGTTGAAGGAACCAAAGAAGCAAAATCGAAGAAAGCTATAGTATTTCTTGATACCTCCTTTGCAGTGCATCAAGAGTTCGTATCACACGGTCGTACAGTCCTGAGGGAAGCATTAAAATGCACTTCTCTACAAGTGCTTACAAATCGTTTGTATGAAGCATTATACTTACTTATTTAATTCGTTATTATTACCCTTTAGCCAGGATTACAACCTAGCTCCGGACAACACTTATGTTGTGTGTATTAATTTTATCCACAAGTAGCGAGACTTTCAGTCGACTCCGAACGACAGATTTCTGTGAAACTTTTCATAGCAGTTTTATTTACTCTCAGAATTTTTGTCAGAAGTCTGCTGAGAGGCAGTTGTCGAAGAAATATTTTTTTATATTTAGTTTTGCTGATGTCTTACTTATTTAACTCGTTATTATTACCCTTTAGCCAGGATTACAACCTAGCTCCGGACAACACTTATGTTGTGTGTATTAATTTTATCCATAAGCAGCGAGACTTTCATTCGACTCCGATTTCTGTGAAACTTTTCATAGCAATTTTATTTACTCTCAGAATTTTTGTCAGAAGTCTGCTGAGAGGCAGTTGTCGAAGAAATATTTTTTTATATTTAGTTTTGCTGATGTCTGAGCTGGGGTTTTGAAACACGGCCTTGCGTCTAACAAGCCAACACACTAACTACTCGACTATGGCGAATTATAATATTATATCTGAGTGATTATAATAAGTTATTCTATCTACGATCTCAGGTTTGGTCATTGAAAATTTTATGTTCATAGTTATATGAGGCCTATTTCCCAATTTTTGAGAACATGCTAAATTCCCAAATGCACTGAAAACACAAAATTTTAGTTTCAAGCGAATTCTGATCCTATGAGAAATCATTGTTATCCAATTTTAAATTCCATTTATTTTCCTCTGTAACATATCCTTGCAATCCATATCCTTGAAACAAATCCACCATGATTTGTTTCCTAATAACCCAACATCAATAAAACTAAAATAAAATCCTTTAAAATCTGAATAATGAATTGAATTTCCTTTTCAAATCTCGTAACAGGAATATATTTCAGTATTAGTGTGAGAATTTTGGCACTTTTTGAATTTTTATAACGGTATTTGCGCTTTTTTTTGGTTAATACGATGAATATTGACAGATTGATGAATGTATTTATTGGTCAGCTAAGAGTACTTTAACGTCAGTGTGTAGCATTTTCAATGTAAAATCCATGCCACATATTCACGGAATGCCATTTAAACGGACATGAATACGGCCTCACATGTACATGCGATGTTTTCCACCCCTCCACCGACAATTGTAAAAGTTAACAAACATGATTGTTTTTAGTGGGTCATAAGTGTTTTTGGCCAAAAAGACAAAAACAAAAAACAAACACAACTGTCTGTAACAATATTTGAAACAAAAACTAACAGAAATTTAGGCAAATAATATAAAAAAACTAAGTACAATTTTGTTGTTGTTTGTTAGCCTTGTTATTTGAAAACATGTTGTTGATATAAACTGTTTATTTTAAATGTATCCTTAAATAGTATAGTTGTTGTTGTTGTTGTATTTTATTTAAATATGAACATTCATACTCTCACACACACATAAATACATACATACATACTTAAAAATATATGTTTATTCATTTGTTAGGCAGTGCATGTGAATATTTAAATGCATTTGCTTTTGTGTGTATGTGTAAGAGAGAGTGTATGTAAGCGTATGTACAACTGCAACATGGCTAACAAGTGCAAGTAACAACAAGTTGACTGTTTTCACACTTATAATGTTGTATAACTTAAGGGACTCAAGCCTTGTGTCTTTTTTTTACAATTTGTGCAACTATTCAAGAGTGACCATTTGCGCTTTTGTATATCTTGGGAATTTCATAACATTTTTTTAAATAAAAATATGCAGGAAATAGAAAAAAGAAAACATATAGAAATTATTATAATTTTAACAATAGGCGACAAGCTACAATTTGATAAAAGGGACTATTTATAGATAGTTACGCCTTCCATACATTATTCATACTCAGTAGACCGTACCTCCAACAAATAATTTTTTTACGTAAATTTTCTTAGTGCAAACTACGCTGAAGTTTTTAACCAAAAACAATGGCTTATGTGTTATCACATAGAAGAAGGCGATTATTTATATAGAGAAGCATCTTCTGATAATCTTCACACATCTTATATTTATATATAGAAATGAACGTGTGTTTATTTGTTTGTGGGTTTGTTTGTTTGTTTGAAGTCTATAGACGGTTGGACCGATTTTCTTGAAATTTGCATGTCTGGAAGGAGTTATAGGCTACTTTTTATTTTAAAATTTCAAGTAGGCGAGGTGCCACGCCCACATACCCAATAAGTATTTAATGTCGCATATCTCTTAACTGCAACAGCTAGAGTCCTCAAATTTTGTATGTACGACTTTGACGTATATATGAACAAAATGGGCAGATTGGCTATAGTGGGCGTGTCACTTCCCATAGTCTATATATATAAAAATGAATGTTTGTTTGTATGTACCTTATAGAATCGTGAACTTTGCATTTGATCATGTACGTTGTTGCGTATGAGCCGGGGAAGGTTTCTAAGTTGGTATGACTAATTTCCGGCAGGTGGCGCCACTGAAAATTACTTAAAATCAATTAAATCGTAAACTGTGCATTTGATAATGTTATGATCTTTAGCAAAGTTATTGTGCATGAGCCGACGAAGGTTTCTAAATTGGCATGACCAATATCTGATAGGTGTCGCCAGTGAAAATTACTTAAAATGAATTAAATCGTAAACTATGCATTCTTTAACAAAGTTGTTGCACATGAGTAGACGGAGGTTGGTGCGATTAATTTCCGATGGATGGCGTCACTGAAAATGATTCAAAATGAATGACAAGCAATTGGTTGAACTACACCTCAAGCACGGAAGAAAAGAGCATTACGAGCCTCAGAATCAGACGAGCATTGAAACTGGAAAATCTTCGAGTATATGCCGCTGAGACCCGTTCGCTTGAACCACTTGAACAACGAGAAGTGAGATTAGAAACTGATCGAATGCCTACCACTCAGGAACGTTCATCTGAATCATCAGGACAACGGGAAACAAAATCAATAAAATGATTCAAAATTAATTGGACATTTGTGTAATGTCTTTCCTTCAAATTTATTTTAGTTGGTGGCGCAGCAACACGCATAGGCTACAGCTAGTATACGTATATAATTGCTCACTACATCACTTTCACCAGAATTACGACCTAGCTTCTCCCATCACTTATGTTGTGTGTGTTAATTTTATCCATAACTGGCGAGACTTACAGTTTAAAGTCGATCCCTTACATCAATTTTTTTTTTGAGAAACTTTTCATGTCAATTTTATTTACTCTCAGAGTTTTTGCTAGTAATCCACTGAGAGGATTTGTTTGAACTGTAGCCTCACGTCTAATAAGCCAACATACTACCTACTAGACGACCTAATTTTTTAAGAAACTGTTATCATTATAAAAATAAAGAATTTTAGGCTGACATAACTTGCAAATGTCGAAAAAATTTTTTCGAGAGGGCCTCTAGATTGAACTGATCATTATATTTATATTTTAATAAACTGTGGATTGACTGTGGGTTGTAAGTCACCCAATATGTCGTTTGTTGTTTTGAACACATTTTCAACCTGTTAATGGGAGTGTCTAACCCATTAATATTGACTAGTACATCTATTGCCCTCGTTCGCAAATGGTTTTTTCTCTATAAAGTTTCTGTACGAATATAAATTGATGTTGGAACTCAGGGGAAGCGATGAGAAAATTATGCTCAGTTTAATATACGAATTTGGTCTTCTCCATTCCAAAGTTTTCGCTATATAGAGGGCTATTAACTGCTTAAAATATTGCTAAGATTAAGGAAGATCTTATGGATAGCCAAACAGTCATAAAGTCATTACAGCATTGGATAATGTTTACACAACATCCATTGTAGTTAGTGGACGCTAAATATTTCTTTCATTCAAGCAATGAGGGAGTGGTAGTTGCTGATGAATTAGTTAAGAAGGCACAAATCCCCCACATACAAATATTAATTAATGTGCGATGAATTGTTTTCCTCGCTTTACACTGATTTACACTGAGACTGATCGCGCTATACGAAAGTTTGCGCAGGTTTGATGGTACAAGCAACAATTTTTATTATAATGCGGCAAATCAAGTCTCTTGATGATCATAGGCGATCATTTACATGCTGAATATCATTTGCGTGATAACTAATTACTGTTTCAACCTTGCTCATGCGAGAGAGTTGGGAAGTCCATATAACAACGTTTATAAACGCTGCATTAATGTGGAGGAGGATGGCAATCGTTGCCTGTAAACAAAGAAATATTTCTGGATACGTTCTGAATAGCTTAGTTGATCTGGCGTCCACTTTCTCTATTATTGCCTACCATTGTCCATAAACGTAAATAAATAAAATTGTCCCGCAAGGGATTGAAAAACGGATAGCAGACTTTGGTGAGACATCGAAATTGTGATTTAAATTTTTGAACGTCTGATCCAAATGGCGGTATTCATGAAGAACATATCGACGCCACCGTTCCATAACATTCTAAGTCGAAAAAGTGTGTTTTGAGTTATGAGCTCTCAAAGTTTTCACGCGACATACGACTATATGTGTATTTTAAGTAGATTTTTTCCTATAACTTCGGAACGGATCGGCGCATCTTAACCAAATTTTGACAGTAATTAAGTTAGAGAAGGTAGAGTTTAAAAATGCAAGAACATTAAAAACATTCTAAGTACACGTTATAGAATGGAGGCGTCGATATGATAACGGAGTATGCATGACCTTAAATGACTGGAATTGATATAAGTGACTTCTAGTTTCAATAGGATAACATCATCTAATATCTAGTTTATGTGCCTTTGAACACCATGTCCAATTAATTGCTTGATTTGAACGCTGTCTGGTTATAGCAATATAATACCAACTGTCCTATTGCTTAGGTGATAATAGATTGGGTGTGGAAGTCATGCTTTATACTTCAAGCTATAATTTCCCATGATTAAAGCCAAGAGATAATCTTCAGTCTTGTCTTTATAAGTATATTCAATAAATAGGATTCTAATGTTTTTAATTTTTCCTAAAACTGGCCACCTTCATTGGCATGTTTCATTTCGTGTCAAAAACATTAGTCGAGGACCATTTGTTTTACAAATATTGTATTTGAAATTACATTGGAATAATTCCTGTTTTTTCTCTCTCTCTTCTCTCTCTCTCTTCCACTTTCAAACAAGTTGTGCTTGTTGCAAATGAGTGTGAAGAATTTTGACACAAAAACTTCTAGTTGTACAACATGGCAACAAAAAAAAAAAAAACGGCAAACGTAAATCAATATTTCAAAATGTTACATTTTTGGAAACATACATTTCATAACCAATTTTAGGCAGTAACACTTGTAAACACACACAAACACCCGCTTAATTTATTTGATCAATTTATGCAAAAGTAACAAAATTTTCCAAAATTAAATATTTTCATTACGGCGAAATTTATCGACTCGCATTTATGCACAAATATCCCCTGTACGATGTCATTAGTTTGGTTTTTTTTCTCGATTTTTTTTCTATTACGTTTGCACAAATATTATGCTTTACAAGCACACACTGATTTATTTATAAATATTTTTGATTTTTGTGTTGAGAATATTTTTACAAACATGTGGCTGTTTTGAATTATTTTGTGGTCTCTAGGGAATTTTATCAATTTCGGTTTTAACTGATTTGTGGCAGGCAACTGATGATTTCAAATGCGAAAGTGTTGTTTGTTGTATTAATGTAACCTCTGTTAGTTGGTGATATCGTAACAAATCGTACACAAATTATAAAATTCAATTTCATATTTCAATTCGATTCATTTTACATTACAAATATGAATTTGACATTGAATTGCATAATAAATATTTGAATAATTCACTGCCAATCCATTAACTTTTACAGATTTGCACAAACATAATGCACAAACATGAACATTCATTGCATTTTACATGCATATATGCAGCGTTAAATTTATGTTTTTATATAATTACACCCTATACCGGAGGGAGTACTGTAAATGGAGGTATGTTGTGCTTATGCTGGAGTGTGCAACATTTGAAACGTTTTGGTTTAATTGTATGAATCTGTTAAGTCGCCGTAGTCTAGTAGGTAGTGTGTTGGCTTATTGGACGTAAGGCCACGGTGCAAACCCCAGGTCAGACATCAAAAAAATAAAAAATATTTCTTCGGCGGCTTCCTCTCAGCCGACTTTTGGCAAAAACTCTGAGAGTAAATAAAACTACCATGAAAAGTTTCTCAAAAATCTGTCGTTCGGAGTCGCCTTTAAACTGCAGATCCCGCCACTCATGTATAAAATTAACACACACAACATAAGTGGTATGGGAAGCTAGGTCGTAATCCTGACTGAAGGATTGTGATGACCAATTATGTGTGTATGAATCTGTACTGAAAAAATTAAAGATTCTCAAATAATCTGTCGTTCGAAGTCGACTTTTAAGTGTAGGTTCCGCACTCATGTATAAAATAAACACACGCAACATGAGTGATGTGAAAAGCTAGGTCGTAATCCTGACTGAATTGTTTTAATAACCAATTTTGTATGTAGGTAAGTTCCCCAAAAACTTAATAAAATAGTGCACATAGTGTAAGTGTCCTGACCGACTATAGTTCTCTTAATTGCATGCATTGATGTTATTTTAGAAAATGATCTAATTTAAGGAGTGCGAGCGTGAATAATAAACAATAAAAGTATCATTTATTTATGTTGGTTGGTAGGGATTACATTCCATTTCATTTTATAAAAATCACTTGCATTTTTGAATAACAGATTTCGTGTAAAAATTAATTAAGCAACAGCCCAGTCGTTCATGTTGTTTTTCAATGGCAGTAAATTTTAATGTATTTTGTTGATAATTTCTCTAATCCAAATGGGATTTGAAAATTTATTTTTATAACGTACATAAACATTTTTAAGTTATTTCTAGGCTATGAATAGAAATTCATATGCATATGCATATGCATATGCAAAGTTAAAAATTTTTCAATTTAAATACTGGTAATCATATATTCTATTAATTTAATAAATTTAATAATATGTATGGAATTTATATATATTTTCGATCGCATACTGAGGATATTGAGAAGAATGCTGCCTCTAGCGAACATTGACCATAAAGACACAAATTTCAGGAAAAATAGAAATGGGATTAGTTGTTCTGCACGGTTGAAAAGCGTGGTATGTATTGAGGAAAGACGTGTAAGCAATACAAGATTTTATAAGCCGCTGTTTGTTGAGAATACTAGCGTGTTTGGTGTAATAGAGTCTCTAAAGAAAACTTATGAATAACTTAAAGATAGAATCTATTAACCGGAAAATTCGACGTCGCAAGTGAAAGTGGATTGGTAAACCCTCAGGAAGCCACAGAATGCCAACGCACGTACCTTTCGACCGAAAGAAAAAAGTCGCAGTAGATGAAGACAGGCAAATATGTAGAGATGCCTGAAGGATGCAGAAATTGCAGAGAATACATACATAATTGGTCATTACAACTTTAGCCAGGATTACGACCTAGCTTACCATACCGCTTATGTTGTGAGTGTTAGTTTTATCCATTAGTAGCGGGATGTACAGTTTAAAGTTGACTCCGAACGTGTTTTTTTTTTTTTTTTTGAGAAACGTTTTATTACAATTTTTATTTACTCTCAGAGTTTTTGCCAGAGGCTTTTCATGCCACATATGTTGTGTGTATTAATTTTATCCATAAATAGCGAGACTTGCAGTCCACTCCGAAAGATACATTTTTTGAGAAACTTTTGGTATTCACTATCAGAGTTTTTGCCAGAAATCTGCTGAAATGAAGTCGATATGTCTGACCTTGGGGTTTGAATCGCGGCCTTACATCAAATAAGCCAACACACGACTTCATTAATTAAAATTGCGAAGAATGCCTAGTCTCAAGTGGAATGATTTTGTTGCGACCTTATGTTTCCCTTAGAAACTATGGGTATGTATATATGTTAGATGCGATTAACGCCTGTTCATGCAACCCTATTCTGAGATATGAGTGATTGAAAATTTGACGGCTTTTTGTCTCTGGTCAAAGGACTATGAATGTCAAATGTAGTTGTCATCTACAAAAGAAAATAAAGCAGTCGAGAATAACATTTCATAAGATTTAGGTTAAATATCCCTGTGCCACCCCTGAATTCAAACTAAGCATTTAACTTTAAGATCTCTTATCTCCCACTTCAAACTAAAATGGAATAAAAGTTTCATTCCTTTAAATTTTAATACATTTCTGTTATAATGGCAGACATTTCCCATTCCAAAGCCCACCAATTATTGTAGATTATTAACGCCTTTAAATTTAAATAAATAGAAATAACAACAATAACAACAACAATGAAATAAATAAAATAAATTGTCGATTTAAATAAAGTTTATCACCTTTTTAAAGAATATTATCACCAATGCTATCATGGAATACCCAAATGCCAACAACAACATTTGTGATTATTATCTTAAACATTATCCTGTTTGGCGTTAAGGTCTTTATTAAAATTTTTCTTCTTTTCTTCTCATCTATTCATGGGAATCTCTTACCGGTAAAATAACACATTGCTTTTTTGTTAAGGCCACCATTTTTATATAATTTTTCCGCCGCAACTTAAACAAAAGAACACACAGTTTCGAACCAAAAAAAAAGAAAGAAAAGCAATTCAAGGAAAAACTTTCCTTTGGCGGCTTTTTTATGAGGTTTTATGTTCTAGGCGTAGGTGTAATTGTAAGTATGTACGTACTTACGTATGTATGTATCCTGTTGTATGTATGAGTAAAAAAATTAAAGTCCTATTTAATGACATCCATTTACAAGCAAATGACAAGGTCGTTTCTTTAAATAATTACCCCTCATTGCTGCAAAAGAGAAAAATAAAAGAACACAGAAATAAAAGAAGTAAAACAACAACAACATAAAATTAAACTTTTACCAACTTAACGCCGTAAAGGCCTATTTTTGGTCATTAAGTATCATTTTGGTGTTTTTTCTTTGGTCTTAAATTGTTCTTTTTTGTTGTTGTTTTTGGTTGTGCAGTAAGCAAAAGACAGCGTCTAACAAAACATGTCTCCAAACTTTTTATGATTGTTGCTGTGTGTGTGTATTGCTTGTTTTTATAGAGTTTTTTTTTGTTTTTATTTAAGAAAATTATCTTTGTTTTGTTAGAATTTTGTTTGTTTGGTTCATATAAAATAAATAACAATAAGCATTACAATAACAATAAAGGCTATGAAAATTGTCTTTAAATAAGATACAAAAGAGCAAAGCTAATAATAAACGTTATGAGATTGAGGTAATTAAGCAGTCTTTTATGCGCTAAATAGGCTTGCAGTTGGAAAAATTACAGAAATTTTTATTACCTGGTAAATTACATGGAAATCTTTATTCTTTTCAACAGTTAACTAGTTGCTAAAGGAAAAGATAAAGGAGGGGCTTTCAAAGTCTATAACTCATTAAATATATTTGATTTTTTTAGTGGTAATTTGTCGCCTTACTCTAGTAATTAGTTTGATGGCTTACTATAAGAGATCTCCAGAGTTCAAACTTTAGCTTTGACATGTTAAAAACAGGCGACCTTCTTTCAGCAGTCTTTTTCCAAAAGCCCTGAGAATCCCGCCACTTAGTCTAGAAACTACTACTACTAAAGGGTGTTTTTTATAGAGGTATAGAACTTTAAGTTGCAATAAAACAACGATGGATTATTCGATTGACATGAATTTTATTTATCCGAAAGATAATTTTGTGGCATTACATTTTAAATATGATTTCTGGCATATGACCACCACGGCTGGCGCGGATGTAGTCCAATCTGGACGTCCAATTTTCGATGACTTTTTCCAACATTTGTGGCCGTATATCGGCAATAATACGGCGAATGTTGTCTTCCAAATGGTCAAGCGTTTGTGGCTTTACCGCATAGACCAATGACTTTACATAGCCCCACAGAAAGTAGTCTAGCGGTGTTAAATCACAAGATCTTGGAGGCGAATTCACAGGTCCAAAACGTGAAATTAGGCGGTCACCAAACGTGTCTTTCAATAAATCTATTGTGGCACGAGCTGTGTGACATGTTGCGCCGTCTTGTTGAAACCACATCTCCTGGACATCATGGTTATTCAATTCAGGAATGAGAAATTTAGTAATCATGGCTCTATACCGATCACCATTGACTGTAACGTTCTGGCCACCATCGTTTTTGAAAAAGTACGGACCAATGATTCCACCAGCCCATAAAGCGCACCAAGCAGTCAGTTTTTCTGGATGTAACGGTGTTTCCACATACACTTGAGGATTACCTTCACTCCAAATGCGGCAGTTTTGTTTGTTGACGTAGCCATTCAACCAGAAGTGCGCTTCATCGCTAAACAAAATTCGCTTATGAAAATCGGGAACAACGGTAATCTCGTTTTGGGCCCATTCGACGAATCTACGCCTTACTTGATGATCGTTTGGCTTCAATTCTTGCACGAGTTGGATTTTGTAAGCACGCAAACCAAGATCCTTCCGCAAAATCTTCCATAAAGTGGATGGACACAGATCCAATTCCTGTGCTCGATGGCGGATGGACTCATTCGGGTCTTCCTCAATGCTACGCTCTACAGCAGCAATAGCTTCTTCTGTACGCACCGTACAGCATCTCTGGGGATGCGAGTTATCAATAAGAGTAAACGTGGTGCGAAAACGTTCCATGGTTAATCGAATTAACTGCTCTGATGTACGATTTTGTCGACGATAAAATGGACGTAGTGCGCGATACGTTTTCCACACAGAACCATTATTTTCGAAATAAAATTGCACTATTTGCAAGCATTGTTCAGGTGTGAGTCTATTCATGATGAATTGCCAAACCAAACTGAGAATAAATCACTTGACAGCTGTTAAATCGGTCGCCATCTTGAAAAGTAATGCCAACTTAAAGCTCTATACCTCTATAAAAAACACCCTTTACAAGAGATCTCTCAGAATTCATGGTTAAAAAAGGCGACCCTCCTTCAGCAGTAGTCTGTCAAAAGCTCTTACAATTAAAATGTAGGTGGTGTGAGAAGATGGACCATAATCTGACTATAGGGTTGGAATGGTTGCTGGTTGCTATTGGAAAAATTTCTTGATTTCTACAAGCCATACGTTAGTCTATGGACAGTGCTGATCATGTCCTTATATCCCGGAATCCATTTGAGAGATACCTTTGAATGATCCAAAATTTTTCTGAGAAATCCTAGGTATTAATGGAAAAGGACGGGCGTTGAAACTACGTTCGTTAAAGGCTTAATAGCTGAATAGCTGCCTTAGTAAATCAAGAGGTTTTAAGAGATTGATTGATTGCCCGTTCGACATCGTTTCTAATATATAAGTCGCCTTATCACTGCCGTGTTTTCTAAGCGGAGCTTGAGGCCATTTTGAGAACGACTGAAATCTTGGTGGGCCGTTAGAAATTTCATTGCTCATGAAGTTGCTGGGCTGGTACGAAGTTTGCTGCCTCCGACATATTACAATGCATAGGTATTTCGATTGCCTCAGTTAAAATAGGAATTATACTTTCATTTTACGGGCTCAATCTCGTTACGTCCAATATTGCTAGACTTTGATAAATAAGAATCGTACGGATAGGAAGAAGCTAGTTTCACTTTATACTTAAATCGCACGGCGTTATATCACAGCGCAATAGAATTTTCATGGGCCATACTGTAACATACAGTCATGCCAGTAGTCTTGCCTTTCAAATGATTTCTGCGAGAGTTGTGCGTGTGAGGAAGAAACTATCTTTTACTCAGTAGGACCTCTTCCCTCTAGGAAGTGCGAACCAGGAATCATACAACATACGTAATCATTAAACGAGCTGGTTACTTAAAGAGGCTTAAAAACAATTTATTGATCGAATTAAAATCAGTTAAAAGCGTTGGCAGTATTCTACACATTTATAGAAAGAATAACATCAGCAAAGAACTTCATAGAAAGGTTGGGCAGCACCATCTCATAAGCAAGAATAGGATTCAATCAGCAAAAGTTCCTCATCTGTGTTCCTCATGTGGTTGTAATATTGTGTAATGTGTTGGATTGCTAGAGGAGAGTTCCGAATTCAAACCTTAGCTAAGACATGTTAATAAGGTAAAATATGACAAATAATTGAATAATTGAAGTCGTCGTTGCCTAGTAGGTAGTGTGTCGGCTCATTAGACGTAAGGCCACGGTTTAAACTCCAGATCACACATCTTAAACAAAACGAAATATGAAAAAATATATCTTCGGCGACTTCCTCTCAGCAGATTTCTGGCAAAAACTCTGAGAGTAAATAAAATTGCCATGAAAAAGATTCCCAAAAATCTGCCCTTCGGACCTTAAAGTGTAGGTCCCGCCACTCATGTATTAAATTAACACACACAACATTAGTGGTGTGAGAAGCTAAGTCGTAATCCTGAGTAAGGGATTGTAATGATCAATTATGTATGTATGTATGTATATGTATGTCTATATGTATGTATGTATGTATGTATGTATGTATGTATGTATGTATGTATGTATGTATGTATATATATATCTATGTATGGCTGCCTTTCAAAATGTATCAATACAAAGTTTGTATGCAGTTCTACTACTGTATATAACTATGCAGATATGCAAAGTAACCAAACAATGCATCAACTATAAATCCGATGCCTGATTGCGTTTTGACTGCGTTAAAAATACACATTGACGACGTTTTGAAATAGTATGCATTGTATATATTTTGTGGCATTATGAAACGCGATACTTTGTTCAAACACAAAGCAACTAACATTTTGGAAGGTAGCCATTCCTTTTACCAGATCAGACTTACTTTTTTAATAGTAATGACTTGGCAAATAAGCAAATCGATTTCAAAATTCTATCAGATTCGAAATTACAAAATTTATTTCAATTAAGTGATTTCCATTATTTTTTTTGTGTTTAAAATTTTCCACAAAATTTGTTGCATTATTTCTGTTTTTTGTTCGGAAATGTTTTCTTTTTTTTAAGTTTAAAACACAAACCAAAATTGCCTAATGGACATTTTTCCAGTTTGAAGTTTTAAACTCTACATTTGATAAAATGGCAAGAGGAATGAAAAGGGGGTTATATAAGCTACGAAAAGGACATTCCACTTAAAGGCTTTTGGTTTTCGTAACTCTAACAAAATAACTGGAAACATCAATCCACAGAAACAAGCTGGTCATTGATTACATTACAGGGTTTTAAATTAAATTTGTTTCAAAATATAGAAGAGAATTTTAACAAAACAAAATTCTAGCAATAGAAAGAGAGAGAGAGAGATAGAGAGCAAGAAGAGTAAGCATTATGAAAAAATAAAAGAAAAGTTCTTGCAACAAACTTCTAATGAAACGAAATTAAAATTAAAAGTTTTTGTGTAGAACATGCTCACGTGCTCACACACATATGTACACATAGCGATGCTTCTTTTCGGTATAAAGGGTATATATCATCATATAAACCTACCTATACACCTGGAAAACACTTATCCTGGTAATAGATATAAAAACTAAAGCTCAAAATGTGAAAATACATTTAAAACCTGTACGAATGGCTTTAACCAGCAAGTGCTTACACAGAAATATGAACTCACACCTAGACACATACATTTTCGACATTAAAAGTTAAATGCTTATATCGCTACATAAAATGCAAAATGTCCCAACACAAGAATGTTTTTAAAATCAAATGTTTTTTTAAATTTGCTTTTCAAACAACAATTCAAAAAAATATTATTTTGCTCATTAAAAATGTATTTTAAAATTCTTTATTAAAGCAATAAGCATTTGAGCTACCGCTATACCCTGTAACTGTTGAGAGACCAGGAAAATATGATTTCAAAAACTAGAGAAAGGCTACGTACAATGTTGTCCTACAACTTTAAATTGATGAAATTTTTACTCAATCTGTCTGTCTTGTTGCCGTAAATGTAGAGAGTGTAAGCTACTGTCATAAACTTATATACGAGTGCGTTATCCTTTTGTTAGCAATAGTCTGGCAAAAAGTGTGGGTAATCTCATACATTCATATACAGTTTCAAAACACACTATCAAACCATACAAAACCAAAACAGTTGTCGTCACAAGTTTTAGGAGTAACATTTTCTTTTTATTGTCTACTCTTAAAATACAATTATACTCGTACTCACACACCTACACACTGTTACAATTTAGAGTATTTGTGTGTGTGTATGTGTGGGTATAATACAGTGATGGTCAAAATAAACACATACAGTTTATGTTAAGGAATTAATTCAATTACAATGTAACCTTAATATGGTTTTGAATACCTTGATATCTGATCAAACTTTTCGTTCTTCTTTTTTTGTCTTGATTGTTCTGAAATCTTCTATTTGGAAAAGTTTTCTTTCTGGTTAAAATAAAACTGCTTCAGGATAATTACTCTGACACCTGCTTTTTGGAAAAATATTAAAAAATGCTTGGCACACTCTAACCATGATTTTGTTACTATTAGCAATGTCCCTCATATCCAATGACTTCTGGAATCTTAAGTCTGATGATTAAATGTAGAGTCTTCCAACAGGGTCTTCTGAACCTTGACAATTGGCCATATTACTGCAGCTTTCAAATTATTTGTCATTTATTCAGCCTGTTTCCCTAAATCACTTTAGATGACCATAAGCAACGACGTGTGTTCGTAATATGGCAGCAGGCAACTGATCCTAAATTTCATTTCAAATTAATTTTCAGTGATAAGGCCCATTTCTGGATGAATGGTTTCGCAAGCAAACAATATTATCCAATTTTAGACGATACCAATCCACATGAAATCCAAGAGCGTCCAAATTACATCCTGAAAAAGTTGTTGTTTGGTGAGGATTTTGCACCAGGCCATTGTTATCAACAGCGAACATTTTGACCCAGTGATTACCAACTCTTACGACTTGAATAGGGCGACCTGAACACCAACGACATGTAACTTCAACAGGACGGTGCCATGAGCCACACAGCTAATGCTATATTGGATACTCTGTACGAGCGATTTAATGGCATGAAAATGGTGATATGAAGAGGGCACCGAGATCGTAACTCCGTTAGACTTTTTCTTAAGGGCTTTTCTTAAATCGCAAGTGTATGCGATTAAGCCATTAATCACGGCGGTTCTCAAAGCCAACATAGCCCACGGCATCGGTCAAATTCAAATTGATTTATGCAACAGAGTCTTGGAAAATTTGACATTTAGTAGTGATTGGTCAGGCGATTTCTTCTCAGCAGATTTTTGCCAAAAAACTCTGAGATCAAATAAAATTGCCATGAAAAGTTTTTCAAAAAAGACTGTCGTTAGGAGTCGACTTTAAACTGGAGGTCCCGGCACTCATATATAAAATTAATACAACCAACAAAAGTGGTGTGAGAAACAAGGTCGTAATCCTGGCAAGAGTAATAATGACCAATTATGTACATATGTATGTATTGATTGAAGATTGCGACACGAAATGTTGTAAGGTTCACATACAGTAGCCAGGATTGCCAAGAGAAAATGTGAAGTTTTTTAATTAATGCCTTCTGAAATTTCTCATCGGTTTTTTTTATAATGTTTACAATATCCTCTCGTGATCCACCTGCAGAGGTGGTCAGTCTGGTGTGGTGATCCGCGCGATTAGGTAACCCACCTTTTGAGGTTATGTCGCTTTTTGAATTCAGGAAAGATGGCCACTAGTTCTACATTGACTATTCTAGTTTAATTGCCATATCTTTGAGTCTGTGATGCAGGTATCCAATTGATACTTCACTATTTGGGGTCTGTCTGTTTCAGTACTGTGTCTAGAACTTTATTAAACAGCAGGGAAAATAAAAGATAAAAGGTCATGCTGAACTATTTTAACGTTTAACTATACTTTAGGTTGTTTTCATATACGATTTCGGGTGTCGAATTTTTTCATAACACCAGGATTAGGCATTAATCTCTTCCAGGATGTGTTTAAATTACATTGCTTCCTAGAGTTACGTTAATTTTTGTATTCTACTGAAACATTCTAAATTGCATATTTCCATAAGTATGTATTATCTTTCTCCTCACTGTATTGCCACGTCTGAAGTAATACGGGTTTGATGTGCTTACACTATTACATTATATGATTACCATTTCTTTTTGGGTATGGCAAACTTTTTACCTTTAATATTACATGCCAGATTTTTCAAAAGGAAACAACAAAAAAAATTATTTTGGTTTTAAACTACTTTTTTTTTCTAATATTTTGTTTTTTTGTTGCTTTTACTTTGCTTCTCACTCGCAATCCAACAATATAATCGTGTTAACAATGTTGTTGCTACTTTAACAAGCTAAAAATAACAGCAACAGCAACAAAAAAGTGTCAAAAACATGAGTGCCTATGTTTTCATGGCGACACACACGCACACGAAATATTTGGCTCACAGTGAAAGTATGTGAGTGTGAGTAAATTTCAAACACACGTATTGCAACACTGTATTACACACACATATAAATAAACGTATAGACGCACAAGAAACACACACAAATACTTACACAAGTGTTGTAATATAGTAAATAGTCGTATTTTACTGGTGGTTATAGTGTTAATGCACTTGTTTAAGTTTTGTCACCTATAAACACATACATACATATACTTATACATTCATATATACATACACACGGACTAATAACTACATACGAACATTCATATAAAATAAGAACAATATTTTGATCATAGAATAATGTTGGATTTTGTAGGATAATTCTGGTGTTTTATACGCCGTTTAAATATATTGGGCGCGGTAGTTAACTTAAGTGGTACTTGAGCTCTTTTATTTTTAGTTCCCATATAAGATATAATTTTTCTTTGATTCCGTTCTATAAGGTGTCACAGAAGTACTAAAGTGAAGTTCATAAATGTCAAGATAATCTTGATATTCAGAAATATATTGACCTTTTACAATTTCTTTGCGAATTAGATAAATTAAGTGTTACATAATTAAATGTTACATAATTGGCCATTACAACCCTTCAGTCAGGATTACGGCCTGGCTCCTCACACCACTCAATTTGTTTGTGTTAATTTTATACATGAGTGGCGGGACCTACAGTTTAAAGTCGACTCCGAACGACAGATTTTTGAGAAACTTTTCATGGCAATATTATTTACTCTCAGAGTTTTTGCCAGAAATCTGCTGAGAGGAAGTCACCGAAGAAATATTTTTTCATAATTTCGTTTTGATGTCGGACCTGGGGTTTGAACCATGTCCTTACGTCTAATAAGCCAACACACTACCTACTAGACTACGTAAGTGTTAATTTCCTCTAAATTCATTAAATACAAGAAGACGCTGAAAACATTTCGTTTTAATTCCACTCAACCTACTCTAAAAAGAACAATTTTTTTGGCGAGTATTTAATACAATTTGAGGGTATTATGAGAACGATCCCAGTAACTTTAGAACTACACAATCTAAGCCATGTTTTTTTTGCCTTTGACTAGCAACCGCTAGACATATTTTGCCAACAAGAGACACAAGAGTATGGAAATCGCTATTGGCTACAAGACACCTAATCCGCCTTTTGATTCTGATTTTACAGGGAAAATACCTGGTAAAACCTATTATGATAATGGTTTATACCTCCCAGAGGACGTCACTGAAGGATCCAAATCACTCAACAAAGTTGGATGTGGAATCTTTTCAGAACAGTTTCGCCCCTTGCACTACTCGGTTACTGCCATACTAATAGGACTGAAATAAAAACTATAAATACTGTCGTTGTGGGAATCTCGTATCAGATCATATGAACATACCACAAAATTGTACAAGAACAAGTCATTTGACGGTTACCTTCATGTAGGCTTCCGGACGCGGTGATATTAAAGATAACAAAAAAAGCTAAGGTACTGACAAAGGCTGGTCCAAGAAAAGATACGAATGATTTTGTACTTAAGATTAGCGTTCCTCTACATAGAGGCAAACAAATGATCTCTCTCCCTCTCTCTTTCTAACTGTAATCAGTTATGCAGAGGAAAAATGGGATACCGAATCCATCTTTGTAGATACCAAACTGGCTATGGATATATGCAGAACAAAACTTGCGTTAAACCTAAACAGAGTCTATGTTAGAAACGTTATAGGAGTTAGAACGGAATACTGGTCTCTGGGTGCACATGTCTTAGGATTAGGACTATCTCTCAACTACGTTTAAAAAAAGCTGTATTGAAGTCGTCGTAGTCTAGACTACAGTGTGTTGCTTTCAGAGTGGCTACATGAGGCCTCGGTTCAAGCCCCAGGTCAGATATCTCCCACAAAACGAAATATAAAAAAATATTTCTGCGGTGACTTTCTCTCAACAGATTTCTGGCAAAAACTCTGAGAGCAAATAAAATTGCCATTCCAAAGTTTTTAAAAAAAATTTCGTTCGTCGACTGTAGGTCCCGCCACTCATGTACAAAATTAATACACACAACATAAGTGGTGTAAGAAACTAGGTCCACAAGAACTAGGACTGGGACTACTGCTCAAGAACTTTAAAAAAGCTGTATTGACGAGAAACATGTGGAGACCACAGAACGTCTTTTGGCCATTGTCTAGCAGTTGGAAATCTGGAGCGGCGTATGCTTGGGAAACTAGAATTTATTGAGAGAACGTGTACAGGCAAAAGCAATTTGGACATTGACATTGGCATTTAAATGCATCTGTGAATATGTACGGTATAAGGGCTGTAATTTTTCTGAGTTTGGTAAAGGATACAGAACTGGTAGAACTCCATCTTGTCTGGGCAATCTATCACATGGACTTTCTAACATGTGTTTTATATCCAATAGAATAACTTTATTAAATAAAATTATGACTTTTACATTTGAGATGCTAAATGGCAGTGACTCCTTTATTATCTGTGTCCTGTTGATGTCATGTAAGATGATTGTTCTATCTCTAGAGACAGGGTGATTCGTATAGTCATTATAGATCTTTATGTACACTGTAAGACATTAGTTAGTAAATTCATGTTTAATCATAATAACTATACAACAACATGTAATGACAAAGTCAAGCCACTGAAACTTCTGTAGACTCCCGCTGCTCCAAACCCATATGTACACGTATGTATATATACACGATCCATTGGAGAATAGGTCCACATTCCTTAAAAATGAAGTTTACCTTCTAATTTTTGCTGCAGAAGCTACAGGAACTCTTCTGAGAGAGACAATCATTAATTTTATCCATAAATATTCAGGTCTAGCACAAAGCCTGAATCCTCTCCATATACACCCCAAAATCTTTATAACCTTTTTCCTTTACTGTAAGTGTCATCCCTGGAAAATATACCTTTTCTCTTGACACCCACTTAATTTGTAGGTGATACCATCTCAAATAATAACACGTGTGTGTAACATTTTTATTCAATAAGGGGTGGTATACCGTTATGCCCCACTTTTAATACAATAACTATGAAATTTATTTCGTATGCTTTTTCCCTTTATTCTGTTTCCATTTGCTATTGTTGTTGCTGTTGTTGTTTGTGTGACTATTGTCATTTAAGAGTTTAATAAACGTGTGGAAACAATTTTTGAATTTTTAGGGCCCCATCTAAAGTTACGTTTCCATGAACTTATTCAATTCAGTTATCATTTGATATTCAGTTTTGTTTGAGAATTCTGTTTTTGTTGTTGTTGATGAGATAAAAATGTGTTAATTGGATGTTGTTAGAAAAGTTTTGAGCACGTAATTTCAAGAATTGAGAGTTAATTTCTAACATTAATAGAATTTTAATATGAAATGATGATTTCTAAAGTCATTTTAGTGATTAAAAATTTTGCAGGAAATTATTGAATTTAAAACGAGAGTTGCTTTAAGATTTAAAAACATTTTATGTTGAAGGACAAATTCTATTGTTCCATAATATTTTTCCAAATGGAATTGAGTGTTTATAATACAATTTAGGCGTATTTTGGTGTGATTATCCATGATTTAAATATATTTGCAGCATTTGCTATCATGATATTGAATAAAAATTATAAGAAAATCATATCAATCCAAGAAAATATCTTACAAAATAGGATAAGAGACATAAACCTGTCCTTTGTCTTGTTGTTTCATTGTTTAACAAGACTCGGCAGATTATTTTTCTTTAGCATTTCATTGTGAGGGATTTTTGTTTCTTGTATACAAATATTCACTTCTCCTCTTGCTATGCCCAGGAGATTAACGCCTAAAAGCGTTTGAATTACAATATCGTGTATTTACAGCATAAAAATTATGGTTGAAAATGATTGTCGGCTAAAATTTTTTTCTCTAAAAATCATTCTTATAATCAGTTCTTACAATTTTGAGACCAATTTAATGGAGTCACTGTTAAGTGGATAAAGTTTTTTTCGTTCATTTCTTTGTAACGTCCATTGGGAAAGAAGCAGACAGGATATTTTTTCTATTTAGTTTTTTTTGCTTCAGGGATTTATAAAGAGGCTTTTGTTTCAATTGTTTCGTAATCTGCAAAGTGATGTTTAGTTTCTAAAGCAGTAGTTTAAATGAATGAATTGATTTATTTAATTTTCATATCTGGAATAACAATTTATTCGCACGCATACATACATACGCAATCGGTTATTACAACCTTTTAGTCGAGATTACGACCTAGCTTCTCACACCACTTATGTTGTTTGTGTTAATTTTATACATGAGTGGCGGAAACTACAGTTTAAAGTCGACTCTGAACGACACATTTTTGAGCCATTTTTAAAGGCAATTTTATTTACTAACAGATTTTTTATGAGAGGTATAAGCCATAGCCTCACATCTAATAAGCCAACGCACTACCTACTAGACCACGGTGACTGCAGCACACAAACTTTAAAAAGTTTTTATGTGGGAAAAGTAAGAAGATCGAATGAGAGATCTCCATAATACATGGCTTGGGAAAAACGAGTCAATATTTTTTAAACAATTGAATTAGTCTACCGAAGTTACTTCGCAGTACAGTCGACATCTCGATTGTAATGATCTCTTTGTTAAAAGTGTATGACAGAGAGCCATTCTACCCTACACTGAGTTTATTTCATAACTTTTACGGAGCTCATATCTGTACATTAACTATTCACAACAGTTGCTGTATGTTGGTTAGATTCCCGAAATATGGAAAGAGTTTTGTTGTCTTAGAGTAAAAGTGTAAATTAGTTTAGGCTTGGTTCTCTCTTAGGTCAGTTCATTAGGCTTATTGTGAAACCAAGTTGCATAAGAGAAAGTCCTTAATGTCTGGCATTAAGAAAGGTTGTCCAGCTCAATTCATCTATGTACCGAACAATGTCCTTCAGTTGTGATGATGTGATGTGATAAGAAAGTCAAAGATGATTTCTTTTTACTCCTCCGATTCGTAACTTTTGAAAAAATCGCCTGAGAGTACGCTTAACAGAAGGGCATTCCTCTCTAGTAGGCACTGCACCCTAAGGATAAAGATCAGGTAGTGAAGGAGCATGCGAGAGAGAAAAATGATTTTGTTTTCTCTGAATTAAGATTCGATCAATTCAATATTGCTATTGAACACGTGCCATCTATTAACCAGGTGGTGCAAGCTACATTTATGATCATATAACACATATCCAGGCTATATTCTAAGCAACGGTTTAATCGCTGGGATAGCTGTGACTTTTGCCTGATTTTTTTGATCAGGATTGATCCGTTAAGGCGTTTTATATTTACATCTAATTTTGAGCCATCGCTACAAAGAACATTTCCAGATTATTTGAGTGAAAATACGGCGTCCAGTAGTGTATGCTTGGAATATCAATCAATCGGTACCGAGAAGTAAGGGTCTGCAACCTATATTCAAAACACTGCTTTGGTTAGCGGTTTGCCAAAATCAGACTAATCGTCGCAAGACTTATATGGAACTCAAGGAAAAGCTCAATAAAAACTCCCAAATGAACTCCTGTTTGCAGCTGTTTCACTGCGGAGAAAGTATCCCTCCGTTCCGTTTAATAGTTACGTTCTACAACTGTGCTCTAAAAGAGTGGCCACTTTCAGCGATATTCTGTATTGGAATTTCATTCTGAATCTTTGTAGTCGCTGTAGTCTAGTAGGTAGTGCGCTGCCCTATTAGACGTGAGACCACGGCTCAAACCCCAGGTCAGACTTTTCAAACAAAACGAAACATGAACAGATTTCTTGCAAAAATTCTGAGAGTAAAATAAATTTTCCATGAAAACTTTGTCATATCGTTCGGAGTCGATTTCCTCTCAGCAGACTTCTGGCAAAAACTCTGAGAGCAAATAAAATTGCCGTGAAAAAGATTCCTAAAAATCTGCCGTTCGGTCTTTAAACTGTAGGTCCTATCACTCATGTATAAAATTAACACCCACAACATAAGTGGTGTGCGAAACTAAGTAGTAATCCTGGCTAAAGGGTTTTAGTGACCAATTATGTTATGTATATAGTTGAGTGTAACTCAAATAAGACCAGTGATACTAGCTCCGTATGCTTTATTTTCTAAGTAGTTTCCAAACCTTTACAGCTCTGCCTCTCTGCCTTCGAGTGAATGCCAAATTAAAAGTGTTACTGTCACTTAAAGTTCATGTAATTGTGGCTTTATACTTCCTTTGTTTTTTTGTATTTATCAGTCTGGATGAATTTGGCTAAAAATACGCTTGAAGGTATGACTTTGGTTTTAAGTGTTAAAAGAGAGGACAGAGACAATCCACTTTTTCTGCTCTTTACAAATATTTGTTTGTGGTTTCTTTTTATTATTGGGGTTAATAAACGGCTGCAAGAAGATTATGACGACGTTTTTTGCTTTTGTTTTAATTTTTTGTCTTCCTGCCTTCTTGCCTTTGATTATAAGGTACCAGCTGTGCTGTTAAGGTATTATAATGAAAACTTTTTGCAGAGAATATTAAAAGACTTGGTTTTTATTTGTTGGTTTTATTAAAAAAAAATATGGTAAAAATTTATTGATAACTTATTTGCTAACAAAGTTGACACGAATTTTCTTTATTTTCTCTTCTTTATTTTCCTTTCTTTAATGATTGGTTTTGTTCTTTTAAAATTTTGTTTTTCAGCTACTCTGTTCGTTTACTTATTGAGATTGGTTTTAAGGCTTAACAACTACTTTTGTTTTTCAATTTTTTTTTTGGAAAGAAATTAAAAACAAAGAAAAAATTTTAACTTAAAAAAGAAATAAAACAAAATAGAATTTTTTTTCTGGTTTTAGAACGAAAAAGAAAGCAAGAGAAGAATAACAAAAATAAAAATAAAATAAAAACAAAATAAAATTCTCCTGGCACTTTACTTTTTTGCGGTGTTATGTCCAAAATAAATACGCCCCTTGGGGGGAGGAGGGGAGGGTATAGTGTATTCCTCTTTCTATTAAAAAATAGTATTTTTTAAGTGTTTAGTTTTCATCGACGGTTTCACCATCCGTTTCCTGAATGGGTCCTGAGAAGATGTAACTGTCACGTCCTTGGATACCAGTGCCGCCAGCATCACCCAACCATGGATATACATTGGGACATTCGCGACATGTTTCCATATAACGTGTGTCGGTGACATTCTGTTCAGGTACTTTGAAGGGCAAGGCACATGTATTCCAAATGTTACAGGGCTTAGGAGCAACAGCCACACTCTTGTCACACTTCCAGGACTCAATGTTGGATATTTCGCGTAATTCTTTGGGATCTGTCATGAACTGCAACATTTGGGTGATGGTCAAGACATAAACGTCGGGACTGAAAGTAAAATAAAATTTCAAGAAATTAAACTAAAAATATTTCGAATAAAAATTAAGTAATAAAGATGGATTTAGTCTATGAAGTTGCCTAGTAGTTCGGTGGGTATTGAGGACACAGTTCAAACACCAGTTCAGATAGTTACAACATCTTGTGGCAAAACTCTGAGAGTAAATAAAATTGCCATGAAAAGTTTCTCAAAAATCTGTCGTTCAGAATCGACTTTAAACTGTAGGTCCCGCCACTCATGTATAAAATTAACACACATAACTTAAGTGGTGTAAGAAGCTAGGTCGTAATTCTGACTGAAGGGTTGTAATGACCAATTATGTATGTATGTACAGTGAGCGTCAAAAGAAATTAAGTATAAAATTTTACTACTTAAGGAGAGTGCCCGAGAAATTTGACACTATTTCTAAAATTTTTTGTATTTTTTTTGTTTAAATTTTAAAAACTGACAATGAAACAATTTCAATTTAAAAATAACAGTAGTTTATTAATGTATAGATTTTCTTAATGTACAGTAACTTTTGACGCTCACTGTATGTATGTAAGTCTATGACAGATAGAAATTTTATTGTAGAAATTTTAAAACAATACGTAGTGCTAGAATTTCTACAGAAAGCCTTTTCTATCTTTAGAAGCAAATTTTTAAAACCTTGTCCTCATGTTATGAAAAATTCACTTTAAAAATGGTACGATCCCTTAAAAGCAACAAATCCTCTTAGAATTGTAAAGCGTTTATCTATTCTTATTTAAATTTATATTTGTCGTGCAATCCCATTTGGAATACAACCATTTAAGGTGAACCAAAATAATTGAATGCTTGAATAAATTTGAAATAAAATAAAAAGAAATAAAAAAAAAATTTAATTCTCAGGTTTTTGGTCCATCCATCCATTATCGATTGTATTTTTTGTGACTTAGTTTTACTGCTTTTCTCCTTAAGACAATAAACAAGAATTTGAATAAGAAAATCTTCTCTTTTTTCTTTCTTTTTTTGAATAATATTGGATAGACATTGCAGCAGAAAAAGAAGAAATAGCTGAAGCATTAGTGCTAAAAAGTATAAAAAATGGAAAACAAAGTTCAATTTTGTTTCATTGGAATTTTTAATTAGTGCGGAAAAACACACACAGATTGAAAATAGTATAGAGAGAGGGAGAGAAAGAGAAGAAAACTCACAAACTCAAATTAAATACTAAGGGAACGAAAAACTTTTTGGACCCAACAAACACAGCGAAACCTTTTTTCTGCATTGTATATCCCCGGAACAATATTGACAGTTGGATGTGTAATGAAGGGACATCGAAAATAAGACAGCATTTAAAAGCATTAAGTGGAACGATTCCTTAACATTGGCGGGCTAATGATGGACATGGAAGAATTGATAGTAAAGACGATGGATGGACAGACTTTTTCGACAAGTTTGACGTATGAAAGAAATTTAAATTAAAGCATAAGGCAAACGGATTTGTTAAAGTTATTGTAAGGCCTTAAGCTTAATCTACGGTTTAATTACTAATAAAATTCAAGTTAAAGTTTTTAATCGCTCAAGAGTTACAAATTATCCGAAGTATACTTTTTGCAAAAGGGATTGAAATTTTCCTCTAAAGATTAATTTTATAATACGGCCTGGTGTTAGAAGTTTTTCGGAGAAATCCATTTGTTTGACAGCTTAATAGTTCCTATAGAACACATTTCTTTTAGGTCTTTAAGACTTTAATGTCTAGAGCCTAACAAGGCAGGCAGTATGAGTATCACAAATGTGGTGTTTATCTCTGACAGATTAAAACAGTCTCTCGGCTCTAAAGTTACAGCTCTAGACTTTATGAAAATAATTGCATGGTGCTCTTTTATCGAAAATTATAACTTTGTTGTCCTATCTAAATTCAAGCAAAGTTTTATTTGTAATTTTTCTTGATGATCTTCTCTCTTGAACTTCTAGTCCTATTATCTGTTCTTTTTCCGATGAAATTCCTTTGGTTGTAAATACAGTTCTTTGGAGATTGACTGGAAATTCTTAATAACAGGTCTGTTTTGGGCACGGAAAAATCAACATATGTTTCAAGTATCGAAGAAAGTCTTAAACTGTCTTGATTTCTAAAGATGTCGCAAAAAAAATTCTCTTGACAGCTTAAAGAAAAGGTCGAAAATGCTTTTTATTGGGAGTAAGCTGCAACTCTGCTGATTTATTAGAGTATTATGCGCTTTCAATATTGCAACGATAGGTGCTCTAGAAGAATTGGTAGACTTTCTCGAAAATTTTATATTTTAATGTATCAAGTAAAGCACATCCATTCTTTGGCGATTGGCAAGTGGATCGCATAATATATTACGGATTGAATTCGTTCTCTATTCGCACTATCTTTAGTGAAATCCTCCTCCAGTACAAGCCTACCGCGTGGCATGCTATGTTAGCGCATACAAAGCTATGTTCGTTAAAACTATTCCCGCTTTCCTGCCACATGGCAACAACGCACTGCTTGAGTAGGAGCAATCCCTTGAATATTGGCTTCGTAAAATAACAACTCACTTTAGAGCAACTCGCATAAATATTCCATCGCTAAATAGAATAAGCTCAAAACCGAACTCGTGGTTCAAACCCTAGCACAGACAAAACGAAATATGAAAAAATATTTCCTTGGCGACTTCCTTTAAGCTTCCTTCCCGCCGCACATGAAAATACTTAACACATACAAAGCAGGTGATGGGAGAAGCTAAGTCGTAATTTTGATAAAAGGGTTGCAATGACCAATTAAGTAAGTAAATAAAAAGCTTAAGAATTTAAAAGGTTTAAAGCTCTAGAGTTTAAGTAAATTCCTATAGAAGATCATTGAAACTTTGTACAAAAACGTCTTCACTAAAGAGCTTTAAAATTTTATGAAAATATATGTATTACGTTCAGAACTTTTTCCATGTTATCATAGCTTAAATACAATTTCTTCAAATTTCCAATAAAATTTCAATTTTCCACATTTCAATTACTGACAATGTAATTCGGTTAATGGAAACTATATTCCTATAAACACTTGCATTTAAATTATTTCAGTTTAATTCATATACTCAATGTACTATCCTCCCCGCCACCACAATGCTTATGTCGCCCTTGACGTTGGGACCCTTTTATTTGCTTATTTTTCTGAGTCTCAGCTATTCGTTCATCCCCTTTTAAACTCGTTGCTGCTATATTAACAGCATTATAAAAAAGTTTTAAACTATTGTTACTGATATTTTCATTTCATTAAAAATTACACACTCTGACTGAAACAAGATTCCGCAAGAGGAAATTGTAACAAAAAAAAAATTGGAAAAACTCAAATGTCCGAGGGAATGTTAAAATAAAAAGAAAAAATTGGAAAAATAATGTTAATTTTCTATATAGTCAAGCTGTCATTTTGAATTTTAACAGACAGAGAGAGTGGGAGCGAGAGAGAGAGATAGAGAATAGTTAAATTGAGAAATAAGGTGTATAATAACTAAAAGTTTTGCAAATAGTGGGAAGGTTAGCCAAAGGAAATCACAGGCAGGGAGTGAAAGACGAACCAATATGTAGTCTGGTATAGTTTTTACAATTAAGTTTAAATAGGTATTTTAAGTAATTATTATTTGTCAAATGATGTTTTCCATCTCGCCACCACAAACACAAAGCTGAGTTTCAAAAATCCAGAAAACATTGTTAATTTCTTTCATGTCGTCCTTCATAATACAATTATTTTAAATCTCATATACAAAGTACATCGTTTTTTTGTTGTTGTAGTACTTTGTGGGAAAAAATAAAATTATTTTTTCAACACTTTGTTGTGTATTCTGTTCACTCATCTCAATTTCATTTAATTTTGTTTTTAACTCTGCTCTGCTCACACTATTCATTCATTCATTCATTTACCTCAGCAGCTCATTTACTATGTCCTGGCAGAAAAGATAGTAGAAGGTGGCCGATAAAAAAAAACGAAACAATGAAAAGCAGGAGGACAGTGGAACTGTGGAAAGGGCAAAATGTTTGCAATATTCTCTGAGCACATAACTTTATTACGGAAGTTTACTTGGCACATACACACACCAATTTTTAACATGGCGGCTTTCGGTCGGTATATCCGGTTTAATCTACTTTATGTATGTGTACGGCTATGACTTTATCGTCTACTCTCCCCCCCATTCCTTCAGTTAATTTTTAATTTTTTTCTTGCAGGTGGTTTTCTTTCATTTCATTGTTTCTGCGTTCGTTGGCCATCCAGTTTTTTTTTTATCATTTTTGTTTTGTTTTTGCTCGAAATAAAAACAAAAAATTAAACTTTTCTCATTAAAACGTGCGAGTTAAAAGTTTATATAGGATGTACATAGTAATACTATGTTCCTTTTTCTTTTGCTTTTGTTTTTATTTTTGTTCCTGTAGAATTTCTTAAAATTACCCTGGTCAGTTGTTTTGTTGTTTACATAGTTTAGTGTACTGGCTTTTTGGGAAGGTTTGGTACTTGTTAACAAGGATGCTGCAGTAACTACACATTTACTTTGCCACAGTTTTGAAAGGAATGTACAAACGAAAATAGTATTAAAGTGTCAATTTTCGAGTAACAATTAAAGGAAAGGAGGTGTAGTACCTATGCTATCTGACCTTTCTAAGATTTTCGTTGTTAATGCTGTCTTCTCTAGAGATATGGGGCCAAAGCACTACTGAATGAATTAATTTAGGGAGGGGGAGTGAAGTCTCTTAATTTTAAGAATTTCAAAACCCTGGTCGCCATCGGACTTGGGGTTAAAGGGGATTGTAAACAAGTACTTTAACCACTACACTTCCATACCTCTTTTAAACTATAAAACAGTTCAAAGACTTAACAATATCACGCTCTATTACAAAGAATCCGACCGTAATTTTTTCTTCACTACATACAAACTTAATTGGTCTTTATAATACTTCAGTTAGGATACGACCTAGCACACACACCTCTTATGTTGTGTGTGTTAATTTAACACATAAGTGGCGGGACCAATAGTTTAAAGTTGACTCAGAACGACATACAGATTTATGAGAAACTTTTCATGGCAATTTTATTTTACTTTCAGAGTTTTTGCCAGAAATCTGCTGAGAGGAAGTTGTCAAAGAAGTATTTTTCATATTTCGTTTAGTTGGAGATGCCTGACCTGGGGTTTGAACCATGACTTTACGTCTAATAAGTCAATATACTACCAGACTACAGTGCAATCTCAATTGTTATAGAGAATACCATCACATATACGAACAGTGAAGTATTGTTTCCTGTGCTATATGTAGAATTGTAGGGTTAATAGTAGACCTTGGGCCTAATGCAATAAAGATCGCTATCAGCCTTGATATCCAAGCTCAGAAATGGTGAAGTCATTCGACGATTTTACAAAATAATGTGGTTGAAAACGTAAGATTACTCGAGTGAATAGACAAAATCAAAGAGATTCCAAAAAAAAAAACGCGACGTATATCGAATGACGTTGCAAATTGAAGTTAGAGGGAACAAAAAATTTGACGACGTAAATCAAAACAACGTTAATCGAGAACGAGAAGTATGAACTGGTACAGATATTCCTTGGAACAAGATCTATTTCAGACCTACCTCAACCTTGCCTTATAAGTGGAAGAAGATATACCAACATTCCCTATGCCCTCTCGAGCATAAGACTATGTGGTTAGCAGGGTGAGACAACTTGTACGAATAGTTAGAATAAAGCAATACTACTTTAAAGGCCTGGTCATTTAGATGTTTATTTGAAGAAGATAGCTGACGAGTGCTGCAGATCTGGACCAATCTTGTCTTATGAGTGCAAAGACATACCAGCAAAGGTGGAGGTCTGCAAATCTTAGATATCCTTGTGGTCTGTGTGCGATATTAAGAGGACAAAAGATTTATCGGGACTTGTTTCTTGATGCTCATTTTTGAAGAAGAATTTGTCGTAATCAAGTTTGCAAAATGTTAGCGAGATCGTGGTTCAAAACACAGTTCAGACACCTACAACAAAACGAAATATTTCTCGGCAGTCTTCTGGCAAAAACTCTGAGAGTAACTAAAATTATCATGAACAGTTTCTCAAAAAATCTGTCGTTTGTAGTCGACTTTAAATTGTAGGTCCCGGCGCTCATGTATAAAATTAACACACACAAAATGGGTAGTGTGGGAAACTAGGTTGTAATCCTGACTAGTGACCAATTAAGAGATACTTAATCCTTAATGTAAAAAAACTGTTTAAAACTCCCTGCCTAGTCCATCATAGATTGGCGCAGGATAAATCATCTGGGCATATAGATAGTTAGGAACCTAGAAAATGTTACGAATATTACTTTTTGCAGGATTTGTTTTTAGTTGCGGTTGGTTAAAGTTTGGTATGGAGCACATAGAAAGTGAAAGTTGAAAGCATGTTGCAACATAACTTTAACCAATGATGGTCACCAACGGTTGATATTTTAACAATACCTCGTATAATCTTCTACAATTTGTTTATGTTTAGATTTTAGCCATACTTAGAGAATAAAATAATATTTTAAAACTTATATAGTAATACAACGGCTAGGTTAACAATACACCTTACAATAGCCTTATTGATCTTATAGAGTTAAATGTTAACATTTCTTATGTTTTAGCACACATATATTAATAACTATACTTACAGTTCCAAAGTCCAATCCAAGAATTTGTGCAAACCATTCTCCAATGGCTTAGTTTGGAACCAATTCGTATGCACAGGCATCATGTAGGGAGCCTTATTCTGTTCATAGTAACGTGAGAAATCTTCTTGCAACCATTCGAATACTTCATTTTCATCCAAATTGTGTAAGACACACTGATCCAAGAAGGGGCAATGGCCGCCTTCGAAACCTTCTACATAATGAGTATTGAGGGGAACTTCCCAAACACCAGGGAAAGTCTTTGAGGGACAGGTACCGCTCTTGCATTCATGAGAGATTTTATAATCCAAAGTATAAGGCCAAACGGGTACAGGTACTGGGGGTACGGTAATCGAACTGTCATAAATATAGCCAAAATCTTCCAAAACCTAAAACACAAAGAAAATATGGAAAGAATTTTATTTAAAATCAGTTTTAAACAGGAATTTTTGCAATTTTTGCATTTTTTTTATTTTTTAACTCAATTATAAAAATTAAACTTTTCTTGACTTTCTTCTTTTTTGTAAATATTTACGGAGGCCAATAAATAAAATTTTATTTTGTTGAAATAAGCTTGTTGTTGCTGCTGCTGTTGATTGTTGTTATTGGTTGTAGTTGTTTGTCAATACAAACAACCAGTGTAGCACGCCTCCTGCAGTGTGTCGTGAGTCCTTTGTAGAACACACTCCAAGGACAATAATGATAATGTTAATCAGAAGAAAAACGAAAAATAATTATAAAATATCGAAGTGTTGTTGTTAAAACCGTATAAAAGCTCTTGAAAGAGATGGCCACAGCATAAAAAAATCCAACAACGCGTGCATTCATGGGTCAGTTATTGCAGGTATGTTCTGTTTTGTTGCTTTTTTATTTTGTTTTTTATTTTATTTAATTTATCTTTCAGTATAAAAATTTTATTAAATATTTATTCTTTTTTATACATACGCATACAGGTACACAAATAGACAGTCACACCATCATTTTCACATTATTCTGGCATCGTTATTCTACTTTTTCATGTTTGTGTCGTTAAATGCGTTTTTAATTATCGATGAAAGTGTTACTTTTACCACCGCTACTACTGCAGTACAGTGAGGGCGATATATGAAGAGTTTTATTGAAAAGCTTCAATTAATTTGTAAAGAGTTCTTATTCCTTAATATGAAATTGTACAACTAATGCTGATTTTTGTTAGTTTCCTGAAATTAACTTGATGATCTGTAAGTTGCAGTCGCCGTCGTCTAGTAGATAGTGTGTTGGCTTATTAGACGTGAAGCGTAGGTTCAAGCCCCAGGCCAGACATCTCGATCAAAACGAAATATGGAAAAATATTTCTTCGGTGACTTCCTTTCAGCAGATTTCTGGCAAAAACTCTGAGAGTAAATATAAAATTGCCATGAAAAGTTTCTCAAAAATCTGTTGTTCGGTATCGACTTTAAATTTCAGGTCATGCCACTCGTTTATAAAATTAACACACACAACATAGGTGGTGTGAGAAGCTAGATTGTTATCCTGACTGAAGGTTTGTAATGACCAATTATGTGTGTATGTATGATCTGTACGTCTTTTGACATCAGAACCGAATCAAGTCAAAATTCGATAACTTCTGTTAAAGTACCAGGTATTTCATCTACTGAGTTGGTTTGAGTAGAGCTCACCTGTATACTATCACAAGGTAGGTTGCAGTAGAATTGTGCCAATTTTATTGACAGTCTACAGTTCCTGGCAGGCATTTCTCAGTTATCCTTACAATTTCATCAAGTTGTGGATTTCAACCAATTAATCATCGCTAGCTGAACAAGTTTTTTTGACAAATTCTGTGTGTTTAAGTATTTTCATCACAAATGCCGGACAGAGAAGAAGTTCAATGGTTTCCTCTTCTCCTTGTCATTACTGTTTCTGCAAAACTCGTTTAAAAGCAATTTAAAACCTCGAGTGCTATGACTGCTGTACGGCTCTTAAATTGGGTTTTAACGGTGGGTGGGTTTAACGTAAATTGTGTTTTTCGTCTACTCATAAAACATCAGACTTCTTAGATCTCTTCTACTACACTTTTGTAAATGAATGAAGACCTTGTGAGATAATTTGTTTGCTTGGAATGTTGTTCTCACATGTAACTTCGTTTAAATTTCGCAAGTTTGTCAGCTATGTTGTTACCTTTTATATCGTGTTCGTATCCAGGAACCCACACCAGAGGAATTATTGTAAGCCACGCTATTTCCCCCAGAAATTCCGTGCATTCCTGTACATTCTTCGACACTTTGTACACAATCTCTAAGTAGTAATGGAGCCTTGACCTTAAGGTCAGTAGATACGTGTACATTTCCTGATTCTGAAACTATTCCGGTCGCTGACTAAGAAATAACACTCCTTCAGTTCTCTGAATGTTCTCTGATGTTTTTATGATAATTGCAGTTGACGTTTTCTCACTAGGGGAGTCAGATGTCTCCTGTATTGATTATTTTACAAACATTCTCTAATTTTTAAAATTTTTTTTTAAAGTTGGAAAACTATGATGAAAAGTTTTTCGTCTTCAAAAAGAGCAAACATTGGTTGAGACAACTTATCTGATCTGATCAAGACATAAAAGCTCATTAATAGTAGATTATATAGTTATACTCCCTTTCATTTGCTAATACAATCCCTGGCCTTAATGAAATCATTATTTTAAAGCTCTGTAATATAGACACGATTTTCATGGCATACAAACAAAATAGCTGAAGAAAAAATATTCTTCATTAAACACATTAATTACATATATATGTTATGCATTTAATATATGAAATAACGACGAAAAAAGGGTCATTAAGGAATGAAAGAGAGCAAAATAATTTGACACATTTTGAAAGAAAATGTCTTTGATTTACATTTAAAGAAATATTTCAAAATCAAAGGAATAATTTGATACTCTTGTAAGCCAGTTTAATTAATTTTAAAGGATTTGCTTACTTTTTCTGTAAAGCAAGATGATCGAAATATCACTTAATTAGTCAAATATATTCCAATTGCTGTCATACAATCGTCTTAAAGAGTTTGCCTTATAGAGATAGGGCGTTACAAGGTAAAGAGTTCAAGTTCAACTATATTTTACTTTTTCAAACTGTTGCATATTTTTAAATGAAATTTAAAATGTTTTTAAATTAAGTTTGTACTTAAAATCAAACTGTTTAATATATTTTCCTCCTCCTCGTTTCGATTTTAATCTTTAACAAAATTTTTCTTTCCAATTTGCAGAACTTTTTTTTTGGCAATTTCATTTTCTATTTTCGCTTTCCAAAGATTGAACATTTAAATGAACGTAAAAAACCATTTTAAATGTAATTTATTTTTCCAAGGAACATGTTGATATGTTTGCTATTTTATTCCTCCTCCCCTTGGTATCTCTTAGTCATCTATCCCTGGTGTATATGTATATGCCATGACCTATCTTTCGTATTTGCATTCATCTATAACCATCTATAATGATAATTAAGTTACATTTTTGAATGACACTGGGGTAATAATACTACATGTAATACTCGTATAATGTAACAAAGTACACACAAACATGTAATTTATAGCAAATAACCATAAATTAGGGTGGTAATAAAAATTAGAATTCTAGCAGTTGACATCAGTCGAACTTGAACAAAATGTGGATGGTAGACAATACGACATCATAATGGTCTGCCTATGTTAATTTATCTGCCTGAAATAAAAATTCAATATTTGAATTAATTATTCCATGAAATATGGTACTCCCTTAATACACATATACTCGTACACATATCCTGTTTACCGCGCTTTTACACTGAATGTAATTTTTAAAATCAACCAATACTTTGATAGTTATTCTGAAGTTATGCCACTGTTGTCCATGATAAAATGGAAGTTTCTTTATTTCCACAGTGTTGCTACTTATTGTTCCTATTAGGTACATAGATTCCTTACAATATGATACCTTTCGGATCTAACGCGTCCTGTTACTTTAAGTTCTTCTACAGTTTTTATGCATGAAGTTATAATATTATGACAGTATTTTTAGTAGACCTCAAAGAGAATGTTACATACATACATACATACATACATACATACATACATACATAATTGGTCACTACAACCCTTCAGATAGGATTACGACCTGGCTTCTCACACCTCTTAAGTTGTGTGTGTTAAGTTTACATGAGTGTCGGGACCTACAGTTTAAAGTCGACTCCAAACGACAAATTTTTCTTGGCAATTTTATTTACTCTCAGCGTTTTTGCCAGAAATCTGCTGAGAGGAAGTCACCGAAGAAATATTTTTCATATCTCGTTTTGATGTCTGCCCTGGAGTTTGAATCGTAGCCTTACGTCTAATAAGCCAATACACTACCTACTAGACTACGGCTACTTCAGAGGATGTTACCCACGAAAACATCAAAATAGTGTATTAAATAAATTTTTTGATACGAGAAAAAAGTGGAGGACGCACGAGCACACAGTCGACTAAAAACCACGTTCAGTTGACAATCCTGAGCGTCGTTTAAACGGGTTCCATCTTAAAAGAACCGAATTTACGCGTTTATATGTGACAATAGATGAAACATGTTTTCATGCAAAGCGTAGGCAATAGTAGTTTGAATCCACATGGTATAATCATCGACTGTTTTGAAAAGGGCCATACCATCAAGAGCGGCTATTGCTCAACATTATTGTGCGCTTTCTCTTTCTAAAGGGTGTTTTTTTATAGAGGTATAGAACTTTAAGTTGGCATTACTTTTCAAGATGGCGACCGATTTAACAGCTGTCAAGTGATTTATTCTCAGTTTGGTATGGCAATTCATCATGATTAGACTCACACCTGAACAACGCTTGCAAATAGTGCAATTTTATTTCGAAAATAATGGTTCTGTGTGGAAAACGTATCGCGCACTACGTCCATTTTATCGTCGACAAAATCGTACATCAGAGCAGTTAATTCGATTAACCATGGAACGTTTTCGCACCACGTTTACTCTTATTGATAACTCGCATCCCCAGAGATGCTGTACGGTGCGTACAGAAGAAGCTATTGCTGCTGTAGAGCGTAGCATTGAGGAAGACCCGAATGAGTCCATCCGCCATCGAGCACAGGAATTGGATCTGTGTCCATCCACTTTATGGAAGATTTTGCGGAAGGATCTTGGTTTGCGTGCTTACAAAATCCAACTCGTGCAAGAATTGAAGCCAAACGATCATCAAGTAAGGCGTAGATTCGTCGAATGGGCCCAAAACGAGATTACCGTTGTTCCCGATTTTCATAAGCGAATTTTGTTTAGCGATGAAGCGCACTTCTGGTTGAATGGCTACGTCAACAAACAAAACTGCCGCATTTGGAGTGAAGGTAATCCTCAAGTGTATGTGGAAACACCGTTACATCCAGAAAAACTGACTGTTTGGTGCGCTTTATGGGCTGGTGGAATCATTGGTCCGTACTTTTTCAAAAACGATGGTGGCCAGAACGTTACAGTCAATGGTGATCGGTATAGAGCCATGATTACTAAATTTTTCATTCCTGAATTGAATAACCATGATGTCCAGGAGATGTGGTTTCAACAAGACGGCGCAAGATGTCACACAGCTCGTGCCACAATAGATTTTTTGAAAGACACGTTTGGTGACCGCCTAATTTCACGTTTTGGACCTGTGAATTCGCCTCCAAGATCTTGTGATTTAACACCGCTAGACTACTTTCTGTGGGGCTATGTAAAGTCATTGGTCTATGCGGTAAAGCCACAAACGCTTGACCATTTGGAAGACAACATTCGCCGTATTATTGCCGATATACGGCCACAAATGTTGGAAAAAGTCATCGAAAATTGGACGTCCAGATTGGACTACATCCGCGCCAGCCGTGGCGGTCATATGGCAGAAATCATATTTAAAATGTAATGCCACAAGATTATCTTTCGGATAAATAAAATTCATGTCAATCGAATAATCCATCGTTGTTTTATTGCAACTTAAAGTTCTATACCTCTATAAAAAACACCCTTTATGTTCTATGTTGCAAAGCCTTTATACCTTTAGATTTTTTATGGAGAAAATCTTTTATTTTTTAATTATGTTTCTGTTTTCTAGTTTGTTTGATTTCAGATTCATTAATATGATACTGCAGCAGATTCTAGAATGATAGGGTTACCATCTGTCGTTGGCTTGCAACAATACCTTATATGAGTTTCTGTAATTACTTTATTATTGACTCTGCCATATCATCCTATGTTGTTTGTTGCTGTGATCCTCTCCAAACTTGCGTGGACTTCAGAATGCAATTTTTGTAGGAGTAATAAAATGCCGTGTTTTTTAATTCTATATTTAACGTGTCTCTCTTGTGCCGTATCCAGACCTAAGTCTAGAGCTTTAGCCACTACTTTACGTCTGTTGTTAGTGCTTGAACATATGTGTGTTAGTTGACTGAATTAACAGAGCCTTAAATATTAATTTGAAGCGTCTAACATAATTATTAGGGTCAAAGTTCAACCGATGGTAATCATATTTTTTGTCCAGTTTCATAAACTTTAAGAGAATAGTTTTTAAAGTGCATGAAATTCCTTTAAAAATTGACTTTTGACACGTGGACTCTCGTTAAAAATATAAACACTGCATACCCGTTATTTTTAAATGTGACATAAAATATAATAATTAGGATAAATTGTCTTCTCATTTTCACACATTTGCACGCTTTATAAATTAACAATTTTCATATATAAATATTTGAAAATTTTAAAACCTTTTGGGAAATGCAGGAATTTGAGTTTTTACAGCAGCACAGAACTTTTTAAAACTCATTCATTGAAAACATTTCACAAATTCATTCCCCGACAGTATACATAATAATAATTATTGTTTGCACTTTTACCAAAAAATCGTGTTTTTTTCTTCGTTTTCTTGTTGTAATACTTGATGGAATGCAGATGTCAGCCAATGATAATGATGACAGCAGCAGCATTGATGATGATTTTTTACTCACCTTGTATTGTGTATTACGGCCAGGTTTCAAGAATGGTGCACGCATACCAACGACATCATTAACCGAAACATTGGAGAAATGACGTAAAATTTCGCGCATACCAATCATTTCACCAACCCATTCCTCATAACCCTTATCTTGTAGACCCTGTTGCTGTGAAATACTTTGGGTGGCAATTTCATGACCGGCATGGGCCAAATGCTGAATCTGTTGGTAGTTACTGTAAAGAAAAATAAAAACGTTGGAATGATAAAATGGTGTTTTTTTGCATTAATAACGGAATTGGAAAAATTAATTGCAATTGTTAAATGGAAAAGTTATGCCAAGCAAAAGAAAAAGAATTGTGGGAAAAATATTTCTTCAGGGATGGGAATGAATACTTTGGTATTGAGCTCTGTTTAAGCCCTTTAAATTTAGCTAAAAAATTAAGTACTTCTATTTCAACAACAACAGCAACAAAAACAAAATAAAACTATAAATAATATTTCAACTCGTTCTCATTGTCAGACAACAATTAAAAAAAAATTGTTGCCAAAAACTATGAAGTGGAGAAACACTTCAGCAGCAACCACTAAAATAATAATGCAACACAAACATATAGAGAAACAAGAAGAAAAATAAAGTCATGACAACATATTGTCACAAACATGTTTGCTATAAAAAATTCAACAACAATATGAAAACATAAACTACAATAGCAACAACTCAGCAACACAGCAAAATAAAAAAAATGAAGTCAAAAGTTGAACTGGCTTATTAAGAACTTTTCGAACAATGCAAATAAAAAAAACACTGAAATAACTACGACAATAATAACTAGTGACACGAATTGTCACAATTGTGACAAATAGTTGCATTGAAGAAATCATTAAAACGTACTCACATAATGCAGAAAATTTTTGGATATAAATATTCAAAAATGTATGACATTGTGAATGTTGAACAGGAACAGGATGCTTATAAGCGAGTTGAAAAATATTTTAAATAAAAAAAGAAATTATTTAAAAATTGTGGGATCTGAAAGTACAGAACTTTATGGTGACATAGAGGTAATGGGTTACCCATTTAGTGATTTCAAAACCAACGTTATGGCAATGCAATAAGCTGTTAATATGGAACGTTTAATATTGTACGATTGAAGAACGCGTAAAAATAGTCGATAATTGATGATGAATTCGTGAACGCTTTGCCATTACCACCAACATATCGAATCATATTCATAATTTCTGATACTTATATGCATTCATCCTTATTTTAATATTATACTCATACTACTCAGATTTAAAGTTTGAAGTACTCATCATATTCATACTTAACAACACAACTCTCCATGACTCAACATTTACAAGAATCAAAAAATAAGTATGAAGTCTTTTTTGCTTATATGAATTTGCAACTTCTTAGGAATTGAGCTTATTTTACGCCTTATTATGGCTTACTTTGCCGGCAGACACACAACGCCGTAGATATGTTGATTGGTTACTAGAGCGGCAGGTTATCAAAGTTGATTTTTAGAACAAAATTTTCTTCAGTGGTGTCGATAATTTCGCAATCGGTTACGTTAATAAATAAAATTGTAACATATTGTTTCATACATATATACATACATAGTTGGTCATTACAACCCTTCAGTCAGGATTACGACCTAGTTTCTCACATCACTTATCTTGTGTGTGTTAATTTTATGCATGAGTGGCGGGACCTACAGTTTAAAGTCGATTTGGAATGACAGATTTTTAGAGAAACTTTTCATGACAATTTTATTTACTCTCCGAGTTTTTGCCAGAAATCTGGCAATCGCCGAAGAAATGTTTGTTCAGGTTTCGTTTTGTTGGAGATGTCCAACGTTTGATCCGTTACCAGCACTGTAGCTTACATGGGCGGCTATGCATGCTCAAGTGACCTTTGATACCAAAGCTGCTACTACCTATCTAGACATACATATGTAATCGAATTTTTTGGTCCTGTAATTGAAGTTTATGATCTGCATGGTACTTGGTTTCACATGAAACGTAAAACAACCGATTTTATTGAATGAGAAGTTTCTAGAAAGAGTAATTTGTAATAAAGGATTTCTCAGTGTTTAATTTAAAACAACTTTTGAAACGGACGAATGGATAACCCTTCAGTTAGGTGCCATAAGATGCAACAACTGTGGTGACTGCACTAATCGACCTTGAGTGAACTCTCTTAACAGGGAACTCACAAGTTCAACGGAATGAAGAGACCGTGGTATACAGTTCTCTGTAGGCAACATATGAAATTGAACACATCACCCTACTTATAGAACAAAACTTTTATATTTTTTAAGGTATATGTTAATAAGCCGCCAATTCAAAAGTGGCCTAAAATATACGAAATTGAATTAATTTCCTTATATATGTCCGAAGCCCTACTTTTCAGCACCGCTTACTGCTCTTTTGTATCTCATAAAAAATTGGAAAAATAATGTCCGAAGTTCTCTAGTATATCAGGCCGAACTTGAAATATATAGCAATTCTGGATGTGGATATTTGCAAGTTATGCTTATAGCCCTTCCAGATAGCCAGAATGTAAAGTTCTTTGTAGATTTATAAGGAATTGTGTAGATAGAAACATAATGTCTTATTGGGAGACATTTTCATAATCAAAGTTTCAATTTATTTGTGTAGCAAATGAAGAACTTTGGGACATTTCTACTGACGAGCCTATTTCAATACTTCAATACCTTAAACTGGGTCCTTCAAAGATAAAATGGCAAAAAATATGAGGTTATATTTATGTATGTAAATATCATTTAAGTAATTCGAATCCAAATATTCTTAATTACCTTAAAACATATGCTCTTAATTAAAAACTGGCCTTCAATGTCTTCAAGTTTTTCTATTTGTTTCGGATTTCCTTGGTAAAATTATACTCATTTATGCATAAATCCTAACAAACAAACTAACAACAATTACAAAAACAAAAACCATATCTTTAAAGGGGGAGCCATTAAAAACTTAACCTTTAACGAACATAGGATTTTAGGTCAACAGCATCAAGAAGAGGGTTTTTTCTACTCCTACCGTACTCTTCGTCTAACTGACTGACTTGCTGTTGAACTGTAAATGTGTAAATTTATGTGTGTACGATTTTGTATGAACGTTCGTTCATTCAACAATGCTTCTAAATGTCACAAAAGAAATACTGCAGTTTTGTTTTTAATTTCAGGTTTTTTTCTTTGTTTTTGTTTTTGGAGTTTTTGATGGTTCTGCGGACATAGTGATGAAGAGAAGAATTTTTGGAATTTTTTTGGAAGGATTTTAGAGAACAATAAAGAAAGAGTAGAGGAATAAAGAAGCAATGTTTTTGTGTATTTGTATTTGTTTACAGCTGCTTTATATACGCACCCACACACACATTTGGACTCTCTCTCTCTCTCTCTCTCTCTCTTAGTTGTTAATATATATACATTTAGAAGCATAATAACAGGCTTATACTAGCGGTGGTTGCATATGTATGGACTCATGTAAATCGCATGCCTTTGTTTTGTATATGTATGGAAGATTATACGTTATTGTGCATGTTTGTGTGCATTTTTTTGGACTTTTAATGATAGAGAGTGCGTGTGTGAGTGAGTTTAGGAATAGGTTCCTCTGTATATTGTGTTTTTTCTATCCATTTCACTACAATTGCTTTTACTGTTCCATGCTGGTGGGGTTTATGTTCGCACACGGGGTGTTTTTCAAAAGGCTGATGATATTTTGGTTTTGAGCTTATTAAAGTTCAGTTTACTAAAGTCGAAAACCTCATGTAAAACTTTAATTTAAATCTCATCAGCATTGTAGTCGTGTTTGAATTCAATCATTTGAAATACCCTTTCTGGCATACAATAGATTTTTTATTTTCATTTTTGTACAGCCTCCTCAAGTATAATCATTTTATCATTGTCATCATCATTTCATTGTTGCTGCTGTCGTTGCTGCTGCTGCCATACTTTCTTGCTATAATTCTTGTTGTTGTTTTTATTGTTATTTTGAACTGTTAGCCTCTTTGTTACTCTCATAATGGGTTTCTTAGTTTTTCATCATCATCATTCTCGTCATTTTGCTCAACAACATCAGCATCATCATACTCATGCTGACTGGTGATGACTTCCTGGCCACTTGGTTTCTTTTTTTGTTTTGTTCCTTTATTTGTAAGAATCTTTTTGTTGTTTTAATTTCATTTTTCATGTTTTGTCTGTACACATAGTACAATACATAGGTATTTATTGTTTTAGAAAAAGTCATTGTTTGTTGTCTGACTTTATGATTCCATTTCAAGTTTTACTTTAGCCACTCCCTCTTCCCCTACCCTTAAGGAACTTTGTATTTGGCTCTGTCTGTACTGTTACTGTAAATGTAAAATATCTTTGCCTGGTTGTATGCGTGTTGTCTCCTCTAGTCATTGTCATTTAACATGTCAACATTTTGAGTTTCTTCTCTTGTCTGAATTTTTTTGTTTCTTTTCAAGAAAAAAAAAATAAAATTCTTATGAAATCAGACAAATTATAACAGGAATAATAGTTTAGTTGTTACTGTTCGTAGTTGTTGTTGTTGTTGTTTTTGTTGTTGTTGTTAAAATCAACACCAATTAAACAGTCAAAACAAATGAAAATTGTTTAGGATTTAAATGCACAAAGATGCTTAAATGGGGGCCGGGGAGCAGATTTTGTTAAAAAAGAGAATTTATAATGAAACTGTATAATAAGAATTTAATGAGGGCCATTTATTTGGATAAGTGTTTACAGAAAAGAAAGAATATGTTTTTTCACACAAGAAATCTGTTTCTGTTGTTATATTGAAAGTAAAAAGATGAGTTTTGAAAGAAATATGTATGCTCATGCTTGAAATAACACAATACGAATATAAATGCTCTTATATTCATGCATTTTCTTCAGATTGAAGTAATTGGGTTTCTTCCCAAATGCTGATGGATTGATGAATAGGCTGTCAATCTAATTGTCTTCTACTGCCTGTGAGAGCATAGCTGGTTTGTAATTATTTTCTGTCTTATAAAGGGCGGCTAATGTAAATCATTTTGTGTACAACCGCGGACGATTCAGTAATTTTGCAATGAAAATCTTGATGAAGCTCTAGCTCTACCTAGTATACTGCTATCGTTAAAATGTCATAATATTTTAATGTGTAGCTAATCTTATATACGAGTACATGCACTCGTTTTTGTTTTTATAACCACTTAATAAAAACTACCGCCTAACATATCATACCATTTGCATTATGTGTACGAATGCAGGCTCTAGAGCGCACTGTTCTGTAACTAAGCATGGTTTAATGATAATATCTGATCCTCCATACTTTACTCGGGGTCGATCATCCCCGACCGTCTTTAAATTTAATATTTATTAAACCCAAACAAAAACTCATAGTAAACTACACGCGAAGTAATGTTTTCGAGGACTTTATTGCCCGGATAGAGGATTCGCAAATGAATTGAAATGCTTTTCATATGCTCGTCGTAATGAAGCTAAGAGGCAAGAGTGTTTCTACGGCAGCAAATTCATTTTATTGAGATCAGGGTCATATAGGAGGAAGCTAGAGTCGATCAAAGAAGCGCCAATAGATTTCGAGAAGTTTTGATATCAGGTTACATCCGAAAGAAATCTGATTGACTGTTGGCTGTCAAGGAACGCAGAAAACCTAATTATCCCTCACTCTGCAGCGTGACTAATTGGCTTAAACGTACTACAGTATTGTAGAGAATGGAGAGGAGCTTACCAGAGGGAAGCTAGTTATGCATTACAAAAATGCTTAGTGTAATTCGTATTGAATCAGTCCTTCTCACTTTATCAATGTGTTCCTCGTGTAAACTTTTACTGTCGGTGTCCATCAGAAGATTACTCCATAGAGTAGATTAAATTCGATAACCATAGAAAAGATGCAGAAAATGATTCTAAAAACACATCATCATCTTGTTCTAATAGCCCTACTGTAGCAGTAGATGACAGAAGTTGTATTATGAGCCTTCACATTCAATAAATGAATAAGATCCGGATCTTATTAAATTTTGATTCCTTCAATATTTCTTTCTATAACCCATTGATAAATTGCCTATCAATAGGCAGCATTAAAATTTCCCCTGTATTAACCTTAAATCGTTCATTTTCTAAATTTGCAATTCCATTAGTTTTCTTCTTCTTCTTGTTTTTGTCTATCTTTTCCCTTCAACTCCCTGTTGGCTTAAATAGCAGTTAAACTGGTTATCGTTTAACAGCCCATCCCATTGCAATACTCACAGTCTCTTGCACTTAAACAGGGACAAAAAATGCAAATGTGGGCGCTTAAAAGTATGCTACAGCCAACTAACTACAATACTAACAGAGAGAAGAACACAATACGAGTACGTCAGGCAAGAGCAAAGGCAGGCATACATGTGCATTGCGCTGCTATGAGTTTTAACGTAATGTACAATACATACATATGTAGATACATACGGTATATGGAACAGTGTGAGTAGGAAAGAGAATAAAGTTTGTTTAGAACAGTGTGCACGAGTGCGTCTGTATCAGAGGAGTTTTATATGTGTGTACGTACGTGTGAGTCTGGAAAATAAAAATAACTGTATGTGTTGGTATTTACTGTTTATTGCTGTAGTTGTTATGAGTTTTTCCTATTGTTTAGTCTCTTGATATTTTGTTAGTGAATGTTTTGTTGTTGTTTTTTTAATGTTTGTTGCTATTTTTATAGCTTTACTGTTTTATTGCTGTTTTAGTTGTTGTTCTGTGTATGGTTTCTGTGGCTTTTTAAAGAACTTCTAATTGCAGTGTTACTTATGAGATTTGAAAATGACACTTTGTTTTTGTCCTTGTTGTTGTTGTTGTTAAATTTTTTTGTTTTTAAAATGTTTGATCATTTGCTTTTGTTATTTTCTTCTTAATGTTTAGCAAATAATGTTTTTAAAGCATTAATTAAAATGAAAATAAAATCAACACGAACATGCACATGAAATTTAATTGACATTTAAAAAGTGTTTTAAAAAGCAAATCAATCAAGAGTGTGACTTAAAGTTGGACATATTATTTACGGAAAATATTTATTATTTAACAGATATTTACTTCACTTAACAACTTTTTCTTTTAACATAATCTTTACAAAAACTATACTCTTAACCAATGATTTAAGTCCCGTTGAAGTTCTATAAAATATTTGGTTACCCCTTCCGCCATTTCGGAAGCACAGGATTATGCAGTTAGTGAAGGATTTGACATTTAAGAATTTGAAGCGTAGAAGTAGTTAAAACTTATTACAATAGCGGTCATTTAAACGTAGTCACTTTTCGAACATACGGTGTGATCGTCGTAATTGGCCCACTGTGCATGGTATTGGCAGAATTGTAAAAAAAAATATAAGAGACTAGGTGGATTACAATGTTAATGCTGCTAAAAATATGTCTTTTGTTAGAGAAAGTGTCGATTCCAAGATGTTTTCAACAAAACGGCCCATTGGTGTGATGTATCCTGCCTTTGGATTTATATCTTACACAACAATTAACGCCGGCTCATCATTCACAATTTCAATGTTGAATTTTCGAATAAAATGTTCGTAAGGTATGAAGCTAATTTTTCTCTAGGTGGTTACGATAATAGAATTCGTCGTAGTCTAGTAGCCACGATTCAAATCCCAGGTCGGACATCTCAAATCAAACACGAAATATGAGAAAAAGTTTCTTCGGCGGCTTCCTCTCAGCAGACTTTTGGTAAAACTCTGAGAGAAAATAAAGTAGCCATAAAAATTTCTCAATATTTTTCCATTACTGGCCTAACTGTCAGATAGTACTGCTATGGCCCTTCTTTTGTACTGTTTGCCCAAGTTGAATTTCAATGGCCTAAACAAACTCTAACTTGATAAAGATTGAATGCCCCCCATTCCCGTATTACGATCTGTCTCCTTATTAAATTACGTTTCATAGCAATACGTTGGAAGTTATTAAATTCCTTTTCTTTCAATATCTATGTGCCTTTTATTTTGTTGTATTTACTTATTTTACATCCTGCATTATTAATAAAAAATGTTATGTAACGTTTATCAATAAAATTAAAACAAAAACAAAGTGGCGACTACTTGCATATTTCATTTAAAATCAATCTTTTCTGATCCTTAATATTTAACTTTGAATAAAAGAACCTAAAACAACAACAAATAAAATTTAAGAAAAAGCGGAAAAAATTAAAACAATTTATTTCCCATAAAAAGTCAATAAAAAAATTTATTGAAAATATAAAATAAAAATCACTCCCTCTGCCAAATTATCATCTTTTCTGTTATTCACCTTGTTTTGTTAGCGAAAGTGTTGAAGTAATCGCTTCAACATCTCGCCTCAACATCTTTAGAAAACTTTGAGAGATTTTTAGAGAATGGAAGAAGAAAACAAAGCCTTTTTTTTGGAGCATTAAGCCTAATTAAAGGAAATTAAAAACTTTTTAATCAGAAAAGTTTTGTTATTTATTTTTGATGCAATGCTTGGTTTATTTCCTAAATTCGGTAACAAAACCAGGTTAATGCGTCAAACATAATGCGTCTATTGTAGCTGTAACGGTGGCATAGAATGACTTTTAGACTTGGAATTAATAAAATACATTTAAAAAAGTACTTATGCAATTAAAGAAGTATGAAACACTCGAAAGTAAACTAAAGAAATTACCTTAAAATGTATGCAACCTTCTGAACAGGTCTTCAATAAAAGAACAAAAATATTTGCAATTTTAAATGAATTTAAAATAATAAACTTTGAAATTAGGACTTCAATGTCAATCTATGCCACACTGCTTTCGACGTATTGTCTGCTGAGTTTCAAGTAGAGGTGTACTAGGTCAAGTACTGCAACTACAGGACATATTGTATTGCTCTCAGCATACAGCATATCCATATAATGTCTACTCCAAGTGTATCAAAAAACATGCTATTTTATGTCATTAAGGGAAATTCTCTGTCGAGCACATAATATTCCTCCAGTTATTTCCTTCTCAAATCCATTCTTGCTTCGGAAGATGGGTAATTCATCTCAGGTTATTCCTGGATAGTGTTACACATAACCCCAGTCTAATTAGAAAAGTTTAGATTCAGTTTGAGAAAAGTCTTTACGTTTCTCTATCTCCAACTTTGCGTTGCCAAAACCTGAATTTACTTTACTTCAATTCAATTCAATTACTGGTCCAATGAATTCGGTTATTATTTGGTAATGGCGCTCTGAATTCTTGGTAATGCTTCTTTCGGAGTAGTTTTTGATATTTAACAACTTTGGTTATTAACGTAACCACATACATACATATATACATACATAATTGGTCATTACAACCCTTCAGCCAAGATTATGACCTAGCTTCCCTCACCACTTATGCCGTATGCGCTAATTTTATACATCAGTTGCGGAAACGACTGTTTAAAGTCGACTCCGAACGACAGATTTATCAAAATAACACACGATACAAGTAGTGCGGTCTTAATCCTGACTGAAGGTTTGTAATGGCCAGTTATGTATGTAAGTATGTAGTAATGTACCTTTTAACTGGACACTGCATACACCAAAGAACGTTTGTTCCGAATAAGACATCGATTCAAGCTCAATATGTAGATTCCGTGTGAGCAGTTCAACATTCAGTATGTAACGATAATAAAAATGAAATCAAAACAAGTACTCTCCATATCAGGCACAGTGATAAAAATAAAACGCGCTGTATTAATGTGTTGTTATTAAATTTGTCATTAATGTCATAATTTGTCAAAATTGTGTCATCTTTAGAAGTCGCCGTAGTCTAGAAGGTAGTGTGTTGGCTTATTAGACGTAAAGCCAGGGTACGAGCCCCAGGCCAGACATCAAAACAAGAATACAAAAAGTATTTCTTCGGCGACTTCCTCTCAGCAGATTTCTGGCAAAAACTCTGGGTAAATAAAAATTGCCATGAAAAGTTTCTCAAAAATCTGTCGTTCGCAGTCGATTTTAAACTGTAGGTCCCGCCACTCATGTATAAAATTAACACACACAACATGAGTGGTGTGAGAAACTAGGCCGTAATCCTGACTGAAGGGTTGTAATGGCCAATTATGTATGTATGTATGTATGTATTAAATTTGTGAGTACTTATTTGATCACTTAGATACAATGATCACATAATTTATTGTTTTAAATACCTAGAAATCTTATTTGTAAATAAAAAAAACAATAACAATAGAGGGCACCACAAAAAAAAAGAATTATAAGTATGTCTATATGGTTTTTGATTTCATTTAAAACAACATGTCAGATTGCAAATGTTACTAATTTCCGGCCATTATTGGCGTGTTAATGTATACGGACATATTCGTATGTATTTTGTAATTGCACATGTATTTGTGGTTCTCTATTTCCATTCTTTAAATTACTCTAAACTTTGGTTTTTTGTTCAAACTTTTTTAACTTCATTAGTAGGAAATAAAAGTTAGAATTCCATTGTAGTTTCAATGTTAGTTAGCATTGGTAGTATAACAACAACAACAACAATGGTGGTAAGGAACTTAATTCTTATTAAACTTTTAAAAGAACATTATATTGAGTTTCTTCTTGATCTCTACTTCCTGTCTCTTTCTCTTTCTCTCTTGTCTTGGAACTTTACTTTTTAGTTAGGAAGGTAAGCATATGTGTTCGGAAAACGTGTCTCTTTCACTTTAAAACAAAAACAGAGAGAGAGACTGTCATGGTTAAAGACCACATAGACTGTATGTCTTGCATTTGAAATGTTACAATGAAATTAAAAACTTGGATTCCTAATGGGAGGCTACCTTAGTTACAAACTTTTTGTTTAAAATATCATCTTTAGACTGTTTTTTTTTAATAAATAATAGGAATTAAAATTTCTTTATTTTATTCAAACGATTGTATTAAAGTTGTATGACCTTTAAATAATAAATAGTTTTTGTAACATTGTATAGTTTCCGGTTTTAACCATTTCTCCATACCTTTCATTTTGTTATAAACAACAATTTTTAATTAATATTATCGATCTTTGCAGTTAGCTAGTATAGTGGCTTGGCCGTTGTGGTCCAATTCTATACACAAAGGGATCCACAAACATATTTAATCATAAATAGAGTTATGAGCGTAGGTAGTATTTTGCAAAGTTAATTTAGCATTTAGATTATTTGTATGCGATAATAAAGTACAGGTTTGTAGGGGGGTAATGGGTAGGCCTTGAAGAGGGCCTTTTTAAAATTTCAAATTTTCACATACAATTGCACCTCAGGAATCCTTAGGAAATTCATAACGAGGCTTCGTAATCCTAGAGAGTGATTGGAGGTTGTCACTGGCCAGAAGATTTTGTGAATAAGAGGATATTGGGTAATGAAGTATTTGAGAATTAAATTGTTTGATTTTGGTCTTTATTATGGTATGAGGGGATTGTTACGTATTTTTCAGCTCTAGTGGGCATGGTTCTGACACCAGATTGCATCAATAGATTTGACCCTGATAACCCCATCAAATACATAGAAAATTAGTCATATCCTGAGCTTAGGCTCTTAGCTAGTGTTTAAGCCGGTAAACTGCGTTTCGATTGTGATCACTTTTTACACATTTTTCCAATGCCATCAAACATCTTACTTAAGCATCATACATACATACATAATAGCTCATTACAGCCTTTCCATCAGGATTACGACCTAGCTTCTCACACCTCTTATGTTATGTGTGTTAAGTTTACATGAGTGGCGGGACCTACAGTTTAAAATCGACTCCAAACGACGGATTTTTGAGAAACTTTTCATGCCAGTTTTATTTACTCTCAGATTTTTTGCCAGAAATATATTGAGAGGAAGTCGCCGAAGAAATATTTTTTCACATTTCGTTTAGTTGAAGATGTCTGACCCAGGGTTTGAAACGTGGCCTCATGGTTAACGCTACGTAATAAAATGCCGTCTATTTGAATACGAATTTGAGGATACTGCCACTTTTTAAATTCCCTAAAAAGGCCCTCTGTGATAAGGCCTTGGCAATTTCTTCGTCTGTGTTATCTACATAAGTGTGATTGCAATATAAACAAACAATAGCAGCATACCACCATTATTATAACCGGCAAATATTCTTTATGTTGGATCATTGCAAATCCAATTACAGAGTCAGAGTCAGAGCCTTTTCAGATGAGAAACCCACGAAACTTTATTTTCTTTTGTTTTGTTTTGTTTTGTTTTACGCCAAAAATTATTCTCCTCTATTGTATCATAGAGTGAGCGGAGGTGGAAATTAAACGAATATTTTTCTATTCTAACGAATAAAATTTCACACACAAATGCTTTCTGGTTGAGCTTTTGTTTTATGATTGGATTCTCCGGCTTTTGTAATCCATTTAAATTATCTGTTTAGTATCAGAGAGCATATTCGTTGGTTCGTTGGTTCTTTGGTTGTGTATGCAATGCCAGGATATTTTGCTAAATAAACAAATGAAATGTATGTTTGGTTGGTTTTTCCAAATTTTTTCATTGTCTTTGTCTAAAACAATAGAATAAAAGTTTTAACAAAATATGCTGGGAAAAAATTGAAATGTTGTTAATTTGGTTTACAACACCATTACCAATGTTCTCTGCAAACTCCACCTTTTTGGGTTTTAACCACAATTCGTTTTTTCTGTTTTTTTTCTTGTATTTCAGCAACTTGTGAAACCTTTCAGAAAATTATATTAGAAAAGTTTTTTTCCTTCTTTGCTTTTGTTTTTTCGCTTAATTTTTTCTGTGGCTTAGGAAAAAAAGCGTGGAAAATACTGTTGATGTTGAATAAACATCTTAAAAGTAATGAAATTGCATAAATTTGCAAGAAAGAAACTCTTTTTTCTTTATTAGACGTATACGTGTGGTTAATATTCGTGGCATAATAAATTCGCATGGAATAGAAAGTTTGAAAATTTTATTGAAAACTTTTTAAAAGAAATGAATCTCTTTTTGCTGGATTTTATTTTTCCTAGGAATAAATTGTAAATTGTTTGAAATTGTTTTGAAATTTGCAGATTTTTTATACATTTTGTAGTAGAATTATTTTTTCTCACAGAAGCTATTTCGTTTAAAATAATTTTGTAAGGTTTTGTAGACCAAAAGCTCACTTCAGCACTCATAGCGGCCTGTTGTGACGCCACAGGTAGACGCAGTCCCTGTACTGACCGACTTCCACCAAACTAGGGAAGTAGTTGGTGAGCGCAAGGGCTGCACAGATCTTGCTAACTGAAATCAAAACTTTGGATTCGAATGTTAACATCAGTATAGCAGTAATACAAGTCTGACTTTATCAGTTTTACTGAGATCGTGCAGTCAATGTTGTATTTCTTGAAAGCAGCGCTTAGGTCCGAGGTACGGTGTATAAACTTCTTGAGCGTTGTGAATGGATTATAACAGACTTTCAGTTGATCAAGTTTATTTTTTAAAATGATAATGTGCAGTAGTTATTAAAATTTAGTGTTATGACAGGTTAAAGTTCGTCATTTGTCTTTTTTGTCCGAAGAAGTTTGTGGAATTTGCAAGGGCAGAATAAACGCTAAATTGTTTATACTACAAGGAGCTCAAGAAAAACAATCAATAACAAAACAGCGTAGAAGTGTGTAGCATATCGATGGACAGAGATTAAATTACAATAACAAAACTAAATAGAAAGATTACGAATATAGAATATAATATCAATAAGAAGTCAATGGTAAAGTTTCTTGAAGTTGCCAGACTGAAAACAAGAAAGAGTCAGTCAGTGGTAGTAGTAACCAGTGAATAGTACCATGAAGTCGCCGTAGTCTAGTAGGTAGTGTGTCGGGTTATTAGACGTAAAGCCAGGGTTCGAGCCCCAGGCCACACATCAAAATGAAATATGAAAAAATATTTCTTCGGCGACTACCTCTCAGCAGATTTCTGGCAAAAACTCTGAGAGTAAATAAAATTGCCATGAAAAGTTTCTCAAAAATCTGTCGTTCGGAGTCGACTTTAAACTGTAGATCCCATAACTCATGTATAAAATTAACACACACAACAAGAGTGGTGTGAGAAGCTAGGCCGTAATCCTGACTGAAGGGTTGTAATGGCCAATTATGTATGTATGTATGTATGTAATACCATGAAGCGGGACTTTTGAACTCAGTGAAGTTATAAATTTTAAAGCGCGGTATTATCACTTAAAGAAATAAAAAAATTTCTATTATTTGAAAACTAAAGTTGTCGTAGTTCCGTGGATATTATGCTGGCTTATTAGATGCGAGCCCATTGCGCAACTCCCGGCTCAGACACCACGAACGAAATATGAAAAAAATTTAGCCTTCTGGCAAAAACTCTGAGAGTAGATCAAATTGCTTTGAAAAGTTTCTCAAATTTGTCGTTTGGAGTCGACATTAAACAATAGATCCTGCAACTCATGGATAGAATTAACAACCACACCATAGGTGGTGTGAGAAGCTAGTTCGTAGTCCTTACTAAATGATTGTAATGGCCATTTAAGTCAGTAAGAATTTAATTGAATCAACAAGAAGTTTTCGTTCTTCGAAAGAAAAAAAAACGGAGTGATATTCTCATATTTGTTCATTACCCCCTTAAACACGTTTGGACTTTGTTTCGTTCCGGTAGTGTTTTCCTGAGCTTTGTTCGGTTCACGTTCATTTGATACCTTCTATGGTTATTAATACCATTAGTAGATCATTACGGCTAGAGAATAATAAAAACATTGTTTTAACTTAGACAACCTACATGTTCACTATTTGAATAAGACATTGATTATCTTCATAAACATAAAAGATAAAAAGGCGTTCATTAGATTAGATTTCCACATTGTTTTCTTTATTTCCTATATCTTGAGGATCTCCCCCATATGTGCAAAGCATTTTGTTGTAACCAGAAAACAGGGTTCTGCATGGATGTATAAATAAGTGTACAGAACTTATGAATCTCAGATTTTAAGTCATTTACATTGTAAGAGACTGGGAAGAATATTCCATATAAGATTAGTGAGGCTGAAAAATACAATAATTGGTCATGAAAAGATATGATATTTTATGTTCTTGCTGCATCTTTTGGATCGCTTTTTGGGGTACAAGAAGCTTGACAGATTTATGTGAAGTACTTTAAATAGAAAATCAAAAAAATGATTGATCTGATTGAGACATCCCAGCCTACTGTAACTATTGTTTTGTTTTGTTTTGTTTTTTTCTGGGTACCGTACACTATTTAGAGAATTTCTTAAAAACAATTATTTTTTAATTTTTTCCAAAACAAATTCTGTTAAAAGATAAATATGAAGGCAATTTGTTACACTTGAAATTCATTTTCTTAAGAAAAACTGCGTTACAAATGGCATTTTTCTTGAATGCACTCAGTTAATAAATTCAGTTTTTTTAGATTTCTTTTTAAAGGGAAATATACCCAAAGGTAAAGAAATCTTACATGACAGTGGCTTTTTATAAGGCATCCAAGGCACCAGAAGTCAAAACAGTTACATGAAAACCCTTTAAAGGCCATCAATCATGCAAATGTGAATCACAAAACTCTTTTGTTGGCTGTCTTTCCCCTTTTTTCTTTGTGATTACAAACAAAGGGCAACAGTAAATAGATAAAAACAAAGAAAAAAAGTCAAAATTTACAATGAAAATGCCATTAAATCATAGTTTTTCTGATAGAGAATGAGAGATAAATTATGAAAATTTCATAAATATTTTTGCACTTAAAAATGCTTCTCGTTTTTAATCATTTGTTATGCTTTTAAAAATGTTTTTATTGTTTCAATAGCATAGTAAAGGCAGAAAAAAAGAAACGAAGAATTCTTTCAATTCAAAGCAAATTCCTTAAAATAATATTCAATTTCCTTTCGTTGGTACTCTGCCACCACCATCCTATTTTTTGCTTAAGAGACAGCCCTTGATAAAGACATAAATATTGTTTAGAGTTGAGGTCAGTAATGGTGGTAGCAAGGGTGTTAGTGTTTCTATCACTATTACGCAAGAATTATGGCCATAATAAATTGCCAAGTTGTTGTTGCTTTTTGTTTTTATTTAAACCTTTGGTTGGTTGGTTAATTTTTAAAAGAAAATCATTTCTCTTTACATAAATTTATAGAGACATTTTGTTTTGAAAGAAATTTTTCTTCACATGACGTATGAGTGATATTTATTTGTGGCATTAAAACTCATACGTCATGTGGTACGTGTTTTCATTTTAAAGCAGAAATTTTTTTGCTTGTGATAGCAGTTTGAAAACAATACGAATGAGAGAGAGTATGTGGGAAAACTTTTTTACTAATTAAAAACTTTAATATTTCTCAAGACGAGCAAATAAAATTCACAGAAGAAAAAAACTCTTTATTTTCAAGTTTTTCCTGGTTTTTTCTTCTCTCGAAAAAGTTTTTCTCTCCCCAGACAATAGCAAATTTTGTGTGTATTTTTTATCGTTTTTCTCTTGTTTTAATTTAGAGAAATAAATTTGAAGAGGTTTTTGTACAAATTGTTGGAAGAAGAAAGGAAAAAAAAATTGAAAAGAAAATGCTTGAAATGCAATTCGAAACTTACCTGTACTCATGTGACAGGAAGAATGTACCGCGTATGTTGCAACCATTGGGATTCTTACGTTTACCATTGAAGATTTTGGTATAATGGTCGTAATTATTCAAGTTGACAGCACCATCGAATGTCAGCATAATTATTTGTGGAATCTACAAAATAAAAAAAATAAAAGAAAATACTGAATTAGTAAAAGAATGAAAGGAAAATTCGGAAAATTTGTGGTATAATTTAGTTTTCAAAAGCTTTGTTTAAGCAATATAACTTTGTAGTACAGCCACTACAAAATTTGTTGGTTTAGTTAAGTTTTAAATCAATTCCTAGAGACTGCATGACAAAGGGTCTTCGATTGTTTTGTTTGCTTTTGAACATATAGCGAGCGATGGGAATAGAGGTTTATGATCATAAGATTTGAAGCCGTTGCACCATTGTAAGACACACGTATTAATAATTCAGTAAGATTATTTCACATACTAGCGTACCTTAGTAGAACGAGTATTACCTGTAATAATGCAAGTGAACCACTGGTCAGTCAACTACAACCGGATACAGTTGTTGTGAATATATGTATGTAACTGTCGACTATAAGATATCTGAACTCGCTTTTGATCCTGGTGTTAAAACGCAGATTCAGATGGATGCTTTTATGACAGAGAATGTCATACAAGTATACATACAAGTATAGCCGAGTCAGATCTGACACTCACCTTAGATCACCTCATCTTAGATCAGATGAATTCGGTTGTGACATCGTTTGAGAACTGATGAATTTTCGTTTGTCCCCTGCATTACCCCATTATTGTAGTATTACTCAGACTAAAATAATGACTATAAAGAAAGCCGAATCCGATATTAGCAATTAAGATATGATAAAGTTATTGCAGGTATAACAAGACACTAGGTTCTAGGTGCACATGCTCAAAGGATGGAAATACCTTACAACGATTTCAGCAGAAGTCATAACAACGAGGAAGATGAAAAGACCACAGTAATATCTTAACTGTCATAGTTCAGTTCTGAGGAACCAAACAATAAGAATTCCTGAGCATGAGCACTTAAAGGCGATTTCTAATTAAGTTAGTTATGCTTTTAATACGGCTGTCAATTCATGCTGAAACAACCTTACTGTCGGTAAAAAGGTATAGGTTTGACGCAATAGGAAATTAAAGAAACGCTTAAGCCAAGTATGTTTCGTTGCAATAACACTGTCTTTCGTTTGCCTTAGTCTTGAAATTACTCTGAACTTCTGATGAAGTCACTTAGACTTCTAAAGTCTGTCCTCGATGGATCAGTAACATCATTTGCATGGTAGAAGCCCAGGTGGTTCTTTCGCCAACGGTACAACTCTGAGCATGTAATATATGAAGAACAGATTACTCTTCTGCCTCGCCTCTAGAACTCCAGCAGGAGCCTTTGTTATTATAGAAAAATAATAAAAGAAGTCTAAAAAAGAGGTAAGACAAACAAACATGTTTATCATGTGTCCTGGGAATTCAAAGTGCAGTAATGATACCAACAACGAGTCATAACAGGCAGCCTGGGAGTCTGTTCACATGAACAACTAATGAAAGAGATATGGTTCAGATTTAATTTTCTGAGGCTCGGAAAGTCCTTCGCTTATAATTCATTCTTTTTAATTAAAGTTTGGGTGCCCTGTTAGTCTAGTGAGTAGTGTGCTAGACTATTAGCGTGAGGGTCGTGGGTTCGATTCCCACCAGAGACTCTGGTATGTGATACTACACCGAGCATATGGTCAAGCTACTCCGCTCGTATATAATTAGAATATAATTTGTAATTGTATTGTAATTAATAAATCCATAATTAAAATAATTAAAGTTTGTTTTTATTTCAGCAGGTTGCAGTCAATATACTGGGTCGTAGGTCACCCTTTGCGAATGGAAGACTGATTTCATCATTTTCATATCGACGATATACTCTTCGTAGTTAATTTTGTAAAATTTATTTTAAAAATAAGAAAATTTCAAATGTCCTTGTATGGTAGTAACCATTAATTCAATCTGAATTACAAACTCGAAGACACCGTAAGTAGCCTCTTTCCATTTGCATAAGTACCAATGGGCAAATAAATTTGTATACAAATTATAACAAAAATAACAACAACAAATAGAAAATAGTAAAAAATGCATTAGAACACAAAAAATGAAATGAAATCAAAACTCAATTCAATAAAAATATTTTAAAAGCGAATCGAATTTGCATTTCTATGGAAAAGAATTGGACAGAAAAGATACTGAAAAAAAAGAGGAAATCTATGCCGCGTTTTAATGCTGGCATTTGTAATCATCATCATCATAAGATGAACCGGCAAATAGAATAGAAAGTAAAGCAAAAAGAAAAATCGAAGAGAATTTGTCAATGAATCAATGCTGAATAGCATTTCATCAGAGTAATATATAGAAAGACTTAAAAGAACCATAACGCGTTAAAGAGTAGCCACTTTGAATTTATAGGTTTTGCATGATATCACCCTATGAATAGGCTCTGGATTTTGGTCGTAGCCAATAACTATGATCCTGTAATACAATATGAACAGGAAATCATAGAGTTATTCTGATATTAAGCAAAACTGTAAAAGATATTCGGATAGGGATGTCTTTCCTTCCTCCAATGCTTGTGCTTGACTAAAAACCCGGTAATATTAAATTCGAATCCAGAAGAAAATGAAAAACATGTTTATAGAGGTTTTCGAATTTTTAATTAAGTGGCTTTAATCCGCCTCCAAACAACCATCCAGAAAGCTCTTTGGCTCATAACACCCCAGAGAGAAAAACATCAATTACCACATGAAGGTCAGGAAGAGGCACCTGTTGAATAAGAGTAGTCCGTACATTCCAAACTATTCAGCAACCCAATAAATTTCCATAAAGTGCATTATTTTATAATTTCTAGACAAAGTTATATGGCAACCCTATCATTCTAGAATATGCTACAGTTAAAGAAAATAGAAAAATACGCTTTGTGACAGCCCTATGCCTCTTAAGGTACGAAAAGAAAATAATATGCTTTGTGGATTGGAGCTGTTGATTAGGATAAATATTCTTTTTTTATATTTCGGTAACTTTAGAATTACTTCTTAAATTTGCTTCGGTAACAGTTGCTGTCCTAAGACCACTGTTGTGAAAATAATCGTATCGTAAGAGTTGTGCATACATGGTACTGGGAAGACGTTTAACTATATAAAAAAAGCTTCAATGGTAATTATATTTTCCGTTGAAATCTTTGAATCTTTTGAGTCCTTGATAGAAGAAAAGTCAGAAACTGCCATCAAAATCTTACGACAGTAAAGTACAACAAGTGAACTTTAAGAGGCAAACATACTTTTCTAGTACAGAAGCCATAAAAGTTGCAAAAGCCTTGTAGAGAAGGATGTCAGGGACAGGACGACCTAAAGAAAGTGAAAGTCTATCATTATTAAGGGTCTTAAATTCCGTCTTATAATATCGGTTATCAAAATAGGAGGAGATTTTGGAAAATACTGTCAAGAGGGATATGATAACCATTTTATAATGACATTGCCGATGAGGATAGAGTAGCATATGATCGAAGATGACAAGTATGTCACATGGGAATACAACAAAAGAACTTATTAAACTGTCACGATTTGATGGACCAAAATATAAATACTTACTAATAGAAAGCGTTAGTAACAATCTAATCTAATTGCTGACAGTATTAGAGCAGTTATGTACATTGCTGTTGTCGTGACGGCTCTCCAAGTTAACTCATACTAAAGTCCAATTATTCACCGGCAATAACGTATGTTGCTGTAGGGCATCATATTGTCGTATATGACTGACTCCTAGCTTTCTTACTTACTTATTCCGTATTGATAGCCACCCTTTGTTTGTCTATTTATCACAAAATTTTATAACAGAGATGGATACTACTCGTTACAACAACTTTTAAGTGCAATTGAATGATTTTGATTTCAACATTCACACTTTTTTGTTTTCAGCGGGGAAAAAAACAAGAGTGAAAACTCTTTGTTTAACACTTTGTATTTTAGCGTTTCTCACAGCATCACACAGTTTTTTTCTACCTTTTTTATACATCCACTGTAGATTATGGTTTGCTGAGCCTGGGTAACAACTCGTCCGTATGAATAACAACAAAAAAAAAAGGAGTGCGAATGGATTGATTTTACTTTTTGGTGGCCAATACAAATATTTTTTCTGTTCATCAGAGAACAAAAGGGGTGTTCAGAAAAAACCTTAAAGTGGGTATAATAATAAAATAAAGTAGATTTTAAGCCTGTTAAAGTGCCACTATTTCTCTTCCTTTATTTACTATGGTTTTCATTCATTCAAATTAAGATTGTGAAGTAATCTGGGATATTTTTTATTCCCAAGCACTTTTTTCTGTATTTTTTGTTTTCATTTTCATATTTTTTAGTTTGCTTTTGTATTCCCGCTTTTTAAAGTGCATTACCGGGATTATGTGGATACCACTGTGTTGCCATTTAACATAATGAGGTCAACTGTAATCGATGTTGTAAGAAAATTATATTTACGAGAGAATAAAACGTATGTAAGCGTGTATGAAAGGCTGAGAGGGGATAATATTTTCATGTGCTATAAATTTAAACAATGCTTTTGTATTGAATTTAAAGTGTAAAATCAGCTATTGGTTTGATTGTATATGGAATTGATTCCAATTAAATTTTTAATTTAATTTTGGTTCCAAAAACAATGTTGCTTGTAGAAGAATTAGAAAAAGTGCATGTGACCTCCTCTTAATGTCATTCTTTTTTTGTTTTGATTATGCAAGCCCTACATATGTATGTACAAATAAAGGTGGCATACTATGTTAGAGCTGCTATTTGTGACACTTAACTGTCACAATAAATACATATGCACTTTCTGAAAAATCTGTCGTTTGGAGTCGACTTTAAAATGTTGGTCCCGCCACTCATGTAAAAATTAACACACATAACATAAGTGGTGCGAGAAACTAGGTCGTAATCCTGAGTGAAGGGTTGGAATCACAAATTTTGTATGTATTGTTATTAAAATGCCATGAGAAAAGCTGTCATCTGGCAACAACTCTGAGAAAAAAAATTGCCATTAAAAGTATCTCAAAAATCTGTCATTGCCCTGTAGGTGCCCTGCCACATGTTAATAAAATTAACTTACAGAATATGGGTGGTGTGAGAAACTAAGTTGTAAGCCTGACTAAAGGGTTGTAAAGCGCAATTAAGTAAGTCAGTAAGAATAGCTTTTCTTAAACTGACGACCATACTATTTACACCATATACAGCCAATGCAAATGGTGTATTCCACTGCAATATACACTGCAGGCTAAGAAATCAACTTTAGGGCTGTTGAAGGACTGAAGCTATTTATTAATGATAGAAGTTTATACCTATTGATTCATTGTTCTAACTTCACAATTTATCGATAGTTAACAAAGTGTGCTCAACAGTCCTTTACTCTTGAGTTTGTTTGGCAGTGTCGGATTGGTGGTGCACTATATGTGTATGTCTGTATGATCTTCACCACAATCCACTCCAAACTCATCCAGAAGTTAGTGGACGCTTTTCAGACAGCGTTTTTTTATTAATAAGTAGAAGTTAAGCAGAAAAAGTTTGCCAACACAATACCCAATAAAAATTATTCAGTACATTGTGCACAGAAGAGATTTGTATTATGAAACGAGAAATGGCAATCCTGTCATCATAGAACTTGCTACAGCAGGATAAAAACTAGCTTTACTGGGAAAACTTGAATAATAAACAACCAAAATTTAGGAAAGGAAAACATGGATAATCGGAATAGAATATTGAGAGTGAGAACTCAAATGGGAAACTTCCATCAATAAATTTCTAGTGGTCACAGAAATTTCTTTGCAAAACTCGGGAATATGCATGGAATATTATGACATAATATGCCATATGAAGTCGCTTTAGTCTAGTAGGTAGTGTATTGGCTAATTAGAAGTAAGGCCACGGTTCAAATTCCAGATCAGACATCAAAACGAAAATATGAAAAAATATTTCTACGGTGAGTTCCTCTCAGCATATTTCTGGCAAAAACTCTGACAGTAAATAAAATTGTCATGAAAACTTTCTCAAAATATCTGTCGTTCCGATTTGACTTTAAACTGTAGGTCTCGCCACTCATGTATAAAATTAATACACACAACATAAGTGATGTGATGAACTAGGTCGCAATCCTTTCTGAAGGGTTGTAATGACCAATTATGTATGTATTATGACTAAAGTTGGAACAATTTGAATTTATATATACTCTTAGATATGTTATGGTATTGCATTGTGTCGTCTTTACCAATTGTAACTCTCTTAAACAGTGTGCAAATTGTTTAATTATTAAAATTTGTGTTTTTTCCTCAGTATGCTTTTGACATGAAGTTAAACATGACACTTGAAATTAATTTTATTAATCAATCGAACATGTCATTATTTCATAATTGCAATTGTAAAACTTTGTACATACATATATATACATGTATATCGGTATGTACACACATACATATTTATGTATACATGTATACATACGTAAATGAGTGTTTATGATTTTGTAATTGAAAATTTTGTAATTTTGTAATGATGATGATTATTTCGTAATATTTTGTAAATTTTCGATAATTTGTTAAACAATTAATAACAAACATTTATAATTGGAAACGAAAAACTGTTGACTACAACAACATTTTCGGGAAAATGTCAAATTAATGACAGACACTTGAATTTATAATTGGCATTCATTTGTTAAAGAGTAAAGTCTAATTAAATGTACAGAGGTGAAGAACGAAAGTATTTGAATTTTCATATTCATTCATATTCATAATCATATTTATTATCATATTTTCAAACAGCATGGTATCCTTATTGTTTGTTTAAGGAGAATAAAATATAAGCAAATATATTGGTATACATACATATTCTACATTATTAGGTATTCCATAAAATATTCCATTTTTTTAAATTGCCTACAGTTGCCACACACATCGTAATTAATTTATATGTTATACCAGCCATTTATTTGTGATAAGTGTGATGATGTCTACCCCGCAAATAATATCAAATGACGTTCATAAACTTTATTTAGTATGTAAAGAATGCTGTTACAATCCTAGCATTAAAGTTTCTCTCTGACGCACCTGAACACCTTCAGCAATAATTTAACCACATTCAACTAATTTGTGAATGCCTGTCATTAGTGAAATTTTAAAGCAATTATTTAACCTCAAAAAAATTGCTTCAAATACTCGTACGTAAGTTAGTAGAATATTGTCAAATTCCCATGATGATGTTTGTCTGGCATGGGTAAATAAGGCAATTATCAAGCCTAAGTGAGCATACATATAAGAAGAGGGAGACATATGATTTTGATTTTGATTCATGTAAACATGAATTATAGGTCTTTCACATCATTAAGCCAGAGTAGTTGTTTCTGTTCGTGTCTTTAAGGATCATAGACTCGCTCTAAAGCATCTGCGCCATTTTTATTTATGTATATCACTTCTTTATTACATAAAATTTTACCAGATAAGTACGCTATCGGTCTACCATAGCAAGTTTTATAACGATAGGGTTGCCATTTACCACTCACTAAAAATAACGCTCTCCAAAATAGTGATGAGCTTTACTCTTTAAATCATAGTTTTATCTCAAGAAATGGTGCTGTGTAGCCTTTCTGTAATCTTGATTGCTAATCTCATGTTCTCTCGGGAGCAGAAGACTTCTGGATGAGTATTTTGGAGTGGAAAACTAGGATCTAGAATCTGCATTTATTAAACACTTTGACCACTACACTACACCATTTTTCAGTGCTTCCAACGTCATGGAAAATGTGTTTTACCGCTGTCTTATGAACGATTTATAGTCTAACACTCTCATCAACGGCAGACCGTATAATTTCCGCAGGGTTCGCTTTATTGGTGACTAGTTGACGTTAGTCTATGAAGGGGAACAAATTCATAAAACTGTTTGATGAAAGCATTATACATACATATATTCATTACAACCCTTCATTCAGTATTACAACCTAGTTTCACACGTCACTTATGTTGTGTGTGAGTTGGGGAACCTACATACTAAAGTCAATTCCGAACGACAGGTTTATGAGAAAATTTTTCATGGCAATTTTAATTACTCTTCGAGTTTTTGTCAGAAATCTGCTGAGAGGAAATCGCCGGAGAAATATTTTTCCATATTTTGTTTTGTTGGAAAAGTCTGATCTGGGGTTTGAACCGAGGCTTCATGTCTAATAATCCAACATACTACCTATTTGACTACGACCACTACTTCAAATTATTTTCTTCACGTTGTTTTTTGTGAATGATTTGAGACATTTTTCAAGATTATGATTAGAAATAATGGATTTCATGAGATGAAGTCGCCATAGTTTAGTAGGTAGTGTGTTGGCCTATTAGACGAGAGCTTGTGGTTCAAACTCCGACTTAGACACCTCGAATGTAACAAAATATAAAAATATATTTTGAAAATATACATTTCAGCAGTCTTCTGGGAAAAACCCTGAGAGTAAAATGAAATTGCCATGAAAAGTTTCTGACATCTATTGTTCGAAGTCCACATTAAACTATGGAGCCGGTCACTATTGGATGAAATTAACACACACATCATGAGTAGTGTGTGAAGCTAGGGTTGTAATGACCAATTAATTGAGTAAGTAAAGCAATGAGTTACATGAATAGACCATAAGAACCGTCTTCAAACATGTATATTATGATTTTATATATATTGTTACGTTCTTACCATTTAAAAACGTTGAAAATATAAACTCGTAGATTGCAAATCAAATAAAAATAAATCTGTGTTTAGCTTTAATTATAATTCTTTAATATTCGCACAATTCTGTGTGCCACTGTTCACAACAACAATTGCTTTTTTTTGTTATTCGTCTGTTTATACCATTTACATAAATTAAAACAATTACTGGACAATTATTCGACAGATCTTTGTAACGGAGATCTTCAAATTACGATTACTCTCTTCAAAGACTTCGCGTCTTCACACAAGACTGACTGCACTTCACTAACTAACTCGTCTGCTTTGCCTTGCCTTTAATAGTATATGGCAGCGTAAACAGTCTGATGAATGTCCTTGAAGGCGATTATAAATGTAAACATCGTTGTTTACATTTATTATTGTAGTGTTGTTTGTGTATTTTTTTACATTTATTCTTGTAGTGTTGTTTGTGGATTTTTGTTTACTCGTTTACCATTTTTTATGCTAGTGTTTGTTGTTATATTAAGCAGTACGATAATTTGTAAACAGGTTTGTTTACTGCATTGTTTTGTTTTTTTAGCTTTTGTTTCAAATTTTAATGTTAAGCGATGTAAAAGCAAAACATCAGTATCTAGATTTTTCATTTTCTTAACAATATTTTATGAAAGTACGACTGTGTTGATTAGTGCAATGAAATTTAAATGTACGGCTACCTATGGAGATGTAGCGCACGACGAAATAAAATTTTAAGTTTTACCTTTTATTTTCAACAAATTTTGAAATTTCAGATTTTTTTATCAAAGAAATCTTTTGTGCATATTTTGAATTTTTATGAATCTTAACTTGTCTTTTATTTAAAAACGAAATAATTTTTCTCTTTTTGAAACGGTTGGTAAATTACAACAAGAAAATATCTCTGATAGGAAGAAATATTGCCCAGGAATAATAGAATCTTTTGCAATATGAATTGAAAAAAAAAACAAATTTTGCTGCTGTTGTTGTTGCTTCTAAAGCATATTTTTCAATTTCGAACTAAAGGAAGCAAAGCAAAGCAACGTTGTTAACTTTAATGGTATTTAGTTTGGAAATATGTACTTCGAAAAGAATACAAATAAAACAGAGAGAGATAGAGAGAGAGAGTTTTTATTGTATATCTGGAAAGAATAAACTGAAACTGTCATTGCAAGCATTAACAGGATGTAAAATTAAATAAAATGTTGCAAATATTGTATGTAGCACAATACAGTTGCATTTGCTTGCAACTATTTTATGTTGCAACTTGCATAATTTGTTTGTCTTTTAAATGCGAAACAAAAAAAAAAAACGAAAAGAAAATGTTATTGTAGGTATTTATTGTTGTAACAATAATGGTCTTAGTTTTCTGTTGTTATTTTATAAAGATACATCCGTTGCTGCTGCTGCTATGCATTGTGCATGTATTTGTATCCCTCTCGCTCTATACCCCTATGTCTCTGCATGTGTGTGTGTGTAAAAGAAATAAATTTCCTTTAGCAAAGCGTTTTACAAATAAATAAAGCGTATCGATAATGTACAAGAATGATATGAAATTGGCTAAAATACTGGCTAAAATACATACATATGGCAGTAAGTATTAGTTGTAATAGCAGTTAGTTTGCTGGCTAACAATAGCATGGTATTGGATATCAGAGATTTAAGGGAATGAAATCATTTTTTTATTTTTTTTATTAAAGCTAGTAAATGTTGGTTTTAAGTCATCCGAGCAGAAGGTAACCACAGCAAAATTCTGGGTGCTCCGAAAAGCTTTAAGAGGTACATGAATTAACACAAATAAATAGGATGCTAGTGGTTAATCTGCTTGTTTAAAAACGGAAGATGAAACGGTTTTTATCATGCTTTTCGAATTTTAAAAATTAAAAGTGAAGGGGTATGACTCATTATCGATCCAGGATACCTCTTGAACCTGGCAGGTGGGATAAACAGCGTCAATAACGAACAGTATGAGAAGGCTATGCGGCGCTAAGTATTGTAAATGAACAACTTCAGTACAACTATTAAATATATTTTCAAAGAGGTTGCCTTAACCGCTTCAGAGACAACAACAAACATCATAGGAAACTCTGTGCTGCATGTAGAGAAAAGACAAAACTCAAAGAAACTGCATTTTCACAAGTGACGTTATATCAATACTGAAAGTTGTCAACTTTATTATTTTAGAACTTTCTACAGTACACCAATTACAATGTTAATGATACTCAATCAAAGCTAAACAAAAAAGCAAAATGGGAAGATGCTATGATCAGTCCTAGATTTCTATTAGAAAAGAAAATTTATAAAAAAAGTTCTTTTGATGGAGCGCAATGACCGAATTAGTGTTCAAGCATATCATTATAACGAGAGAAAAACGAAATAAATAATTGCAGTTTTAAACGAAATTGATGTCTTTGAATCCTAAACTGAAAGCTAATTAATTTTTGTTGAGTTTTTGTGGAACTGGATCCCTAAGTAAACCTTTAAAGGGGTGTTTGTCGGAATGAAAAGAGGTCAATGAAAACGTAATCTTCTAACACGACTATGCTAAATTACAAGCATCTTTGATGACCTGCCAACAATTTACTGCACTCAATTGAAGTGTTTTGATTCACCTACCCTATACTTTTTATCTTGCAGCAGCTGTCAACCGGAAAAACAAGGAAAATTTTACCAATAAACTCAATATCGATGGCTTAATATAAAAAAGGCCTAACTCAATTTTTTTCAAAATATGGTTTTTCGTGTATTCTGGTAGACAAATGTCAGATGCACAAAAAAAATAAAAATTTTTTAAATGAGAGATTAAATGTGTTGCTGTTTCTTATTAAAAATTGTATTAAAATTGTGGTTGTATCCAAAATTTTATGAATTTTATTAAGTTTTTTCCTTCTCCTGTAAAGTAACCAAAAATCGAGTTAGGCCTTTTTTATATTAAGCCATCGATATGCAACAGTTTCCATTAAACATCATACCCGATTTTTTTTATCAATTGGAAAAAGAATCCACTCCTTTAAATTCCACTGCTTAAAAACAAAAATGCTAAGAAGCTCACTGTTATGCTCTTAACCATTCAATGAATTTTCATACGAAGACTTTAAATCTTTGAGTGAAAGAATGAATAAAGCAGCGTCTCTCTGGCTGTATCATTAACATCCATTTATTAAAGCCGTGTATCGAAGACCATGCACTAGAATTTATTGTCATTTCAATGCTATTTTGTTTATGTTTGTTTTTCTCCTTTTTTTTCTGAAGAAATACAGAAAAAATAAAAAGGAGGAAAAGAAAAATCACAAACTGTGAGTATACAACATACCTTATCGGCTTCTAAGCCACCGGGAATTTGTGTGCCATCCTTTGAGCAGAAACAGTATGGCAATTGACATTCTTCCGTATTGCACTTTTGTGCCTTATCAGCAGGTGCTTCAGTTATGGTAGCTGGTGCTGCAAGTAAATAAAAAATAAATAAATGAAAATGCAAATTATTAAAGAATTTATTTCTCTTTTTGAAAATAAATACAAAGAAATTTTAGGAAATTTTGTTATAAATGAAATAAAATTTCCCAAAGAAAAATATAATTTCCGTTCAATACAATAAAATACTGGAAATTCAAAAGAATTTCTTTTTTTTATCAAGTAAATGCTTTATAATGTCAAAGAAAAAGTATGATATTCTATAACAATATTATGTTATCTTGATATGGATTTCTAAAGATTTATTTTTTAAAGAATTTTAATTGTTTATGAAACAAATCTAAATTTGCCAACAAATGCAAATAAACACTGAAGAATTTTTATGTTTAATTTTTGATGATAACAGAAAACAAAAAATGGAAAACGTTTTACAAACAATAAAAGAATTTGGAACACACTTTCACTCTAAATAATCCTGTTTCTTTTACATTCACTTACTCAAACATACTACATGTGCCGAGTCACAAAACAATTGTAAAATTAAATGCAATGCAAAGTGGTACAGTGTCTATAAAAAAGTACTCACGTACTCAGTACTCACACGGGTGAAGCCCTTTACAAATTAATTGTTGCGAACCAATGGGATGCCAAGTCCAGAACATGGTCTAATCGTTGTCTATTTACATATATTGGGTATTTAAAGGAAAGAGAGTCGCCCTAGTCCAGTAAGTAGTAAGTTGGCTTATTAGACGCGAGCCTACGGTTCAAACCCCAGGTCAGACACAAACCTAAAAAATGAAAAGATTTCTTCGGCGACTTTCTCTCAGCAGATTTCTGGCAAAAATTCTGAGAGCAAATAAAATTCCCATGAAAAGTTTCTCAAAAATCTCTTGTACGGAGTCGATTTTAAACTGTAGGTCCCTCCACTCATGTATGAAATTAACACACACATAAGTAGTGTGAAAAGCTAAGTCGTAATCCTAACTGAAGGATTGTAGTGATAAAATTATGTATGTATTTGAAAGAGAACGATTCTTCTTTTAAGAGCGATTTGAGAACCCAATCCCATTGCTGTTGTATATGGGATCTATGACGTCATTTCTATAACTGTGTACAATTACAGTCACAATGCTTACTTTATGTACCAGAAAATCGTAATTTCTGATCACAAAAACAAAAAGCATTACAAATTAATTATGTGAAGAGGATCTGACGCTATTTCTTCTTTGTAATGAATCTTCAGCTCGTATCAGCGAGTGCTGATTAAAGTGCTTAACTATTAACACAGCAGTCTAGGTTCGAATCCAGTGGTTTTCAAATTTTTAATATTAAGAGGTTTCAGTTCCCATCCAAATAATCCACGTAGAAAGGACGAAAACTGTAGAAAGGTGAGGTAGGGCCATTTCTTACTAAAGAGTGACTCTAAAGTAGCAAAGTTCTCCTCCACTACAGCCAATACAAAAACCCAATTCAATTTTAAGCAGTGATAAATAGAAAAAAATTTTCAAAGAAGCAATAATAATAAGAAGGATTACTTGGAGATGAAAGTCGGCGTAGTCTAGTAGATAATGTGTTGGTTTAATGGACATGAGGCCAGGGTTCAAACCCTAGACCACACATCTCAAATAAAATGGCGATTTCCTCTCAGCAGATTTCTGGCAAAAACTCTGAGGGTAAATTAAATTGCCATGAAAAGCTTCTCAAAAAGCTGTCCTTCGGAGTAAACTTTAAACTGTAGGTCCCGCCGCTCATATATAAAATAAACAACTGCGTGCGAAGCTAGGTCGTAATCCCGACTGAAGGGTTGTAATAACCAATTATGTATTATATTATATTTCTGAAGAGAACAGAGAAAGGACTGGCTACAAATAAAGGATTTATTTTCTTCCTGAAAGCCTTGTGTAACTTAATGATTTAACTTTAATGATTTTCCACATTAATTGCAGCTATTTTGAGGCCACATGTTAAAGCGAATACGCATCTTTAGGAAGAGCTTAAGATTCCAATTCCATATAATGAAAAGTGCTCTAGAGGGTAAACGCTACCATGACATTGCCATCGAAGACTTTGCTTTGCTTTTTGTAAATGAATTTCTACACGTTTCTGAACTGTAAACCTCAGTTCCAGACAATCATAGCCTTGTCACCATCAACACCACTGTGCAATCATTATTTAATGTGTATTAAACTGGCACATATACACGTACCCTTTTTGCACACAAATGAATGACAATAACAATATAAAGACTATAAAACAAAGACAGAGAGAATGTGAACAAAAAAAACTGAAAACAAAAAACAGAAAACATGTTTCATTTCTAATCGAGTGTTTTTGTCTTTCACAAGAATTACATGACTTTACACTCGAAAATCTGTCACTAGTCAGTTAGTCAATCAGTACGTAAGTGTGTGTACATGCATGTATATCTCTTTGAGTGTCTTTAAGGGGGAGAATAATGTTTGCCGTAGACAGTTAAGTGCATGTAGGATATGTGTTTGGGTGTATGTGGGTGCGTAATTGAATATGTTGACATTTTAGGAAAATCAAAATGCATTTTATACTTGAGTAATTTCAATCAATTGAATCAAATATTTTAGCACTCTCTCCTCACTGCTACCACTCTCTCCCTCTTTCTCACACATACTTCTTTTATATTCTCATTTTGTACAGTGTCTTGCTTACAGTTCTTTTTTCAATTGTTGTTTTTACACTCATTGTGGGGAGAGAGAGTGAGAGTGTGAGACAGTTTCAATAAAAGAAATAAAACACTGTGTTGAATAATGCATGAAATTTTGTTGACGGAGAGGGTCATCTACACTATAACATGCACTTTCGAACACTCATGAAATGTGATTTACAGTTACTGTTAGTTGAGATACTCAATTAAGTAAATTTATGGATTTTCCTTTATATGGGGGATTTAGCATTAATTCTGTATTGTTACTTTTATTCTGCACTGTATACGTTTGTTTCTTATTGCAATTTTTCTATGCCATTGATACCATTTTTTTTTTGTAATCGTGTGTGTTAGTGAAAATTGCTACAGCAATACATATGCATGCATAGAGAGTGATTGTATTTCAATTTACGATAAATATCATTAACAACTGCAAACATACACTGAAAGAAATTATTAGGAAACTTAAAAAAAAGCTTTTTCTCATGCTTTTGATTATTATTTATTGAAATTTTGTAAACTTTACAGATTTCATTAAGGGGTGTAGTGTGATGGTTTCATTCATGATACCAACGAAATTTTTTTCTCAGTTTATTTTATCTAGTTTTGAACACATAGAATTTTTTCTTTTTCGTTTTTAAGAAACATCTAGTATTTGTTGTTTCCTTTTATCAATTGTTTTTCTAAACATGTTTTTTGTAAGCATTTTTTGTTATTGTTATTGTTGTTGTATCAAAAAGTCATTTGACGTAATGCGTACCAAAGCACCTGTGTACTCGAATGACACACTCTACACAGACTTTCACAGTTCCTTAACGAAATACAAACACTTAATGGAATTATTCTACCCTCTACCCTGAAATATGGGGGACATTTTATGTGCGTATCTTGCAGCGACTGGTAATGAATATTTTTTCTTTTTGTTGATTGTTTTTGGCAAAGCTTTTGATTTAATTTGTTTCCGAGAAATTCCTTATGATTATGGTAATCATTGTAATTTAAAGGCATTATTTTATGTACTTTAATTCTATGAAAAAAAAAAAACATCATTTCGGCATTTAATTTATTCATTGTTTATGTACGGCAAAGGTAATAAAATTGATTTTATTTTAAGAAATTGTTTTTTTTCTTTCTTTCTTTCTTTGCATTGGAGGATGTATTTTCGTGTTGTACAGGTAATAAAAATTGTAATGAATGTCACATTATTGTTGAAGTGGATATTATTTATGGGGTTAGAAATTTATGCGTGTATGTGCTCTTCTTATAATTTCAAATTTAAGACAAGTTTAAAGATATTTTTTTTTTGAATTTTCTAAAGAGGTCTTTAAAATCCCTGATGCAATGATAGGTAGGTATGCTGAAGGAAGGGAGACCTACCAAGGGTCTCATGTCAACATATACATAAGCCATCATGTAGGTTCGTTGTAAGCTCATGATATGAAATGATAAGTATCAGTTACCTTCTTAACATTTCTCTAAACTTATTTCACGTTTCCATATATGCATTGGTTGTTGAATAAAAAACTAACACTCACACACTCGTATAAAATCTAAATGAGAGGAAAGCATATAATCTTGATTAATATCCAAATTCTTAGATAGTAAAAGTAAAACTCTTTATGAAAGCTTGTTTTCCGATACGTTCGTTGAAAAATAAGGCTATTGGTTTAGTAGTCGCCATAATCTACAAGGTAGTGTGTTGGCTTATTAGATGTGAAGCCACGGTTTAAACCCTCGTCTCCAACAATATGAAATCTAAAAAAATTTTTCTTTGGCGACGGGTACAATAGCATACATTTGGATAAAAGTGGAATAATAAACCTTAACCACTACCGTGTATCAGTGACAGATCACTCGTTTTCTAAATAAAAAGCCTTACTAAAAAATCAACTTCTCTGGATTGCGAATGAAGCTGCGTAAACGTCTGCTACTAACTGAACTGATTCAACCAAAATTTAATTCATACCGGTTTAAAATATACAGTCTGGAACTGGTCTTTAAATATTATCCAATAATATAATTATGTACGGATCTCTGTAGGTGTAAATCGTGCCCATAGGTTCTGTATTAAGCTCGCGCTTACAACTATGTCCGTCATCAACTAATTTCCACTTTCGGCGATCAGAGAACATGAACTCACGGGCAAAAGAAAAATTGGGATTCATGTGAGATGTGGTCGAACACACTATCATATGATCCGGAATGCTTCCTAGAATCCTAATGCAACAGAAAATCTCTAGCCATCATATAAGATGCATTCAAAAAGCACTCAAAGTAGTAAATTTCTTCAGAAAGATATGCAAAGCGAAAGACTTATTACGGCCTCTGGGATAGGAAACTATTGAAAGACTTTAATATTTTCCAGCAGTAGCTATGGTTACATCAGACTGTTAATTAAAAATAGGTCGGTTCTCCCACAAAAAGTGAGTTTCAGTGTTACATAATTATGATACCCATAAATCTCACATGAAGTATAAATAAATACAACGTTTGAAGCACTTTCGTTATACTTTCTTATACTGGGACAGATTTTTGAGAAACTTTTTCATGGCAATTTTATTTACTCTCAGAGTTTTTGCCAGAAATCTGCTGAGAGGAAGTCGCCGAAGAAATAATTTTTGTATTTTGTCTTGATGCCTGGCCTGGGGCTCGAACCCCCGCTTTTACGTCTAATAAGTCAATACACTACCTACTAGACTACGGCGACTTCATTTAAAGGCTTAATCCCTTGTCAAATTTTCTTTGCTCCCTAGAGTGAATAGATACCATTAACAGCAGAGGCCAGGTAGAGTTACGTCCTGTAAAAATGTAAGAATCAATGAGAAAAGTTTCTGTTACTACATTTAAATCCATGGAACATGTCAATACATTTACACTGAGGATATTATTTCTAGGCAACAGTTGGTAGTCCCTCATCCTAGGGTCCGTGACTGACGAAACTGTATAAAAGCGAGGAAATAGAAGGACACAGCGGATGCTAAATACAGAGGACAATATGAATCAAATTAAAAAAAAGACAACAAAACAAAACGAGATCTGTATAAGATGAAGAAGATCTCCTCCTTTGTGAGTGCCCTTAAAAGTGTGCTACAAATTTTTATTGGCTATATTATATTCTATATTCTTGATTGCATAGGGAAATCAAAAACCAAAAGATAAACAAATTTACGCACACCTATACGAAATAGGAGTATGAAAGAAAGAGAGAGACAGAGATAGAGAGAGAGAGAGAGTTAATAATGTATGCACATCTACTTAAAAATTTAGATAAACAAAGCGTAAGAAAGTCAAAATGGGGAGAATTGCATTATTTGAAGTGAATATTTTATTTATTTATTTTTTTAGTTGTGTGTGTGTGTGTCCATGTGTTGCAATATATTTTCATGTAGGAATATAGTTTCTCCATTTGATGTGTTTTTTTCTCATTTTCTATTGTATTTTGAGGTATTAGTTCTGATGTTAGCAAACAATGTGTGTGCGTTACGGTTTTTTATTTACCTCCCTTTCTATTTAACTCTCTCTTTTATTCCCTCCTTTATTGATTTCTTTGTATTCCATTATTTTGTATCAATATAATCAGAAAATCCTTTTTAAAAGTACATGTACCAACCAATAAACACGTCAATTCTTCTTATTTTGTTTTTTTTTTGTATTTGTGCATATCAATGTGTGTGTGTGTGTGGGAATACATTTTATGTTTTTGTTAAATTCGTATACATTTTTATTGCGTTTATTTTAGATTGACAATCTCTATTTGTTTGAGTTAAGATGATGACAATAAGACAGAATTAAATGCAAAGACTGAGTGATAGTAGGAGTGAGAGAAAGACAAAATTTTTTTAATTTTATTTTTCAAAATAACAACATACAAACCGATTAAAATCGATTTGATGATATAGTTGGTATCGATGTTGTTGTTTAATTTTTGTTTCAAAGAGGTTTTAAAAAAAATTTTTTTTCTGTGAAAAAAAAATTTTAGAAAATTGTGTCAATTGAAAGAAAAAGAAAAGAAAATTAGGTCAAGAGAAAAATATGTTTGTTAAGAGCCTTGTTGTTTATGTATTCTTTTTGATTTGAAAGAGTACTTTAAAACTGACCCGTAAATCCATTAAAGGAAAGGAAAATAATAGGAACTTTCGAAGAACTAAGTAATGAGAACTTTTCCATTTTTCGATTTCAGAAATAAAACACACATAAGGCTACAAATTCAATGAATATTTTATTTCATTGTAATGCTTGGACTTGTGCTATTATGTACGCAATGAAATGTCATTCAAATAAAGCCTGTGGATTGACCGCAGCAGCATTTGATACTTTCGAAAACTTTTTCGCATATTTGGGATGATATTTTGGCGAATGTTAGCTTGAAAATTTCGGAATTGTTTATGTAGATATGGTCTCTGAATTAGCCTCACAAAAAAGGTTTAAACGGTGTTAAAACGCATAATTTTGGGGTTCAATTGGTGTCAACAATACATGAAATTCTACTTTCTGGGAGAAGTTCTCACGCAATTAAACCAAAGTCGTGCTGAAATCCCATTGTTTTCAGCTTATGGTCTTCAGTTGTAGGTCAAAAATATCTGATGGCAAACGCATGATTCTGGGGTTCAATTGATGTCACCAATACGTGAAATTACACTTTCTGGGGAAGGTTTCACTCAACCAGAAATAAAATTGTATTAAAACCGCATGCACTCCAGTTCACAGTCTACAATTGTAGACCAGTGCCTGATGTCATTACGGCTATTACAGCACAGACATTATCTCTGAATTAGTTTAGTAAAAAAGGTTTAAAGGCGTTTAATTGCATGATGTTGGGGTCCAGTTGATGTCACCAATGCGTGAAATTATACTTTTTGGGAAGTCCTCTCGCAATAAAACGAAAATCCTATTAAAACCACATACTCTTCAGTTCATAGGATTGGATTACAGACCAAAAAAATCTGTTGTCATACGGCCATTGTGCTTCGAATTGATGTTACAATTTTTTCAGGATAGTTTTGAAAAAAAAAACGGTTTTTAAGCCAATAGGCTCATAAAACAATCATTTTGTTTGAATGCCATGCGGCAAAATTACTTCTCGAATTACTACAGTGTGGAGAATGCCTATCTGGCTTTAATTGTAGAATGAAGTGTAATTTTATGGATAGAGATGCAAATTCAAACACTTTAATGAGTCTTAAGACAGAGCTAATTCATCACAATGCAGTGGAATCCAAATATTCTTGTTTCACTTTCTCTTATATTTTATGATGGTCCCTAGTCATGCAGTGCATTATGTTGGAATATGGAAAATAGGTTATGGAAGGAGGACAGAGGGAATAATGTTTGTGGACATTAGATTTGAAGTGGCAGGAAAGAGCTCTGCAGGTAGAGACTTCAACATATGGATAGTGCGGCTAAAGAACGTTTTCTGTCTGTAATGCTGTATGCGATTGTCACACAAATAGTTGTGTCCTGCAAGAGAGACGATTGCTACGTAAGTTTATACGATTATCTGAAACCAGTGCCTTCATCTCGCTAGATGAAAATCCGGGAGAACAGTGGAACACAAGTCACATTGCGACGATGCTCCAATGAATCAATAGAGTTGCATATCCTACCGTTATTAATTAGCACCTTTGCCCTCTCCTACAGGCGGTCGAAAGTACGTTAGAGTTGTATTCCATTATTGGCGGAAATAAGTGATGTAAATAGTAAGGAGATATGATGAAATGAAGTATTTCCTGCACCATCTTAAGAAACCTAGGCACTTGAATGCCTTCTTTCGATACTTTAAAAATGTGCTGGTTCCATCGAACATCACACTGAATTTTCATGCCCAAAACATCAAGAGGGTCTGACTTAAATTTTACATATTCCCTGGTTATGAATGAGGCAATATTATTGCCTCGCTTGTGTGTTAGTAAACAACATACATACGTAATTGGTCATTATAAACCTTACGTCAGTATTACGACCTAGTTTTTCACACCACTTATGTTCTGTTAATTTTATATACAGTTTAAATTCGACTGCGAATGACAGATTTTTGAGAAACTTTTCATGGCAATTTTTTATTTACTCTCAGAGTTTTTGCCAGAAATCTGCTGAGAGGAAGTTGCCGAAGAAATACTATTTTGTATTTTTCTTTTGATGTTTGACCTGGGGCTCGAACTCTGGCTTTACTTCTAATAAGTATAGTAAATTAGTAAACAATATTCATTCAAAATTGGTCATTATAATCCTCAGAATTACAACCTAGCTTCTCTTCCTGGCATTCATCTTGGGTGTGTTCACTTTATCCGAACAGGTTTGTGCAACTTTTCATGGCAATTTTTTATTTTACTCTCGGAGTTTATGCCTGAAGTATGATAAGAAATTGTTCATGGATTAAACAATTCATTACTCGTACAATTTTTATTTACTGAAAGCCATTCTTTTCATCTGAATTTATTTAAATTAAAATATCTTAGTGAATTTCATTTGCAAACAATTTACATTTTTTGGTTTGTTTTGATATTTTTGTTTAAACAACAATTAAAATTTGGTTTTTAAATAAAACTTTAAATTTAATTGGTTTTGTTTCAGCATAATCCGAGAAGAAAATTTGAAGTTTTATCTTAAATATGCATTGAATAGGTAGGTATTAAATTGTATTTGAAAAGAAAATAATTTTATGGCTTTTATTGTTCCATAAAGAACTTTACTTTTCAAATATCTAAACAAATCTAAATCTGTAGGAACCTTGCTGTGCCATACATCCATCCTGCTGTCTTACTTCTGTCCGTCCGTCTGTCTGTCTATCTTCATTTTCCTTTTTCTGTATTGTTAAGCCAGTAAATTTTAAATAATTTTTGTTTTAAATCTGTTTTCTTTACAACAATTCTTTACAGATTTATTTGTATTTTTTATCTTATTTTTATTCTTCTGTTTATTGTTTAATGCCAGTTTCAAGAAAATTAATAGAAAATAGGAAAAAACATAAAAAGAAAGAATTTTCATTGCTACCGTAGCAAGATGTAGATAAGCTTTGCATCTCTTTCGATTTGATTTGATTTGATTTGATGGTAGTAATAAAACTATATGAAGCAAATTTACTTGCATGAAATATGTTGGTGAAGGCAAATATTTTCCATAAGTTGTGGTCTTTTTATTAAAAAATAATTAAAATTTCTACAATATTTTTCTCTTTCAAATGTTTTTACTTTAAATTTAAATCTTCAAAAGAGAGTTGTGGCAAAATTTGAATGCAAATAAATTGGTCTTTAACCTTTCTTTGCATTTCAATTTAAATATTTAAATTGCTAAAATGAATAAGAAAAATAGTAAAGTAAACTAAAAGCAGAAACTTTCATTGTATGAAAAAGAATAACAAAAAGAAACCAAACTTCATTACTAGATTGTACAAAAGTAAAGATTTTAGAAAAATTTTCAAAATAAAACTAATTTTCAGCTTTCTCTCAAAAAAGTACCTTAATAGACATCTTACCCCAGTAGATTGCACAAAAATATGGATTTTACTTGTTTTCTGAACTAACGAAGAAAAGTACTTTTTTTTATAATTCAAGTACTTAAAGTTAGTATTGTAGTCGCCGTAGTCTAGTAGGTAGTGTGTTGGCTTATTAAAAGTAAGGTCACGGCTCAAGTCCAGGTCAGACATCAAAACCGAATAAGAAAAAATATTTCTTCGCGACTTCCTCTCAGCAGATTTCTGGGAAAAATTCTGAGAGTAAATAAAATTGCAATGAAAAGTTTCTCAAAAAACTGTAGTACGGAGTCAACTCTAAACTGTAGGTCCCGTCACTCATGTATAAAATTAATGTACACAACATAAGTGGCGTGAGAAACTAGGTCGTAGTCCTGACAGAAGGGTTGTAATGACCAATTATGTATGTATGTAAAGTTAGAATTTACAAAAAAGTACCTTAATGCATTACCTTACGTAATAGATTAAACAAAAAAGATAACATTTGGTACTTTTTTCTGCTTTTATATAACAATTTTCTTGGTACTTTTTCAAAATACAAAAAAGTACTGGTTGTCCACTAAAAACACATTTTTATAAGCTAAAGGTAAACCTAAAAAAAATTAAAATTTAATGGAATTTCTTTTTTAGTACTTTTTGTTTTCACAAATAGTACTTTTCATAAATTTCAAAGTAAAAAAGTACTACCAAAATAGTTCTCTTTTGCACTTTAAGAAACTAAATGTTTGTGCTTTCTGAAGCTAATTTTCCAAAACTTCCAAAACTGTACTTCCAACTAGTCCTGAAACCTAAAGCAGTCATCTAATTTAAGCTAAAAAAATGTGATTATCATTGACCTAGATTGCTCATCGTTGACAGTGATAGCCTGGCCAATGTCGTTCTTAAAGAAATATAGACCAATAACACCGCCAGCCCGAAATGCTCATCAAATGGTGACTCTTTTGGAATGCAACGGGCGCTCTTGGATCCCATGTGGATTGGTATCTTGTCAAAATTCTAAAATATTGCTTGTTTACGTATCCATTCTTGCAGAAATGGGCCCCATTGCTGAAAATAGTGTGTCGATGTAAATTAGGATCGGTCACCAACTGCTCTAGAGCCCATTCATTGAACACACGTCATCGTCTATGGTGATTTGGGAAAACAGATTAAATATATGAGAACCAATTTAACAAAAGTCACCATAGTCTAGTAGGTAGTGTGTTGGCTTATTAGACAAGATCGAGATGGTTCAAGCCCTGGCGCAGGCCTTTCTGACAAAACGAAATATGAAAAAAATATTTTTTTTCGAAAACTTCCTCTCAATATTCTTCTGGCAAAAAATAAAATTGCCATTAAAAGTTTCTCAAATCTGTCGTTCGTAGAAGATGTTAAACGGTAGGCCATGCCACTCTTGAAAAAACTATTCACACACCTAATGGATGATGTGAAAAACTAGGTTGTAATCTTGACTAAAGGATTGTAATGATTACTTAAGTATGTAATGCTGTAGTTACCCACACGTAACGTAACGTACCGTAGCGAACGTTCTCTTTTTAGCATATGCAGAACAATGTAAACGATTACCGAAACGTTCTCTCTAGTTAGCAAAACGGAACGACCTGTATAAAACAGAATTCTCCCACGTTTTTACGTGACATTTGAACATCAGCGATGATGAGCAGTGTTGCCACGAAAAAAAAATATTGTAACCAACATTTGTGAAAAAATCACCAAATAAGGAAAAATATGACCAAAGTTAAATTCCCTGTTTTTTATTTTATTTTTTTCAAATTTAAATTATAATTGAGAAAAACAGAAACAAAAAATAACAAAATAAAATTATAATCTTACTAATTAATTAATTTTAACAAACAATATAAGAATAATAATTTATAAGAAAAATAATAACCAAATCCGGAAAAATCTACACATTGAACAAAAAAAGGCAACACTGATGATGAGTCTGTATACCAATTTCTTTGCATTGTGTTGTGTTCTGTTTCGTTTTTATTTACATTCTTCGTTGACATATGTCCCGTTTTGAACGTTTCCATAACTACACAAACGCTTTTTAAGGCTACGTACGTTACGATTTTACGTTTCTTACGCTTGGGTAACCAGGGCATAAGTCACAAGATGAGCGTTACCATCTGCTAAAATTCGGAAGCTCCTGTTGAGAGACTGTTTATGTTAGTTCTTCAAATAATTGCATACGGAACTGTAACTTTAAGATTTTACAGAGCATAGTAAAACCCCAAAACTCTTATACTCTGTGTATAATTAAATTCTTATACTCTTCATCTTATTTATAAATATTCGTTTATTTACTACTTTAGAGTTTTTTTTCTATTTCGTACATTTTTCATCCCCTTTCCTAAATTTATTTTTTATTTTTGTGACGAAAGTCAACCAGTAGCAGTAGTAGTTGTAGCAGTTCATCATTTTTCTTAAAACACTTGTGACAGTTGTATGCTATAAACTTGACAAATTATATCGAATTTTATGCGAAAACTTGTTCGTTAAAGTTATTACAGATTTCCTATGACTGGCCCCTTCCCTTCTTAGTCTAATACCACATTTTCTCAATTTGCAGCTGTGGTTTGATTGAGTAATGAAAAGTACTTTTAATGTGAACACAGTATAAGAGTTTCTTTCTTTTTTTTTTTTTTTGGTTTTTTACTTTGTAATAATAAATGTTTTCTTTCTGCTAAAAAGTTTGCCATTTAAAGTTGAAAATAAAATAAAAATCTTTTGATTTTGAATTTAAACTTGTTACGAAACGTTATAAATGTTTACCGTTGCAACGAGTGGGTAAAGAGAAAGGGGATGAAAAGATTTAAAAACAGATTGCATTGACCAATTTCTCTCCTTTTTGAGGGGGCTAAAGGCACTTAAAAAGTAATTGATGGCTTTGTTTTGCTTTTATTTATGTCCTTTTTTTGTTTTTTAGAGCAGTAAAAACGTAATTGAAATCAAGTGCTTTTTGGACCTTTTTGGAAAGCCGACAGGTGAGTGCTAATATATTTGATAAGAATTTATGAAAATAAATTTAAAAGGGGGCAAACCTATGCAAGTAATAAGTGACCAAGTAATAAAAATTGCACTTGACTTTAATCTGCAAGCCTAAAGTTATTAGATTTTAAAGTCCCTTCAAAAAGTTATTAAAAAAGTACCATAATAAAAGTACTTTCTAATGAATTTCTTTTTTATTTTAAAGACGCACAGTGGAAATTTTTAAAGGCCATATGCAAAATAGTACCTTCGTACTATTTTTAAAATCAGAAAAAGTACCACACGCCACGAAAAAAATTACATTTTAAAAATATATTTTAAAAAACATAAGCATCCAAAAAGATTTAAAAATATCTAAATTCCATGTAGAAAATATTACCTTCGTACTATTTTTAATGGGCAGAAAAAGTACCCCATGTGAAAAACTACCCATATTGCGAAAAAATTACATTTTAAAATTATTATTATTTAGATTGACCTATGTTTTAAAGCTTAAACTTTTTGGTACTAAAATTGGTTTCAAATTATTAAAACAGTTTTCCTTCCCTTTAAGAAAAAATGCTGCAACAATTTTTTTCTTAGCTTTCGTTTCTAATACTTTCGTTTTATTATTTCTGCTGATTTGTTAATTTTTTTCATATTTTTTTGGATTTTTTAGAAAATAAACTTTCATTTCATAGCAGGAGAAAAAAAGTACCAACAGCAGCAGTTATTTTTCTTATTGTAGTTATTGTTGTAATATCTGTAGTTTAGTATACTTCCGGCTTTTGTCTGTTGATTTCAAATATGCTCTATTTCCTGCTTTATTTATGCTCGAACACTTTTATTTTTTTCTTACTTTCTTGGTATTTTTTTTCCTTATTTCAAATATTTTCTTTTGCTGAAAAACCCAATGCATATAGACCGAAGGGATTTAATGATGATAAAGATTCTACAACCAATTCCCTGCTGTACGTTGTGTTTTGTACGTTTTTTCAATTCTATTTTCGTAGATTTTACCTACAACATCCAATATCAACGAAATGTTGCAATAAGAATTGAAAGAAAAATGTAACAGAGAGAGAATTTTTATAACACACTTGCTTTAGAAGAAAAATTTCCGGGTACTTTTTACTATTTTTTTGCTTGGGGTTTAAATTCCTTTTAAGGTTGTAGTTTTGTGCTGTTCTATGCTATCTTTTGTTTTTGTATTATTAAGGCATGTCCTTTATAAATGAATTATGCGACATTTGTTGGAAATTGCTTCCTAATCTCTATTTGTATGATTCCTTTTACATGTAGTCTTGTTGCTTTACCCGCCTGTTGTTGGCATGATACTGGATGCTCTTTCTATCGTTTATCGTCGTATCAATTTAAAAATGTATGATTTGAGCTGTATTTGTATTTGTTTTAGTCTATTTGTAAAATGCATTAGTTGGCCTTGCAGTTTAATTTGTCTTTAAATACTTTGTTCTATATTTCTTGAACAGCACTATGGGTCGAGAGCCATTGAAAACTTGAATACATTTTTTTTTTAAATTTTTTAATTCTAATTCTTTTTGTTTGTTTTCTTAAATATTCACTATTAAATGTATTCTCCGAATGTTAAATGCCTTAAAGGTACTTTTTCTACAATAAAAAGTACTTTTTGTTAAGTATTTGTAAGATGTGTGTTTGAAATAAGTTTCTTTTTTATTCCAAATATTATATTAACGTTAAGGAGACAGACTATTCACTTCTCTTATTTTTTTTATTCAAAAGTTAATAATAATTTGGTACTATTTATGACAAATATGTTTTCTCAGACCTTACGCAACACATCAGAAATTTATGAAATCATTTTAATTTTTAAAAATTATATTCTTAATAACTTTCTCTTAATTTCGGTAGGTTTTGCCTCAGTTGTTTTGAAAAACCCCATTATTTGTAGCTTAAAAATCATTAGATTTGAGTACCCCTAAAAAGTACTTTTCTTGGCACTTTTTTTCTAATGAGTACCAAATATACCAAAGTACCTTAAGCAGCAAAGGGCTGTTGTAAAGCATCCGTGACATCAATGACTTTTTTTTGACTGTAGTAAGTTTTAGAATAACAGGGTTGCCAACTATCATTGTCTACAAATGGGTTGTATCAGAAATTTATTGAATTATTGTGTTGTTGCTACTAAGAACTGGTGTAGATTTGAGGAATTCATGGAGTCCTAGTTTCTCCAAATTTTCGTCGCTGATCTTATATTCTCACGGTGGTGATGCTGACAAGAGCTTTCTGGAGCGGTTATTGAAGGCGACGGAGGTATTTTATTTTTTGTACTGGAAATTAATTGAGTTGTTGTCTTGATGTTACTAAGAACTGGTGTAGTGCTAAGGAATTCATTGAGTCCTACTTTTTCTACAATGTTTGTCGTTGATCTTATACCTTCACGGTGATCATGGTGACAAGGGCATTCTGCGTTGATTACTGGAGGGGCAAAGGTATTTTAAATTTGAAAACCATGATGAAAATTGCTTTATTTTCTTTGGGGCTGCAGGAACTGCTTTAATTAAAAACCAATTTATAGAAGATTTTTGTTACATACATACATTGGTCATTACAAGTCAGGATTATGACCTAGTTTCTCACACCACTTATGTTGTGTATGTTAATTTTTTATACATGAGTGGCGGGACCTACAGTTTAAAATCGACTCCGAACGACAGATTTTTGAGAAGCTTTTCATGGCAATTTTATTTACTCTCAGAGTTTTTGTCAGAAATCTGCTGAGAGAAAGTCGCCGAAAAATTACTTTTTTGTATTTTGTTTTGATATCTAGCCTGGGGCTCGAACCCTGGCTTTACGTCTAATAAGCCAACACCCTATCTACTAGACTACGGCGATTTTTTGTTAAGATGTTTGAAATATTTGAAATAATTTTTCTTAAACAAGTCGATTTCATTGAGAGTCACGCTCTTGCTTGAGGTGTGTTAGGTACACTAACATATTCCACGTTAGACTTGGTTTCTGTACATGAAAAGAGGTGTTGGTCATGACCATTTTTTTCTGAATTAACCACGAGAGAACCTGTTGATGGTAGCCTTTTTATTGTTGTGTACCAAAAAAGTTTCCTTTGTTTTGAATTAAAAATTTTTAAAATTAGAAAACATCCCATAGTGCAGCGTGTTAACTGAAAGTCATTTAATATTCTTATTAAAGGCACTTGAATTTGTTTGCTTTTATAGTAAAGAAAATAAAAATAATTTTTTATATAAAACTCTCCAATAAAATAAATTCAAAATAGATTCTTTACTGAGGTTAAGTTAAGTTTGTCTTTCTAAGGCCTGATAAATTTTGAACAGCTCTGGTACAAATTTTTCAAGATTAGGTTGCCAGTAACCAATTACTTTGGCACGTAGCTAAAACCATTTTTAAATTGCCTTTTTACAGCATAATTAGTATTCACTACTAAATTGCTTGCTGGGTAACATAATATTTTTATTTCACTTATACCCCCATATCTTATGAATTTTCCATTACTTGTATAGGTTTGGCCCTTACGATTCCTTTACCTGTTTTTGGATTCACAAGAAAATTGCAATTCCATTACAATGTTTATGGCTAATGTGGTTTGTTCTAATTTCTGTTTTTTATGTTTTGGAATATGGCAGGTGAGGTTTATGATGCTAGTCGTTGTTTCTTGGTTTGCATAAGTATTTTTTCAAAAATACAAAAAATTTTCAAATTCATATTAAATGTGACATGTTTTTAGCAAAGGCCACATATTAAGAATTTATATCACTTTGTGTCACTTTACTACAAAGCAATTGTAATTTCAATTGTAAATTGAAATGTTTTTGAAAACCAAATTTTCTAATTAAATTTTATATTTTTTATTTTCATAAAAAAAATTTTTAAAATAAATCAAAAGAATATTTTAATATGGAAATGGAAACTTACTTGTTGGCAAAGGACCACATTTGGCTTCATCCTTGAAGGTACAATATTTTTGTATATCATCAAAGTAGAGACCAGAAGGGCAACGATTCAAATATGGGTAACCATCTACACACTGAAAATAAAAAAAGGAAAAATTAATAAAATTGAAAAGAAAATAAAGTCATATATTGTCGTTTATAATTCGAAAAGAAACCACAGTCGAATCTGCTGAAATACGATTTAATGAAATCGTTTTACTTTTGGAAGAAAAAGAAATAAGTTTTCGAACCTGGGCTTGGCTTTTGATACCAGATTCTCCGAGTTACGTATGTTTCTTGGTGTACCAAAAAACAGGACAAATTTCCCACTTCCCAGTTTAAAAGAAGTGACTCCATTATCCATAGGTTCCAAACATTTACGGATACTATCTAAAACTCTACATCTAGCTAAGTAATCTTGGCCTCAGATGATCGTTGTGTCTCGCTATTATGGTAATATGGAACGGTAGTTGGTGGCAGTCACTTAAAAAGCCACTTAATTCTGACGTATTGGACTAAGTCTTAAGACGAATTGCTTAGATCCTAACAGAGCCTTAAACTGGTTTCATTTTGACCAAAAACTGTACCTCAAATTGCGCCTTTTAACAAATGCAGTCTGGTAGAGTATAAGGCACTTTACTCCACTCTAATAGCCGACCATAGTTCATATCCCTGTAGTATAAACTTATGTACATATGTATGTTAGGTAGCGGATTGAGGTCTTTATGACGGCTTCTACATATATTGTGGTAAAGAAATGATGGTGATTTTGATAACAGAAGAATAAACAACAAGATTCGTTGCATGTTAAAATGTCCTCAACTTCAAAATTTCGGCATTCTAGAGGACTATCAACTGGCTAAGGTATTACTGAACGCATATTTGAATCCTTGCGGATAACCAAGCAAATGTAAAAAAGTTAAGTGATATTTACAAGACATTTTTGCAGATTAGAAGATGCCGGATACACATTAACTGGTCGAAAGGTGGAAGTTACATGAGCAATGAGGAAAACTTATTCGCTAAGAGAATAACAAGATAAAGTATTAAACTGCATTGAAGAAGTGAAATAAAATAGAGCTCGAAACAATATTAGAAAAGCTGCGTTTACGTGTTTTGTTCTGAATCCTAATTTTGTGTAAAAGCTTCACTTCGAAGCTGTGAAATAATGAAAGTTTGTTTTAGGCTGCCAGTACCATCAGTAAATTATAGTTACATTGTTATGCTGGAGAAATCAAGGCTCTACTCATTGCCATTGCCTTATTATTCCGTCATTAATCCTGTTTTTAAGCATGTGCAGCAAAATCTAGAATATCAGAGTTGCCATCACTCGTGAAATCTGAGAAAAATAATTGGTTTGCTGTATTGGATGCATTGGTAAAGAACTTTCACGAGATATAACTTTACATACATAATTGATCATTACAACCATTCAGTCAGGATTACGACCTAGCTTCTCACACCACTTATGCTGTGTGTTCATTTTACACACGAGTGGCGGAGCTTGGAGTTTAAAGTCGACTCCGAGCGACAATGTTTTGAGAAACCTTTTCATGCCTATTTTATTTACTCTCAAAGTTTTTGCCAGAAATCTGCTGAGAGGAAGTGACCGAGGAAATATTCTTTCATATCTTCGTTGTGATATCTGACCTGGGGTTTGAACTGAGGCCTCACGTCTAATAAGCCAACACACTACCTACTAGGCTACGGTATAACTTTGCGTAATCTTTAAATGATGTTCATGTTATTCTATCTGGGAGATGAGGAGTTATGCATACTTTTTGTTTAATTTTGAGGTGGATCCTTTGAGTTTAAACACTATGGCATACTATCTGGTTGTAGGGTGTATAATGTCATTATCTATGACTGATAAAACCGGAACAAAATAATACTTTGATCATCATTTAGCAGTAGCTGCAGTCTAGTAGGTAGTGTGTTGGCTTATAAGGAGCGAGACCACGGTTCAAAACCCATGCGAGACATATCAGACAGAAAAAAAAGAAAAATGAAAAAATATTTGTTCGGTTACTTCCTCTCAGCAGATTTCTGCCGAAAACTCGGCCAGTAAATAAAATTGCCATAAAAAAATTCTCCATAAAAATCTGTCATTCGAGGCGACTTTAAACTGTTAACACATACAACATACGTCATTTGAGAAACTAGGTAGTAATCCCGACTGAAGGCTGGTAAGGACCAATTATGTATGTATGTATGTATGTATGTATGTATGTAATCATTTGCGCGCCTTGATCAAATTTGTTTGGATAATAGCGGACTTACTTTAGAAAAGTGTATTGAAAACTATTGCTAAAAAGATAGCTAAAAGTCCTGTCCATAAGTATAATAATTTCAATAAAAATTATTGACTGTTTATATTAAAATAACCATAAACTTTGTTGAGCAATTGTAGCAATTAAAGTTTGTTTTAATTTTCTTACCTGATAAAAACGACGACAAGTAACTGGATCTGCATAATTGCCATTGGCTGATTGGGAGGCGCATGTAAACTCTTCCTTTTGAGCTAAAAAAAATTAAAAACCAAAAAATAAAATTATTTATAAAATATTCACGTATGTTTTGTTAAATGTTTAATTTTTAGAAGGAAATAATTTCGTTTTCAATTTATTTCCATACAAAGTTAAGCCTCTGTTAGATGAATAAATGCATTTGCCTTTAAACTGCTATTTTTTTTAAATGTTCAAACAAAAAAACTGCAAATAAATTATTTCTTTTGAGTATAAAAGCAACAGTTTTTTATTTCTTTTTTGTTTTAATTGAAAAAAAAAACTTCCATTTGTTTGTATATTTTTACATTTCCTGTACAAGTGTTAGAATGTAAACTTGGGGGTGGGGGAGAGAATCAGAAGGCTCCATTCATTTATAGAATTGCCTGAGTAAACTAATATTTCTTTTGCTAAAAAATTTTACGCTTTTTTGTTGTTGTTGTTGTATAGCCTTGAGAACACAAAGTCAGTCAGTCTGTTCATATTCATGCTGCTTTTGTTTTCTAAAAATTCATACAAACAGCTGTCGTTGTTTGTTGTTATTTTTTGTATTTTTCGAGTGTATAAATAGCGTATGAATGTAATTTTTAGTAACTTTTTCTACAAATGAAAAGTTGAATTTAGTCGTTCACACAGTAATTGTATGTGCATATAGAGGGGAGGGCGGTAGTATTTAGACATTTCTAATACACGTTTAAATACAGGTAAATAGACTGTATGACTATGATTTTCGTTTTACACTGAAAGAAAAATATTCGTATATAAGGAATAGTAATATTTTGACATATGAAGAAGCCGTAATCTAGTAGGTAGTGTGTTGGCTTATTAGACGTATGGTCACAATTCAAACCCCAGGTCAGACATCGAAACGAGATATGAAAACATATTTCTTAGGCGATTTCCTCTCAGTAGATCTCTGGCAAAAACTCTGAGATTAAATAAAATTGCTATGAAAGTTTCTCAAAAATCTGTCGTTCGGAGTCGAGTTTAAACTATAGGTCCCGCCACTCATATATAAAATTAACACACACAACATAAGTGGTGTGAGAATCCAGGTTGTAATCCTGACTGAAGGGTTGTAATGGCCACTGATGTATGTAATCTCATGATAATCTAGCATCTCTAGGTGTCTTCTCCATATTCTTAGCCTTTATTATGTACTTGAAGGCCACTAACTCAAAGTAGAACTCAATTCAAATTCTGTTCATCTAAATCTCTTCATTAATTTAAAATTTTTTCATTAAAAAATTTTGTATTTAATTTCTGAGTGTAAAACTTTCCTTATAAATGTTCTCTAAAAAAAGTTACCTTTTGAATGTAACTCTTTAAATGCTACAGAAAAGGTACTTTTTTTTAATAGACAAAAAAGTTTTGAAACATTCTAAAAAAAGATCTACAAAAATTTAGTAGACTTCACATATTCCTATTCATTGTATTAAAATATGAGAAAAAATATAAATTTTCTATATGAATACGTTTCATTTCAGTTTTTTTCAAATAAAATCTAAAACTTATGTTTTATGACCTCAAGGCTTAAAATTAGAGAGAAAAAGTTATTCAATAGTCCGGTTTTTAAACTTTAAATTTCAACTTCCCCGAAAATTTATTTCAACGCATATTCTAATGTTTTGTGTTGCTTTAGAATTTGTTCGACAAAAAAAGCAAAAAAAGTAAAAAAAATTGAAAATATTAATTAAATTATTAAAAATATTTTTAAAAATATAAAAAAAGAATGAAAACTAAAACACTAACTGTTGTTGGAAAAACTAAATAATTAATATTTATATGAGTATCTGTATTAATTATTCAGGCTGAAAAAGAGAAAAACTAATAAAGTTAAAACAACATTTTTGTATTTGCAAGAATTAAATATTTTGAATTTAAATTATTTGTTTAATTAATATTTTATGCAGAGTTTTAGAGCTTAAATTTAATAATGATTTATTTCAAATAGTTCATGGTGGATTAAAACACGAAAAGGGGCCTCTAAAAGACTATTTGGAGTAGAAATATTGTTACGTTTTTACCTTTTAAAAACGTTTAAAATATGAGCTCGTAGATTGCAAATAAAATAAAAATAAATTCTTTATTATTCGCACAATTCTGTGTGTCAATGTTCACAACTTGATGTAAACAACAACAATTACTTTCCTTTGTTATTCCTCTGTTTATACCCTTTGCATAAACTAAAACATTTTCTAGACAATTATTGTACAGATCTTTGTAACGGAGATCTTCAAACCACGGTTACTCTCTTCAAACGTACCGCGCCTTCACATAAGACTGACTGAACTTCATTAACTCACTTGCCTGCTTTGCCTTGCCTTTTATATCGCAGGGTAAACAGTCTGATGAATGTTCTTGAAGGCGAATGTTCGGGACTTCGAAATCTCTATAAATGGAAACATCGTTGTTTTGTATGCTGGTGTTTGTTGTTATATTAAGCGGTGCGATAATTTGTAAACAGGTTTGTTTACACAGTTTAATGTCGATTCTTAACGTCGGATTTCTGATAAACTTTTCACAACAATATTTTTAATTTCAGAGTATTTGCCAGGAGACTATTAAGAAGTAATCATCGAAGAAATTTTTTTCCCATATTTCGTTTATGTTTGAGAATACTGAGCCAGGGATTGAACCAATGGCATGCGCCTAATAAGCAAACGCACTACCTACTTGACTGAAATGACTAGGTCTTATTAAGTTTTCGTTTTATTTAAGTGCCACCTAGTTTGCTCAGCTAAGCAGATTCTAGAGTGTCAGAGTTGCCATGTTTCGTAGGAAGGTATTTCTGTATGTCTGGTTGAATAGGAAGAAAATCGTTCATTATGAAATTGAAAGAAGCAATTCAATTAAAAAGTTCCGTACTAATCAACAGAAAAGGAGGGAAGTGTTTCACCTTGATAGCGTCAAACCACGTACATCTTTGCTGATCCTGGAAGTATGAATGCATCCGTATCTTCCATATTCAGATTATCAATTGCTTCGATCTTTGCAGAACAGTCCGTAGAGGCCTACAAAGCCGTATTGGATGATTTAATCAGAAGTCCTGCACTGACAGTATAATGACTTAAAGGCCGAAAAATTTTAATATGTTATCAAGCATGTTTTTGTTCTAATAGGTCTGGTTCCAAATAAAAGAAAAAAATTATAAATGAAGTCTCTTCCGAAACAATATTAGCATAGTCCGACCGTATCTTAAGTGAAACATTTTCAGGCCTTTATTGAGGCCTTCATAATATTTCTAACGTTCTTGTATTTGTGTATTTATAAAACAGATTTTTATATCATCAAATAATTAGGAATATTTATGATTACTTTTTCTTTTTTTGTAAATAAATTAATTTGTATAAAAGTTCATTTTAATTCCATTAATTATATGATAATTTCTATTTCAATTGCAAAAAAAACTGAATTTTTAAAATTCTTTTTCTTGTTTTGGTAAAACATTTTTTAACGATTCATTCAGGCATGTGTGAATTTATTGCATATTTTTATTTTGTGAGGCTCAAATATAAACACAAAATGGGAAATTGAAAAACTTTAAACAATTAATAATGTTAATTAAAACAATTAAATGTATTAATTAAACATTTTTAAATATGCAGTTTCGTTTTATTGTTTATAAAACTTGTTCTTTAATTCATTCTATTTAATGGGATTTTCAAAGGACAATGGAGAGTACTATGGAATAATATTTTGTTAAAAAAATCCCGGCTATATTTGGATTTTATTTTTTCAAGATTTAATTCTTTTCTTGCTAATAAATTAATTAGTATTTAAATATTCTGCATTATTTATTATAAATTAAAATGGCTTATTTACAGATTCTTTAATGTAATTAAACTTAATTTATTGGAGTGGAACATAAACAAATTTTATAAATTTATTCTTTTTTTTTTATAATTCAGCCATTTTAAACTATATTTTCATTGATGTTATTAACTTTTATTATTCCTACCACAGTTACCACAACCTCTTCTTATAGGATTTCTGCTGTCTGATTTTTGTTTAATAACACGGTGCGACAGTGAAAATACACCCGATACACTACATAATCTAAGTTACTCACTATGTTGAGTAGAACCCAAAAATACTTTTTTATTTTTCTCGAACCCTCCAAACTTGTTTTATTTGACAAAAACTGTTTTTTTTTGCTTTACGCACAAATTTATTGATTACAAAAACATTTCTGAACCGATGTCCAAAATTTAAACCCTATTAGAAAGGAGAGAGATGGGCCTTTAAAACAATATAGCAAACTTTATAGTAGCAAACTTTAATTAAAAAATATGAAATAAGTGATAAAATTCTGAAAGTGCATTATTTTGTGAAGAGATTGGCACTTCGTTTGATCAAATCGGACAAATATTACCGTAGTTATTATTTAAGACTCTAAAAGTCGAGTGTCTCGGGTGTATTTAATTTTTTGTATTTTGTCGCATAGTGTAATTCACGTTGTTTCTCCTAAGCAGCTGGTCAGTCTACTGTAGCAGTTTCTAGATTTAACAAGGCAGTAGGGGAAGATGGTTTGCCAGTAATAATATATACATATATATTATAGCTTGACGTTGAAACTATAGGCTTATAACAAACACATCGTTCTGAGGAGCAGCAAGAGGCATCATTGCGAAGTTGTTGAAAGGTTCGCAACAACTGTTACGCAATATCTCTGCTTAGCAACATATACAAAATATTACTTAAAATGTTCTTAGTTAAAATTCCGACATAGTTCCTCACACTATGGGGCCTACAGTTTAAGGTCGACTCCGAACGGCATTTTTTTTTTTAAGAAAATGATCATGGCTTTGCTGAGAAAAAGCCGTCAATATAAATATTTGTTTCATATTTCCTTACGTTCGAGATGTATGAGCCAAGGCTTCAACAACGAGCTCTGGTATAAGAAGCCTACATAACAGAACATACATAATTGGTGCTTACAACCCTTCAGTCAGGATTACGACTTAGTTTCACACACCACTTATGTTGTTTGGGTTAATTTTAAGCATGAGAGGCGGAACCTACAATTTAAAGTAGACTCCGAAATGCAGATTTTTTTTAGAAATTTTTTCATGGCAATTTTATTTTGGAGAATTCTGAGCCAAGGTTTGCACCACAGGCTCTCGTCTAAAAAGCATACACCATACCTAATAGAATACGGCGACTATACAAGTTATTGAAAGTGATAACACAAGAAGCACTTCAAAGTTTAGTTAAATGAAAGTATGTTACTTCAATACAAAGTGACGAGCCCAAACGCTTGAAAAGCCATTCGATTTCACGAAGACTTCAAAATGGTCAGGCAAATTACAATATGGAAAGCTTTAAAACAGAAATGCATACCCAAGGAAATAATTTGAAACATGGTTGCTGTATATGAGGATGCAGGACTATCAATCTCTATTATCAGTGAGATGAGCTTAGTGAGTTACTCTCCTCTCCGGGACAACTCAAGAATTATGTGAATGATATTTAGTTACTCTTCTATAAAATTTTCAATATGCAAGCAAAACTAAAAGTCCTGCAAAAATTAGAGCGTAATGCTGAGAAACCAATGAAGATAACTAAAGCATTAGGAATAAATAACAACCTCGCAGGCTGCATTATATGGACAATCAATGAAAGATTTTATTTGAAAAAACTACTATGATTACAATTAGTTGCCAGAATTTTTGAATTATCCAAATCAAACGAGAATATTGATTGCGTATACGGCTAGCTTTGAAAACATCAACCAAAAAATACAAATGACCATCACCTTCTGTGAATCAGAAGCCGATCATTCAGACCCAACATTAGCAGTAACACGGATCTCCGAACTTATCCAAAGAACCAATTAAAGATTGAAAGGAAGTAATTTAATGATAGAAATTCAGTTTCATTAAACAAGTTTTTTCCAAGCAGGTGACAGATCATACAGAATGTTCTAGGGTGACAGGGTTGCCAACTGTAGTAATTCTTAGTAAAATTTAATCGATCATGCCAGATGGAGACAGTAGGTAATATTGGATAACTTGATTAAAAATCTGTTTGTGCCAATATTTCTTAGCAAAAACATCAAAAGACGTTGTGAGCTCGTATAAGAAATGGTGTTAAATGCATTTCTTTAATATTCTTCAGCAGTGTATCAGACTTTGGGTCACTGAAGCTTTATTAAAATACTTAATAAAAACAAAATTTAATTCTTGACTTTATTCTATTTATTTGGCGATAATTCGTTTTGTTTTTTAATGTTGATGACATCTATTCAGTGAAAACAAATTGCAATAATTTTTAAAAATTTTTTTATATACCCTCCGTTCCGTTTTTTTGTTTTTTTTTTAAATTTTTTTCAATTGCATTTTGAATACTCATAAAAATACCAATCATTGACTTTATTTTTGCCATTTATGAGGAATATGACTATAAAAATGTTTATGAAACGCTTAAAAATAATAAATTCTTACGATATGTAGCCATAGTGGTATGGTATTTATGAGAAATGGGAAACAAATAAATTCTTTTTTTTTTCTTTTGTAAATGATGTACTGCTACTATAGGTCCATAACGAATTGCAATCTCAACGCAATTTTTAAAAAAGGTTTTAAACCTAAACTAACCGGGCGCGAATATGCTTTGTTTCAGTTCAATTAATCATACATACATACATGCATAACATACTTGGTCATTACAACCTTTCAGTTAGGATTACGACCTAGTTTCTCACACCACTTATGTTGTGTGCGTTAATTTTATACACGAGTGCCCTTAAAAGACTTTTATTTCATTTTTATTTGCTTTGTTTCAGTTTTATTAATCAAGATTTTTCTAGTCAATTGAGGCGTCATACCGATGGTTCTAGTATAACAGGGTTGCCATTTGAATTGGACTAGAAACAAAGTCAGTAAACCTTGGTTAATGAGTTCTATCTTTTTTGCTGTTAATTTAATTTATTTTTGGCTTTAATGAAGGGCATTCAGCGTTCGTTATAACCTTTGGTTATCCTCCTCAAAAAAAAAAAAAAACAATTTTTTCGTGTTTTTTAAAAAATAAATCTTGTTTGCGCCTGGTTCTTCGGCTGAATTGCAGATATGCGTGCAGTTAATGAATGTTTGTGAAATTTATTGAAAAATAAAAATTTAAAAACAAAAGAAAAAAAACCAAAAATCGATGAACTCATCGAAAAACACAAATAACTTCACATATTCCACTTCACATGCTCTTTTTTAAATATTTCCTTTTATTTTTTCCATTTGGCGTCTGTGATACGGGCATACAGTGCTTTTGGTAAACGTTCTTAATTGTTAATATTGCTGGCCAAAATATTACAATACAAATATTTTTTTTTGGGCTGTAAAATTCTCGTAAAAATAATCTGTGCGGCATAATTTTTTAACAATTTTTACGTATAATAAACCAAAAACAACAACAACAAAAAACGGTAAGTTTTTTTTTTTAATTTTCTTGGAATTTTTTAACAGAGCCCCAGTCTGTTGTAAGTTTAAGCGATTTTGTAACCGCAATTGTTTTATTTTGGTTTTACGCTTCGTTTTGTTTTCTCTTCTGCTTTGCCTTGTCGTTTTTGTGTGTGTAAATATCCTCGTCTGTATATTTATTTAAGCAAAAATTATTGCTTATTTTACTTTCCTTTTACTTTTTTCCTGCCTTTTTTTTTGTTGCAGTATTCGATAACCGAGTTTAAGTTCTTTAGTTTCCTTTTTTTGTGTGTCATTCTTAATCATTTCTTATTTATTTTCGTTTATTTATGAGCCTGTTAAGTCTTTCGGGTGAGTTGTATTCACCAAAACAAAAAACAAAAAAATATTCAAGTATTTACAGTAATTTGTTGTAAGAACTACAAGCTACTCTTCATCTTAATTTTTATTGACGCTACTTGGTGTCCGGTTAATTTCGATAATGTGTGTGTTTAAGTCAATGAGTATGGAGAATATGCATAATTATTGTGTGTGTATATGTATTGGTATACGAGATAATGGATTAAAATTTTCTTGATGTGTTGTTGAAACAGTCAACGACTTTATGGAGCCAAAACAAACATTTGTAAATGATATGAAAGAAATTAACGTTTAAACCTTTTAATAAATTAAAGAGGATAAATTTCCAGTAATAACCTGTGATAATTTTATAATTAATGTAACGATTATTTATATACATATACACATACATACATAATTGGTCATTACAACCCTTTAGTCAGGATTACAACCTAGTCCCTCACACCACTCATGTTGTGTGTGTTAAGTGGTCGAGTCGACTCCGAACGACTATTTTTGAGATACATGGCAATTTTTTATTTACTCTCAGAGTTGTTGCCAGTAATCTGCTGAGAGAAAGTCTTCGAAGAAATATTTTTTCATACTTCGTTTTGTTGGAGATATCTGACCTCACGTCTAATAAGCCAACACATTATCTACTAGACGACTTCATTCATTTCATTCGTATATTTAAGTTCAATGTTTTGATATCGCCATTGTCTAGAAAGTATTGTGTTGGTTCAAACTCCAACTCAGACATCTCAAACAAAACGAAATATGAAAAATATTTCTGCAGCGACTTCCTCTCGGTAGTATTCTGGCCAAAACTCAGAAAGTAAATAAAATTTGCCAAACATTTGTCGTTCGTTACTGGGTAGACCAGTAGTCTTTTGGGCAAAACTCTAAGAGTAAATAAATTTGCAATGATAAGTCTTTCAAAAATTTATCATTGGGAGTAGCCTTCAAACTGAAGGTCGCGCACTCATGTAAAAAATTATCCCACACATAATGGGTGGTGTGAGGAGCTAGGTTGTAATCCTGGCTAAAGTGTTGTATTGACCAATTAAGTTAGTAAGTTCTTAGTAAACTAGTAAGTTTTTACGGGAATCTGTCCATAGGCCTGTGAGTTTTTGAATTTTATGCCTTTGACCAGAAATGGCAATTCTTTTTTCGTCAACAGGCATCTGGCATTTTAATATTGTCAAAACTTTTATCATTATGCATAGTTTAGTTCGTATTTGACAGCAATTGATCGCAGACTACCACGGGATTTAAGGAAAACAATAGAAGAAACGTAATTAACAGTATGAATTAGGACGTGAAAAGCTTCCTCATCTGCCTTATGCTTCGGATTATGCCCCAGGTTAGGTTAGGATTGAGGACGTATACTTGTCACTGGGACAAGTACAGTAACCAGAGGTCAAAATGACCCATTGTAAATTCGTCTTAGAAGAAAGAGAGAAAGAGAGAAAGAGAGAGAGGATATTGAAGAAAATAGGGAAATTGGAATAGGAGAAGCGGTAGAAAAGGGAGGATATAAGAGATGGAGGACCACAAACACACAAGAGTGCACGACTTCAATCCTGATGCCCTAGCACTTCTTAACAGGCTCATCATATTTATGAATCTATGGGGAGTCCTAATGTCGGCTCTGGACAAAGAGTTTGGATAACTATTTTTTGTTTTCAACATGAAGAATTTGTTCAGAGGAAAAAGTTTTGACTTGTACGACGAAATCATTACACAATTTGGATGACCTTGATAGGTCATATTTTTGGGGGAAAGGCTGGTCGAAGAGCCCAGCGATCAAAAAGATTATGTTGACAAATAAAACAATTTTTTATACAAAATGATGCTGATGCTTACTATTAATTTGAAGTTGAATTTCTTTACCAATTTCAACAAATAATCCAATAAACCGGATTTCATTTTATGAACTGTAGAATGAACGAAGCAAATAGAATTTCAAGGATACAAGTCGTTGCAACAAAACTCAACGGCACCCAATAATATTAATTTAAAGGAAATGATAAGATATTATAAGGAAGAGAGAAGGATTTAAGGGGAGATTATGTATGTTTCAATTTGAATACAATGATCAGTGTCGTCTACTCATTATTTTAAAGCTAATATAGCCAATTGGCTGAAGAGTTGAAAATCACCTAGAGTGGGCGTCAAAAAAAAAACTGTACACTATGGATACATTTCAAACAATCACCAAACTCAACTTTACCCTAAAAAATTTGAAAATATATTGAAATTATTTAAAATGTTTTTGTTTCAATTTTAAAAACTGGCAATGAAACAATTTAAAATAAAAATAACGGTAATTTATTAACTTATAATTTTTTAATGTGCAGTTTATTTTGACGCCTACTGTAATTAATGGCGAAAGTTGTCTTTAAAAAATTTTGTTTTCAATGGTCTTTTTTTGCTATTTCCCAATGCTGAAATTAAATTTTAAATCCTTTTCTTTAATTGCACACTTATTTACCATTTGATCCCTGAAGTACATCGAATGTGATTAAAATTTTAACCGTAGTTTTTGCCACTTTAAAACACTCCATGGTAATGATAAATCTCAATTTAATAAATTTCAATAATTTGTTTAAAAAAATTTATTTGGTTTGTTTTCTTAACAAAAAAGATTATATTGAGTACGTATTTTATAATTGACAATTCCTTTTTTATATAGGCGTAGGTTTGACACTTTTACCAGCCATCCTTGTTTTTTTTATAAGCCTTCAGTGAAGGGTTAAAAAATAAAAAACAAACAATTCCTCTTAAATATATGGCCATATACAACAGTATCGTTTTTATTGTAATTGTTGTTGGTTATTTGTGTGTTTTTAACAAAATAATAAATTTTAATTAGCGAATGTAATTGTATAAAAATTGTTATTGCAAAAAAAAAACAGAGAAAAAAGCACTCGCAGAACAACCCCTCATCTATTATACGCTATAAAAACAACGCTGAGACAGTAGAAGCCAGACAAAATGGATTTGAATTTCAATTAGACTGGGACTACTGAACATAGCCTTGTAAGGCTAAGGTAAGTGTTAGCATGCTTTTCTAGGCCTTGCTAGGCACAATATTTGTTGATAATTGTGTTGCAAGCATCTTTCTTGATTGCTTTTGTAATAATTCATTAAAAATTTAACAAACTTTACGTTTTAAAGTTCGTGATTCTCATTAAGGTAAGGCCAGGTTGGAAAAAAGAATTAGGATATGAAAACCATGCCGCATAATATGCAGAAAAAATTGTAATGCTTACTGTGGCAAAGTTGTGGATTTACACAGAATCGGTTGTTGATATATTCTCGATTCTGCTTTGCAACTTTCATTAGCAAAGATTCGTTATAATTTGGTCGAAAAACTGCTTGAAAGTTAGCAACTTTTGGAGCAAGAACGGTTTGCAAATTGATGGAGATGCCAGAGGCAAGCTACTTATTCAAGAAAGGTAGACAATTTGGTGCCAAACGAATTACCAGAAAGAAATTTGATTAACTGACTCCACTTTTTTTATTATTTTATTATTATATTAGGCTGTAACTAAGCACTCATATCCATTATTCGTTTCAGTTATTTCCTTTGCCTTGTTTCGTTTTCCTTATTCCAGTTTTTTCTGATAAGTCGAAAAAGTCGGTTCTAGAATAATAGGGTTGCCATTACTAAAAAAATCTAAATGTGAAAATGAGTAGGGTTGTTGTATTGGATGTAGCGGTAAGAATCTTTGCTATTTGAATATTACTCTTTCCAAACTGTTGGCACTGTCTGCCCCCTAAGACGTTTGTTGTTAAGGTTATTCTGTCTGTGGGAATCAGGAGACTTTTGAATGAATTAATGAATTATTTGAAGGAGGCCTTTAGCTGCGATGCCTGTAAACGATGTTAGGATGAGGAAAACATTAGTGGAACGCTGCTGAAACTCACAGACATTAAAGTTAATGATCAATGCCAGGATTTGAAATTGTAGTATCCATTATGACGTGCTAAAAACAGCAAAATTATTTTGATTTCTACTGTAAAACAGTTTGAAAGTTTAAACTCAACATTCAAGAGAGAGTGAACTGATAATCTTAACTACACTTGGCTGGGAGGTTCTGAGGAAACCAATCTTTTAGCCTGAATTACACATCGTGTGACTGTCATACGTCTCAGGGATTGCACACCTATCTTGAGAGAATTTTAATATTTTCAATTAGAAAAGCCCGAACCTACAGTATTCGGTAAACAAAATTCCTTTAATGTGCTTGTAAATTTTAAGTGGAAAATGAATATGAGAATTAGTTGGTATTTGCATTTGAACGAACATTCATTTTTTAATACGTTTAGGACAACCGAAGTGATGCTAATCACTTAGCCAATGTGTAGCCAAGAAATCATAAGAAGTCTCAGCGGGTTGAAATTGACGTTCAAATATGTACTGGAGTACGATTGATTTCCAATAAAGAAAATTTCGATTCCAGAACTTACCATGTCCTTTAACTATGTCCTGTTTTAATGTATTCTATTATAATTTATGTGTAAAGGAGACAGTGTCTGCCGAGAGAAAAGAGCTGACTATACCGCGAACACTGCACGTATCACTTTACACTTTACCACAACACAATCTGTGTGAATATTGCCTTTTTTTCCCCCCAGTTAACATTTGGACCGTGATTATTTTTTTATTTTATTGATTCCACCAAATGAAGGTTTCATTAATTTTTTTTTCCCCCATTTGGTTTTTTTCTTGTAAAATCTCCGACTTTTTTTTGGTCGATTTTAAATAAAATTAACTGTGAATTGTAAACGACAACAAATACAACAATATTGTTAATATATAGTATTTTTCTGGTTGTTGTTGTTGGTGTTGTTAAAATATATTTTCGAACGTGTTTTAAAATGTGTTACAGAAGCAAAAAAAAAGTCGAAAAAAATACAGAAAAAGTGTGCAAATAAATAAAGTATCCAATGATGTTCACTTTATTTCATTGAAAAGAGAGAAAAAAAAAAATAGAAACAAACAATATTGAAATCATTAGAGTGGATGGAGTTCATTACTATAAGTACATGAAAATCGGGGAAGTAAAAACTGTCAATGTGGTGAGTAAAAACCATTTAAAAATGGAAATTTTTTTTCCAGGAATTTCCCTTCTTTGTTGACAAAATGAATAGTGGATCGGTGGTGCTAATACTGAACATTAACCCAAAAACCTTTGGATATAATGACTTACGCCATCTATTTTTGTATCTGAAATACACAGATTATATATTGACATTCCCTATACCTGTTACGGTGAGACTAAACGGGTAGGACAGAAAAAAACAATAGAGATTCTAACCCTACTTGGGTCTAATGCTCATGACCCATATGGAAAGAGGACTCACCATTAGAGAAATAGAAAACAAAGTGTGCCATTAGGTAGAGTAATGCTATAATAGTATTGGTTAATACGAGGATAAGTACTTGACTTTTTACACTTTCCTTTAAGCTTTTTGCGCTTGGTTCAATGGTTCAATTCAATGCTTCAATGCAATGGTTCCGCTCTGTTTTATCCCTTTCAAAATATAAGATTTGTCGCGGTTATCAAAATAGATTCGTACGTGTGTCAACGTTCGAAGTTGATGTTAAACTACAGATCACAACCCCCGGGTGAAATTAACACACAAAACATGGGTGGTGTGAGAAGATAGGTTATAATCCTGTATAAAGGTTTGTAATGAGCAGTTAAGTGAGTCAAGTAACTCAGTTTTGTAGTGTTGGATTATTTATTTATGTTTTACTCTAGCGGTTCTAATTAATTACCGCTCTGACAGCATCATTCTGAGGTCTTTTTTTTTTTTTTTTTTTTTTTTTTTTTTTTTTTTATTTTATTTTTTTTATTTATTTTTATTTTACTTCATGTTTTATACAACTTGTATTAGGTTTACAATTTAAAATTATAACAATAAATATCGAAATAATAACAAAATTAAAATAAAATAAAAAATAAACTAAAATTATTAATTCATTACTATTTATTAATTACTAGTTCCGCGAAGCAATATAGCTTGTCTGCAGAAGTATTAAATAAATAGGTTTTGCCACTAAAAGTGATATTTATAAATAGAATAAAAAAATAAAAAGTAAATAATAAAATACTAACTAAATGGAAAAAAAGTGAAAATTATACAAAATAAAATGAAATAACATAAGTTAATCTTGCGAGCTTACGAAAAAGTTTTTCAAAAGTTTTTTTCTTTTTTGTTTGTACTGAATATTTAAAAGTTCTATTGGTAACATATTGAAAATTTTTGGCAGAGTTACTTCTAATGTGTTTTTGCCGTAATTATTATGGAAGCTACCAGTTTTAAATCTACCTCTCGCTCTTCGCCTCGTGTTGTGCTGATGATCAATCTTTTTGAGAAACCTTGAATCATTATAGAACTCTGTTGCTAATGTTGTATAAAAAATAGATTTAATATTTAATATACGCTGCTCCTTTGCTAGGCTACTATTTTGAACTTTATTGTTGACTATTCTGTTGTTGTTATTGAGGTATCTGGAAAGGTCTAAGAAGATTCTGCCATTTGAGCCTAAGCATTCCGAGATGACTTGGTCGTATGTTGGTTTGAACACAAAGTTTTCTATATAATGTGATGTTGGCTCAAAAGATCCTAAGAATCTTTCATGAGCAACCATTTACGAATAAAGATTGGATGGCAGGTCTTATGTATAGGTTCACAGGCGTAGAGAGGAACAGGCGTAGAATTGAATGTAAGTGTTGAATATGCTCATACGCTGATATGCCCAAAGACTTTTTGGCTCTTGAAATTTGTTTTCCGTAACAGTTCATATGAACCACAATGCTACCAATATCCTATATTCTAAGGCAGTTAATGATTTTAATGATGATAAGAGCATCATTAGAGCAGTTGTTAACGAATTTTTTTTCAGATTTCTTTGAAACAAGACTTCAAGTTATTTTAAAACCTTAACAAACTTAATTTGGATAATAAGGACAGTCGTTTTATGATTGGTTTAAAATGTTTAAGAATTTTGAAACCATCTTTATCGTTGCTTCTAATTAACTGGGATCATCTATGCATCACATTTTATGGAATTTTATTTTCGTATTTATTTTAAAGAAAAGAAGATTTGAAGGACTGTAACCAAAATTAGAGAGCCATAAGAAGCCAAAAAAACTGTCGTGTGGAGTCGACTTAAAACTGTAGGTCCCGCCACTCATGTATGAAATTGACATACACAACGGAGGTTGGGTGAGAAGCTAGATCGTAATCCTTACTGAAAGGTTGTAATGGCCAATTATGTGTATGTTATATGTACATATGTATGTATGCATGCATTAGAAGCCAATTGACCAAATTTGTGCCTAAATTCAATGCTTACAATTCTAACATATAATTTCCTTTTCAAATTCCTATAGTTAGTCTTGGAAACGCCACAATTTCTGGAGAGGATTAAATAAATTTCCAAAAATAAAAATGTTTCCATTGACTTATTGAAATTCGTATGCATTTTGTGACCATTTTCTCTGTATAGGTTTGCATTTTTTAATCCATTTTAATACCCTGCTCTGATGGATTTCCAATTGCCTGCTTTCCAATAAATGAAATCATAAGCCGTGTATAGTTTAATGGCACTTATCCCCTTGCACTATACACGTGCATTCGTCATTGTGCCCTTGCATTCTATTGCCCTTTTTTCCCCTTGAATTGCATTTTGATTTTTGTTTACGTTTGTGTATATCAAGGGTAAGGGTGTGCATATGAGTGGGTTTATTAATAACCTATCATTTGTCCATGTATCTTATTTATTTGAAAACATATTTTTTTATTTATTTATTTGTAAACAATTTTTTATAATTTTTTTTAATACCTTTTATTTCGTGTAAACAAAGAAAAATTGAACGAATGCCATATTTCTTATGAAATATTTTATTAAATTATAACATAGACGAATAAGCCAGCGAGTGAGTAAGTACACGAGCGAGTGACCCAATATGAGAAAATAAATACCATATTTGTTTCAATTTTATTTGTATTTTGTTGTTGTTGTTATTAATACGATACATTCATTCATTTACATATTTCTGATGTGTACGCTTTAAAATCATTGAGAATTCTTTTAATTTTTTTTGGAATGTAATTCCTTGCCATGCGTTGGTGAATGGTGGCTAGAAATTGTTATACGTGAAGGGCATTGTTTTTGAAAGATTTTTTTGCGAAAATTTTTTCGTAACAATTTGTTTGCCTGTTTTAATAAACATAATCTTAAACTTTAATAGTCAACCAAGCTTGCAGAAAGGCAGTTAAAGTTCAAGTACTCTTATAGTAGTTCTTCAATAGAGTAAATTGGAATTATATACAAAAAAAAAAAAAAATATTATCGCTGTTTCCTAAGAATTTTTTAAATATTCTGGTCGAATACATATCCATTTTCAGTAGAAATCGTTGTTGTTGTTGTAAAAGTTCATCCGTAAAGAATAAAAAAAATGCAAGTGTATCAGGTGGTGAGTAGCTGGAAAATTGAAGTAACTCGCTTGGCCTCACCCAGAAATCTCTGGGCGTAGAACAGTGGGCATAACGGGTGCTGCACATCGTAAAAGCTTTGACAATAATCAGGACAACGGTAAATAGCAGCGACAACTATTCTTACTCAGTCGCACTTTAGAATGTTGGAAGATGAAGCATGTTTATTTTGATAGTTGCCTCTCACTGTCCTTAATCGTAGAAAAATGTCTGTCGAGGAGCCTGTTGTACTTATAGCTGCCGCGACAGACGATCGGTGCAAGCTTAGTTGGGCATTTAACACCGACAACTTGTAGACGACATAAGGTACGGCTTCGTTAAAGTGACCGAAATCCTCTTAAATGAGACGAGGGTGAGATCTTGCATCACGATTTAATGACTGGAAAAGTAAGCTAATGGCATGCTATCAAGTATTATCTGGTCAGCAATAAGTTATATTACCTGACGGACATCATCTTGATTTCTTCATATAATTGATTCACGTTTGACATCATAACCCAATCGATTGCAATTCGGACGGAAAATTTTTGCAATACTTGGCATTGTGAGTCATCTAAGAATGAAATTCATGTGGAAGCCGTATTTGAGAAGAGACCAATCATTTGGCAAAAAGGTGCCAACAAGCGCTCTCAGCACCCTGTACCGTGTGCTCACTTTCTGGTTGATGTATGTAGCTGGTGATGAGGTAGAAAGAAAGCTATTCGTGCTACACCATTTGTATGGCAGAGTAATAAGAATGGTAATGATTTGGATGGTATGGATCAGCCTATCTGTTACATTCATTGAAAACAGTATAGTTTTCTGAATGGTGTTACCGTTTAAATAGATTTTTTGTTCGAAAGCAACTCTCTTCTAATTTTCTTCCAATCTTCCTCCCTACAACACCTCTCATATAACCATTTTAATTCCATTTTTTTTAATATTTCTATTTTAATGTTTTATTAAATTAAATTTTTATATAAAAAAATGTAGAAAATTAAACTAATTGAAAGGAAAGAGAGAGTAAATGCTATTATTACGTCAATAAGTTTTAATAAAAATTTATAATTCATTCACTTTAAATGGCTATTGTGTGTATGCGGCTGGCAATTGCATACGTATTTGTGAGTATGTCTCTATTTGTTTATAAAAAAAAATAAATAAATATTTTTGTTTATTTAAATAAATAGTTTTTGTACATATGATTATGCCAGTAAAAAACCTAATAATACAAAAAAATTTTAATAAATAAATAATGTACATATGTATGCATTTTAATATTACCATGTTCCAATTAAATATTAAAATTTCATATTTTTTTCGGTGAATACTTTTAATCAATTATTTAAGTCATAAGAGAATAGAGTAACAAAAAATAAAAAAAATAAAAGCAAGGATAGAAGTAAAAATCAATGAAACAAATATTTTATTGGCAACGTTAATCATTCTGGTGCACATGTAATTAATAAATGAAAATGCATGGGGAGTAATAGATTATTCTATTAATCAAGCAATTAGGTTTTTTTTATTAATTAAGTATTAATTAAATTAAATATTTAAAGAGACCTGAAGCTGGAAAGCCATTTGAATTGGAGGCCCAATGAAAGAAAGGAAATTTCTTATGGTAAAAAAATTAAGGATTAAAGAGGCTGCAAGGAACGACAGAAGGGCACATGCAGAAGAGTTTGTTGATAGCGCCGAATCTTCAACTAGCTTAAATAGTACCAACGAAGTATATCAAATCGTCAACCGTCTGACAAAAGGAAGACTACTCACGCATACCAATCTATATAAGAACGTACGTGTGGAATGAATTATTTATGGACATTGGCAACAAAGCATAGTTCGAAGAATCCACAACCAAATGTGTCATATCAATACGAAGTATATAGAGACGACTCATTACCAGATTTCTCTTAGGGAAGTTAAAGGATTCTCCACTCTCAAATGTTTGCAAGTCGTAAGTGAAGCTTAGTGAAATAATTATTTTGCGGTTATAATGTACCGACGACTTTAAATCGTTTAAAACCTATATGTTAGGTGAAGAACTAGTCAATTATTCTAAAGCCGTCTCGTTCAAAAAAATGCTACAACTTTCTTGAGCAATGTGTAGAATAGCATATCTCACTATAATGACTCATTGGCTTCCAAAAGTATTTGACGTTTGCTTTAGTTTTGGTCAGTATTTTGGAAGAGTCAGTATTTTGCTGCCTTCTCCAGCACAATGACTCATTGGCTTCCAAAAGTATTTGACGTTTGCTTTAGTTTTGGACAGTATTTGGGAAGAGTCAGTATTTTGCAGCCTTCTCCAGCACAAATCTTTAGACAAGCAATACAATGCCACGAACTGGTAAAATGCATAAACAATGTCAGCAAGTGGATCAATTTGGATTGTTGCATAACGTCAACAGAATTCAGATATTTAAGGACAGAATGGAGAATAGGTTAGGTTAGATTCAACGTGTACTTGCTATTGGGTCAAGTACAATTCCCAGACGTCAAAATGTCTAAATATGTCTTAGAAGAGAGAGAGGTCAAAATTAAATCCCGAACTCATTTGAATTTAATTCTAAATAGATTATAAGACTTAGGCATTCCATTGCTGGTGAAATATTGGAAAGGACGAGTATTTAGGTGTTACTATTACATACATACATAATTGATCATCACAATCCTTCAATCAGGATTACTAGCTAGTTTCTCACACCACTTACGTCGGTGTGTTACAGTTTAAATTCGACTCCGAGTGACAGATGTTTTGAGACACTTTTCATGGCAATTTTATTTTCTCTCAGAGTTTTAGCCAGAAATCTGCTGAGAGGAAGTCGCCGTAGAAGTATTTTTTCATATGTATTTCGTTTTGATATCAGATCCGGATTTCGAATCAAGACCTTGTGTCTAATGAGCCAACACACTATCTACTAGACTACGGCGACTTCATGTTACGATTACTTTAGTTATACTGAGTATCTTCAGGCCGATGTATGACGACGCTTAACGTTGTTCGCAGTGTAAGAACGTGTGCAGTATATTCGAATAAGAAGAGAACTAAATGTCTTCTTTCCAATGACCATGAAACCAGGGCCAACCAGCATACTATTGAGTAGTAGCTTTAAATTTCAGGAGGAGGAAAAAACCAGATTTTACCTCAAGTGTTAGTGCCCAGTTGTTGCTATTATGAGGCAAATTTCCTGTACTCCTTCACTTAACAATCCAAAATAAAGTTCACCTTGATAGCGGAATTTATTTTGAGGTTAGGATGGTTTCTTCCAGGGTCTTTTTGATCTCTGTGTGGTGTGGTGTGGGTTTGTGGTATTACAATATGTCTGATGTCTAGCATAAATAGGAGCTGCCATGAGTTATTTACAAATTTGATTCTAGTTTCGTTTTAAGAAAGTTTTTTTTTTTTAAATAAGTCAATAAAATCAGCACATTTTTCCCAGTCTATTATTTAATACTCGTGGCTTGCTTGATAGCGTATAAAAACCTTAACGTCTTTTCAATGCCATCGAATATTTAGTTTTTTAATTTATGCGTTTAACTCTTTGGCAATATAAATTTAAGTTTTTTTCTGCGTTTTTACATAATCATTCATAATAAAAAAAAACGAAGAAGACAAAACAAAATGAATTTTTAAAAATCAACACAAAATTGGTAGGAGCGTGGTTGGTGGGCAACAGCAAAGGCATTAAAGTCTCGCCAGCATCAAAATAAAATAAAAACCATGGCAAAGAAAGTGGTTAAGCAACTTAAAATAATCTTTAATTTTTTATAACAACACAATAAAAATAAAAATATTATAAAAAAAAATTAACATTTTTTTTCATATGTTAACCAGTTTCAGTGTTTTTTTTTTCTTTCAATAAACACTTAAAAATTAATAAAAAACCTCAGTTAAAAATGGTATCTAAAGTGACCGCAGTAAATAGCGAAAAAAATGCAGTGTTGTCAGTGTAAACATATAAAACCTGGCTTAAATCCAGGGATTTACCGGGCCGATTGCATAAAATTTTAAAGAAAAAAAAATAATTTTAGCTGTTGCCTGTATTCATATTGAATAACTTGTCACTTGCAGACATTGACCATGGAAATAGGCATGGCATGGCAGTTTAGTTCAGTTCAGTTTAATTTCTTGAAGTTTATATTTCAAATGAATTTAAAATTTCTGTTTAAATCAATAATTTTCATTAAATTTATTATTTTTTTTCCATTGTTTTAGAATTGTTTTTATAAAAAGTCCGTCAAAATTAATTGTCTTGGAGGTCATGCTGCGTTATGCGATTTTTTTTCCTATTCATTGGATTGTTTACTGTGTTGACAGAAACCACTGCCATAAGCCTTTTTAACGCAAGACCAGTTTTTCATTTTTACAATATTTTTGATGAATGTTGTTGATATTTTAGAATTCTTTGTTATTAAAAAAACACATTGTTTTTTGCTGACTTCATTTAACCAGTTTTTTAAGAAAACAAACACACAAAATGCCAATAAGATTTATAAGACTGTCACTTGGCTTCGTATTTAACAATTTCTTTAATTAATCCCTAAAATTCTTCACGTTATTTTTAATATTTGTTTTAAATAATTGAAAAATTTACTAATTTTAATCGAATATAAACAACACACTTAACATTTATTTATTAACCGGTTATTTTTGGCATTTGTAACCGCTTCAATATTTATAATTTCGTATCATTTGTCATGGTGCAATGACGATGCCAAAACCTGTAATTATTTTTACTGCCAATTTGAAGTGAAGTTTTAAGCATTGCAGCCGTTACCGCCTTGGTTTTGGTTTTTATGTCAATATCCGCATTTTTTTTTAATTAATGCACTCCAGTGGCTAAATGCTTAGTGACACAATTTTTAATTTAAATTTAAGGAGGAGTTAATAAAATGGTACAATTGATTATTAGTTTAAATTAAAAGGAAAGTTAAGATTGAAATGTATGAACTTACAAAAAGATTAACTAAGCCAGTAGGGATTATTTAAAGGCTGGGTGGAGGCTAAACACAGACTAATAACACACGAGACTACGAATAAGCTTAAATACGGGATCATAATCAGCATCTTATGGCATTACAGTTCTCTATGAGGTTATGTTACTCCTATCTTCCCTTTTTTCTTCTTTTTGTTGCCATTTACGGATACCCAGATTTCGGAGTCTTCTTCAACGCCAATTTATCTGTTTTTTGGCATCACTCTTCGTTGAGAGCATATTATGCCTGAGTTTAACATTGTATTCTGCTATCTGCTGACATCAGTTTGAGCAGCATGATTTTCACGAATGCGACAATATCACCTCCTTTAACCTGTTCCAGCAATTCACCGCTGTCTTTTAGAATGCGGTTGATATCACTAAAAAGATCCCGTATTAGGGTGCTTGTAGCAAAGTGCTTGAGATTCAGTAGCTGAATATAAAAATAACACGATCGTGATCAGTTATAAATAGAAGAACGTGGACCACATGGCAGTAGCATTGTGAAGTTGACCACGATTTCATTTAGTCAAAAGAGGTGTTAGCAACTCCTAAAAGATAGCGGTGTACTGCTATAGACACAGTTCAACACAAAAACATTTTTTATGGCACACAGTTTGGTTCTTATCTTTTAATCCCAAATTTATTAATCAATAATCTGGCAGGGCTTCCTGTAATCCAATTACGATTGATGGTGAATGGTGTACATGGGTGTAGATCGGCTGTCAATGTTTTATCAAAATTTACTTCGAACTTGAACACAAGAATAATAGTCACATGCTTAGAATATTAAGCTATGATGTGATTGTGAACTTAACCTTCGTGAGTTTTCCGCTGGCAACAGGGGTGAAAGTGAAAGAGAGAGTGATACCAATACCTCAACAATAAAAATAAAAAATGGCGACACGCATTTGCTGTTATCATGGCTCAAAGAACTAATTTCGTGCCAAAATTGTAGAACTTTTTAATGTGTTTGGCGATTACAAAGTTTAGCAATCTGGGTTCGAATACTGTAGAAGGCGAAAACTAATGTTTTTTATGATTTTCGATTTTTTCAAAAAAAGGTGCTGAAAACTCTTTTCAAACAATCCATCCAGTAAATCCCCATTGACCCCTGATTTCTCAGAAAAGATAACATCAATACCAGAAACTATAGAAAGGTCAAGTAGCGCCACCTCTTGTGATAGTGTAGGTTTCGTTGAGCATAATCTTTTACTGCTGCACTAAATAAATCATTTCAATACATTTCTACAGAAGACGTTGTTTTTAGACAACGATAGATGGCAATCCTATTATCCTAGCAATAGCGTTTAAAAAATTGTGTTAATGCAACTGAAACAAACCAAAAAATATTAAGACGATCAGGACGCTTTGTGACAGCCTTACCATCATCAAAGTAGAAAAACGAAGCCTTCAGAGTTGAAAAAAATAAAAATGCTTTTATGATCACGACAAGGGAGCACTATTTATGACAGGAGTTTAAGAAATGAAAAAATAAAAATTATGGCGCTAGCGTGTGATAGGGCGTTTGAATTTCTAGCAATCCACGTGGAAAATGTACTGCTTTAAACAAATAATAATGATTTAATGATTATATTTTGGAAGAATTCAAGTTTGGCAGATAGAAAATCTGCTTTTTATTCGAATACAGAAATACTAAGCCTTAGAACCTGCTAAAACAGTTTAACCTCTCCTCGATACATGAAGTAGGTGGACATAACAACAGGCTACACCTTAAACGGCAACTATTACATGTTTATGTATCATCTCTTATACATATACAAAAAACCACAGACTTAACACTGCAGTTTTGGGTAGTATTATTAACAGAAAATTTTGAGTTCGATACATCACATACAAGTTGCATTAACTGTTTCACATGCTTATATGCAAGAAAATTTCTAGTGTTGTTAATATGTCATAAAATTTAATTGGTCGCCTTAGCTCTTCAATTTTATACAAAAACAGAAGAAAAAAAGGGAAGAAATGTTCTATAATTTCATTTGTATGTAGTCACCTCTTGACAATAAATTCACATACAATTTTAATATTCTAAAAGTTTAATTATCATATGAAGCTCTCATAAATGACAAGAGATTGGTAACATATACACGCATAAACTCACTCTCCCAGGCATAACGAAAAACAAAAAAACAAAAACAAAAATGTTTAATGTCAGCGTAGCAACAAAACAAAAAAAAAATCCGGCAAAATGTCAAAAGATATTAAAATATTATGAATTCACACAGAAGAGCTGAAATAAAAGAAATAGAGATGAAATGGAAAAGATGATAAAAACAGAAAAAAAATACAAAAAAAAGAGGGACAAGATTGTGAGAGAGTAGGAAGAAATGCATAAAAAACAAATGAGATGCCACTTCATATGCGAATAATAACTGCGAACTTTACTGACATACTTGACATATCGTTATGAAAACTGTAATACACAAGCACACATGCACCCTCTCTCCCAAATATGAACTCTTTGCAATGAGCGGCATCAAATACTCATTCTCAGGCATGTTACACTGGCTACATCGAATGTATGTGTAAATATTTCTATAAGCTGAATGGTGAATGTGATATTAAGGAACAGACAGAGATAGTAGTAACACACACACACACTTTCATACATGCATAAAAATAGAAACTGATACACTAATGATAAGAGCAAAAGTCAATAAAAACAAAAGTCATCATATATGCATACATACATTCATACACATGCACACACATATTTGTGCAAAATACCCAAATGCACTCTTTTTCTTTTACACATACATATGTATGCGATGGTGTACTGTGCACATGCAAATTATTACTCAATTCATGACAGACATAAAGGCACGGTTCGTGTGTTTGTTTTCTTGTTTTGTTTTTCGTTTTTTTATGCATTAAAATGAACGTTTGTTGGCCAAATAAAATAAAACGGGAGGAGAGGGGGAGATATTGTTTAATGTTGTTGTAATAGTATTTTGAAGTAATCGTATTGGAGTATGGAATGACAGCAACAACATGGGAAATACTCATACTCATAGAGCAGGTAAATTAACGTATTTCTACTCATAAAAGAGAAGAAAGAAATTAGAAATAGACGAGAAAACACAAAACAAAATGAAAAACAAAAACAAGTATTAGTAAACAACAACAAATTTGGTTGATTTTTGCATATTTTTTTATTTTCTTATATCTTATCTATGAGCGCCTGTGTTTTTGTGCTTTTAGGGGAGAAGCTCAAAATGCTCAAAAACAAAAACAAACTTCACAGTAGTAAAATATTAAAACCTCTTCTGCAAATACAGGTGCGTCCACATTAATAGCAATTTGTTTAAAATAATAATCCCCTTAAGGTGTAGATTCAGACAAGCCTGTATATTTTTTTGTTTTTGGTTTTTGTTTAATTTTTGGTATTTCGTCACCAACATAAACTAAAAGAAGATTTTTTTATTTTATTTGAATTTTTTTTGTGATTTTTAATGCAAATCGTCTTCTGCTTGATGACATTTTTAAGGAATTTAATTCATTCATACACTGACAGAAATTTATAATCAAAAATACAAAAGTATGTATAATCTATATGTCTATATACTTATAATAAAACATTAATATTTATAAACATTATTTTGCACAACTCACAATAAAAATTAAATTTTTTTAATAATTTTTTATGTGGCATGCCACCTCAGGGATTGATTAGAGCATCTTTTAATAGAAAGTTTTTTATTATCCAACATAATGGTTACAGCTTTCTTAAAAGGACAGTGTATGATTTCATTAAAACCAGGTCAAACATCAAAACAAAATATGAAAAGACGTATCTTCGGGGACTTCCTCTCACCAGCTTTCCGGTAAACAATGACCATGAAAAGTTTCTAAAAATGTATCGTTTGCAGACGACTTTAAACTGTAGTTTCCACCACTCATGTATAAAAATTAACACACATAAATATATTTTGCCGGCGTATCTTAAACAAGAAGTCAACTAATGTATTGCAATATAGTAACTAAGAATACAATTCAGAATTTGCAAAAATTAAAAAAAAAAAAAAGAAAAAATAGTTATGAGTTTCGTTCTTGATTACAAACCTAATTTAAGTTCAAAATCCAGAAGGATAAATAATCCTTGAATCCTGAGCTCACATTAATAACGAACCACATGAGAATGTCGGGCAGTGTTACTCTTGAGATAAAGAAAACGTTCTACTTAATGTGCAGAGTTCCCCACCGCTATACCCGAACATAGAAAGTATTCCACGTAATGGCAACCCTTTCATTCTAGAATCAATAGTAGATCGATAATGGGCGGCTTAACTGAAAAGCTTAAGTTATATAATTGAAAAAAAAAGTGAGATGAGATGAGATGGCATCGGAAACGAATCTTGAAATCAAACAAAATATTTCTTTCTTTTTTTTAGTAACGTTTAACTAAATTCTTTTTCATGGTTCTACTTTGTAAGAATCCAATCTATAACGTAAGGCTTGTAATGACTCATAATAAACATGTGTATGGTTTTGCTTTAATGTAAAATTATAAAGCTTTACCAACGCCTCGTATTCCACAAACTGCATGCATACATAATTTTTCATTACAACCCTTCAGTCAGGATTACAACCTAGCCTCTCACACTACTAATGTTGTGTATGTTAATTTTATCAACACTTCTACAGTTTACCTAGAGTTTAAATTCCATTCCGAAAGACAGGTTTTTTGGAAACTCTTCATGGCAAATTCATTTTAGGCTTAGAATTTTTGCCAGATATCTGTTGAGAGGAAGTCGCCGAAGAAATATTTTTTCATATTTCGTCTTGTTAGAGATGTCTAGTCCGGGGTTTGAAACGTGTCCTCACGTCAAATAAGCCATAACACTGCTAGACTACTGTAATTAAAAACTAGGCAAGAAGCAAGCATGCAGTCTAAGGCAATAACTCAAGACTTACTCTCTCTAATTCAACTATAGGTGATGAGAGAGATGACATGAGATCGTTTTGATTTTCCGACATCATTTAAGTAATTTGATCTTCTCAAAAATTAGTCTTTCGATCGATTAAATACCATGTAATCAGTCTCTTTGTCATAGCATTTAAAATAATTGCAAAATATTTACAAAGATGATGTAAAACAGCTCATAATTCACTGATCAAAAATATAATTCCAATAAATCAGACCTTTTTATGAGAATTTAATTACAGACTGTGTTTGATACTAGTTACACTCCAGATCAATGTGATATTGAAGCCAGTAGGTAAAGCACCGCCCTTAAATTATTTTTTACTTGCAAACGTCATGAATTGATCCACCACCTGTAGCTGAGGCCAATTTAATAAATATTTTCCCATACGTACAATTATTAAAACCCAAAATTATTTTTAACCATGAATTTTACAAAACCAATGGCTGACCCAGAAAAGTAAAAACCCGTTGTGGGATCAGCCATTGTATGTTATATAATAACCGGTTTATAAGCTGTCAACAATACATATGACATGGCTATTTCTGTGTAAGAGACACACAATTTCGTATATTTTTTTCCAATATTTTTGAAGACGATTTTAAAATTTTTTCTGTACATTTTTATAAACATTTAGAGATTTTGTTTTTTGTATTTGGGTTCACCTTGTTTTACCGTTATATAGAAAATAATCGTAAGTAGACAACACTCTTAAATAATTCTATTTATATTTCCACACTTTGCCTCATATTTGTGGCAGCAACATGCAGCACGCAAATCCAAATGCTTTCGAAAACTCAAAAAGCATTACCACAACAATAATAATAATAAATAATGTTAATAATAAAAAGGTGACGAAAGAGAAATACGAAACAAAATCAGAAATAAAAGAAAATAATTAAAAGAAAAAATTACAAAATACAAAAACAACAGCAACAACAATATAAAAAAATAAATATTGCAACGTATACAAACAGAGGCTTTTAACACTGCGATAGAAAAATATGCGGAAATTCCATACAAAACTTCACTTTATTTTCGTGTTGAAAATATTTGAATTTTTTTTTCTTTTCAAAAACTTACCAGTTACTATAGACCCCACCACTAAGATCAGGGTGAATAATTGTAAACTATGTTTAGACATAATGACTATTTTTTTAATTTTTTATTTTCTCTGGTTTTCCTCTCTTTTTTATATTTACGCCCTCGAAACGTAAAATATTTCTTTTAATGGAGAAAAAAAAAGAAGAAATCCAACAAATTTTCTTTTGTCCAAGACTAGAAAAATCAGTTGAATTTCCTTGTGTTTTAATTGCAGCAGAGGAGGGAGTGAAAGAAAAAGATTGTAACACACACTCTTAAAATAAAACTACAAAAAAAAAAATCAGTCTTCGTTTTAAAGCGTTAACCACGTCTTAAACGTCGTAATAAAACCCGTCAACTGTTTGTGGTTCCACTTGAAGAAATTGCAAGAAGGTAAAGAAACAAGAGTCTCAAGAAACAAAACCCATTCAAAACCACCTTCAGTTTTTACACTCTCTCACCAAGTCAGGCTCTTTAACTCAATTCACTTTCAATAGTAGCTGCTGTTCCGTTGGTTGATTGAATTCGTTTTAATACCGGTTAGTAGAGGAAAAACAAAACTTTTTTTGACTCAACAGTTTTTGTTTTTTTTTCCATTTCGTTTCGTATTTATTTAAGCCGGTTAAGATTTATTTTTAAAATTTTTCTTATTGTTGCTATAAATGAGTGTAGATTTTAAGCTCATTGCTGTTGTTGTTTATTATTTTTAAGTTTAAAGCGCATGTGCGCTTTGCTTAACTTGCCTTTTGCAGCAGCACTTGTTTAAAATCGGGCACGTCTTGTTTATAATTTTGTTAAACAGTGTTACCACATGTATTATAAATGCCATGATTTTCATGATTTTTAATACATTTCGATAGATTTAAAAAATAATTTAAAAATAATAAATTAAAATGGGATTTTCATAAAATGCTGATCGTTGATTATTATTAGCTAATGTGGACGCTTTGTTAGTCAAAGCACGGTGACCTTAAGATTGTCTCTAAACGTCAAAACAAAGTATTTTAGACCAGCTGAGCTTATGCATCAGCAAAGAGTTATAATCACTTAGAAGCAAGCCAATAGAATATTTTGCATAGTTTTGATGGATAACTATGTCCCTGATTCGATATTTAAAGAAATATACATTCTGTCCTTCGTATGAAAGCCTTGATGACTAGTTGTCGAACTTAGTTTTGCGCAATAAATGACACCATATTGAATATTTGGGCTATTGCAAGTGTGTCTATTAAGATGGGTCCTCAGTAAATGAGGTAAAACAACTATATGTTGTTGACAAGCACAGACGGCGTATAGGACCGCAGATTACGATCGATAACTATACTTTCGATATAATCAAGGAATTTGTTAATCTTGGTTTCGCGCAGGATCACTTTTTCCAACAGGTGCTACTATGGTTTCAATAGGCAATTGCATGCTCTGTTGTCTTCTTATAGTATCTGCTCAGATGACATTTCGTGCCAGGCTTCTTCTTGGGGTTGAAATAATTATTTCGGGTTTTCCAACAAAGTCTTAAGAACTTTGACAGTTGATAACGGCCATGTTGTTGAACCTATCTCTGTCAAATTGCATAAATACATACTCGTAGATAATTGGTCATTACAACCCTTTAGTCAGAATTACGATCTAGTTTCTCAAGCCACTTATGTTGTGTGTGTTAATTTTATACATGAGTAGCAGGACCTGCAGTTTAAAGTCGACTCCGTACGACAGATTTTTATAGAAACTTTTCATGGCAATTTTATTTACTCTCAGAGTTCTTGCCAGAAATCTACTGAGGAAGTCACCGAAGAAATGTGTTTTTCATATTTTGATGTCTGATTTGGGATGTGAACCAAGGCCTTACGGCTAATAAACCAACACACTACCTACTAGACTACGGCGACTTAAGCTCTACATACGCAGAATCTTTTATTTGACTGTATATGCTCTGTAGTTTTTTCATTGCCTTTGCGGAGATGGCATTTCGTGCCAGGTATCCATCTTAAGATTAAATAGTTATGTCAGGTCCTCCAGCAAAGACTTCCAAACTTTAACAGTTAAAAATTGCCCTCTTGTTGAAGCTATCCTGTCAAATTAGAGACTTTTTGAGAATGGACGACCATAGACAATGATGTGTGTTCACTCTGGAGTAGGCAGCGAATGAAACTAATTTTCATCGAGAATCATTTTCAGCGATGAGGCCCATTAATGGATAAAGTAGTACGTGAACAATCAAAACCGTTGAATCTGAGACGATACCAATTCACATGAGGTCCAAGAGCGTCTAATACGTTCTGCAAAAATCACTGTTTGGTATGGATTTTATCTTGCAGCGTCATCGGTCAATATACATTTGAAAACGGCGAACGACGAGCACTATAAGTCGATGATTACCAATTTCTTTTAATCTGAATTGCAGGATTTGGACACCAACGATATGAGATTTCAACAGGACGGCGCTACGTGCCATGCAGATCATGACACATGCGATATTTTGCACGAGCGATTTAAAGGCATGGTCATCCCTCGGGGAGGTGTTATGAACTGGTCACCGAGATTGCAAAATTTTACCTTTAGACTTAATCTTGTGGGGTTTTCTTAAGTCGAAGGTGTATCCGAATATGCTACATATGACAGCGGTCCTCAAAGCCAACATAACGCATTCAAATTCAGTCTGATTTATGCGCGTGTGTGATGGAAAATTGAACACTTCTGAATCGCTCCACCCAAAGGAGGTAGGTGGCATTTGAACGATGTTATATTCCACATTTCATGGCATCAATTGGTTTTTCAAAGGAATAAAAAATTTCAATGATATCTGTTCTCACTCATTTTGTTTTATTTTTATAATTTAAACATAGGGGCGCTTCATAAAAGTCGCGATATTTCAGATAGTAATGGCCTATTGCTGATTGCTTCCCAAAAAGTTTAGCGCACAGTTAAGCTTTTCCATTCCAGTCAACTAATACTCCGTTTAGACGTGCACTTATATTGCGTAAATCGCAATAAACGGCATTATTGTCTCAATATTTCATATAAAATGTCAATTAATTATTGTTCAATAAATTCATATAATATTGATTAAAATTTGAAATACAGCACTGTCAATTGAATATTGAATAAGCAGCTGAACTGCGTATATTGTTACGTCTAAACACTTAAAATATTGTAATCAATTAACCGAATATTGACTCAATAAAAGTGCATGTCTGAACATAGCATAAGCTGTGTAGCATCCTCAGTTTGCAATTTTTGGCCTCCAGTAATAGTAAAGTGCTCTGTCAACGGGTTTTTAAACACTTTCAGGGAATTTTGGATATTCTTATATTGGATGTTTGGGAATCCTAAATTGAAGTCCATTATAAAACTGTTGCTGACATAAGATTATTATTGTTGTTGTATGCCTTTATATGCTAATTTCTCAATTGTTCACTATTTTTATACAATATATGACAACTAAATCGACAACAACAACAACAACTTGTTTCTCATCTCAGCAATAAATTCATTAAAATGCTACACACTCTTAAATACAAACAGAAATAAAAAAGATTAAAGAAAAACAAAAACAATAAAAACAAAATATTTTCGTTACGATTTGAGTATCTCGAACATTACCAAAGGCCAGTATTTTTTTTGCTTTCTTAATGTTTTTTTTTTTAAATTATTTTTTGTATTTTTTCAAAAAAGTAATGGTCAATGTTAATTGGCAGTATGAGTGAGTATTTTCTGTTGTTGTTTCTTTGTAAGAAATGTCGTATTTATACAAAAAAAATCATTCTTTTCCGTAATTTTCGTAAGACAAGAAGAAAAAAAATTCGTATGTTGTTGCTGTTTATACAATTCAAAACATGTTTCTGGTTTTCAACCGAATACCAATACTAATAATTATTTTAATAACCACAACAACAACAACAATAATGATAATAACAATAACAATTTGTATAAATATTTTTTTCTATTTTATTTAAATAACAATAAAGTTGTATTGCGTTAAGGAAATTAACAATTCTATGCACATGTACCAGTTACCCAGAGAGTGCTTTTTTCTGTCTTAAAAACGTTGGAAAATGTTAGAATTTCTCCATGCTTAAATGGTTAATTCTAGGGGACATTGACATTTTTTCTAATTCTTACAGGTTTATGTTCATAAAGTTATTAATTTAATTAAAAAAAAAACTTTACGATTTAAAAGTACAATACAATAGAATTAATAATTTGTATTCATTATTATTAAAAAATAATTATTTTTGTGATTTGTTGAAACAACAGAGAATTTGTTTATAATTAATCGATTATTCACTTAAACAGACTTCTGCGAATAAATTGTGGTTGAAATTTCGAAGAATCCTTCTGCGATTTTGATTTTATAACCTGAAAATGTGGAATTCTTTTTAAAATAAAAAATATTTCGTTTTAAAACAATTTCTCGGAATTTTTATCGTTTGTCATATTTAAAATCAAATGTCCAACGAAAGACTCATTTGTCTGTACTCTTTTTGGTAATTTTTATCATTTTAATACCACTTCAAGTTTTGAAAACAGAAATTCTTATTTCTTTGCTCTCTTGTTTCAGTTTCATAAGCAAAATTTTTACATAAAAGCAACACCGTTACATGTGCTACAATAATAGGGTTGCCATACGCCGTGGCTTAAAAACAACGCTCTTTGTGAAAAGTTATATTGTATTGTGATAAAGAACCTTGTTATGCTTTTTCATGAGAGGTGCCGAAATCATTATCTTCTTTGGGTATTCAGCAAGGTTAGGTTACATTAGCTTAGGATAGGTAAGATGACCAACCTGCTTAAAGGAAAAGATTTTAGGCTAACATTTAGGTGATATCACAATCAATTTCACTCAAGGGTCAAACATTTCCTAGAGAAACCAACCCCGAGTACAAAATAATTCCCTAAAGAAACCTACCCTGAATACAAAATAAATCTTGCTATTGCAGCAATCTTTATATTAGGGAAAGAAAATGAAGGGTCAGAAATATCCGTTTCTCACATAAGGTGAAAGACTGTCTCTTAATCTTTCGCCCCCTTAAGAAGTCATTCGCTGGAATTCCGAGTCTTTCGGCATGCCTACCAAGAGGACAAAAAGGTCGTAGATTACAAGTTCTGGACCAGTTCTGACCAGTTCATTAGCAATGCAAATTCCAACGGTATCACTATGTCCCGGAATGGGAATGTCGCCGCTGCCTCAACCTTCTTTCTGGGCGCTTCAATGTCACACTTGTCTGGGTCCCCGGACACTGTGACATTCCGGGAAACTGCAGAGCTGACGAGCTAGCCAGGGCTGGCCCACTACTTCCGAAATCCTCTTCAATCAACCAGGGAATTCCACCTACCTCGTTCAAGCTGGCCATCGCACGGAAATTCTTCCAAGACGCCAACCTTTCCTGGGTCAATGAGAAGTTCTGCTCCACCGCTAGGCTCACTTGGGCCTCAATGGATAGAAGGCGCACCAACCAGTTACTTGGCCTTGGTCGTAACATCATCTCGATCATAGTAGCCATGCTTACATGTTACTGTGTTATAGGTAGACACGTGGAAAGAATTCGGCTCCCATTTAACGACTTCTGCCGTGGGTACAGATCCGCTGAGGAAGAGGGGACTGTTATCCACTTTCTTTGTCAGTGCCCATCTCTTGCGAGGTGCAGGTATAGGTCCAACCCTTATCAGTTTGAAGTAGCTATCGTGCATTGATGTTAAGGATATAGCCTCGTTTATCAAGCTTTCTGGCTGGTTTTCCAGCATGGGATAGTCCTGCTTAGAAATGTGCAGCCCTTGCGCTGACCAACTTCTCCCTCCATGGTTCGGTGGAACTTGGTCAGTACAGAGACTGCGTTCACCTGTGGCGTCACAACGGGCCGCTATGCGTGCTCAAGTGAGCTTTTGGTATGAAAGCTACCACACTGACCTAACTATGTCCCGGAATAAATATAAGAGTTACGTTTAAATGAACCGAAATTTCTCTGAGAAATCCTCGGCATGAATGGACATGAACGGACATTGAAACTACATTTGTTAGGAACATAATTGTAGTCTGGTTGCCGCGTGAATTAAGAGATTTTCAGGGAAAATCCCGCCAATCAACAAGCGTTGCGATGCTTTCAAAATTGAAAGGAATCATACAGTCGATCATGCTTTGTCTGTGTCTTAACAGAATAGCACCAAGTCCATAGTACAGATTGGGCAAGGATTTGACTGCATTCAGTAAGCCCTCTGCTTAATAAGAGATCACTGGTGATTAGAACAGCTGACTGCCTGCATACTCTGCCTATGAATCGACAGTGGAATTGATGTTTTTTTGGCAAGCATTCTGGATATAGATGAGCTGACAAATTATCTACCCCGACACACTTCCTAAATTGCTGCGTTTAATTATCGAAGCTTATCCAAAGTCTTGAAATCTTTTAGTGTTCTTAACAGCCACTCCGATGTGAAACAAATGTTGATATTTGATCTGTTTTGTCAGGTTCTTATACTATGTTCACACATGCACTTTTATTGAGTTAATATTCGGTTTATTGATTACAATATTTTAAGTGTTTGGACATAACAGTATACGCAGCTCAGCTGCTTATTCGATATTCATTTGACAGCTGGTAAACAAAACAGCTGGTTGTTTCAACATCATTGTTTTTGTTCGTTGTGTTTTGTTTTGTTTTTTTTTTGTTTGTCGTTGTTGATGTTTGAGTTGTCAAATATCAATAGAAAGTGTTTGGAAAATTGTAATATGCTCACTGAACGTACTTAGGACAGTGCTGTATTTCAAATTTTAATCAATATTGTAACAATTTATGAATTTATTTATTTATTTATTTATTACAATAGAATTACAAATTATATTCTAATTATATACGAGCGGAGTAACTTGACCATATGCTCGGTGTAGTGTTACAGACCAGAGTCTCTGGTGGGAATCGAACCCACGACCCTCACACTAATAGTCTAGCACACTACCCACTAGACTACCAGGGCACCCAATTTTGTGAATTTTTTGAGCAATAATTAATTCACATTTTATATGAAATATTGAGATCAATAATGCCGTTTATTGCGATTTACTCAATATATGTAAGAGCATGTCTGAACATAGTATTAGTCGTCATTAATAATTTTGGATTAAAACTCGTTTTGCTTTATATTGGAATTCCTTTGCTGTTTCACATTTAAACTGAGTTAAGGCCTTACAGCAACACTGGAAAAGTGGGATACGTTAGTATATGCAGCTCGAAAACAATCAGTAAACAAACAGACCAAACATATTTTAAAAGTTATTTTCAAAAATTCAATAATTATTGCTTTATTTTCCCCTTTTTCTGTTTGCAACAAAGTTGAAAACAATTGCAAAAAACAATTTCTTACCTACGAATTGAGTTTGTTCTTCCAGCACTAGCAACCTGTTAAATAATTTCATTTTTCTTCTTTCTCAATATCAATTAAAAGTTGTTTTTTCTCTCATAGGTTTTCACTTTTTTTCATTTCTTTTGCTGTTTTCTTAAAACGTCTTTCTTTATCATATTGTTGTTGTTGTATTTTTTTCCCAGTTCTCATATGCCTTTGGATTCACCCAATTATCGGTAGTTTATTTGCCAAGAAAGAAAAAATAATAAAAAAAAGGAAAAGAGAGAGAAAAACACACACACTCATGGCCATATTCAAAAACTATTTAATAAAGTTTTTAACAAAATTTATACACAAGTTAACTAAACTTTAAGTTTTTTTCTCATTTTTTTTGGGGGGAAAAACTTTTTAGTTTTCCCAAAACCTAAAGAGAAAAACCACCAGGCAAGAAGAGTGAATGAATGAATGAATGAATGACTGAATGCACTCACAACGTTTTGCTGAAGGAAGACTTTATTTTTCGAAGTAATAATTTGTCATCTTGCTCTGTGTGTGTGTGTGTTTCTGTGTTATGAGAGATAAAAAAAACTAGAAAGAAAGAAAACAAAACATATTCGTTTTTTGACAGAAAATATGCAAGTGTTGTGCACTCATGTTTGTCTTAATTTGTATAGAAGTCATCTTGAATGTCATAAAGATTCAACGAGCAAGGGACCAACCGACCGCTTTATGCATACATACATACATACATACATACATAGATGCAGCTAAATAACAAGCCAACCAAGCACTCATCCATCTATTTAGTCATCTGTCAAATGAGAGAATGTTTCCATAGGAAGTCAGATATTTAAATAAATGAAATCTTTTTCTTTTTTTGATGTGTTAAAATAGTTTTCAACTACTTATTGCAGTACCTGTAATTAATTTAAGATGTTTTTTTAGCCACAGTCAATACAATTCTTAAATAAATAGGTGGGTAATTTTTAGTGAAATATTCTCTTACGACCTAATGCAAATTTGTTTGTACGATGGTAGGTAGGTAGGTAGAAGTGGCTGTCCCCTCGATGGAGTCATGAGCGGACACACTTAGGTCGCACACAGGGCCCATTGTGATACCACAGTTCCTCATTTTCCCTATTCCAGGAACCATTCGGAGCTTCCGATGGAGCGACTCAGGCTGCCAAAATCCATATATGACAGTTCATCCATATCCTCCATGTAGTAGGCACCCAGGCACCTCTCTCTCCTCCTACTGAGTGCCGGACATGTACACAATAGGAGAATAATACTGTCATCTTCCTCTTTATCTCCAAAGCTTCTGCAGAAATCATTTGCAAGGTGTCCAAGACCAATACGCCTCGCATGCGCTCCTAGAATGCAATGCCCCGTAACAACTCCAATAACAGTGCTGAGCCTACTTCTTTGGAGTTTAAGCAGAATCACCGTGAGCCTCCTATCCAGCCTCGGCCAGATCTTTTGCGCCGCTCTGCCCTTATCCGAAGTTGCCCACATTCTGTTGACGGGATCTACGGTTGCATTGTCAATTATAAGTTTCATAATTCAGAGAGAGTTGGATGATCGTGCCCCTTCTGGCCAGTTCATCCGCTCTGCAGTTGCCAGGAATATCATTATGTCCCGGTTATGTTTGTACGATACTCTTTATCTACGCAAATAGGACCATATAAGCTGCAAGGGCAGTATGAGTGTTTTGTAGTTTGAAATATTTGTGTATCAAGGGAGGGCCCTGTTTTAATTCGACTCCAAGTTTACTTTAGTCGATCAGTTGATTGCTAGTCGAAGTCTCCGTGGTCTAGTAGGTAGTGTGCCTTATTGGACGTGTGTTCTCGTTTCAAACTCCAGGTCTGACATCTCCAGCAAAACGAAATATTAAAAAATATTTCTTCAGTAGATTTCTGGCAAAAACTCTGAGAGTAAATAAAATTCTCATGAAAAGTTTCTCAAAAATTTGTCGTTCGGAGTCGACTTTAAACTTTAAAAATTAGAACACAAAACATAAGTGGCGTGAGAAGCTAGATCGTCATCCTGACTGAAGGGTAGTGATGACCAATCATGCATGTTTGTGGATAATTAGTAGTAAGTGCTAGAATGATAGAGTTACCATATATTATTACTTAGTAGCTAATAATACCCTCTGCTTAAATTAATTAATTGTAGTGGAGAGGGAATTTTCTCAAATTTTCTCTGGAGGCTCAGCAATCTTCTGACAGGATTGTTCTGAGAAGGGATGAAAAAACAACTGATGTTCTTCTCAGTTGTTTTATCTTCTACTGTATTCGAACCTGGATCCTCTGAGTTTATAGTAAAGTTTTTTACCCTTTAGTTTACTCCTTTAGGGGACATAGCCCACTATATTATTGCAAAATATTTTTATTTCTTCTTTTATTTTCTTTAGTTTTCAATCATCCAACCGAATTCCAATCCTATGCAGTTATTGAAATACTTTTGATAGGCTTGTGAAGTGTATGCCCAAATCATTTTTATTTTCTTCTTGTGACATGGTTTGCTATGGGAGCTTTCTTGGTTCTACTTCGCAGATCAATATTAGTAGCCTTGTTTGGATAGAATATATGGCATATAGTCGTTATGAAATTGCTGATTTGCAATAAATAAAGAAAATACTGTGTGCTCCATATGTATGCTTTTTAATCTCCTCTGCTTTGCATACTTTGAAATGAACATCTGCACCTATTCTCCACAATCAAATCATTCCTTTAAGTTCTGTACTTTTGGTTTTCATTTTTCAAAATATTTATTCACTTTAAAAACAAATGCTGATGCAAATATACATACAAGCAGGGAATATGTTCGCATATGTATGTATTTGTAACAGTAGTTGTTGTTGTCTCTATTTTGAAAACTAAAAGAGACAAATTAAAAACATTTGTCCTCTCGTTATCCTTTAGTCAAATTAGAAGATGATGAAGAACACACACATACATACATATGCACTCACTCTTTCACTCATGTGAAAAATATAAAAAAAAGAAAAAGGAAAAAAAACCCTGAAAACTTCTGCTTTCTCTCTTCATATTTTAAAGTGAAATTCTTTGTCAGTGGATACGTAGGAATAGAAAGAAAATCCTTAAACAGGACTATTATGTCATACAGCAGCTCTTGTTTAAGTTGTTAGAAATTGTAGTTGTTCAGAGAACCAAAGAAATTCGTTTTTCTTTTTTTTTGTGTTTGAAACATAAATTTCTTTTTTAATTTGTGTCAGAAATGGTTTTTTTTTGGTCATTGTCGGATATCTAACAAACGCCAGGTCAGGCATAAAAAACCTTGTGAAGCATGAAATATTAGAGAAATTTTATTAATTTCAAGGACATTGCTCTTATGGTGATATAATATGAGTGGGAATTATTCTTTAAAATTCATTGAATGAGTTTTTCAATGTTGTGTGTGAAACCATGCGTCTGCCAATGCTTTCAAGGCCCTCACTATAGGAAACAATACAATATTGGAGGAGATGAACTTCTCCTTGCTAGAGAAATCAGGAACATATTATTCATATAAGTGGGTAATAACCTTCCATATCGATTTAGAATTCCGCCAAACACTTCGACGATGTCTGCCTTGAACTCCTATCCAATTTTGGGGCTAAAATAAAGATTCTTAGTAGAATTGTTAGAAGCTTTAAATTCCTTGTCCAAGACTATCTTCCAAAATGTTTGTGGCCTCTATCTGAATAGCTTAATGCTAATGTGTGAATTGCTACCGAGATAAATAAGCGAAGACACCGGTGTGAGCTTAGAATAAGGTGAAGATCTTTGCTAAGAGCATTTTGTATTAAGTCGCTAGCGGCATAAAGAAGTGTGCTGAAATGTTCCTGAAAAATGAGAGCATTAAACTTGACACATCGTTATAGTACTACATACATACATAATAGATGATTACAACGTTTCAGCTAGGATTACGACCTAGCTTCTCACAACACTTACGTTGTGTGTGTTGTCGACTCCGAACGGCAGCTTTCTTGAGAAACTTTTCATGGCAATTTTATTTTACTTTCAGAGCTTTTGCCAGAAATCTACTGAGAGGAAGTCGCCGAAGAAGTATTTTTCGCATCACGTGTTGTTGGAGATGTTTGACGCGGGGTTTGAACCGTCTAATAAGCCAACATATTATCTATTAGATTATGGCTACTTCAGTCTTAAATCGAGCTGATGGTATTTGAAACAATGTTATCAGACCAGATCTCCTGATATAGTTGTGTAATGCCCAGTGGTCTATAGGGAACAATAGCCTTCTCGAGAGTAAAACTTTATTATTTTTGTTGGATGCACTCCGATACTGTTTGTTTAATGCTTGCTTGGCAGGAATAAAGTATTCTCTACCCAGATATCAGAAAATTTTCATTCTGGTTGCAGAAAAAACAAAAAAGTAAAGAACAGAAGAAAACAAAATTTAGGAGGTAAAGATGGAAGTTAACAGAGGGACAAGAATGAGAGAAGAAAAAACTAAAGAACAAGTGGAGAGTAATCTCACCAGCCAGCCAGTACTAGACATGAATCTCTCCCAATTATGAATCCTTATAAACCCAGACTCTAAGGAAGTTAAAGAAACCTTGGACTAGCGTCCTGATTCTACGCCTCAGAAAGTCATGGCGAATGCGTACTTACATCCGACAACTCTTTGGAAAACTGACCGGTGTGAAACTTACCGGAATATTGCCTCTAGGAATCCTTTCAAATTCCTAATAAACTTCACTTCTAGGTTTATGGCTCATTCTGTTTTTGAACGGTGCAGTTTACTCCATATCAAGATGGATATTCTTCAATCTCTTATCTTAACTTTCTCTTTCCACTGTCCACTCTTTTAAGTCTTGAGGCAAAAAGTTGACAAATAAAACGTTTCTACATCAAGTTTTCACTCTGAGGTTTAAAGGAGTACACGGTAAATATTAGAAGTACTAGAAAATGTATGATTAAAGGTCCAATAACTACGTACAAATTGGCAAAGGGACTGTTTTGAGTTATCATTCCAAGAAAAGTCACATGGGGTGGTATAGATGCCGCAAGATTGTTTTTTCTCTGTACTTGGCTTGATCAAACAGGATACAAGACAATTTTGTACTCTGTGAAGTCCTGTAAACTCGATAAATAGTACAACACGTGACAAGAAGTCATCGTAGTCTCGTAGGTACTGTATTAACTTATTAGGCGTAAGGCCTCGGTTGAAACCCCAGGTCAGATATCAAAACGTAAATTTACTCATCGATTTCCTCTCAGCAGAGTTCTGGCAAAAACTCTGAGAGTAAATAAAATTGCCATGAAAAGTTTCTCAAGAATCTATCGTTCGGAATCGACATTTGACTACTGGTCCCGATACTCAGGTATAAAATTAACACATACAACATCAGTGATGTGAGAAGCTAGGTCGTAACCTTGACTAAAGATATGACCAATTATGTATGTATGTATGTACGTAAAAAGATTTTTTATCTTGATAAGTTTTTCGAAACTTTACGTCTCCATAGTGGAATTGCCACCTTGACCTAATGTATCTGCTGTTGAACTGACAACTCCTCGATAATAAGCTTTCGGATTGTAATAAAAAACCAATGAGCGTTCAAGTGATGGCCGCAAACAAACTTAACATGACAGTTTCCTTTTTTAAAATATCTCGAATGGCACTTAAATCCACAGCCAACTAAAACTACAAATTTTTTGTTTAATTTTTTGAAATAATTTTTTTTATAGTTTTTAATTCCATGCTCTGTTGGATGTTTTAACGAATAAATAAAAATCTTTTTTTATAAATGAAATGAGAAATTGCACAGAAAATAAACAACAAAAACAACACAAAGATAGTGAAACTACTTTCACTGCCCTTTTGATGGTGTGGCCATTTACAAAGTTAATGCAATACGAAGTTATGAGATATCTTAGCCGTCCCGTACCATTTGATGAGTGTTGATAAAGTATTGCTGCTGCTGCTGTTTATTTTGTTGTCTGTTTGCCTTGTTCGTCTTTAATTTTTTAGGTCCATTGGGGGTTTTGCGCCCGTACGTACAGCTCTGTATTTGTTGCTGTTGTTTTAATTAAATTTTTGTTGTTATTAATTTACATTTTGATTGCTTTATAGCAACCTGAAATGAATCAAATTAATTTTTAGCATGTGTACACGAGTCTGTTTATCGTATCCACATAATATTTTGACATTCAGCGTTAAGAGATATGAATATTCATTGATTATAAGAAAAAGATCGATTTTTTCAAGATGAATTGTTGTCGTTGGATTTTGTTTTTGAAATCAAATTAAAAAACTTTAAAAAATATTAACTGTGAGCCACATGAATTAACAGCGAATTGCGATTCATTGGTAAAATGGAAGGAAATGGAAGCATTCATTGAATTTTGTTATCAAAATTTGTGCTATGTGTGTGACGATGCTCATTTTTGACTCAAACAGATACATCAACATACAGAATTGCCGAATTTAATATGAAGAAGCGGCCAGAGGTAGTTCAGGAGCTGTCAGTTCTAACCGAAAGAAGTACTGTTTGGTGAGGTTTGTGGGCCGATAGAATCGTTTCGCGTACTTCTTCCAGTACTATGAAAATCGCAAAGATGTGGTCAATTGACAAACTTACTAAGGCACTCTTGTTCCTCCAAAATGCAGGAATTGAGTTTGGTTGGCATGTGGTTTCAACAAGAGTGTACTCATGTCACACGGTAAGGTATGTTTGTTAAACCATTGAGTGACAAGTTTGATGAGCAATTAATTTCACGCTTTGGAGAAGACCATTGACAATTAAGGTCGAGGTACGAAGCTGCACATGCAACACGACAAGGGACGTCTTCAATCCATTGACTGAACAATCCTTCTACAACCAAAGTCATGTGACTTTACTGGACTAGTTTTTGTAGGGATAGTTGCATGTGGTTTCAACAAGAAGGTGGTTTCGACAATCGATGTCTTCAACGACCTTGATGTGCAATTAATCAATATTTTAGAGCAATGTTTTAAAGTCGCCGTAGTCTAGTAGGTAGTTTATTGGCTTATTAGACCGTAAGGCCACGGTTCAAACACCAGATCAGATATCTCGAACAAAATGAAACATGAAAAAATATTTTTTTGGCGAGATTTCTGGCAAAAACTCTGAGAGTAAATAAAATTGCCATGAAAATGTTCTCAACAATTTGTCGTTCGGAGTCGACATTAATTAGACTGTAAATCCGGCCATTTTATGTATAAAATTAACACACACAACATGGGTTGTGTGAGAAGCTAGGTCGTAATCGTATTTTTGGAGCAGATAGCAACAATTCTAGACGTGGCAGATAACATTGCCGATGCCATTGCTGACATGATGTACATGACATGAAAAAAGTATGGCGAAGTTGAAGTTTACCGATGGACCACCTATTGTGTAGATGCGTGCAATATTTACATGAAATAATATTTCAAAAGTAAACGGCGGGCAGTTGTTAATCGGTTCAAATAATAATATCTCATAATTTTCTGTGTTAGTTTTTTTTATTTTCAAAAACATTGTTAGGCAGAGCTTGGCTTATTAGACGAGAGTGGTCTAACTTCTGACTCAAACATTTTGAACAAAAAAATGAAAAATAATTTCTTTCTTCGACTTCCTGTTTGCAGCATTTTGACAAAAAATCTGACAGTAAAATAAAATTGCCATGAAAAGTTTTTCAAAAATTTAGCGTTCGGAATTGACATTAATGGTAGGTACTCATGGATAAAATAAACACACACGAATAAGTGATATAATACTGACTAAAGGGTTGCAATAACCAATTCAGGCAAAGTAAAGAAAGGGTGTACCGTAGTACCGTTTTAAATGACATTCTTATATTTTTTATAGATCTGTTTAGATCACGTTTAATAGTTGGAATACAAAAAATTTATTAAATTTCTTGAACTACGCATGCCATGTCAATCGAAACGATAAATATTTTGTAAAACGTAAACATGTTTAATAGAATAGAATCGACAGCCGATTTAAATAATTCATAAACAGAAGCGTGAAGACTTACGCAATTCTTTAAACGAATCGCTTTCAATTTCTATTCCAAAAATTTTTGTTCATTTTTGTTTCTATTTTTCGTCATTCTTTAGAACTAAAAACAAACAAAAATAGAATGAACTTTTCATTCCAGCAACGGATAACAATAAATATCTTTAACTGGTTTTTAATTAAAATCATTGATGAATAATTAAAATCCTAGCCAACCAAGTACAAACGTCACATACTATTCGGCTGCTAATAATACTGGCCATTATAATCAACGCCACATGATTAAAATAATAAAATTAACCCAAGAGAAGCCAATAGAAGATGATGACAGTGATTATGCAAAAGGAATTCTTAGCAGAGTATCACATACAATTATTGAAAAATATAAAAAAAATCAAGTAATGGCAGGGCATAAGACGTCATATGTGACGTTTACGGTTTACATTTGATTTCATTTGAATAGATTAGTTTTTATTACTACGAGAGAGAGAGAGAGAGAGACTGGCTTTTTATGATGTTCTTGTTTAATCTAATGCGAGAGTGAGTTAAGAACTATCTACCGAAATTCATAAAATATTTATTGCCCACATAGTCGCAATGTCTATCCACGTACATTGATTTTAAGTAAACAGAAAAAAGTATAACAATGAAAAAGAGCGAGAGGTGTCTTCAGCACATTGACTGGGTGTTCAATTTTAAATTCATATGTTTCTTATTATTTTATAAATTCTTAAAATTTAAAAACTCTAACTGTTTTAAATTTATGATTCAGAATATGATTGAGAAATTCATTGTTTTTAGCCTTCAGCTAACAACGCTAATGGAACTTGAATTGTACATGTACAGCAAATGACATTTTATTGGTACATCTTGTCCTTCAAATTTATTTAGATGATGATGTTCATGTCAATTTCTAATTTCTTGACCTTAGCCTATCATCAGCAGTATTTCATAATTTTATGGTTATTTTGTCTCATACGTTCCACTTAATTTTGAGTTTATTCACCATCGTGGCGGCTACTACTTAAATTGTCAGAAACGGGTGATCACAATAATTTTTTCAGACTATTGTGTTGTTGTACATTCTTTAAATAAATATTGTTTATTGAGACAACGTGCTTTCGTTTGCTAGTTTCCAAATTTCTAATAAAAAAATTTTATAATAAAAAGTGAGAGTTTGGATTTTTTGTTTCAATTTTTTCTTTAATCTCTAGCAGACTGCAACCCTCCGTTTGCAATACGACTTCTTATGCTTCGTTCCAATAATTTAATATTTTACAGCCATTTCGCATTCATATAGTTTAAGCTTGAATTTATTCAGTGCCAGCGAAGAGATCAGCAGCAGCTTTAGCGGCAGAAAAAAATACGCATTTATTGATTTGGTCAAGTCATGTTGAATGTCACAACAAGTCTTTGTTTGTACGATTTTTTTAAACAAGAATCTTTTTAGCAATGGCTTTAGCAATACCCTACAAAGAAAATTTAAACAAATTATTCAAACATTCATCATCAGTAATACATTTAAAAGAAGAACTCGTGTTTAGTTTTGGCAAAAAAAAAATTAAGGATATCAGAGGTCAGATTCAAAAAGACTTTTTGGGCAATGAAATTGATTATCAAGGGGACGCTATGAAATGCCATTAATTGTTGTTCACTTTTTGAACATATTTTTGGCATCAATTCTTGAAAATAAAGCTGACTTTTGTAATAAGAATTCACGGTTAAATTAGATCTTTTGAAGTGATTGCCTTCCGAAATGGCAAATGTAGCCACCCCTCTAATACTGGAGCCATCCGAGGCTCATGTCTATCCTCGACAGATAAGTGAGTTTATTTGCAAGTTAATAGTCCATGTGCTTTTTGCCCCTGCTTCACAAAGCAATGTATATATGCAGTGGATGAATGATTGTCTCCTAATCTTTTTCATTCCTGTATGAGGCTTCAGTCGCCGTAGTCTAGTAGGTAGTGTGTTGGCTTATTAGACGTAAAGCCAGAGTTCGAGCCCCAGGCCAGACATCAAAACAAAAATACAAAAAGTATTTCTTCGGGGACTTCCTCTCAGCAGATTTCTGGCAAAAACTCTGAGAGTAAATAAAATTGCCATGAAAAGTTTCTCAAAAATCTGTCGTTCGAAATCGACTTTAAACTGTAGGTCCCACCACTCATGTATAACATTAACACACAACATAAGTGGTGTGAGAAACTAGGTCGTAATCCTGACTGAAGGGTTGTAATGACCAATTATGTATGTAGGTATGAGGCTTCAGTACACAATGTCTAGTAATGACTCCAATAGTGTGGTCTGTTCAAAAGGTTCCGAAGTTCATCAAGTAGGTACCTAAAGTCTTTACAGCCGCCTGTCTATCTGAATGTGTGATAATAGCAGTCCAGAAGATGTTGGTCTTCTCACTAATCATCATCATCTCAGGTTAGGTCATGTAAGGTGGCGGAACCTCTCAAAAGAAAGGCGCGCCCTGTGATACCAGAATCAATTCAACAAGCATTCCCTAGAGAAAACCATACGTAAATACATAATTTTTGATTACAATTCTTCAGATAGGATTTCGACCTAGCTTCTCACACCACTTACGTTGTGTGGGTTAATTTTATATACGAGTGGCAGGACCTACAGTTTAAAGTCGACTCCGAGCGACAAATTTTGTGAGAAGCTTTTTTATTGCAATTTTATTTATTTTTAATTTTTTTTGCCAGAAATCTGCTAAGGCAGTCGTAGTTTTCGTTTTTGTTGGAGATGTCTGACCTGGGGTTTGAAACATGACCTCACGTCTAATAAGCCAACATATTATCGACTGGACTACGGCGACTACAGAGAAAACTATTGCGAGTCTAAAATAAATTTTGATGTTGTAGCAATCTTTATATGTATTAAAGAGCTCAGACAAAAATGTTAAAAAACGAGAAGTTAAAAACCTCCGTCTTTTTATGACAAGAGCAAGACACTGACACATGAGGTGAAAGACGGTTTCTTCCTGCCCCTCAGATCCACAATTCCTGCAGAAGTCATTAATAGGAATATCGCGTCTTTTGGCATGCCTACCAAAGCGGACAGTGGTCCGTAAGAATCCCTTCTTATCCATACACGTCCAGAAAATTCTAACAATATTGCACGCACTGTCTTGCAGCCAATGAGATTGGGATTCCCTATAATAAGTGTGTATTGTATGGATGTTACTTGCGTCTATAAGACGCACTAATGCTCAGATATCTTTATCGGTTAATACGTGCCAATTCCAACAGAGGATCAAACTAAAGGTCTGCCCTTGCTAGTTCTTGCGGCTTCATTAAGTTAACGTTTCCAAATGAATCCGAAAATTCTAAACTTAGTTAAAATTTTCAGGAGACAAATATTTTATTTTTGCCGCTGTCTAGTGAATCAGGGGTTCAGACTCATATGACATTTATTTCTCTCTCTCTCTCTCTCTCTTTATATGTGTGTGTAGGGTATGCGTAAAAATCTTGTTTAAGAATATCAAGTAAAATCCACTTTAGAAAATGCATTTTTCATGAGATGCCATTGAAATGATTGGCGAATAATGAAAAATGTGGTTTAAACTTCATTTTTTTTCTTCTATGTGTCGATTTCTTTTGTTTTGAAAGCAAAACTACTTCATCAATGGCGTGACAGAAATATTAACCAGCTCTACTCGTAACATTTGTTGATAAGAATAACTCAGGGTATGGCAATAAAGAAAACATGTTTTTAATAAAAACAAATATTTTTTATTTAATATTTACTGTCTTGGGCCATATCAAAAATATTGTTTTAAAAAATTTTTTTTTAGTGGTGTAATGAAGTTTGCAAGCTTTTAAGATGAAAAATTATTTTTTAATTAAATTGTAAAATAAAATATAAATAATCTAATCCATTAACTTCTGGGTAATATCTTGAAATCAATTTCTTAAATTAAATTGTAAAACCCATGTTCGTTCAAAGCACTTCATTCAGATATTACCTTACAGATTTGGTTTATAAAGTTTTCTAACTAAACATGGTAATAATTTCATGATAAAATTTTAATTTAAACACACACACACGCTTATCAGTTACACACGCATAAATGATTAAATACCGCAAAATAGTTAAAACTTCCGCTTGATGAATCTAATTCAATGGGCTTCTGCTCTTAATCAAATTAAATGCAATCGTTAGGGCTCATGCATACATACAGATACGCATTCATTTCGTTTTCATTACAAACAGATACATAGGTATACAGCTACAGATTGTTGCAGGTATTTAACGAAACCATAGGTAAAGGCAAGGAGATGTATCAAAATGGTTGTGTGGATTTCATTTACAATATTGGGTTGGCAGTCATTATTTATCAGTTGTTATGGGACCTTAGTTAGGGCGGTATCTGGAGCAATGGCTAAGTTATGCCTATTGTTATTGTTATTGAGTTAAACTTACAAAACCTTTACCCAATAAAGGAAATATTCTTACTATCTGAAAGCATGTGATTGTATGTTTCACTAGAGAAGCGAAGGCATCTTAGAGAATAAAATAAAAAGTGAAGCAAGTAATCGTTTTGAAGTCGCCGTAGTCTAGTAGGTAGTGTGTTGGCTTATTAGACGTAAAGCTAGGGTTCTAGCCCCAGGCCAGACATCAAGACAAAATACAAAAAGTATTTCTTCGGCGACTTCCTCTCAGCACATTTCTGGCAAAAGCCATGAAAAAATTTCTGAAAAATCTGCCGTTCGGAGTCAACTTTAAACTGTAGGTCCCACCACTCATGTGTAAAATTAACACACACAACATAAGTGGTGTGAGAAACTAGGGCGTTGTACAATGGGTCAATTCGACCTCCGGATACGGTACTTGTCTTAATTGACAAGTACACGTCCTCTAACCTAACGTAATCAGTTTTTAGAAGGAACTGTACAGAAGTCAAGCAGTGATTACCCATAGATATAGCAGCGAGAAAAATGGGCGAGTAATTTCAGTTGGTTAAGCAAATTACGAAAGTTCCAAAACGTTATACATCCGTACACAGTAGAAGTGAGGAGATCTCTGCGAAATTGACAACAAAGATACAAAGTGTAGTTAGTCTTGTGGGAACACAAGGTGTGTTTGAAGAGAGTAATCGTGGTTTAATTATCTCCGTTACAAAGATCTGTCGAATAATTGCCTAGTAACTGTTATTCTTTATGGAATAACAAAAAAATTAATTGCTGTTGTTTACATCAAGTTGTGAATAGTGGCACACAGAATTGCGCGAATAATAAACAAATTTAATTAAAATTAAACACAAATTTATTTTTATTTTATTTGCAATCGATGAGCTCATATTTTAAATATTTTTAAAAGCTAAAAACGTAACAGCTGAGTGTCAGGTGTTCTAACAGTCATTAGCACCACAAACGTATACCAGATATTGAGATGTGGATTAACAGGGCTTAAATGGGCTTCAATGCCCAGAAACAGTAGATTATGTTGTCATTCAATGCTCGTGATTTGCGGATATTGAACGGAAATGGATAATATGCGAGAGCAGCTAGAACACGATGGAGAGGGAAATTAAAGTATTCAACGAAGCACGGTGAATAGCAGAGGTAACACGCTATGCTGTTGCAGTAAGATAGCTTTCGTGGATACTGCCAAGAAGCAGAAGAGCAGCCAAGAACTCTAGGCTGCGAAGTAATATAATATGGCAGTTCTGCAGAATGTGTTGCTAGCAATAATGTTGCTATCACTACTTTCACTGGTTGAAAAGCTCTAAGCTTACTGAAATTCCTTATTCCCATACTGGCGTAAAATACTCCGCAATTTCTAGGCCATAGTTATAGTTTCTGCAGCGAAAATAATTGAAAAAATTAATGTTCTGGTGTTGGCCGAAAATCGGAAATTGAAATTGAATGTAAATATGGAAACCATGAATATATGACATAGCTCAGTGGTATTAATTTTTAAAGAGCGCTTGAGTCCATCACAAATGTGAACAATTTTCTGATATCTTACACATATGTACATACATAACTGGTCATTACAACCCTTCAGTCAGGATTACGACTTAGCTTCTCACACCACTTATGTTGTGTGCGTTAATTTTATACATAAGTGGCGGGACCTACAGTTTAAAGTCAACTCCGAACGTCAGATTTTTGAGAGACTTTTCATGGCAATTTTATTTATTCCCAGAGTTTTTGGCAGAAATCTGCTGAGAGGAAGTCGCCGAAGAAATATTCTTTCATATCTTCATTTTGGTGTCTGACCTGGAGTTTGAACCATGGCCTTACGTCTAATAAGCGAACACACTACCTACAAGACTGCGGCGACTACGAGCTTAGCAGAGTAAAAAACTAGTTGACTCAATGGTGGGTTATTTGGAGCCAATTGGTGCCAAAGGTGGAGTTGTCCATCAAGCAATAAAATCATGGATGTGAACGGTATTATCCACATAGATTACCTTCAAAAGGGAACAACTATCGGAGTTGATTTCATGAGGATTTAAAGAAAACAACACTGTTGGGATAATAAAAACAATTTTTCGCTTCAGAGAATTCAAAAATTTTGTATTTTTGACGATGAGCATGTGCAGCCCATGAGTTGAGCAACTTCTTCGATGAGTTTCATAGTTTTCGGCCAGTACAAGGACTACGCCACAAGTAACATCACAATGGGCCGCTAATTGTGCTCAAATGAACTTTTCCAACCTACCTACCTACGATGGACATCGTATCAAACGAGTAACATTTTTCCAGTAAATTTTTCGTATCCTAGTGTTATTATATTAGAATTGGCAATAACTTTTTATGCTACCCAATATTGGTAAGCACGTTGACGCTGGCATAGACAAAATGCATTAAACATTTTGAGTAAATGAACTCTAATAACACTAGTACCCCTCAAACTAAATATTGCAACAAATATGAGTATGCACTCAAATATTCTCTAGAGGTTAATGACGATAATGACGTTGATCCTGTGATGACGACGATGCTTGCATGCCATAGACAATAATGAATTTTATTCACTAATTTTATGCAAGCATAAGATTGCTTTAGTATTTGTTGTTGTCGTTCGCAAAGCATAAAAAAATTAAAATCATGTTTAAAACAACAACAACAAAAAAAGGCCGAAGTAAAGGAGAAACAGATTAAAAATAAAATTCTAATTTGCAAATACATACATACGATATAAATGTGCTGCATGTGTTTTATGCTTTAAAATAACAACAAACTCTAGTAAAATAATAATAAAAATAAAAGAGGGGATATGATAAAATACATATGTACGTATATACATTTTCATATGCTTAGCGAACTCTTTAATTTTGTTTACCATAAATGTATAAGAGTGTATGTGAATATATTATATGAGTGCAGTAGCAGTAGTAGTAGTGGTTGTAGTAGTGGTAGTAGTGTTGCTTGATTTAAAGTATGGCATGGCATGGCATCGCATAGCGTAACTTTGACCCAATTATAATGTTAACCATAAAAACCCTAAACAAAATACCGCTTTTATGCTCCAAAAAGCCACATATTAAAACATCACAATATTTTTCCCCATCTTTTTTCTCTCTCTTTCGCACTCTCTATTTCTCCCTCTTTCTTTGGGTAAATTTTTCATTCGCTCTTTTCTATTTGACTGTATTTGACGATGATGTAGACTCCATACATTATCGGGTAAATACGATGGTGGTAATAACGATGATGATGATGACGATGATGACTGTAATAAAGATTAAAATTATGTCTGAGGCATAAATACGTTCACTTACATACGTATATGTGCAGCAATTTTAACAAACTATGCAATCTTCTTTGTATATGTATGTATTTTATGTCCACTGTTTAAGTGTATATGTAAACCAACCTACGTACGTATCCATGTAGTAAGTTAAGCCTGCAATTTTCGTGTCTGTTAATTTTTAGTCTGTTTGTAGGTAAAACATGCGATTTCTAGTTATTTTAGTTAAGAGAATATAATATTTAAACACACACACACCAATACACTCATGCATACGTACATACAAGCATATTCACATATGCATGTGGAATTATCCCTCTAGTTGTCTAAACATCTAATATTTGTAATACCAACCAAATGAACAGGTACTGAGTATATGGTGACTAAGTGGTTACAGCAGTGTAAGCATAAATAGTAGTAGCGTCTTTAATAATAATAATAATATTAGTTTGAGTGTGTTTGATATCCAAAAATCAGGTTGATTTTATTTAAATATCCTACACGGTCTTAGTTAATGAAGGTGAAGGCAATCTGTCTTAACTTTATATTACGAACTTAAAGCATTAACGGAATAAAGAAAATTATTCTTGAGTTTTATGTCTTTCCTATTTGATACGATTGAGTATTTTTATAGTCCAACATCTATAATAGATAAGATAACGAAGGAGATAAATTGAAAAGTATTCGATTTTTACCAGGATTTTATTTCTTTTGTTTTTTTACACTTGCTTTTAGAGATTAAAGTGCTCGAATGAGCGCTTTAAAATTGGAAGAAGTTTGCGGTGGAGGTTATTTGAGTCTATCGACACTGAGGGTCAAAATAAACTGTACATTAAAAAATTATACATTAATAGATTACCGTTATTTTTATTTTGTAATTGTTTAATTGGCAGTTTTAAAAAAAATAAAAAAATTTCGAAATATTGTCAAATTTTTTCGGGCACTCTCCTTTAGTGGTAAAAGTTGAGTTTGATGATTGTTAGAATTTTATTTATATATAGTGTACAGTTTTTTTCGACACTCACTGTATATATAGTTTACTTCACATATTAAATTATGAGCTATACAGGCGTTTTAATGAAGTAAAAATAGCTAAAATTTAAAGATAGTGGCGCGATATAGTTTCCAAAGGGATAACTGCATCCACAAACTATCCAGGTTTGACTCAGGGAGTAGCAAAGATATGTTCGCTGCGGTTTTTGAATTCAACAATTGAGTGGCGTCAATACCTCTTTAAATAATCGATATTTGTTGTTGGCGGACGTTTCAAAAGACGATGAAATCAACAAGGAATATCACAAGAATGTCAGGCAAAAAAATCTGTTAAAAAGAGAAGGAGGATCAAAGTTCCTACTTCTATGCTCAATATAAGAACTAAAAACATTTTTACAGAGAGCTTGGAATTTAAACAGTTGCAAATGACAACTCTATCATACATAATATACATACACAATTGGCCATAAAACCCTTCAATCAGGATTAGTGTGTGAGTGTGTTATGTGTGAGTTAATTTTATACATAAGTGGAGGGACTTACAATTTAAAGTCGATTACGAACAACAGATCTTTGTGAGAAACTTTTCATGGCAATTCTTATTTACCCTCACAGTTTTTGCAAGAAATCTGTTGAGAGGAAGTCGCCGCAGAAATTTTGTTATGTTTCGTTTGGTTGGAAATGTCTGACTTGAGGTTTGAATCAAGGCCTCATGTATACTAAGCCAACACACTAACTACTAGATCATATCGACTCTATGGACACATATAAAAGCACGTGCGATACAGGCTTCTTGACGGAGTTTGCTAAAAGTTAAGAATGATATAGTAGTGTCGGGATCCATTTTATAGAGGGATGGCTACATCCACAGGAAATCCTGATTCGACTCCGAGGAAAGAACGAAGAAATGTTTAGCATGGTTTCAAGGAACTACCTGAAGCTTTAAAGAGAATGAACAACAACATTAGAAAGAACATTAACCAGGAATGCCATAGGAATGTCGGACAGAAGTAAATCTGGTAAACATGGAAAGAGAAGTAAAGTTGCTCCTTTTTACAGTCAATACAAGATCCAAAACACTTTCTCAGAGGATAACTCTATCATCCTTCTTAACTGGAAAATCTTGATTAATAAGACTGTTTTTTTTAATGCTAAAAGTGTCGATTTGACCAGGCTACCAAGGGTTAAATATATTCGTTTGAAGTGTCACTTACTTAGAGATGGATTTACCATCCACGAATATGAATGGTTTATCACCTGAAGAATACGAAACAAAATTCTTCAAATGGACTACAAAAGTGGTGATTCAAACGAGTTCTCTTTTCGATTATTGCGAGGAGACTGTGGTGGTTGTAATCGATGAACACAGCAAGGAATTTGACATTTGGAGAGAACGGAAGCTTAACAGATTTGTACGAACTGTGTACGAACTGACAAAGACATTGTTTCTGTTAAGGGAAGGTTGGATTTGGTGATTCCATGGGGTTCTCCACAATGGGGCGTATTTTGCATTAGGATTTCCTCCCCAAGCATATTTTTATATTTTCGGAGTAAACAATTCCCGAAGTATTCTTTTCCGACAAAAATTTTTTCTTTTGAATTTTTAATTTAAAATAGAGTTGTGCTCCTTAATTGTCCTTGACTGTTATACAGGCATTAGTTTAAAAAATTTATATGTGTGCCCTAAACAAATTGACTAATATTTGGCAACCAAATGGATGATGTGTCTGTGTGTGGTTGTATGTTCAAAAGTCTCCTATTTAAAGTAAAATGGGCTTCAATTCCAAAGAGACATGTCGGTTTTGGTGACATCGCTTTCTGTTTTATTTTAATTTTTGTTTTTCAAACTTATTTGGATACTAAAAATGCAAGTTTTTTTTCTTTTTTTTAGATTTAAAACTGAAATAAATTAACATTGTTCACTGTGGGAAGCACAGTGGGACAGAAAAAACCGAAATGGAATGGAATTTTCAGATTATTTAGATCAATACGGACTATGAAGAATAAATTAAATACGAGGATATTAAACGAAAAACTAGTTCTTAAATGTTAGTTAATCCTTTCCTTAAATGCCTTGATTGACGTCAGACAAACAATATTGCGACTACAGTGCCTAAGACCTTATACTGGATAAAGCATAAAGGCTAGAGTCACATTGGGAACCAAAGCCTCAACCTACTTACTTATAAACAAGGACACTACACCAATGGATTACAGGCCTGTTAATATTGAAAATTAATTAGGAAATGTTTATTGTTTAAAGACATTCTGTTCCACTGTACACCTTTGACTAATGATAACAATTTGCGAGTGCATGTGTATGTGTGTATGCAGTTAACATTATTATCATTTTTTTATTTTATTGTTGTTGTTGTTGCTCCTACAGTTGCAAGTTGTTGTTGTGGTTGTTGTAGTTTTTGCTCATATTTTTTTTGTTTGTTTGCGTCTTTTTTTCTTGTTGTAGTTGTTTTTGTAACAGAATGTAAATGTTTCCGTTCACAAACTATTTCTACAAATAGACGACGAATTGTTTGCAAATGCTCGAGGTGTTTCATTTGTTGCTTTTGTTATTGTTTCCTACTTCCTGCAATTCATAGTAAATATGCTTGTGTGTGTGTTTGTGTATATGTATGTGTGGGGTGTAAAGGAAGAGAGCGAGTAGTCCGTGAAATTATTTGGAGAATGAATGCCTTATTATGACTTGTGCGAGAACTGTTAGGGTATTTTAAGTTTGATGCAGTATAAGTTAGACGTGAAATATAAGCTGCCTTCAAAATGTATCAATGCAAAGTTTGTATGCAGTTCTAGCACTGTATATATGCAAAGTAACGAAACAATGCATCAACTATAAATTCGATGTCTGATTGCTTTATGACTGCGTTAAAAACACGCATTGACGACGTTTTGAAATAGAATACATTGTATATATTTTGTACAGCGGCATTATGAAACACGATACTTTGTTCAAACACAAAGCAACTAACATTTTGGAAGGCAGCCATAGTTATGGATCTAGATTGTGATTGGCAAAGAAAGCAGGTGGCTTTAAGGAGGGATTTTCCCTGAATTCCTGCTGCATTCGGAGTTCTATCTGGTAGTTATTGCTATGCTGTGTTTGCCATATATGTCTGCATTTCATGGCTGAAACATTTTAGCTATTCTAAGCATTTTGTACGGGTCTAGATTCTATTCACATCACATCGACCTACATTAGCTCTGTTGGTAAATTTTGTGTGCCTAAAAACCAAAATGGCAAAGGCGATATACCCCACAAGACACTATTGCCTTTGTGTAGAAATAACATTTACTTTGAAACTTTGGAGTCGTAGATAACTTCGATTATTTCTGTGTTACTAAAATAATAACTCCAACCTGATGATAAAACGTGTAAAAGATGTCAATTTTACTAGTCTTGTTCGATTCTAGTGAATATTGGCTCATGAATCACATGGATAAGACAGTTCTGGGTATTTTCAAAAGAAAAATTATCGTAAAAATATAAGGAAACGTTGTCGCATGTAACGAGTATCGGTAATTTATACTGTAAGAACTATATGGTATCATTGCCTTGCTATATGTCACTCGACCGGGTGGAAATTTCCCTGCTCGAAAGTGATTATTATGGAAACTGAAAGACAATGTCAAGATGGCAAACAAAAGTCTGTTGGATACACCAGGGCGATGAAAAGCAATGCAAAAGATAGCATAGACAGCTTGACTGACAAAATACTGTAGATGGCCATATAACATAAGTAAGTTCTGTTATCCTGTTAAGACTGACGAGACCCTAACTTTCAAACATGGGACAGTATAACCTTTCTAACAAGTTTTTCTAAAGTACTATGGATATTTAGAACATAGGATAGAAAGAGGGAAGTTTGTTTATATAAACCGACCCGAAGAGAGCAGCTCTGTTATCCTTAGCCTTCTTCTCAACTATCCCGAAACATAGCTGGTCACAGAGAACATAAGAAGTGAAATTCAACCTTTCATCGACAGATGCCTACGCAAAATATCAAAAATTTGGTAGCCTCGTACAGTCGCCAACGAAAAACTCATTCAAATAACTGATCAACACATTAACACACAGTAAAAGTCACGAAAATATAATAGGCTAGGTCAGATCCTTAGAAAGCGATACAGTGAAACCAAACACTTGCATGGAATGAGTTTGTGACCACGAGAACAACTGAAGGTAACTTGGAAACGAACAAGCAGAAGGCAGAGGCAGAGGACAGAGGACAGAGGCAGGGGACAGAGGCAGAGGAAAGAGGTAGAGGACAGAGGCAGATGGAAAGGCAAAAATATATTTGGATCGGTTATACCCTGAGTAGGTAGCAGAAGCAGATGGACATGCACAGCCTACGTTGCTGTTGGTATTTGTCAATTCAAATTCAAACGTATAATTCCTGCTACTTTGCTAGGATTAAGCCCATAACTAGCAGACTACAGTAGAATACAGTTGACTTTACTATTTAAACTGAAGTTTTCTTATACCTTCAAGGGTTAGGTTGGTATAGGTTGCACGAAATAGTTCTCTTCACGACTTCCACAACTTCCTCTCAGGATTCCTCTGGCAAAAACTCTGTGAGTAAATAAAATTTTCATGAAAAGCTTTTGAAAAATCTGTCGTCAGAAGTCAACTTTAAACTGCATGGCCCGCAACTCATGGGTAAAATTAACACACTCTCCATTAGTGATGTAAGAAAATAGGTTATAATCCTCACTGAAGGGTTGTAATGACCAATTATGTATATACATATAATTGTATTAAGGTGACTATTGACATAACTAAACATTTGGTGGCGATAAATTAGTTAGAGGTGCACCTCTCGAGTCCTAAAGACGGGTGAATGTGTGCATGTGGTGGTATAGATTGTGTATGTATTGGTAACTAAAATGTACCAACAAACAATAACGTTGTTAAGGCTGATCGTTACGGTTTGAATATTTGTTTTTGCCAGAGAAAGAGAGACAGCGAGAAAAAAAATATGAATGAATGTGAGTATGAGAAATCAGGAACACAAACTCAAATTGTAGCAGAATGCCACCATCAGTATTTGTTGGTTGGTTGGTTACAGGCTTATGGACGAGCATACATATGTATGTATATTTGTACGAGTGAGTGTGTGTAGGCGGTTATTTGCCCAAAATACCATCGAGTATTTTGCTTGGCAGCTTCGACAAATACAAGCAACGTGTAGGCAACAAAGTTTTCGTTCGTTTTTTTGTCATGACATTTTTTTAATTTAATTTTAAGAATTTTTTTGTTGTTTGTTTTTGTTTTTTTTTTTAGTTTTAACTTTTAACACAAAAATTTTCCAATTAACTTATGAGTTGTTAGTAGTTGTTCACACAGTTGTTCTATTGCCATTTATATACGGCTTTAACCAGAATTGGCAAAGATGAATTAGTTTTTGTTTTTTTTGCAGTTGACTGACAAAATGTAAAAGGATATTAACTTTGTTGGCATATTTGTGGCATATGGCTTAAACCATTTTGTAACGTAAAAAATTGCTGCTAATAAACCACATTAACTGAAATATTTTGTCGAATTTAAGGAACGTTTTAATGTGGTTTTCTTTAATGGGTGTTAACAAATTTTGTGAAGTATAGTTTTAGGTGCTCAGGAAAACACATGAAACGGTGCCAGTGGTTGGGGTGGTGAATTTAAAATTTGGATGTGTTGTGGCTGTTAACAAATTCAAATAAAATTAAATAAAATAAAATTGTCTGCCAAATAATTATCTTTTTTTGATTCTTTTACCAGAACGTATCACAATATTTTTTGAACCATAAAATGTATATGTATGTTAACAACTATTGCTTCGACACAATCCTTTCATATCTCTTTTGATAAAAGCGTTTTTAAAAACTCTCTCCTTATTTGTAAAAGCATGAACCATTTCTCGTTTCCACTCATTTTTGTTTGTTGAATTTGTTCCGTTTGCCATTGTGTGGATTATTAATGATTTTCAATTGAAATGCAAATCCACTGCCACGACACTGGTGTACGCTAACATCCCTATACAACTGATGTATGATTTGGCGTTAACGCAAATAAGCAGTTCAGTTTCTCTAATGCTCTCTCTCTCTCTCTTTTTGATGATTGTTTGTTTGAATGCATACGGAAATGAGTGCTGGTGGTTCATATTAATGCAGCATTCTGTTGCATGACTTTTTGAAAAGCATGGCAATAGAAATGTTGAGATTATAAATGAAGCTTCTTAATAGAAACCACAAAAAAAAATGTTACACTTGAAAAGTTTTTTAAAGAAAATTAGAGAAAAAAAAAATCGATAAAATTCAGATGATAACTCCAATTAGTCGTTTTAAATATTTTTTCAAATGTTTTAATAAAGCTTTGTGGGGTACATACAGTCTAGACATGGGAAAACGAGACCTGTTGGGAAAAAGAGATGGGTATCAACAATAAGTCAGATACCTCACAACTACAGCAAATACTTGGAGGGCGTTGTTTCTAGGCAAGGCTAGCTGGTAGCATGTTTATCCTGGAATATGCTACAGCAGACCAATCATCCGTTTTGTTAGAACAATCAAAATAGATTAAAGAAACGGAAAGAAGGCATAAATTCTTTGTGGAAGCCATATATTCCCAAGAGGGGTACTAGAAAAAAAATGACTAGAAACGATGCTAACGAAGTCGCAGTAGTCTAGTGGGCAGTGTGCTGAATTATTAAAAAAGAATCCATAGTTGAAACCCCTGCTCAGATATCGCGAAAAAAGTACTTCCTTCGGTGACTTCCTCCCAACGGTTTCTCAAATCTATTGTTCGTACTCGACATTAAGCTGTAAGACCCGCTATTCGTAGATAAAATTAACACACACGACATGGTTGATGAGAGAAGCTAGGTTGTAAACCTGACTAAACCGTATGTAATTGCCAATAAGAAGGAGATAATGAAAGTCACCATGGTCTAGAAGGTAGTGTATTATCTTTTTAGACCTGAGACCTCGATTCAAACCTGAGGTCAGACATCTGCAACAAAACGAAATCCGCAAAAATATTTCTTCGGCGACTTTTCCTCAGCAGATTTTTGGCAAAAACTCTGATAATAATTTTATTTATGAAATGTGAAAAGTTTCTCAAAAATCTGTCTGTAGGTCCCGCCACACATGTATAAAATTAACTCACACAACATAAGTGGTGTGCGAAGCTGGGTTGTAATCCAGGCTAAGTAGTTGTAATGACCAATTACGTATGTTTGTAAATTAAATTGCAATGAAAAATTTCTTAAATCTGTTGCTCGCAGTCGACATTAAACTGTTAGACCTGCTACTCGTGGATAAAATCAACATACACAACTTGAATGATATAAGCAAATAGGTTGTAATCCAGACTAAGATGTTGTAGCTACCAATAAGAGGTAGATAATAGAAGTTCAGATAAACTAACACTTCAGGAAACTAAGACGTAGAAGTCAGATGGTCCAACATATTATCACGTAATTCTCAGAGTCCACGTTGACTCATATTTTACAATGAAGTAGTCTCAGGTGTACATTAGAACATACTTTTGAAGCATGAGTTCATTTATCCCTTCTTCGAAGGTCAGCAAGCTGCTTAACAATATTTCCATAATGTTGGATAAATTTACTGCTCAATGAGCGTTAGATTTCATGATTATATGTTTCACACTTTTTGAAATTAGAGTTCCATTGGCAATCTTCTGGCATGAAAGAAAAATATCAGGAAGCAAGGAGCTTCAGTATCAGTGACGGTAAATTATTCAATCGAAAACACTTGCTTAAATTCTGATCCATTCAAACCTTTATTAAGCGGATAGAGGGGATTGTGTGGACTTGATAAAACATGGAAGAAAATATGGAGGATGTATTGGATACATTTGGTGACCTATTCATCATCGAAGTGCTTGTTGAGGAACTTGGAATACAAACATAGCAAGATCTGCTGATCACGATTACTTTTTCTAGTGACTTTTCAATAAATCCAAACGCCTTTACAAAAACTCAGTTACGGCAGTCTATACATTTAATTCAAAGTTAAATTCTTGATTGCCTTTTGACTCATAGGACTGGCCTAGGTCTCATCCCTACAATGCAGGCGTAAAGATCATTCATATTCATAAGAATTTTGCTGACTCATAGATTTGTGGATAAACTACTCTCGGACAAATTGAATTCATTAATTACAGACTGCTTTTTACTTAAAAAGAACTGAACTTAAAATGAATTTCGTTCTCTGGTTTTTAGGAATTTTAAATTGATTTCTTCCAGTGTAAAATTCAAATGCAATTCATTTGTGCATTCGCATAAATTGTGCAAAATATGAACTTTTGTTTGTTTTCTTTTGCCCATACAACGGTCAGCATTGCATGGGTGATGGTCAAAAACTTTCAATTTCAAAAACAAAGTGAACGCTGCACTATGCACTGCCATAAATCATAAAGACTACACGGCTTATTAAGAAATGAGAACATAAAGAAATAATTGATTATGAAGGCATAGGGCCTACCTACACTTTGAAAGATTGATTCAATGAAACATGGGCAGTTCTAGGAAAAAGAGGAAACTTATAGATGGAGAAAGAAATTAGCAATAGAACTGCATTGTTAGAAAAATTAAAGTGAATCGAAAGTAGAATGAATGAAATGTAGAACACGGCTTTCCTTTTCAGAGGAAGTGATTGTACGTGATTTTTCTCAAGCATAATAAAGGAGGTAAAGATTGTGGAAGTTCTTTCAAATAATCAATACATTAAGCATCTTCATCCCTAGAGCTACAGTATAGCAACGAACATGAATGACGCACTCACGAGTGACCTGATAACAATCTCTGAGTGGGGCCGCGCGAACAGGGTCGATTTTAATGCGCGCAAGACCCAATGTTGTTTTTTGACACACCGGCGTGATGCTGGTGCTGGTGTTCTGTCATCTGTATCTATGGGTAATGTAAATATTGAGGAGGCGGATGCTCTTAATGTTCTGGGCATGAGAATTAGTTGTGATGCTCGTTGGAACGATCACATTTTTCGAGTGTCGAAGGAGGCATCACTCCATCCGACCTTCTTACTATTTACAGGACCTTTATCCGACCTCGGATGGAGTACAACTCTCATGTATGGGCCGGTGCTTGAAAGTCTATTTTGAAGCTTCTCGACCGCGTACAGGAGAGGGCGAAGGTGCTTATTAATGGCAGTAAGGTATTCAACTTTATTGATTCGTGTGTTTCATTGTTCTATCGGTACTATAATGGGAGGTTTTTTATAGGGATAGGGGGCTTGGTTCCCGATAATCACATATTTTTACGTGGTACTCGTACTTCTCGCAGAGCACATCCTTTTGTGGTTGATTGTCCAGTGAACCGCACAATGCATTACAGGGAAAATTAATTTTTTGCCCGCACTGCTCGCTTGTGGAATGATCTTCCTGCGGAAGTTTTTCCCGTCAGTTACGATATTGGTAAGTTTAAATCAAATGTCCACAAACACTACTCCCTCTTTCCACCTTCCTATAACCTATTTTCCTAAACCTGCACAATGCACTACATGAGTAGGGGCCAAACCCTGAGTGCTGGTTTAAAAAAAAAAAATTTGTGGTAACTCTTTTTTTCTAGAATTTGCCAAAATATTTTTATGTCTTACTCTTTGCAATATTCTAAGTGTACAATTCAATTGAAAATTTCTTCAATCACCTACAAACTAACCACTAACTCAACCCTGTCAGTCAGTCCATTATGAAGACCACAATAAGAAAATCAAAGTAAACAAATCATTTGCAAGTGCCACTGCCCCCAAAAGTAGTTGCAATTGAAATTTATAATCCTTGTTCAAATGTCATGTCAGTCAAGTCAGAGGCAACAGCAGGCAGTCAGGCAGAGACGCAGCACTCAGCCAGTTAGCTAGTCAACCAGTCAGTCATGCATTCAGTGAATCCTTCAAAACATCACACTCATCACAAACCTTTTCGACAAGAATTTCATTAACGATTGTGGTAGCCAAAATGAAAAGTCTCTGCAAACGTTTTGAAATGGGAAATAAAAGCGAAAAACATTTCAATTGATGATTAATAACTATGCGCCAGAGTCCTATATGCGTAAGGATAACAAAGCAGCTATTTTATGGATTGCGATGATGATGTTGTTGTTGCTGAATAATACTTATTTTTTCTTTTTGGCTCCGACTTACTTGCAACCGGCTAATAAATAAAAAAATGTTTAAAAACTTGCAAATAAAGGCAGCAGCTGGCTGCAAAGAATTTTTGAGTTTTTTGATGAATTTTCATTTGGACAAAAACTATTTTCAGTTTTCCTATTAACGTCAGCTGCTGTTGGAAACTTAAAATTACCTCTGTAATCATACTTCTCTTTCCTTGCACAGCAATTCATCATAATCAATGTAATGAGAACTTTAAATGGCTTTCAATAGCGTGTGTGAATATGAGCCATTGCAATACAATATATTTTATATATTGAAGGGTGGCTATGCATTGCACCTGCTCAAAGGAATTATGCAAAAAGTGTTTAGGTTTGTAGTTTTTTTCCTAAAAAAAAGTGCAAATAAATCTCAATTCTAGAAATGGAAGGATTTTTATTATTAGGTGACTTTATAAGAGGACTGCTGAGGAGGAAAAACATTTGAACATAATGTCTCAAAGATATTGTTACGTTCTTACCTTTCAAAAAAGTTTAAAATATGAGCTCGTTGATTGCAAATAAAATAAAAATAACTTCGTGTTTGGTTTTAATAAAATTCTTTATTATTCGCACAATTCTGTGTGCCATTGTTCGCAACTTGATGTAAACAACAACAATTGCTTTTCTTTGTTATTCCTCTGTTTACATCCTTTGCATAAACCATAACAATCACTAAGCAATTATACTCTGTTTACACCCTTTGCATAAATCATAACAATCACTAAGCAATTATCCGACAAAGCTTTGTAACGGAGATTTTGAAACGCTGATTACTCTCTTTAAACGTGTCGCGCCTTCACACAAGACTGACTGCACTTACTATTTATAAAATAGTCTGATGAACGTTCTGAACGTTCTGAAGTCATGAACGTTCGACTTCGCCTTCTCGAAATCTCTGTAAATGTAAACATCGTTGTTTACGTTGTAGAGTTGTTGCTGTATTTTTGTTTACTTGTTTACCGTTTTTTAGTGGTGTAAGAAACTAGGTCGTAATCCTGACTGAAGGGTCTTAATTTCAAACAAAGATTTTTCGGAATGATCCAGTTGGATCTTCAATGAATGTCTGTGGCAACAGACAAACTGTTGTACAATCGAATTTGGTCTAGTTGGTAGTGTGGTACACTTCAAGAGCCGAGACCCTTAAGAGACTCTAGTTGTTTGTGATTGTCTGATTGTTTGTCAGCCATTATATATGATTACTCACACATACATACATACATAATTGGTCATTACAAGCCTTGAGTCAGGGTTCTCACACCACTTATGTTGTTGGTGTTAATTTTATACATGAGTGTATATATAAAGTCGACTCCGAGTGACAACTTTTTTATGTGATTACTCACAATAGCAAAAAAAAGTGAGAATAATTATTAGAAAGCAGTTTTCGGAAAAAGTGACGCACATTACTCCCTCTTTCTATTTACAGTAACCTTCTTTCCTGTAGTCCAATACAAAGCCTTGCATGTATAGGGGTTATCTTCTGAATGATGGTCTCAAAAATAGAGAAAAAAAACAACGACTTTCGTAGGCAATTTTTTTTTCATGGGCAATTTTTCTGATAAATTTCATAAGCATTTCTTAAGTGGAAACCTTACAAACAAAATTTTTAATGCTGCACAAAAAAAACTTATCTCGCAATACAAAACTCTTACCAATTTAGCCTTTTGGAGACAGACACAAATTGAGGAAATTCGTGAACTTTTATTAAATATTTCTGTTGCAATATTATGTTATACATACTTGACTATACATGACCAAAGAACCGCTTTAACTAAAAACTTTAAAAATGTATAACTAAAGCAATGAAAATCTAGGTCGCAATCATGACTAAAGGGTTAGACTGACCAATTCAGTAAATAAACCCAAAGCAATATATTGAATTTAAAAGTATTTCAACCATCGCCAACGAAGTACCTTATCAATGTCTAAACAATTGTCCCGGGTTAAATATTGTCTTTCCACTGCAAAATTATCATAATGAAGTGATAGAATAGAACATCTATTCAAATGAATTTATTTTGCAATTAGCCTTTTTAAACATTTCTTTTACTCACTTGTTCGTTTGCTAATTTCATTTGCCCACTAAACTTTTAATTGCCTACACTTTGTTCTTTTTTCTTTTCATTTCATTGCATTTCATTGCATTTCATATTCCACGTATTGTTTTAATAAAGCCAACTGTATTGATCGCATTGAATTGAATTGCATTTGAATTGAATTTGAATTGAATTTAGGCATGATGGTGAATATTTTGAGGCTTATTAAACTAAAATTATGCAGAGTGATTATAATGCCACTTTTGCTGCACACATACACACACACACATACCATGCACCATATATAGATGCTTGCTAACCATGCGATATAAATTTGGCTCATTATCAATAACGGTAATATGTACCTTCTGTACCAGATGATTATCATGGCATATGATTTGTAAGGCTGATTGGTTGCCCGGCTACTTGGCTGACTGGTACTTTAAATGTAATTAAAATGATGAACGGAAATGGATACTCAAACCTGATGCTATTAAATTTCACTATACGATTTGCTTTTGCTCTCTCTCTCTCTCTGTCACTCCCTTCCTCTCTTATTATTATTATGACTGGTATTAGTAGAGAAACGGATGGAATAGTTGGCATGTTCCATAATATTGTTTCACTTGTGCCGTTATCGTGGTTTTTTTGTGGCAAATCTTTCTTATGATTTCTACCACATCACAGCCCCGTACAATAGTTTAAATTATTTGTATTGTTTTTAATCTGCAAGTGCTTGCTTTTAAATGTTTTTCTACTTTTATGATTGCGTTTCTTTAACATTGACTTTCCGTTTCTTTTTAACCGCTACGTGGCTGAATGTATTTGTTTCACAGCAGCAGCTTTGTTCCGTTTGCCTTAAAGACGGTGTATGACGACAAAGAGAGGGAGATGGAGCGTACAAAAGCTTAAGGAAACGGAAATCGCATGTTCTCAGGTGTCAGCAAGCGAACAAACACGTGTGTGTGTGTATGTGTGTTATATTTAACGCTTACTCCCAAGTTACTCAAGTACCCATATCCGTTAATTTATGTAAATGCCGTACAGCCGTTATAATGGGATGCACAACGCAGGCCATTAAATGTGAAAGCGTACAAGAAAGGAAAAGAAAAACACTATAAAATAAGGAAAATGGAAAAGTGCACAATAAGTATTAAAATCGTATGATAATGAAATACTTAAAATCTACCTGGCACCCTCCTTTCCTCCCTTGAACTCTCCCCCTCTCTCTATAGTATACGCCCGAGGGATTCAATCAAAAGAAATACTGTAAATACAACGGAATACAACAAAATGTTATATTGCAGCTGAATTATCGTAAGTACCTCATCTATGTGTGTGCGTCTGTCTCACAACCCAATCTACTTGTAATACGGTTTTGCACTGTGCTATGTTTGTAAAGGTGGTGGTAAAAAAATAATGAGATACTCCACTACACTCACACGCTATAGTAGTAGTAAAGACGCACACTGCATGAAAGCATGAAAGTGATAAAAAGAAAAAAAGGAAGAAGGAAAAGAGAAGTTTTAAGTTAAGAACACCTGGTATTAAATAAGACCAAAATAACACAGAAAATTTCAATTGACAATTTTAAGCAAGTTATTAAGCAGAGAACGGGTTAAGACACTCGGTGCAGCTTTTGGAAATTGTATTGTACTTGGCATACAAATATCCTGACAGCCTTGAACAACCAGGCCTGAGATTATTTACTCAACATGTTCTTCCTAAGTAACTCTGATGTAATTTACTTCATGTGTTAATGACATATCGAAATCACGGAAGAGGCATACACCAAGGAACCTAAGTCTAAGATTGCGTTTAGTGAGGCAGTTGCAAAGTAAAGGGTCCGCCAAATAACTTTTTTTTTTGAAAATGCTTTAAAAAAAACTACTGAATATTTTCTCAAATTTCTTTTTTTATTTGAAAGTACAATCCTTCCGTTTAATAATGGAAAATAATTTCATTCAAATGGCTGCCTCGGCTGACCATGCAGTAGCCAGTAACCAGAAGATGCCGATTTTGGCGAAAAAAAATCATCTTTTCAGATGAAGCTCATTTTGATCTTGGCGAGTATGTAAACAAGCAAAATTGTCGCATTTGGGGCACAGAAAACCCGCACGCATATATTGAAAAGCCGACGCACCCAAAACGAGTCACTGTTTGGTGCGGATTTTGGTCCAGAGGCATAATTGGGCCATTTTTCTTCGAAAATGAGCAAGGAGCGGCCGTTACAGTCAATGGCGATCGTTATCGGGCCATGTTGAACGAATTTTTGTTCACAAAAATTGAAGAGGAGGTTTCCGTATCTGATTATAGTAACCGACACTTTTAATGAACAGAGGCCACAATATATAGAATTGTCTAGTTAAACAGAACACATATTTATAACATGTATGGCATCAAGTTTAAAAAGTGGGAGGTGTCATCTTTGTTGCCGACAAGCGGTATCCTAAGATGTGTAACTGGAACATGATTGAGAGAGACATTGTAGTTACAGCCTATATAGACTGAGTGCATGAGAACAGACCGTACAATGGTAGCTGTAAAGCACCTCTACATGACAATAATAATTGAATCGTTGTTATATTGCTATAGTGATTATGCAAAGTCGCCGTAGTCTAGTGGTAGTGTGTTGGCTTGTTAGACGTAAAGCCAGGGTACGAGCCCCAGGCCAGACATCAAACAAAATACAAAAAGTATTTCTTCGGCGACTTCCTCTCAGCAGATTTCTAGCAAAAATTCTGAGAGTAAATAAAATTGCCATGAAAAGTTTCTCAAAAATCTGTCGTTCGGAGTCGACTTTAAACTATAGGTCCCACCACTCATGTATAAAATTAACACACACAACATAAGTGGTGTGAGAAACTAGGTCGTAATCCTGACTGAAGTATTGTAATGACCAATTATGTATGTTTGTATGTGATTATGCAAAGTTTGTCATTGGCTACATATTCTAGAGGAAGCGATTATGGTCGTATGGCGTTACAACGATGTAAGCTTCTTAGTGCACCAATAAATTGTTTAAAAAGGTGCAGAATGGACTCACAAGTATTGTTTTTGGGACGTTCTATCGCCTGAGGATTGTCTTGTGAGAACTTAACATTTTCTTCTTCTATTGTTACGCTTTTACCTTTTAAAAATGTTTAAAAAGAGAGCTCGTAGATTGCAAATAAAATAAAAATAAATTTTCTGTTTAGTTTCAGTTAAAATTCTTTATTGTTCGCACAATTTTATATGGCACTCTTTACAACTTGATGTAAACAACAACAATTGCTTTGTTTGTTATTCCTCTTTGCACTGTTTTGCATAAACAATAACAATTACCAATCGAATGTTCAACAGATCTTTGTAACGGAGATATTCAAACACACCGCGTTCTTACACAAGACTGACTGAACCAGACTAGAAAATTCATAAAATTCTCTGATGCATTATAAAAAATTCTATTTTTCAGAAACGTTGCTTTATGTCTCACAAAATGGATTTTATGTTAGAGTTGAATATGTTATAATTTTCTATTTTGAAAAGGGGAAGCCAATATTCAGATAGGACAATCAGATCATGAATAACATTTTTTGCGAAATAGATTAGTCTTCACTGTAACCAATGTTTTGTTGTTGATATCGTCTTTTAGTACTGACATTAACATAGTCGTCGTAGTCTAATATGTAGCGTGTTGGCTGATTAGATGTGAGGCCATGGTTCAAACCCTAGATCAGACATCTCCAGCAAAATGAAATATTAACAAATATTTCTTCGGCGATTGCCTCTCAGCAGATTTCTGGCAAAAACTCTGAGAGTAAAATAAAATTGGCATAAAAAGTTCCTCAAGAAAAGTCGTTCGGATTCGACTTTAAAATGTAGGTCCCACCACTCATGTATAAAATCAACACACACAACATAAGTGGTGTGAGGAACAAGGTCTTTATCCTGACTGAAGGGTTGTAATGACCAATTATGTATGTATGCATGATAGTAACTTTCGAGTATAAAAGACAGATTGTGTTTCACTGGATCACCTTTTGCTTCCTCTGAAGATGCGTATTCATGCGTTTACTTTTTTAGTTTTTTAATTTTATTTTAAATTTTTAAAATATCAGTCCCCATGGTTTTTTTTTTACTAAATTTGATACTGATTTTATATCACCAGATTTGGTATTCATTTTGCGTTCTATTCTTTTAGTTTTCATTCGGCTTTTTTTTATTGATGATGAATTGAATTGAATTTTATTTGCCATTTTGTATACCTTAAAGGAGATAAAAACGTGTCGTGGCTTAAAATAATTAACCGTAAATGGATTTTCATATTGACTGTATGTATGTATGTATGGGTATAATAATGGCTTAATTTCATTGTCGTTTATTTGGTAGAATATTCGCTTGTTTTTTATTTTTCATTTTATTTTCTCTTGCAATCTCTCTTTTCAATTTTTTCAAATTGACCGCCATGTAGTGACATGAAAATACTCTTTTCAAATTTCGAAAGCCTCTTACGCACATATACATACGTATACGCATATGTGTGTATATATATTTTGTGCATACATGTTTGTTAATGTGTTTTTTTATTGAAATTTATATACAAAATAAATGGTTAAAGAGGAAAATAAAATAATACAACACAATAGATATAATGGCTAATGGAGTTTGATGGCCAAGAAGAATATTAAAATACTCTACAGGATTGAGTAACCATGGACGTTGTTGTTCATTCACAATATAGACAGCTTAAAAGCAGGAAAAATTTATTCATTTGAGGTCTTTTTAAATTAGTTTACTTAAATTCAGATATGAATTCTAGCTTATCTAACCTTTTTTATTAGACAATGAAGACGACCATTGAAACCTATATGAGGCTGTGTATAGATTCGTATCTGGCGTCACCGTCAGATCAGTAAAAGAAGTAGTGTTTAAGAATAATGAATAGAGGCAATAGACAATGCACAAAAATGGATTTAATGGGTTGTTGATGACTCTAAAGCATCTTCGATGCTTGTTAACGATACTCCAATCTCCTGAAACAAGCATTTATTAAAGAGAAGTCTGCAAGTGCAATAAATATCTTGTTATAGGTTTCGTACAACATGGATAGGGACGACTATTTAATGTTACAGATGGCCTGGTTAAGAAAATCTTCAGTTTGACTCGATTAAAACAATGTTTCTTGGTATCAATAAAGATGTGGAATAAACAAACATGTCATAAATATGGAACTTTTGCAAACTTAGGCTTTTTTACCCTGATTAGAATATAGGCATTGGAGTTTTAGGAAATTATGTTCATATTGCTACGTTCTTACCTTTCAAAAGTGTTTAAAATATGAGCTCGTTGACTGCAAATAAAATAAAAGTAAATTTGTGTTTAGTTTTAATTAAAATACTTTATTAGTAGCACAATTCTGTGCGCAATACTGTTCACAACTTTATGTAAACAACAATAATCGCTTTGTTTGTTATTCTTCTGTTTACACCCTTTGTATAAACAATAAAAATTACCAGACAATTATTCGACAGATCTTTGTAACGGAGATCTTCAAACCACTATTACTCTCTTCAAACGCACCACGCCTTCACACAAGACTGACTGAACTTCACTAACTCACTCGCTTGCTTTACCTTGCCTTTTATATGACAGGATAAACAGTCTGGTGAATGTTCTTGAAGGCGAACGTTCATGACTTCGCCTCCTCGAAATATCTATAATTGTAAACATCGTTGTTTACGTTTATTATTGTAGTGTTGTTTGTGGATCTTTGTTTACTTGTTTACCATTTTTTTATGCTGGTGTTTGTTGTTATATTAAGCAGTACGATAATTTGTAAACAAGTTTGTTTACTTGCATTGTTTTGTTTTTGTAGCTTTTGTTTATAATTTTAATCTTAAGCGATGTAAAAGCGAAACACCAGAATCTAGATTTTTCATTTTCGTAACAATATGTAATGATGCATTGAGGCAGCTTAACAAAATTTCTATTCCTAGCATTGCTTACAAAACGTGTTTTGAGAAGAAGCTCTTGAAACGAACCCGCTGAACTTTCTTCCATTGACGTCAAATGGGTAATGGATTGGTTAGAGATTGTTTACTTGGAGTGTTTACTCACATTAAACCAACACAGCGAAGTAATTTGAATCCAAGTGAAGGAATTTATAGCAATTATGAGTTCTTAGTCTGGTTGTCGTAGTCGAGTAGGTAGGGTGTTGCAATATAGATCAGAATTCGTGAGTTAATATCTCATCTCTGATATCACGATAGAAAAGGAAATATGGCATCCACTCAGATCTCTTCTGACAAAAGCTCTTTAAATAAATAATTGCCAAGAAAATGCTTTCAAATTTGTCGTTCGGAGTCGTCTTTTATCACTTACCGATAAAATTAATATGCACCACTTGGGTGGTGTGGGCAGTTAGAAATTGAACTTGCAACTGAAATTAATTATTTCAACACTTATATTTTGGTGTAGTGTGTCATACAGGTCGCTTGGACTATCAATAATTTTTTTTTTAATTTTCCCTGCTTTTGTTGTGATATTTTTTAAGTAGAATATATTTTACAATTTAATAATATTATTACACTCTACTGGGACAAAAGGAGGTTAAATTTTTTAATTTTTATTGTATTAATTTATTTGTTTAACAAAAAACACATAAACGCACTCTCTCAATGATATTAAAAATTTCGTTAAAATGTATGTCTCTTGTATGAATCAACGTGTGTTTTTCTGGCTGTATAGGTATTGTAATTCATATTGAATATCCTTTTGTTTGAAAGCATTTTTTTAAGAATTTTTGTTTAAAAGATTTTTCAAATATTTTCTCTATTGACACATTTTCAAAGGAAAATAAAGAGAAAAAATTATTTTATTTTTGTATTAAAAGAATAGAAAATACAACACATTTATTGCTTTAAAAATTTTATATCCACAGTATCTACAATATTATTGTCTGTGTTCACTTTGGATAAAAAAATAAGAAGAATCTTTTCTATTTTCTTCAATGATAAGCATATTCTTTTACTATATTTTACCATATTTAAAATAAATATTATTTTTATTTTTGTCTTCTGTTTGATGTCGTTTTTGTTGTTGTTGTTTATGTAAGCGGAAGCTGTTATAATACCATGTTGAAAAAACATAATAAAAAAATAGGGAGAAAAATGGCCAGAAATAAAAGAAATACCTAAACAGCCTTGAGACATGAATACCATCACATCAAAACTGCTGGCCATTATTGAAATACAGTGGAGCCATTATATTTCAATATGCTTTAAAAGAAAAATACTTTCTCAGCTAGCGGGACCACTTATATCGCAAACAGAATGAAAGAGCTTAGTTTATTTTATAGAAAGTTGAAATTCTCATGAGATCAGCCAGTGTCTTAAAGTATGTAAAAAACATTTGTTTGTGTTCAGAAAGGCTCTATAAAAGCCATAATTTAGTCAATAAAAAGGTTTTTAATAGCCTTTTTCAACCATTGTGATATCATACTTCATAATTGGTCATTACAACCCTTCAGTCAGGATTACGACCGAACGAAAAATTCAGTCAGTCTTGTGCGAAGACGCGGTGTGTTTGAAGAGAGTAATCGTGGTTTGAAGATCTCCGTTATAAGATCTGTTGAACAATTGACAAGTAATTGTTATTGTTTAGGCAAAAGAGTGCAAAGAGGAATAACAAACAAAGCAATTGTTGTTGTTTACATCAAGTTGTGAACAGTGGCACACAGAATTGTGCTAACAATAAAGAATTTAATTAAAACTAAACACAAATTTATTTTTATTTTTTTTTGCAATCTACGAGCACTTATTTTAAACGATTTTAAAAGGTAAAAACGTAACAATTATGTTGTGTGCGTTAATTTTATACATGTGTGGCGGGACCTACAGTTTAAAGTCGACTTCGAACGCAAATTTTTTTTGAGAAACTTGTGAAGGCAATTTTTATTTACACTCAGAGTTTTTGCCAGAAATTTGCTGAGAGGCAGTCGTCGAAGAAAATTTTTTCATACTTCGTTTTCTTGGAGATGTCTGACCTGGAGTTTGAACCGTGGCATATATTCTAATAAGCACAATACCTACTAGGCTCTGGCAATTGTGATATAACGATAAATATTGAACCCAACGGTCAAATATTCCCTAGAGGAAACAAACCCGAGTCCAAAATAAATATTCTCAGATAATGAGAAGTCAAAAACCTATGTCTTTTAATAACAAATGCCTATCATAAGTACAGTAGCTCCTAGGAATCGCTATTGCGCGATGGTTAGCCATTCGAAACAGAAATAATTCATTCCTCTTCATTCATTACATGCGCGTCTATCAAAGTCTAACAATATTGCATGTACCCTGTTGCTGCCGACAACGTTGAGTTTCCTTATAATAATTGTGGATCGTATGAATATTACTTCCGCCTGTAAAACGCAGTAAAGGCCAGATATCTTTATAGGCGCCGTGAGAATCCTTATTGTGCGATAAAAGGCCATGCGATTTAAGGATAGAATCTGACAATATTGCACGTACCCTCCCTCTTTCAGTCAGCGATATTCGGCTTACTTGTAAAATGAGTGAATAATGTTCATCTTAACTGAGGCAATTAGAGTTAATATGGCCTGTAACATGATAGAGATTGCTGCCGGCTCTGGTCAGCTCATTAGTAATCCAATTTTCAAAGATATCCCTATGTCCTGAAAGCCATATAAGAGTTGTCTTTGAATGTTCCGAAATTTCTCTGAAGGACCCATATTATATCCATTAAATTATTATGAACAGACCCTAATGCTTTTTAAGTCTGGCAGGCTGGAGAGTACAATAATTTTTCCTACTCTCCAGCCAATGGCTAAACTTTCCAATATCTGAACTGGTCTTACTCTGTGTCATATATTTTGTTGCTCAAAATGATTTGCGTTGAAAAATTTTCTTCCTCAAGGTTCAGATTCAGTATGGCTTGAGCTATAAAACTTTCAGAATTTTGTATGAACACATCTTGAAATTTTTCTTCAAAATTCATCGAAACAACCGCAGACTAAAGCCGAATTGAGTGGCAAACCGATTAATGGTTATTTTGGGGATCTTCAGTGATTTCTTCAGCCAAAGAAAAAATTTTTAAATCATAATTCGAAATGAAGTACAAAACGGCACAAGATTTGGAATTTTCAATTCTCAAAAAAAAATATTTTCCTTCCTATTATTGAAGAAGAATAAGTTTTTCACTCAAAGCGATCAATTATTTGAGCCCCGGAATTTACATGAATTGCTTCACTGTCCCAATATTATTTTAAGTCCATTGCATAGTAGTTGAGTTATGCAAACAAATATTTACTTTTACGTTCAAATACGTTTCTTTTCCCTCTCTTCCTCTCCCCCTTTTACCCCTACTTTTGTTTCTTCGTTTGGTGTTACAGTTGCTTTTTATTTAACTTTAATTCTTCTTCAACTTTGGCTACTGTTTTCTTAAAAAAAAACAAAAAACATTCTCAAAGTCCATGAATTTTATTATTTGTTGTTGTAGTTGTTGGAATTTTAAGCATATTTTCTTACAAGTTTTTAGTTTAAATACAAAAAAAAAAAACAGGAATCCTGAAAGTCAAAAAAAAAAATCATTGCAAATAAAATCGGTATTTAGTGGGCGCAAAATAAAGTTGCGTAGGGTAGGCAGACAGACAGACAATTTGAAGAAAATACAAACAGAGGACGGTCTCATCAAATGAATTCCGCTACTATTGCTTGGCCAATAGAAATTGTTGCTGTTGGCTATTATTCGTATTTGTATTTGTATTTGTATTTGTATTCGTATTTGTATTTTAACATTAATGTTCTTAATATTGCCTTTATTTACTATTAAGTTTTTTTTTAATTGTTTTTGTTGTTGTTGTTGTTGTATTTTGTCTAATAAATATTTATTTTAGTTGTTTTACTTTCAACATTAAGCTTAAACACACTAAAAAAGGAAATTGTCCCCATTCCATGAATTTTGTAAAAGGCTTTTGAAGACATTTTTCTTTAAAAACGCTTTAATTTTGTAGCACATGGCTTGTGTTCATATTCATTTCTTTTTCATTTTTGTAAATGTAATACGGGAAGCCGTCGTAGTTATTAGGTAGTATGTTGACTTATTAAGCGTGAGGTCCCGGATCAAACACCAGGTCAGACATCTCCAACAAAACGAAATACGAGGAAATATTTCTAAGACGTCTTCCTCCGTATAGATCTTTGGCAAAAACTCTGAGAGTAAATAAAATTGCCATGAAGAGTTACAGTTTAAAGTCGACTCCGAACGACAGATTTTTGAGAAACTTTTCATGGCTATTTTATTTAATCTCAGTGTTTTTGCCAGAAATCTGCTGAGAAGAAATCGCCGAAGAAATATTTTTGCATATCTCCTTTTGATGTCTGACCTGGGCTTGAACCCTGACCTTACGTCTAATAAGCCAACACACTACCTACTAGACTACGGCGACTTCCATAGCATGTAGCAAATCGATGCAAATGATAAGCTCCATACTGATCCCAACCAGTTAATTGGCAATTCAATTTCTGGTATCAGTATAAGAGTTACATACCTTTAAGTGAACCGAAATTTCTCTGAGAAAAAGTTTCCCTGAGAAAAAATCAGGGACAAGAACGTACTTAGAAGAAAAGTTCGTTAGAATTTCTACGGTAGTATCCATAAGCCTGGCTATCCCAATGCCTTTCGGTGGATTAAAAACCAAGCTGAGAAAGTGGATCGAATATTGTGGTGTAATGCCACAGTAGGAAGAATTACTAAAATGCGATGGGATGATCCTAATCAGGCGAGAAATATGGGTATTTTAAAACTAAATAAGGGCGACCTGAGTACGCTAATGAACGTACTCACAGAAGTCTCCGGTTTACGTGTACACTTGAACCGTATTGGTGTAGTGGAAAATGATGAATATAGAGCAGGTGGACCAGACATCAGCAATGAGTATTCAAGAAGATGAGTAGAATCGAATCATACTCATAATTTCTGATACTTATACGCATTCATACTTATTTCATGGAACCTCTACTCATATTCAAAGTTTGAAGTACACAACATATTCATACTTAACAACAAGTACGATGTTGTTGATTTCGACTCTTCTTAACTCAACACATACACGAAGCACAAAATAAGTGTGATTCGCGTACGAACACTAAAATACTTACTAAAAGGTTGAATGTTTGGTCTGCTTGTTGTTCTGTATTTTTTGCTTATGTGTCTGTTTTCTTTTTTCTTTGTTAATGCAACAACAACTAAGACTATAGAGTTTAATGAATGATTCGAGTTGAGTCCAGTATTTTTCTAAATTTATGAATCTGAATGAGTAGGCTTATGAATCAAACATATTTCAAATGGTATGAGTTCGACGTCAATGTTGTACGCATACTCATTGCAACCTGTACTCATAAATCAACGTTGTAGTGAGTACGAATGAATCAGAGTAGTTAATGAGCAGTTAATGAGTACTTATGAGTAGCGATGAAACGATTCATTACTGATCTCTGATGTGGACATCGAAATGATGGAACACTATTTATATCATTGCCCAGTTTTTGTGAACTCGTTATGTCAGTGTTTTGGGTACAACACAATACCAGACATAACTCGTGTCGCAGAAGAGTGAGCTGGAAGAAGTTATGAGAGTTTATATAAAAAGTAAGGTGATATTCCTAATGGTAAGCGCATAACAAGTCTACATGATGGCCTATGTATATATTGATATGCTTAAGACCCTTAATTGGTTTTTCTCTTTCAACTTAACTACCTAACAACAAAATAAAGAAAAACAAAAAAGCATCTCCTTTGATATCTGTAAAGGCTTTACTGTCTACATTTTGTCATAAATTTCCACATTAATCTTGAAAAGAAAACAAAAAAAAAAAACATAAGAAATTGGCCTTAAAACAAATTGGCAACAAACTCTTTATGATTTTACACCTCAGACACACAGGCGTATGAGTATTTTTTTTTTAAATATTTCCATCACATTAATCATACGAACGACATGTAGGCTCTATAGCCGGTTGGTACTCCAGTAGAAGATTATTAATGTTAATCCATACATCATGTTTAATTATCATCAACACTTTCACTCAATTTTCTTTTTGTTATTGCAACAGCAACAACAACAAGAGTTTGACACTTAATCTTGGAATAGTTTTTCATCATCATCATCAATGGGACACAATAAAGAGTTCATGACCACAAAACAATGAAAGGAAATGTAAACCCTTTTGTTATTTAAAGAGCAAGAGACAGAGAGAGAGTGAGAGATATACTGAATATCTTAGCGTCACAACTTAAATTTTATTCACTACTTTGATAAAAAATTTTGTTTACAACAACACTTTGATTGATTTGATTGATGATTTACGATTAGAAATAGAATAAGAATAAGAATAAGAATAAGATAGAGAAGAGAAGAAAAGTGAAAAAAGTACTTAAAGTCACAACTGATTTATTGCTTCGCAATTGTTGTGATTTGTCCTCAATGTTGTCATCTCATTGTCCATCCTCCATCCACCACACAAAGCTTTCACCTGATGGCCATGTAAAAAAGTCCATAAAAAATTCATACAAAGAAAGTACGTGTATGGGGAGGCATTTTCTTTTCTTCTTTTTTTTTTTTGATTGAAAAGAAAAGATCTTCGTTTACTTTTGCGTTTTTCTTTAGCCTGTCAGGTAGACATACTAGCTGACTGTTAGTCGAAGAAGCTGTAGGAAACGTGTGTGTGCTGTTCACATGGTCATTATTTATGTAGGTTTTCTCTATTCTCCTTTTTTGTTGTTGTTATTGTATTTGTTTTTCTTGTGTATGAAAGTGTTTTTTTCTCTTTCTCTCTTTCAATTTTTTATTTATTCACTCAACACAAATACTTGTTTTCTTTTATTTTGTACGTGTGCCAGTGTTGCACGTATGTATGTGCATAAAAGTCTTGTTCTTTTTTGCTTATTATTTCTTCTTTTTCTTTTATTTTCGATTCTTCTTAGATTTTTATTTTTCTTTTTTTAAATATCGAAAGAAAAGCGTTTCTTTTTTCTTTTTAATGGTTCTACGCGCAAAACAAGGTTAAACTTGTCATCAATCTTGTGGAGAAGCTGTTCGATTTTAAAGAAGCACCTGCGAGTTTATAAAAAATTTACATGAATTTTAAATCAACAAATTGTTTAAAATATGTGGAATTAAATTAAACATTTGAATAAATTTTTGTTTAGTTTGTAGGCAGCATGTGAATCTTTACTAGGTTGTAGAGGAGTTCAGGATTAAAAGATTGTTTATCTTCCCTCTTTTTTTTTTGCTTATATTAAAACCTTTACAGTGCTTTGTTTGCTGGTTGAAAGTGGCCAATCCATGCTCATGCTGCCTATTCGGTCATTATTTTTGGATGTAACTGGCGACGTTACTTTAAATCGCATAAAACTGAAAGACGAACAAGGACGTTCCGTCACATAAAACATGCTCTATGCTCCCCTAAATACCCTCACTCAAGGTTTGTTAAAACAGCGAGTGTAATAACTCCAACTAGCATGTATTGTTTACAATACTTCTACAAGCAGCAGAAGGCCTTTAACAAATTTTTTGTATCCAATATGTGCTAACGCCTTTACTTCACTTCAACACTTGCCAATGCTGTTTACATACATAATTGGTCATTACAACCCTTCAGTCAGGATTACGACCTAGTTTCTCACACCACTTATGTTGTGTGTGTTAATTTTATACATGAGTGGCGTGACCTACAGTTTAAAGTCGACTCCAAACGACAGATTTTTGAGAAACTTTTCATGGTAATTTTATTTACTCTCAGAATTTTTGCCAGAAATCTGCTGAGAGGAAGACGCCGAAGAAATACTTTTTGCATTTTTTTTTTGTTGTCTGGCCTGGGGCTCGAATCCTGGCTTTTCGTCTAATAAGCCAACACACAACCTACTAGACCACGGCGACTTGATAGATTTCTATTAAATGTAATAATTTCCGCAGAGATAAAGAGAACGGTTGCTAAATATGTTTCAGGCCGACAAATATTTAACGTGCCTCCCGGAAGGTTGCACTGTTTCATGAGGTTATTGTCTACTGAACATCAATTTTCAAAACACCGTACTTAGGTAAGTTAGAGTGGTAGCTTTGATACCAAAAGTGCACTTGAGCACGCCACAGGTAAACGCAGTCCCTGTTCTGGCCGAGTTCCACCATACTAGGGAAGAAGTTGGTCAGCTCAAGGGCTGCACATTACCACCGTACTTACTTCACCATCTATGTTATTCTAGACAAAAATATCGTTTGGACATTCAAGATCATTCAACCGCTTTTAAAACCCACACATTATTTCCCTGTCGTTATCGAGTTCTTGTCCATGCGTCGTGTCCAGAACTATCTATATTACATAAAAGAGGTTACAGGGTCTGTCGAACTCCTAACTAAACTTGCACCATTCTACTTAGAAATTTACAGTGTTTTATACTTCAAGAGGCGTTACGGTAAAGGCTCTTTATGAGGTGCATGAATTTTAGAGGGATTTCTCTACATTCTACAGGGTATTCCAAATTGGATCATAGTTTAGTATAGAGCCTCTTCATAAATTATTCAACATTAACACGTCTGATTTTTATATGATCGAGTGTAGACGTAAATTCCTTTTGTAAATATTCCCTTGCTGCAATCTTTCTCCGTTTATTCAGCGGCATTTGGTGTGGGCATTAGTACAATGCAGTTCATGTGCACACTACGCCTATAAATTCTAGTCAAAACGGAGAACCTACTACCATAATAAGCGATATAAATCAGTGTTAATTGGGGAGCATTTGGTCAACATCCTATTGCGTAGTTAAACACCTGCCTCAGCTAGACTTTTACCAACTTGGTTTTGCTATTACGAGAGATAGTATAGCATTGGAATATCTCGCAATCTTAACGATGGATATACGCTGCCTTCGAATTCGCTGTAGTCTAGCAGGCAGTGTATTGGCTTATAAGACGTGAGGCGACAGTTCAAACCCTAGTTTAGATATCTCGAACAAAATGGAATACGAAACAAATATTTCCCCTCAGCAGATTTTTGGCAAAAACTCCGAGAGTTATATAAAATGGTTAAATATTTCTCATGAATCTGTCGTTCGGATTCGACTTTGAACTGTAGGTCTCATCACTCATATATAAAATTAGCACACACAACGTAAGAAGAGAAGATAGGTCGTAATCCTGACTGAAGTGTTGTAATAACCAATTATGTGTGTATATATGTATGTAGCTACGAATTACTTCTTAATTAGTCATTAGGATTGTAATATACCATTAGCAACGGTATGTGTTTGCTGAATGGACTTTGGAGCAGTTGGCAACTGATCCTTTATACTTAAAGTTTGTAGCATTTGCTGTTTTGTAGTCCTTCGCTATTTTTGTTTATTTATTTCTGTAGACATCTATTGTTGATTGGATTGTTCCCATAGCCTGACGTTTAAAATCACGCCAAGCCACAAATCTTTGTTCACACATATGTACCTGAATCTTTTGCATGCCTTCACGGTTAGAAGGTTAATGTTTCCAGTTTTTAATTTAGTTTTTATAGTTTTTTTCGCCCTTCTCACAAAACTATTTTTAAGGAATTTTAATTTTCCTTTCCAATTTCCAAGTCAGTTTTCAGTGTCATCAACGTACACCATTTCAAACGCAATACATTTTCGCAATAACACACACACACACACACACCAAAAAATGAAAATTATTCATTTGAATGTCTAAACATTTCAAAAATTTATTGAATTTTAAATGAAAATACAGGGACACCCTCCTGTAAAGCACACATTTTGCATCAATTAGCTGGAAAAGACACAGAAAATAAAGGAAGAAATTTACGACCAAAGGTCGGCATTTAAAATATCTTGAAGTTTGCAAATAATTCCTCATCTCCTTTCCTCTTTGTCTATGTGTTTGTAATGATGAAAATATGGGTAAAATTAGCAACTACAACAACAGCAACAAAAAGGAAATGAGGAATTATAAGAAAAAGAAGGAAAAACAATGTGTTTTGGTAACAATTTTATGATTATTCTTCTGATTTTTTTGTTATGCAGCAACAAATTATGATAAAAAAAACAAACAAAATATTGCGCTCTCTCTCTACTCTCTCTCTCTCTCTCTCTCTCTGTGTATAACTTTATCTCTTTTTATGTGGTAAATAAGGATATTTTCTCTTTACCCATTCGTTAGTAATGCTCTTAAGTCATACTCTCTCCCTGCTGAATCTGTTAATGAATCTGTGTGGGTGTATTTTGTTTCTCTGCATTTGCCCTTTATTCCATGTGTTGGTGATGCTGCATTTTTTCTTATATCTTCTGCAAGATAATTTGAAATTTTTTTATTTATTTTTAAACTTTAAATCGTTTCTTTTGTGTGTCTTTTTTGTTATTGTTTTCAGTGTTTATATTTAATGGCAACCGGCATAATTTAAATGTTTTCATTGTTGGTTTTTGTTTTTGCATTTCCGTTTTGTGGTTTTCGTTTTTTAAAAATGATTTTATTTGTTTTAATTTGCTGAAGTTTGAAAACTTTTTCTGTTTATTTTCAGTTTCTATTTCTCCTTTTTCATACATCTTAAAAGTAGTTTGCAATTTTGTGTTGCATATTTTAAGGGGTCAATTTATTGCAGTAATTCTTGTGAATTTTTAGGCTGTGAAAAGTGTTTTTGATTGAAATTAAAACTTAATTTGTTTGTTCTTTTAGTTTGAAAAATAGGATTGAATACATAGTATGGCTAATACTTATATAGCGACCAACACTAGATAATAATTTTGTTGAGTTCTATTAAAAGCTTTAAACTCTATTATGCCTTTCAAAGTACTTAAAGTAGCTAAAACTGTGCTTCCCTAATTGATACGAAATTGGAAAATGGAAGACAGATGTTGCGAGACTTTCACTTGCGGAATATCTATGCTTTTTCTTGTGAGGGAAAGAAGCAGTTCTCTTGACTAGTGACAGGGATCAATCTCTTGATAGGTGTATACTTAGGCATGCAATGCTATCTACATTCCGACTACTTAATGTGGAAAATAACAACAGAAGCCTCGTTCATATGATAAATTGTATTAAGGAATCTCGGTGTAGATAGTTTTTAGGAGGTGGACTACATTGAAATTGTGTTTTTTTGTGTCTGATAGGATTTGTCAGAACTACTAGCTGTTTATCAAGGACATCATATGGAATATTCCGATTTGAAAAGTAAATTTAATTAAAACACTCACGGAGTTATGATTTCTATGAAACTTTTATTTACTTACTCATGGCAATTGTTCATTACAGCCTATTAGTCTGGATTACAACCTAGTTTGTAACACCACACATGTTGTGGGTGTTAACTTTGTCCATGAATTGCTCAGAACGACGTATTTGAAAAACTCTTAAGAACAATTTTATTTTCTTTCAGAGTTGTCCCAATAGGTTTCTGACTGGTTTTCGTTTTGTTCGAGATGTCTGCCGGGTGAAAATTGGCCATAACAACCCGATTAACGGATTTCGGCCTGCCTTAATACATCCTTCCAGGCGCCTCTGCTTCTTACGCACCTACGCCAGTTGGCCACACCAATCGATGACAGGGCTTCCTCGATTTGGTCCTCTTCGCCGACTTCTGCAGATCCCCGCATCAAATACCTGTCTCGCAGTAGCATCCTCCTCCATTCGAACGACATGGCAGAGCCAGCGCAGCCGCTGGATATTAATACTCTGTACAACGTCTATGCCGTTGAGGAGCTCATACAGCTCATTGCTGGATCGGATGCGGAAATCATCGCCAACTCGTACTGGGCCGAATATCTTACGCACTACTTTTCTCTCGAACACGCCCAAGGCTGCTGCATCAGTACTTAATAGCGTCCATGCCTCTGCGCCATAAAGAAGCACGGATAGGATGATTAGTTTTGTCGTACGAGAGAGGTCTCTGCTACTCAATTGCCTATTGAGACCATAGTAGCACATGTTGGCAAGAGTGAACCTGCGCTTGACGTTCAGACAGACATCATTTTTGGTGGTAACGGCAGAAGAAAATTTTGTTCGAAATATCTGGATTGAACCCTGACATTACAGATAAAGGACATACATATAAGAGTTGACAGTTGTTACTGATCGGCGGTTCTGATATCAATAAATGCATAACCAGATACATAGTGAATGTAGAATTTTTAGGATATCTAAATATCCTAACCAATTACTACTACTCTATATTGTTTTTATTAACTGCCTTGGGTTCATTGATCATTTTCCTCCAGACTTCCTGGTGATTAGCTACTGTAGCAGATTCTAGAAGAATAGAGTTGCCAACTGTTGTAGTTTTAAATCATTACTCTCTCAGGGAATGATAGAAAAATTTATCTTTCAGTCGTATGTCTTTTGAGATTATTTGGATTATTTTTTAAATTCGTAATCTATGATGTTTTTTCTTTTCTTCTTTCCTTGGAATCAGTTTCATAGTCCAGCTATCTGTTTAAGCTCCATACCACATCAAGCATTTTCCAAGAAGCAACAAAGAAGTGGCATTAGATTTGCATTTGTCCTACAAACTTTTTCTTAACTGCACACAAAACCCAATTTGCGATTTTCTTTCGTAGAATTTTTTAAAAATTCTCATACAAATACAAATTCATAAAATAAACTCTAATTATTAAATCATTTCATACCTTAAGGCAAAATATTGTGTTAAAAATTTATGAAAATATTTGAAAAGTAAACTCTGCATCATCGTTTATAATATTCATTTGCTGTGTAGACAATTTCATTAGATTTTAAATAGAAATTTATATGCAAAACCAAATAGATTTCTGTAGTTTTTTGGTTGTCAATTATTTAAAAACGAAAAAATGGTTTATTTGGTCTTCAAAGAAAATTCGTTTACTTTGTGACAAATATAAATGAACACATATACACTCTCACATACATACACACACATGGGCATATACTAACGTACTTCTGTAGTCAGACGCATAATGAAATGTCTATAGAGTGAGTCAAAGAATTGTAGTTTAACTTTAGGTTTTAATGAAATATTTTTCTTGAAATAATTCCTTTATAATGTGTTGGTGGTAGAGGGCTAGAAAATTAATTGACATTTTTATGCGACACTCTTGATGAGAACACAACGAATTTAAATCTGTAAAAACTTTTATTTGCATTCTTATTATAAATTTGGTTTCTTCAAAGGTATTTAGTGCAGTTACATAGCATATTTATCAGCATCTTATTGTTTTTTTATTCTTTACCTTGATTCCGTTTAGATAAGCATTGTTCTACAGGAGAGTGTTCTAGAATATTAGGGTTACCATCTCTCATTATCCAGAAACAATATCCTTTCTCAAAATGTACAGTATTGGTGTAATGGATGTGATATTAGTGAGGACTCTTGCTATTTGATTAAGGCTATGATGATTGTTGTTTACGTTATTCTGTCTAGAGAGTAATGGCGTTTCTGGAGGAGTTATTTGGGGATGAAATAAAGCCACTATAAAAACCGTTTTTTCAAATCTGTTATGCTTAGATATTTAATAAAGCTCTTTAACTAATGGGTGATTTTTTAAGAGCTATAGGAAAATTTTTCCGAGAAATGGACATAAAATTCAGACAAATGCATGAAATCTTTATTTGAATCGATAGTACGGTCCATATAATTTAATGTTTGAAGATTATTTCATGCAAATGTTGACTGCGACTGCGCCTCAAATGGTCCATCCGCTTAGTCCAATTTTGGCATACCCTTTCCAACATTTTGGCCGGTATCTCACGAATAAATGCTTCAATGTTGTCTTTCAATGCGTCAATTGAAGCGGGCTTGTCTGTATAGACATGAGCTTTAACATAGCACCACAAAAATTAGTCTAAAGGCGTCAAATCGCACGATATAGGCGGCCAATTGACCGGTCCCGAACGTGAAATAAAATGTTCACCGAACTCGCCTCTCAATAAGTCCATTGTTACGCGTGCTGTGTGGCATGTGACACCGTCTTGTTGAAACCACATGTCATGCAAGTCAAGCTCTTGGATTTTGGGGCAAAAAAAAGTTGGATATCATCTCACTGTAGCGCTCACCATTCACAGTTACGTTACTATTCGCAGCATCTTTGAAGAAGTACGGTCCAATGATGCCACCAGCCCATAAACCGCACCAAACTGTGACTTTTTCTGGATGCAATGGTAGCTTTTTTCAATGCTTCTGGCTGATCTTCACTCCAAAATCGACAATTCTGTCTATTTACGTATTCATTGAGCCAAAAATGAGCTTCGTCGCTGAACCCAATTTTTCGATAAAGAAGTGGATCTTCGGCCAACTTTCCAAGAGCCCATACACCAAAAATTTTGCGTTGCGGTAGGTCGTTCGGCTTCAATTCTTGCACCAGCTGTATTTTAAAAAGCTTCACACCTAAATCCTTCCGCACAATTTTCCACGTTGTTGAGTAACAGAGGCCCAATTGCTGCGAACGGCGACGAATCGATAATTGATGGTCATCATTAACACTGGCCGATACAGCTGCGATATTTTCTTCAGTTCGCACTCTACGTAAGCGTGTTGGTGGTTTAATGTCCAACAATGTAAATTTGGTGCGAAATTTAGTCACAATAGCCCGAATAGCCGCTTCAGTGGATCGATTAAACTGACCATAAAATGGAAGAAGCGCGCGATGAACTTTCTTAACAGAGCACACATTTTGATAATAAAATTCAATGATTTGCAAGCGTTGTTCGTTTGTAAGACGATTCATAGTTAAATTATAGACCAAACTGAAGATGTTTGACAGTGAAACAAAACACGAAACGTGCGTGAGCTGTTTAAACCAGTGTTGCCAAAAAGATAATAGCTGAAAAATCACCCGTTATGTAATGCCTTCGGCTTAAATTCTGAATTCCGACTTGGTCCAAAGACTCTTCGCAAAGCACATTGGTTTAAGGCAATCAGAATTACAATATGAGGAGATATGAGTCCTGCATTTGACCATACAGGAAAATCTTAAGGATGTAAAGTCTTTAGACAAGGTACTGTAAACTCAGCACCTGGAACCTGCGGGGCCTTAATGCATCCTAGAAGGAAACGTTTAGAGGCATATCAGATTCTAGGCAGGGAATTATAATTGTTGGCATCAAGCTATATCCTAAAGTTTGTCATGACAATAGGCTTGGAGTAGACATTATAGAAAGGCTCTATAAAGATTGCGAGTAGTACAGTACATCGAATGATCGCCGTATTAAAACACCTCTTCACGACAGTAATGTACAACACTAAATTTTTGGTTGAGAAAGACAATTTTGGGGATGTTTCCCAGCTTATATGTTGTTGCCGTTGCTTTACAGGATAGTATATTGAGGTCTGTTCATACCCAACCCTTTGCTGATGTGGTGGTATTCCCTGGCACTCATGAGGAAACCTCCGAGATGTCTCTATATTTTTACGAACTCATTTGTCCGCAGTGGTTAAGCCCTTGAAGAGTAAAAAAAACGAGTGAAAACGTACAATTCCCTTCGAATAAATAGCCTCCACAATTCGAAAGTACAGATCTTGTCTTTCGCCTGTATTGGAAATTTCAGAATGCAGGAAAATTAGCACAAATTCTGCTGAAATATTATGAAATATATTGACTAATTGGTAGCACCTTATGGTTGAGATGGAACTATAAACGCTGACTGTATAATTCGCTTCCGAAGCCCATAGGGTCAAACCAAAATAGTATAGAGTTGTAGAGAATTCTCTCAGCTTTCCACAACAAAAACATTAATGATGCCATGAAAAAATAATACGCATGATTACAGCAGTACTGCAGTGCAACAAAACCTCGAACGAAACCTCTGTACAAAAGAACACCAACACCACCAACAACAACAACACCAACCATCTGAAATTGGAAAATCGTGTGAGAAATACTTGAAAAACTTGTATTTCAATATAAATTCATTGGCCGGTAAAGTATTAAAAAACCATGGCTGCATTTGCTAGAAAAAAGATAGGCACTGTAGCCCTGCTCCTTGTAAGATCCGCCACTGATAGATAAAACTAACACACACTACATGCCTGGTCTATGATTGCATTTGACCCATGATGACCTTTTTAAAGATTACAGCCTCTAGTCGTGTATATTCCCAACACCTCACGCTCTTTTCTTTACGATTTTAGTTTACTTTTAATTTATTTTTGTTGAAGGCAAAGTAGGGAATTATAAAATAATGATTATCCTGGTGACCCAGTTTGAATGTCATACATAAAAATCGTGATTTTTTTTCTTCCTCTTTTTTTTGGCAGTAATGTTAAGCTGTAGTTGCTCTTGAGTTAAATTCCATTTCCTTGCGTTTTTACTTACCGCATATACTAAGAAGTGAATGTGTGTGTGAGTGTGTGTGTGTAAAAGAGAGAAATTTTTGTGGTTGCTTTAAGGGCTCTGCTACTCTTGTTTACAAAGCTGTGTTTAAAAGCTATTGTTAAAAATGAATAGATTTGCTGTTGTTGTCGTTGTTGTTGTATGCTTAACAATACCAAAATTGATAGAAGGAAAACGAAGAAGTATCCTTAAAGGTTTCTTTTTAACTGAAATATAAAAAAAGATTTTAGTTCATGCACACACACATACTCACACATACAAAATGAATTTGCATACTTTTATAGGGAAATGCACTCTCATTGAACTAACGTACATACATATGTATGTACAATGCAGTACAGTTGCTTCAGTTTACTTACTGCCATCTTTACTATGTTAATTTGTGTACGTGTGTGTGTTGGTTAATGTTGTTCTTTTACTCCTACAATTTACAACAAATTTTTTTTCTCTCTCCCTGTATTTGTTGTTTTTTGATCATGTTTGTCTCTTTTGCTATAACGATGAATGAGTGAATGAATGAATGAATAAATGAATGAGTGAATGACTGAGTGAATGAGTGACTGAAGAATTTCGAATTAGGCCATGTTAATGTTTACCAAAAGTTAATTGTGTTGATTTTTTGACTTGTTGTATAATTAACAATAGATTTATACTTCACTCTCTCTCTCTCTTTCTCTCTGTTAGTTTCTCATTTCCTTTTTTTTCTCTTGGTTTCTTCAGATTTTTCTTATTCTAATGTTTTGTTTTCGTGTGTATGTGTATTTGTGAATATGGTACAGGGCTTTGCCTAAAATTTAAATGTGATTATTTGCTAAGGTAAAAAAAGAAAGCAAACTTAGGGGAGAGCATTCATTTTTTGTTCTCTCAGTGTTGCCATAGCATTGATTTTAGTTATAAAAAATAGATTTTTGTTCAGAGGGTCGTCGTAGTCTAGTAGGTAGTGTGTTGGCTTATTAGACATGAGGTTTCGGTTCAAGCTCCAGGTCAGGCATCTCGGCGACTTCCTCTTAGCAGATTTCTGGCGCAAACACTGTGAGTAAATAAAATTGTCATGAAAAGTTCCTCAAAAATCTGTCGTTTTGAGTTGACTTTAAACTCTAGGTCCCACCACAAATGTGTAAAATTAACACACACAACATAACTGGCGTGAGAAGTTCGTGGTAATCCGGACTAAAGGGTTGTAATGACCAATTATGTATGTATATAAGTCTTATAAATATGTAAACTATATTGCTTTTGCAAACGTGCATGTGCAAACAAGTTCAAGTTTACCTCACTTGAATTGAAATCTAATTGTACACAAATAAAGTTCTAAAGACTTCTTACATACCTTTTTCGACTAACTTTAGCTGTGGAAGGTAAAATTTGTTTTCAAAATTTCTTTACTACATTTCCGTTGCAGGACGGTTTATGAAAATTTTCTTCTACATGGGGATGTAACTGAGGTAGAGGTCAATATTGTAGAACCAGAAATTAGCCTCTGCTTTCGTTTAATTGGCCATAAGACTGTTTTTTTTTAGAGGAAGATACGTTTGATCAAGCAATACGTGACATGGACCACCTCAAACTTGATTGGAACGTATATTAATACTTTTACTCACAGCCAAATGGTAATTAGACCACTAGCAGCCAGGCGCAAAAGTTCTAGAATTATTGGGAGGCGACTAACGATTTCCTCCTGTATGATACGGTGATCATTATTTGGGTATGCGGCCACCAAGTAGTGGTAGCGAAATTTAGTTAACATAACTACAGAATCACATGGAAGAAACTGGAAGAGTTCAAAGCATTTTGGAACAGATGGATCTGAAAACTGTGGAATAAGACACTTAGGAACAACGACAGAATAGCGAAAATTACCCGGATACTCCACACAATCCTTCCAACAGCCTCTAAAATAATAGTAATCCTGGTTAAATTTCTGCCACTATCCAAGCTGTAGTTCTTTCCTTCAACATAGTAGACTCAGGAAGTGAGGCCATGAGATCATCTGAGTTCCGTTTTACCTTGGCAAAAGAACCTTAAAGTAAAAAGAGAAGTTCATTTAATCTTGTAACCTAAAAATCTATCGTTCGAAGTAAACAATTAACTGTAGATTCCGCCACTCATGTATAAGCACGAGAACCTAATTCGTAATCCTGACTAAAGGGTTGTAACGACCCATTTTGTATGTATGTATGTATGTTCCATTTTATTAGGTGTTGGAAGAATTTATCCAAGAGTTCTTTCAATGAAAAACTCAAAGAAACTAAATTCTATATTCACATACATACATACATAATTGGTCATTACAATCCTTCAGTCAGGATTACGACCTAGTTTCTCCCACCACTCATGTTGTGTGTGTTAATCTTATACATGAGCGGCGGTGCCTACAGTTTAAAGTCGACTCCGACCGACAGATTTTTTGAGAAACTTTTTCATGGCAATTTTATTTACTCTCGGAGTTTTTGCCAGAAATCTGCTGAGAGGAAGTCGCCGACGAAATACTTTTTGTATTTTGTTTTGATGTCTGGCCTGGGGCTCGAAGCCTGGCTTTACGTCTAATAAGCCAACACACTACCTACTAGACCACGGCGACTATATTCAAGCACGACTTAATTTATGTTTCCTTTTCCATACTTTAAATGCCTTTTTCTTCAATATTTTTATACACAATGGCAACACTTACTTTCGTTTTCTAAAAAACTACATACAATTTTGTGTAATTTGAATAGTCGGCAAATATTTGCTGGTACATGTGAATTTAATACAATTTCTAATGGATTCTTTCTTCCTTTTTTCTGTTGTTGTTGTTGTTGTTGCTACTGCTTTTTCTTTCGTAATAGAAAACCAAAGTTTTGTTGATAAAAGATGTGGGCCTTTCCTTTTGGCTCCATAAGTAATTGATAATGACTTGTGTATGCCTTGTTAACGATCAGAAAAAAAGGAAACGCAACATAATGCATTAGAAAAAAGCCTTTTAAACAGAATCAAATTAAATGTTTTTAATCATTCAGTTTTGTTCTGGAAAAGATTTTTTTTCAAACATTGAAAAAAAAAATCAAAGATAGAATGAAAATTTAAACGAAGGAATTGTTGAAAATTTTGATTTAATTTGAAAAATATGAGAATTTTCTTGGTCAGTATATATGATTACAATTTAAATTTGTTTGCTTTTTACGAAGTAATCTTAAGGATAATAAAGCCGTTTACAAATTCAGTTACTTTAAGAAAATGATGATCAAAATTTAAGACGAGTTAGGTGTTTTTTTTTTATCAAAAAAGTCGATTCCTTCAAAATACACTTTCACTTATAAGACGCAATTGAGCCAATTCCTTTTCGTTTAAAAAAAAAAAAACATTTGCTAGTATTGGTGTAATCTCCTCGATCCCAAACATATCTTCATGAAGAGTTCCAATTTTAATGCAGTTTTAGGTAGAAGCATTTGTTCGAAGTCGGCAGGCATAGTTCATTCGGTAAGGCGGATGTGTAGGTCATATAAGCTACGGTGATGATTATTTAGGAAAAGATATCTCCATGCTTGCTGGCTACTGTCACTCCATGACCTCTTGGATGGTCTCTGGTGAAATTCCGAAAAACAGCAGAGTGAATGAATTAGTCAGAAATGGTAAATAGTCATCAAACATTCAAACAATTGGTCAAAATTAATAATGCTGTAAAAGATTCTAATATTACTGGGCAAGCAGCTTCGGATGCAGACAAAAAAGCATAGCAAATATGATAAAAGTTAGATAAAAGACATCTGGAAAGTCTGCTCGAATTTCAAACTCTTTTTTGGCGTAGTTATCGTAGTCATTATATTGTATTCTGGGTACGAATATGGTCCATGATTGCAGCAGAAACAGCAGACACAAGGAAGGAGCAGCCCAGTGTTATGGCGAAAGAAACAGCTGGACTGCTGTTAATATTACTGATTTGTCAAGGAGGGACATTGACAGTCTAAAGGGGTGAATCAAAAGCTTTTTTTCAGGAGATGACCGCTCTGCATGCAGTGCATTGTATTGGAATGCATGAAAGATAGCTTATAAGTAGAATATGGGAGAGTAGTGTATGACATTTTTTTTCTAGTGTTAAGGAGTATGAGAGATTGTCGATGATTTTTACTTTTACCTTCCTACATGTCATATACTGGTAATGTCTCCAGATCTAATCATTCTGAGGTCTTTAAAGTAGATGTTTATCGTCAACAAAACCCAAAATACATTACGTTGGTGTTGTATTAATAAACTATTTCGCTTCCTATTGTGTGCTGTAGAGAAAAATTTAATTGGTTGTCATAGAAGCGGCCCTACTTAAGATCAAAATTGTTGTGTAAACGGCTCGGTACCTAAACTAGTTTTAATTTAAGTAAGACTAGTCACTTTCTAAAATGCGATTAACAATAATGAGTTCCTATTCACACAGTGTGTTACAGTTGCACAGTGTAAAGTAACCAAATCACTTGAAGGTATATTCCGACACTTAAAAAAATTATGGCTGATTAATGCTTCTGAATCTACAATACCCCAATATTACATGCAAACTTACACTTGACATACATATTATTAATATAGAGTTTACATACGTACATACATAATTGGTCATTACAACCCTTCAGTCAAAATTACGACTTCTCACATCACCTATGTTGTGTGTGCAAACTTTATCCATTTGTGCCGTGGCCTACAATTTAAAGTTGACTCCGCACGACAGATTTTTGAGAAACTTTTCATGATAACTTTTTTTACTCTCTGAGTTTTTGATCTGGGATTTGAACCGTGGCAGCACGTCTAATAAGCCAACACACTACCTACTAAACTACGTCGACTTCATTTATTTGTGAATACTGAAGCCACATCCATAACCTCAGCAAATCACTCGACGACTGTTCAACCTTTCTCAGAGTAAGGCATTCAGCCAGCCATTAGAAAGAGATTTATGGAGACTGTACGGCCAGTTGCTGTACTGATATTATGCACTAAGAAGGTTGGGTAATGGACAATACGTCGAAAGGCACTCCATCAGGAAAAGTGCTGTATTCACATTTCATAATATGTTTACGAAAACTCAGTATGGTGCTGTATTCATTACATTCATAGTTAATAAGAACTGAAGTAATTCGTATTGCTAAAAAATGTAAGTCGAATACGATCTGCTAAAAATCACATTCGAATTACAAATTCGTTTATGTTTACTTGCCACTACTATCACAGGTTTTTTGGTCACCCTGTTAATAATTATAATTTCCAAAAACAATAACAACAGCTCTGAATAACTCAACAATGTTTCCATAAAAATGGCAAAAAAGGAGATGAGAGAGATTTCTACAGCAACAATAAAGTTGACAACAAAAGAAAAACAGAATAAGTTCGAAACATATTCCGTGTACAATACGTCACTGACCTAACCTACTATGAACGAAATTAAATATAGAACATGAAGGCAAAAATAAACAAACAAAAACAGGCTAAAATTGTAACAAACAATAATAAAGGCAACAACAACAACAACAATAATAAAAAAAAAATAGGGAAAAATATGGAGAAAAAACAAAAAAGGAAAAAAGTTTGAAATATTTTTTAAGCAGAGAACAGAACAGAATAGAAAAATTTCAAATAAAAACAGAGAAACTAAGAAACCGTTAGCAATGGAGAGCAAATGATTTGATGAAAAGAGATAAAACACGTGCTGGAGCATGTAGTAAGAAAAAAAGAGAGAATTTCCCTTGTTTGGTGTAATTTTTTTTAGTTGGAGTGGATGCTGAGCATCTCTTGCACAGAAGCTTATAAACTAGAGAGAGAGAGAGAGGGAGAGTGTAATTTAAGCTCTTGTGATGGAATTCTCTCTGTTTATGTTTTATACGATTTGAAGCTAAAAGTGTGTAAATGTGGAATGTAAGTGTTGTTTTTAAAATAAATAGATATGTATGTACGTTTGTATGTTTAATTTAAAATTTTGTTGGGGATGCTGCTGCTCCTGTTGTAGACTGTAAGTTGTACTGTTGAAAACACAAAAAAGCATTACGATGCTCTGTTAAAGACGAAGTATATTTCAGTCTTCGCGTGCATTTTACACGTAACGGTTGTCCGTAACGCAGGAGTTTTATGCAACAGAAAAAATATGATCAAAATTTAGCCCATATTTCGTTTAATACTATAAATAACGGTATAATAGTGTATGTAGTAGGTGCATGTATACGTGTAGTGTTAAATATTTTGTTGCTTTGAAAAAAAAATTCTTGAATCCATAATTAAGTGAAGGAAAAATATTTTATTTTTGCCGGTATTTAAGTGTTAACGTAAAGCAAATAAAAAAAAGGAAGTGAATAAAAGTGTTGAATTAATTTGAAGATTTTGTTTAACAAATAAAGAATACAAAAGAAATGTTTTGCATTTGAATTGCTTGTAATATTTAAGCAGTATTTTTTATTGAAGAAAAAAAGGAAAAACCTGCATACAAAGTAAAATAAAACGCGTACGAAACGAAAAAGTGAAACGAATTCAATTGTTTAATCGAATAAAAAGGAAAAAATAATTGAGTACACAGTGTTAATGAAAAAGCAAAATAAAAAAGTCGAAATATTTTAGAAAGGATAAAAAAAATAATTAAAGTCCTTTGGTTAAAAATATAAATAAAAAAATAAAAAGTTGAAGCGATAAGAAATTGTGAAATTTTTATTTGTTTTCAAGTGAAATATACATATGTACGTATGGGAGGCAATTTTTTCGAGGTGCTCATAATTCAAGATTTCTTCATACAAAAAGGTAAGTTTCCGTTTGTAATTGCAAACAAAACGTCACAATGAAACTTTCTCGTATTTTTATTGATTTTTTTTGTTTGTTTGCCTATATGCCGTTATGTGTGTACTAGATTCTGTTGTTGTTTGTGTAGAGCCAAAAAGGATGCTTGTTTAAAATGCATTAGAAAGAAAGCATAACAAAGTGAATTTACAAAATAATATCACATTTATAAGATCTTTGTAACAACATTTATGGAAATAGAGAAAGAAAAAAGCAGTTCAATGCCATTTATTTTTTTCACAAGACCCTTTAGCAACATTTTCTTTTTTTTGAGTTTATTTTTCCGCGCTCTTTTTGCCTTTTGCCTTTAAATGGAATGGAATGGTAAACTATTTTGTTGGAGATGAGCAAATAATTTATAATATCTTTTTTTCCATTTTCTTGCCATTATCCTTTCATTTTCAGCTTTTATAAATGATGTTAGTGTAACAGAAGAGCACAGCACAGCGAACAACTGAAAACCTGATAAATTGCCAACATATGGTGTACTCTTCTAACATGTCAGTTTTTGTCAGTTATGAGCTGGAAAATATGAAAAAAAGAAAAAAACTTTAAAAAAAATTCTTTTGCAACTTAAATTTGTTCTTGTTTTTTCTTTAATATTCTTCAATTTGGTCTACATTTGCAATTTTACTCATCATAAGTTTTTCTATTTCCATTTTTTGCTAATAAGTTAATTTGCCAAAATATGTATCTCTCTTGTGAAAGTAAAATTTTTCTTAAATTCTCTTTAAAAAATTTATTCATTTTTCTTTTCTTTACATTTCTTTCTTTTGCATGTTTCCTTGCTGCTTATGCTTAAAAAGTCTACAGAAACGCATTCATTCTGCGTTATGTTATGAATCCTTTGGGGAATTTCAATTTCAATTATTTTATCATGGCCTTTAGGGGTCTTTAATGATATCATTGCTTATAATTGATAGAATATTAATTAAATGATTAATAATTAAATAATTTCATATTATCTTGTATTAATATTAATAGTTAATTAGTGAAACTGAGTAAGTTTGTATTATGAAAAGTTTCATAGCAATTATAACACAGTGCTACAAGATAGAAAAATAAAATATTTTTCAAAAGGGAAAATCAATGGCTGATAAAGGAACTGAGGATAATTAGATTTCCTGTGAAATCTAAGATTTATGTATAACTAAAGACTCAACCGATTACCAAAACTATTTGAAGGAAACCAAAGACCAATTATACACGTAACATAAATAATTGATTATTAAAACCCTTCAGTTAGGAGTACCACCTAGTTTCTCGTAGGTATGTAGGTTGGAAAAGTTAATTTGAGCACGTATAGCGGCCTCTGACCGAATTCCACCAAACTCATCGTAGAAGTTGATAAGCACAGGGCTGTAAATACTCATCGTCAAAAATAAAAAATTTTTAAATTCCTTTGATTATTGTCCTGAGGCAAAAGAGAGTTTTATTACCCCAACAGTGTTACATACATACATAACGTAACCCCTCAGTCAGGATTACGACCTAGTTTTTCGCACCACCTATGTTGTGTGTGTTAATTTTATACATGAGTGGCGGGACCTACAGTTTAGAGTCGACTTCAAGCAACTGATTTTTTTTAAGACATTTCATTACAATTTTATTGACTCTCAGAGTTTTTGTCAGAAATATGCTGCTGAGAAGAAATCACCGAAGAAATATTTGTTCATATTTCATTTCTTTCGCAATGTCCGATCTGGGGTTTGAATCATGGCCTCACATTTAATAAGTCAACACCCCACCTGCTAGGCTTATGAAGTCGCTGTAGTCTATTTGGTTGTGTTTTGCCTTATTAGACGTAAAGAAAGGGTTCGAGCCCCAGGCCAGACATCAAGGCAAAATACAAAAAGTATTTCTTCGGCCACATCCTCTCAGCAGATTTCTTGCAAAAACTCTGAGAGTAAATAAAAATTGCCATGAAAAGTTTCTCAAAAATCTGTCGTTCGGAGTCGACTTTAAACTGTAGGTCCCGCCACTCATGTATAAAATTAACTCACAACATAAGTGGTGTGAGAAACTAGGTCGTAATCCTGACTGAAGGGTTGTAATGACCAATTATGTATATATGTATGTATTTGTAGTCCAGCAGTTTAGCGTTGATACTACACCAACTCACCTTGATGTCAAGAAATTACAAGCTTTGCGCAAAGTTAGTTTTAGTCGGACTTACATAAAAAGCTCGTGACTCTGCTCAGCCATTTTATACGCTTATTGGTAGAGAAGGCCAGACTTCTGGCAAAAACTCTGAGAGTAAATCAAATTGCCATTAAAAGATTCTCAAAAATCTATTGTTCGGAGTCGTCTTTAAACTGTAGGTCCCACCACTCATGTATACAAATTAACACACACAACATAAGTGGTGTAAGAAACTAGGACGTTGTACAACGGGTCAATTCGACCTCCGGGTACTGTACTTTTCTTAATTGACAAGTACACGTCCTCTAACCTAACCTAACCTGCTAGGCTACGGCGACTTTAAACAAAGAATCTCTCACGACAATTTAGGAATGCCAAGTATAGTAATGAAGTGGATTTGCAACGTCAGTTTTATTTATGTTGGCCTACATAGGCTATCACAATCACTTTGAATATTAAGCTCCCATTTATTCCAGAGGTTGAACCTTGTGTGATACCACAGGCCTATATTCAAGTGGGTTATCAAATAATTTTTAAAGCTTAATGTTTCTATTTTTGAAGAACATATTTTACGATGTTTCTAATTTGAAATTAAAGAAATTGTTGTCTGATGTTATATTCTTTGGATTCTGTTGCTCGCTCCCTTCACTCCAAAAATCAAATTTATCAGTGTTTTTACTGCAATAGTGGTTTCACTATAATTGACTGACAAAGTTACCTTGCACTCTATTTATGTTTTAATTATTTTCGATTTGGCAACTTCTAGAACCCGACTGTTGACTTGTAATGGTTATTCTTTTCTTTTCTATTTTGTGTGGTATTTATAAGGCTGGTTTGTTTACCTCTATTCTTATCACGTGCTTAGTGGTTTTCTTATTGCTTGTTTTTCTTGTCAATTTTTTTTGGGGAAATACTCAGTGTTTAGTATGTCTTTGCACTAATAGGAAACCAGCCCGTTTATAACATTAAAATCGCTTATCGTACTGGCTCCTTTTCCTTAATGCCAGTACTGATGGTTAGCACAGTAGTCTTTCTACAGTCGCCTTTTTGACAGAAAAAGTTCTGAGTGTAACTGTCATGAAAGGGAGTCTCAAATCTGTGGTTTAGAATCGATGCCTCAATTGATTTCTCTTTTACTTTCTTTTGAAGAATAAGGCTGACTTGGTGTCAGTAAGGCTCAGTCCAGTGAACTCATGGTCTAACTTGGTCAGTGGTCACGATTCAAGACATAGAAGCTATCGATATATTTTAATCGAGTGAATTAAATATACGCCTTACTGTCACTCCCTTGACGAGGCACAGTGAGTTCCTTGTGGTATATACTGACATCTCTACAGTGTATACAATACGCTGTGGAATATATACATACATATGTATTGAAGTTTCTCACATTAGTCTTTCTTATAGGCTGCCTGATCATTGCAGTATTTTTCGGGGAGAAGACATTGTATTTTGAAATTGTCGCAATGTTAGTGGGATGATCGGATTTTTTTTGAAATTTTCTTTATTGCTTATTCTCACTCTTAGTCGCCGTAGTCTAGTAGGTAGTGTTTTGTCAGGCCAGCAGATTTCTGGCAAAAACTCTGAGAGTAAACAAAATTGCCATGAAAAGTTTCTCAAAAATTCACAACATAAGTGGTATGAGAAACTAGGTCGTAATCCTGACTGAAGGGTTGTAATGACCAATTATGTTATGTATGTATGCTTCCTCTTACAGCCAGGCTTGCCTTAAGAAAATTTCGGATTATTCAAAGAGAACTCTTACATGCATTTCAGGACATAGGGAAAACGTCGTTAAAAATTGCTTTGCTGATGGACTGATCATTGCTGAATCCTTGAATCACATTTTTTTAAATTTAAAACTTTCTGCTACAGTGGTCATCAACGTCGTTCTCAAAGAAATATGGGTGATAGTCCAAAAATCCCCACCTAACAGTGATATTTTGGGAATCTTCTCAAACATTTTGTTTATTCACTTATTTATTCATCTAGAAAGGGGCGTCATACCTGAAGATGATTATCCATGAAAATTAGGATCAGTTGCCTATTGCTCCAGAGTAGATTTAGTGAACACATGTCATTGTCTATGGCTGTCTATGGTGATTTGGCAAAACTGACTTTATAAATGACAACTAATATGGCAGATGTACGTTAGGTTAGAGGACGTGTAATTGTCAATTAAGACAAGTACAGTACCCGGAGGTCGAATTGACCCATTGTACAACGTCCTAGTTTCTCACACCACTTATTTTGTGTGTGTTAATTTTATACATGAGTGGTGGGACCTACAGTTTAAAGTCGACTCCGAAAGTCAGATTTTTTTTGAGAAACTTTTACATGGCAATTTTATTTATTCTCAGAGTTTTTGGCAGATATTTGCACAGATAAAGTGGTCGCAGAAATATTTTTCATATTTTCGTTTTGATGTCTGACCTGGGATTTAAATGGTGGCGTTACGTCTAATAAGCCAACACACTACCTACTAGAGTACGGCGACTTCATGACTGATGTAGCTTTAACAATATAACCGTTATCAATTGCCAAAGATCGGAGGTTTTTGTTTTAAGACCTGATAAAAACAGTCAGAGATTCCATGTTCCAAATCGCATTCGTTGTACTTAAGGCTAAAATTTATGACCGGCTTTATAGTTGCAATAGGCTTCTGCATACGTTTTTTTTCATAGATTTGAGACTGCCACTGGGTTTCTTGGAAAACAGCGGTACGTCCTAATCTAATGTCGGTCGTCAAAGCATCGATAGTTAAGAACTGGATACTGCTTATGAAGCAGTGGTCAACTGAGAGGCTTAATTTGAAGCAAAACATTTTCAGTAGTATCACTATGTTACTTAAAGGAAGCAAAGGCAGTTATTGAATCCTAAGTAAACGATGCATTAGCTGCTGTGAGTCCCACATATTGTATATTGTACACCCAATATATCGTATCACTTTGAGATTATCTTATTATTAAATAATCATACTTAAGCGTCCTTTGACTTGGTTAAGGTATTAGTATGCAATAAACCATTTCCAGTAATTGATTAAAGGGTTCTTTTGCTTGTAAAGAATAAACATTTCGATTGATTCCTTTTCAGTTTGAATCCTTTGTGCTTTAATAAATGGAATACACACAAATTATCAGCAAATAAATAAGAATGATAAAAAAAATTATGTCTGACCATTAAAAAAAAATGATCGGAAATAAAAGAGAAAACAAGAGAATTTTATCGGATTGAAGAAATCAATCATTTTATGACACATTAATACACAACAATAAATAAAAAATAAAATGAAATAATAATGGAAGTTAAATCGGCAATAAAAAGGATGAACTCATCTATCTATCATACACACATACATATATACAAATACAGTGCATGGTTATGGTATACACACCAGGTAATATTGTTTCCTTTAAAATGATGCCATAAAAGCGTTTAAAATTTTTGAGAAAAAAATGAGGAGAAAGGAAAATAAATGATTGTGATGATTTTATAAGTGAGCGAAAATCAAATTAAAAGGGGGTATAAAATAATACAATTTGAATAATAAATTTATACACACACAAAAAAGGATAATGATGATGATTTGCAGTCAACGTCTACAACAAAGAAAAGAAAAACTCTTAAAGGATTATTTGCTGGCTTCGTAACTACTAAAGCGTTTACCTTTACACAATAAAAAAGGGTATTGGGTAAAGGAAAGCACAACGACAACAACAATAAATATCGTATAAATGATTTGAAATTAAAAAAAAAAACGAAATATTTTCCACAAATATTTTGCATAATTTCGAAAACCTCCATTCACTCACCCACACTCCCTTGCCAACCCACTTGTCTGTCTACATGCGCCCTTAGGCAGGCAACAACAATTGGAAAATATTTTAAAACTTTTATTAAATTCCTGCAGTCCAAAAGGTTTTTCTTTTAGTAAAACAACAACAACAACAATAATAAAATATCCTTCAACACAGAAAGGACTCAAAATATTATTTTTCTTGTTTTTGTTTTTTTCCGCTTTGGAAAATTTGAGAAAATTAAACTTTTTTCTGCTCTCAACTGCTACAAACGGAAAAAAGTTTTAAACATATTTTTATTGTGTTCAGGAGCAAGTGTGTGAGCGTGTGTGTGTATATGTGTGTGTTGTTTTAGTTGCTTTAGTTACTGCTAATGTTATTCGTGTTGTTGTTGTTGTTGTCGTTATGTTTTATGTTAATGTCACATAATTTGACCGAAAATTTCATTCTTTTTTCCTCTTTCTCTGTGAAAATCAAGTAAAAGTACATTTAAAAATATTTGTGTTTTTCTTTTTTTTGCTTAGAACGGTACTTTTATATTCTAACAACAACAACAACAAAAAAAAAACAAGTAAGAAGAAAAAGTTCATTTAATATTCACCCACACAAGGTCAGTTAGCTTAGGAATTAGTCAAGGAAACAAAAACAAAAACAAAAAAAGAACAACCATTGTTGAATGAAGAATACAATATTAAAAGTTAAAAAAGAAAAAGAATTTCATAAGTTAACATGAAACTTTTCTGCTCTTTTTATTTTTCTAGTTGCATAGGAGGGAAAAGTTCATATTTTTTTTTGTAAGAAAAATTCATTCAAATTCTTTTCACTTGTTTTTGTTTCAAAATCTTGAAAAAAATCCACGAAATTATTTTAAGAATTTAAGGATTAACATTAAAATTTTAAAAATAAAACAGTTTTAAATATTAATTTTAGTTCAAAGAATGAAGAAAAGAAAAGCTAATAAAAAAGTATGACTAATGAGATCAGTAAGCTTAGTAACTAACGAGAGCTTCAAGTTCTGACATCTTGACAAAAAAAAATAATATTTCTTGCGTTGACTACTTCTCAGCAGTCTTCTGGCAAATTTCCTGAGGCCAAATAATTTTTCACATCTAATTTATTAATTATTCATTACAACCCTTCAGTCAGGATTATAACCTAGTTTCTCACATCACTTATGTTGTGTGAATTAATTTTATATATGAAAGGCGAAACCTAGAGTTTAAAGTTGATTCCCAACGATAGAAGAGAAACTTTTCATGATTATTTTATTTACTCTCAGAGGTTTTACCAGAAATCTGCTCATATTTCGTTTTCTTGGAGATGTTTGACCTGGGGTCCGGGTTATGTCTAATAAGCGAAGACACTACCCACTAGACTACGGCGACTACAAGTTACTCTTACTCATCATTGAAATTTGTTATTTGTTTGAAAGGCCTTGTAATGCCATTCTCTGTGGAATATAACATCGTTCAAATGTCATCCATGGCCTCTGCATAATAATGCATAATTCATGTTGAATTTAAGCGTTGGCATGGATTATGTTAGCTTTGGGGACCGCTGTGGTTATGGCTTATTCGCTCGCAGCTGAGGAAAATCCGAGAAGAAAAAGCCTAACGAGGTCAAATCGCACAATCTCGGTGGTCAGTTTACATTAACTTCACGTGAGCTGATCATGCCCTTAAATCGCTCGTGTAGAATATCCCATGCGGCATGAGATCTATGCCATGTATACCAAATGTCGTTGGTATCCAGATCATGCAATTCAAAATAAAATAAGTTGGTAATCATCGACCTAAAGTGCGCACTGTTGACAGTGATGGCTTGGTCAAAGTCGTTCTCAAAGAAATATGAACCGATAATGGCGCAACCCCAAACAGTGACCTTTTGGGGTTGCATTGGACGCTCTTGGATCTTATGTGGATTGGTATTTGTATACCAATTTATCCAGCAATGAATCTCATTGCCGAAGATGATTTTTCAATGAAAATTAGGGTCAGTTGCCAAATGCTCTAGAGACCATTTAGTGAACACACGCCATTATCTATGGTGGTTTACCTTCAATTCCTGGGTTAGTTGAATTTTGTACCGGCGCCAAGTCATAGTGCTAAATTTACCAGATTATAGTCTGTGAAAATCCGAGTTCTAGTGTGCCAAGCGAAATCAGCTGCCTGTGATCTTTCTGCACACTCTTAGGAACAGTAGCGATATTGTGTCGACATACGGTTGTTGGTCGATCATTTTATATAACCCGTGGACTTTGAATCACATTGCGAACGTTAACTACGCAATCCTCTTAAGCATATCTCACTTAAGGTCCTGTTGTGTACCCATTTTTCTAATGGCTGGCGTTTCACTTCAATCCATAAAATTTCTGCTGTTACTGTCTGTCTGTCATAGATCAGACCTTCAGAGGTCTCCTGTTCTTCCTTGTCATTACACCTTTTGCAGCAGACATTGTGAGTTTTTATTTAATTTTGGGTGTATACGCTTAGGGAGGCCTATGTTTTGTAAAAACTGCTACAAGGTTGGATTCTAGGAGAATTTCCTAAATCCATAGAGAACCAGATTTCGCTGGTTGATATTGTATAGGTGCCATATTTTCTCTGCAAATGATTGAAGTCTTTGTGAGATTATTTGTTTACACCTCAGAAATTACAGTCTCCTGTTTGAATTCGTTGTTGTGCAGGCTTTTGGTAACTACTTAAGCTACGTTGTTCATCAGTTATGTTCTTGAAAAATCACGTGGAGTGAGCTTTGGGTGTTTGATGATATGATCGACCTTCATCCTCTTTCTTTATTTTATCATTTAATATCTTAATCTGCTTTAAAACACGATTATGTTTCACACATAGTTCACTTAGCCATATCGGTCTTCATTTAATTTCATCTCACCTTTAAATTTTACAACTTTTTTGTTTTCAATTTTTCTCTCAGAATTTTACATTTTTCCGGCAAAAATCTCCAACGTATTTAAATTGATGTGCGTGTGTGCGTGCGTGAATTTCTTTTTGTTAGTTTAACATGCCGCAGCAGCGGTAAAAAGTGCCACTTTAAAATTCAATTTCAATTGAAAAATCTTTAAATGCATGCAGTGAGTGATGTACGGCTGGCTGTGTGTGCACATTATGGTTTAAATAAGTGTATGTAGTGGTCTGGCAGTGTGTGCGAGTGTGTGTGTGTATTTATTTTTAATGTATTGTTTAATTTTCAAGCAATTAATTTTGAATAATGTCGTGCAAATATAAAAAAAGCGAGTGAAAAAGAAAAAATAAAATTTTTTTTCATGGTTTCATCTGATAATTAACTCGTTGAATAACGGCTACGTTACCAATGCAAATAAACAAGACAAACACTTACACAGTCACCTTAAAAACAATTACAATAGAGAAGTCGGAGAAAATTTAAATATTCAGGAAAGAAAAATTTGATTTTTTAAATTAAAAATTCAGGCTTTATAACACAGATTTAAGGATGGAAGGATATTTTTGATTAATTTTTAAGAGGCCAGGAGCAAACAGAAACGAATAAATGACTCACTGAATTTGATGAATCAAATCAAATGATAATCACACTTTTAAGACTACACTTATCTGACCTTTTTATAGAGAGAACACGTTAGTCATTTTTTAAACGTCTTATTTACAAAAAATCCTTAAAAACAGTTTGATGTGGCCTAGTCCTGTATATAAGATTCTTGACTATAAATCCGAGCAATCCACGGAATAAAAAATGTTCATCATGGTTTTTGAATTTTGAAAATTAAGATGTCTTTACAGTCCGGTTAATGGACCTTGAAAAAAGATCTTCTCATTATATTCATAAAAAAAAACAGTATTTCAAAGAGGCTTGAAATCAGACAGCATAACCTCAGTTAGAGACAGTACCATAATCCAATGCAATTATATATTTTATTTTTACAGAAGGCATTGTTTCTAAATAATATATGGTAACTCTACTATTCTAGAAAATGCCGTGTTTGGCCAATCGGCTGTTTTGTGGCAGTAAGTTATCGAAATAATAAGAAGACGGAGGATTTGCTTTGTGAAAGAAAGAAAGAAATCATATTGAAATTTTTTTCGTATTTCAAAAGAATGTCTATGGAAAATTCAACAAATTATTGTAATTAAATCGGGATAATAATATTAGTGGGTTTTCATCGTTTGTTTCATGAAATTTCAAATCTGGGGCTGGAATTTAAATTTCTTTTTAATTTTTAGGCAAAACAGAAAATCTAGCCAAAGCTACACTCTAATGGATCACGCTTGTTGTGATTATTGCTGTCATTACTGGGCACTGCGGTAATGGGCACTCATGCAAGGTGTATCGGTCTTAGTCTCACAGCAAATGATTTCTGCAGAAATTGCAGAGATAACGAAGAGCAGGAAACTATTCTTCAGTATTATATCAGAGTATGAAAAGGCAACTTGATGTGTACTATATACATAATTGGTCATTTCAACCCTTCAGTTAGGATTACGACCTAGTATCTCACGCCACTTATGTTGTGTGCATTAATTTTTATACATGAATGACGGGACCTAAAGTTTAAAGTCGACTCCGAACAACAGATTTTTTGAGAAACTTTATACGGCAATTTTATTTACTCCCAGAGTTTTTGCCAGAAATCTGCTGAGAGGAAGTCGCCGAAGAAATATTTTCATATTTTCGTTTTGATGTCTGAACTGGGGTTTGGACCGTGGCCTTACGTCTAAATAAGCCACACTACCTACTAGATTACGTCTACTATGTGGTCCACACATTCACAGTCTAGTAAGTAGTGTGTTGGCTTATTGTGTTGGAAGCCACGGTTCAAAGACATCTCCAATAAAATTACATACAAAAAAATATTTCTTCGGTGACTTCCTCTCAGCAGATTTCTGGCAAAAACTCTGAGAATAAATAAAATATTGAAATGAAAAGTTTCTCAAAAATCTGTCGTTCAAAGTTGACTTTAAATTGTAGGTCCCACTACTCAAGAATAAAATTTACACACCCAACATAAGTGGCGTGATCACGTAATCCTGTTTGAAAGGTTGTAATGACCAATTATGCATATATGTATGTCTGTACATATATTAAAATATGGCATTACAATATGGCTTATATTCATAAATGTTGGGTAGACTTTTGGTTTGTTTACATACCTAGTTGGAAAATCATTGGGCACCAAATTTAATACAAATTTGAAATCGGCTTTAAATGTATTTATATTTGGAAAGGGCTTAAAATTATGTTAAGCTGTGATATGGGAAGATAAAAAATGTATTTTGTCTCATAAGTTTGGAAGACTGTTAGCAAATGAAAGTCTCCGTAGTCTAGTAGCTAGTGTGTTGGCTTATTAGACGTAGAGCCAGGGTTTGAGCCCCAGGCAAGACATCAAAACAAAATACAAAAAGTATTTCTTCGGCGACTTCCTCTCAGCAGATTTCTGACAAAGCCTCTGAGAGTTAATAAAATTGCCATAAAAAGTTTCTCCAAAGTCTGTCGTTCGGAGTCGACTTTAAACTGTAGGTCCCATCACTCATGTATAAAATTAACACTCATAATATAAGTGGTGTGAGAAACTAGGTCGTAAGCCTGACTGAAGGGTCGTAATGACCAATTATGTATGTATGTTAGCAAATGAAAGTAATATTCACATGCTCCTGCATATATTACGTTTGATTTACTTTGCTTTCGATATAATGGAACGAAAAATTCTTCAAATAAATGGAATTATTTCTTTAAAACTATCCCCTTGTCTTGGTCATAAGGTGTCTGTAGGCATGAACACCCACACCAGCTTGAAGATGGGGTCTCAGCTACCCAAAATAAGTTTTTACATCAAAAAACGGTAATCATGGTTTGAATCCTAGTCAAATCGAAGGAATGATAATTTTCTTTTCAACAATAATTTCATTATAAAACAAATACAATCACGCATTTAGCCTCACAACAGTGTAGAGTTTTAAAATAAAACTCAGGAATGATTGCACTCGGCTAATTACACTATCATTAAAACTCCTACAAATACAAACACATACACAAGCTTAAGTTTTAATTCACAATTATCATTGAAAAGTTCTGTATTTTTTTTTTTAAATTTAAAACAGTTTCCTTTTCTCTCTTTATATTCGTACGTATGTACGTGTGTAATTGCATGTGCTTGTGCATGCTTGTTTTTGTTATGCTTTCATGCATACATATAGAGACTAAGGAATAACGGAAGATACTGGCTGATGTAACAACAATGACGACATTTACCTTCAAAACCGACATTTTATTGTTTAAAATGAAATGGTTTTCATGTCTGATAAGTGAGAGTTTAAGTACAAACATTCACTTATACACACACACACATGCACTCACACATATATTTACATTATAACAAAATGAATTGTGAGTGTGTAATAAAATGACACGACATGAACATGAACAGTAACAAGCAAGAGTTTTCTTTTTTTCTTTAGTTTTTTCTCTGTCTCTGTATCTCTATCTCTCTCTTGTATGGAACGCACACACTTAGTTAAGAGGAAACTCATTATACGATTGTGTGTGCATTCGGTATGACATGTCATTCATTATTTTATTTGTCTCATGTGGCTTAAAAATTTCAAGCAGACCAGATGGTGTTTCTTTTGAAACTTCTTTCTTTAAACTTAAGCAACTTGTTGAGGCCAAATTTCAAGAGGTTTTATGTCGTTTATTCTGTTTTAAACTATAAATTGCAAAAAGGATTAAAGGTTGTTGGCTTTCTCAAAAGCAAATAAACGAAGAGCAAGATAAATAAAATTTTTTCTTCTTGTATTTGTATTTTTATTTTCCAAAAAAAGTTTTCATATCATAACAAACAAATTCTTTAAATTTTATGAGCCATGTTGTTTGTTTTTTTCATTTTTTCTCAGAACAAGAGAAAATTTTTAAACAAAAGAAATAAAGAACTGCCAATAAAAAGGAAAACCATAAAAATTTGTAAGAAAATTATTTAAATGACTTTCTTATGTTTTCTTCCTTTATTTTTGTTCTTGTTTTTTTAAGTAATAAAAGCATTACAATTAAAATTAAAACAAAATAAAAATAAAATAAAAGAAAAGAAAGGAAAAACATTGTAAAATACATGTTAAATATATGCAACATGTACATACGTAAACAATGTATTGTATTATATTGTATTTGTAGTTTTTATTTTTGGTTTAATATTTATTTTAATTACATATTCGGATTGTAATTTGAATAATAAAAAGCCAAACCTATTGACATGCTTAATAAAGTTTTAAAATTTCGGTAAAGATTCTGCCACTATACTCAGAAGGGTTTGAAGTAAATTCGCAAATGGCTTTGGATTGGTATACTGAATATACTATTACTAACCCACGGGCTTTTATATCCCAAACATATGTAATTCGTTAGGCATTTTAAAGTTTGAAAACCCAATTACTTTTACAGAAAGCCTTCAAGTGATTCCTTTTTGTTGCGTTCTTTAAGTTAGGTTGTATTGGTGTTTGGAGGTTGTACCTGTTTTACTGTATTTTTTTAATTCCTGGCTCACTTTCTTTTTTATAGACTTGGTTAGGTTAGAGGACGTGTACTTGTCAATTAAGACAAGTACAGTACCCGGAGGTCGAATTGACCCATTGTACAACGTCCTAGTTTCTCACACCACTTACGTTGTGTGTGTTAATTTTATACATGAGTGGTGGGACCTTCAGTTTAAAGTCGACTCCGAACGACAGATTTTTTAAATACTTTTTCAAGGCAATTTTATTTACTCTCAGAGTTTTTGCCAGAAATCTGCTGAGAAGAAGTCGCCGAAGAAATATTTTGTATTTCGTCTTGATGTCTGGTCTGTGGCTCGAACCCTGGCTTTACGTCTAATAAGCCAACACACTACCTACTAGACTACGGCGACTTCTTCTTATTTATAAAGCTATAGGGGTTTTGAAATCTTCTCTAGCTGTACAAGTTAGACAATAAATTGTGCAAATAGGTAATGCTACATGCTGCCGAAAGTTCGGAAATAATACAGAAGATGTTCAGTCTTAAAAGTCGTTGTAAAGTACATATTTGTGTGTATTGTAGGCTCTGCTGAACTAATATGGATGAGAAGAGGACTGACAGCGTTCTTTCCGAAAATCATATGACTGTCCACCGCAACTAGATCAACGACCTGTATAAAGGCATTCGGTATACCTTTCTTGACATTCACTTTAACAATTTCGGCTGGAACTTCGAGTCTCAGGCATAGGAGAAAACTGACTTTTACTCCGTATCAGTGACCGGCTTTTGCTATGCTGAGCATAGTGATTTGTGATCTCAAATAATGCTGAAATACAGAAATTTATGTTCATATCGTAAGTGCTTTTTACAGGCACTGTTTAAAAGTTTTAATTTTGATTTGCCATATCACAACAGGCCAAATCTCAAGCCTTAGTGCAACCTTACTTTTAGAGGCGGGTCCGTCACCTCATCTAACCCAAACTGAAATCTGGGAACAAGTGTTCTATTCTTGGCATTCTTCAACTATCCTGATGGCCTTAGGCAAATCGCCATAACCAGCACACACTTTCTTAATTTATTTCGGGTGCCAAAAATATTTCGTTTAGGTTGTTACGTATCGGACAATGACAGCATTGTTTCCTTTCCTTCCTCTGCAGCTTCTGAGGAAGTCTTTGTGTGGTATTTTCAACCTTTGGGAGTGTATGGCTAAGGTTATGATAACTAGATTATGATCACTATTAGATTCTTAGAATTCATTTGATTAGAGCTGTATCATTACTGATTTTGTCCGATAATTAGTGAATATATGACGCTTTTATTTTATTTATTTTCGTTCTTTTAAGAACTACATGGTTGTCAGACAGCATTTTCCATTTGATTTTTGATTTGTTTCACTTTTAGTAACAGAATTTTTATAGTAAAGCTGATAATTAGTCATCTGTAGCTGGTTCTAGACTTAGAGGGTTGCCATTAAGCTTTATTTGGAATTTATTGTTTAGATTCAGTGGGAGTCAGCATTGTTGTTGAGCTGCTAAGGTATTCAGTGCCTTAGCCCTTACGACTTAGCTATTCTCAAGCTGCTTTTGTCGTGTGTGGTTATTTTATTAACTAGTTTAGGGAGCTATAGTTTAATGGCGGATTTGAAACATTTATTCAATGGCGGCTATTTTATATCATAGCTTTTGCCAACAATTACTGAGAGGAGAACATTGAAAGAAATATTTTTGTTTAAGATGTCAGAGCTGAGGTTTGAAGATCTCTATTTAATTGTAATATGGAAGTCGCCGTAGTCTAGTAGGTAGTGTGTTGGCTTATAAGACGTAAAGCCAGGGTTCGAGCCCCAGGCCAGACATCAAAACCAAATACAAAACATATTTCTTCGGCGACTTCCTCTCAGCAGATTTCTGGCAAAAACTCTGATAGTAAATAAAATTGCCATGAAAAGTCGCTCATGAAGCTGTACAATATATTGGCATCTGGGGAGCGACGAAGTTCCTAGATTGATTATTTGTAGGAGAATTTGAACCTTATAAAAATAATTTTTTTGCGGATTAATAGCGAAGTCGCCGTAGTCTAGTAGGTAGTGTGTTGGCTTATTAGACGTAAAGCCAGGCGACTTCCTCTCAGCAGATTTCTGGCAAAAACTCTGAGAGTAAATAAAATTTCCATGAAAAGTTTCTCAAAAATCTGTCGTTCGGAGAAACTGTCTTTAAACTGTAGGTCCCGCCACTCATGTAAAAAATTAACACACACAATTTAAGTGGTGTGAGAAACTAGGTCGTAATCCTGACTGAAGGGTTGTAATGACCAATTATGTATGTATGTATGTATGGAAACAAACAATATTAAATAATTTAAATTCAAAGAATTTTGTTGTCTTCATTTATTATTTTTTAATTTTATTTTTATTATTGTATGAAATTTACTTATTATCCCAAAGGGATAGATTGTAAATAAAATACTGATGACAATGATGATGATGAAAATGATTTTTATGATGTTTTCCTATGAAGTTTTTCAAAATAATTTTTGATTAGAAATTTTTAATTCTGAATTTAAAAGTTACAAGAACAAAAAAACGCTCGTATATGTTTTTCACTCTTCTTCTTGGAATTAAATACGGTATAATGTGTATATTATTATTATTTTTGTTGTTATAATTTTATTAAATATAAATAATTCATAAAACATGTTTATTTAAACTACAGACTTATTATTGATTTATGTTTACATAATCAATTTAAATAATATTCTTTAGAACACATGCAATTCCAATGAAATTACTTAAAAAATTTAAAGATTTTCCAGGAAAATCAAGGAGAAAAAAAACACAAAATAAGAAAATTAATTAATTAATTAATTTAAAATTAATTAAATTTAAACAAAATTTATGTTTGTAAATTTAATATCATATCAAATCCATTGAGTTCATCAAATAAAATTTTTTATTCCAAGAAATCTTCACTCTGAGTACAGAAAGGGTCACCTTACGTGTTAACCATGATTTCTTTTTCTCACTGTGTATGCCACCATCGCCACGACAGGATTTCATTTGCACAATGCTTATCAAACACACACATAAACACTCGCACACACTGGCACTTGTCTCGTATTTGTTCTTGTACTTGCACTTGTGGTTGCTTGTTTTATTCTCTTTTCTCTTACTTTTTTTGTTGCTCTTGGTTTTGTTTTTATAACAAATTAAACGTTATTTTTGTCTCTTTACTTTGGTAAAACTTTAAGAATTTTATACTCTCTGATATACTCTGTTATTTATTTTGTTATTGTACGAGTACAAATAAATTCATTTGAACTTCCGCTATCAAATGGGAACCACTTATACGCACACACATGCATACATATTTGTTTTGCTATTTAAGAAAAGAGTTAAAGAGTGAAATTAAAAGGAAACCAATACTTAAGAATTAATACCACAACAGACAGCTCAGCAAGAGCGATTAAATCAACCGATAAAGCGTACATACACTCAGCCACAAAAGTATATATACGGATAACAAATTTCTGAAATTTTTTAACTAATCCGCTTTCGTTGAAAATCTTTGTATTTGTCTGACAACTTTCCTCGATTTTAAGACGTTCTTGGTTAAAAAATTTCTGAAATTTGTTAACTTTTGTGGGCCTGATGTACACTTTTGTGGGTCTGCACAGGCATTGGTTCAGAAATTTGTAAAATTTGTAAATCGAATGCATACGTTTGTGAACCTGTGCAGGGCCACAATTCAGTTCAATTTCAGAAATTTTTTAACCAATGCAAAAGACCGTCTTAACATCAAGGAAACTATAAAGATTTTCAACGAAAACGGATTAGTTAAAAAATTTCTGCAATTTTTTAACCGTACGTATAATTTAGTAACTGTGTGTATATGGAGATGGCACTCCTTATATGGAAACAAAAAATTCAAACAATTTAACAACTCAAGATCTTTAAATTCGATCTTGAATTTTAAGCTGACAAAATTTACTTCAGGCTCACTTCAGGAGGAAATATTAAAATTGGAATGGTGAGACTCTCCTAGCCTTTCTATTGTGCATTGGTTTCTACATAGAGCGGCCAAAAAGTATTTCCATATTTTCTCTGCCGTTTTCTCAATTGCATTATAAGATTTACAAGCTAAGCAGGTGACATGTACATATGTCCACTATAGCAGGTTTTAGGCTGATTGAAATGCGTTATTATGGGTAGTGGTGGGAGTCCTCTTTGCTCATTCAGCAATACCACTTGCTCAGCTGCGAATTCTAAATAGATTATGGGAAAGACGAATAAGGCCTCATAAATTTAAAATTCGAAACAAGCATGGTGATGCATTTTTATCGACTGTTGTATTCTAACCTAGGCTTCCTGAATTTGAATTCACTCAATAAGGAATACGACACTTCTGGTTCCAAGTATTTCGAAGGTCAATGCTCTCTCAGATTTCTGTGAAAGCTAGTAAAAGTGCTGTGTTTGCTATCGACTACACTGTGTTGAACTCTATGAATTAATCATCGAATGACTGTTATGTGTGAGTGTGAGTGAGCGAGCGAGCAAGGGAGTGATGGATTATTACTTTTCACTTGTTTGTTTTCGTTTTCAATACTGTTATTTAATACATTGTTTTTGTTGTAATTTTTTTTAATGAATTTATAATTACAATACATATTTAATAATTCAATTAATTGAATACATATTTATGAAAGCACCATACACACCGAAAATTGGTGGTGAGGGTATACATGCGACGGAATGTACTTAGTAGAGTATCATAGTATGCCTATCCACAAAAAAGCTTTTAATTGAGCCTGTTCTTTTCACTGTATTGTGCATATGAACAGACATATAATGCGTCAAAATGCTAATTTGGAAAGAAGTCAGTTTATATAATTAGAATAAGTTCTACTGTAGTATTGGTAAATCAAACAATTCGATATAATGCAAGCCACATTGTGAATGCATAGTCTTTTGCACGTCTCCGAGAAGCCTTAAAATTAATTTTGATTTACCGCTTCATATTGTGTTACTCTCTCGTTGGATACGTAATACAAAGCTTCAGTCAGGATTACTCATGTTGTGTGTGTTAGTTTTAAACATGAGTGGCAGAAACCATAGTTTAAAGTCTTCTCCGAACGACAGATTTTCTTTGAGAACCTTGCCATGGCTATTTTACTCTTAGAGTTTTTGCCAGAAATCTGCAGAGAGGCGGTCGTCGAAGGAATATTTTTCAAAGTTCGTTTTGCTAGAGATGTCTGACCTGGGGATATAAATCGTAAGGGGATCAGATAGAAAAAAGAATTTGTTGCAGAACGACTGAATTCTCCCTTCTTCATTTGAAAAATAGACTGGCTTCATCATATATTGCAGTTTTGGTGTGCATGCACAGAAAGTCAAGACTTCCTAATAATTACATACATTTTTAGCCTTTACAGCAGTTGTTACAGTTTAGGAGATAATTTTGGGGCTTTCATTTTGCATATATGATTGCCAATATATGTTAGCCGAGTCTTCAAGTTATATGGACCATTTGATCAATCCAAATTTGGCTACTATTTCGAATAAATCTGGGCTCGTATCATCTTTGGCTGGCAATGTTTTGTTCGCAAATACAAATGACTTAACCTAGTCCTATCAAAAGTTCTCTTGAAGCGTTTGATCGCATAAATGAACAGTGAACAGGATTTCTATTGGAAAGAAAGCTGTTACCCAATTGATTTTGTAATAAATCGATAGTTAAGCGCGCTTTATGGTAAGTTGTGTCATCTTGCGTCAGGACTAATGTCGTTGATGATTAGCTCATCAATTTATTCGAAAGAAAACTTCTGTCAACATGGCTCGATAGTGCGTGCCATTCTACGAAAGACAGCTCCTTGCTCATTTTGAAAGAAATAAGGATCGGTGATGGCGCTAGCGTAATAAACGCCCCAAATAATCAATTACAATGAACGCAATGGTGATTGCTTAACAGGTTCAGAAATTTTTGTTTAATTTCACCAGAAAATGGTTTCATCGCTAAAACAATTCTTTAATAAAAAATGTTCATTCTCGGCCAAAACCATCAAATCAAATGCAATGAAAACAATTGTCGTTTGGCTTCAATTCTTCCTGTACGAGGTGTATTTTACAGCTACGTAAGCTAAACATCTTTTTTTAAATTTGTCATTTAGTTGAACAAGTTACGAACGAACTGACAATATGCAGCAATCCTCATTTTGTGTTGTTGATGTTTTTGAAGCGAGTTGGATAAACGATAAATAAGAATTTTTTGCATACTTGGCTTCATTTTGTTCGAAGTCATAAACATTCGCCTTCAAGAACATTCATCAGACTGTTTACCCTGCCATATAAAAGGCAAGGCAAAGCAGACGAGTTAGTTAGTGAAGTGCAGTCAGTCTTGTTTGAAGACGTTGTGTGTTTGAAGAGAGTAATCGTGGTTTGAAAATCTCTGCTACAAATATCTGTCGAACAATTGTATGGTAATTGTTAAAAAAAAGTTATTGTTGTTGTTTACATAAAGTTATGAACAGAAATTCGAAAGCGCTGTTCTGGCGTTTAACGATACCTTATTGAACAGAGACTTTATTGAACAGTAATGTCAACACTGTTTGACATTCTCAGATGTCGTCTGATGATTTATGGAAATCTCCATACCCTCGTCGTAGGGTATATTTTCGCTTCATTCGACCGTTTATAAACTTTTTTTATTTATTTTTACTTTGTTGCTGTTGTTGTTGTTGTTCTTATATTATTATTACTATTAAATGGCGGATTTAAATAAAAAATTCATTAAATTTTATTACAGAAGTACGTACGTTTTTTTTTCGTTGCCAGCTTAACGTATGAAAAGGTTGATGTTTTGTTTTTGTTTTATTATTTATAAGGGTCAAGTTGTTAGCTTAAGAGTGTATGTATGTGTGAGTGAGTGTGCTTTAGTGCGTGTATGTACTACTATGTATGCGTTTTTGTGTGACTACTATGTGCGTGCACTTGTATGTGGATGAGTGGGTTTTTACTCCTTTTTGTTTTGTTCTTTCATTTAATTTGTGTTTGAATTTTGTTTTTAAGCAGAAAGAGCGTACAGGGAAAAAGTAATTTTTAATTTTTAATTAATTCTGTATTTTCTCTCACACTCTCTCTCTCTCTCTATTATTTTTTTTAACTTTTAATGAGGTTGTGCTTTACACTTTATTATATTATTATTATGTTTGTTGTAGTTGTTGCGTTGTTTGTTTTGGTTTTGGTTAGGTTTGGTTGCTGTTGCTCATGTTGTTTGTTTTAATATCACGTTCCATTTTTTTAATTTTATTAAAAAAGTTTTTAAAAAAACTGAAAAAAGACGACTCTTTTTAATGCAATTTTTTCTGGTCAGTTAATAACTGGAGCGGTTTAAGGTTACTTATTCAAAATGCTTCCAGTAATGTTAGCATTTGGACGTTAAACTAGGCAAAAGTAGTAAGAGTTTGATGGGAAATTTAAAAACTTTTGAGTGGAATGTGGAATTAAATATGCTATTATGGAAAGGACTCTTTAATTTTATGTGATAGGCGGCTATAGTAGAAAATTTTTCTGTCTTTGAAGGTTTGTTCTAAAGCCGTTATTTTCTTATGTCATTCCTATTGAAAGCTATCCCTTAGATATGAAGGTAATCCATTTGTTCGAAAACTTTATGATAAACACTCTTTAGTGTACGCACAGAATACTTGGGCAATAAATGGCTTTAAATAATGAAATTATCGATCATCTCGTTAGTGTACAAGTCTTCTTCAATTTCTCATTTCTAGTCTAGACAGACTTTCTGTAATTTTCCGAAGCATAGTATCTATACATTTTATCGTCGGAACAAGAAACATGGCATGACGAAGTCGCTCTTTACGTATGTACATACATAACATAATTGGTCATTACAACCGCTCAGTCAGGACTACGACCTACATAGTTCCTTACACTACTCATGTTGTGTGTGTTAATTTTATACATGAGTGGTGGGACCTACAGTTTGAAGTCGATTCCTAACGATAGATGTTTTAGAAACTTTTCATGGCAATTTTATTTACTCTCAGAGTTTTTGTCAGAAATTTGCTGAGAGGAAGTGGCAGCAGAATTATTTTTTCATATTTCCGTTTCGATGTCTGACATGGGGTATGAACCGACGCCTTACGTCTATTAAGCCAACACCCTATTTACTAGACTATGGGTTCTCTTCATTCTTTAATCTGTTTAATTAAATCAATGCCACCGCAGAATGAACTCTGTCATTTTATCCACCTTCTGAAAGCTTCTTTCGATAGCTGCAACGTGCAATGGTTCCAGAGAACAACGAATTCAAGTCCAGTAGTCCACCTCCTACCAGAAAGTGAGGCACGATTGTTGTCAATGAGTTGTCCCTTGTCAAAGTTTTATAAAGTTGCAGGATTTCAGTTGTATTTTTGTTTGATAGCAGGTTACCATATGATTTGGATAGAAAATAACAAAAAAAAAAAATTAATTAACGTTCAGCAGTGTTCAGTGTTTAGCATTATTTTTCTTTATGAAAGGAAACAATTATCACACCAGGGCTAAGTTTGATAAATGATTTACGAATTCACTGGTGCTGAGCTAGTGAAGTTTAAAATTATGAAAAACTGAGGAAGTCGTAGGCATCTCACATGGTTCAGAGGTTCAAATTGAAACGATCACTTGCACTGAGAAAGTTTTCCATATTTTTAATCTACCTTGAAGAGCATAAAACAATCAATTTATTTATGATTTGAGAGAATAACGACCGCAATTGACACCATACTAATGGAAGTAAGCATAAATATGAAATTGCAAGGAACTATGTATTCTGTGCCTACTACATACGTACATACATAATTGGTCATTACAACCCTTCAGTCAGGATTACGATCTAGGTTTTCTCACCACCTATGTTGTATGTCTGAATTTTATATATGAGTGGAGTAATCTACAGTTTCAAGTCGACTCCGAACGACAGATTCTTGAGACACATTCTCATGCGAATTTTATTTACTCTCAGAGTTTGTGCCAGAGATCTGCAGAGAGTAAGTCGCCAAAGAAATATATTTTCTTATTACATTTTAATCGAGGTGTCTGACCTGGGGCTTGAACCGTAGCCTCATGTCTACCAAGCCAATACACTACCTACTAAACTATGACGACTTCTGTGGCTACCTTTTGGATTTAATCTGGAAAAATATGTCGGCTGAAATAAATATGGATTCAATGATGAAATTATATTAGAATACACCATTTTTATTGAGCGCAGAAAATCTTATTTTTTGACACCGAGAATTTTTTGAAAAATTTTTTCTGTAAGTTGTAATAACAAAAATAAGTTAAAGGTAACTTTAAAGTGCCCTTTAGCTAAAGGTACCTTTAACTAAACCCAAGTTTAACGGCAAGTTGTAATAATAGCCCTTAGAGTAACGAGAATTGCAAGTCCACTTAAAACGTGATAGTTTATTCCATTTTTTTCGAACACTGTTAAATTTCTGTCATTATTGCCTAGTGCGTGACCACTTGTATTAAATTTTACTTCAAATTGAACAATTAATAACTTTTAGTATTAAAAAAATAAAAATATTTTCCACTTCAGTTCAGTAAAAATGCAGATTGCTCTTAAAAAGTATATTCAATTAAGTTTCATTTTTTTTCTCTCAATCACTCCTATGTTTTTTTTTATTTTCCTACATACATAGTTATTAATTAATATTTAACCAATGGTATGTTGTTGTTGTTTTTAGTATTATTTTTATAAATATTTTTATTATTAACTTATGTGTTATTTCTTCTTTCTTAAGTACCCTTAACATAGATTCAGGCCACAAGGTTTTTTTCTGTTTTGTTTTCTTAATAAAAGAAACAATGTTTATAATAATAATAATAATAAATTATTAATTATTTTGCTTTGTTATTATTAATGTTCAACTAAAAAACAATTATTTTGTTTTTCTAAAATCTCTTGATTTAATTGTTAAAATAACAGACACATTTTTTAATATAAATAGCTGCAGGCCATTTAAACTGATTGATTATAAAACATTTGAAAAAAGAAAAACATGCCGCTGTAATAAGTTATAAAAAAAGGAATTTATAATTAAATAACATTACATATGTATAGGGGTCAAATGAACAATAATTTCTTGTAGCATATAAGTTTGTGGTTAAAAATTTTAAAGTATAGCGTTAGGCATGACTTCAAAGTCAATATTGTTGTTCTCTTTTCAGGCTGTCAAAATGTAAGGTATAATGTTTTACAATAAATATTTTTGAATTGAATAGGATAAAATGTTTACTGTTAGCGAATTTGATTCATACAGATAGCAATACTTAAGAAACCATTTCACACTAATACCAAAATCGTTTGAACTTCTAAAGAGGTTTAATCTAAGGAATATAGTGGCTGCTAAAGTAGGTTGATGGTGTTCTTTTTTGGACCCAAAATGAACATTTGCAATCCGTATTATACGAATGTTTTCAGTCGTTATTAAAACCGAAATTCGCCATTGACTTTTTTTTGGATTGGCATCACTTTCAAATTATTGCCACACAAAGTAGAGATAGGCTGCCTTCCAAAATGTATCAACACAAAGTTTGTATGCAGTTCTACTACTGTATATAAACTATGTAGATATGCACAGTAACGAAACAATGCATCAACTATAAATCCGATGCCTGATTGCTTTTTGACTGCGTTAAAAATACACATTAATGACGTTTTGAAATAGAATACGTTGTATATATTTTGTAGAGCGGCATTATGAAACACGATACTGTGTTCAAACACAAAGCAACTAACATTTTGGAAGGCAGCCATACTCCATTTGCGAGTATAGAATATTGGGTTGCATTGAAATAGTCGATCAATTGGGGCACAAATGTCAGAAACGGTTAAAGAAATTGAGGAATTTATATTCAAAGGTCTTTGGATGAACGTGGTCATAGTAACAACAATTACAGGCTTGATTAAAACTGTGGAAGTAAAAAGAGTGGAATTGCAACCAAATTACGAAGATAATTGTAATAAAATTTTTGCCAATATTTTATCCCAATAACGTTGAATTTGTTAAAACTACTAGCAACTATGGATGCGATATAAATCTGTCATAGCGGAATGGGGACAAAACAAAGTCCCAACTGTAAACAATAAATAAATATCTGAAAAAAAGAAGTTCCAACTGCAAGCATTCTTTCATTATTTTGGTATTGTATGTATGCCATTGTCCTGTACATCCTTGTAAACCTAATTTGTGCACACTATCTAACAAATGATTTTTAGTCTTATTCATTGTAATCTGTATACAAGCTGGACTTTTAACTCAACTCGCTAACGTACACCCACACCCCATTATAGAATCTCTATTGGATTTTTGCAACAGGCCTTGTTCGTCAGGTTCTTTATTTTTTTTTAATATGGCAACTAGTTTGGGACACGCAAAACCGTGTAACGCGCAGACTTATTTATTTAATCATCACAGCACTCTAGTCAGTATTACAACTTGCCTTCTCATACCGCCCACTTCGAATAACAAATTTTAGAAATTTCACATTACAATTTTGAAAGTTGAAGTCGTCGTAGTCTAGTAGGCAGTGTGCTGGCTTATTAGACATGAGGCCACGGTTCAAATCCCAGGTCAGACATCTCTATCAAAACGAAAATTTTTCATATTTCTTCGGAGGCTTCCTCTCTGCAAATTTCTGGCAAAAACTCTGAGAGTAAATAAAAATTGCCATTAAAAGTTTCTCAAAAATCTGTCATTCGTAGTCGACTTTAAACTGTAGGTCCCGTCACTTAATTATACATTTAACACGCTAGGTCGTAATTCTGACTGAAGGATTGTAATCACAAATTATGTTTTGCTGAGAGGAATTCATCGAAAGAAATAATTCTTTTATATTTCGTTATGGTCGATACCTCAAAAGTTAGTATAGGGTTTAAAACGCGGGCTATCGTTTAATAAGCTAACACACTACCTATTAGACTACGGCAGCTTTAAACTGGGGAACGTATACCGAACTTAAGCAAATAATGTTGAGGAACAAAGAAATTTCTTCATGGACCTATAGCAATTCAAGTATATTAATTCGGTTTAAAATAAACCACTCTTTTTATCTATGCCTTAAAATATGCTACATTTTACTCACCCCATTTTAAGTATACTTCAAAAATAAATTAAATTAAAAAAATTTGCTACACAAACTGTCATTGGCATAAAATTACATTTAATATGGGTGGCAAATAATAAATATTAATGTTTATACAACATATAAAAGTATGTTTAAACTTTGTTTTTTTTTTTTTGTTAAGAAATCCTTTATATTTTGCAACGTGTTTTTCTTTATTTTTTAATATAAAACTGTCTCCATTAAAAATGTGCATGCAGTGAGCCATGTGTGTTTAAAGGCTTAATATGTGGGTCCACCAAATAAAACAACAGCAAAAGAGAAAAAACGAACCCACGAAACAGATAAAACATACCGCAAATAATATGTCTGTGTGTTGGTTTTAGAGGACAGAAAAGAAAAAAAAAATAAGAGAAAAAAACAATGAAATGTGAGGCTGATTACTTTTAAATTATTTTTGTGGCATAATTTTGTGGACAGGCAGCACATGCATATTAAATAGTTTACCAAAATAATACACACACATACACATGCACTCATGTACGCATATATTTGTAAACATATTGTGAGAACCACAATAACAAAAATAAATAAAAATAAAAAAAGAAAGAAAAATACGTATTAACTGTAACAGATCTACACAATAAATAAATAAAAAAGCAAAGCAAAACAAAACAAAACTTTATTACGGTAAGCCTAAAAGTATACAGCAAATGTATTTAATAATTTATAAAGTATAATAAAAAACAACAACAACACTCATACATACATACATACACTCTCTGTGTAAGCTCAGTAACATACTTTTAAGGATGTTAAAATATTTACATACATACACACACATAAGATGCCTTATATATGTGTGTAAGCATTGGCGAGAGTGCAAAAGAGTCTCCATAAAAATGTCTGCATGTATTGTTTGTTGCTGCTTGAAACAATACATACGAATGAAAATAGCAAAAAAGAGAAGAAGAGAGACAAAGAGAGAGAGAGAGAGAGAGAGAGAGAGAGAGAGAGAGATAGAGAGAGAGAGAAAGTTGAGAAATGACGTAGAAAGTTAATGTTTTTTAAGAACTTTAGCAAACAACAACAAATAATAACAAGAATAATAATAAAACAGCATATGTAATGCGCCACACATACGAGTATGTACATACATTCACACACTCACATTATGCCTTTCAATTCTCTCCCACTCTCAGTTTTCATACGGTGTTAGGCCGTAATGTATGCTAAAGAAATAAGCTCCTGTTATTGTGGCTAATGTTTGTAAAAACATACACAAAATCCCAAGGGTGAGGTTAAAAAGGGTTAAAAAAAGGTTATGTGTGTGTGTATTTGTTGAAGAACACTGTGTGTATGAGTGCCTATTGTCTGTCTTACTGTCATATTTTGTTAAATATTTCTTTTTATTACATTTTTTATGCTGTAATGGCCACAAGAAAACAAAACAAAAAACCGAAACAAAGAATAAAGAGTGTGTGCGGTGTTAGTGTTTCAAAATAACTTTGTAATGTGCTACTTTTATGCCTGACTGCAACAAATTTTTATTTCGTTCTTTGCCTGCTTACCCTACCCGGCCTCGGCTTATAAGGCTTGTCAACATAATTTAAACATCAAAATATAAAAAGACAAAGACGGAGTGAAAAAAACAAACCCAATTTCATTTTTCACATACGTTGGCATTTCCTTTGGCTTTTATAAGTTTGCTGTGTATGTGTGTGTTTGTTTGGGGTACGGTAGACATTGTCAGTGAAAGTTTATGAGGGAAAGTGTTGCTGTTGTTGTTGTCTTCTTATGCTTTAAGTATGTGAATTTTATCTTTTTTTTCTGTGTGCTTTCTCTTGTCGTATTTGTCTACCGCACCATCAACTTGCGTTGCAAACAAAAAAATTTATGAATTCTTTTAGTTCATATTTAAAATTCTTTGGGACTTTTGTGTAGCAAAAGTTATAAAAATTTTAAAAGCATTGGAATTTTTCTTTGGAAATTGCAAAGGTGGCGTCAAGACTAATGGAAAAGAGGGTTTTAAGAATATTATTTTGCAATTCCTGTAGGGCATGAAGATAATATTTTATTGTTTGTTTTATTTTAAAGTTTTTAAAAACGATTCGAAAACAAACGAGGAGTTTATTTCTGATGCAATTCTAAATAATTTGATTTTTAATTTAAAATATGTTTGTAGTTATTGGGAAAGTCATTACGGATGTAATTCCAAGCTATAAATTCTGTTATGCATTTGCTTAAAAGTTGTTTTGCATTACGCCACACCCTAAGATAAAATTTTTTTTATTAACTTTTTGTTGCTTTAAACAACACCTGGCTGTCTTAAAATTTCTGCCCATCGTCTTGATACATACTTCCCTACTAGCCAAATGATTGGCCTTTTTAGCTGATTCTAGGATGATAGGGTTGCCATCTAGTGCTGCCTAAATTGAGTGTCCCCGGTGAAAATATAAATCATAGTAGCTTTCTGTGTGGTGCAGAAGAACTTCGATCATTAGGTTCTACACTTAGTCGCTCGTGAAACTGTACAATATATTGGCATTTGGGGAGTGACGAAGTTCCTAGATTGATTATTTGTAGGAGAATTTGAACCTTATAAAAAGAATTTTTTTGCGGACTAATAGCGAAGTTGCCGTAGTCTAGTAGGTAGTGTGTTGGCTTATTAGACGTAAAGCCAGGCGACTTCCTCTCAGCAGATTTCTGGCAAAAACATTGAGAGTAAATAAAATTTGGCATGAAAAAGTTTCTCAAAAATCTGTCGTTCGGAGTCGACTTTAAACTGTAGGTCACGCCACTCATTTGTAAAACTAACACACACAACATAAGTGGTGTGAGAAACTAGGTCGTATTCCTGACTGAAGCGTTTTAATGACCAATTATGTATGTATGTATGTAGTGGCGAGATTTGTTGCCAAGCTTTGTAAATTTTCAAATGTATAGTAATAAACTTTAATGGATAGTAATGAACTTCGCAATGCGTTTACACTACCCTCTTACTAAGTACATCGAGAAACTGGATTAACTTCTTCAATTGAAGTGTTGACAAGAACTGTTCAACGAAACTATGTGCGAGTAGTGGCCTGTCTCTTCTGTTCCAATACTATACAGTTGGTGACATTATGTAATTTTGATTTTGGAGATCTAATATTACCACCTGCACAATTGTTCATTGTAGATACAGTGACATGTTAATCTAACCGAAAGTGTTATTAAACGTCTTCTGTTCAGTTTCAGTACAAAATATGGTATCTTCGCGTCGAGGCTGAGAAGCTTCGGAGGCGAGGCTAACGGCTAAGGCCCTTTTAGTAAGAATAACGACCTAGCTTCACACACCACCCACGTTATGAGTATCAATTTTATGCATGAGCGGTGGCACCTATAGTTTAATATCGACTTTGAACGACAGATTGAAGAAATTATTCCTGCCAATTTTATTTACTCCCAGAGTTTTTGCCAGAAGACATTCTCGTCGATGAAATATTTTTCATATTTTATTTGTTTCGGGATAACTGAGCTGGGATTTGAACCACGTGCTCACATCTAATAAGCAATACTAGCGACCAATTGTATCGCTCTAACGTTTCTGTATGGTGGATTTTGGCTATTCATTTAGTTTTCATAAATTTGATGAATAGTAGTCCCCTTAAGTTCTATTTGGCTTAGGTATTCATCATCTTGTATTTCCAGATGTATCAAATTAATTTGATTCGTAGTGGCTAGGTTGTTAAGCGCTTTGCGACACTCCTATAAAGGCTTGAACGTAAAAATAGAACGGCTTGGAATTTTGAAGACAAATCGGACTGTTCGAAAGTGCTTTTATTCTTACTTCCATATGTCTCTTTTGGGTAGGAATTCCATTGTTTCCAGTATTGTGTTTGATTTTGAAAAAGTGTAGATTGTCGTATCCCTTCCAAGATTATTAATCTGCACGATTCATTCTATAGAGCGCTTTGAATCCATTTTTGAAAGAATTTTTTAAGTCAAGGGTTTTCCTAAGAACACTTATCAGTTTACCTGCTTTATGTTTTACCTTTTCGTGAATGGAGTTTGACAGCATAGTAGTCTCCTCTTGTTTTGCCTCTGTAAGTGATGAATGGTGATTATGTGGAAGTTCTTTTAGATTGCTTCAGCAAATGTTTCTAGGACACAAGTTTCTAAATATTATACGGCAGAAACCTCAATCTCCCAATGAGGATTCAACCAATATCCGCCACTTTTTTGATATTAAAATTATAGTACCTTAGCAAGTATTTAGTAACTTTCGGATGTCCTGTCAGAATGACATTTTAAGTGGCTAAAATGCATCTGTCACTCGTACAATACTACAAAATTAACTACAAAAAAATCGGTCACCAGACATTGTTTTTTCTGCAACCCGATTAGAAGCAATATGTAGCGCTTTATATCCACTTTATAGTCACTGAACCTTCAGTGACTTGAAATTCGTTCTTCGGAAGTTTTTTTTGTTACAAAATTTTCAAGATGACGAAAGGGTGCACCAAATCCGTGTTTTGATGTTTACTGCTCATGACATTCTTTTTCTGTTTCCTACAATGACTTAAAAATAAAATTTCTTGGAACAAAAAAAAAAAAATCCTAAACGAATCTCTTGAATTATTAATAACAACAGAGGGTCCGTATTTAACACCCACTTTAAACTCCACCTCTGAGAGCCTTGTCTTATAGTTTCTTTATATAAGGGCGGCCTTACAAAAATAGAATTGCAAACTATGACAACAACAACAAAGAACAAAAAAACAGAAACAAATTATGTTGGGGTTAAATATTACAAACAACAACAACACTTATTTGCTTTAAACCCTAATGGTCATAATGATACTTAAAGTTTAAGCCAAGGCTAAAAAGCACACAATCTTACATGAAGACACTAACACACTTAAACAAGGACTTTAAAACGAAGACACAGATAGGGGGAGAGAGAGAGACAGCGAGGAAGAAAAATTATAATTTTAAATAAGTCTAAGAGCCAAAGCCAATTGCAACAATATGTACGTGTAAGTGTAGATGGCATGTGAGACAACATGGCTAAAGAAAAGGTCGTCCAAAGGAAAAACTATTTTTTCCTTTATCGTGTGTGTAACAAACTGTTGCATGACTGATGGAATAAATCACAATAAATTTCGTTTCTGACCCTTGTTGTGGAAAAAGATAAATTGCATTGCAAAAGTAGACCACCGTCCTTGCTCATCTCTTTTTTTTTTCAAGAAAAAAGGGATGAAATATTTTAAAATAGAAAAGAAACTAATTTATGGTAAGCCCCAAAGTAAACTTTTAAGTTTTTTTCTTCCTAACTAGCCTGTCCTTTAGCGGTTGACCACTACATTAACCACATCATCATTTTATGGGCATCAGGAATTCAACAGACTGCAAAATTATCCAGAAATTAAACAGAAACTATGCATGGGTCGCATAGCATACAGTGCTTATGTATGTATATTTGTCCGTGTGCAAAAGGGTTTTAAGTTTCCAACGATTTAATAATTTATTTATGGAAATGCCCATTTGCTTGAAATATTTTCAAACAAATGATCACTGTATTCTTCTTCGTTAAGAGAGGGAAGGAGAAACCTTTTTGAACTTTATAAATGAGCCATAAAAATTAACATGCCTCACTGGCAATGGCATTTAAATTTTTCATGTTACCAATACGTTACATATACGAATTAATTAAGGACAGCTTCTTCGTATGCATAATTAAGATATTTTGTTATTTGAAATTTAAACTTAAATTCTTAGAATTTAAAATTCTAATTAAAATTCATGAAAAGGGCCACATAAATCATTAAATTTACGTCTCTAATTACTTTTGTAATTACGTTGATGTTATAAATGTTCATATTAAAGTCGATATTAGTTTTTATACAGAGTTTTCCAATGGGTTTAAAGCGAAAATATATCAATGTTCGGCTCAGTTCAGCTTTTAATATTCATTAGCAAATGGCAAGTTTGAATGGCAACTGGTAACTCCTGATGGAGGTTGGAAACAGCATTATGCTCTATGGGAGCGAAATTTGGGCCGAAACGCTAGATGTTGAAAAGCGGGCAAATTCATTTGTATCGGTACAAAAACGGCTGCATTGCGTATCACGTCGCCATATCGGACAGTGTCCGCCCCAGCCGTACTTGTGATAGCAGGTATAATCCCTGTGGATCTGCTGGCAGCAGAGCGAAATCGGCTAGAAATCACATAACCGGTCATTTCAGGGAAAACACCATTTCAAAATGGCAACGACGATGTAACGATTAAGATAAAGGCGGGTGAACGGCGAAACTTATTCCGGAGATAAGGCCATGGATTGGTCGGAAATTTGGAGAGGTAAACTACTGCGTTACACAGATGCTATCTGTTCACGGATATTTTAGGAAATATCAGCACAGAATGGGCAAAACCGCCTCCCCTGTACTGATCTTGAGGCTGCAGAGCATGTGGGCACGCCGGCATAGATGATACTGGCATACGAAATTCGAAAAAGGGACCTGGACGAAAGGAATAGTGGAGACACTTAGATGTCTCCTCAACTTTCTACACTCAATCTGGACGCTGATAAGACAACGCAGGGGCCAAAGGGCCAAAGGGACTCCACTCCGAAGTAATACCACCGTAGTTCCGGAGTGGGCACAACAAGTCCACGAGACGAGGTGGATTTAGTGGGTGAGGGCCCCACACACGCAGGATGAGACGACTTCCTCTATGGTGCGGTTAAGTACATTTATTCCTCCTCGGCGAGAAAAAATGGGAACTTGCAAAAAATAACAATAAAAAACTCAAAATAAATCCGAAAGAAAAACTCATAAATATTTGTTTAATATTGGGGCTACAAGAGGTTTATTTCTACCGATGGCTTAAAAATATAGGACAGTATAGACTAAGGTATATCTTTCGAATAGGTTGCATGACCATGGTCTTTTTAAGATCTCAATGCTTGTTGAAACTGGCCGTATTCAAATAGGTAGTGCGTTGGTTTGTTAGACTGTAGTCCGGGGTTCAACTTCTGGTTCCCATATTTGGAGCAAAAGGAAATATGATAACAAATATTTCTTCGGCGACTTTCTCTCAGCAAGGTTCTACCAAAAACCCTGAGAGTAAATAAAAATTGCCATGAAAAGTTTCTCAAAAATCTATCGTTCGAATAGATAGATCTCGCCATTCATAGATAAAATTGTAACTCATGACATTGGTGGTAGGGGAAGCTAGGTCGTAATCCTGACTAAAAGGTTGTTATGACCAATTGAGTTTGTAAGTGAGTACAATGCTTGTTGGATGGTTATATTTTCTCTGAAAATCTTTTAACTTGCCTTAACAGCTAGGCTGCGAACAAATTCCTAACGAGTGCCGTACCTGTCCATGAGTGTTAGGGATTTCTCATGGAAATTTCGGAAAGGAAATTGCATTGTTGATGAACTGGCTAGAGCTAGTACCATGCTCACAATGAGTGAAATGTTACACGGCATTATCATACCGACTGCTAAGGTATTATCCTCTTAGTTTACGAGGAGGCTCAGCTTAGTTGGCAGCACGAAAGTATGTGCGATACTGCTAGGGTCTGCTGGATTTGTATGGATAATAAGAGGACAGATTGTCTTCTATCGCTAAATCACATGACCATGCTTTACACAATTTCGATCTTTAAAAGCAATTTTACTATTGGAAGCCATGCGAATAGACTTTGAATTTCTTTGAATGACTTCTGAGAAGAAGAAAGACACTACCTTTCAACTTACATGATAGTGCCATGCTCTGGCCTTAAAAACACACAGGTTCTTAACCTCACTTTCTGTCTGGTTAAGATATCACAATAGGTCTAAGTCTCGGCCTAAGTGAGATCTTTCTCTTTCAGTCCGCCACCGTCACCTTAACTTAATCAATAAGGAAAAGAAAACTTATGTTCCCTAACTGAGTGTCTGATCTCCTTAATACGAATTAATGGTGATAAAAATCTCAGTAATATATACACATGCAACACAGAGTTGCAGCCAAAGGTCAATATGATGTACTGCCATGTGGATTTGCCGATAATTTAACCTTTCCGCAGCACGCACTGTGGTTTAGTCACCAGATTTGCTTCTTTATCTTTGCAAAAGGAAATATTTATGCAGTTTGAGGCGTCACTCTTTGCTCACGATTTAAGGTTTCATTGGGAATCTTGAACAGTTTCCCCTTTTCAACGCAAAGTCCTGCATTGTAAAATACGTTTCTTTGTTCTGCTTTTATCGCTGACTATGCCACACCAAAATGGCATCAAACAGCTACACGGGAGGATTGTAAAGATTATATTAAAAAATGTACCGGATTAATCAATAGCTAATCATTAAATTCATGAATCTTTCTGGCTGGTTTTCAGCTTTATTTCAACAGAGTCATATTATTAATATAAAGACTTGGTGCTGATTGTCAAGACCGGCTAAGTTGCTCGGGTATCGCTTTAAGTGGCATCACAACGGACCGCAATGTGTGCTCAACGGAGTTTTGCTTTAACAAAGGTGCCAACTCCTCATCCTCTGTTATCCACTCCGATAAGAATGATTTTCAATGTTAGGTGTCCTAGTGGCTGAACTTGGTAAAACTTAAAAGTGAAATCTGTCAAACCTACCAGGACGAATCTGGACTCCAGTTATTATGCCTGTACTTAGCTATTCGATACAGGATTTTTGATTAATTTCCTCATTGCAGAACCAAGTGATATTTACAACGTTTTCGTGTGTTAATTATTTTCCAACAAATGAGAAGAAGTAGAAGAAAATTCTGTAATAAGAAATGTAAAATATTGTTGAGAGGAATCCGCAAGTTGTTAAAATTTCTTTGGTATTTATATTAAACTGTTTTCAATTCATTTAAAATAATACACCCTCGTAATGTATAGACCAATAAGGGGAGGTGTTTAGACTTATTATTGTAAGAATTTATCATGTTATTATCCATCAGCATCAGCATTACCATCATCATTATTATTATTACTTGCAGAGATACATTCATTGATACATGCATACATACATGCATTCATGCATGGTTAACATGTATTTAATTACGTTGCAAGAGTTTCCATGTTTTGCTAGGACAATAGAGTGAGTATTTGTTGCATTCCCATAATAATTACATGCATTAATGGCTTAAAGCACTTTTATTATACATGTTCATTAGTTTTACGAAAACTACAACAATGCTCATATACATACCCAGCCAGCATTTTTTGAAAATTTTAATCAAATTCGAGTCTTTTTTGACTCTTCTGCACGATTGAAAAGTAAGAATATGCGCTCATTTTCTGATCATAAAAAACTCATTTGTCGGGAGAAAAGTGTTACTACGGGCGACTCTTCTCAAAAAATCATTTATGAGTCATTTTCTATATTAATTTCGAGTAATTTTCGATGCGTTTTCGAATAGTTTTCTGATCATTTTTGAATCGCTTTCTGATCATTTATTAGTCGTATTTAATTTCGTTTATGCTTCTTTTTCAAGTCGTCTTTCAGTCATTGTGTAATCGCAAGCGAGTCTTTTATGAGTAATTTATCAGTATGTTTAGGAGTCCTTTTATTGTCATTTATCAGTCATGTTTGTATAAATCTGGACTCCTGTTTTCGTCATTTATGATTATAATTTGAGTCATTTATTAGTCGTATTTCAAAATGTGTTTTTAGCCGACCCCAACGACTAATCAAGGTGGCAAAAAATTAAAATGCATCTTTAAAGGCATACAACGAAAAGATTGTTAAAATCCGACTTTAGCCTAGCCCCCAGGCTAATAAAAGCTTGGGACTTCATACATACGGACATACATAATTGGCCATTACAACCCCTCAGTCAGGATTACGACCTAGCTTCTCACACCACTCATGCAATGTTCGTTAATTTTATACGTGAGTGGCAGGACCTACAGTTTAACGTCGACTCCGAACGACAGATTTTTGAGAAACTAAACTGAAAGGAAGTTGGCGACTACCAAAGAAAGAATATTATATTTATATTTAAAAACAAATTGTACTTCATTTCATAGCCATCTTTTTACATTAATGAAAATTTATATAGAGAGGGTGAAAAAAAAGCATTGTTTAATCATCCATCTGTTAAATACATACTTATAATCACTTTTCAAACACCTGCATGATGTGTTTTTGATTAATCGTTTTTCAATCTACAGTATAAGTAGAATATAATAATAAATAATGTAAATAATAGTCACATTTTAAACATCTGGATGATTAATTTTCGATTGCTATACAATTTTTTATTGTATTTTAAATCGTACTTATTTTACTCATTGGCGCGAATCATTTATGAGTCCTTTTTTAATCGTGTAACTGACTAATAAGTTTTTGATCGCCAAAAGTACTCTAAAAAGACTCAGCAAGGTGATTTTTCAAAAAACAATCTTCCAAATGCTAGCTGGGTACATATTAATGCTTATCAACCCAATGAACATTTTATAATAAAATAAATTTTTATTTTTTATTTTCAGATTGTTTATGCAAATACGGTGAAGAAGACAATTGAAATTATACGTGAAATATGTTTAATATTTAATATTGAAATTCAAGCCTAATTTTAACAAATTTTAAAACGTAAGTCAATATGAATACATATATTTTTTAACATATTGTTACGTTTTTACCTTAAAAAACTTTTAAAATATGTGTTTCGTTTTAATAAAAATTCTTTATTATTCGCACAATTCTGTGTGCCACTGTTCACAACTTGATGTAAGCAACAACAAATACTTTTCTTTGTTATTCCTATGTTTATACCCTTTGCATAAACAATAACAATTACTGGACAACTATTCGACAGATCTTTGTAACGGAGATCTTCAAACCACGATTACTCTTTTCAAACGCACCGCGTCTTCACACATGAATGACTTAACTTCATTAACTCAGTCGCTTGCTTTGCTTTGCCTTCTATATGGCAGCGTAAATCGTCTGATGAATGGTCTTAAAGGGGAATGTTCATGACTTCGTCTTCTCGAAATTTCTATATACGTAAAAATCGTTGTTTACATTTATTCTTGTAGCGTTGTTTGTGGATTTTTGTTTACTTGTTTACCATTTCTTTTTATGCTGGTGTTTGTTGTTATATTAAGCAGTACGATAATTTGTAAACAGGTTTGTTTACTTGAATTGTTTTGTTTTTGTAGCTTTTGTTTATAATTTTATTGTTAAGCGATGTAGAAGCAAAACACCAGTGTCCAGATTTTATCAACTATACAATACTAAACTATCACTAGTCCGCCCCAATTGCCTGTTGGGTAATACACTGTACCAGTAAATAACTAAATTAATGTGAGTGACTATTTTCATAATTTTCGTAATAAAGAGTCACTTTTTTGTTTTTATTTGAAATGTTTAAAATGTTACGCAACTCTAACTTGTAAATGATTATTGTTGCTGTTTTTGTTAGTTCACCATCTATTTATCATGTGTATTTAAATGTTATTTTTATTATTGCATTTCCATAATAAATTATCAAACAATATCGTAAATTTCATTTCTAAAGAGCTTTTTAAATGTGTTGCCGAATGTCATTGTAAATTTCATGGGGTTTGTCATGGGGTCTGCATTTGGAAAAACTTGGAAATTTTATTGCATTTCAAATATTATTTTTGTTTGTTTGAGTAATTGCTTAACAAATCATAAAATTGGCATAATTAAACAAATAAAATTTGTTGAAATACATTTTTAATAGCATCCCGAATGAAATACAAAAGTTAACAAGTCAACTATGGGTTGTCTATGTATGGATTTATGTAATTAAAATAAGGTGGCATGGTGTAGGGGTTCAAACAATCCAGATTCGAATCGATTAAGAAACGAAATAATGTTCATATTGATTTTCAAAGCTTCAAATTAAAGTTCCTTCAATTCCTCCACAAGCTGTATATCTACGATGCCTTTCGATTTCACAAAGAAGAGAAAATCGATAACAAATATCATAAGAAGGTCAGGCAATGAGCAAAGTTGCTCACTACTACGTTTAAATGTATTGAACGTATTGACATGAGGATTTCCTCAGGCTTGAGCAACGCCAATATTAAAGGAAACGTACACTTTGGAATTCCTCATAGTGGAAACTATCTCTCACTAAGCTTGTAGAAAAGGATTTGAAAGTACTAAGTTATGATGATGAACTGCCTATAGCTATTTCTGGAGTTAGGTTAGGTTAGGTTAGCGTGGTAGCTTTAATTTACCAAAAAAGCTCACTTGAGCACGCATAGCGGCCCGTTGTGATGCCACAGGTGAACTCAGCCTCTGCACTGACCAAGTTCCTCCGATGCAAGGAGGGGGAAGTTGGTCAGCGCAACGGCGCTGACGCTTTTGTTGGAGATGTCACACCTAGGGTTTGAACAGTGGTTTCATGTCTAATAAGCCAACATACTGCCTACCTACGGCGACTTATAGGTTCTATAACTCCAAGGAAAAAGACTGTTGGCTGCAGTTGCTAGAAACTGCACTAAAATTACCAAAGACGGCCCGAGAAGCGAATTGTTATCGTTATTACTGGGGCCCATAGTTTGATAGTCACCAACTGTTAAATGAATACCTTAAACTCGGTAAACTGTTGATCTAATGACCTCGTTGGGCATGCATTAGGTTACTACTCAGTGCCAATTGATTGTATTATAACTGTTATACTGCATAACTCAAAATTTATTAACGATTTACATATTGACTAGCCACCAATAATTATTTACGGGATATTTTGTTTTTTGTAGAAAGCCCTCCCTTGTGTTTTTGGATGAATATTGTATGGACGTTCTTGCAAGTTTGCGGGCACATTATGAAATTCAAGGAAATGCAGTTGAACTGTCAAGAAATAACGTGGCAAAGTAATGGTCTAGCGGAATGGTCTGTAAGACTATGTATTGGTTACTCCTTTTGGACACACTGGGTAACACAATGGGCCATACAGGACCACCGAGTGAACTCGGTGAACGATAAGCTACCCGCTTACCTAACCCCCTTTGGGCTAATCGACGTATGGGGACAGATAGTAGCTTTGTCATGGTGAAATTGGTGAGATTTTGAAATCTCCAGGTTACTATGGTCCATGCTCGATCGTTCTATAATGGAATAAATCCTGAGTCAGCATTGTAATGGATTTTTAATTTGAATACTAAATTTTCGATACAAACATTCCAGTTTTCAGCAAATTATTCAATACAGAAGAGGCACTTGTAGATACTTTTTGCCTTTGTCTTATAATGCGGAGTCTGAAGATTAGGTCGAGGTTTTTTAATGGCACTATGCAGTTAGAATCTATCTGCATTTCATTACTTTCTTACTAAGCTTCGCTATAGGAAGTATCCATCAACCATTTTTGCATTCGGGGTGGAAGTCTATTTTTACCTTCCTTCGTAATCTTACCTGCACTTGCTGCTAGCTAACATGCCACTCTATTTGGATGTTGTTGTCTGGTTTCTCTATGTTTAAAGTGTAGTTAAATAAACATATTTAATTTGTTCGATGCTTGTTAAGTACTTATGTTCTAACACTTCAGAAATGTATCATAAACCTGAAATTAAAAAATAAAATAAATTAAGAATCAGAAATTTTAATCATTAGATTTAAGTAACTCAACAATAATTCTTGCAAATTGTCATTTAAACGAGACGTTTCCTTTACGTTCCCAAGTAAAACATCAACATCATCATCAGCAGCATCAGCAACAGCATCATTCCAAATCACTCACAGCATAGAACTTGAATTAATGGCAACAAAATCTTTCTTCTTATGAAACTGAAACTGAAACAAAAATAATCTTCTCGCACACACACATACACACTAAATAGGCTGTTAACTAAGGATTCATGTTTAAGGAAGTGTGTGTGTGTGTGTGTATCTGTTAAGATAAATGTTCATACAAATTGTAGCAGACATTTCAACAATCACAATCACTTAATTTATATTAAAAACAATGATAATCACCACAATTTATGCTTTAATAGACATACACACACATACATACACACACATACATACACACACCCAATTACTACTTATGTATGGTACATGTAATCTTATTTTGATATTTAAAGCATAATTGCATATACTCGTACTTGTGCTATGTATGTATGTATGTATAGATGTAGTAAATATACAAATACATACATACATATGTTATGTATGTATGTTTATAATATTTATACTGTAGATTGATGAATAACAACTGACTGAGTATTTTATTACATCTCTTTATTCGTTCATGCATACATACAGGCATACATACATACATACAAGTACACTTAATGTCTCTGACAAATAATAAAAGAAGCTTTTTTGTCATTGTTGTTGTTGTTGCTGCTGTTGTTTTTGTTATAATTTATATTAAAAACAAACAAAAATTATTTTACAGAGAAGAACTCAGTAGAAATGCTTTTCTTTTTTCTTCGTATAAAGTAAGGGTGAAGAGGAGAGAGAGAGGAGAGGGAGGGAGAGTAGCATTATAAGCCTCACTCATCATCAGTGTCAACATTATCATTTGTTGTTATTGTAATTATAATAAAGAGCAGCAAATTGTCAATGAAATGCTACATAAAGTTGAGATTCAATAAATTTAATGTTTATGACACTTTTACAGATACGCACACAAACACGGATACCCATACACATGCATACATTTACACATGCCATGACATGACATGCGACATGACAACTTATATAGAAGAGCAATCAAATTAATTTTAAACAGTTTTTGCTTTATCTCGTCATCATTATACATACATCAACGCTGTCTTCTCAGTCTTCAGTTTTATGTCTCCTGTTAGTTTTCAAGGGCTTTTCAAATATTTTCTAAATTGACGTCGTTGTTTTGTAGAGAAATAAATTGTGTGCCATTGGTCTCCTACAGCGTGTGCCACACGATTACTGTGTTACATGTCAGCTTAATTTAAACGATGATTTGGTCATCCTCATAATAGTTTTATTATGTTAATTGGGCTTACAGACACAGCAAGTAATTATGAATTTTGCAATTTAAATCGTCAAATTTAAGGAAAATTTTGTAGACATCACAATTGGCAGGGAAGGGATTTAATCTCCAGTACAGTTAAAATCTGCCAAACAGTACTTCGTTTAAAAGTTGACATTATGTCAGGTCACATATTTGCTTTTTTGCTTCTGTTACTGTTTACTGTCTATGTTGCAGGATTTTTTTTTATGAATAATTCATGGTCGTAGAATAATTTTGGTTAATAATTTGAGCCAATTGAAGTTAGATTGTTTTTATTGTATTTTGTTTTATACTGCAGGAGTAGCTACTTTAAAGATTTCAATTCTCGTTGAATATTTCGAATTACTTACTTACTTAGTTGGCCTCAATAACCCGTTTAATGGATTTCGATCTGCCATAACACATTCTTCCAGGCAACACTGCTTCTCACTTGCTTCTCCAAGTCGGTCACACCAGTCTATGATAGGGTTTTTTCGATTTGGTTCTCCCAACGCTGTAAAATTTGTTCTCTACGCTGACTTCTGCTAATTCCAGCGTCAGATTATCGTCTCGCGGAAGTATCCCTTTCAACACGAACGCTGTTGATGAATTAGAACAGGATTTTAATACGCTACACAACGTCCATGAAGTCGCCGTAGTCTAGAAGACTTATTAGCCACGATTCAAACCCCAGGTCAGACGAAAATATGAAAAAAAAATATTTCTTCGGTGACTTCCTCCCAGCAGATTTCTGGCAAAAGCTCTGAGAGTAAATAAAAATTGCCATGAAAAGTTTCGGCCATAGTAAGCTTAGAATGGCAAGAGCGATTCTAAGCTTAGGCGACATCAGTTTTGTTATCGTCCTCAATCTGGAATCATCCGATACCTCGTTTTGCCTTCATTAACTATTAGACCCAACGTGGGTTGAATTATTTACGCTTAAAACCACCTCCTTCAAAAGCACCACTGTCCGTATCAGTACCATATGGATATGCCATCAGCCCCTGTTAATAGTTGCTCTTACCCACAGATAGTGTGTTACGCTAAAGCCTTAAGTACTTTCACTTTTATTATTCGATGTAAACTTTAATGAATTTCTTCACTCTGTACTGCATAAGTACACACATATTCTCGGGCAACACCAAGCTTAAGAGAAAGATACACCTCAGAACTCGTTTTTATGGAACATAGTCATTGATAAACAATGTATTTATTAATCGCGTGGAAAACGAATTTAAAGTGATAAGCCCATAACTCATAGCTATCACTAGATTAAAGTGGCAGTGTTCTGATTTTGAAAAATGATCCACAAAAGACTGTCCTCACAGCACTGGAAAATATTAAATCCCGAAAATCTAGCCCTTCAAACTGGAGAAAATTTAACTTAATTTCTTCTCCAGAGGCAAATACCTGCGGTTATGCCGGATCCGAGACACTTACGGATGCGAAACTATAATATGTTATCACTCCTTAGTGGGATCTGCACCATGATTACTTTTCTATTAGATGGCTTTACCCAAGGGCGTTGTATTTCCCCATGAGTCTTGATGATATTATTTAATACTACTACTGTTTCGTTGACTGCTTTCTTGAATTTCTTCTCTCTTCGGCAATGCATTACATTCAATACAATAGTGGACCTAAATTCAAACGCGAGGGATTGCAGCAGTAAAGATGAAAGACTCATAACATTGTCGACATCATCGAATTCGTAATACAGTAGCACGTGTGAGAAATAATTCCAGACAATTTGGAAACTTTTAACGTTTGCACTATATTTGAGCTCTGTAGCCAGTCTTTACTATACTTGCCTTCCTTAACTCTACTTGCACAACATTCTACTGATCAAATATGAATTAATCTCCACTTAAATTATTTAAAATTTAAAATAAAACTTTATTTAAGGATTCTGTAAAATTCTTAAATAATAATTTCAGAACCATTATGCCTTTGCAACTGTAAAAACGATTGGGTTTTTTTCTTTGATCACAGCATGTCAAAATTGCAAAAATTTTCATTGAAATCGTGCATTAAAATAATTCAAATGCCATTTCCGTTTGAACAACCCTTAAATGGTTGAAATTGTTTCTTGAAATATATTCGTATTCTTCCCCTCCCCTCCTCCTCACTGTGAATATGGTTATTCAATAAATTAATTACAATACAATTCCTTCTTAAGTCATTTACATTTCTCGTGTCTGTGATTACGAATAAATGAGCGTTGAACAGTTGAATAGAGTCCAGTGAAGAGACAGCCAGCAGAACAGAAGAGGATGACAGTTGACGATAATGTCAATGTCATACTTCTTTTCATTATTGTTATCATAATAAATGCCTCTGCCTTTAATATTGTTGCTGTTGTTGTGATTATAACAATTGTTGCTGTCGTCTGTCTGTTATACATAAACGGAGAATTTTTTGCTTCTTTGTGGCATTAAATAAAAAAGGCAGAGAAAAATCATCGCTTGTAATTGTCTACTCTGCTTATGAGCGGAATGAATCAACAGGAAAAATGCATTTTTTTCTTCTTTAAATACAAAATAATGACAGCAACAACTGCAACGGCAACAGCAACGACAACATTGACAATAATTTACAGCAGTAGGTAGAGCTGTACAGGAAAGACACACTGACGAGTTGCCAGAATAATTATGACAAAAGAATTATTTTTTTTCTTTTTGTTAATGAAATTTTATGACAATAAAATATGTAAGTGGATGGGGAGAGAAATTTCATATAATTATGCATGTTTGAAAGAACTGTCCAGTGATTTAATATATACTCGTTGTAGGCAAAATACTGAATTATTGTCATAATAAGTCTGGAAATTTAAAATAAAATCAAAAGAGTTAAAGAAATTTAAATAAGAAAACAATTTTGTTTCTTTATTGTTGCTGTTTAAATAACAGGAAAGGGTCTTTAAAAAGGAAGTCATTATTGGAGAGAAGAAAAAACGAGCAATAACTAGGGTTCTTTAAGTCACAGATTGAATTCAAATCAACTTAAGGTTTCCGTAATAAAACCATACTTACTTACTTAATTGGCCATTAACAACCCGATTAATGGATTTCGCCCTGCCTTGACACATCTTTAAAGGCGCCTCTACTTCTTGAGCGCCTTCGCCAGTTGGTTACACCAATCGATGACAGGGCTTCCCCGATTTGGTCCTTCCAACGCAAACAAGGTCGTTCTCTTCGCCGCCTTTCTGCACATCCCCGCATCGTATACTCGTCTCGCCGGAGCATCCTCCTCTATTCGAACGACATGGCCGATCCAGCGCAGGTGCTGCACAACGTCTATGTCGTTGAGTAGCTCATACAGCTCATTGTTGGATCGGATCCGGAAATTATCGACCAAAGACCTTACGTAGGACTTTTCTCTCGAATACCCTCAAGGCTGCTGCATCAGTGCTTGATAGTGTCCTTGCCTCTGCGCCATAAAGAAGCACGGGGAGGATGAGCGTCACACAATAAAACCCAGACTCTTATTTCGACCCATGTAAGTCCAGATAGATAGCTTTGCTTCATATTTATTATAGCATATGAGAATACCTGCTTAAATCCATAATTAAATCATACAAAAGAAATACTGTTGAGTTAGTGCGTAGCTTTGTTTTATACAGTAACATGCAAAATAATATGGGCATCAACGATTTGATGAGAAAATAAGATAAGATATCTTGTTGAGATATCGGCGATAGCTGTAGACCGGTTTGGTCTCCATCACATTAGAATTCAGAGTCTTTATAGCCGCCTGGTGTGGTAATGTTTCGCTTGCAGATAGTTCCGTCTCCAATAATGCTTGCCGCAACCCGTATTGACAACAACTCCACTTGAAAAACGCAAAAATGGTCAATCAGTCTTATAGACCGGGCTATTCCAATCGATTCCGAAAAGATTTTACTTCCAACATTTTCTTTCAATTTAAAAGCTTCGGTGGAAACTTGTGTGAAGTCCTTACCGAGGTGAATCGCATCATTTTTCCAGCGTTCTATGTCTGGAAAGGATGTCTTGATTCTCTTCGTGAAGACGCTCTGCTGTATCATGTAGTCTAATAATATTGCTCACAGTTAAGGAATCTTTCTACTTCGTTATTCAGCTAGCAGACGTAGTAGATGGGCATTGAAAAAACAATCTATTAAGCAAGAGCCTAAACCAGATAAAATTGTTTGACAGAAGGAAAGGTGCTGTTTAATATCGTTGGTGCATTGAAACCTATGTACAGATTTCTAATTTATAACCCAAAGTGCACTTTTACCAGTCTTTAATGACATGATATTGTGAGGTATTCGTAATTTAGTCCTCAAAAATTAGAATGCATGTGAATAACTCTACCACTTCATTAGATCAGATGGTACGACTCCTTGAAAATCTGTTCATAGTGTACAAAATATATTTCATCATCATCTTGAAAGTTAGTTGTACAGATATTTGAAAAATCTTCAATTGTCAGTACAAATATACGGCATTTAAGATGTCTCGAGGTTTAGTTAAGGGTTGCATAATAACATTCCCATAAAATCAGTCATATAGGGCTCAGTAAGATACACGTATGAGATGTGAGAATCAGTAATTCAGAGAATTACCAAAGGTTGTTCAAATAACTTATTTAATTGGTCATTATAAACGTTTAGTAAGGATTAGAACCTATTTTTTACACCATCCATGTTGTGTGTGTTAATTTTGATTATGATTGGTGGGACGTACTGAAACTTTTCATGGCAATTTTATTTGCTCTCAGATTTTTTGCCAGAAGATTGCTGAGAGAATGTTGCCAAAAGAAATATTTTTTTCATATTTCGTTATGTTCGAGATATCTGAGCCAGGTATTGAACCACTAAGTATTATCTAAAAAGTCAACACACTACCTATTAGATTACAGCTTTTCCAAAGGTTGAGCAAATTTAAATTACACTCGAAGTGTTTGTTTCAATCTGTTAGATCGGCATGTCTGTTCAAACCACACATTTTTACTAAGGATGCTAGAAACCATTAAATTCATCGCTCCACCTTTACAACTTCTGTTGAAGTTGTTATATGGAGAACCATCCTTCATGTCTTAGTCTTTATTTGAACTGAATCGGACCACAACTGAAACTGATTTTTTGGAATTCTGCTAAATACGGATATAGGACTCCGAGCTGTCGCGATAAAGTAGCTTCAAATCCCTTCGACAATTTTGTCACTTTAGAACCAACAATTTGGCCAATGACCTAATCGATGTAAGGGGTAGGGAGCACCTTATCAACATTTTACTTGAACTCAAGTGCTACTACATTTTTTTATTGAATTCAGCGTTAAACTTTAAACTTAAACTCTTGTTTCAATAGCGCGTCGTTTTTTTGCTGGCAATCATAAGGGTGTTTCAAATGAATTTATTTAATTATTTGTCGTTGGTGTTGCTGGTGTTATAATTGTAAATTAAAAAAACATGCAAACAGCATAACATTTATTAAAATGATACACTTTGTCAAATGAATTGTTAAATGACTGACATTGTAACATTAACTCTGTTGAACGACTATTTGTAAACTGAACCTTATAAAAGCTTGTATATGTATCTATCTACGTGAGTATAAGTGTGTGTGTGTGTATGTGTGTTATGAAATATTTAAATGTTGGCTTCCAATTTTTTTAATTGTTTGTACAATTAATTTCTTTGTCTTTTTAAATGCAGCGCATATAATGATTAAATTAATTAAATTCATTCACTCATTCACTCATTCGTTCAGTCATTCATTTTATTATTCATTCATATTCACGGCAAATGTGAGGCTTGTATTTTTAATGGGGAAATTTAACTTGATTTTGTTAATACAATGGTGGTCATAATATGATTCAACTGAACGCAATTCAATATGTTTGTATTCATTCATTTATTTTTTTAATTTAATCAATTTAAATTTATAATTTAATTAAACCTATACAACAACAACAAAAAAACAACACTTGTTTTTACAAATCATTCCCTAAAAGTGGTGATTTACTCAGGGTTTGAAACCAAAATTTCTTTGGAGAAATCTCAAGACGAAAATCTTCGCAATTGCTGTCAAAAGTCGTAAAGTTTTATTTCTTCTTTTTTCTTTTCTTTTGCAAATGCCAACAAAAATATTTTCACATTAAAATTAATTTATTTTGTTGACATAAACTAATAAACGCGTAGCAAAAAAAAACTGAAGAATTTCCTCCAAAGAAGTTAAAAACATTGTGTGTGTGTGTGGAACGCTTCTTTGCAGCATCCACTAGAAGGTTTAATAATTAATGATGATACGGTAGAAGCAGAAGAAGAAAAAGAAAAATAAATAAAAATAAAAATGAAATGAAATAGAATCTCAAGCTGTTTTTCTAACTAAATAAGCCAACCAAGTGTTGTCTTGATAGTGACAAATAATATTTTCATATTCACAAGAACTCTCACATGCAACAATACATTGTTGTATGATACGGCTAAGCTTAGCTACACTATTAAAACAGTCTCACTATCTTTCTCCCTGTCTCTCTCCCCCTCTTTGTCTCTCTTCAATACTGTTTACCACGAACATCGCGAGTTTAACTATGAAAACAAAATTAAATTACCAACACAAGCTTACATTATCGTACTTCCGTTTTCCTAACCTCACTCTCTCTCTCTCTCTCTCTCATATGCTGCTTAATATTTAACCGTTGTCTTGTTATAGTGGGAGAAAAAAGTTTAACCTTTTAATAAATTTTTTTAAATTTTAATTTGGTATTTAGGAATTAAATATTAGTGGTTTGGAATAGAAGAGTACCTTTTTTCACCTTTTTTCAATGGTTTGTATAGCAATTGGGATACAATAATGAATTTTCCTAATTACAGGACCATCTGGAGCTTATGATAGCTCAGCTGAGTTTACTAATGTCCTTTTTGAGATAGATCTGAAACGTCAACTGTATTTTAGAAGCCCAGGGACTTAAGGAACCTCATCTACTGCATAATGTTGTTCACATACCTAATGGGGGAAGAATAGTTACCTTTCTTTCTTTACTAACCTACTTAATTGACCCTTTGGTCAGGATTACAATCGAGATTCTGACACCGTACCTATGTGCTGTGTTTTAATTTTATCCATGAGTGGCGGAACCTCTCTGGGATTTTGTCAGAAGACTGCTGAGCGAAAATTGTCGAAAGAAATATTGTCTGAGATCGGGTTTAAACCACATGCTTGCGTCAATTAAACAACACCTTAGCCTAGTAGGTAGCGCGGTTCCTTATTGGACGTGATATCAGAAAAAAAAAATATTTAGTCGGCGACTTCCTCTGAGAATGATGGATAGAAGGCGTACCAACCAATTACTTGGTCTTGGTCGTGACGTCATCTCAACCACAGTGACCATTCTTACAGGTCATTGCGTTATGGGTAGACTCGCGGAAAGAATGAGGCTCCCATTTAACGACTTCTGCCGTGGTGCAGATCCACTGAGGAATATGAGACTGTTATCCACTTTCTTTGTCAGTGCCGTCTCTTGCTAGGTGTAGATATAGGTTATTTGGCTTGGCATTTCTTGTCAGCTTGACGGAGCTATCATCTATTGATATCAAGGATATAGCTTCGTTCATCAAGCTTTCTGGCTGGTTTTCCAGTGTAGGGTAGTCGTGCTTTTGATGTGCAGCCTTGCGCTGACCAACTTCTTCCTCTTCCATGATTTTGGTGGAACTTGGTCAGTACAGTTACTGCGTTCACCCGTGGCATCACAACGGGCCGCTATGCGTGCTCAAGTGAGCTTTGTGATATCAGAGCTACCACTCCGACCTAAACCTAAATCCCCTTAGAAGATTTCTGCCAAAATCTCTGAGAGTAAAATTGCCATGAAAAGATTCTTAAACATTTTGTCGTTCGTAGGTCCCACCACATATGGATATACTTATCACAAATAGGAAGAAGAAGAAAAAGACTGCCAACTGGACTACGGCGATTTCCATGTCTCTAAAACTTCTGCTGAAGACATTGACCAGATGATCAGTGCTCAAGATACACGGTCCAGCATTGATTTTAAAAATTATGCTAAGCATGGTCTTGCTGAAGTTTGAGAAAACTGTCCAAATGTTTGTGATCTAGCTTTGATTAGATTATCTTGGATTATATTGCCCATGTCCTTTTAATTTCGAAAACCATATCTCGTCTGTTGCGTATGGGTACTGAACGATATGGTTTTCGTACAGTCCAGCAATCCCGTTAAGCGAATTACGACGTCCTGAAACTGTTTTTGGGACCATCAGATAAGAAACTAGTGCCCCGACAGCCATCAGGCTATGCAGAACTATGCTGTTATTTATCCTGGATATATTGGCATACATACATAATACATAATTGGTCATTACAACGCATCAGTCAGGGTTAAGGCCTATGTGTTGTGCGTTAATTTTTATACATGAGTGGCAGGACCTACAGTTTAAAGTCTACTCCGAACAACAGGTTTTTTGAGAAACTTATCATGGCAAATTCAATTACTGTCAGAGTTTTTGCCAGAAATCTGTTGAAAGGAATTCGTCGAAGAAATATTTTTTTATATTTCGTTTAGTAGGAGATGTCTGACCTGGTGTTTGAACCGATGCCTCGCGTCTAATAAGCCAACACACTACCTACTAGACTACGGCGACTTTATATTGGCGTTTCTTATAATTATAATAGTCTACTGATACAACCTATATTTCCGTCTTGAAGATTCCGCAATGGTCTGGTAGCCCCGCAAACGCTGAAAATATTTCATAGCACGCGTAGCTACATCCGTATTGGTCTGCTCAAAACCGTGGACTACTTTTTTGTAGCACACTGTATTATCATCAGCCATCTTTGTCTATGTTGCTTGAAATAATCCTTCTCCTACATACACTAACAGACTTCCTGGTAAAAATATTTCATAGAACGTCTTGGCTGAGACGAAACAGCAAAATTAATGATAAACTCCTGCGTTTCGAACTCTTCCGTATAAAAGCAAAGGCGAAGGCGAAAGCAAAAGCGTAAATTGGTACAGGGAATAGCGAAATAATTTCTTGAGAACGGTTTTAAAAGGCATTAAAATATTATTTTTCCCCTTCCGACATATTTTCATAGAGCGCAAGAAAAATTGCTCAGTTTATCATTTTGAATAGACCAGTCAGAGTGTGAGAGAGCAGAAAAAACCTTAAAATTTTTAAAACAGTCTACCAAACTGTCGCTCGGTCATACTCTACTCTGAGAATAATTATTCATTTTGTTTAACGTAACGTAACGCAAAGATTTCTAAAGAAATTTTTGGGAAAATGAATGAATTTGGTTTGACTGCGTTAGATAAATCATTTGAGGAAACAATAAAAAAGGAGCTTAAATTTAACTCTAATTAAACAAATAATATCCATTATAACTGGCCCAGACAGAGGGTTGAGGTTTCTTTTATTCCATCGCTGGCTGGCTGGAAAGTTTCAATTTCAATGTGAATTTTTTTTTTGGCTCTTCAGCCATACTGACAGACAATATATTTACAGGGTATGCCCATAACAGTTAAGTGGTGGTGATGGTGGTTGTTGTTCAGTGTATTTGGAAATTGATTATCTGTTAGTGTTGTTGTTTATCTTTTTTGTTTTTGTTTATCTTAATATTTAGTTACCCAAATCCGTAGCCTTCTTTAACAAGCTTTTCAAACAAATCGTTGGCATTCAATTAAAATTTTTTTGTTGTTCATTGGTTTTCATTACTCCAGTACCTTAAATGGATATCATCTCCACATGATGATTGTTTTTCTGGATAGAATGACTGACTGAAGAGTAACAAAAACAATAACAAATACGAAAATAAAGTTTAATTTAATTAAGTGTCAATTCGAAGTGAAATGAAACACGTTTGTGAAATCAATTTATTTTGGCTCCTACATACATACATACATACGAGTCGAGTGCCAACAAGTCATTGTGATTGTGTTTCTATTTTCTGCTGACGATAACATTTTATTTTCTATTGTTTTTGTGCCATTGATTGGTTGTCTCTCTATTACAATAAATACTCGTTCCTATTTCATGTGTATTGGCAAAAAGTTTTGCTAACCAATTTTCACTGGCGGTATTGAGTTACTCACCTTTAATTAGTTTAAGCGAAAAAGTAAATGAAAAATACAAACAAAATTTTTGGTTTGTTTGTGCCGTAAGGCTTTTCCGCTAGTTTTAGAACTTGTCTCTTGAAGAGTCATTTTAAATGGAAGTTAATGGAACATTTGCCCTTAAGGTGATGGTACGTTTTTAAAACAGGTTATTGGTATTGCTTTTAAACTTAGTTGTTTACCGTTAAAAATACATACATGGAAACCGTTATCGTTATTTAAAAGCTGTTGTAAGGCCATGTACTTTCTTTTTTTGCAAATAATTGAATAGAATACTTGGCTGAAATTTAATTTTTCTTTGTATTTGTAAAGTTCTAGTAGATAGTGTGTTGTCTTATTAGACTAGAGCTCAGGGTTCCAACGCTGGCTCAGACATCTCGAACATAACGAAATATGAAGAAAAATATTACGTTAGTAGCCTTACTTCAGTAGCATTCGCATGCAATTTTTATACTCTGCTCTACAACATGCGAAGCTAGTAAAATGAGTCAGAATCAATATTTTGAACGACCAAAAATCCCAATAATCTGGTTTACCATGATCGTCATTCCAGAATAAAACATCAATTTTACACAACGTTTCTTAACAGCACATCCATGGAGATTAATAATCTAAGCAATGCCTGATCAGGTAATATACAAACATACATACATACATACATAACTGATCATGCATAACTGATCATACATAACTGATCATTATAACCCTTCAGTCAAGATTACGACCCAGCTTCTCACATCACTTACGTTTTATAGAAGAGTGACGAGACCTACAGTTTAAAGTCGACTCCGACGAACGACAGATTGTTGAGAAGCTTTTAATGGCAATTTTATTTAACTCTCAGAGTTTTTGCCAAAAACCTGCTGAGTGGAAGCCGACGAAGAAATATATTTTTTATTTCCTTTTGTTGGAGATATCTGAATTAGTGTTTGAACCGTGGCCATACGTCTATTAAGCCAGCACACTACCGACTAGGCTATGGTGAGTTCAACTAATATGCACAACATAATACCAAAGATGCTTTCTCTATAATGTGGGACTTCCATTCATTATCCCAGAAACATTATGTTGATTACAATTTAACTGTCTTTGCACGTTTATCGTCTTTATGAAATGTCTGCCTGTTCTATTGCCAAATCCACTGAAAGCTGAGGCTGCGTGCACTTGTCTGGCAAATATCAGGATAATTAAACTCTTGATATACAGTCAAATACCTCCTTTAATTCACGACATTCTGCTGCATTCAAATATTACGTACGTATTGTTTGCGAGTTCAATGTGGATACATATGACTATTTTATATCTTAAATTAGTGCAGTATTATTGGAAGCCCTAAGCGTGTGAAGTGGTAACACGGTTGTAATTCAAACATGTCCTCGTCGGATAATGTTCACAAGAGACTTTTAACGCCTGGCGTCTATGAACCTGTATTATTATTTGTGACACAACTCCAGGTGTTGCAACTATGTATATATCAGAGATGAGCAATGAATCGCTTTTTCGCTACTCTTAAGTACTCATGAAATTTTGAGTATGAGTGAGTCAACAGTATTGAAATCCAACTACTCTGATTCATTCGTAATCAGTACCACATTGATTTATAAGTACAAGTTGCAATGAGTATGAGTACAACTCGAATCATTCATCAAAATTTACAGTCTTAGTTGTTGTTGCATTTACAAAGAAAGAAGAAAGCCACATAAAGAAAAAAGCCAAAGACAGAAGGAGAGCAAACACACAACCTTCATGTGAGTATTGTAGAGTTCGTACGCGAATCATGCTTATTTTGTAATTCGTGTATACGATGAGTCGTGGAGAGTCGAAATCAATAACATCATGCGTATTGTTAAGTGCGAGTACCATGAGTATTTCACACTTTGAATACGAGTAGTATGAGTATGACATTAAAATAAGTATGAATGCGTATAAGTATCAGAAATTATAAGTATGATTCGAATCTACTCATCGTTTTGAATTCTCATTGATTGCTTTCAGACTATAGCTGATGATATCTGTCTGTGATATCAGTAAAAAAAAAATGCGCTGACCTTACTGAATCTACATGTTTGAATAACTGGGCTTGCAAACCTAATGTTGACATTGCAAATTTCCATGTGTTTGCATCCCACGCGTTTATTTTTAGCCCATCCCTATAAGTACTCTTAAGTAAGCATTCAGGTCGTAATGAATATCGCCTAGGGCCTCACAATATTTCAACTCGATTCCATGTAAGCTCAGGAGTTTCCTTTTTCAATTGTTTTTCAGCTGAAATAATATTTTTTTATCGTAATCCACTAGAAAAATGCTAGTTTTTTTTATACCGAAGCTATAGTGTGACATTAATTACGCATATGGGTTTGTTTGTTAAACAAATAATTGTTTGTGTGTTGATTTGTGTTTGCAAAACTATTTTTAAATTCAAAAATAATATTCCAACACAATGTATTTTATGGCTGCAGTCATAAAACTCATATAAACGCAAATTAAGATTTATGTTTTATAAATGAATGAAAAATATTAAAAAAACAAAAACAAACAAAACAATACACTCCCCTCTTTCCACACTTCTACCCATGCTTACCACACTATGGCAAAAAAGAATTTTAAAACGTTTTAAATGCAAATTTTGTTTGGGTTTTTTCTCTGCCATTCGCTTAGTTTTGAAACGGCTGGCAGCAATTTAAATACATCCTGTTGTTGATATTGATGTTTTTGTTGCTATCATTGTTGTTGTTGTTGCTGTACGTGTCATTGTCTGCAACATTATGTTGCTAGTGCTTGCTTGCTTGCTTGATGTTCTTGTCTTTCCGTTTAATTACTATGGCCCACATCATGCCTAACGTAAAGTGTTCATTCACACAGGTTCATGTGCGTTACAAAGGGTGAAAGAGAGAGAAGGAGAAAGTGAATGAATTAGTGATTGTGTGTGTGTCTCAATGTATGGTATAAGTGTAACGCTTCGATGTTGAGCTCGTGTGCGTGCCATTGCAAACATGTGCAAATGCATGTCTACATTTATAATTGACTTCATTAAATTGTTTTCATTTTCATTTTAGTTGTAGTTTTTCTGTTTTTCGTTTTTTCCTTTTTATTGTGTGGCATTTCCTTCTACACACAACAAAAATAGCAACAAAGCATGGCATAGACATCCATGCAACATGGACAATGTTAAGAGACAAGGAAAGCAATGCAAAGAATTTGTAACATGATGAAGCATAACCAAAGCCAATTATCAGGTTTTTTTTTTTAAATTTAAATTGAAAAGGAAATTTTCAAATTTAATTTTCTTCAATACGAGAAATCAAAGGAAAATTTAAAAAGGTGAAGGAAAAATGTAAGACAATTTTTTTTTCGTGGGGAAATGAAAAATATTTCTTTACAGTCTTACATGCTTCAAACCAGGGATCAGCAATGAATCGTTTTTTCGCTACTTATAAACGCTCATGAGTCAACAATATTGAAATTTAACTACTCTGATTCATTCATACTCACTACAACGTTTATTTATAAGTACAGGTTGCAATGAGTATGCATACAATGTTGACATCAAACTCATACCATTCAAAATATGTTTGATTCATGAGCCTACTCATTTAGATTCATAACTTTACAAAAATACTTATAAATAATTCGACTCGATTCGAATCATTCATCAGAATTTACAGTCTTAGTTGTTGTTGTTGTTGCATTTACAAAAAAAGAAAAAAGACTCATAAGCAAAAAAAGACAGAGCAGCAAGCAGAGGAAACACACAACCTTCTAGTGAGTATTGTACGTACAGGAATCATACTTATTTTGTGTTTCGTGTATATGTTGAGTTATGGAGAATCGAAATCAACAACATAGTAAGTGTTGTTAAGTATGAATATGATGAGTAATTCAAACTTTGAATATGAGTAGAGGTTCCATGATATTAAAATAAGTATGTAGAAGTATGAGAAACTAGGTCGTAATCCTGACTGAAGGGTTGTAATGACCAATTATGTATTGCTTATTTCTGTTTCAAACCTATGGTCCTTACTGAATACGTGCTTTAAAATGTTGTAGAGAATACATATTTAATTTAATTTATTTATTTTGAACATACACACTCACACATACATACGTATTTTAGCTTTGCTTATAAAAATGTCTTATTATAAGCCATGGCAAATGGCACTGCATAACTGCACACCCCGTCTCCTCGTGTAATATTGTAAATCAAACTATGTACTCTGATTCATTCGTACTCACTACAATGTTGATTTATAAGTACAAGTTGCAATGAGTATGAGTACAACTCATAACATTCGAAATATGTTTGATTCATACGCCTACTCATTCATATTCACAAATTTACAAAAAATAATTATAATACTTATAAATGATTCGAGTGTTTCGAATCATTCATCAAAATTTACAGTCTTAGTTGTTGTTGCATTTACAAAGAAAGAAGAAAGACACATAAAGAAAAAAGCCAAAGACAGAAGCAGAGCAAACACACAACCTTCATGTGAGTTTTGTAGAGTTCGTACGCGAATCATACTTATTTTGTAATTCGTGTATACGATGAGTCGTGTAGAGTCGAAATCAATAACATCATGTGTATTGTTAAGTATGAGTACCATGAGTATTTCAGACTTTGAATATGAGTAGTATGAGTATGACATTAAAATAAGTATGAATGCGTATAAGTATCAGAAATTATAAGTATGATTCGAATCTACTCATCGTTTTGATTTCTCATTGCTGAGCTCTGGTACATATATAATGGTTTTCATTGATTTCAGATTATAGTCGAAGATATATGTCTATGATGTCAGTAAAGAAGGCCTGACCTTACTACTCTACATGTTTGAATATCTGGGCTTGCAAACCTAATGTTGACAGTGCCAACTTGCATGCGTTTGGATCCAACGTTTTTATTTTTAGCCCATCCCCATAAGTACTCTTAGGTAAGGCATTAAGGTCGTAATGAATATCGCCTAAGACCTCACAATATTTCAACTCGATTCCATGTAAAACTCTGGAGTTTCCTTTTTAAATTGTTTTTAAGCTGAAATAATATTTTTTTTAACATAATCCACTAGAAAAATTTCAGTTTTTTATACCGAAGCCTTAGTCTAACATTAATTACGCTCATGGGTTTGTTTGTTAAACAAATAATTGTATGTGTGTGTTGATTTGTGTTTGAAAAACTATTTTTTAATTCAAAAATAATATTCCAACACAATGTATTTTATGGCGGCAGTCATAAAACTCATATAAAAGTGAATGAATTAGTAATTGTGTGTGTGTCTCAATGTATGGTATAAGTGTAACGCTTCGATGTTGAGCTCGTGTGCGTGCCATTGCAAACATGTGCAAATGCATGTCTACATTTATAATTGACTTCATTAAATTGTTTTCATTTTAATTTTAGTTGTAGTTTTTCTATTTTTCGTTTTTTCCTTTTTATTGTGTGGCATTTCCTTCTACACACAACAAAAATAGCAACAAAGCATGGCATAGACATCCATGCAACATGGACAATGTTAAGAGACAAGGAGAGCAATGCAAAGAATTTGTAACATGATGAAGCATAACCAAAGCCAATTATCAGGTTTTTTTTTTTAAATTTAAATTGAAAAGGAAATTTTCAAATTTAATTTTCTTCAACACGAGAAATCAAAGGAAAATTTAAAAAGGTGAAGGAAAAATTTAAGACAATTTTTTTTTCGTGTGGAAATAAAATATATTTCTTTACAGTCTTACATGCTTCCAACCAGAGGTCAGCAATGAATCGTTTTTTCGCTACTCATAAGCACTCATGAAATTTTGAATATAAGTGAGTCAACAATATTGAAATTTAACTGCAGTAAGTCCCCGCTTAACGCTGTGTCAGTATTAAGCGGTAGTATTGGGATTCCCCTTAATCGCACACTGTATTTATACTTGTTGTATATGTGTGCTAATGAAAGGGCCATGCACCAACCAAAAGCGGTGGACTATTTAGCGACGGATTATACTATGTATCTTTTTTAACGCTCTTTTGTTAGTCTGTCCAAAATAAAGATTCCAACTCTATTTTCCGAAGTCGTCATCGTTCCTGCGTTTATTTGTTGTCATCGATGTTACTAGGTGTATACGTATGTACGTGTTCAGTTGCTTCGTTTAACGCTGTTTCGTTTAGCGCTGGAACTTATTGGAACGTATCCCAAGCATTAAGCGAGGTCTGATTCATTCGTACTCACTACAACGTTGATTTATAAGTACAGGTTGCAATCGGTATGTGTATAACGTTGACATCAAACTCATACCATTCGAAATATGTTTGATCCATAAGCCTGCCTACTCATTTAGATTCATAAATTTAGAAAAATACTTATAATACTTATAAATGATTCGAGTGACTAGGCTTAGTTGTTGTTGCATTTACCAAAAAATAAAATAGACACATAAGCAAAAAAGACAAAGCAAGCAGGCAGAACAAACACACAACCTTCTAGTAAATATTTTAGTGTTCGTACACGATTCATACTTATTTTGTGTTTCTTGTAAATGTTGAGTCATGGAGAGTCGAAGTCAACAACTTCATACGTGTGGCTAAGTATGAATATCATGAGTACTTCAAACTGTGCATTTGAGTAGAGATTCCATGATATTAAAATAAGTATGAATGCGTATAAGTATCAGAAATTATGAGTATGATTAGATTCTACTCATCTTTCTGAACACTCATTGCTGATGTCTGCTTCAAATCTATGCTCCTTAGTGAATACGCGCCTTAAAATGTTGTAGAGAATACATGTTTAATTTAATTTATTTGTTTTGAACATACACACACACATACATACTTATTTTAGTTCTCCTTATAAAAATGTCTTATTATAAGCCATGGCAAATGGCAATGCATAGGTAGCAACTAACTGCACACCCCGTTTCCTCGTGTAATATTGTAAATCAAAGATGAATAATTTTTATGCGTTTCTTGTTGCGCTTTAAGATTTTCTAACAATTTTCTTTTATGCCAACAACGGCATTTTATTAAAAAACACGCACACATTCACAATTCTATCCACATCAGCATGAGCCATACCGTAAAAATGTTTGTCATGACTTGGTGGTGGTGGTGTGTGGCAAAAATATATTGCGTTCCATACAACAAACGTTGCTTTTGGTTTGAAAATATCGCTTTCAAGAGATTGAAATTTATTACACATAAATCTAGGCTTTTGCACCTGCCTGTAGTAGAAACGCTGAGAGTATTAGAGAGTGGAGGAGCAGCGGATGGTATTGTGCAATATGCGTGTATTTTGTCATTTTCTCGGTATCACAATGAAGAGCAAAAATTTTCGAATTTTTCTACTTGAGATTCTAAACAAAAAAAATATATGATAAAAAAAAAAAATTCTTCCTGGTTAATTTGAAGATACAGGTCTGATGGGCAAAATTTATTTTTAAATGTAAATTTTCTTTTGCCCTACACTTTATAATTTGCGGTCTGAGCCTCACTTTAAGTTCTTGTTATAAAATAATAAAATTGAAATCTCGCTTAAAATTTTTACTTCAACAGAAGCATTATTGGTAGTTAAATTGGTTTCTTAAAACTTCTAGAATATGTAGGATTTTATTGCCAGGTATTTATACCACAATCATAGTCATAGTCCTGCCAAACAGAAGATGCAGAAGTATGGAGAAATATCTTCACTTGATTTTTATTATCGAATATAATTCATAAGGAGATAAGGGCATTGTCCTCTCTTGTTTCATTTTTGTTTATAAAATAATTTAAAAAACTTCAGATCGATTTTAAATAAAATCGAAATAAAGCTTTAGAGTAACTCCTCTGACAGGATGAAGCGCTGGAAACTAGGCTTTGAAGCTTTATAACATGGAGGCTATATCTGTAGCGAACAGAAGATTCCTTGAGTTATTATTACTGAATTTCAAAAAAGAGTTCTGTTCCTTTAAGTCGCCATAGTCTAGTAGGTAGTGTGTTGGCTTAATATGAGTCGGTTCAAATCCCAGTTCAGACATCTCCAACAAAACGAAATATAAACAAATATTTCTTCGGCGAATTCCTATCAGTAGATTTCTGACAAGAACTCTGAGAGTAAAATAAATGTTGCCAAGAAAAGTTTCTCAAAAAATCTGTCATTCGGAGTCGACTTTAAGCTGTAGGTCCTGCCACTCATGTGTGGCAGGTGTGTGAACACACACTACATAAGTGGTAAGCAAGATTGTAATCCTGAGTGATGGGTTGTAAAGACTAATTATATGTATATGTATGTATGTATTACTGGATTTCAGTAAGAAGTAGGCTGTATTCTGCCACTACGAATCGGTTTTTGAACACATCAACTACATAACAGTAATAATAGAGTCCACTGAAATGGTGGTAGAGAGACCACACAATTTAAAGATCAACTGATAACATTGCTCGAGAAAAGCTTCTGTGGAAGGAGCAGTGGCACCAGCAAGTAAGAGACCGACATTTTGGTGCAACAGCTAGAATTTAGAGAAAATCGATTTATGCGTAGCGACAAGCAGAAAACTATTCAGTAGAGACCCTATGGTCCAATGGATATCAAGGATAGCCAAAGAAGAAGAAAATGCTAGTGGAATAAAGATTGTTACTTTATCTCACACTTGTAGTCCCTAAATCCTGATTGTAAATATTTCTAATTGCACGCATACATACATTATTGGTCATTACAATCCTTCAGATAGGATTACGACCTAGCTCTCTCACACCACTTATGTTGTGTGCGTTAATGTTATACATGAGTGGCGAGAACACCTAGAGTTTAAAGTCGACTCCGAACGACAGATTTTTGAGAAGCTTTCCATGGCAATTTGATTTTACTTTCACAGTTTTTGCCAGAAATCTGCTGAGAGGAAGTCGCCGAACAAATATTTTCATATTTTCGTTTTGATATCTGACCCGGGGTTTGAACTCGGGCCTTGCGTCTATTAAGCCAACACACTACCTACTAGGCTTCGGCGACTTCAAATATGTCTCCTTAAAGACAATATTTCGAGTTAAATACTTGTATGCTAATGCTACTTGAAGCACAGTTTATGACAATAAATACAACGAAAACGTTGAGGTTCACGCAATACAAGGTAGTTACGGCCACCTCTGATTTTTTGTGTACTAGTAGCAGTTTATTTTGGGTTAGGTTCGAATGTTAGCTGTGACAATAGCAAAGAGAGATTGTCTAAATAGAACGAAGTTAGGTTAGAGGACGTGTACTTGTCAATTAAGACAAGTACAGTACCCGGAGCTCGAATTGACCCATTGTAGGTCAGGTTAGGTTAGAGGACGTGTACTAAATAGAAAGAAGTGAATCAGCTAATACCAGAGAGAAATAACAGATGCTAACAGACTCAGGACATTGAAAACATGCTAATCAAGGATCCTAAATCTACGGCTTTAAACACCAGGACAGAGTCATACGACTTGCTCAAAAGGTTTCGGCTACCTTACCTTACTAAAAATATTGTAATTCGGCCACGACATGATTTTTGAGTTTTCAGGCTTAAAAGTCTATATTTCTACTAGAGGATAACATCAAGAATAAACGCCATTAAATGTTAGCAAACCGTAGAAACCCATGAGCAAAAGTTCCTCACCACTACCCCTAATGCAACCGCTTAAAAGACTTGATGCCAAATGATGAACTTTTGCGTGAAGAAATAATTGTTAGAAGACTTCTGGTACGCAAATGGAGAGAGTTAAGTAGAGCTTCTCGACATATGGCCACCTAAGGTAGTAATAAGAGGCAAAGCCGATGCACTCTGGATATAAAGGACTCATTCCTGTGTTTACAAGTAATTTTAGGATGACTTCGGGTATAGGAATGGGGAATTACCTTTTCATACAAACAGTTTTCAATTCAGTTTAAAGACTTTTAAAGTCGTTTTTGTATTCCCACTGTAAGTAACAACAGCATCTTTGTAAGAGAGTTCAAGTACCCCCACCATCTTATATTTAAAGGTTGACGGCATCTCTCCAGTACATTGATGCTGTTATGCTGTCCCTTGCCAGGTTCTGCTTATATTTCCCCAAGCTTAAGATGGCTTTGTGTTTAGAGGAACACAATAAATAGCATATTTACAGTACGAAGCACGTTTGGCAAGACCATGAGAAAGAAGCTTTATTTACTTAATATGCGACAAATACCGCTGTTGGTGATCATTTTACCGTTATGAATATAACATTATTATGCGAATAGTGTATGTATACAAATGTATTCGTGTGTATGTGTATCTATTACGTTTAGAACGCTGCTATATTGTATTTTCACATACACAGACAGTAATATCTTAAAGCTAACAGGTATTTATTACGCTATACGAGTGTGTGTATAAGTTCCTTCCTTTTTAATACTTTTTTTTGCTCGTGCCAATGCCAATGTGTTGTTACTGGCATTTACCTTTGGTTGGGTTTTCCTTTTAACACTGATACTGTGGAGACTGTTGCATGCCTTTAAGCCTTTGGAGAGAAACGAATTTTCCATTTACATACATTCACACAAAAAAAATCAAAGAAAAAATAATTTTTTTTCTTTCTCTCTCCCTCTCCCGTTCTTATTTTGCAATTTCCACATTAATGTTTACATTCATTTTTTGTTTGTGTGTTTGTCATGATCTGTTTGTGTGTTGGTTTCTTTTCTTTTTTCTTCTTTAATTTCACAATGTTGTCAGCTTGTGTTTGCCATGTATTGTTCTGTTCTGTATTGTATTGTCTGCCTGGCATTCGGCTTGTTCTGCATGAAATCAACAATTCAGTTGTCATTTTTCTTTAATAAATTTCATGTCATTTTTCATGAGCATTTCTCTCTCTCATGTAAAATACCTTTTTCTGTGGTATACTTGAACATGTAGTAACAAAGTAACAACAAGTTGGACACAACTTTGGTCAGAATTTCCTTGTCTTATTTGCATTCAGTTGCTCATTTTTAATGTAAGTGAGGATACAAAAGCACAACCGAATATTAAGACACTGACCTCCTGGAATGCTCATTACATTTACTTTGGCAACAAGAGACTGCAAAAAAATGCTATGAAACATGTGAATTAAAGTTGGAAATAAATTTTTAAAGATGAGAATTTGCGACTGCCTTGTTTATTCTACCGAGGGGATATTCGCTGTGTGAAGGATAAATTCGATTCCACTGGTAGAGTAAACGACCGACCAACACCAGTTCGTCGGCGAAATGTTCTCCGTCAATGGGTGCTGGAGAATCCGAGGCTGTCTTTTTCGTGGTGCTCACAAGAACACGGCCTTTCGCTTACCACAACATGTCCAATTTTGCGTCGTGACTTGAGTACGAGTACGCAAAAAATTGAACTGACCGTGGAACTGAATGTAATCGACCATAGACATCGAAATGTGTTCGCTAAATGGGATTTAGAGCAGTTGCCAACTGACTCTAATTTTCATTGAAAAACATTCTCAGTGATGGGGCCTACTCTGTGTTAATGGATACGTTAACAAATCCACATAAGATCCTAGAGGATGAGAGATGCCAATGCCTTTCAAAAACGATCACTGGCATCTTCGGTTCATATTTTTTTAAGCATATCACCATACGTGAGTACTAATTCGAAGCAATGCATTTTGACATGACTTCCCTCTTGGTAGTAGGAGTCGGAGACTATCTAAACTCCTTTATGAAAAAGGTTAAGAATGTAACGCCACACCAAGTTTACGCTCTGCCCGCGATTTGGGTATAAACCACAGCCACCACGTTGCTCGCACCAGCGGTCCACACCATAATCGGACAGAGACAAGTCTCTGGAACTCCCGACACCCGTGTTAAGCCTGGCGGGCACTACAGTTTGAAATCGGCTCCGAATGACGGATTTTTTTTGACAATTTTATTTACACTCAGAGTTTTTGCCAGAAATCTGCTGAGAGGAAGTCGCCGAAGAAATATTTTTTCAGATTTTGTTTTGTTGGAGATGTTTGATCTGTGGTTTGAATCGTGGCCTCATGTCTAATAAGCATACGGCGACTACAACAGTACTACGATACGTGCCAAAAAAGCTCATGCACGTGCGATTTGAGCGTATGGTCTTGTCACATGGAGGGGGGAGGGGCATATGAGATGGTCACCGCAATCATGCAATTCGAACTCGTTTGATTATTTCTCGAAGATGTATTTGAATAGGCCACAAACCACAGCGTTCCTCAGGGTCCATATAATCCATACTATTAGATAAATTCTGCTGATTTATATAGTCTAACATATGGAAAATGAACGTTTTGGATATGCTTCAGCCAAAGAAGCCGTGGCGGATATTTGGGGGAAATTGTATTTCCCACATAATGGCATCAATAGGTCTTTCAAGTAAACATCAAATGACGGTGAAGTCTCACACTTTGTTTTATCTACCGTTGGATCTTTATTTTCTTTAAGTAATTTAAGAATTTAAGCTTCTTTCTTTGTACTGAAGGTGCCATTAATCTTCATTTCAAGTATTTGAATTTTTTGAAGAAGAAAAATTTCGAATTAAATTTTCTATTTTCCATTTTCCAATATACATATTTCGGTCGGTTTTTTCCATATTTATTAGCAGCCGTTTACCTTTTTTTCCCCCATTTAGAAAAAATGTTAACATGTGATTAAATTTCTTTAATGCTCCTTTATTTTGAATTTTATTTCATTTTCTTCTTTTCTTTTCTTTTTCGTTTTGCACAAAAAGGGGCCTCCGAAAAGAAAGAATAATCATTTGATTTCTTTTTAATCTTTTTCTTTTTACAAAAACTTTATGCAAATTTCCATTCCTTTTAAGAAAAATAGCATAAAAAAATGAAAAAAAAATATGAAACAAAAAAATCATAAAATAAGTATGAAAACGAGAACGCAAAAATAGAAAAAAAAGGTTCTCTCTCGTTGATGTAAAATCATCAGCATTAATTCTCAACTCTGCTCAAGTATTTTGCAACAGATGTTGGATTTTTTCTTTCATAATTTTTTTCGTTCTCTTCTTTCTACCAGAGCTTGGTTATTGTAATGCGTCGCAAGCAAGTAGAACACATGCATAGAACCTTGACAAAAATTTTAAATTTTTTGGAAATGCTAGTAAAGGGTGTTTTTTATAGAGGTATAGAATTTTAAGTTGCAATAAAACAACGATGGATTATTCGATTGACATGAATTTTATTTATCCGAAAGATAATCTTGTGGCATTACATTTTAAATATGATTTCTAGCATATGACCGCCACGGCTGGCGCGGATGTAGTCCAATCTGGACGTCCAATTTTCGATGACTTTTTCCAACATTTGTGGCCGTATATCGGCAATAATACGGCGAATGTTGTCTTCCAAATGGTCAAGCGTTTGTGGCTTTACCGCATAGACCAATGACTTTACATAGCCCCACAGAAAGTAGTCTAGCGGTGTTAAATCACAAGATCTTGGAGGCCAATTCACAGGTCCAAAACGTGAAATTAGGCGGTCACCAAACGTGTCTTTCAATAAATCTTTTGTGGCACGAGCTGTTTTGAAATGTTTCGCCGTCTTGTTGAAACCACATCTCCTGGACATCATGGTTATTCAATTCAGGAATGAAAAAGTTAGTAATCATGGCTCTATACCGATCACCATTGACTGTAACGTTCTGGCCACCATCGTTTTTGAAAAAGTACGGACCAATGATTCCACCAGCCCATAAAGCGCACCAAACAGTCAGTTTTTCTGGATGTAACGGTGTTTCCACATACACTTGAGGATTACCTTCACTCCAAATGCGGCAGTTTTGTTTGTTGATGTAGCCATTCAACCAGAAGTGCGCTTCATCGCTAAACAAAATTCGCTTATGAAAATCGGGAATAACGGTAATCTCGTTTTGGGCCCATTCGACGAATCTACGCCTTACTTGATGATCGTTTGGCTTCAAATCTTGCACGAGTTGGATTTTGTAAGCACGCAAGCAAAGATCCTTCCGCAAAATCTTCCATAAAGTGGATGGACACAGATCCAATTCCTGTGCTCTATGGCGGATGGACTCATTCGGGTCTTCCTCAATGCTACGCTCTACAGCAGCAATAGCTTCTTCTGTACGCACCGTACAGCGTCTCTGGGGATGCGAGTTATCAATAAGAGTAAACGTGGTGCGAAAACGTTCCATGGTTAATCGAATTAACTGCTCTGATGGACGATTTTGTCGACGATAAAATGGACGTAGTGCGCGATACGTTTTCCGCACAGAATCATTATTTTCGAAATAAAATTGCACTATTTGCAAGCATTGCTCAGGCGTGAGTCTATTCATGATGAATTGCCAAACCAAACTGAGAATAAATCACTTGAAAGCTGTTAAATCGGTCGCCATTTTGAAAAGTAATGCCAACTTAAAGTTATATACCTCTATAAAAAACACCCTTTAGAATAGGTAAGCAACGCCAATATATTCTTCGTTTTCTTCTAATCGATAAAAAAAAAAGTGTGGAAATCAAAGAAACGGAATTTGTTTTCTACTGTGTATGGATGGGTTCCTTCAAAGTAAGGTAAAGCATTGGCAGTAGAATGAAATCGTTTGCAATTACCCCGTAGAAAAAAATTCAGTGCACAGGTGTAACGTCAAATGTAAGGTTTCATTTTAAAAAAAGCACACACACTTCTACGTATTACACATACACGCATACATATAAAAAAGTTTACACTCGAAGAAAATTGCGTGTGAAAATGAAATTGATTTTTTGCATTGATAACAACGTATTTTAATTTAACAAGTTGAACAAGGTCTTTATCCAATGGCTGGAAATTAAAGCGGATAATCGGATCCAACTTGACATTTATAGACAAGAAAGTAAAGAACTGAAATAATCGTTAGTATGTTAATGACAAACTAGGAAACGTTAGTAGTGAGAAACTAGGTCCATAGTCCTACGAAAAATATTTTTTCGGTGACTTTCCTTCAGCAGATTTGTGGGAAAAAACTGAGCTTAAATAAAAGTGCCATGTAAAGCTTCTCAAAAGATCTGTCGTTAGGAGTTGACTTTAAACTATAGCTCCTGCCACTCATGCATAAAATTAACTTACCCAACATGGGTAGTATTGAGAAGCTAGTTAGTAATCCTGACTAAAGGGTTGTGATCTCCAATTATGTATGTATGTATATTGATGATTTACACATTCGTTTATGTAAACTTTCTCAATTCTAGTTGGTGAAGTTAAGCAAATATTTTGGACATCAGTAGAACTTAACATCAATCCTATAATCGGGTCTAATGGAATCTATTTGCATTCCATTTGCGTCCGTTAATTTTATACATGAGTGGCGGGACCTACAGTTTAACGTCGACTCCGAACGAAAGATTTTTGAGAAACTTTTTCATGGCAGGGGTATTAACACTCAGAGATTTTGCCAGAAATCTGCTGACTTGGGATACGAACCCGGGCTTTACGTCAAATAAGCCAACACACTACATACTAGACTACGGCGACTTCAAATTTAACTAGCAAGGACAAAAACCAAAAATTTTGAAAGAGCTAATGTTAAAGTTAACGAGCAATGTTAAGTGGTTAACAGTAAATACGAAAAATAGTCGAAGAAGAAATTACCCAAATATACGATACAGAGAATGGAATACCTATCCCATTCCTTTAAAACTGTGCCCACACGCTTCTGAGTGAAATAGCAGCTGTGGTAATACGGAAATTCTTTTAAAAATTAGCAAAATTTAGACAAAAAAAATTTATTCGTTTTAAGAATGTCTGGATAGGATGATCGATATTGTGGAAAAATGGCGCTTGCTGGAGATATCCCACTATATACAAATTGTAGCCTAATTGTAGCCAATTGTCTGCAGCAAGTCCCATTTTTCCACAATATTGAAATTCCTCATCTCAGGGTAGAGTGTCGACGTTCTTCTGTATTTATGTTGACACTAAGCTGTTATTATTCGATCGCTCATTATCACTTCTGGGTCTAATTTAACAGTGTGCATCAAAGAAGTCAGTTCGTTGAGCTTCTTATTTCGATTAAAGCTTATGTAAGTCTCCGATCACTATGGATTCTAGGGAAACAAATGAACCAATAACAATTCAAAGATATATTCTTGAGTACTACTTGAAAAGAGAATACCATGTATTGATCCCTATTATCTCCTTTTTTTTCTAATTTCTTAGTTACCAATTTACTTAATTGGCCATTAAAAGAAAGTAAAAAAAGTAGCAAAAATATCGTTTCAATTTAATTTCTTAAGTATTTCAAAGAAGACAGAATTGTTAAGAAAAAAAATGTTTAAATAAACTGACAATTTCCCTCGAGTGTAAATTTGTGCGAAAACAATTTTACATTTAAAGTTGAGCTATTTTTGCAATTGTACCCGTACAAGTACGTTGTTGATGATGATTTCAACATTACTCCTGGTATTTTATGAGCAAAAATACTTGGAATGTGTTACTTATGCATAGAAAAATAGAGCAACAGCAGGAGTAGCAGCAATGTTGTTATCAATTTAAAATACAAAAAAAAAGAAATTTAGAAAATAATACCAGGTATTATACAGGCTACGCTGATAGGAGATGAATTTGTATCATATGGCAAATCGTCTTCCTCATCACCTTGTGCTTTAAACGTTGTATTTTGATTTTGTTTGCTCTTCTTTCCACTGTTTTATTGTACACCATGTGTGCTATTTTGCTGCATTTTAAATATGCAACAGAATATGAAAGCTTTATGCCAATATGAGTATCAGTTTTATTCGAATCTGTTCGAACGAATTTGTATTTATGGAAGAACATGGCAACATTCGTTATAAAATTTGTAGAATTTTTATATCCGATGGTAAGAAAGTGCTGTAAAGTTGTATCCGCTATTAAGATTATCCAGATGCACACGTTTATGGGATCATAGAGGAAATTCTTTGATTAGAAACGTTACAAATCTATTGTTGTAAATCACTTTGACGTCATAAATCCTAGGCATTTATACTGTTTTCAAAGAAATGCTGCAATCAGCGCGTTAGTGTGTTTCTCGGAGGCGACATTAAACCGTATGTCCCATTACTACTTACTTACTTAATTGGCCATTAACAACCCGATTTACGGATTTCGACCTGTCTTAACACATCCTTCCAGGCGCCTCTGCTTCTAGCGCCCCTACGCCAGTTGGCCACACAAATCGATTACAGGGTTTCCTCGAGTTGGTCCTTCTAACGCAAACAAGGTCGTCCTCTTTGCCGACTTCCAGTATCCTCCTCCATTCGAACGACATGGCCGAGCCAACACAGCCGCTGGATGTTAATACGCCTCTGCGCCATAAACAAGCACGGGGAGGATGAGTGTAGAGTATTAGTTTTGTCGTACGAGAGATGTCTCTGCTACTCAATTGCCTATTGAGGCCGTGGTAGCACTCCCATTACTTATGGATAAAATTAACACACACAACAAGAGTGGTGTGAGAAGCTAGGTTGTAATCTTGACTAAAGGGTTGTACATACCAGTTAAATAAGTAAGTATCAGTATATTGACCCGGAAATATGCGGTATCCTCATAAAAACCTCAATTATTTAAACCCTAAATTCAATATTGTAGAGCTACAGTTCACAACAGTTGAGGGGATTCGAAGTGAGTTGTTGGCCTGCCACTTAATTCTATGCTCTTATAAAGTCCAGGTTTTATTGCATCATAGTTCCATGAAAATCTTCTCAAATCTCTTCTTCCGAGCTATTATGAAATGCTAGTGAATAAAATTAACAAACAAAACATGGGTGAATATGAGTAGCTAGGCCAGTAGGCATGTCAAAATCTGGGCCGTCATATATGCCGACAATAGCTACTCGAACTTTCATATTTTCTTTAATATGCGTTTTGTCTTTGTGCCACAATTTTGCTATATGCTGCATGAACATTCATTGCACTTAGTTATTCAGACATGCCAACATCAACAACAACTGCACAATTTTCCAAGAAAAGCAGGGTAATTTGCAAAAAAAAAAACTCAAAGAAAAACACAAAAACAACATAAAAGATGAAAGTACACACATGTTCTGCAAATTCTCTCTGCGATGAACAAGGACGGACTACCTCTGGAGCACATTTCTTACGTGTGTGTGTGAATTTTAAGAAATATTTTTACTTCTTCAACTTTAAAGCGGAATTTTCATGTTTTTTTATGTTTTTTTTTTTTTGCAATTTTTATTTTCTTTATTCTGCCTGTCGTATGTTATCTGTCTGTCTGTCTGTCGTAAGTTGCAGTAAAAGTTAATGTTTCTTTATGTCTTTTCTTTTGATGACGATGATATTCTTTTAGCAGCTACTTTTTGCTTTTTGCGTCGGAATGGAATGCAATTGTTGAGGCGGCAGTCTTATGGGTCTCATTAAATCTGTTTTTAGAAAATTTTCGATCAATTTCGAGTTCATAATTTTTGCAATCAAGTATTTTAAATTATGCTGCTTAAAATGCTTAAACATTAAAGAAATTAACAACAATAGTTTTAAAATTGCATCGCTTATCTACAGTAATAGACAGCCTGATCTGTATTTTAAAATTTTGGAAATATTTTGCAATGCTATGATTTCGCAATAGGCTTCGTAAAATGTCTTGCAAGGCCTGTGCTTCTGTGTGGCATACAAATGTGTGTTTATTTCTTTGTGGATTTGTTTGTTTGTTTGAAGTCTATAGACGGCTAAATGGCTGGACTGACAGTACCTTCCTATATGTCTGGAACTATAGGCTACTTTTTATTTTAAAATTTCAAGTAGGCGAGGTGCCACGCCCACATACCCAATAAGTATTTAATGTCGCATAACTCATAAACTTCAACAGCTTGAGTCCTCAAAATTTGTATGGATGACTGTGACGTATATATGAAAAAATGGGCGGATTGGCTATAGTGGGCGTGTCACCTCCCATAGTCTATATATATAAAAATGAATGTTTGTATGTACCTTATAGAATCGTAAACTATGCATTTGATATGTTACGATCTTTAGCAAAGTTGTTGCGCATAAGCCGGGGATGGTTTCTAAGTTGGTATAACTAACTTCCGATAGGTGGTGCCACTGAAAATTACTTAAAATCAGTTAAATCGTAAACTGTGCATTCTTTAACAAAGTTGTTGCGCATGAGTCGACGGAGGTTGGCGTCACTGAAAATTATTCAAAAGGAACGACAGGCAAATGGTCGACGTACACCTCAAGCACGGAAGAAAATAGCATTACGAGCCTCAGAATCAGACGAGCATTGAGACTGGAAAATCTTCGGGTATATGCCACTCAAAATTAATTTGTGTAACGTCTTTACTTCAAATTTATTTTAGTTGGTGGCGCAGCAACACGGCAGGGTACAGCTAGTGGACTATAAAAATGTTTGATGTGAAAGGAATACAAACTTTTTTTAGTTGTGGATGTAATTTCTATAAAAAAAAACTGCAACGGAGAGTGAACAGCATCAGATATTTTCTTAGCTAGATATTTAGATATTTACTTGGCTTATTGAATTAGTGGCTGTGGTTCAAATCCTAATTCAGACGTCAACAAAACGAAATATGATGAAGAAAACTGTTGAGAAAGTCTTCTAAACTCTGAGAGTAAATAAAATTGTCGCAAAAATTTGCCAAAATCTGTCGTTCGGTGTCGACTTTCAAATGTAGGTCACGCCAGTTATGTAAGAATTTACACACATAATATGAGTGGTGGGAGAAGTTTGGTCGTAATTCTGACTGAAGGCTTTTAATGACCAATGCATACATGAACAGATCTGTCTGGTCTATTGACAAGTGGATTTCATTTTCCCATCTTTTCTTGAGATGTTGCACTTATAATGCAATATCCGAAACATACAGTAAATTGTAGTGCAGTGTAGCACAAAAGTAAAACAATATTTAAAATAAAATCAAAAGACATTTACTGCCTTCATTATTGTTTGAATGTCAAAATAATTTCAAATTTCTTTCACTCGCAAGGAAAACATTAAAAGGAAAATATTTTCCATCGAACACACACAAGGAAACAACTGAAACAACATCTGAAATTGTAAAATAAGTAACCTTTTGCACTACATCCCGGTTGACACAGTGACAGCAGAAGGAAAGCATCTTGAAGTACAATTTCTCTATCATATTTACACTTCGTTTGTGAATTTCAAAATAAATTCTTAACGTCACAGCTTCTTTGAATACAAACTGAAGTGCAAATTATAGAAAAGAGAAAGAGAGAGGGATGACGAGATGGAAAATTAACAAATAAAACGAAAACATTTGGAAAATATGCTACGCTGTACCCCATCTATAAAATGATTTTTTAATGATGACAACACACAGCAATAGAAAAAGAGGAAACAACAAAACTAAACTAAAAATGCTTACATATGCAACTTTTTTTTATGGGTAGGTGTGTGTATGTATGTTTGTATCGCACATTTACACAAAGAAACATTTTTGTAATGAAAGTGTGTATAGTGAGTTTGAAAGTACTGTTGCACGAGTAAATTATTTGTAAAATTTATTACAAAATTTGATTTTAAAGAATTACAATCCTATGTTGGATGGCCATGCGATTCGGGGAAGCAAAAAACTTAGTTCTCTCTTCTTAAACAAGAGCCTAGCAAAATTGAAAATAATCTTATACTGGCAACGAAGTTGACAGGAGAATAAACTGACTCATTATACGAACGACGTGTAATAGCTTACATTCATCAACAACACAGTTGCCAACGATATTGCTATGTCTTGAAAACGAGAGTTACCTGGAAATGGTTCGAAATTTTCTTGGGATACATTTTAGACGTGTGTAAATGAGGACAGGCGATTGGTGGTGACTATGGAAATCGAACAATTCTCAAGGAAAATCTGCCTACGATTTGTGCATTGTAATATGGGTTATCCATTTCGTGGTTTCAAAAGTAAACGTCAATAAAACACATATAAAATATTTTTTTCATGATATTTCTTTTTTATTGTAAAGTTTGAACGTTGACATTATGTGTGAAACTGTACATCATTTAAATGACCTCCAGGGGAATGTTGAAAGCATTGATTCTTTTGAGGTAATTTTCGACCACTTTTTGACACATATTGGGCGGTATCTCTGCCAAAACTTGACGAATGTTGGTTTTTAAGAGCTCAAGAGTTGAAGGTTTATCTGCATAAACACGGTCTTTCGCGTAGCCCCACAAAAAAGTCTAATGGTGTCAAATCGCATGATCTTGGTGGCCAGTTGATATCGCCACGACGAGAAATTACGCGGCCAGGAAACGTCTCTTGCAATAAAGCCATATTCGCTCGAGTTGTGTGGCATGTGGCATCATCTTGTTGAAACCACATATTCTCCAAATCGTATTCTTCAATAGCAGGTAAAAAAAGTCGGTTATCATATGACCATAACGCTCCGAATTGACGGTGACAGTCGTTCCATTGTCGTTTTCGAAGAAGTAAGGTCCAATCACACCTTCGGACCAAAGAGCGCACCAAACAATGAATTTTTCTGGATGTAATGGCCTCTCTTCAATTACTTGAGGATTCTCAGAACCCCAAATACGACAATTTTGTTTATTAACATACCCACCGAGTGTGAAATTTGCTTCATCGCTGAAGAAAATTTTGTTGGATAAGTGGCTGTGGCACAATCACAATTTTTGTGGTAGGTTTTGATAATTTTTATGCGTTGTGTGGTAGTTATGCGATCCATTTTCGTCAATGTCAGACTTTCAACTGAAAAGAAAAAAATTGGTTTCACAACACAAATTGGCCTGACATTTTCATTACATTCCTTTGGCAAGGATTACGTCCTAGCTTCTCACACCACATATGTTGTGTGTGTTAATTTTATACATGAGTGGCGGGACATACAAACTAACTTTGCACAAAACTTGTAATTGATGTCAATGTTAGTTGGAGTGGCTAAACTGCTGGACTACAAATCCTTCTTGTAAATTTACTGAGAGGAAGAAGCCTAAAAAATATTTTTTCGTATTTCGTTTTATTCCAGATGTCCGACTTGGGATTTAAACCGTGGCCGTACGTCTAATAAGCCAACACACTACCTCGCAATATGACGACTTCAGACGCATTCTTATTATTTCTACAGATAATATGTAAAGAAACTTTTCCGAGTACTGAATATTGTTAGGTATTTAAAGCCCAAATCGAAATCAGAGAATTTAACTGTTGTATCATAGAGATGAGTGTAAACTTTTTCCTCCTATTTTTTACTGAGCTTTGCAAAGACTTGTAATTGAAAAAAAGTTCTGTTGCTTAAGCAGATGGGAAGAGGTTCATAAATTGTCAATTTGTGTATATTCTGTTTGGAGTACATACATACAGCGGTTGCCTTATAATTAGAAACGACTTAGCAACATGTATGTTTGTTAATTTGTTTTACAGTCTTCACTGGGATCAAACGCTTTGTTCGGAGGACGTCTTACATACGTTTTTCCATCAGATTGGGACAAATTAAACTTAGATTCGTCACTCCAGAGAACTCTGTTCTTGAAACATCGTTTCTAATTATAAGGCCACCACTGTATGTGCAGTGAGCGTCAAAAGATATGTATATTATGGATAAAATTCTTTTAACCACCAAACTAAACTTTTATCACTTAAGGAGAGTGCCCGAAAAAATTTGACAATCAATTTTTTTGTTTCACTTTTGAAGACTGACAATGAAACAATTTTAAAATACAAATAACGGTAATTTATTAATACATATTTTTTAATGAACAATTTTGACGCTCACTGTATATACAGTAAAGGAATACATGATTGAATAACTTCTGTAACACAATGTATTGTGTTGATTGTTAATAACTTACGTGAACCAATCTTAAAATATAATAAGGAAGACCAGAATTATAATTTTTTTCCATTTCACTCCAGAGAACTCTGTTCTTGAAACATCGTTTCTAATTATAAGGCCACCACTGTATGTGCAGTGAGCGTCAAAAGATATGTATATTATGGATAAAATTCTTTTAACCACCAAACTAAACTTTTATCACTTAAGGAGAGTGCCCGAAAAAATTTGACAATCAATTTTTTTGTTTCACTTTTGAAGACTGACAATGAAACAATTTTAAAATACAAATAACGGTAATTTATTAATACATATTTTTTAATGAACAATTTTGACGCTCACTGTATATACAGTAAAGGAATACATGATTGAATAACTTCTGTAACACAATGTATTGTGTTGATTGTTAATAACTTACGTGAACCAATCTTAAAATATAATAAGGAAGACCAGAATTATAATTTTTTTCCATTTCCTAAGGAACACAAGCAATGATTAGTTCATCTTGTCTTATCTTATCCCCTAGAAGGATACAACTCTACTCATTCTAAATTTATACAATTCCGGTTTTAATGGAACAAATCCATAAAAAAGTAAAAAATTTTGTTTAATTTTATAAACAAAAACAAAAACTAACAACAAAAAGTTTTGATATGAGAATTTTAAATAAATGTCTGCAACAATTACTCACACATACATACATACGTATATTTGCATGCATTGAAAGCCATTTACATACACTAAGAGCAGAGAGAAGCTACACTGAACTACAGAAACACAAACTAAAGTGGATACAAGGCAGAGAGAGAGAGAGAGAGAGAGAAAATGGAAAACTTTTACTTTAACGTTATGATATGAGTGCCAGCAACTACAAGGATATCTAAGTGGATATATATGTATGTGTGTGCGTGTGTGTTCGTGTTTTAATTTAAATATTTAATTTGATTCTCTTGGTTTTTCTCTTCGTTACAAATGCTTGACTTTAATGTGACATTTTAATGTCGTCGTCGATTTTTGTTGGCGTTTGCAATTGATACAACAAAAAAAAAATATGGAAATTACAGACAAACATCGTATTAAAGATTTAATATTACTCTCTACCTCTGTCTCTCTTTCTCTCTGTCTCTCTCTGTATTATAACGTTTTCAAATACATTCTCTAATATTGTGCTTCAGCTCGTATATGGATATGTGCTGATATGTGAATGTGTTTTGTTATCTGTGTCTGGTCTGGTTCTATACGCACACACTGACACACACATGCATGAAGTAAATCGTTCTCGTCATGGCACATTTTAATACAGAAAATATTTTAATAAAGGAAGTTTTATGTTGTTATTGCGATTTCCATTGTTTTTATTTTTTGTTTCTAGTTGTTGTTTTTGTTTTATTATTTATGTTTGTCGCTGCGGATGCTGATATTGTTGTTATTGGTTTTTATTTAGTTTTCTTCCTGGTTTTTTTTAAATTACGACACCACTTGGAGTACCCTACTAAACTATTGATGTTTCTAATGTTGCTAGTAGTTTAACTAGTTAACTTAAGATTGATTTGTAATAACATTTCTGTTTTTAATTTAAATGATGAACCTCGTCTTTGTCTGTTTGTTATTTTGATTATGCAAGGTTATGTTTAAATTGGTACCCGGCTTAAAAAACATTACTTGATTGGGTGCTGTAAGGCTCTATTGTAATTATGTCAGGTTAGGTTTAAATTAGTACCCGTCTTAAAAAGCATAACCAAGCAGGGTGCTATTAGGTCCCCTTGTAATGCCTGTAGTACCTATTTCGTCATTTATCTGTAAATCTTGGCTGGCATTTTTCAATCCTTCTGATAGTTTAATGAAGGTACCTTTGATTACACACTTACTGTCAGGCAGGTCTCAAATGCCTTGCCTTCTTTTTCGTCACTACAGCTTCTGTAGAAGTCATTGTGAAATAATTTTAGCCCTTGTCTGTTCTCGGGATATATCCATAGCTAGAGCTAGATTTGCCTGGTATTTGTACGAATCCACTTGTATCATTCAATTTTTAACTTGCAAATAATGAGTAGGTTAGGTTATGTTAGGGGACGTGTACTTGTCAATTAAGACAAGTACAGTACCCGGAGGTTGAATTGACCCATTGTACAACGTCCTAGTTTCTCACACCACTTATGTAGTGTGTGCTAAATTCATACATGAGTGGTGGGACCTACAGTTTAAAGTCGACTCAGAACGACAGATTTTTTGAGAAACTTTTTCATGGCAATTTTTATTTACTCTCAGAGTTTTTGCCAGAAATCTGCTGAGAGGAAGTCACCGAAGAATTACTTTTTGTATTTTGTCTTGATGTCTGACCTGGAACTCGAACCCTGGCTTTACGTCTAATAAGCCAACACACTACCTACTAGACTACGGCGACTTCTGGGGTGCTGTAAGGTCCTATTGTAATTATGACAGGTAAGGTTAAAATTTGTATCCGGCTTAAAAAGCATAACCAAGCAGGTTGCTATAAGGACCTGTTTGTAATTCCCATAATAATTTTTCTTTAAATCCTGGCTGGAATTTCTCTCTCTCTCTCTTTAATGAAGTTGCCTTTGATTAGACACTGCTGTCAAGTGGTTTTCAAATGCCTTGCCTTCTTTTTCGTCACTACAGCTTTTGTAGAAATCTTTGTGAGATAATTTCAGCCTTTGACTGTGCTCAGGATATATCCATAGTTAGAGCCAGATTTTTCTAGCCTATATGCAAGTGGTCTCATTATTCTATATCTCCCTGGAAAATGAGTAAAATTTGTGTGAAATCAATTATTTACTCCTCTGCACTTATAAAGTCATTCTTATATCTCTTGTACCAGCCTTTGCAAGTGCGTCAGCTTTAATGCGTACAATGTCTTCGTGTCCGAGAATGTCTTATTATCTCCTCCACAGACATACGGCATGATTGGTGTGCATACTCTCTAGGGATATAATGAATGCTTTATTGCCAGTAAATCTGCTTATGTTTCCAGTCTCTCATATGCAAGAAGAAATATTAATAAGTCATAGCAAGTAGATCACCTCCTTAGCTACAGTAACTGGTCAAATAAATAAATAAAATGGAAATAAAGCAAAGGAAATCATTCGAAAGACGTGTAGTCCAGCAATTTAACCATAATACCACACACCAACTCACCTCGATGTCAAGAAATTACAAATCACGTGCAACGTCAGTTTTAGTTGGACTTACACAAAAAGCGTTTGCCTCTCCTCAAGCATTTTGTTCCCACATTAGCTTTTCATGAAGTCTAGTATGAAATTAGCTTAATAGACGTGAGGCCGTGGCTCAACCCTTGGCTCAGACTTCTGGAACAGAAATAAATATAAAAAAATATTTCTTCGACGACTTCCTTTCAGCAGTCAGTCTACTGGTACAGAACTCTATGAGTAAATAAAATTGCCTGGAATATTTTTCCAAAAATTTGTCGTTCGTAATAGACTTTAAACTGTAGGTCCCACCACTCATGTATAAAATTAACGCAGACAACATGGGTCGATAATCCTGTTAAAAAGGCTGAAATAACCAATAAGGTAAGTAAGTATTGGAGGTTCATACATGTGCAGAACAGACAGTCAGACAATTTTAAAGATATTTGACTCGCCTCGAGCTTAGGTAAAGTGTTGGCTTATTAGACGTGAGGCCACGGTTCAAGCTCCAAGTTAGTCATCTGCAACAAAACGAAATCAAAAAAATATTTCTTCGGCGACTTCCTCTAAGCAGATTTCTGGAAATAAACTCTGAAAGTAAATAAAATTGCCACAAAAATGTTACTCAAAAATCTGTCGTTCGGAGTCTACTTTAAACTGTAGATACCGCCACTTATGAATAAAATTAACACACACAACATGGGTAGTGTGTAATTGGTTGTAATGATCAATTAGGTAAGGTTTACCTTTAAGCCTTCTGAATTGAACAGAAACGAACAAGCAGTAGTCAAAGGAACATATTTTTAGACTCGATTATTCCACTGGGAAGTTTGAGCTTTGTCGTAATCCTAGGTCGTAATCCTTACTGAAGTGTTATGATGACCAATTATGTAATTATGGGGTTATGCACTAAAAAAGTCATCAGTTTAACAGATAGTACAGCAGATCATTGATCATTCTGCTATAGGGTTGCAAACAGTCGATCTAAGCTTGCTATGCTATTTTTACTTATTTTTTTCTATACGTAAACGAATACATTTTCATAGTAACAGAGATGGGAGTATTGAAGTATCTGCGTTTACACCACCCTTTCTCTTCTGCGAAACAACTCTCATATTAATTTCTACCTCATAACACCCAATAAAACTTTCATTTTAACGATTCTTTATGCAAAAAAACCTCGGAGAAAAAAAAAGAATTCATATGCCATGCTCATACCATTTTTAAAAGGGGAATTTTCCGTAAACATGTGGGTGTGTGTGTGTGTTTGTTTTTATAGAAAAATATTTCCAATTTGAAGGCATAAATAATCAATTCAACATTTTAATGAATATTCATAAGGAAATGATTTTTATGCTGATTTTTGTTCAGCATTCGCTGTACAACTACCACTCAATTCATTCATATTCTTGTGCAAATTCAAATGAGTTCGTTGTAAAGCTACACACCCATTATGTGAGTGTCAAGAGGAAATTTTTTGGGGAATTTAAATTAAAAGAATTTAAAGAAAAACAAAATTTTAATTTAAATTCAGTTTCTAAAGTATCATCACATCACTTCCGTTTATAGTTCTACGCCATCCTGTGGATGAAAAACTGAAAAGCTTAAATTGGAAAACTCCATCCGAAATTCACCATTCGTTGTGTGGTAATTTCCATTACAATTTAATTTTCTGTGTTTTCTTTTCTTTTACGATATATTTGGTATGTATATCGTATGTATATCGTAAGTACAAAATTTTCTTTCATTTTATTTCCACAATATTTGCTGAGAAGTGTGTTTTTCTTTCCATTTCACTGTGTTTGGGGACATACATACGTGATGTTGATGATGATCACGACAAAAATGAATATGCAAATAAAGACAACAAGAACGACAAAAAACTAAAGAAAAAACATGTAAAGTGATATAAAACAAATAATTCAGTGCAGTTTTATTTTTAATTTGATGACGGCAGTGCAGTTCAGTATAGTGCAGTGCAGTGCATTGAACCTCTTTTCGAAATAGACACCCACTTTGATGATGACGGCAGCAGCATACAATTACTGGCTGTACATGAGGGCTTTTGTATGCCAAACGTATTTCTGATTAGTTTCTCTTCTACAGATTGAGCAGACAGTAGTAGTCTTGCCATGGAAAGCATTTCTTATTATGGCTGTGGAGGATGTTGTACACCACACTGCAAGCAGTAGAGCCATTCAAATCGTTGATTTAAATTTGAAATCTTTAATATAAAATACGAATGTTAATCATAAAGTTCTAAAATAATTTATATTCAATACTGTTACGAAAATGGAAAAACCTTTGCTTTCGTTTAACATTAAAATTATAAACAAAAGCTACAAAAACAACAACAATGAACTTGTTTACATGATAAACAAGTAAACAAAAATATAACAACCGACACCAGCACTAAAAAATTATAATAAGTAAACAAAACTACAACAACAAACACTACAAGAATAAATGTAAACAAAATACACAAACAACAATAATGAAACAACAATGTTTACATTTATAGAGATTTCGAAAAGGGGAAGCCTCAAACATTCGCTTTCAAAAACATTCATCAGACTGTTTACTCTGCTATATAAAGGGCAAGGCAAACAGGCAAGAAGTTAGTAAAGGTTAATTCAATCTTGTGTGAAGCCGAGGTGTTTTTGAAGAAAGTAATCATGGTTTGAAGATCTCCGTTACAAAGATCTGTTGAACAAATTGGCTAGTAATAGTAAAAGTAGTAAAACGTAACAATACGCTTACAAGCCAAAGCCCAATGGCTCGAATTCAAATCTTAACCTTATCAAAAAATAGATTCCTTTGACTACTGCTTGTTCGATTCCGTTTAACTCAGAAGGCTTAAAGGTAAACCTTACCTAATTGGTCATTACAACCAACCCCACATCACTCATGTTGTGTGTGTTAATTTTACTCATAAGTGGTCGTATCTTTTAAAGTCGACTTTAGTCAGGGTTGTGGCCTAGCTTGTCGCACCACCCATGTTGTATGCATTAATTTCATACATGAGTGGCAGAACCTACAATTTAGAGTTGACTCCGAATGACAGTTTTCTTAGAAAATTTTTCATGACAATTTTATTTACAGTTTTTAGTTTTTTCCAGAAATCTGCTGACAGGAACACATATTTCGTTTTGTTCCAGGTGTCTGGACTAATGTTTGAAACACGGCTTGACGCCTCAACAAAAATTGTGCTTCAATTCTAAAGAACACATTAAAACTGGTGCTGATAGAATGCTAAAAAACCTAAAAAATTGTATTTTCCAAAGGAAACTTTATTTCAAAATAATCATGAAATCTTTAATTAAAAATAATGCTTTTCTAACGAAAAATAAACAGTATCTACTATGATGAGTTGTAAATGCATCTCTCTAGTCATTTTCTTTACATGTCGTATTTCCTGCAAATGTTTTGTTTTAAAAAGCAAAACAAATCGTAGAAATGTTGTGTTACAATACTGAAATACACTCAGAAAAAAATTGTTAGTACACTATTAAAGTTTTAGTTTTAAAGATAACAACTACCTACATGGGTGGATAGTGAACTGCAAAGGCAATATAATGTTAACATTAATCAGATAAAGTAGCATCGTTGTGATGTTAATTTATCATAAAATCTATCGATGTTTTTTGTGCATCGATTTATGAAAAATGAAAGTTCGAAAAAAGAAAAACAAAAACAGACTGTACTTACTGCTGGGTGGAGACAATAGCGTACCATGATTAAATGATTAATTGTACTGCACTTAATAATAATAATAATATATACATAAATGGTCATTACAATCTGTTAAGCAGGATTACAATCTAGTTTCTTAGCTCTTAATCAATGCTGGATTAATTTCCCTATAATATCTAATCCAATCCTGTGCCAAAACGAACTTCGTTGTCTGTAAGGGCAGATTCTAGGTTATTGGTTGAGTGTGTATACCCTTCCAAACTCCTCTTTTTACTTCATAGAAATGTTCTGGACATTTTGTTCATCTTTAGATAGATAAAGCATTCACTTTGAAGAACTCGGAAGTTTAAATATTTCATTTTGAAGCCGAACAGCCCTACTTCTGCCCATTATATAGTATGTACTATACAATGGTCTCTTTCTTAAAAGAGTACATAGCAACGCAATTATTCTTTTCACTTATTCTTATTATGAAGCATTTTCCGTTGTTAAATATTTACTCATTCTCTGTGAGGCATTCGGTTTGCCTCCTAGAGTTTGTTAGACTTGTTTCCTATTATCTTAGAGTATACAACGGTCTTAAATCCAAACAAGACTTTAGCGCCGTTGTAGGACAGGTTCTTATTAACACCATTATACCAATGCAAGCCCGTCTCTTAAACACCTCTATTTGAGGTGTATTAAAGAACGTATGTAAAAAACTTTTTATTACACATGTGGATCGAATTGTATGGCATATTGTGCTTATATTTGTATTAAGTTTTTAACTACAATGCATCGAATAAAAAGCATCGATGATTTACATTGATAAGTTTTTCTTAATGTTTTTGCAACATTAATGTGTATCGGCCAGCACTAGGACAAGGAGTACTGAGTTCGCAAAAAAAAAGTGTGTTGGAAAATAAAAATTTTTTTTGTTTTGGGTGATCTCTAAAGGAATGCTAATACGATGCTCACAACGCCGGTTACTACCAATCCATTGTAGTTGTTTTGCTCTTATCAAAGTTGTGAAATCTTTGGTTAACTATATTTTGAAGCCGACTGTTAGGCGATTTGCTAAGACTCCTTTCAAATTAAGAAGCAATTGATTGTTTTATTTCTATAGAGTTTAACTAAATATGACGCAGTATACTCTGCTTTTGTTATTAAGAGTGGCTTCTCTAACGAACCGAATCTTCTGAAGATAATCAGAGATTGTGTGATATGAGTTATATTGGGTTAGAGACTATACTTGATATTTTACTTACCAGATAAATTCAGGTATTTATGAAGGTTTTAGGCTATGTTCTTATTTTTATTGTATATTTCTTAACATTGCTTTTTTCCAAATCATATTTAATTGTTTGCAGGCGACTGCAGTTTCATACACATCCTTTGGATCGTTACAGATCTCTACCATTATCTCCACTGAAAAATTAAGAGAATTTGTGTCCGTCTTAAATGACTATTTGACACGATTTTTGTACCTTTATTACCAGAATCTTTTATCGTTCCAATAAATAAAGACGGCGTAGTCTAGTAGACGTGACTCAGGGTTCAAACCCCAGGTCAGACTTTCTCTCAGCAGATTTCTGGCAAAAACTCTGAGAGTAAATAAAATTGCCATGGAAAGCACCATAAGTGGTCTGAGAAATTAGGTCGGAATTCTGACCAAAATGGTTGTAATGACCAATTATGTTACGAATTTCTATTGCAGACGATTTATGGTAAACATTACCTTTTTTTTAGTTCTATTTTTAAAATTCACTGGCTTCAGTTTCATTAGCCGTTTCAATAAGCATTCTAAAGGATAGTGCCAAAGATTATTATTTACCTTCTATAAATTTTGAGCGAAAATCAATATTTTCTTATGCCTTAAAATCCTATTTTTTCCCCAATGGCAATAAGATTCACAGAATTTAGAAAAATTCTAAAGAAAGGTTTTGTTTTTGGCTTTCGCATCCATTTCTTTCGAATGCAATTATTTTGTGTGTGTTTATCTCTCCTGGCAGAAGAGTAATCAATACTCGGATTCGTTATTTAATTTCTGTTTTCATTTGAACGTAATGAATGCCGTTTTTTCACAATTTCTCAAAATTTCTAAAAATTTCTTTATTTAACAATGATTTCCTAACGTCCATCTCCTCTCTTCGTCGTCTGTGTAGCAAGCCATTGGCAGGCATCCCAGAGTTTTCTTTTGGTAAATATTCTCATTTTCTTTGGAATTGTAAACAAATCCATGAAATATATTTGAAGAAAATTTTTGTTTTTCCCAAACAACATCTTATTTTAACCCAATTTCTGTTGCTGGGTTTTTGTTGTTGGTTTGCTTTGTTATCATTTTGTATGTATTTTTGGGTGCACATTTGCTTTCTATCGATTTCAGAAATCCATTCCTCAACAATTGTTTAGAATTTCTCATTATTATGTGGAAAATGTTCAAATGATGTGTGCATGTACATATGTGTTGTGTTTTTTAATTTCATTCAATTTTTTATTTTTTTTGTTGTTATTGAAATTGATATTCGATTGAAATCTGGCCTTGAATGTTTGATTTTAATTTCGTATTTTCGATTTTTTACCATAAAAGTTGGCTTCAGCATGACAGTTATATCGGGTAGGGCATCGCTAGTAAGAAAAATAAAATTTTGTACTCTTTTGTCTGGATTTCTTTTTCATACACCCGGAAAAAATGTTCAACGTCTTTATATTGTTTTTTAGTTTTTTTTTAGGTTCTATAAATCCCCTTCTAATCTATTGTAGCAACTGCTAGGATTATAGGTTTGTTAGGGACAACGTCGTATATAAACATGAAATGGTTGAAGTGGACTAAGCGTTTTTTGTTTAATATGTTGTGCTACCACTTTCTATAATGTTTGCGGTTGATAGTATCCGCTATCGGGACGCGGGTCAGTAGTCTTTTATGGATTACATACATAACTGGTCATTACAATCCTTTATTCAGGCTAGGTTCTCACACCACTTATGTTGTGTGTGTTAATTTTATACATGAGTGATGGGACCTACAGTTTAAAGTCGATTCCAGACGACAGATTTTTAGAAACTTTTCCTCAAAATATTATTTACTCTCAGAGTTTCTCGTCAGAAGTCTGCTGAGAGACAGTCGCCGAAAAAATACTTTTTCATATTTCGTTTGGTTCGAAAGAAACATTTACAAATTGAAATATTGTTTGCGGTCCTAATACTTTATCAAATGCGGTTATTTCGACACGAAAGATGCACCACAGCCTGAAAGGCAAAGAAAGAAAGTGTCTGGTACGATCACCCAAGTTCTAACGATAGGAGTACGTAAACAATTGACAGACCGTTGTAAAATTGTTCAAGTATTACAGCCGCAGTTGCTAGTGTGAAAAATTTTTTTTATTCAAGTCTAAATCAGAAATTCAGTCTAATGGAACCAAAAGTGAGACACTTATTCGGGGTTTTCATTTGTCTTATGCTAATGTTTATTAATTATTCGGTTTGTCAATAAAGTTCATACACAGAAATCGTTTGCCTTTACTTGATAATTGTTCGCTAATAGCAAAAGTCAATACGTGAGTGATCAATTCATCACGCACGCACATGTACTATACAACCAGTAACCAATACTCTGCATTATCTGATTCTTTTCGAGTCCATATGACCTCTTGTGACTACAATGCAATGAAATTTCCGTAATTTTGGCGCTAACAGATTCACTGGGCCATTTGACCTGCTCTGTCGTTCTTGTATTGTATCCCAACTTTGAGTTGAGGATACTAACCACATAATAAATAAATTTAACAAACAATATGTTGTCAAGCACTGCTAGGCTACCAGTGCCTAGATGATCTTCTGATGAATGTTGGCAGATCCCCAGATCAGACATCTCCAACTAAATGAAATATGAAAAAATATTTCTTCGGCGACTACCTCTTAGCAGATTTCTGGTAAAAACTCTGCGAGTGAATAAAATAATAACATGAAAAATTTCTCTAAAATCTGTCGTTCGGAGTTGATTTTAAATTGTACGTCCCATCACCCATTTATTAAAAAAAATAACTAGATAGTAATCCTGCCTAAAGAGTTGTAATGACCAGTTATGTATGTATTGGCAGATCCATGCACCCAACCAAGGGGCAAAACTATTTGAAAACGATTGGATACAAAAAATGTTCGTTTCATACGTTTTAAAAGGATTGACGCAAAAATAATTCTGGATTGAAGTTCCATGAGCGAATCCCTTGCTGAAATGCCAGAATCTTGTTTTATTTCTGGTTGGAATAGGTGGTAATTGATGACGTATAGTAACATCAAATGAAAACGATTGTAAACTACATAGATGCAATGTTTTGTACAGTTTGTAGGCTGGCAGCATCATTGGCCCGTATTTATTCCTGAACGTTGAATATAACAATGTTACTGCCACTGGAGCAAAGTATCGAGCGATGATTATAGACTTTTATGTAATCCAAAATTGAAGAATTGGATGCCACAAGACATGCAATAACATGAACCTATTCCCCTGTTTGTCGAATAATTAATTTCACGTCTATATTAGGTGATTTGATCTTATTATATTGTTACGAAAATGAAAAAATCTAGATACTGGTGTTTTGCTTTTACATCGTTTAACATTAAAATTATAAACAAAAGCTACAAAACAAAACAATGGAATTGTTTACTAATTATCGCTCTGCTTAATATAACGATATACACCAGCACACAAAAAATGGTAAACAAGTAAACAAAAATATACCAACAACACTACAATAATAAACTTAACCGTTTGACTGCTACGCGGCGCAGAAGCGCTGATTTCATTTGGTATGAAAATCGGAAATGCGCTGCTAGTTTCAGTGTATCTTTTACGTGCTGATCATAAGAGATCAAAAAACTTAAAGTTATCTTTTTATAAATTTTAATTTTCAAAGAGAAAACAATTTAATGTTTATTTTTTCTTATTCACATTCACAATTAATATTATTTCTTTATAATACGAAAAGAATTGTTAAAATTTATTGACATTTGTCTAAATGAGAGGGTTTTATTTGACAACATCAAGTCCCGCAGTTTTCGAACGTTCTCACCAGAATCGCTTAGCAGTCAAACAGTTAAACAACGATGTTTACATATATGACTTCGAAAGATTTCGAAAAGGCGAAATCATGAACGTCCGCCTTCAAGAAAATTCATCAGACTGCTTACTTTGCCATATAAAAGGCAAAGCAGGCGAGTGAGTTAATGAAATTTAGTCAATCTTGTGTGAAGTCGCGGTGCGTTTGAAGAGAGTAATCGTGGTTTGAAAATCTCCTTTACAAAGATAATAAACATAATAATAACAAAGAAAAGCAAATGTTGTTGTTTACATCAAGTTGTGAACAGTGCCACAAAGAATTGTGCGAACAACACAGAATTTTAATTAAAACTAAACACAAATTTATTTTTATTTTATTTGCAATCTACGAGCTCACATTTTAAACGTTTTTAAAAGGCAAAAACGTAACGATATTATTTTTTCTAGCCAGTTACAAAAATTCAACCCTGACATATTATAGCTCAAATTGATGAGTTACCAGCCCAAGTTCTTGAAAAAGTAGCCAAAATTTGAGGTAATGGACGTGTCACCTATGGGGTAGCCGTTATTCAAATTGCGTTGACTCATCACAAACGTTAAGAAAGTTAGGATTAATGTTCAGGCTACTGGTTCACATTATGTGTTTTTAAGAGAGTTCTCAAAGGATCAGTGGTATACTTCTACTCCTAAACTTTTTAGTTGATCCTATATTTGCACCACTTGAAAAACACAAACACTCACACTGATTTATTGCCATCCAACTGGCGCACACATTGAAAATGACTCTGTGGAGTTCTGCACATACTTCTGATAGTTTGAAATTTAATTCTCCTCTGTAAATTGTTTAAAATGTAAATACTTTAAACTATAATCGCAAAGTCCACCTAAAGATCCTACAGTAAATTCCTTAATCGTCTATGCCATCTGCCTCCACATTCAATTACATTTAAGCAGAGAAATTTGTACCAATAAAATGTCGCTGATTAAATGACAATTTACGAGGCTTGTTTGCAAACAAACAAATGACGACAAAAAATACGCGAAAATATCGAAAAAAGTAACCCATTTTCCTTACTCGACCAACGTAAGTATTACTAGAAAAAAACGCAGCCAAAGATTCAATTTTCATTTTAACTACCTTTTCTTCTTTTTTAAGTTTTCTTCTTTTCATTTTTTCTTGCGTTCGCTTCTAAACTTTGGCAACAGCATTAAAGTTAAAAGCATTTCAATTACGCCCAGACAAAATAGCCGTTTAAGAACAAAAACTATTTCGAAAAAAGAAAAATCGTAAGGAAAACAACACAGATTTTTATTTTTTCTTTTTTCTTATCACGCTGCAGCAAAAGAAAATAAAAGAAAATGGCATGGAATGGAAATTAATTGATAAGATTTAAAGACAAGCCAACAAAAAACTAAAAAAGAAAAGAAAAAACAAAGGAATTTGTAAACTTTTGTAAACAAATTTTTTAGTTTTTTTTTGTTCGTTTTATTGTCAATACGAATTAAACACAGGAAAATAAGTTGGAAAAACTATTTTTTTTTATTTTTTTTTTGGGGAAAAGTAAATGCAAGAATAGCACGATAACAGTGCATAAGGAAAAATGACAAAAATTGAAGAAAATTTTTAATAAGAAAAGCGCATAAAAATATGCGATATTTTTACAGGTCAAAGTTCAAAGTTTTATCATAATTGTAGATTTCATTTTCATATAAATACATACATATATTTGTATGCGCGGGAGTTTTAAAATTTCAATGACTAGAAATTCCACTGTCAACTAAAACCATAATAATAGTATGTTCCTTTCCTTCCTAGAGCTAACTAAAACCATAGCAGGAGCATAGGGCTAGCTGGAGAAGGATTTGATAGTACTTACGATAACTCAGACTGTCATGGATCCTTCTAAGGAACAACGATGAACCCATACATATAGGAATTAAAAAAAACACATTTTTTAACTGATTATACTGTCCTTAGCGATTTTTCACAGCCTCGATATCCTCTGTTTATACCAAGAATTGTCGACAGACTCCACCTCTTCATTAAATTCACTGATTTTATATTATCAAAAACCCTACTGTATTGTCATTACGATGATGCCTTTGTTTTTTTGTGAAGACATTGTAGTCTATTAGGTAGTGTGCTGACGCAAGGCCGTGGTTCAAATCCCAGCTCAGGTATCAACAAAACGAAATATGGAAAATATTTCCAACGGCTACTTCCTCTCAGCAGTCTTCTGTCAAAAGCTCCGAGAGTAAATAAAATTGTCATTAAGAAGTTTCTTAAAAATCTTTCGTTCGAAACCGACTTTAAACTGTAGATTCCTCACTCATGAATAAAATTAACACACACAACATGGGCGGTGCAACAAGCTAGGTTGTAATCTTGACTAAAGTGGTATAGTGACCAATTAAGTAAGTAAGAAAGGCGTCATCCTCCTAGCGTACGCGTCTTAATCTTACTTTAATAGACTATGTTTTGTAGTCTTTGCAATGCTAGTCACTTGAACTAGTCCATGCACCTACATCATAGGACTATTTAATATCATTTAATCGAATTTCTTAAGCATTTCTGGCGTGAATACCCTCAATTATTATGGACATTGTGGCGATCATCTTGGTGGAAATACAAAACTATGCAGTGAGTTCCAATTTTTTTGGCGACCAGTTCGTACTCTGTGTACACAGTGTGTGTGTAGAACATCGCCTTCTTCATATGCACTTTTTAATTACTATGGCTGACAGCTTTGGTCAAATGGCATTAAAATTCTCACAAATATTAATGGAGACTTAGGTCTTCTTTCTGTCTTAAAATAAGTGAAGCATTCCACGATTCGTAAGCATAGGAAAGGTTTGCACGATTTGGCATGTGAGTTGAATACCACCGATCCCAAGCAATCATACCGAAAAAAAGTGCAGTAAGCATCAGTAGGAAGTGTGTTGACTTATTAGACGCGAGCCACGGTTCAAACCCCAGGTCAGACATCTCTCCTGCAAAATAAAATCTGAAAATATATTTCTTCGGCGACTTCCTCTCAGCAGATTTCTGACAAAAAAAACTCTGAGAGAAAATAAAATTGCAATGATTCAGTCGTTCGGAGTATGAAATTAGCACACACAACAGGGATGCGAGAAGCTGAGTTGTAATCTGACTCAAGGGTTGTATTGCCAAATTATGTATGTATGTAGGTACCAGTTAGTCGAACTTTAAATCTCCTCAAATCTTTTTAGAGACCTTAGAAACGTCTAAAGGAATTTTTCATTAACAGAGGGCATATTTCGCTCTTGATATTATGCTGATTCAAGTAATGAAAGTAGATGTGAGCATTCTCTTATTCAACTCATAAAGGTACAACGTGTGTGAGTCCATCACATAAAGGCGGCTTCTTGGAATGAAGATGGTGGAGTTCCTTGCCACCAGTTATCATAAAAGCTTAATGGATGTGTTTAATTTAATTACAAAAACTTCGAGTTTCCTCGGCGAAATATTAAACAATTTATTGAGTGTTAAGTCAGAAGAAGGCCAATAAAGCAGAAGTTGAAGTTTACCTCAGAAGTACATAAAATTCTTTCGTTCATAAATAAAAGTACATAATTGCGCATGGCGGAACCTATAGTTTAAAGTAGATTCCGGACGACATATTTTTGAGAAACTTTCCATGGTAATCTATTTACTCTAAGAGTTTTTGAAAGAAATCTGCTGAGAGGAAGTCATCGAAGAAATATTTTTCTCAAATTTTCATTTTGATGGAGATGGTTGACGTGGGGTTTGAAGCGTGGCCTTACGTCTAATAAGCCTACAGACTACTTACTGGATTACAATGACTTCGGCTTTCGTTCATAGCCATCATAATAACTGAAGTGACCTACAGTGAATAATGTAATCGTACAGTATGTGAACTGAATGGATTTTAGAATAGAACTGGAATAAGTTGGTGTTTTTCAAGAGCAAAAATTTAGTTTTAGTGGAACTCACTCTAAGAGAGCTTTGATCAGATTTGAAGTTTTAGTAGGACTTTGGTGCGCTACTTTCAATATTAACTGAGATTCCAGTGATTATGTGATTAACCAATGCCGGAGAAATTTCTGAAGGATTCTGCCAAATAAAGATGGGTGCACAGAAATAGTCATAATAGACGAGGTTAATCAAATACGATGGTTAAGTTTAAATCGACGCATTTAAGTCCCTCTGCATGTCCTCATGAATAAGCAAAAAGTAATAAAAAGTTTATACCGTTTCACATAAAATTAAAATGCTGAGTCCAAAAAATCAAAGAAAAATATGAAAAAAATTAAAAAAAATTCTTCAAAATATTTTCAACAAACAAGATACCTTTGGCAGCTACAAGATGTACAGGATTTTCCCATACATTGTATGGACATTTAACCTTCACACAGCCGGCAATAAAACAAGTCTTACGATTGTTTATTTATAGAAAATCGTAAAATAGTACGTCAAGGATACATTCAGGGTGATTGTCTGTGGTCCCACATCATTGTTATCTTGCAGAAGGAAAGGGAAGCATAAACAGTTCAGATTTTATAACCTGACCCTTAATTTTATGCGAAATTAAAATACAAGAAAAGCACTTTATCACCCATGGCGTTCTATATGTGTGTGTTTGAGCCTTTGGAAATAGCAAGAAAATTGGTTGAAATAAAATGAAATGAAAATCTTAACATTTCTCAATAGAAACGTGTGTACAAAACATCTGAAAGGAAAATAACAATAAAAAACAACAATAAAATCTATTGTAATAACAAATAATTCCCCTCTTTTTCTTTGCACACCAAAGAAGAGGGGTTTGTACTACAACGTTTACGTCTACTGCTGTTTCTTGTTTAGTTTGGCTATTTGAGGAAAAGCGAACCCAAAATCTGTGAATGTGAACACAAAACCGAAATTTAATTCAGATTTCAAATGATTTTCATTTTTGCCCAGCAACGCACTTTGCATAAGAAACGACTTCGTTTTTTTCTTCCTTTATTTTACGGCCAAAAATGTATGACAACCGAAACGACGGTATGCCTTCAAATGAAAGAAAGCAAAATGAAAAGCGGTCGTCGAAAGAAATGATGAATAAGTCAATACCAGGAACGTCTAGGCAACTTATACATACGCAAAGATTGCTTTCATATGCATACATGATTTCAAAAGGATTGTAAGCACACACACTACAACAACTCACACACACACACTCACACATACATACATAGATCGGCATACATGAATATTTATATGATGTTTAAGAGAACGTGCATGTGAATGAAGCCTTATATGTGTACATATATAGGGGCTGATAGAGATTCAAAGAGAAGGAAAAAAGAGTAAAGGCGGGGGGCGATAGTCTTAAGGACATAAAATCGTATTTAAGTTCTTTATAAACATAGAAATTTCCACTTGTGCGTGTGTTAAGTAAGAGTATACGAGTGTGTGTAAAAAAGGATTCAACAAAACGGCAGCAAAAATTAAAGTTAAAATTGAGAGTCAGAAGAAGAGAGAGAAAAATAAAAACAGTTGTTGACAAAACACTTAAAGGAAGCTATACAAACAACTACTACCACTGCCACTGCCGCTACTACTGCTGCTGCAACGCAACAAAGTCTTCTATTTACCCAGTCCAACAACAAAGAAACGTCAATAGCAACCGTCAGTGCCAATGTAACAGCATTGGCTTGGCAATACAAAAACCGTAATAAGAAAAAGGACATCATGTCCTCCGTATTGTACGAGTGTATGTGATGCTTGTTATTTGTAACGTTTCTAGCATATAAATGAGTTTAAAACCATGTTTTCACCAGTTTCTTCCAGCTTCTTCTCTTCATTTCTGTTTTATTTCGTTGTATTTTTATTTATTTCTTCATTGGTTTTCAGTATTAAAAAAAAAATGAAAAACAATTTCGATTTAAAAACATTTTCATACACATTTTCCTTTGCTCCTGCCAATGGCTTTTCCAGAATGCCTCCACTAAATACTTCATGTTAAGAAAAAAGAGTACTCGTAACACAGAAATAAAGATTGAGAAAGAGAGTGACAGAGAGACAGAGTGTGTGTTGGGGATACATTCGTATTGTAAGTGAGTGTGTTAAGTACAACATTTGTAGAGATTTATTAGGTTTTTATTTGCTTTAATTTTAAGTGTTTTTAAATTAAGCCATTGGAATTTTAATGTGATATACGGTCGGTTTTAGAAACATCATGTTTTAATAACAATAGCATTGTATAGAGCTTTTACACCATTTCCAAAGAAATATTTTTTTAAAATTTTTAAGTCGAGTCGAACAGCTCTGTTTTGGCTTACCTATGCTGTTGCGATATATTATGCTTTGTAAGGACAATCTTTTTGAGCAGGTGAATCTTATTCAGGCTTAACAAACTCATGGTCTAACTGATTACTACGTCGACGCAGAGTGATCTTGCCTGTTGTATCCTTGCTTCGTAACATTCACTACGAAATGTTAACACACTTCTGTTACTCAGTGATTAGATAGATTGTAGGATTTGTAATCGCCTTTTGGAAATAGTCTAGTAGGCAGCGTTTTGGCTTATTAGACGTGAGGCCGCGGGTCATATCCCATGTCAGATTCCAACAAAAAGAATATAAAATAATATTTCTTGGGGTCTTCCTCTCAGCAGATTTCTGTCAAAAACTCTGAGAGTAAATAAAATAGAATTGCCATGAAAAACTTCTCAAAAATCTGTCGTTCGGATTCGACTTCAATTTGCAGGTCCCACCGCTCATGATAAAATTAACACAAACAATATAAGTGATGTGAGAAACATGTAGGTCGTAATTCTGACTGAAGAGTTGTAATTGTCTTTTGGTTATAAATACTTACTTAATTGGTCATTACAAGCCTTGAGCTTCTAACACCATCCATATTGTGTGTGTGTGGAATTACGGTTTACAGTCGACGATAGATTTTAAAAAAATCGTTCGTAGTTGACAATAAACAGTGATGTAGGTGAAGGATTCAGTCGTGACTAAACTGTAATAATGACCAATTCAGTTATATATGCCTTACGGCTCCAGTCTGGTATTCCATTCAATTGGAAGGCAAAATCATTTTTAATAGTCAGTTCATAGCTGTGAAGGGAAAAAGTGCCATCGCACTGCGACCATATGGTCTATTGTACTCCTCTCGATCTAAACGCGGTATCTCTAAAATAACTTCTCCAAACACCTGCTATGTACTCAGGTGTTTTCTTATACTCTTTATACTCTTAACCCACAGCTTACAATAATGTATCATTCTCATCATAACAGAATCTACATTCTCATTACACCGAATCTGGTTTCGAGAAGATTCTCATTCTAAATAAGGGTACTTTGAGAACGATTACTCCTGGATAGTCTGAAGCTAAATAAAATATATTCTTATTGTAATTTAACCCATTTGGTTGTAGGAGAATCTTTCACTTTGTTTATCTTATCTTTCATTGAATATACTTCAACAAAAATCTGTTTACCCTACACCAAAATATTTTGTTTGGTCCTATGGGATTACATTGCAGCGAATTATTGCATGGCCTGGAATCCAGTGGAGATTAACCCTTTGCGACCGTATGTCTGCTCTCAGCCACCAAAGCTTTTTTACCATTCCAGTCGTATGTCTGCTCTCAGCCACCGAAGCTCTATTACCGATTAATTCCGACCCATATATAGAATTAATACGGTCGCAAAGGGTTAAATTTTTTATTTTCCCTCATACTTCCAGCTCTTTACTATACTCTGACATCAAAATTTCTGTCCAATAATGTCCACAATACTACCAAAACGTATGTTAGCAGTTGTCTCATTACATTTCTGTACAATACATTTATCTATTGCCTGGAATTGTGGACCGCGGGAGCTGACTAGGTTATGCTATCACCCCTGGGGTGTACTTTGCTAAACATTATCATTCAGATTTCAGTTGTAATTTATCCATCTATTGCTTAGCACATGATCGGGGCACATTCTTATAATCCTGGAACTGGACTAAGGATAGATTAACAGAGGGAATAGCCATGATGGATGGACGGCAAGGACTAGGGATTGAATAACTTGGATGTGTAAAGCATTCACCTGCATAAATATAATTTAGAATTCATAAGAACTGTGGGGGGGCACACATCCTTACGATCGCCGAACAATTTTTATCCTGATACGAATTTCGGAAGTTTTATCCCGATGCAACTGCTTCCTGAAATAATTCAAAAAAAAAAATTATTAAAAAACGTAAAGGCAGTACTCTGAAATTAAAACTGCTGGACCACCGTCACCCAAACATATTTCTTACTCTTACTTCACTTTCACTTTTTTTGGAACAAATCTATAATTAGCAATTAATTGTGATATTAAAAGAAATTCCATTCCATTATTATGTCTGCCTGACTGTAAGAAATCTTCATTAAAATATTCTTCTTCCAACTAAAAATTGTTTTACTTGAGTTTGTCGTTTTTTATATCGCATTTATTTTCGAGATATGCTGAAATCCAACGCATTTTTAATGAATTATTTAGAAAACATTTTCATTTCAACCTTTAAATAAAAACGAAAATGCAAATAGAAAAACCACCCGAAGGTTTGTGTCAGTTAAATCAGTAGACATAAACATCTGGCCACGAGAACACCACACCAAAGCAATCCAACAACACGTTGGCAACGTTAAAAATTTTCCTTTTCTTACCTTTCTTGGGTACTCTTAAATAAATTATTTCTAAGAGGACTAAGCAGATTATTATGATGATGCTGGATGTGCTTTTTCTTCTTTATTTTTTCGAGAAAAGAGTTTTTCATGTTGTTCAACCGTTTGAGTGTGATAGTGGGTTTAATTTTCTTGGCATATTTGCGGCATTAATGGCCAATGCACTCATATTACGGTGGTTGGTTGGTGCACATTTCCACTTTAAGGATTATTATGAATTATAATCTGCATAATTTATAAAACACCATAATTTATGCAAATGCACAAATATAAAGTGCACACTTTTGCTACAATGCTCGAAGAGTTTTGCTACACCAACCTTATGTTAGAAAAAAAACTTTTCAATTCCTTTGGTCTGATGCAATGAAAGTTTAATGTATTGTTAAGACCCCATTTAAATAATATTGCGAAAGCAAAAATATTGTTTTATTTGTCTCACCTTCTGTTTCGTTTTATAAGTTTATGCCATCCACACTCTCTCCCTCTCCATCTCTTCTATATGGCTTTGGGCTAGAAACAGTTTTTAGTTTAAACCTGGTTTAACTCTCTTCAATTTAAACGTTTAAAATTGTTTGTGCCAGTATTGCAGTGTATCTCTAGTTCACTATAAATATTTTAAAAACAAAATATAAAAAATTTAAATATTTTACGCATTGTTTAAAAGTTTTCTTTGCATATTTAATATTTCATAAAAGCAATGAAAAGCTTTAAATACTTATGAAGTTATGAACTTCTTTGATAATTTTCATTAATACTCTCTCTTTGAAATGATTTCTGTTTATATTTAATGGAACTACATAAGTTAGAAACTTTAAATAATATTTTAAATAAAAGAAAAACAACAAAAATAAACCTTTATACTTGTAGTAAATGTTTCTTTCTTTTTTATTTCATTTCAGAACCTCAAGCATAATCAAACAAATAAAAGTGAGTTCAACCAAATTTTGTGTTAACATGAGTATAAAATATCTGCAATGTACCCTTTAGAATATTTGATAAAAATAGATTAAAACAAACATTTAATTTTTAAATTATTGAAGCCAAGTATTATTCGTTCTATTTGGAAGAGTCAACATATTTTTTAAAACATAAAATATCTCCGAGTTTTCTTTGGTTAATTTCTGAACTAAAAATCTTTTTCCAGACTTTGGTTACAACCTTTTGCTCCCTTGGTTTTTGGTAATATCATATTACCATCGCTGTATAAAATCATTGGCTAATAGACTCTTAGCTGCTCCATAATTTACGAATTATTGGATTTCTGGTGGCCCTAAGTTACATACAGTGAGCGTCAAAAGAAACTATACATCAAAAAAAAGTATATGTATATATATATATATGTATATATATATATATTATTTTTATTTTAAAATTATTTCATTGCCAGTTTTTATGAAAAAAAAATTGCAAAAAATTTCGAAATATTGTGAAATTTTTTCGGGCACTCTCCTTAAGTGGTAAAAGCAGAGTTTGATGATTATCAGAATTTCATCCATAGTGTACAGTTCTTTTTTTTTGATGCTAACTGTATTTAACAACAGAACACAACATCTTTTTCGTTCACCAAAACGAGAGAAAAATTCCATTTTTTGTCTCCGTAATCTACAGAATCGATTGACTTCTGTGGTACTTATTGGTCATTTTATTCCCATGAAAATCTGAGTGCTTTGGTATATAAACTGATCTTGCTTATTATACTTTATCCTCATTATGTTAGAGAAATATAAACTTTTCATAAATTTATCAATCTTCCTTGAGCCATCCTTTTTATAGATCACATTTCGTTTGGAAAATACTGTAGACTTCTAGAGGAGACACTACACTCTAATATATCCTTCGAGCTATCGTTGAAGATTGATTTTATGTATATCACTATATATACTTCGAGAGGATAGCAAATACTTATACCAGTAAAGACCAAAGGATTAACACGTAATTGTGGATGGCTAAGCTGAACGAAACTAAAAAAACTATAGAATGTATTTTGCCTTAAGTATGTAGGTTAGGTTAGGTTGGAGTGGTAGCTTTGATAGTAAAGCTTCAGTTTTGCGATGGACTGCCTTAATCAATATTTAATAAAAAATGTATAATTTTTTCTCATAGGAAATTGGGTTTCAACATCAGCATCTGTACGAATAGATAGAAGACAGACATTATTACAGATGATATATTATTTTCGAGAAAGAAACGCCTTAAAAAGATATACATAACTAAAGTTAATGCAATCTTACAATCTTAGCTGAAAATAACACCTTTTGATTCGGTCAACAGAATGGAGTATAATCTGTCTATAAATCAGTTCAGGTATGCATGACTTAAAATTCTAGGCATCAATGATGATTATTAGCAAAGGTTTCTCGTGAAAAGTGAAGACACCGTTGTCTAGTTAGAGTAGAGTTCAATGTTCAATCCTTGCTTCATGTATATCAAATAAAAAATATTTCGTCGGCGACTTCCTCTCAGCAGTCGTTCGGTAAAAAAACTCTGAGAGTAAATAATATTTCTGTGAAAAGTTTCTCAAAAAAAATCTGTCGTTACGAGTCAGTGTTAAACATTAACTTCTGCCACTCACGGATGACTTTAACACATACAATATTAATGGTGTGGGAAGCTAGGTTGCAATCTTTGCTTAAGGTCATAATAGAACCATTAAGTTTCTCATGAAATAAATGGAAGTGATTTTGAAGCTTTATTTATTTAACTTTATCAGACGCTCTTTTTTGCGAAATTTAGAGGTACACTAAGGCAGAATCGTTGAAGCACTTCCTTACGCTATATTTCATTGAACTTTATTTAAAGTACGTTCTATAATTTATTTAAAAAATATTTTATAAACGCGCAGAATAACGGTGTCGCATTATATCAAATTTTTTGGTAGCCTACTACTTCAATTAGACATTTTTCCCACAACTACTGTATACCATAAATGTTTGCTGGGCTGCAAAAAAAAAAAAAGCTTTCAATATACAACATTTTTCTATTTGAGTTGGCATTTTGTCATCATTGATTGCCAAATACTGATTTGGTGGCAAACAAAACAAGCAACAAAAAGGGTCACAAAGTTAGACTAGCAGCAGAGTGCTGTAGGAAAAGAAAATCAATATTAAGCCAACAAATTTTGGTTAAAAAAAACTTAAAAATTCTATTTAATATTGTAATTGCAATTGGCAAAAAAACTGAATTTCATTCACTTTCATCATTAACGTGCCACCACTTTCCACTATTTTCTTTTTCTTCTTTTTCTACGCTAATAATTGTTTATTTTTTTTTCTTCTTTTAAACCCAAATTTATTCAATTCATTCACTCCTTCATTCTCACAAAAAAGCTGTGAATTAAAAACGCGAGAAAATATTTCTCATCTCCAGCTGTTTGCTTCTCTTCTTTCACAAATAAACGCTAAGAAGAGGATTTTTTTTCTTTCTTCATCCTGATTTCCAAGTTAAAGTGCAGTGCAGTATTGAATTACTTGCAATACAATAGTAACAGCTGAGTGCTGGTGAGTGGGGGCGGAAGGCGTATCAATTTTTTATTATTCATTTCACTTTTGCCTTTATTTCCTAAAGTTCTTATATTTCTTTGATTTTTTTTCAGTTTTTTTCTCTTAGTTTTTAACCTGAGAAAAGGAATCGAAAGAGGAAAAACAAAACTGGAAATTTTATTTAGAAAGTAACAACACAAATGAAATTCTGCTAGAAAAGAAAGTAAAGAAGAAAAGGATTTTTATTCTTTTATTTGTTGTTATTTTCTTATTTTCTTTTTTATTCCTCGTTTACTTTTCAATTTTATTAAGTATGGCAAGTTTTATAGTCAATTTCTTTATCAACAATATTGTTTTGCAAAACTATCCCCAGCAGCAAACAAAAAAAATCCAAGCAAAAGAATAAGAATACGATTCAGGAAACTTTTTCATCTCTTCTATTATTTGTTGTTGTTTTGCATAAAAAATATCACACAAATAGAAGGAATAGTTTAAAGGCAAAAATACTTTTCACTGAATATGTTTGAATAAGAGTTTCTACACTATTTCCAAAAAGATTTCTTCAAATGCTTTTTGACTCATTAAAGCCCATAATATTATGGAAGAATCCGAAAAATCAATACAAGGACTCTGGCATCTTTATTCAGGAAGCCAATTTAGAAAACATAACTTGACTTTGATAAGTTGTTTGTACGCTGTAACAACTTTTAAGCAGGACTATTTAATCATTTCGGAAGCAAAGCAGCCGATAGTGCCAAACCTGAACAGTTAGGGACTACGATCGAGTATAATATTGTTACGTTTTTAGCTTTTAAAAACGTTTAAAATATGAGCTCGTAGATTGCATATAAAATAAAAATAAATTTGTGTTTAATTTTAATTAAAATTCTTTATTATTCGCAAGATTCTGTGTGCCACTGTTCACAACTTAATGTAAACAACAACAATTGCTTTTCTTTGTTATTCCTTTTGTTATACCCTTTGCATAAACAATAACAATTGCTAGAGAATTGTTCGACTGATCTTTGTAACTGAGATCTCCGTTACAAAATTGTTTGAATTTTACTAACTCACTCGCCTGCTTTGCCTTGCCTTTTATATGATGGAGCAAACAGTGTGATGCATATTCTTGAAGGCGAATATTCGTGGCTTAATATGGCTGCCAGTACAATACCTCATTTGATCGAACCAATTTTCGTACACTTTTTCGAGTGTATAGGGTCGTATCTCGGCAATGGCATCACGAGTGTTGGCCTTCAAATCCTTAATTGTCTCTGGTTCGTCAGCATAACGCTTTTCTTTAACGGCGCCCCACAGAAATTGTTCAACGGTGTTAAATCGCAGTCAATTGGCAGTTGGCGGTCAATTGACATCACCATTTCGGATAATTAAACGGCCATCATACGTTTGACGCAATAAATCGATTGTGGCATGAGATGTGTGGCTGGTTGCACCACGCCGTTGAAACCAAATATCATCGTTCACATCAATACCATGAATAGCGGGTACAAAAAAATCAGTTATAGTGGTGCGATATGTGCGTTTATAGACCGTAATAGTTGCGCCGTCTTTATTTTCAAAGAAATATGGGCCAATGATGAACATACTCTACAAGCAACTCCACAGAGTCAGAATTATCATCTAGCTGCTCATACCATTTATGTTCTGTGCTTTAATTCGAAGCCATAAGTGGCGGGACCTACAGTTTAAAGTCGATTCCGAACGACAGATTTTTGAGAAACATTTTATGATAATTTTTTTGCGTTCCAAGTTTTTGCCAGAAATCTGTAGAGAGGAAGTCGATTAAGAAAATTTGTTTTCATACTTTCGAGATGTCTGATCTGGTGTTTGTACGGTGGCCTCACGTCTAATAAGCCAATACTACCTAATACACTGGGGAGACTATATTTCAATTGGAATATAATAATATATAATAAACTAAAAGGCAATTATCCTCCTTATGTTCGTGGCAAATTAAGAGTCCGAATAAACGATCTTTGTTCAAATTGAAGAAAGTACAACCAAAGCATAGCTGCCAGATAAAAGAGGCACCAAATCGTCAAATATTTGAGAAAAAAGACGTTTATTGAAATCGTCAAAAAATCGTCAGGAAAAGTAAATAAATAAATTAAAAGTTTTTAAAAACTAAAATTATTTCTTTTGTAGTAAAACATACATATCAAAGAATTTATTGGAAATTAAAAGCTAGCGTCCCTCATCTTCATTTAATATCTTTTTTCCAAAAAAATGGAGAAATTTTATATCATTTTCAGAAAAGAATTGTTTAAGGTTTAAACAATCTATCTCAGCATTGTTTATTGACACATACATACATACATAATTGGTCATTACAACCCTTCAGTCAGGATTACGACCTAGTTTCTCACACCACTTATGTTGTGTGTGTTAATTTTATACATGAGTGGCGGGACCTACAGTTTAAAGTCGACTCCGAACGACAGATTTTTGAGAAACTTTTCACGGCAATTATATTTACTCTCAGAGTTTTTGCCAGAAATCTGCTGAGAGGAAGTCGCCGAAAAAATACTTTTTGTATTTTATTTTGATGTCTGGCCTGGGGCTCGAACCCTGGCTTTTCGTTTAATAAGCCAACACACTACCTACTAGACCACGGCAGCAATAATATTATATTATCTATAGGCGATGTAGGTATTAGGGAGTCAGAATCTTTTGATGTTCTGAGCATGAAAAATCAGTGCGATGCTGACACATTTTTTAGTTCCTTTTTAACTTCTTATCATCTGATCTTACTATTTACACAGAGAATGGAATACAACTCTCATGTATGGGTTGGTGCCTCAACGTCTATATTGCGGTTTCTCGACCGTGTACAGGAGGGACCATAGTATCTCGTTAATGGCGGTAGTATATCCAACTCCATTGAATCATTGGAGCATCGTTGCATAAGGGGACTTTTTCCCGAAAATTATGTATTCCTACATAACGCTCGTCTTTATTGGCCAGAACATCCGTATGTGGTCGATTGGCCAGTGGATCGCACACTGCATTACAGTAAAAATACGGTTTTTAGTCGGACTATCCGTAAGTGGAACTCAATTCCTGCAGAGGTCTATCCTGTTACTTATGGTATAAAAATATACAAGCCTAGTGTCCATAAGTTATTATTATTTTATTAGGTTATTCAGGAGTTGTAATTTTTCAGCTTTTAAGGGGTTAAAAAGGAATAAATACACCCAGACCTTTTTTTACACGGTAGATACGTTCCAGTGGATACCGTGTAGAAAAACGCATAAAAAAAGACAAATATTATGTATGTATGTAAGTGTATAAACAAACTGAAAAGATATACATAGGATTGATGCAGCAGCCTACATATGCCTATAAAATTGAATAACTTTATAAAACGCACAGATTTAGTTCAATAGTATATACAGAGTTTTTATTTTATTTAACGATTTTATCCGTATAAAAAGGAGCGAACAAAAAAAATGGTAAATTTGTTAAAAAAACCGTGTTATTTAAAAAAAACAGGTTTGGGTGTACAGAAAAATCATCACAGGTATTCGAAAGTAACTTAAAAATACAATACTTTACTCCTTGTTTTTACTAACTACTAGCACAAATTTCCAATAGTAACAATAAGTAATTGCAAAGTAAATACAAAGCTTAAAAGAGGCTTTTAATGTACTAAAGTAAAGAATATGATGTAAATTTTTCATTTTTAAAATCGTCAAAATACTGGCATAAATCTGGGAGCTATGATTGTGAGGCCAACCGCGGCAGCCATATAAATGAAATAAAAATCCATTTCCAACCGGAGCAGTTGTAGTTCACAGCAAAACAATAAATTTATTAAAATTTTTAACTGTTTTTGTTTTATTACATTTTTAAATTTAAACTTTTAGAGAGAGAGAACAGAGAACATATGAGGCGTATGAGTTATTTAATTCCATTAGTTTCATACATAACAAAATCGAAGTTTTTTTATTGCATACTTTTCAGGGTAACTATTCCAGTACATGTAATATGACGCGTATGAGTAATATATTTCAAATACAATTAAAAAGAAGGTATACCCCATAAATTTGGAATTAAGCTACATGATTTTTCGATTCTATGCAATTCAAGGCTATATTCTAGATTCCAGGAATATTACAGGGTGAACAAAGAAGAATTCAAATATCTGGTGAATGTGTTGATGGAAAATTTGATTAGTAACAATTGCAAAGTAAATGCAAAGCTGAAAGTGGCTTCTAATGTACTAAAGTCAAGAATATGATGTAAATTTTTAATTTTTAAAAATCGTCAAAATAAGGGCATAAATCGTCAAATCGTCAATATGATATTTTTGGTGCTCAAAATCGTCAAATCTGGCTGCTATGCTCACCAGGTACTAATGCAATTCGGTAGCTCCGCGCTTTGTAGTGTTGAAAATAGTGGCGATGTTAGTCGGTTATAAATATCTACCCCATATACTTTTCTGTCTTTACTGACTATTCCCAAAAATTTGTTCTCTACGCTCAATTATTACTTGAGAGAAAAAATGAGTTTTAATACGGCGCGTAACGCGCTGAAACCTTATCATTAGTAATCTTAAAATATTTGAACAGCGCACTATGTGGCATTTACCCTGAAAAGCTGGCCAAAAAGTCAAAAATGAATTTAAAGAAATTTAAGAAACTGAGTATGCAGTTCGATAGACAAATTTCTAAAATTCTGCATTATATAATGAATTTTCAGGACTTTCAGTTGAGATTTGTAGATTTGAGACGATGTCAAAGTCAGAAAGTTAAGAAAATTAAATGCGTTTTTGGTGTTTTTTTTAAATTTTAATAGGTTTATATGATATTTTTTTGTGGCTAAACGAATAAAGTTTTTTTTATTTGAAAGGTATGAGCAACTGCTATATCTCATATATATTTTTACCCTTCATAAAAAAAGATAAGGATTTTAAAGGTGAAAGTAGTTTTTAGTAGTTTAATGTTATATACCACAAGAAAAATATGAACTCTCTACATTCAGGAACAAAAAAAAAGTTTGCGCAAATTTGCGCAATTATTTTTGGCGATTTTTTGAAAATTTTACTTTTTTTGAAAAATTAAAAAAAAATTAGACGCAGTGTATTATAGCCATAGGCAATAAAGCCATATGGCGTACGAATTATGCGAGGAAATTCAGTAGAAGCGATACCAATCGAGATGTCCTGAATAGGTTACTTTTACAAAAATTGCGAAGTAATAGAAACGCATTTTCATCAGATACTATTAAATTACTCCTTCCTGACATTTATGATGAAAATGATAACGATTTTAACGATTGTAGTTAGGTTCACTTTTTAAATTTTTTTTAAGTTAAGTATTAAACAATGTAAAATAAATATTATGAATAAATATTGATTATCATAGAAGTTTAAAAACTTAATTGCATATGTATATCGACTATTATAACAATATGAGATGTATGTTAGATTTTCTTAATGGACCGTATGTGGTACATAGGGGCACTTATGATCCGATCATAATAAAATGTGATCATAAATGATTCACATTCATATTAAACATGTTCATGTCGAATTTAATCGAGGTAATAAAATGTTTAAGCCAATTATAATTGTTAAACATATTTTCTTAAGGGGCCCTATTTTGGACCAAGGGGCAATTATGGACCGACCATAACAAAATTTGGTAATATGATTTAGATTTACAAAATACACGTTCATACCGAATTTCATCACGATACCGATGTTTTTAAGATATTTATAAGCGCAAACGTGAATTTCTAAAGGGGACTTTATATGGGGACTAGGGTCAAATGTGATCCGATTTTCACCAAACATTACACCATGATTTTGTAGTATACAGAACTGGTCCATGCTAAATTTTATTATGATTGTTGTATAATTACTATAATTATGTGTAAATAAGTGCAATTTCGAGGGGAATTTGTATGGGGTCTAGGCGAAATCGCGGACCGATTTGAACCAAAATCAGTTGGGTTCATCCTCGGGCCTAAGTATCACTAACACTATCAAAAAATTCTATCCATTAACTCATAAAACACTTCTATTCATTTTGGCCAGGTTTTCAGGCAAAATGCCACATAGTGCAGCGATGAAATTTGTTAAATTCCTGGCAAGCCAACCAATTAACTAAATTTCAAAACTGCTTGCCAGATTCCTCCTTAATGAAATGGAACTTTACTGTTACGATTGTTCTAAATTTTGTGAAAACATTTCATATTCTGGTGTGGTCTAACACATCACTTGATTTTGTGTATCCTGTGTATGTAATCATTACTCATACCTACAACCACATATCTATGTATGCATACAGTGAGCGTCAAAAGAAACTGTACACTAAGGATAAAATTCTAACAATCACCAAACTCAACTTTTACGCCTTAAGGAGGGAGAGTGCACGAAAAAATTTGACTATATGTATTTCGCAATTTTTTGTAATTTTTTTGGTTTCAATTTTAAAAACTGGCAATGAAACAATTTAAAATAAAACTAACGGTAATTTATTAATGTACCTCCGGGTACTGTACTTGTCTTAATTGACAAGTACACATCCTCTAACCTATTAATGTATATTTCTTTTAATGTACAGTTTCTTTTGACGCTCACTGTATATATGTGTGTGTGTGTGAATGAAATGTGAAAGGTTCTCAAGCCTCTCTCTCTCACTCATTCTCTAATTTCTTTCTCTTCCACAAATATTTGTTATTCTTCATAGCCTTGTTACAGAGACAATCATTACTCATTGAAAATGATTCTCTTTGCTTTTGCTGTCTTTGGTTTTCCTATTAGTTTTACCAACTATTATTGTCTTTAGTTCTCTGTCTGTATATGTCTATCCTATAAAGTGAGTGTGTTTAATTTTATTAATTTCGTTCTTTTTTTCTGTGTCTGTACTAATATTTTCCCTCGCCACATGCTCACATGCTATTGTTGTGTGTGTACACCCACACACATGCAAGAGCATCATTTAAGGTTTTAGAAAAATTTTCTCATTCGATGAATTACGTTTCCGGTTTCCGTTTAATTTCAGTTTGAGTTAATGATTAATGACATCATCATTGAAATCATAAATGAGCTCGAATTCTAAATATTCTATATAGATATATATTCTATATTCTACATGAGTATATACAGTTATTACATTTTTATTATGCGTTAAGTATCTCTATTTAAAGTTGCTTTAATAAATTATTAAAGGGAACTCTGTAATAGAAGTCATACAATAAGAAGTTTTAACACGTTCATCGCCAGGATAATATCAGCAAAATTTTCATATTGGCCACGGTAACTTTATTAGATAATTTAGTTAAAAATGTATCAAGGAAATGTATCACAGAATTTTTTTTTTGCCAAAATTCCCGGGTAAACACAATTTTTTATGTCAGACATATATGACTGACATGGCCCTATATTTAAACTTTTTTTCGACAAGCCGTGTCAGTCTTATGTGTCTGATCCATCCAAACAAGATACAACAAGTATTAACCTGTTATTTTGAACACAGCGTCGTTTGCGTCGGACATTTGTGATTTACCAAATCGCGTACGTCAGACACATATAACTGACATGGCTCATGTAGAACTTCTTAGCGTCAGACACATATGACTGACATGGCGATGAACGTGTTAATATTGTTACGAAAACGAACAATCTAGATACTGGTGTTTTGCTTTTACATCGCTTAACATTAAAATTATAAACAAAACAATGCAGTAAACAAACCTGAATACACCAGCATAAAAAAATGGTAAACAAGTAAACAAAAGTCCACAAACAACACTACAAGAATTAATGTAAACAAACTACACAAACAACAATAATGAATGTAAACAACGATCTTTACATTTACAGAGATTTCGAGAAGGCGAAGTAATGAACATTCGCCATTGAAAACATTCATATTCTGCCTTATAAAAGGCAAGGCAGAGCAGGGTACTGAAGTTAGTGAAGTTCAGTCAGTCTTGTGTGAAGACACGGTGTGGTTGAAGAGGGTAATCGTGGTTTGAAGATCTCCGTTACAAAGATCTGTCGAATAATTGTCTACTAATAGTTATTGTTTATGCAAAGGGTATAACAAGAGGAATAACAAAGAAAATCAATTGTTGTTGTTTACTAATAAAGAATTTGAATTAAATTTAAACACAAATTTATTTTTATTTTTTCTTTGCAATCTACGAGTTCATATTTTAAACGTTTTTAAAAGGTAAACACGTTACAATATGTTAATGTATACTAGTGATATTAGGTCTGGCGATGTACTGAATATGATTCTACGCCGTTACTAAAGCTGGCACCTTGTATCATTACTTTGTTCAGACTTAAAGGCAGTAGGAGGTTGCATGACAAATGTGATAGAAAAAGTTAAGGCACATAAAATAACTGACTACTTATCAGACCACCAACAGAGAGAGTGAGTATTTTCAAATGTTCCCATAATTATAAATTTCTTATTAGCACTGATTATTAGCACTGATTATTAGCACTCTCTCTTCTACAAACTAATTTTCCAAGTTTATAACTGTTTATATAAGTTTACGAGAGCATAACTCTTACCATCTGTAAAAAAGAAAGAAAAAATCTTGTGAATATTTCGCACATTATTAAACTTTGAGAACAAGAAAGAAAGAGAGAAAGAGAGACAAGTATCAGATTTTTGTATATGAGTACGCTTTCGTAATATATTCGGAACATAAAACTTTATCATAAGCTCTCCTACTTATTCAATTTCTTTAACATAAAAATGAGAAAACAACATTCTCAAGCATACATTCACATACACTTACATACAGACGAGTACATAAAGAAAATGGCTAGAGAAAGTGGTTACCATTACAGATATCACAACAATACAATGGCAAATGAGTAACCCCGTTAACAAAGTGACACTTAAATGAAATTTAAATCGTTGTTTTTATATAAGAAAAGTCCAGTATTTTTAAATTTCTTTTGTTAAAAAATTTATTTTTTTTATAAACAAAAATGTTTGTTGGGTTATTCTACTAGGGAATACTGTGTGTGTGTTATGCATTCAGTAAGAAGATTACAAAAGAACAACTCTTATGCAGTAGAATCAAAAAATCTCTCCGGATTTTTTTTTTAAGAAAAATATGCTGCAGCAGTTTCAAGTAACAGCAGCACATATTTTTAAGATTTTTTTTTTTTTTAATAAAGCCAAGTTTGCATATGCATATGTTAGTGCCACTTTCATTCTTTAATGCTTATGGAATTTGTTTGTTGTTGAACCTTTTGTTGAAAAATAGTTTTACTTTAAAACTTGATATTTTGATATAGAAAAAATATATATAAAAAATTCAAATAACTGAGTAAATCTCTAGAAAATATATGTATTTTGGATGTTGTAAGTTAAGTTTTTTAATAATTTTTTACATTACATATGTATGGATGTACATACAAATTTCTAAACTTATGTCAACTTAATTTAGTATCAAATATTCTATTAAAAGGCACTTTCTTGGTAGTTCAAGAATTAAATGCAAAACAACAAAATTATTCACTGTAGACGCTGAGAGGTCTTAAAGTAAAGATGGCCTCTCACGCTATACACTAGGCCATAGCCACTTTCATACACATACTTTGGCTTCATTATTATCAGGATATTAAGAACGAATAGAGAAGGACATTTATGTTCATAGCCAACAAGGTTTCCACTGACTCTATATCGGTACTAGGTTCTGTTAACGCATTAGCAATGGTACTTGAATACTTCACGATATCATTAAGGCATGGAGCAAAGGATATCTGTATAATCTTCTGTTAATCCTTGCCTTTGCGGAATATTTGAATTTTTTGTACGTAAACTTATTAAATCTGTACTTAAAAATTGAAATCTTCGTGATCTAGTAGGTAATGTATTGGCTTGTTAGACGTGAGGCCTCGGTTCAAACCCTTGGTCAGCCATAAAAAGAAAATATGAAAAAATATTTCTTCGGCGACTTCCTCTCAACAGATTTCTAGTAAAAACTCTGAAAGTAAATAAAATTGCCATGAAAATTGTCTCAAAAATTTTTCGTTCGGAATCGAAACTGTAGGTCCCACACAACATCAGTGATGTGAGAAGCCAGGTCGTAATCCTGATTAAACGGTTGTAATGACCAAATATTTATGTATGCATTTAAAATAGCTTTGGACGGAGGCGACTTGCGTGAATATGACTTTAGACCATCCGTGTTCGAATGCAGGAAAAGTCGAAAAAAAATTTTAATCGAGACTACAGTTTCCTCCAAGTATTTTATCGTGCCTATCTCACTGACCCCAGAGAAAATAACATCAATAACAAAATTTAAAGGTCATACAGCACAATCTCCTGAGAAATAATGAAATTTAAAGCGTTAAGTTCCTTAACATAATAAATTTTCACAGAGTTCGGTATTTGCAAGCAAAAGTATATGACAATATAGTACTAGGACCTGCTACAATAGAAGGTATATGAAAGAGAAGGAAACAACGAAATATTCTAACAGATTTGTGTTCCTTATGAATCAAAATGGAATAAAAGGAGAGACGAGGAACTCTGAGGGCATTGCCTGATATTGAAACCGTTAAAATCAAAGACGTCTTGATTGATTCGTACACATGGATGCACTGAATGAACGCAAGTGGGTTGAAAGTAGTCAAAACCCTCTGATAGAATTGCTAGGAAAATTTTGAAGGGAATTTCAAAAATATTTATGCATACGTATATAGGTGGTTAAGTCGTCTCTATTAAACAAAATTAAGCTGACCTAATGATCCAAATGTTGACAGTATGGTATGCCTATTTGTATTTAAAAGGATCCGTATATGAGTACGAATCAACCATCTAATCGTTTATCTTGAATGGAACAATACGACTGTTTTCGCTTCACGTTGGTGTAGAGCTGGTTTTTTTATTTTCAATTTATTGAATATTATCGCCGTAGTCCAGTAGGTAATGTTGGCTTATTAGACGTGAGACCATGTTTCAAACCCCAGGTCAGACATCTCCAACAAAACGAAATATGAAGAAATATTTATTTAGCGACTTCCTCTCAGCAGGTTTTTGGCAAAAACTCTGAGAGTAAATAAAATTGTCATGGAATGTTCATGTCATGTCGTTCGGAGTCGACTTTAAACTGTGGGGCCCGCCACTCATCTATACAATTAAAACACACAACATGGAGTGATGTGAGAAGCTAGGTTGTAATGCTGACTAAAGGGTTGTAATGGCCAATTATGTATGTATGTATGTATCGGACCTGATTACTTTCTTTGCCTACAATAGATCTCCCACAGCGTAGTCCAACCTCTCCGTAATGGATAGACAGACGAATACAAATGACAAAATATGGCTAGAAATTTTCTAGCAACGGTAAGGGAGATAGAAAACTGCCGCGAACCGTAAGATAAGTGGATGTGGTAACCTATCATCTGACGCAGACTTTTTAGTTCATGGATACTATTTCAAGTATATTCACAGTATGGCTATGTGCAACATATATTCCATCACCACTTGCATCAAATATTTAAAGTGGTTTAAATACTGTAGAGTAGTAGAGATTCTAATTACACTACTGACAGCTGGAATATGATAGGCCAAGTTATAGCAGATAAGGAAACATTGAACAGTTTCTATAAATGAAAAAATCTGAACAGAGAGCAACAGATCAATCATAGCCGTGTAGGCAATCATACCAATATTAAGATAAATTAGAAATTGGTCGTCATTGGTATTACAATCCTAGTGAAATGATATGATTAAAACTACAAAAATTTACTTCTTAACGGTCAAATTAAATTGAAAAAAATTGGGATGTGTTAGATGGGAAGTTATCTTATGTTCCATAATTCTCACATTGACTTCAAGGCAGAGTTACATCCATTGGATTTTTTTGAACAAAGTGGTGCCTATAGAAAGCTAAACTGTAGCTCAGCATATAAAGCTGACTAAGGGAATTGTTCCTTAAAATTACTGCGTTCATTTCAATATTTAAAAGTGATACGTTCATGTTCTTAATGTTGTACACACACATATATATGTACATAACTAATGTATTCATCTATTGCAGTAAATACCCAATCATTTGGTATTAAAATTGTCTGGAGTGTCCACTTGAAATTTTTATTTCTTTTTAAACTAAAAATATGAACGAAAAGATATTTTCTAAAATTTATATGATGATGATGCAGAGTATTTGACTAGAAACTGTTGTTGTTTTACTGTGTTTTACAATTTTTGCTGGAAAATACTATATTTTATACACTCCCGTTTCCCCCCACTTACTGTGTTCTACAGTAATTGGGGTTAATACGGTGATTATATGTGCAGTACGACTAGAATTACTTTAAGAGGCTTTAGTTAGGCTTGTTTAAGAAAGAAAGAACAACAAGTTTATTGTGATTTTTAATAAAAATGTTTAAACACGTTAAATGATGGCAATTCTGTTTGAAAAACTTATTAATTTTTCTTCATTTGAAATTGAGAATTTTTTTTAAACAAAATGCTTCAAATCTTGTTGTACGCTTGAGGACGTCAACACACTCCAATTTTTCTTTTTTTTATTACGCAAAGTGAAAATGAATTTAAAATTGTTTCTTCTTTTTAAATAATTAGTTGTCATTCAGCTCAGAAGTGCTCTTCATTTCATTCAATTAAAAAAAAAAAAAATCATTTCGTTTTGAAATATATCACCACGAGGAAATGGACACGGAGGCCAGATTTTTCAAGCCTAATAGGAAAATTTAAACAGAAAAAAAACATCATAATATTTAATATTAAATTTCATTTCTCAACTTTCATTACTCTTATGATCTCTCTCTCTCTCTCTCTCTCCCTCTCTCTCCCTTTCTCTGAGTCTCTTGGCCATTCATTACAGTCTGATTTTAAATTAAGTTGAAGGCATACTCACCCGTAGTAGTTGTTTGCTTGTTTTTGTTTCTTGCAACTGAAATATTTTCCGCTTTTCATTTTTTTTAATAAAAAATTAAAGAAAATTTGTCATCCTTAAATTACCCCACAGTTGAGTTTGCCTGCTTCCTTGCAATGAAATAGACTTTCGAAATGAAGTTCTAGATGCTGAAACATAAATGAAAGGCATGAAAAAATAGCAACAAGAAGAAGAAGCACAAAAAATAAAAACAATTTTTTAATATGAAAAAATAAAAGCAACAAACTTAATGAGCACAACTTCTTTTTCCACTTGTTTGCACTGAGAAGAAGTGCAAAAGAATAGTTGAATTTCTTTCTTCTCTTCATTCTCCATGAGTCAAAAGAGTCCAAAATACGTTTTTAATGGAAACTCTGTTGAAAAACTGAAGCTGAAAAAGATTCAACATCACCATCATCATCATCATGGTCGTCGTCGTCGTCGTCAGCGTCATCATTTTTACAGGCAGACAAGCGTAGAAAATTTGTCCATTATTATATGAAAAACAAGCATGAAATTACTTTCTTATTTATTTCATTTATTAAATACGCTACAGTCGATCGTTAAGTCTACGTATGTTTGCACTAAGGAAGGATGTAAGACTAAATTGTAGTGGTGGTGGATGGTGAAGGGTTTCAATAATTTTTCTTACATTGACACATTACGAGGAACTAATTGGCGTTTCTAAGACTTCTGTGACAGCTTCGCTCAATTATATATCCACAGAGAGTTCGATGAATGCTCTTCTAAAAGCCCCAAAGGTTCGTAACTGAATAGCTTTCTTACATATCAACAAAATCTTAATAAAAAAAGAATTCTAGTGGCTGATAGTTTTGCAACCTCCATTGGCTTTTGTCTAAGTTGGTGTAGTTTTCATCAAAATATGTTCACATTAAAATATTATCTTTAAAATTATGTCAGTAATGACTGCAAGACTCCTAAAATGCCAACATGTAAGGTTTTATAAGTTTAAAGAGGAAGGGACTATATAGATAACATTTTAAGCGTTTACTTTGATAACTGTGTAGCCATGTATACATGCGTCCTATCTATATTGAGCTCTTTCCTATTTTTTACAGACTCTTATGATTTATTTACCGCTCTAGGTGTTCTAGGATGATAGGGTTGCCAACTGCCCTTACCACGAAGTAACATGTTTGATAAAACGTATTGGGTTAGTCGTCGTGGTCTAGTAGGTTGTGTGTTGGCTTTTTGGACGTGAGGCTACGGTTCAAGCCCCATGTCAGACAAAATGTCAAAATGAACACACTCAGCATAAGTTGCGTAAGAAGTTAGGTCGTAATCCTGACTGCTGGGTTGTAATGACCTATTATGCATGTACGTATTGGGTTAATGTATTGGGGGTAATTGTGAATCCTATTCTGGTCAATGAATTCAATTTTTATTTCCAATTCTAAATACACAGCCAGGTTTAGTTAGCTTTGTAAAAATCTATTAAGCGAACACGAGACTTGTAGGCACACAATTCTAAGATTCATAAAAGAATTAGCCTAGTTTGACTCTGTTGAATATGTCCAAAAGCGAAGTAAATGCAAATATTGAATCAATTCCATTCTATGACAGGAATGCTGCACGCCAAGGTATTCCAGAGTCGAAAGTGTTTTTGACTAGAACTTGTATGTAGCATTTTTCCGTACATCAAAATTTTTTCTTTTCATTTTATTGTAACCTATTTTCTATAAATTCTATCACAATGAAAATTATAACAAATATCAATAGGAGTCATCGTTAAAGTATTGTTCTTGGCTAAATACTGGCTGGTAAAGCGAAACATAATGAAAGGCATGCGGTATTGAATGCTTCAATTAAATCTGCAGCTCATCAAACTTTATCACTAGAAATGCCGCCGATTGGAAAGTGCAATGTGATAAAAGAAGAACGAAACCTGTAATAACCTGAAGGCAACCGCATCTTCCGACAAGATCTTCTGAATTTTGACAGTTGATAACGCTCATCTTTTTGAAGCTACATCTGTCAAATTAGTTCATTCAGTCTGTTTAGGCAAATCACCCTGGACAGATTTAGCACGTGCACATAATAAAATTTCTTTTATGAAAATGGGTATTCTGTTTGAGATTTAATAATTTTATGATCACCATAGTCGTCTTACCTTACTAGCATTGTGGCAGATAAATTCGATTCCACTTGTGCAGTAAACTATCGACCAACAGCCGTAATAATTCAAAAAACTTGAACGTTTGTGGGCAATGTATATACATACATACATAACATAATTGGTCATTACAACCCTTCAGACAGGATTACAACCTAGTTTCTCACACCACTTATGTTCTGTGTGTTAATTTTATACATGAGTGGCGGGACCTACAGTTTAAAGTCGACTCCGAACGACAGATTATGGAGAAACTTTTCATGGCAATTTTATTTATTCTCAGAGTTTTTGGCAGATATTTGCTCAGAGAAAGTGGTCACAGAAATATTTTTCATATTTTCGTTTTGATGTCTGACCTGGGATTTAAATGGTGGCGTTACGTCTAATAAGCCAACACACTACCTACTAGACTACGGCGACTTCCTGCGGGTCGTATTTTCATGTAAAATTTTTTCTAACATTACCAAGTTGTATGCCGCAGATTTTTTACCATTCACAGCTCTCTTAGCTCTGGAGAGGTGTTCCTTCAGGATACTTGTGTGATCAGACCACAGTATGATTGCATATTCCACATTTCGACTGTGATACGCGGTGAGAAAAAAGAAGAATTAGTATACAACGCTTTGTGAGCAAATGATAGACGATTGAGGCAACTAAAGTAATGGAACTCCTTGCAGATAATTTTCAAGAACTGGACTATCTGGGATCACGCCGAATCTGATGTTACATGTATGGAGTACTCCTTGGAATGTATCGGAGCTTAACAATAGTCTGTGGCTATCAAATAAATTCCATAAATTTGCTTGCATTCCGAATAACCTAACCCAACTTTAAATCGATATCTTTTTCAAATTTCTCTTCTTGAAACTTTGTTTCTTTTCAAAATATTTGAGTATAGGGTTTAGAAAAATCACTTATGATCCATTTAAACGAAAAGAATCTCTCTCTCTCTCTCTCGTTCTCTCGCATAATTGTGTGCATTTCTCTCGTACAGCTTTCTACCAACTTGTTCTCATAAATTTTAGAGCTTCAGTTTCTCTTTTAGGGCCATAATTTATTTTTAAATGAACGAAATGTTGTTATTGTTGTTATTATTGTTGTGGTTGTATATGTATTTCATAGCTAATGTTGTTATTGTTGTTATTGTAGTTGTACGCCTAAATAATTTTTGTATTACAAACGAGAAAACTTTAGAAACACACAGACACACATACACGCATACACGTACACACATAAACAATCATTTAAAAAGGAATAGAAAAATAAAAGAAAGCAAACAATTGTTGTTGTTGGAAAAGTTTTGTAGGTTGCTTGCTGCTGCTGTTGTGAACATGCTGTTGTTTTTATTGTATTTTTTTGTCACTTTGTTAACAACTACAAGATTGTGATTGAAACCAAGGCACACACACACACATACACACTCATTCACTTAAACACAAGCAATTTGGGTTTCTGTGTTTATCTGCCGCTTTTGTTTGTCTCCTTAGCCAGGATTTGTTGCCAAAAAGTTAAAAAGATTTTAAAGCCTCCGCTAAAACGAAACAAAATGAATGAAAATTGGCGCTCAACTTAAATTTAAACTCTAAAGAATTATAATGAAAGCAAAAATCTAATAAGTGATGGCAATTTATTGTTTAAATTACAAACTAAAAGATATTCCCATTGAAGGGAGTATATCCCTAATGAAATGGACTCTATGGGGGGCTAGTGATGAGAATTTAAAAAATATGGACGCAATAAAAGTCCTTTGAACTGAAATTGATTGCAATATTGTTACGAAAATGAAAAATCTAGATGTTTTGCTTTTACATCGCTTAACGTTAAAATTATAAACAAAATCTACAAAAACATAACAATGCAGTTAACAAACTTGTTTACAAATTATCGCACTGCTTAATATAACAACAAACACCAGCATATGAAAATGATATACCAAAATCCACAAACAACAATAACGCATGGAAACAACGATGTTTACATTTATAGAGATTTTGAGAAGGCGAAGTAACAAACAATCGCCTTCAAGAACATTAATCAGACTATTTCTGCCATATAAAAGGCAAGGTAAAGCAGGCGAGTGAGTTAGTGAAGTTCAGTCAGTCTTGTGTAAAGACGCGGTGCGTTTGAAGAGAGTAATCGTGGTTTGAAGAGAGTAATAGTGGTTTGAAGATCTCCGTTACAAAGATCTGTCAAATAATTGTCTAGTAATTGTTATTGTTTATACAAAGGATGTAAACAGAGGAATAACAAAGAAAAGCAATTGTTGTTGTTTACATCAAGTAGTGAACAGTGCCACACAGAATTGTGCGAATAATAAAGAATTTTAACTAAAACTAAACATAAATTTAACATAAAGGCTTAGGGAGCGAAAAAGTGAGAGGTAGAGAGCTAATGGAGTTACAATACTGGGAAAAGAAAAACAGCAATTCAATAGATTTTCTCGTTACAAGACTTCAGAAAAACAGCAATTCAATAGATTTTCTCGTTACAAGACTTCAGAAAAACATACATACGTAACTGGTCATTACAACCCTTCAGTCAGGATTACGACCTAGTTTCTCACACCACTTATGTTGTGTGTGTTAATTTTATACATGAGTGGCGGCACCTACAGTTTAAAGTCGACTCCGAGCGACAGATTTTTCGAAACTTTTCATGGCAATTTTATTTATTCTCAGAGTTTTGCCAGAAATCTGCTGAGAGGAAGTCGCCGAAGAAATACGTTTTGTATTTTATTTTGATGTCTGGCCTGGGGCTCGAACTCTGGGTTTTCGTCTAATAAGCCAATACACTACCTACTAGACCACGGCGACATGACTTAAATTATATAGAAAAGCATTCGTTAAAAAGTTTAGATGTGCTGAAGAGAGATATTTCCTTTCCTTTACAGAAAATTCGACGGTCAATCAGTATGTTTTTTTTATATTTTTTGTTGCTTTGTTTCAGTGTCATTAATCAAGGTTTTCCTTTTAATCAGGCGAGTGCCCTGCTGTAGCTTATCCTCGCATAATAGGATTAGTTAATAACTGTTGTCCTCTGTGGATATATGTGTTGCTGTATTGGTTGTAGTGATGAAAAACTGGTAGCCACTATAATGTAGTGTGTTGGCTTGTTAGACAAGAGCGCGTGCTTCAACACCTGGCTTAGATATCTCGAGCAAACCGAAACATGAAAAAATATTTCTTTTAGCGATCGTTTGGCTAAAACTCTGAGAGTATAAACTACTTCATATTGGTTTATTAGAGGAGAGTCAGTGGTTCAAATCCCAGCTCAGATATCTCGAACAAAAGGAAATTTAAAAAAAATATTTCTTGGGATGACTTCCTCTCGGCAATCTACTGGCAAAAGCTTTGAAGGCAAAATAAAATTGCTGGGAAAAGTTTCTCATTAATCTAAAGTTCAAAATTGACTTTAAACTGTAGGACCCATGAGTAAAATTAACACACGCGACATGGATGGTGTAAGAAGCTAGGATACAATCCTGATCGAAGGGTTGATTACTTGGCTAAATTTGTTATAATATAATTATTTGATGTACAAACTGATTTTATCTATTAATTTATCTCAGGATCTCAAATAAATTTAGAATCTTGAATCTTCATTTGAAAATCCCACGTACATATTGGTTAAGGCAGTCTTAATTAATCGCCTTTGTTTGCATAAATAATTCTTCAGTTTAACGTTCAGTTTCCTTATTGTAATTAATTTATTCTCCTTAAATAATCTGAAAAACAAGTTGGTTTTTAAACCATAATAGACACTATTTGTGTTAGCATAGCAATTTAAGTTTTCCTTTTTAGCTTTTCTTTTAACCACTTTATTATTTTCATTATTTCAACACAATTTTTTTCGTTTCTTTTCTTTTAAATTGTTGTTTTTTATGGTGGTCAGTCTCACTATTTTTTTTTAACAACTAAATGTACCCGATAGACAGCATAGAAGAAGCTGTCACATAGACAGTAACATCCTTAAACCAGTCAACGAAGCAAATGCATTTGGGGGGAACAAAAGGGAAATCATGATTACAGCAAAGGCAAGAGAATACAGAGAAAAGAGGAACTAGAGAAAAATAATACAACAAAACAAAGGGAATAACTCAACGATTGCATCAATAATAGTTGGGTTGGTTAAGGCACTAGCAGTGGTTGGTAGTAGGAGTAACAGTGTAATGATAAGTAGCAGTAGGAGAGAGAAACCAAAAATAGCACATCTGTTGTTGGTCTGTAGTCATGCTGTCAACATTTAATTATTTCTCTCAACACTATATTTTCCAAAAGGACAACAAATAAACAAGACAAAAAAAGAAGAAAGAACAACAACCAATATCATTTAAAACACTAAAGTAAAGAGCGATGACTAGCAGTATCACTACGACAACAACAGCTTTAATGCCGTACAATATGACAAAATAAAGTCTCGCACTATTATCTCTTGTTGTGTTTTTTAAAAAAGAGACTCGTTAGTGTAGAAAATTGTTATAAAAAAAATAAAACAATTACAACAACAACAGCAACACTGAGTTAAATATTTAAAACAACAAAAGTAGTAAAGAGAGATTAAGAGTGGGAGAGTACAATGATAAAAAGAAAACAAAATAAAAACAAACAAATAATAATAATGAGCAACCACTAGAAATATTTTTGTTATTGTAGTTTTTTTTTGTTTTTTTACTTGATAACTGTTATTATTATTAAATACTGTCACATGCATACAAAGCAACACCACCACTGCAACCAAACCACCCACAACTCACCACTTATATTTTTTAAACTGTAACACAGAGAGTGAAAGGATACGAAATAATAACCGTCAACCATCTCAGTTAGATTTATTTTGTTGTGTAGTGAGACACAAACAAACACATACCAGTGCAATAAATGAATAAATGAAAAACAATAGTGGACCACTAGCAACAATTAACCAAACGAGTGAGCATGTATATAATAACGGAGACAGACCATTACAACAAGTATGGTGTGGTTTTATATGCAAAGTGTGGAAAAGACATAGAGAGAGAGAAAGAGAACACCAATACAGTTTTGCTAAATTTGTTATTACATTTGGAAATGATGTATTTGGTCTAGACTAGCGGATGTTTAAAATAATGAAATCACTCTACTGACTATATTTTGACCAGGTACACTATAATATATGGAAAGAAGGCAGTGTTAGGGTTATTAAATCGAAACACATGCACGCCTGTAAGCCTCATAGAAAAGTTTTGCTTTTTTTCACCCAAATCCGTGGTATATTTTGAGTACTAATTTTCAGGACCATTACCATCAAAGTAATGACTCAAAAGGCTTCCTTTTTATTCAAATAACGAGGAGTTGAACCCCCGTTGTCGCCGTAGTCCAGTAGGAAATGACGTGAGGCGACGATTCAAACCCCAGGACAGAAATCTCAAACAAAACGAAATATTAAAAAAATTTCTACGGCGAATTCTTCTCAGCAGATTTCTGACAAAAACTCTGAGAGTAATTGAAATTGCCATTAAAAAGTTTCTCAAGAATCTGTTGTTCGGAGCCGACTTTAATCTGTAGGTCCTGCTCACTTATGAATAAAATTAACACATACAAAATAAGTCGTGTTAGAAGCTAGGTTGTAATCCCGACTGAAGGGTTGTAATGACCTATTTTGTATGTATCAGAAGTTCCTTCATTTTCTGTACAGGGGTTATATGTTATTTGTTTGTCATCGATAAGTCTTTTGAGCAATTTGGCAACAGTTTTCAATTCTAGTTATCAAAATCTAACGGCCGCCGTAGTCTTGTACGTAGTGTTTTAGCTTGTTAGTTGAAAAGTCGTGGTTTAAACCCCCGGCACAGACATTTCGAACAAATCAAATTGTGGAAAATTAGTTATTCCATGACTTCCTCTCAGCAGTCGTTTGCAAAAACCAATGAGTTGAATAAAACTGCCATGAAAAGTTTCTGAAAAATATCTGTTGTCCAGATGTGGTAAGCCTTTAAGCCCACAATTGACAGCCCAAAGAACGCACACTTTTTTTTTAAGGAATTGTAACTTAGAAAATTTCTTAAAACTTTTCTTTTTTACCTTAAAGTTACCCCCAACTCTTGTGACTGAACAGTTACAATTAGTTTTCGGTTTTGAACCCCACATAATCAATGCTCTTCATTAACTGTGGTATTGACAATGGAACAAAGGAATTTCGCTACAGCAGCAAGAAACTACCAACAGAGACAAAAACAAACAAAAATACGAAAAGAAAACAAAAAAAGAAATGAAGAAGAAAAGAACAAACAACACCAGCAGCATAAAATTTTATGGCTCATAAATGGTCACAATAAATGCCCGAATCAGTCGTAACACAAATGGTAGGGAAAATAGAGAAAAAAATAGAAGAGAAGAAGAAGAACATGTTGCTGCTTTTGAGGTTGACTTTAACAACACAATGACGGACCAAAATATCGTAGTGACTGAGTGAGTGAGTGAATGAGAGGGTAAACGACTAAATGAATGTCCAAACAATGACAACAGCATGAACAAATATATGAACGAGTGTGTGTTATGCTCGAATATGCTTTTCACATGAAGGAAAGTTTTTCATTTAAAAATTTTTCGCTCCGTGCTTCTCATATTCTTTCGTTTATTTGTTTTTGTTCCAAAAAAATATTTTTTCTTTTTTACTCAACAAATATAGTAAAAGAAAAACAAAAAGAAATAATTGACATCAAGAGCAAGAATAACAACAACCAAAAAACGAAATATTTTTTTATTCCTTTTTTATCTTCCCTTTTCTTTAAACGGTAATATCCTGAGCAAGCAAAGACAACTTGAATGCGAAACCCAAGTGAAAATGTGGAAGAAAAAAAAAATAAAACTCATCGCAAACATTCTTGAAACTGATGATGTTCTCTCGTTGCCATTATTTTAAAATGAAAACAAGAGAAAGCAAAACAACAACACCAACAACTCCAATTTAAACTACAACAAGTTGAATATCATTGTCACATAAACAATAAAGGGAGAGCATGTGAAGAAAAGGACCCCATCATCAACAAAACACCAAATGCGAACTATAATGCCATGGAAAAAAATAAATTGAATGGAATGAATCATTATCGCACAAAAAAACATCAACAATAAAATAAGTTGAAAAAAATGGAGGAAGAAAAGAAAATAAAGAAAAATTCAAGTTTTCCTTTGTAAATGCTGACACAACAGAGTAGTTTGCGCTATTAAAGCGCAGCAAATTTTAAAGTTTGAGTTGTAAAAGAAAAACTGAAAAGAGTTAATTCTACGGAAAAGTCATTGTAAAAGCAAACAATGCCTTCTCTAGGTTTAATTTTGACACCCGCTGTGTTTTTATAAATCATCGACGGTGGGAATGCTCATCTGAGAGTTGCTGCTTTTATGAATGTAAAGGCAAATGGCAAACTCAAAACGAATATCTCTTCACTCTTATTTATTCAACTAGCTAGAAAACTAGTTTGTTTATTAATATTGAACCACAAGTGGTTTTTAAGTCGTCCGGGATTCCATTCTAAAGCTATAGAACAGCAATTATTATTTTTCAAGTGCTGAGGTGCCTTAGCACGGCGACCAGACAAGCTATTGTAGCCTCCTTAGTCTCTATAAAGTATACCTGTACAACACAAGAATGACAATTCTCAGCCTAGCGCCTGATATACTCTGAGGTGTTCAATTCTGGAATGTATTAATAACTCACAGGTACCAAAAATGTGTTCCTTTGAGTCTCTGTGTATTCTGAGTCCATAGTACCCTGTTAAAAGACCAGTTGCTGACTTCCTGGACAGTCTGATGTATGACTCAGATCGCCTCGTAGTGTAATTTTTCAAAAAGTTTTCAGTGCCTCAAATCAACTTCATTTGAGAACAGCTTGCCTCTCTTATATTTCTTTTCATTGAGCATACCAGACATTTAGATCGACAGCGTTATGTCCCACATCGGGCTCAGCTGATTCGGACCCAGACATACCCATACTAACTGCAATTTAATTGCATAAGAACCGAGTGCCTAAATGGCAGTCTGACTGTCAAATGCTATTGCTATGTCCTGTCTTTCGTGCCCTCTTATCCAAATTGAGTTCAGCACCTCTTTCGAAGGCATAGGCTTTTGCTTGAATGTTACCTGCGAGTTTCCCCTTGGATGGGGAATATTTCTTCCTGGGACAAAAATTCCCGCTTCTGTTGCAAAATCCAGTCTAGACCCCAATTTCTATACCACAAAATATTTCCTCATTTCAAAAAGTTTGCAGTTTCAGGATTAGATTCCACTTATATTACATACATACATATGTATATACTTAATTGGTCATTACAACCCTTCAGTCAGGATCACAACCTAGCTTCTCACACCACTTATGTTGTGTGCGTTAATTTTATGCATGAGTGACGGGACCTAAAGTTTAAAGTCGATCCCGGACGTCAGAGTTTTTAGTAACTGTTCATAACAAGTTTTTATTTAGTCCCAGAATTTTTGACAGAAATCTGTTGAGAGGACTCCCAGAAGAAATTTGTTTTGTTTGAGATGTCTGACCTATGGTTTGATCTGCGGCCTCACGTCTAATAAGCCATCACACTACCTACCACACTAAGGCGACTTCTACCTCTTATCCAAATTGAGCAGACTTTTCGATGGCATAGACTTCGCCTTGGAAGATACTAGCAGGTTTCCCCATGTACTCGGAATATTTCAATTGGGGACAAAAAACTTTTGCCGCTGTCCCAAGATCCTGTGTAGTTCCATCTATATACCACAGAATAGTCCATTTTTTCAAAGAGTATGCAGTTTCATGATCTTTATAGATTGTGTCAGTTTGTGGTGGTCTATTAAACCGCCATTTTCCTTAAGTATTCCCATGCGATCATTTCTTTTTCGTCCATGTTTTTTAAATTTCCAAATCATTTTGTGGCTAAACAATTAAGTCCTTTACTCCGAACTACACAGAAAGTGCAAGGGAATATCGATGGAAAACCTAGGGAAACCTTCACAGAATATTGTCATTCAATCTTTAGACTGGAACTCAGTGGGAAACCGGATCAGAAGCAGTATTTCGCTTAGAAGTTTGTGAAGGAGAATACTAGTTAAACGGGGATCAAAGCAATAGTTGGAGATCGTATTCAATTTAAGGAATTTTACGTGCTACTTTCAACCTCATAATCGCTGTAACAACAATAAATAATAGCAATAATAATTCTAATATTATTAGTATTGTTACGAAAATAAAAATACTGGTGTTTTGCTTTTACAGCATTTAACATTAAAATTATAAACAAAAGCTACAAACACAAAACAATGAACTTGTTTACAAATTATCTCACTGCTTAATATAGCAACAAACACCAGCATAAAAAATGGTAAACAAGTAAACAAAAATAAATAAATAAATTAAAAGTTTTTATAAACCAAAGTTATTTCTATTGTAGTAAAACATATAAAGTCAATGTATGTACATATCTGAGTTCAAAAATAAAACACATTTTAAAAAAATTTTTTAGAAATTAAAAGCTAGCGTCCCTCATATTCATTTATTAATTCTTTTTCCAAAAATGGAGAAATGTTATACCATTTTCAGGAAAAAATTGTTTAAAATTTAAACATTCTAGTCCAGTGTTGTTTATTGACACATAAGGGCAGCAATAATATTGCATAATCTTAATCTATGGGTGGTGTAAATATTAAGGAGTCAGAAGCTCTTGACTTTCTAAGCATGAAAATTCAGTGCAATGTTGGCTGCAACCGACACATTTTTCATTTCCTTCAGTTCCTTCTTAAGATTTTATTTATACTATTTATGAGGTTTTTGCCTCAACGTCTATTTTGAGGTTTCTCGACCGTGTACAGGAGAGGCCGTAGTAGCTCGTTAATGACGGTAATGTATCCAACTCCATTAAATCATTGGTGCATCGTTGCAATGTGGTTTGTGTTTCACTGTTCTATCACTACTACAAAAGGATTTTGCTCGAACGAAATAAGGGGATTTGTTTCCGAAAATCATATATTCCTACGTAACACTCGTCTTTCTCGGCCAGGACATCTGTATGTGGTCAATTGGCCAGTGGATCGCACTCTGCATTACAGAAAAAGTACGTTTTTTAGTCGGACTAATCGTATGTGGAACTCAATTCCTGCAGAGGTCTTTCCTGTTACTTATGGTATAAAAATATACAAGCCTAGTGTCCATAAACGCTGTTCTCTCTTTCCTTCTTCCCATAACATATTTTCATAGTTCCAAACACAATGCCATACTTCTCCTGAGTGTTAGTCGTACGAACAAAAATAACGGCGCTTGCCTTTGTTCTTCCGATGGTAATATTAGAAGATATACTCGAATTTTTAAAATAGTCTGCAACGGCAAGTGATATTTATTTCTCAAATACGAGGTTATTTAGGAGTTGTAATTCTTTGGCTTTTAAAGTGATTAAAAAGGAATAAAATACAAAAAAATCATCACAGGTATTCAAAAATAACTTAAATTTGTATAATACTTAAAGTGGCTTAAAGTGGCTTTTAATGTACTTAAGTTAGGAATATGACGTGAATTTTTAATTTCTAAAATCGTCAAAATAAGGGCATAAATCGTAAAATCGTCAATACGATATTTTTGGAGCTCAAAATCGTCAAAATGACGATAAATCGTCAAATCTGGCAGATATGACTACAAGAATAAATGTAAACAAAATACACAAACAACAATAATGAGACAACGATGTTTAGATTTATATAGCGCTCGAGAAGGCTAAGCCACGAACATTCGTTTTCAAGATCATTCATCAGAACTTCAAGAACTCCGCCATATAAAAGGCAAGGCAAAGTAAAATTTCCGTCAGTCTTGTGTGAAGACGCGGTGTATTTGAAGAGAGTAATCGTGATTTGAAGATCTCCATTACAAAGATCAGTCGAACAATTGTTATTGTTTAGGCAAAGGGTGTAAACAGAGGAATAATTAACAAAGCAATTGTTGTTGTTGTTTACATAAGGTGGTGAACAGTGGAACACAGTATTGTGCGAATAATAAAGAATTTTAATTAAAACTAAACACAAATTTATTTTCTTTTTATTTGCAACCTACGAGCTCATATTTTAAACGTTTTTAAAAGGTAAAACCGTAACGGTATGTACGAGTCCTTCTCATTTACTTATTCGTTTTGCATTCCTTTCTTTCATTACCTTGTTTTTACCATTACCAGGTGATTGAAAATTAAATTTTTCTTCTTAAATTCACTCACTGACCTTTGAAAATATTCTGTTTGTGTTTTTGTGTTTCTAATTACTTTTCTAATTTTTTGCTTAATTCTGTAGATTTACTTTGAAATTTAATCATATTAAAGAGAGAGAGAGAGAGATAGAGCCTAGATCTGGACTAGTAAATCCATTTATTTAACCAATGCAAGTGGTTAGTTAAAGGTTTATTTATTTATGTGTGTGTGTATAATATACAATATACATGTGTGTGTATGTGTATTTGTGACTATATTTAAGTCATATATTGCGTTGTTAGTGTTGTTTGCTTTTATGATAAACTTGTGTAAATAAAATGAAAGAAGGTTTTTATTTTAATATTTATCGTATTGCTTTCGTATTTGTTGTTATTTTATTACGAATGTTTGCTTGTTGTGTTGTAAAGTTCTATGTACTTAAATATACCATATGTATGTATGTACATACTCGTACGTATGTTTATAATACATCTTTAAATACTTATTGACTTAGCCAACAACACAAACACAAACAACAAACACAAATACAATAAGTGTATGTGGTGTAGGCAATATAAAATGGAAGTGAATGGATCGAAAATGTTAAACATTTATAGATTATAAGTCCACATAATAAAATTTATTTATTTTTGATTTGCTTGACTTAACTAACGGCTTTCATTTCATAGACCCAACACACACAAGTACATAAATTCTTATATTATATCCTGAAGCAAATCAAAGCAATAAAAGAAAGGAGAAGAAAGGAAAGAAAGACAGAAACCACAACAGTAAAGAAATAAATGCGATAAAATATGGTCTTTTGATTTTTCATAATTTCATATTTTTTTTATATTTTTCCTTTTGTTTGTGGTGAATTTATTTTAAACTTTTATCTGTAAGGGTATGTATGTTTAACTGTGTTCAACAAATTTCATTTACTTTTCATTTAAAATTCGTTATCTTTTTCAAAATTATTTGTTGAAAATTATTCAATACACACGTAAACAACTTTTTGTAAGTAAAAAAGGAGACAAATACAAAACATTTTCTTTTCGGTAAGAAAAAACGAAATTTATTTATTTGCATACATACATAACATACATAATTGGTCATTACAACCCTTCAGTCAGGATTACGACCTAGTTTCTCACACCACTTATGTTGTGTGTCTAAAATTTACATTTTATATACTCCCAGAGTTTTTGCTAGAAATCTGCTGAGAGGAAGTAGCCGAAGAAATACTTTTTGTTTGATGTCTGGCCTGGGGTTTGAACCCTGGCTTTACGTCTAATAAGCCAACACACTACTTACTAGACTACGGCGACTTTAATATTATTAGTTTCTCTATTTAGTGGTTTTAAAATCTCCCGGTTTTATATGGTTGTCAACTGTTAAGGATCTTTCATCTCCAGTGACAGGTTTTGCCATCAACAACCGATTAACAACGTGATGAAACGTACTAGAAAAGTGGTCATTCAAACGTCTCCACTTTTCGAGTATTATATATTATAGGTGAGGAAATGGGAAGACTATAAAGGAATTTTAAAAGATGGCAAGGGCCACAGATATGGTCAAGCCTGTATTCCATTTTAATGTCTGCGCTGCTGGAAATATAGCGTCTGTTAGAGAAAGTGCAGCGGATTTCACAGTGTTCTCAGAAATTTGATTTATTCTACGGCTCATAAGTGAGATACTTTGAATTTTCATTTGCCTCTTTCTCCATACTGCGTGCAACAATTAAAACTGGCTAAGAATCCACATGCATGACTGGTCTTATAATCCTTCAGTCAGCATTACGACCTGGCTTCTCACACCACTTATGTTGTGTGTGTTTATTTTATCCATGAGTAGCGGGATCTACAGTTTAAAGTCGACTCCGAACAACAGATTTCAGGGCAATTTTTATTTACTCTTATAGTTCTTAACAGAAATCTGCTGGGAAGAAGTCGCCGAAGAAATATTTTTTTATATTTCATTTTGTTGAAGATGTATAACATGGGATTTAAACCGTGGCCTTAAGTCTAATAGGCCTACGTGTTACCTACTAGACTACTACCTTACAATGCCTGCTAAATTCTAGTCAAGAGAAGAAGTAAAATTATTGCATGCGAGGGTTGGAGAAACGGAAAGTGTTTATGAGAAAATTTCTCCATTCGTGACTATCCAGTACATATTATTGTCTGGAGGTGTCATTAAAATTATTCCCAGCTTAATCTAAAGCGTTCTTAAACTCATCTCACTTATTAAATGCTTTTATAAGAACGCCAGCTGTAGCGCTAAACATGGAAGGGCATTCAGCGTGGTATGTAGTTAAGTAGGAACGTAGAGGTAACTTAGGTCACATAGAGCCCATTGTGATACCACAAACTTCCGCCGTGTCACTCAAAGCTTCTGATGAACTCTCACAGGCTGCTAATGTCAGTTTATCCGGATCATCTAAATTGTAGGTATCAAGGTATTTTGCTACGACATATTGCTGGAAATGTATCCATTAGAACACCAACAGTCTACTCTTTTTCTTCATTTTTGAAGCTTCTGCAGAAATTATTAGAAAGGAGACCAAGACTAACACTCCTCGCATGCGTACCTATAATGCAATGCCCCGTAATGACTTAGATAAACATACTGACTTCGCTTCTTTTGTGTTTAAGCACGCTTGTCGCGCGCCCTTCATTCCTTTTTGGCCCGATTATCCGCGACTTTTTATCCGTGTCCGAGGCCAACCATCTATTGACGATCGCATTGTCAAAGATTGCAGGCTTTCATAGTGATTGCCAAAGTCCGAGAGTTCCGTGGTTGTACCACGACTAGTCAATTCATCCACACTACTGTGTCTGTACTGTACTGGTATCCATACGATATGTACAGCATCGAAGTATCTGTGACAACTGTAGACCGTTTTGGAGCCCATTACGGCGGAATTCAGACCTTTAAAAGCCAGGTGGCTAGTGTGGGAAATGTGTTAATGTAATGTTTGTTAATAATTCTCATCACAGCCTGTATTTCCGACAGCTCCGCCTGCAAGACGGTGCAGTGATTCGGCAACCTTTTACTCCGGTCTATTCCGGTAGATTCCAAGAAAATTCCAACTTCTCTTAGGATCTTTGCGTGACCAGTATTTGATTCATGCCACTGTCCAGACGCCCAGGGATGACTACTTATCTCAGCAGCCACGCCCTTACAGTAAAGATCAAGCGAACAGAGGCATAAAATAATCTCTCAGATCGACGTAGGTGTAGTGAGGAAGGCACCACGAAATATCACACTGGCAGACCTTTACAATCGCCGTATCAGGTTCAAATTTGCTCTCCTATCTATTCATCTATAGATCAAGATAGGTGTGACTACTGCTGTGAAAATCCAGTGAGTGATCCTAGTGTGGGAGGAAAAGTAGAAATTGCTTCTCGTTAAGGTTGTGTCTTTCGCCAGTTTTGTTCAACATAGTGTGAGACCCAGTTTTAAAAAATGATTTACATTACAGGGAATTACAAGGAGAATGAAGGGTAGACTCAACCATCAGTATTATAGTGATGATGTCTATTTGCTTTTTAGCTCTCAGAGGTTTTCATTATTAATACCCAAACCTAATAGGTTTTGAAACAAATTTCGACTATTTATTATAACCCAAGGAAATACTATGATTTTATTGCTTTTTTGTCGGCAGGCAATAATATTTTCAAGTGAAATTTAAAACCCATCTTAACATTGTAATAAAATTTGTGTAAATTATTCACAATTTTCCCTCTTTTCTATTCTCATTTTCGTCATTACTTTAACATCATTTGCTTCACGCATATCATAATTTATTTCCCTAAAACTTTATTTTATTGACTTCAGAGTGCAAAAGCAAATTGTGACAGAAATTGTTTTCCTTTTTGAAAATTTCGCACAATAACTTTTCGTTTTTTGCCATCTTTTGCCAAGCGTACCCAATCAATAGCACAGAATTTCATAAATCCCAGAACGCAATGCAAAAAGAGGAGGGGGGGGGAGGGGTGTATTGTTACCGTCACAATCAAGAAATGATTCGACCATTCAAACGCCATTAAAATGAAACTGAATTTAGCGTTGTTGGCTGGTAGTGTTTGAGTGGCAGTGCTAAAGTGGCGCCAAGAGAATAAATTTTGATTTTAACACTGTACATGGCTAATAATACTCTAAGGACTGAATGGATGGTTAAAGAAGCGAATGGGTTAAAAACCGTTATTTCCTCTCCATCATCAATAAACAAGTAATAAATGTTTTATGATCGACCGCCAACAACAACACCAGCACCACCACCACCATCATCATACTCTCTGAAGGATGGCAGCAGCAACAACGGCATAATAAAGCAGTAGCTCGGCAGCGATAACTGTATAACAACGGTAATATTATTTATGATTTAACTGTGTAGCCAAGACAATAGCAAAACAGAAAAAAACAATAACAACAACAATAGCCTCTCTACGTATATATCAACCAGCCGTAATGGCCAGTAGATGTTGTGAAACAACAACAACCAGGAGAATATCGTTTTTAATGAAAAATAAATAGAATGTAACGTTGAAAACGATACGAGAAGATACAAAATTCAGTGCGGAATACTGTTTAACATACACAGACACACAGAATTTCTGATTATTATTATTATCTTTTATTATTTTTTATTGTTGTTGTTGTATTTAAAATGTGATTGCATGAAAGCGATATATAAACACGAAATACTTTCATAATACTTATATAACCAACTGATTGATTTTTACAGAGAAAGAGAGAGAGAGAGAGAGAAATCATAAATTACACGGTAAAAAAATACGAAGTTCGACGAAGGGGTGGACTACTAATTGACTGTCTTTTTCAATAATATTCCGAATCATTATTAAAATCATATTTAAAATTCAAGCTTTTAGGGAGAGTAATGTCTTTTTGTTATTTTCTGTTATACAGGGTTACCGATCTTTGAGTTTCAAAGGTAAAGTAAGAAAAGTACATCCACAGAGTTGGCCCTTGTAGCACTTGTAGCACGAAGCCTTGACGAAAGTCGGTATAAGAATGCTTAAACATTAGCGGATACAAAGTGTTCAGTGTAGGCCATCAAAAAACTTTAACGCCACCAAATCGCATGAGTATGGTGGTTAATTGACGTCACCGCAACGTGATATTCCTCTTTCTGGGAACTTTTCACTCAATAAATTCAAAATCTTTGGTGTTGTATAGGTCCTGATACCATACCCTAGTGTTCAGTTCATAATTCGCAATTGCAGGCCAAAAACTTTACTTATCACACACATGCTAATGGTTCTTTCAGGCTAGTTTTCAAAAGAATATGGCTTAATGACATCTCAGATCAAAATTCGCATCAAATACTTATTTTTACCAGATGCTATGATTTCTCTACAATTACTTTCGGGTTCTTCGAGCGTCATATGCGTCCTGTTGATGTAACCAGGAAATAAGGTACATTGTTGAAGAAATAGTATGAAATTATCTGGGAAAGCTGTATGTGCTAGACAAGGCAAATAATATTATCTTGTGCTGACTACGAGATCATGTGAACATTTCAGGCCACGAGGAGGGTAATGAACTTGCTACGATGAAACCAGAACTTTCCTGTGGTGTGGAAGGAATATGATAAGGACACAAACCACAAAACAAATAAGTTGTGGCAATCTAAGGTTAGGTTACATTAGCAGGTAGCTTGCCATTCCCAGGCAAGTTCAATCGGTGGCCTATATGGCCCATTATGTTACTCAGGTGAGGGGTAACATCTTGTCATGATCCGTTAGACGACCCCAGAGCGTTAGGATGACACCGGTTAGTTTCCTTAGTGGCACATTCACCATCGTGACCAAATCTTCAAACGTTCTGTAGCTTTTGAAATTCGGCAACCAGCTATATTGGTTTGTTGAATTTCATGCTGCTTTTGCCAATTTGGAAAAGTATTCTTGCAGAGGCGCATATATCTCGTCTATCTATCCTCCTCAGACATCTTTTATCCCTTTCGTGCCAGTTCATCCGAATTTTCGTTTCTCAGAGACAGTCTAACTTTTGTTGGATAATTGGAACAGGAACAGGTTGGGGTTATGCATCAGATATCCAACTTGAGGTTAGAAAAGGGTCTTTTGATCAGATACTGTCTACTCAAAGAGCACTTGTTTAGAATGCGAAAGCTTCGAACCCTTTTCATAGATTCTGTGATAATGAGAAAGAATCATGACAACATATACCGTTAATAGGTGGATATGAGGTGTATGGTTGCGAGTTGTTCTTACTGACACCCAACAGCATCTTGAAGTCTATCACGGCTTTACAAATGCAAGTAATATTATAGAGATACCTTATGTTAATTAAGGATGGTACCATACATCGTACGGTCGCAGTACCACGGTACTTCCATACGACAATAAAAAGAAATTTTATTGCTGTTATTAAAGCGTTGGGCCGCTTTGAGAAAATATCTATCAAGTCTGATGAATCATCGGAACTGATGACTAGAATTGATCGCCATATTTATAATTTTCTCCGTGTATTTTATGTACATTTGTTTACATTTTCACAGTAAATGTGTGAAATTTTACTTTGTCTGTTGAGTTTAAATAATAAATATTATTACCATTGATTACCGCTGATTTATCGCGATTTGTTTCTACAATTGCATTTCATAAGAGGCAGGCTTTTGATTTATGTCGATAACCAACCGAATTGTAACTTTAAATGCATTGAAAGCAGCTTTAATTTAATGAAAATCATGCTCAGGATTTAATTCCGTATGAAATTTGGCTGACACTTTATGACACTCTGATGTTATATTTACAGTCTATAACACCACTACTGCCTCCACTTAATGGTTGATTATTTAAAATAAAATTAAACAATTCCCTTCTCAGGTAGCGATTTTCTAAAATTTTTTTTATCTCTGCTGCTTAAGGGCATAGTAATTTTATTTTAATTTTTCTGAAATTTTATTTGAATATTTTAACTCTGCGGTTAAAGAGTAATAATCAGTTGTGGGTTGATATATACGGAATTTATTACTGTAATGAAAGTTGTATGAAATAAAATTGATTTGTTTTTGATACGGAATTTACTAAAAACGCTAAGCATTGCACCAAACATAGCTTGTATGATAGCAATTTGAAAGTCAATACATTTCTTAAGGCAATCTTTTTCGTTTTTGGTAAAAAAGTAAAACAAATTCAAGTAAAAATCGATTTATACACCCTTTAATTAGATATCAACAGAATTATTCGCTGTAGATAGAAACAGTTGGCAGTTCCTTAGTATACGGTCTTCCAACAGGAAGACATTCCGAAAAAGTCTTCAGTCCATATTTGTTTGAGGACGAAGTCAGCAAGACCATCATTGTCAACGGCGAGCACGGCTAGTCTGAACACTAACGACTACATGCCACATCGTATCTTCAAACATAACATGCATACATAATTGATCATTACAACCCTTTAGTCAGGATTACGAACTAGCTTCTCACACCACTTATATTTTGTGTGTTAATTTTAAACATGAGTGGCGGACCCACTGTTTAAAGTCGGCTCAGAATTTTTGAGAAACTTTTTTTGGCAATTTTATTTTACTCTGAGAGTTTTTGCCAGAAATCTACTGAGAGGAAGACGCCGAAAAAATATGTTTTCATATTTCGTTTTGTCAGTTATGCCTGACCCGGGGTTTGAACCGTAGCCTTCCTTCTATTACCCCAATACACTACCTACTAGAATACGGTGACTACAATTGTTTCTTCTGCAAGAGCAATTCGAGAGTATGGTCATCTCATGTGGAAGTGATGTTAACTGGCCATCCATATCGTCAGGGTTGACTACATTAAATCTTTTATTGTGGGGTTTTATTAATTGGCAGGTGTATGCGAACATATGAAGTCGCCGTGGTGTAGTAGGTAGTGTGTTGGCTTACTATTCGTAAAGCCCGTGTGCGTATCCCAGGTCAGACATCAAAAATGAAATATGAAAAAAAAATATTTCTTCGGCGACTTCCTCTCAGCAGATTTCTGGCAAAAACTCTGAGAGTAAAATAAACCTGCCATGAAAAAAGTTTCTCAAAATTCTGTCGTTCGGAGTCGACGTTAAACTGTAGGTCCCGCCACTCACGTATAAAATTAACGCACACAACATGAGTGGTACGAGAAGCTAGGCCGTAATCCTGACTAAAGGGTTGTAATGGCCAATTATGTATGTATGCGAACAAATCACTAACCACTGTGGTTCCTGGAAGCCGACATACACAGATTTGACAGAGAAGCCTTTGCGGATATTTGAAAGATGTTATATTCCGCACTTAGTAGTCCTTAGTCCTTCAAATAACTAAAAAAAAAAATGTCGATGACATCTTACATACCATTCTTTTTTATTAAAATTTCATTATGGGAAGCTCTTAATGAAACCCACAATATAATCAATAAAAATTATCTCCTGCTTAATCTATCGATTGGCATGTTGTTAACCTGTGTATTATTTTCCTTCGCCTTGGCATTTTCAATTGCGATCTGACTCCGACAAGTCGGACTATGTTGTAATACGTTACTCTTAGCATATCTCCAAAACAGTACCAACTCCATCCTCTGAGGTTATAATTTTATTAGTGGCAATTGAATAATCTGTGCCCATACCAATAAAGTCGCCGTAGTCGTAGTAGACTTGGTAGACCCCAGGGCAGGCATCTCCTACAAAACAGAATATGAAAAAATATTTCTTCCTCAACTTCCTTTCAGCAGATTTCTAGCAAAATCTCTGTGAGTAGAATAAAATTGCCATGAAAAATTTTTCAAGAATCTCTCGTTCGGTGTCGACTTTAAAATTGTAGATCTCGCCACAAATTAATAAAATTAGCACACACAACATGTGTGGTATGAGAAACAAGTTCGTAATCCTGACTGAAGGGTTGTAATGATCAATTAAGTTAAGTAAGTAAGTAATGCCAATGAAGTCTGGAATTGTATCGAGCCAGAAAAATGTCAGTATTCTCCGCCCACGTACCATGTATTCATAAATACCATAGGTTAGGTTAGGTCGGCGTGGTAGCTCTGACATCACACAGCTCACTTGAGCACGCATAGCGGCCCGTTGTGATGCCACGGGTGAACGCAATCCCTGTACTGACCAAGTTCCACCAAAATCAGGGAAGAGGAAGAAGTTGGCCAGCGCATGGGCTGCACATTAAAAGCACGACTACCCTACATTGGAAAACCAGCCAGAAAGTTTTATGAACGAAGCTATATCCTTGATATCAATAGATGATAGCTCCTTCAAGCTAACAAGAAATGGAGAGAGAGAATGCACTTCGCAAGAGACGGGCACTGACAAATAAAGTGGATAACAGTCTCCTCTTCCTCAGCGGAACTGCACCCACGGCAGAAGTCATTAAATGGGAGCCTCATTCTCTCCGCGTGTCTACCCATAACGCAATGACCTGTAAGCACGGCCACTGTGGTTGAGATGACGTCATGATCAAGACCAAGTAATTCGTTGGTACGCCTTCTATCCATCAAGGGCCAGGTGAATCTAGCGTTGGAGCAGGACTCCTCATTGACCCAGGATAGGTTGGCGTCCCGAAAAAAATTTCCGCTCAATGTCCAACTTGACCGAGGCAAGTGGCATACCCAATTCAATTGAAGAGGATTCCGGAAGGAGCGCACCAGCTCTGGCGAGCTCGTCGGCCCTACAGTTTCCCGGAATGTTACTGTGCCCGGGGACCCACACCAGTGAGACACTGGTGAAGCGCCCAGAAAGAAGGTCGAGACAGCGGCGACATTCCCTAACGATCCTAGAGTTATTCACAAGTTATTAAATACCATGTATTTATTAATTTTATATCGGGGTGCTTCAAATGCCGAGACCGGTGGTTCGACTCCCACCAGTGTTTTGTGTTTGTTGGATTGTTGACTTTAATTATATACGATTAAGTGCAATGGAAAAAGAACGCGAGGATTACTAAGAGACAAAGGTTTTACACTTGTTTTTTTTAAAGGCAATGTTTCAAAATAAAATTGTTTGCACACTTCTCCTCTTTCCTTTCCCCTCTAACTATCCATCTGTTATCCCAGTACAATGCTCGTCATGAACAGCAGTTTATCTACTGAGTGTTGGTCTAAAAAACCTACACGACCTTAAGGTTGCGTAGCAGTTGAATATTCTGATTTAAACATTCATTACCAAACGTGTAGATCCTCAAACATTCGGCAGAATGATTGCTTTGCCGCATAGAAGTGATTTCTTATTGCCATCAATGACTGACTGTGTCATAAAACTACCCAAATAGCATAAGATTTAGTGGAGATTTTTTAAATGATTATTAAATTTAATATCTTATATCTTATGTTTGCCATAAAAGTGTGTGCAAAGAATTGATTTCTTAAAGTAAGAACCCAGTGAATTCAATGAAACGAAAAAATCTTTATTTTGACTAACATTTGCATTCCATTATTAAAAGCCTTCTACGCATTTATCATTTCCAACGTGTGCAAAATGTGTCAACAACACATTCATTATTAATTTTGATGAAAACGAAATTTTCTTTTGCCTTTCATTCCAATTCAATTGACACACAAACAGATTTTCCCTTTATATTTCACACATTCTGTCAAATTAACGAATTTAATGTCGAAAGGAATACAAAAAAAGGAGGAAAATTTTTATTTAATTATTTAACATTTATTATCACAACAACAAATATTGTGTGTGTATATGTGTGTGTTACTAAACCAGGTTAAGGCCAAAAAAATCTGAGAAAAGAGAAACAAAAATTTTGATATAAACCAGCATTAGAAAAAAGAGAAAAAAGGAGGAAAAAAATTGCAAAACACAAGATTGGAAAAGACAATGTGAAACAAGTAATTCAAACCATCATCTCATCTCAAAGCTGAGGGTTACTGACAGTTCTCTACCATGCCATAACAACAAAACAACGGCCAAAGCCAAAAGCAACAGCAACAGTAACAACATTAGATAAAAAAAAGAAATTACAATAACAAAGACATGCAACATGAAAAAAAAAACGGAAAAAAAGAATCCTGTATGCCTCTCTTATACACGTTCCAAGTTTAGATGGGAATGAAATGATAAAAAAAAGAAAACAAACGAACGAATGAACGAAACAAAAAACCACAAAAACTGTATCTAAACAACTAAAAACCAAGCGAATCTATAGCCAACACAAGATTATAATGCCAACGGCTGAAATGTTGGTTTTTTTCAAAACATTTGTAAGATAAATTGAAAAAAAAGAAAAAATTACAGGCCAAACACAACAGAACGTTAGCAGAGCAGAGAAGCTCGAAGGAAACTGGCAACAGTTCGAGAGAAGTGAACAAAATGAAACAAAAGGATGTCATTCGAACGAATTTTCACGTTCACATTTTAATGAAGGCATAAAATACAACAATAACAACAACAGAAACAGCAACAACAGCAAATATAATTTGATATAAAATAATACACACAACAACAAAACAAAACAACATCAGCAACATTCTCCTCACAAACAAACGTAAAACGTAACGAAAATATCGCTACGAACGTAACAAGCACAGGGCAATAGGCCCTGAAAGAATAACTTGTCAGTTATTTTGTGATTTTCACATTGACAAATGGATGAAAATAAAAAAACAGAAAAACAATAACAAAACTTACAATAAAAGCCAAACTAAGAAAAAAAAGAAGAAAAAAGAAAGAAAGGAAAGAAAATAAAAATTAAAAGAAAAATTTCTGAAACAAACAGATGTGCTGACATTTTCACTCGAATAAAAAAATGTGTTTTTAGTTTGCCAACCTGCTGATAGCAAATGATTGTATTATTTCAAGAACAACAATAATAGCAACAACAAAAACAATATTTAAATTTAATTTTCTTTTGACTTTGACTCGGAACAATTTGTCACTTTTTGTTGTGAAAACTTTTTTCCTCTTCCTACACACACACACACAATAGAATAGCAGTGGACACAGCAGCATTGCTTGTAACAGTTGGAGACAATTTAAAAGGAAATTTAAGACACAAATCCAAACACTGTGTGTGGGCATAAAAGTGACAGTCGTGGTAACCCACATAAGATGTGGCCAAAATGTACAAAAAAAAGGTGAAGAATTGGTTTCCCATTGCCAGCAAAGTGTCTTTAAATGTTTAACAGGATATTGCTACGGAAATGAAAAATCAAGATACTGGTGTTTTGCTATTACATCACTTAACATTAAAATTATAAACAAAAGCTACAAAAACAAAACAATGCAAGTAAATAAAACTGTTTACAAATGATCGTACTGCTTAATATAACAACAAACACCAGCATAAAAAAATGGTAAATAAGTAAACAAAAATACAACAACAAACAGTTATCATTTGGTATGTTGCAGTCTTGCGGACTAAATCCGCCCATGCATGGCACTTCCATGCACGATAGCTTTGCTGTATTATCAGCCTCGTGGCTGCTCTTCCATTCACATACATGCATAATTGGTCCTTCAGTCAATATAATGGACCTAGTTTCTCACACTACTTACATATATATGTTGTGTGTGTTAATTTTATCTATTAGTGGCGGGACCTACAGTTTAAAGTCGACTCCGAACGACAGATTTTTCAGAAACTTTTCATGACAATTTCATTTCGTATCAGAGTTTTTGCCAGAAATCTGATGAGAGGAAGTCACCGAAAAATTGTTGTTGTAGGGGTTTGAACCGTGCCCTCACTTCTAATAAGCCAATATACTACCTACTAGACTACGGCGTCTTCTACAGATTGGGTATGTAGCAGTTTAGCCGACTAAATCCACAGTCTTGGAAAGTCAATGCATTACTACTTCGCTGCCCAATGGCTGCTCTTCCATTAGTAGCATTGGAACGGTTAAATTGGGTACCCGGGCAATCTAGCTACATTACCCACACTGTCCTGGAAACCTAGCCACACTACCCACTAGACTACCAGGGCACCCAATTTGATCGTTTCAATAAAACAGATTGCCTAGAGACTATTAGCGTGTGGGTCGAGGTGTCAATTCCCACCAGAGACTCAGATCTGTAAGTGGTTAAATTGATTAGTTTCTGGTGTTATCAGGCTTTCCCATTAGTCGCTTTTTGTCACATGGGACGATATTAATGGTTTTCACTGCAAAGTATAGTACTTCGTTGAACTTCTCCATGTCATTCTAAATTTTATTGGACAATAACATCAACCGGTACAATGCATATGAAACTTTCGTTGCTCTACTGTAAGCTTGTATTAGGTATTCTTCGCTCATTATACAGGGAGACTCAACTTTGTTGGTGGTAGAAATGTACTTGCAATATTGCTAGACTCTACTAGACTTGTTGTACTCTGTTGTTGATGGCATGACCATCCAACGCAAAATTCTTCTCAACACAAAATTGTTTAAAAAATGTAAAAACTTAACAATATCTTTTCACTACACCGCTTAATGTTTTACAAATATTTTCATTTTTAATTTTAATCATGAAAAATTTAAATCTTCCTGTCGTGTTTTTTTATTTTATTTATATGAAGATAAATTTCATTCATTTCAATGATTTCACATCCTTCATTTGAAGTCATAGTCTTTCAACTAGATTAAATTAGTACTACTGATTTGCTTATTTGTTAATAATGATATTCAATGTTCATAATAATGTTTACAATAGTTTAAATATTTAAATTTTCTAATATCATTGGATTCATTTCTTATTCACATTTCGCAGTGTAGAGTTTAATAAAACTTCTTTTCATTTATTTGTTGTTAATATTTAATTTCTTAATAAAATCATTACAACAAAAATACACCTTCATTACAACAGAATTTGTTTCTAATTTAATTTAATTTTAATCAATATTTGTGCAAAAAAATAAATCCCAAAACATAAATTCTCTATATTCTCTGTTCATATTCCAGGTCAGATTAATCTAGGATCCGTAATTGTTTATTTACAAGTTTTTTTGTTTCCAAAACAATATTGTGTCTTGTGTGAATATTTTAATAATAATCCCTTTAAGATGAATAATTTTCATAGAAATTAACAATAAAAGCAAAAACAATAACAATACACATTAGAAGACATTTAAAAGGACAGTTAAACCCTTGAGAGATTAAAAATAAAATTTTAATTTAAAAAATTACAAGACAAATTTTATTTATTTCGTAATTGAATTTATAGTTTAGTTTAGAGTTTCTAGTAGGTCTTGCTAACACTTTCATTCAATTTATTTAAAGTTTACAAAAATTATTAAACAATTGGTCAATTCACACAAGCCGTTGTATCGTTGAATTCATTGTATTGTTGGAAGAACATACAACAGTGTATGCTTGTTGTTGATAATTTTCATATAAAAATCCGATACACTTATACACATTTTTTTCATATGTTTTTAAAAGTTGTATTGGTTTCGTGCTATCAAATTGTGTGAATGAAAAAAATGTGTATATTTTTTCATATGTTTTTAAAAAGTTGTGTTGGTTACGGGCTATCAAATTGTTTGAACGCCATGAGATACACAATACAGCATAGCATTGAGCGTTCACAAACAAACAAATGTATTCAATACAACATACACAATACAAAGTCGGGTGAATTGCCCAAATGTATGTACAAATATATTGTATCGGGGCTTTCACTAAACGTATCATTTCTTTTTTTTATTTAAATAAAACAAAGTGTGTGTGAAACATCAGTGAAATTCTTTATTCGTTTGAAAGACTTATAACATCGATTAAATGCCCGCCACGCCTTCTATGGGTAGAGCGCATCTGTAATGCCCAATTTTTCATGACTATGACGTATAAATCGGCTTGAATTTAACCGATGCCATGGATTATGTTGACTACGACGTACTCTATGGTTTGTGTCTTATTCGCATACACCTGCGATGTAAGAAAATCGCACAAGAGAAAGTCTGACGGGGTCAAATATTACTTAGTTTTACACGTTTCTATATATCCTCCTTTAATACTTTACTTTTAAATGACGGTTTTCCATTCACAATTAAATACTTTCTCATTTCATCTTAATACCGGGCTTCAAAGCCCTTATAAGTTAGTAGGCTCTCGATTGTATTGTCCCAACTGCCTCATCAGTATATCGAATCTTTCAAAAGTGAAGTTTCGAACATTGACAGCTGATAAAGGCAAGATGGCCTTTGGAGCTACTTGTGTCAAATTATTTGTCATTTATGCAGTCTATGGACTGACACGTAGAAAGATCAAAATTGTTTTATCAAAATAGTTGCTCTGGCTTTGCCAATTTTTGATTGCCTTTTTTAGTCCTACCGAGATGGAAGAATGGGAGATTGGAGTCCAATATTTCAGAAAATACTTGCCCAACACCCGTACGTCGACGAAATGTAAGATCCGCCGAATATATTGTCGATGTTCGTTAGAATATGCAGGAAAATCCCAGACCGTCCATTCCGCGTCTATCATAAGAATTTGCCTTTCGCAGAACACAATTTTGCGTTGTGACTTCGGCCTATACCTGTACAAAACTCAACTGACCTAGAAATTGAACGTAAACGATCATAGACAACGAGGTTTGAATGGATTCTAAAGCAGTTTTCAGTTGATCCTAGTCGAAAATTATCTTCTGCGATGCGGCCCTTTTATGGATGAATGGCTAGGTGAGCAAATAAAATTGTCGAATTTTGAACGCCATCAAACCACACAAGAGCCAAGAGTGTCCAATGCATATACATACATAATTGGTCATTACAACCTTTCAGTCAGGATTACGAACTAGCTTCTCACTCCACTTATGTTGTGTGTGTGTTAATTTTGTACATGAGTGACGTTATCTTAAAGTCGACTCGGAACGACAGATTTTTGAGAAACTTTTTCATTGCAATTTCAATTACTCTCAGAGTTTTTGCCAGAATTCTAGTGAAAGACAGTCGCCGAAGAAATATTTTTTTCGGAATCGTTTTGTTGGAACTGTCTGACCTGGGGTTTGAACTGGGGCTTTAAGCCAATACACGACCTACAAGACTACGCCGACATAGTTCTAAGTTAATAGGCACTCAACTATGTTGTCCCATTGCCTCATCGGTAGGACGAAGGTCAAATATAACGTCATTTTTCTCGTCTCTCGTAAGCACTTGCTCTTCGAAGAATATAATTTTGTGTTGTGACTGCAGCCTACACCTCTGAAGCGGTTGGCAATTGATACTCATTTTCATTTATGATGCCCTTGTATAGATGAATGGGTAGGTGAACGAACAAAATTATCGAATTTGTTCCGATACCAATTTACATAAGTACTAAGAGCGTCCAATGCATTCTGCAAAAGCCACTGTTTGGTGTGAACTATGGCATGGTGGCGTCATCGATACTTTTTTTTTTGAGAACGACGTTGGCCAGGCTATCACAATCAAAGACGAGCCCTATAATCGATGATTACCAACTTCTTTTGGCTTGAATTGAATTGTTTCGACACCAATGACATATGGTTGCAACAGGACGGGGCTACGTACCAACTGCTCATGCCATATTGGATACACTAGGCGAGATTCATATACGTTTTCAAAGTTATCAAGGTCAACGGTCAACTATAGACATATGATCACTAACTCCTTGAACTAGATGACCTGGAAAACCAACGACGTGTGGTTTCAACAGCACAAGTTATGACCACAAAGTTAATACCACATTGGATATTCAGCCTTAGCGATTTGATGGTATGGTCATCTCACAATCAGGTGTTCTGAGATGGCCACTGAGTAGGTGCGATTCAACCTCGTTAGACTTTTTCCACTTTCACAGCAATCCTCAAAGCTAACATACAACATGTCGTTGGCTATGTTCAGTTTGATTTATGCGTAGTTTCATGGAATATTAGACATTTCAGATATGCTCCACTTAGAGAAGACGTATCTTTATATTTTACACATAAGTGTATGAACATGTCTTTCAAAACGAATGTAAAATTGCGATGATATTGATGATGAATTTGCATCGTAAACCCTTATACTTGTTTGTTGTCTTTTTTAACATAAACGTTGTATTAATCAATCATATTTAAACATGTAATTAAAATATTATGAATAAATAAATGCAAATTTAATTAAAAAAATTTTCAACTTTAATTCAATCGTTTAAATTATAAATTCAACGAATTTACAAGAAATTATTTAAGAATTCTTGAAACAATTTTTATAATTCTTTATCTGTATCCCTTTAAATTCTGTTAGAAACTCCATTTCATTTTATTTTAAAGCCAATTACCAAACATTTGCACTTTAACATAACAACAACGGAATGTTGTTTGCTTTAACCTATAAATTAGCATTTCAAACAACAAATTCAAATACAGCGAAAGTGAAATACTACATCCATAACCTATAAATATTCAAACGAATAACATACAATACATACCATCCCATCCCTGGCTGGCTGTCTGTCTGTCTGTCTGTTTGCCAACCTGACAGCGTTTTCGTTGGGGAATTAAAACTGCTGACAGCAGCAGTTAAAATTCTTCGACAACACAGTCTCACACGGGCCCATCCTCACTTGCGTTCTCTATAGGAGAGTCACTTATAATGACCTTCAGCAGAGCATAAGATACGAAATAAATTTTCGTTGGTGGCAATGTGATCTATTGCTACTGTTAACAGCAATTAAATAAACAAATGGCAGCAGCAACAACCGAAAACAACACAACACAGCACAGCACAGCAACAGTGGCAGCAACATGAATTATAGGAATTAAAGCCAAACAAATTTAAATACATTTCGAATACGAATTTGGAATTTCTATGGAATTGGAATTGAATTGAATTGAATGGAAGGAATTAAAGTGAAAAGAGGAAAAGAAACAGCAACAACTTGTCACATTAAAACTTTCTATCGAACACAAAAATAACGAACGAACGAACGTACGAGTCAAGTGTCAAGTCAGCAGAATTAAAGGGAAAATCTCATTAACACAAGTGTGCTAAGGAACCAATAGGCAGCAATAACAAGGGGGGATATAGAGATGTGGATGCCAGTGTTAAAAATAGTTGGAAAATTTTCTCATATACATATATATATATGTATGTAAGAATGCTCTTACGTATGTATGTATGTGCTTAAGTCTAACTAACTAACTAACTAATCATCCATATTGTGTATCTGGTAGTCTATTGAAAATATTACAAATACAGCCGCAATTATTTAACTGCCTGCTTATGGTTATCAAATAAACAGCAGCCGACAATAACAAAAACTAAGTCAAAAACACAATAGCCGGCATTAGAAACAGCAGAAAACAACTAATTAGTACAGAAAGCAACTAATTTTCGAATAATGAATGACATCTTTATTAAGTATTGCATCTGGGCGTAGTAATTTAGGAATTCTTGAGGGATTAATGCCAGTAATCAACACAATATACTTGGCTTATAGGTTTGATGCAAATCTTTTGAGTTTTATAGCATCTTTTTCTGTAAAATTTCTGTTTTTTTTTAAATTAAAATTTTTTTTTTTTTTTAAATTCAAAAATATTTATTCAAGAAAAGTATTAAAATTCACAGTTTATGTTTGCCTCTGCGTCTTACGACATTATTGAGGCGAGTTGGCTTAGTATTATTAAAATAAATTAACAAATTTTAAATAAATAGTATCTAGAATTAAAAAGAAAGAAATAATTATAATTAAATAAAAATAATTACAAAATTATATACTCATGTACATACTACATTAAAAGCATTTCTAAATTATTTAAGAAATAAGTTTTAATGTTGGATTTAAAAGATGAAATTACATTGATATCTTTTAAGTTTTGTGGTAAGTTGTTATATTCCACACAACCAATAAATTCAATTCGTTGCTTGGTTTTCTCAAGTCTGCTTCTCGCAATTTTTAAGTTTGAACTGCTTCTGGTAGCAAATGTTGATTGATTACGAGTGAAAGTTATTGTGCTATGGCCAATGTTATGTAGGGATTTAAATACAAAAAGAAGTACTTGCTTTTTATATATTCCGTTTATAGGTAATATATTCTTTGCAATTTCCTGGTACAATCTTAAGGTAGGGTACCTAATTGGAAGGTTGTAGACGTTCTTGAGTGCTTTATTTTGTGTTCTTTGAAGAGATTGCAGCTCTATGCTATTCTTATATGCATATATAGAAACCAAATAATTCAAATGGCTCTGAATTAATGCCTCATATATAATTAGTTTTGTTTTTTCATCAAATTTGTATTTAAATTTGTATAAGAGTCCAATTACTGGAGATATTTTTGATTTAATGTCTTTAATATGCAAGTTCCACGACAAATTGCTTTGCAAAGTCACGCCTAAATATTTTACTGCGATTGTTTAAAAAATTTCTTCTCCATCTACATAAACACTAAACTTTGGTGCATTAGTGTTTATGTATGGTTTAAATCTTATAACTTTGGTTTTTGATGAATTAAGAATTAATTTGTTTAACCTCATATATTCAGAAATTAGGGCAGCATCTCTTTCCATATACACTTTTAAAACGGCTTCATGTTTGTATGGGTAAAATAGTGATATGTCATCGGCATACATATACAGTTTTCCGAAGAGCTCAAGGTTATTGATGTCATTAATGTAAATTGTAAATAAAAGTGGGCCCAATACACTGCCTTGTGGTACACCATGTTCCACATTTCCAAGACTCTCTTGCTATTGTTTAATACAACATATTGCTTTCTATTATTCAAATAACTTTTAAACACGTTTAGTTCGACTCCTCTAACACCATAGAATTGAAGTTTTTCTAACATTATATTATGATCTACAAGATCAGAGGCTTTTGAAAGATCATAGAAAACACCACCAACAGCATTATATCCTTCGTCCAGTCCTCGACATATGAAATTTACTACATTAATTACAGCATCTTCAGTACCGCTACCCTTTCTAAACCCAAACTGGCAATCATACAGTAAATTATTATTTTCTAGATATGTTGTGAATTGTTGATGAATTAGTTTCTCAAAAATGTTATCCATTATAGGCAATAGAGCAATAGGTCTATACATATCTACTTTATGTGCATTAACAGCTTTTGGTATTGGAACAATTTTCGATATTTTTAAAATGTTTGGATATTGCGCTGTTAAAATAACATTATTGAATATGTGTAATAATAATGGTGTGATTTCATTATTTAAATTTATGAAAATTCTTGGCGACAAGTTATCATGTCCAGGGGACTTATTATTTGTAAGGTTATTAATAATTTCAGATATTTCTTCATTTGTTGTGCTTCTGAAATTAAAAGTCTTATTACAGTTCCTTAGAGTTCGTAGTCCATTACATGAATCGGCGGGAGAATAATCAATTTGTTCTTTCATGGTTTTGGGAATTTGTAAAAAGTATTTGTTTAAGAGCTCACATTTTATCGCATCCTCCATTATTAGTTCGCCATTTGAATTTTTCAAATTTACTTTGGTTTTAACACTCCTTCCCAGACTTTCATTTAAAAATCTCCAACACTTTTTAGGATCTTGCTGAATGCTGTGTAAGTTATCATGATAATATCTGTTCATTGATTCCTTATAGGCAACTTTAATAACTTTACTTATTCTTTTTAGGCTGTTTAGTACATTTGCATCATTTGGATTTCTTCTTCTCTGTTTTAGGATTCTTCTCTTAAGAATAAATAAGTTGCGCAAGTTTTCATTAATCCATGGTGCTATTTGTTCTTTTAATAATTTTTTTCTTGTTAGTTCAGACGTAGAGTTTTTATTTGCATCTGACAGGCATTTTATCAAACTAGACGCATCAATTGATGAATTTCCAATTTAATTATGGAACAACACAATAGCCTTTGCGACATATCCGTCTGGTTTTTCGGCGTCTGTGTTTTGTAATTATCTTTCTAGAAGTCGCCGTAACCTAGTAGGTAATGGCTTACTAGTAGTGAGTCCTCGGTTCAAATCCCACGTCAGATATCTCCAACAAAACGAAATATGAAAAAATATTTCATCGGCTACTTAATTTCAGCCGATTTCTGGCAAAAACTATGAGCGAAAATAAAATTGCCATGAAAAGTTTCTCAAAAAATCGGTCATTCGGAATCGATTTTAAACTGTAGTATCCGCCGCTCATGTATAAAATTAACGCACACGGCATAAGTGGTATAAGAAGCTACGTTGTAATTCTGATCGAAGGGTTGTAAGCTACTGAATGAATGTATGTATGTATGTACGTACTTCTTCTACTGTATTGGCTGGATTTTTGCTTCCATATTGGCGATCACTGCTTGATGACTAGGTACCCATATAATGCATATTGTGTCATGCCTGGAGAAGATTTTAGACACCTTTTTACAGTTTCAGTATAGTTCAGTCTCCATGCCTAGAGCCACATGTATTGCAACAAATTGCAGCGGGTGTCTGTACCATGGTTCCTTACACCAATAATGTGAACATAATGTGTCGTGTCTGGAAACATTTTTAGTCGCCTGGATGCTATTGCTTTTATTATACATTAATAAAGAAATTTAACCTCTTGTGTGGTGGAAACGCATATTATGATCGAAAAGGCATAGTTTGATTCCTGTTTCTTCTGTATAGAGTTCTAGTCTGGTCCTCTCTCCCTTTTTAAAGCCATATGTGAAGCAATAAATGCCCATGGTTATCTGTACCATGGTTTCGTTAGACAAAGAAAGTCGATTTAGTATCACAGTGATGCAATTTGTCGTTATTGATAATGCTAGGCAATCTGTCGGATAATTTTTCGAATGCACTTTCTTTTGGGGGATGCAACCTTTGCAGTTGAGGCTCATAAAATTAGTTGAAAGCATTTAAACAATGAATACCACAGTTGAAAATTATTATTATTTTTGTTTCCTTAGACTGGCTATATTCTTACTACTTACCTCCTTCAGGCTGTAGATGTAACCACAATAAGTGTAACAGTGGGCCACAACAAATACAACGAGAATGTAATAAAACGAAACTTGAATATCAATTTAACCCATATTGATATTCCATGAGTAACGTTTTTTTCTTCTTCTTCTTCATTCCTTTTTATTAAGGAAAAGAGCCACAGAGATATAAAGAGATAAATACACATGCACACTCATTCATGAACTACTCACACTGATAGACATTAAGGCAGACAGTATGACTCAAATACTAAAATATCACTTGACATATAAATACACTTAAACGGACACACACACACACAAACACACAACGACATAAACGCATACAAGTTCTTGCGTTTTGCAAAACGCCAACACATGTAAAGAAACATTATGTCTACCATGTCTGTGGATAAAAGCGAAAAAGCAAATGTTTGTTCACATAGATAAAAGAGAGACGAGAGAGAGTGAGAGTATGAGTAAGAACGGAACGTGCGTGTCCTTTACTTTAAAACTTAAGATAAATATACACACACTCGCACACACACAAATTTACTAAACATGGTTAGACTGTATTTTATATTCCATTATTACAGTTGTGATGTTGCTGCTGTTGTTGTTGTTATTATTATTATTGTGATAGTGGTACTCTTGGTGTTAAAACGTATACAACAAACACATGCATATAGCGACAGAGCCATATAAACAGAATAGATTTACAGAAATTGTCAGTTTCAATATTGAAGTTTGAGGTTACATCAAATACAACAACAACAACAACAATAACAATAACAACATAAACAATAAAAGCAACTGACAATAACAAACTGGCAATACCGGAAATTGAAATTGTACATGACAATTCATTTCATCAGCAATATTCTCTCAATTCACAAACTCCATTACAATTGTATGAATGAACATTAACGCACATATTCTGTGTGTGGGAAAACACACATTGAGAACGGGTCATGCCATTGAGAATTCATTGAAATTGGGAAAAGGAGAAGAGAAGAGAGAATATGGGTCAGTTGAGTAAAATAAGAGTTAAAATCTTCGGATTAAAATGTTGCAATTGCAATTCATATGATTGTTTAAACGTATTGTTTTTAATTATGGTGGCAGTTCTTAAGGAATGTTTCCTTGAAGCCAAATTAAATAGTAAGGTTTGATCAAACATACAAGCGTCGTCGTACTCAGTAAGACGGTAACCAATAATCGTTTCGACAGCCATAAGAAATTTGCATATATTCTGGTCAAACGGATGATCTTTTATCATCCTAGAGCCTCAAAATCTGACGCGTTATAGCAATGTTACATAGGTACACTGGCCTTCCTTGCGAACGTCTTTGACAATATAGAGTGATCTAACCTAGTTTTAAGTAAAGAAAAAAGCTTCGAAATAATGTTGTGAACATCAGTAAGTGGCAATTTAGTACCAGCCATAGCAATTCTTTTAAGCAACTACTAACTAAGTTTGCATGTGCAGTCACTCACCTATGCAAGGGCAATATTAACATGTAGCGCCATCTCATTTTGATTTAAATTTCTTGTTCTAATCTCATCATGTTCGTCGTATAAATGCCATTTAAGGACTTTATGGCTGTTGGGTTTTATGTAAGGATTCAATTGTTGCTGTGATATAAAATTCATCGCTAACTTTCGATATCTTTATTTGAATCGATAGTACGGTCCATATAATTTAATGTTTGAAGATTATTTCATGCAAATGTTGACCGCGACTGCGCCTCAAATGGTCCATCCGCTTCGTCCAATTTTGGCATACTCTTTCCAACATTTCGGCCGGTATCTCACGAATGAATGCTTCAATGTTGTCTTCCAAAACGTCAATTGAAGCGGGCTTGTCTGTATAGACATGAACTTTAACATAGCCCCACAAAAAATAGTCTAAAGGCGTTAAATCGCACGATCTAGGCGGCCAACGTGAAATAAATTGTTCACCGAACTCGTCTCTCAATAAGTCCATTGTTACACGTGCTGTGTAGCATGTGGCACCGTCTTGTTGAAACCACATGTCATGCAAGTCAAGCTCTTGCATTTTGGGCAAAAAACGTAGGATATCATCTAACGGTAGCGCTCACCATTCACAGTTAAGTTAGGATTCGCAGCATCTTTGAAGAAGTACGGTCCAATGATGCCACCAGCCTATAAACCGCACCAAACTGTGACTTTTTCTGGATGCATTGGTAGCTTTTGCAATGCTTCTGGCTGATCTTCACTCCAAAATCGACAATTCTGCTTATTTACGTATCCATTGAGCCAAAAATGAGCTTCGTCGCTGAACAAAATTTTTCGATAAAGAAGTAGATCTTCGGCCAACTTTCCAAGAGCCCATTCACCAAAAATTCTGCGTTGCGGTAGTTCGTTCGGCTTCAATTCTCGCACCAGCTGTATTTTGAAATACTTCACACCTAAATCCTTCCGCAAAATTTTCCACGTTGTTGGGTAACAGAGGCCCAATTGCTGCGAACGGCGAGGAAGCGAATGTTTTCAATGGCGAATGTTCATTACTTCACCTTCTCGAAATCTCTATAAATGTAAAGATCGTTGTTTACATTCATTATTGTTGTTTGTGTATTTTGTTTACATTAATTCTTGTAGTGTTGTTTGTGAATTTTTGTTTACTTGTTTACCATTTTTTTATGCTGGTGTTTGTTGTTATATTAAGCAGAGCGATAATTTGCAAACAGGTTGGTTTACTGCATTGTTTTGTTTTTGTAGCTTTTGTTTATAATTTTAATGTTAAGCGGTGTACATAAAAGCAGAACACCATTATTTAGATGTTTCATTTTCATAACAATATGTTGTTAAATATTTTTTGCAAAAAAAAAATGTTTTTTCAAAAATCGTACAAGCAGTTATTAAGTGCATAAAGCATTGCAAAAATTGTAGATGTCGAACATTTGGATCATAAATACAATACTCTCTTCGAGCTTTGTATTTCATTTGAGTCAACACAATATCGCTTAAAGAACAATCTGAGTGCTGCCCAAGAACAAATCAAAAACTCCCAGAAGGTAGGGTTTTTCTAGAAATTCATTTTAATTTCCTTTCAATTAACCTTCCAACAAAAGATTTTATTCAAAGGATACTGAAAATAAAAATAAAAAACTCACAACAAAAATAAACAAAACAAATAAAAGAATTCAATTTTAAGCTGATTTTCAAGCAAAGCAAATAATTTATGCCTCTCCAAAGAGAAATTAGAAAAACCCAATTGGAAACCTGTAGGGAAGAAATACAAAGCAAATGTTCTTACACACTGACAGTATAACAAAAATTTTCTGTCGAATGTTTTTAATGTTTAGATATGGACACAGGATATGAACGAATAATATTTGTGTGTTGTCTCGTTTAACCCATTTGGTTAAATTGTTAAAGTCATCAGGACGTCTTTGTTGTCTCCTATGAAAACATACCACAAGCTATACATGCTTCGCTTACATCCTGCCTAAGGATACATATCCATGTGTGTATGTGTGTCTGTGTATGTTTAACAATTAATTTCCAAATGAATGTAAAATCACACACACATACACATACACATGCATGCAAATAGATCTTTGAATATTTACATTTTCATTAACATAATGCTGTGCTCTGTTACAGTTACTGCTGCTGTTACTCTGGCAGTTGTATTTCTATTTATTAATGTTCCAAGAGGATATTTGAATTAAGAAAATGTATTTCCTTAATTTGTGGTCTTTACCAAAACTGACAACTACTTCTACTACCATCACTATTCCCCCAAAAGGCATTAGGATCAGTTTCTAAAGGAAACAGTTTAAGAATGAATCAGAAATCAGCATAGTATTGTCTGGTATGGCATGCCATTAAGTCTCCTTCTTTCAAAAAGAAAATTTTCCAATACAAACATAATTAACCAAAAAGTAAATGACGATGAAAATTGTATACAGAATGTGTCATCAATTGTTTTGAAAAGGATATTTTTTCTCCTTTCCTTTAACATTTGCTTCTCTTTTTCTCTTTGTTAGTTTGACTCTCTTTTGTTCGACTTAAAAAAAGTTTTCAATTTGAAATTAACTTGGGTGCTGACTTTTTTCCTATTTTTGTTTGGTATTCAAATGCAAATAAACTCGTACTTAAATCTCGGTTTCTTTTCCAATAAAACAACACAAACATGTGTTATTTGTGTGGAGATTTAATTTTTAAGGTCAATTTCTTTAAAAGAAGAAAACTTTTGTTGTAGTCCTCTATGGTGCACAAATTTGACGTTTTACTCCTTTACAATATTTGATTAAGGTTGACAGACAGATTTAACATTTTAAATCAAATTTAAACTTAACTGCAAATATTGGCTTAAACTAGAAGGTAAGCTGTATGTAACAGTCGATGTTAGCTGATTAGAAATATTGAATAAGACAAAATGACGATATGTCGGTTAGGTCGAAGTGGTAGCTCTGATTTCAAAGAGCTCACTTAAGCACGCATAGCGGCCCGTTGTGATGCAACGAGTGAAGGCAGTCTCCCACACTGGAAAACCAGCCAGAAAGTTTGATGAACGAAGTTATATCCTTGACATCAATAGATGATAGCTCCGTCAAACTGACAAGAATTGGAGAGCCAAACAACCTATATCTGCACCTCGCAAGAGATGGGCACTGACAAAGAAAGTGCATAACAATCTCTTCTTCCTCAGCGGGTCTGCATCCACGGCAGAAGTCTTTAAATGGGCGCCGCATCCTTTCCGCGTGTCTACCCATAACACAGTGACCTGTAAGCATGGCCACTGTGATTGAGATAATGCCACGACCAATTCGAAATAACTGGTTGGTATACCTTCTATCCACCAGAGGCCAGGTGAGTCTAGCGGTAGAGCAGTACTCCTCATTGGGACGCGGTATAAGTTTAATTCGAAGTATGAATGCAACATGAGTTAAAGCCGAAATAACTATTCCTTGAAAATTCAAATTCATGCACCGCATGTTCATTAAAAATTTTGGCAGATATTTGCAGAAATCTTTTCATATGTTCAGGCATATAATTTCAACCGTCGTTATCAAGTTACATAATTGGTCATTACAATCCTTCAGTCAGGATTACAACCTAGCTTCTCATACCACTTATGTTGTGTGTTTATTTTATACATGAGTGGCAGGATCTACAGTTTAAAGTCGACTCCGAACGGCAGATTTTTAAGAAGATTTTTCATGGCAATTTTAATTTTACAGTCAGAGTTTTTGCCACAAATCTTGTGAAAGGAAGTCGTCGTAAAAAATTTTTGTTCATATTTCATTTTGCGGCCTCTCGTCTAATAAGCCAATGCACTACCTACTAGACTATGGCGCTTTCAAGTTACTGTTTTCCTATCGTGATGATGACTTTCTTTACAACTGCGATCATACGAGGTGTTTTACTCCCATCATATTATATAGGACATTCATATAATGTCTTCTCCCAGTCTATTGCCTTAAGAAACTTTAGGAAGATGCTCAGTGTCAACAATATGAATTCCCAGCTCAGCATCTGGTATGTATCCAAGTGCATTAATGCTTCACAAGTTTCAAGAATGTGTGCTGATGATTCATTCTCATCGCCACAGAATCTACATTTAGGGCTTGAGACAACGTGTATTCTGTACCTACAGTGACCTGTCAAAAGACCGGTTATCAACCTCTTGATAGTCTGATGCACAACTGGAATCTGCTTTTATTGGAATTTTCCAACAAAAGTGTTTATTGCCTCAAACCTACTTAATTATCGCCTTTCATATCATCGCCTTTCATATCATTGAGAGTACCTTTCCAAATATCTATCACCACTCTACAAAAGGGCTCTGGTCTCACAATGGCCTGAAAGTTCTCCTTTTTACAAGCTAGTCTGTTTGATAATTTTGAAGAATTTCCACGTGACCTGGTAGCCAGCAGAGGGTAATCCTATTTTGCCTACTTAGCAGAATAAGTTTCGCCATAATGATACCATAATATCCTGGATTTAATCGCAGAAGAGCCCTCCAACTTGTTCTGTCGTCTCATCTCATTCTTCCTCTTTTTAAGCATTATAAGGTAATCTGTAAAATGATGATTAATAACATAACGACTTTTGAAGCAAAACCTTTTACCTTAAACATAAAAATATTCAAGATTTGTTTACAAGAATTCATTTCTATTATAAGAGCAGTTCGCCATATGATTCCCTTAGCTATTCTAAGCAGCTCATCATACTCAGAAGACATATCTATCTTATTCAGTTCTCTATCAAAGCAGTTAGTTGCTCTACTGTGCTGTGGGATGACGATATTGATGAGAACTAACGTCCCGTAGTCGAAACTTGCTCATTGAGTTGTACTCTTTTCCAAGAAGAGCGTTGTTTTACTTTTCTTTGTTATTTATTACGTTTCCCATGTGGCTGATGTTATGCTATATGCTTCTGGATGGATTATCTGGACGAGGATTAAAGAATTCTATTTTTTCATGCCAGACATTACTTCTGTTTTGCTGTATTCGAACGTAGAATGCTTGGGTTTGTAGTCAAATACTATAATCAAATCATGATATCACCATCGATGATAAATTGATGAATGAAAATGAAATTTTCATGTTTTATGTTCTATAAAAATTGTTTACCTTTTGACACGAAATTATCTTTTCAAAAGTAGAAATAAAACCGCTGTTTAACAAAATATCTGATATCTTCACCATTTTCTTTAATTTTCTTTTAAAGAAATCCATTTAAACATGAAACTTTTCCAAGAAATTCTATTTAAAACACCCATAATTTTATAGAAAAATTGTTTCCTTTTTGAATTTAAATCTCAAACATGTCTTTTGCTATTTCCATAATCACACACGCTTACACACTCATGGCACATGCCGTACACATATATCCGCATACAGTTTTGTATATTTTATTATCTCTTTAAAACTTAAGAAATTGAATGAACACTTTAGGAAAATCCAATTCATCTTCACTGTCAACTGCTGTTCAACAATGTTCGTGGTGTTTGGTGGTATTTGTGTTGGTGTGTTGGATTTGCTTAATTCTAGTGTTTCTGTCGTTATAGCGTGCTCTCTGTGCGTGGGTGTGTGAGTGTCTTTTATAATAATTTCACGAATAAATAACAGCAACATTCGTTTGTTCGTTTTAACGCTCTCGTTGTGATTTGCAAATCAACAACAACAACAACAGCAATAAAGAAAACAAATCACACCACCATACTAACAAAATTGGTACACAAACTATGTATAGAAGCGAATATCAAATTTAAACACAAACACACAAGCACTGAAACATACTTTCCCACCCGCAATGCTTATGAAATATGCTATGTGTGCCTGTATAGGAGTGAAAGAGAGCTTTTCGCATCCAAACTAACATGAGAAAATCTTTGTTCGTGAATATAAAGAAGAGCGTGAGCAAAAAAAAAGAAACGCATACATCAACAAAATTGTCTGAGTATTTAAATAAACGACATAGTACTTCAAATAAATTGCAACAAATCAAGCTGAATGAATAGTTAGAGGAGCGTTTATTATTATCGTTTTTTGTTATTTTTTTTTCTTTCTCTTTCTCTCTTTCGCTCTCTCTCTCTTCCTTATCATACTAAAGTTATGCTTAATATGGGTATGAAAATAAGCACAAACAACACAACTATGTATACACAAGTGAGATTGTTGAACATTTAAACTAATGATGCCAAAAAAGAAAGGAATACAAACACATAAACTCTCGCTCGTATATTTCAATGTATGCTTGTGTGTTAGAGATGTGTTTATGTGTGTGTGTGTTTCTAAGTGTTATATACAAAAGAGTATTCATTTTCGCATGTTTTCTCTTCTATTTTCTGTACTAATTTTTTATTTTTTTATTTTAAATTTTTTCTTTTACAACAACAAATACGGTATTATTGTCTTCCTCAACTAAGGCAAGAGAACAGAATAGAATATGCACATGCATGTCTAAAGAGATTTTAAATTGTATATACTATGCATACATATGTATATATGTACGTATATACACACATACAAACATATATGTCGCATAAAAAATTATTGTTTTCTATTTTATAAATTGAATTGAAAAAGAATAGAAAGAAAACAAAGAAAACAAAAATGAAAAAATTTAACATGCACAACATTTGATCGTATATAATTTAAATGAATTTAAAAATGAAACATTTTCCTTTAACAAATGATGACAACAACATTGAAATTGAATAGAAAAAGTGGGTAACAAATATTGATTGTCCGGAATATTCTGAAAAAATTATCAGTTACTGATGTTGACTGTTTTAGATATTTTTAATCAGATTTTAAAGTACATGCGACCGTAGGCTGTAATAAATATATTCCAATAAAATATAAAAAAATATTTATATTATTTTATAAATATTATATTGTATATTATTTGTGTAAAATTTACGTGTGACTAAAGTATTCAACAGACAAATTTTTTTTGAGGGTTCGGAAAGTATGCCTCTTAATAATAAAGAATCGTACCAGCAGAAACTTACCGTGGTCTAATTTACTACAAATATGTATTTTGAGAAGCAAATAGATACAGCCACGGGCATTAGAGCGTTACCCTTAAAGGCACAAGACCTGTGTTCTTGCGTTCATCACACTCTCAGGGAAGATATTTCGGTAGAAGACTCGAAAGAACACAAATCATTGAAGCTATAAACTATTTGCAAAATAAGAACACCCCTGACTGGAGAACATACACCCTTTAGCTACTAAAAGTAATCAACAACATCCCATGGTAATTCTGGCTCACACTGAAGTTGTGAGATAGTAAAGGGGACTTAGGTAGGTCTTTGGGTGTCCATCTAAAAGAGTTGAATTAACACAATTAGGCTACATAGGGCCCAATGTGTTATCACAGTTTTCCGCTATCCCCTAGTTCCGAAACCACTTGAAGTTCCTAATGAAGGGACTTAGATCGCCAATGTCAATGCGTGACAGTTTCTCCAGATCATCCATATGTAAGCACCTACGTACCTTTTTCTCTTTTGACAAAGTGCCGGGCATGAAAAGGGGACTTAATTAAGAAATTGTTGCCGAATTGGTCGGGCCTGTCACAGAATTTTAATTCGATCGGAATTGCTTTGGTGACATGCCCGAATATAACCAACACTTGAAAAAAAAATTATTTCAGGAGTCTTTCATAGACAACATACACGGTCTACGAGTTACCTCCGAACAGCCTGTAAAATTGTGCTCCCCACCTGTGTACATTTCGACAGCACATTCGGCAATTTGGAATTCATTAAGTATCACAAAACTAGTGGGCTGTAGGCAAAATTTAGTTGACGTATTTTTCACAATGGGAGTGTCAACCCTCCAATCACCTTTTAGGTCGTAAATATGTGCTCCTCTAATTTCATTCAATATTGTAATTGACTGTGCACTACAATAGGTTTTATCTTCAGCAAGACGTATAATATGAGGGTTAAAAAAGACCACACCTCTCGTTATATGGTAAAATGCAATAAAAGCTGTACTCTTTACTCTGTATGACGATTGTCATAGTCTGTCTCCGTCAACACCTGATTGAAAATATTAAATTTCTTGTGAAATCCATATTTTTTACTGATAGGAGTCAGACGGGAATAACGTCAATTCACATGTACACAAACAGAACACAAAGATGAATATAGAGAGTAGGAACAAAACAAACTCCAATAAAAATCGAAATAATTAGCAGGAAATGGAAATTGATAAGCATACGTTGTCAAATCCGATGGATGCATAACTAAAATGTTTTATGATGAACTCGGATAGACTTCACCCCCAAGGTCTTACCAATTCGTAATTAGATGGATATATGAGGTACAAGATAAAGTTGCTCCGCTTTAAACTTAAGTTGTTCACACATCACATCATCTTTTAAAGTTTTGATGGCCCAGTCATCCCTCCAAGCCGTAAATTTTTTCTTGACTTCAACTATGATTTCTAAAGGGAATTATAAAAACAATACTTTAACATCGATGGCGCATCTGAAAACTGGGTTCAAAAAACTAGGACTTAACATCGCTTCTGTATCATTTTTCAATCTGTTCTGTCTCTGATTCCAGCTGCTCAGCAGTATATTTCGGTCAAAAATATTATCATGCTGCACGTTTAAAAAGTGAATTTCTTCTAAAATTTCTTCAAAATCTTCTTAAATTCCTGCCATCAGTTTCACTTCTTTAACTTCTAAAGAAAAAATACAAAAAAAGTAAAAAAAAATGGAATCTCAATTCATTTTTAAACAGATCCTTGTGTGAATTCTGACGTTCTCTTTCAAAATTAATTGAACAAACACAAGCAGTGAAGAAGACAGACAAACAAAAAAAAAGAAAAAAAATACGCCAACAGAGGACGACATAAACATCAAAGATGACGTTCCGTTGCCAGTGAAAGTCAAACAATGAACAGCGAAAAATGAAAAACAAACTGAAAAGGTAAGAAGAAGGTACAGAGAAGGAGGCACATAAAAATCACTTTCCAAATTATTTGTTTAACGTGATGACGGAGAAGTGAACAACGGAAAATATTATCAACGCAATTGTAATGCTGCTCTTCGACCCCCCTCACCAATACAGAAACTGTAGTAGCATTGGATGAAATGAAAATGTTGACGAAGATGATGTTGTTGTGGTGGTTACACGTGAAAAACAAATGGAAGTGCAAGTGATAGGATGCATGGTGATGTAAAGGATTTGCTTTAGGTGCCACAGCGAGAGCAAAATGTAAGGGAAATGCGGTGTTTCAACATCTCTGTTGAATAGACTTCATAAGATTGGTAAGGAAATGCAGTTATACGCTTGCAGTATAGCAGCGTTGCATAATTATAATGGGATTGCTAAGCGAGTGTCAACGAAATAATTTCATTATGAATGCGTGCCTTCTTTTTGAAAGCGTTTAGGTCACGTACAGACAATATATTACAGACCTACTATTCGGTTTTGTTGGTTTTATTTTAAAACGTTTATAATTGTTTTAGGAAAAAATGGGGTTTTCCGCTAGTATTTGTTTTAATTTTATCGGGAAAAATAAAACTTTTGTTTGGAGAATGTATTGGAGATTTAATTTTTTGTATTTAATTTCATTTAAATTCACCTTCAGATTTAGTTTTTCTATTGAAGGGGACCATATCTTTTCTAACTGAGACTAACAATCAGGAAATATTAACTACTCATGCAGTGCATTAAGCGGGAATATTGTGGTGTTGCTAATGAGATTTTCTGGTAGGATTCGAATCAATAATCTGACAGTCTGGCACACTGTATACTAAACTATTAGGACTCTCAGGATCCAATGTATAAAACCCTCAGTTCTTTTATTTTAAATGTGTTTATGAGAATACTTTTATTGTGTCTAAAAAATATTGAATATGTTTAGAAGGCTGTTACTTGAAATCCATTACCTTTTAAAACAAAAAAATATTTGATCTCCTTAAATTGTGAATTTGTGCAGCCTTAATTCATGCCTTAGTTTTTTTTAAAATATTCGTCCTTTTGTTTCTGTTGCTATTCTCTTATTGTTTTCATTATTTCGGTTGTGTTGGGGCCTAATAAACGTGTACGTATGCAGAAACACATGGCCTGTGTACGTGTATGTGTACGTGTATATGTAGAATTTTTCTGAAATTGATTTCAAAGTCTATTTATTTAAATTTGTATTGCATATGTGACCATTTTTACGCCATTAATATTATTCATATGAACCTCAGATGCCACAGTTAAAAGCTCACGTATGCAGGCGATTCATGCTTGTTTTTTTCGGTTAAAAACGTATTTATAAACGCACTCTCATACTCATTTATAGATACACACACACACTCAGAGTAAACCCAGTAAACATTTTAAGCCTCAGCAAACTATTTCAATATTCATCGTTTTGTTTTAACATGAAAACCATAATGTTTGTTGGCTTAATGCACGTATTTCGCTATATAAACTCATACAACCACAGATTGCAACAAAATATAACAAAAATTTAATTGAGTTAAATAAGTCAGCACAACATACACGTACCACGTACCAATATACACCAATACCACTACTTTGCTTACTCTTTGCATTTTAGTTTCCCGCTCTCATTCAACTGTTATACTCGGCACACACGCATACTTAGTTAGCCATACACCGAAAATTTTTTGGAACAAAAAAAAAAAAATAAGAAACGAAAAACAGTTGAAAAACGATGCCAGTGCAAAAGGCCCAGATGCAAAGGACCATTTCAAATCGAATTAATATCTTAATTTATTTTGATTTTTATACTCCTTTTAGTTGCATTTGTTTAAAAATAAATTTAATAGAAAAATATGCGTGGTGTGTTATTTAAATAAATTAATTGCAGTTTTTTATTTTCTTTGCTGCACTGTTCCCAAAATGAGTTTAGATGCAAGAGACCTGGAAACTGTAAATTTCGATTGAAATGCAGAAGTATTATTGTTCCAAATGAGCTGTAAAGAGCAGCTCAGTCTTAAAGAAAATCTTGACTACTACAAGGAGCTCATCGCAACATTAATTAACGCAAGTAAGTTTATTTGAGGTTACTCTGCGAGTGAAATATTGAATCATTCTTTAAAGAGGTCAAAAGGGGTCACACCATATTAATCACTGATCTCCCGCAAAAAATTTTTAAGTGGATTGCCGCCAATGATAGTCGTACATACAGAAATTACAACCCTTTCAGTCAGGATTACGACCTAGTTTCTCACACCAGTGTGTTAATTTTATACATGAGTGGTGGGACCTACAGTTTAAAGTCGACCTTGAACGACAGATTTTTTTGAGAAACTTTTCATCGCAATTTTATTTGCTCTTAGAGTTTTTGCTAGAAATCTGCTGAGAAGAAGTCGCCGAAGAAATACTTTTTGTATTTTGTTTTGATGTCTGGCCTGGGGTTTAAACCGAGGCTTTACGTCTAATAAGCCATCACAGTACTAATAGACAACGACGACTTGTAATGAAAGTCACGGCGATTGTTTAATATTGCTGGAAGGGAAATGATCAATTATAACCTCAATTTCCTACAAATTGACCATTTGAATCGATCAAAAAAATTCACCCTCAAATAGCAGTGTTGATAACAATGTTGATGGCAATACTAAGCCAAACACTATCACTGATACGTAATTGGTCCTTACAATCCTTTACTCAAGTGACTTCTCTCACCAACCTAACTTCTCTCACCACCCATGTTAGTTTACGCCGAACTATCGATTTAAGAAGCTTTTCATGGCAATTGTGTTTTTTCTCAGAGTTTTTGCCAGAAGACAGCTGAGAGGAAGTCGCAGAAAGAATTAATTTTTTTCATATTTCGTTATGTTCGAACGGTCTGAGCTGGGATTTGAACCCCCTGTTCTTTTCTAATAAGTCAACACACTACCGACTAGACGGCGCAGACTTCCACATTTCTGATGACCTGAGAAAAATTAGTTGATCTTAATGGGAAAGCTTTTTGCCCAACCAGAACCTTGCACTGTCTGGCTAGCATTTATTTCCGTGTCCACAAAGTTCTCTTGATAAAAAATATTGGCCCAATCCGGCGAGAATCACTTGCCTAAGTTATTTGTCTAAGTCTAGTCTAGAGCGATGGAATTGTTGCAAATATTTTCCTCTTTACCATTACTCCTCATGGGAACGTAGTGTTACTGCAAAGGAATTTCATCTAAATCGGTTTTCTTGTGCTATTTTTGGGTCTGTGAATGTGAGATCACACTGCATAGGATTTGGAGTATTGTGCGTCGTAGCATGTTCTTTGTCCGATTTTTGTGATACTATAGGCTGTCGTTCTAATAGGATCGTCTATTAATCTTCATTTTAAATTGTCCGTTAAGTTAAGCTAGACAGATCTGAGGATGTTGGTTCATAATATCCTGTGTAGGGGTCTGACGCACTTGCCTATGAATATGTGGGTATCCTTGTTTTACTACGTCTTTGATATGAAGTGCCATTCTGTCGTTGTGAAATTCTAAATCCGCGAGCATAACTTGATATTTCGTATTAATTTTCGTGTAAGATATCGATGAAATGAAAATTAAATTATTTTATTATTTAAAAAACAACATTTTAATTTTGAATTTTCTTCTGTTTAACAATTTAAAAGAGATTAAAAAGAGAATTCATAGAAAGTCTAAAAGGATATGTTAAAGAAAAACTTTTGCAATTTTCTTTAAATATTTTCGCTCAAAGACTATTAAAATAAAATCCTCAAACACAAAGTTGTTGCAGACATTCTCGCATAAGTTTATTTCTTTAAGAGAGCACAGTGGCACTAAAAGAATGGAAATATGGCTTCAATGAAGAAAAGTTTGTTTAGTTAATAAAATTGTAAGAGAACACAGGGCACAATGGAGGCATGCAGGATGCATAGTTGGAAACTACACCTGAAACAGATCACCAAAAAAAAAAATATGCAGAGGGTATAAAAAGAAAAAAATAAAAGTTGGAAAAATGTGACATTTTAGGCGAACCTTAGCCGTTTATGAAAGAAGTGTGTAGTCTTTCAATATTTCAAGAATGGGTCCCACACCAAAAAACTACTCTCTTTTTGAAACAAAAACAAATCAAGACTGTTCTACAGGGAGCGTCTTGTCACGGTAAATGAATATGGTTTCCCAGTGTGACATAGTATAGTACATAGCATAGTTTTCTATATATATTGCGACTTCTTATTGTTCGAGTTGTCTTATTGCATGAATTTTTTCATCCACTAAAACGATTTCATTTAACAATGACCTCTTCTCATGCCAGGATACATACATGCATACATTATTGGTCATTACAACCCTTCAGTCAGGATTACGACATAGTTTCTCAAACCACTTATGTTGTGTGTGTTAATTTTATACATGAGTGGTGGGACCTACAGTTTAAAGTTGACTCCGAACGACAGATTTTTTGAGAAACTTTTCATGGCAATTTTTATTTACTCTCAGAGTTTTTGCCAGAAATCTGCTGAGAGGAAGTCACCGAAGGAATTTGCAATTTGTCTTGATGTCTGGCCTGGGGCTCGAACCCTGGCGTTACGTCTAATAAGCCAACACACTATCTACTAGACTTCTCATGCCAGGATACAATCATCAAATTCCCTACAGTGGCTCAAACCTACAATTGGACACTAGGTAGAAGATTATTCAAATGCCGATATTTTAATTTCAATGGAAATATTTAAAAAAATTTTTAATTATCTGTAAATTTGGAAATATTTCCATTGAAGTGCAAAAATCGGCATTTGAATAATTTCATACCTAGTGTCCAACTATAGCTTTGAGCCACTGTACAGAAGACAAGATTTCCAATTCATAAAATTCATAATCGCGTTATTGATCCTCCAATTATATTTACTTGTTGTAAGAGGTTTACAAAGGGGAAATTATACTCAACGTTGAATTTAACACTAACATTCATTCATAAATGAATTTGATCCCTAATTCACCACTAATCTCTTTCTTTTTTTCTTTACACTGACTTGATGTCAACTTAGTACTGAGTAAAGTCAGTCATTATTGTAAAGCTACTCGTAAGTTACGCATCATTTTAAAATTATTTTTTCAATCGCGGAAAGCAATTCAAGTTAGAAAAGTGGTGTTCAGTGAAAATTTTATTTAAAAAAAATCAAATAATTCTTGTTAGAATTATAGTTCTAAAGTTAATAAATAATTTAAAAAAATTGTTTAAAATAAAAGTGAAAAAAAGAAATAATTTTACGCAATTAAATGTTTTTTAAATTCTGCTCGTTTCTTATTCGTTTATTTATTGATTAAAAGGCTGTGTGTAAGAAAAAAAATAACGGATCATTTGTATTAATAGAAAGAGCGTGAGTGTTTCAAAGAGTTTGTTATTGTTTTAATTAAAAAGAATTTCGTTTGTTATACAAATACAGCAACAACAACGATTCAAAGTAAGTAGATGAGTAGAATAATAGAAACTAAAGAGCTTTGCTTTTTCTTATAAAGAGAATATTATCCCAACTGCTATTTTAACTAGTAGAGATATTATTAAAGAGTTGAAGTTTAAGTAATTTTGACATGCACAATCAGGCATCAAAATTTTCTAACATTTAACGTCTTTTGTCTTCAATTCGGGCAATTCGGAATGCTGGAAGCATCCTGTTAAGATTACATGATATTATTACATGCGCATGATTTTCCATCAGATGATACTTTATGCCTTGCTTTTTACGTTTGAGCAAGAGCAATAGTGTAAAGCCAAGGTTAGCCAAACTTTCACGGAATGTACGTTCGTTTTTAGTATACGAAAAGCAATGAGAGCGATCACCGAACCGTAATGTAATTTCGTTAAGCATTTACATTACTTTTCATATACTAAAAACGAACGTACGTTCCGTGGAGGCTTGGCTAACCTGGGCTTAAGGCTGCTGGATATTATTAAAATTTATGAGTAATTTCTCACAAAATGCAAAGAAATTAAATTTGTTGTGGGCTATGTTGTAATCTTTAGTTTTATTTATATATTATCTTAGAATTTTTTGAGTGCCTTCTATGCCTAGCACAAATCAATTTGTTATAAAATAGATTCAGAAAAACACTTTTTCAAATGTAAAGTAAAATTAACCACAATTGATGTGAATTTAGTTTAACACTGGGTGAGGATAACTAACGCATATGTACGTTAAAAATTCTGTATAATTTATTAAAGATAGAGAATATATGTAGAATACTGTGATGAAAATATATCCACATGAGATCTGCAAATTTAATTTTCGAGATTTAAAAAGAATTTTCTTCCAAAAATCTTCCAAAAACTTAAGTGAACAGGATTTAAGCTTGTAATCATTTAAAACTTTTTATTGTACTCAAATATTCTATCAGAATTCTTTAATTGTTCTGTACAAATAACAACAAGCATTTCTTGTGTCAACAATTGCATCTCTTTGGCCCACTGTTCAAGGTTAAATTTCTCTTTGCTATAAAAAGAATAAAAAATCAAAGAAAAAATAAGAAAAACTGCAGATTATTTCATATGCAGTTTCGATTTTTTTCCATCTTCTTGTTAGTTTTTACGCACAAAGAGACAACAGAAAATAAGAGAAAGAGAGAATTTCCTTTTTTACGAGCCACCTATAGGCCGTAGGCTCTTTAATAAAGCAAAGATGTTTTTGTTGTTTTTTGAAGCATTATTGTTCGTCGAGGTGAGTTTAAATAACGGAATTCGAGAATGTATTAATTTTGTTAAGAGGATTGTCAATATGAATGACTATAAGTCAGCTGAGATCATATAAAGAAAATTATTTATGGAGGATATGCTCGAATAAAATAATTTGTTTAAGAGGAACCTTGACTGAACTTACTTACTGTAGAAGTTTTAAAAAAAAACTTACCATTTACCTATGCTTAATAGGCCCAAAAGTTGACCTTGGTTTTGGGTAGCTGTTAACTATTAAAGAAAAATCCCTATAGGGGTACTAAGTGGCCGACTTATGACCATCATTTGTTTTAATATTTATTTTCGTAGAGAATAAATAAAACAACAGAGAAGGTAAACCGAAAGAGAAAAACTTCTTCTGTACTGAGTAAAAGAAAGTGAAATAAACAGAAAACAAAACAAATAAAAATTTAAATCACGTTTACCTGTTAAACAAAATGAAAACAAAACTTAAGTAAAAAAAAGGAAGAAAAAATTGAAACAAAAACTTTGTAAAATTTATCCCTTTGACACAAAGCAAGGGAAAGCATATGAAAAACTTCTTGCAGTAATTTTCTTTGGTGTTGTAAAAAATGTGGTAAAAAAATATAGAAAATCATGTTTAAGCTTTTTGCAGTTGACGTTAAAGAAATTATAAAGGAATTATACTTCTTTATCCTATTTGACAATACCTAGACCTTGAGTAAAATTGTCAATACCTCGCGTAAACTTTGCCTTGATATGAGATTTCTAACAAGAACTTCAAGTAGGGGAGACTGATCCTCCGATATTGTCAACTCTGGAGAGTCCTTGAAAATATTCACAGGCGATTAAAAACTTGATAATAACGAACACTGTGGAGTTTTTTTAATCTCCACCTCCTTGACTTCTGTAGTGTGTTTAAGGCCGAGAAGATGGTCATTAATTTCGCTGCGACACTGATCTGGAGAGAAAAGATTTCCAAATCTACCTCATAGTCAGGCAGAAATCATATTTTTTGGGTCCAATCCTCTGGTCTAAACTGGGGTGATCAACCCCAGTGACAGTTTAGAGTCAATCAAATATGGGTTCCTGATCACATGGAAGTTTTGGGTAATAGTGTAGCTGATAAAACGAGCACTTTTGCACCGTAGTCCAATTCCCACATGAAAATAAAAGTTCTTCTTAGCTCAGTAATACCGTCCATTAGGCAAAACTATTTATTGGCTGCTGACAAATTCTGATCTGAAGCCAAGTTTAGAAAAACGTCCATGGAACGTAACGGAACGTACGTTCGGTTTTACAATACGAAAACCAATGAAAGCGATTATCGAACCGTAAAGTAATTTCGGTAAGCATTTACATTGCTCTTCATATGCTGAAAACGAACGTACGTTCCATTACGTTCCGTGGACATTTTACTAACCGGGCCTTGAGAAATAATTTTACTTTATTCCAAAACTCATCGACCTCGAATTGTAATAGGAAGCGTATAAATTAAGTACTTAAATAATATCGTAGGAAATCTCTGTTATTTTATCTATTTTTAAGGGGCAGTGTATAATGAGTAGCCAAATGGAGAGATTTAGTCATCGTGTAATTGGCTTTGTTGGTAAATGTTGAAGAATGAGGGTACTGTTCACTTTATTTGCTAATGTCCGTATCTGGCTGAACACAAACATTATTCAACTGAGCTATTAATGCTTGATACAAAAATTGATCACTAAATTTATGAAACTTTCAAACTGATTATCGACTTGAGGCTAAGTTAATCAGAATTTTTGATTAGCAATGGGACATCCCTTCATATGGCATCACAATGCTTCTCTATATGTGTTTAAGTAATTTACGAAGTTACCCCTTCCTTTCCCTTCATGACTTTGCCGCCAATTTGTATATAGAAAGCAAGATTTTCTATTCATAAAATCAATAATCGAGTTTTTCAATCAAATCAAATTATGTTTGTTTGTTGTAAGAGATTTACAAAAGAGAAATTATAGTCAACATTTAATTGAATACGAATGTTCATTCGTCAATAAAACCGATCCTGAATTCACCATTCTTTCTCTTTCTTTTCTTTTTCTTTACACTGATTAGATGTAACTTTAGTTCTCAGTCAAGTGTACATTATTGTAAAGCTACTCGTAAGTTGCGAATCATTTTAAGATCAATTTTCTTTTCAATTGCGGACAGAAATTCAATTCAAGAAAGTGGTATTCAGTGTAATTTTTATTAAAAAAAAAATCAAATAATTCTTGTTAGAATTATAGTTCTAAAGTTAATAAATAATATAAAAAAGTGTTTAAAATAAAAATTAAAATGAAAAAAAGAAATAACTTTACGCAATTAAATGTTTTTTAAATTCTGTTTGTTCCTTTATTTTTTTTTTCTCGTTTAATTATTCTGTTGCTTTAATAATGAGTAAAAAAAAGGCAGCGAGAAAAAAATAGCGGATCAACTGTATTAAGAGAAAGAGAGCGTGAGTGTTTTAAAGTGTTTGTTATTGTTTCAATTAAAAGGAATTTCGTTTGTTATTCAAACAAAGCAACAACAACTATTCAAAGTAAGTAAATGAGTAGAATAATAGAAACTAAAGTGTTTTCCTTTTGCATTTTCTTATAAAGAGAATATTATCCCAACTGCTATTTTAACATGTGGGGATATTATTAAAGAGTAAAAATTTAATTGGCAAGGGATATTTTGTTGTAGTCTTTTTATATAATTTCCTCGTTGCAATTGAATTCTTGTTTGTTCCTATTCTTGTAATTTCTTATATATATACTATAGGCTTTAGTGTTTATTTCGCATTGGTAATAATATTAATACGTTGACTGCCGACTACGAGATAACTCGTAGATTACGAGCCAACTACGATTTATTCGTACTCACTAAACCTGCCATTTTTGTGTAGCTACGAATAAAATCGTATTATATCAGTGCTAGTATCGATAAATGGCTTCTGGAAAAAAAAACAAAAAGTCAATGTTGGCTAGCGTGGCCAGTTTTCTGAAACGTGTTAACAAATATTACGAGGTTTGCTGCTGCATTCAGCATTCTAAACCTTAATGCGGCCCCCCTACATGTTGCGAGTTGTTGTACAACACGTCTTCTTCAAGCGTTCCGATTTTTCGACCAAATTTACTTATAAATTGTTATTGTAGCATTGTATTGGTCGTTGGCTGAATGAAAATCAAAAGTTTGTCATCTTCAACCAACTGACGGCCCACTAGCCATTCAAAATAATAATACAGTCCCAACGTGTATAGGGCCGCATAATGAAATGTTTAAGGTCTTCGGTTTTTTTTCACAAAGAGTATTTGTTGCATCTGACTGATTCCTTCCTTTTTTCTATTACGATGTGTTTTCGTTTGTGTTTTACATTTTCCCATTTGTGGTTGCACTGTCTTAGCTCTTGGGGTATTTTGCATTTTCAGGTGTTCAGGTGATACAATACATTTAGATTTTTGAAGTTAGATTTACTTCAGTATGGTAGCACTTCAATTCTTAATTATTGCTGATGTTGTTTGACCAGAATGTCATGCATTTAAGTCCGTCTGCTGATGAATATCTATAGATTTTGGATTTTGCTTGTTATTTCGAAAGAAAGCATATTTAAATTACATAAAATGAAATGAACTTTATACATGCGTTGATTATTCGAAGTTTGATTCATTTGAATATTTGTGAAATGCTCTTTAATAATTGTAATCGTGCGAATGCTGTCCCTTTGATGGGTCTGCTGTTTCTGTCGGTTTCTGTTCTACTATGCGCTGTTTCTAAACAGACCATCTACAGCCCAACTATCCAAGAATTCGAATGGTTGGGATTTGAGTGATGATGTTCTCTGTGCTAAAGTCCAACATTAATTCAAGTCTTCTAGCGTGAGGACTTATAATTCTGCAGCATCTGATTAATGGAATTATTTTCCAAGGCTTTTATAAAATCGATGAACCGTTAAAACGTATTCTATGATTTGTTATATTATAACGCGAATCAGATGAATACCTTGTGTGGTTTACATAAATATTATATTCTAAGAAACCTATCTGTATTCTCTATATCATCTTTTTACATAAATATGTACATAGTTAGTCATTCCAATCCTTCAGTCAGGATTACGACCTAACTCGTCGCATTGTGTTAATTTTAAAAATGAGTGGCAGGACCAACAGTTTAAAGTTGATTCCGAACGACTGATTTTTGAGAAGCATTGCTTGTCAGGATTCTACTGAAACGATATCACCGAAGAAATGTTTTTTCGTATTTCGTATTTGTTGGAGATGTCCGACCTGGGGCAAGGCAGCACACTACTTACTAGACTGCATAGTTTTTAATCCATTCCATCCTTTTACTCTCGATATTTTATGTGACTCTCATATATAGGCAGGTTCATAGAAGTCTATTTTAAGTTTGTTGATTGCAAACAAGAAAAATCAAACGTATTTATTTTTGGAGTCGACTATATTATAGTGCTTGACTTGGTCGCATCTCTGAAGATCATCTTAGTCTAGTGACACTTTGACAGCAGACCACCTGCGATATGATAAGTGCAACTATTAACAAATTTCAAAACCTTTTTTTTTTGATTATGCTACGATATATTTGTTGCGATATATGAAAGCTTTATAGGCTTTCAAATAAGATAGTTTTATCTTTTACTTCATTCGTAAAATATTTTACTTTTAAATCCATGCGTTATCATTTCAACTTTTCAAAATAATCACTTTAACTTTTTACTTTCTTTCCTTTGTTTTTAAATTAGCCATGACTTTTTGGCATTATAATTTCATTTTCTTTTGCTCTAGCACTCTATCTCATTGCAATTCAAAATGCGAAATTTTCTTCTTAAATTACACAAAGAAATCCTTGTTAAAACGTTTGTCTTCCAAAATACCCAAGCTTTGTAGTTCTACTTTACTTGTATTCATTTCCATCATTTGTAATACATTTTGTGTAAAAGTCTCTTAGATAGGGAAAGGCAGATAGAGAGTGTGTGTGAGAAAGAGAGAGAGAGAGAGAGAAAAGGAAAAAGAAGTTAGAAACTTGTACTGGGAAAATGGAAAATTTTAAAAAGAAAAACTCTGACAGATGATCAACATTAGTTTGAAAGTCTTTAGAGGTTTGCCAATGTAATCTTTGTTAACCTAAAAAGTTTTCTTTCTCTAGAGCAGGACTATTTCTTTCTTTTCCTATTTTTTGAAAATGTTTGTTTTAAAAATTTTTCTATTTTCGGTTTAGGGACACAAGGAAAAAAATTCGAAAATAATTTTCAAACTCAGAAATGGTAATGAAAATGAAACTTCATCGTGTAAGAAGTTTCCAAAATTAATGACATTTGAATCGATTGTAACAGAAAACAAAGAAAAGAAGAAAATCATAAGAATCATAGGATGAAAGACTAAAACGTTAGATTTTTGAAAATATTTTCTCTATTGAATTGAATGAATATTTTTAAAAGGAGTAATGAGACTGAAATTTTATTAGAGATGCTAAAAGAAAATGTTGTGTTCCAAATCGAATGTTGGTAACATATTTAGATGGTAGTTGTAGTTGTTGTAACAGATCTGCTGTTGTCTCCGGAAGTGTCTCCCCATTGGATATTAAGAAAAATGTAAGTTTAACATGTTTATTTTATGCTTATTTGATACTGGTAGAGATGATATGGATTGAGGAATTATATTATGAGGTGTATACGTTGATGGTCGTCTTTAGATAATTGGTAGTCATAGGAAGTCCGCTACTTGTGTTGGATTCCGCCACAAGTCTAGTAGTCGAAGGGCAGCGATCCAGGGTTTTCGGCATAATCCTCGCCCTGTAGCTGTACAGGATGTTCGCCCAAACTGATCACGACAAACGACATCAGCTCTGCGGCTGATAATATGATCTTCAAAAACAGGGCGCAAAACATCGAGTGTAGCTTCGGCTGTGTGGCACGCAGCGCTGTCCTGTTGAAACCAAATGTTGCCAATATCCTCCTCTTCAGTTTTTGTGAACAAAAATTCGTTCAACATGGCACGATAACGATCGCCATTCACTGTAACGGCCACTCCTTGCTCATTTTCGAAGAAAAATGGCCCAATGATGCCTCTGGACCAAAATTCGTACCAAACAGTGACTCGTTTTGGGTTCGTCGGCTTTTCAATGTATGCGTGCGGGTTTTCTGTGCCCCAAATGAGACAATTTTGCTTGTTTACATACCCGCCAAGATCAAAATGATCTTCATCTGAAAAATTGATTTTTTTTTTGCCAAAATCGGCATCTTCTGGTTTAGGCTACTGTGCATGGCCAGCCGAGGCAGCAATTTAAATGAAATTATTTTCCATTATTAACCGGAAGGATTGTACTTTCAAATAAAAAAAGAAATTTGAGAAAATATTCAGAAGTTTTTTTTTTGAAAGCATTATCAAAAAAAAAGGTATTTGGCGGACCCTTTAGTTCAGTTTCAAATAAATTAAAAATTAATTCAACTTCTGTTGAAACAATGGAAGAATTTACAACGTTTCTTCCATTTCGAAATGGGGAAACTATACAACTTGTTTTCTTTCAAGTCAACTGAATTGTTGTCATGAGAAAAAAAAACCACCGATCTAAGTCCTAAGTCTCTAGGGTTTTAGTCTGTAATGCAGATTAGCTGACTGGAAGTCTGGGTTATACTTCATAGTTACAAATACTTATTCTCGTAATATAAAGATTTTCCATTTCCCATTTATCTTTCTATTCCATTCTCTCTCTTGTATAAAAAATAAAATAAAAATCCAATCATTTATTAAAACTTTTATTTGAAAACTTTATTTTAAAACTCAAATTCCTTTTAAAACGTTCGCCTCTGTTTAGTGAGTGTGGGAAAAAGATAAAAAAGAGATCTGTTGTAGCATAAATAATATTCTGATGTTTTTTTTTATAAATTTTCACAATCTTATGTCAAACGTCATATTAAATAAACGCTTTTTTCTATCAGTTGTTTTGCTAAAATCAGCAAAACTGAAAAGATTTTTCCATTTTTTTTTTATTTTTTTATTTAAATTTGTTTTCCAATTTGTTGTTGTTGTTGTTTTTGTTCTGAAAAATTTCTTTCCTTTTTTATTTAAATCTTAATTTGACGTGTCACTTTTGGCGAATACATTTAATCTTTGGTGTTTTTCTTTAGATTTCCGAAAATATTTTCGGTTTTTTATTCATCACACTCTTTAGTTTTCTTAACCAAACTCATACAGAAGATATCTCCTCGTTTGTGTTTTTTTTTATTGAAAAATATTTTATCCTTAGACGCCATTAAATGACAGCGTGTCTCTCTCTTTTTCTGTCGCTCTGTCACTCTCTCTACTTCTTTTCTATCCGACTAATATGACACTCAGCTTAATGCTATGAACTGTTGTGTGTGAGTGTGTGTGTGTGTGCTATTCAGACCAGACATGGTTGAGTGTATGGAAATCGAAAAGCAATTTGATAAACTTCTATTGCCAACAACGAAAGAAAATCTCAAGGAAAAATATGAAAATCTTATTGAAAGAAAAAAAAAACCATGAGGAGGGGAAACATGAATTGTAATCTACTCAGTTAAATTGGGTAATTGTGCTTATCTAACGCGTTTTTTTTCTTCATTTCTTTGTTTTCTTTTTTACGGATCTTTACTGTTTGTGTTGTTTCCGTGGCAGAATAAAAAAAAAAATAAAATAAAAAATGATGACAAAAATTCAAAGAGAGAGAGAGAGAGAACAAAACACTAGTGACAGTTTAGTTGAGCTGTTTGTGTTCGGAATGTCATAAAATATAAAAACATTCTAATATCCTGGAATATTCTTTTTTTGTTGTTGTTATGATTGTTTCTTTCCCCCTTCTATGTCGCTGTTGTTGTGGTTGTTGTTGTTATTGTTATAAGTTTTATTTGTTAGCAGTAAAGTAATCTTGAAGTTGAATCAAATATTAAACAAAAAAAAACGAATTTCTTTTCATATGGGGAAAAAAGTTAAATATTTTGCGCTTTATTTTACCACAAAACGTTTAAAGCTTCAACTTTATTTGACCTTTTTATACTGATGGTGGCTATGAGCGTGGTACACTGAAAGGAAAACTGTGACAAGAAACAGTATTTGACAAATGCAACATTAGGTAGGTAAGTAGAAGTGGCTGCCCATCCGAGAAGGTCACATAAGGCCCATTGTGATACCATACCATAGTTTCGGGACCAGTAGGAGCCTCTGATGAAGCTGCTCAAACTGCCCATTTCAATGCATGACAGTTCTTGCAGATCATCTATATAGAAGGCACCAATGTGCCTTTTCTATCTACGACATAGTGGCGGGAATGCACCCGCTAGGTGCACAGCAGTCTCCTCTTAGCAGCGTGTTCAAGACTATTGCACTTCTCGTGCATCCATAATGTAATGCCTCGTAATGATCTCGACAATCATACTGAGCGTGCTTCTTTGGAGTTTCAGCAAACTTGTGCGCCCTTCCATCCAGCTTTGGTCAGATTTTCGGCGCCGTTCTATTTGTGTTCGAAGCCGTCCATCTACTGTTGACAGAATCTACAAACGTTTTGTCAATTATAAGCTTGCAAGTTTTCAGGGGGATTCCCAAAGTCGAGAATTCTTGAGAGAGTTTAATGATTGTACCACGCCTGACCAATCCATTCGCTCTGCAGTTACTTGGAATATCAGTTTGTCCTGGTACGCTTATGAAGATCATATCGTTTTGCTTTCTTATTGAGATATCTCGGGATACTGTCTTGGAATTCATCACGTTGGAATTTATTGTTTGATAGTCACCTGGCCATCGGAAAATATGATGATGTTTCGCTTGAGAATAGTTGTGTTCAGAATAATTTTCGTCGCAGGTTGTGTTACCGGCACCTCCGCCTGAAAGATGCTACAGTAATCTGGCAGCTTTATAGACTGGGCTATTTTGATTGATTCCGATAATATTGTACCTCCAATGGTTCCGTCTAATTTGGAGCCATCGATATAAATTTGCACGGCTTTCTTTACGAGCTTCGCCGTCTCATTTTGCCAAACCTTCTTGTCTGTACTGGAGGTCCTCAAGCACATGGACAAGAGTAACAATAGCTTTCAGAATTGCTAAACTGTTGGAGTAGAACTTCTTTTTATTTTCTAGAAGAGAAATATACTTCATCGTATACCGTTTGGTGTTGTTGTTTTTGCACTATCTTAGTATCGTGTACCACTAAACGTTTTTCGATCATCCACTTCTTGACCTTTTTGGATTCCACTAAAGCATCAGTTTCGTAATAATTATGGGATTTACAATGAAAAAAAAATTACATGTTGCTGATAACTACTTAACCAAGAGTTATTTGCTGATAAACAGCTGCAAATGCTGCTGAATAATGTTCCGAACTAGGCATGTTTCACTTTCATAAAACAGAATTAACTTCATACATGAGTTGAGTATTCTAAGCCTAATTTGCTTAGATATTTGTAAGCTCTCCTACACTGATTGCAATCTTCAAAATACTCTGCTTGCAGCTTGGAGCCTTCTATCAATTTTGTTTGAGTCCTCTTACATTTTTTTCTCCGTGTGTATGGTGTGTTTATTACGATTGTTTTATATTCCATTTTGGACTGGCAAATATTTATGGACATTCTTTACGACTCTATTAAAATATGTATTTTGTTGGTCGGTTGGGAGGATAAACAAACTACTATTGTCGACATAATATTTTCGTTTTTATTATGATGGCCAGGAAACAATAAATCGATAAGAACGTTTTAACAGAAATAAATTGCAACTAAGGATTTTTATATCGGAGATAAGTTCAATGAACACCCAAAGTGATCAAAAACTACTGTAAAATAACGACAATTTCTTTTTTGTAAACCAATTAAAAACAAAAACAATTAAATGAATAAATGCTTAATGCAACGACAATGAATATTTAAGAAAATGAAGAAATGTTTTCTTTTTAAACTATAAATTAAGTCTCTAATATCACAACAACCACAACCACCACCACAATTAAGTTATTCTCAAAGACCCGATCTAATAAATGCAAATTTCCATAATTTATTTAAAATATTCTTTATGAACGAGAACATAGGAACATGATTAATTGCCTGCTGTCTACCATATTAATGACAAATTATTGTATTTCGACGAGTATTATTATAAACGAAACGAAATGAAATGAAAATGTTCCATAAATAGTTGGCGTATTTTGACATTTATTTCGAATATAAATATATATTCAAAATAAATAAAAATAAATCATCTACTGAGGCTACTACTCTGGTCGTCTAAGAAAATTGATGTGTCATATAAATAAATCCATGGATTGAGTCATTTGAATGGCAAATGTTCCAAAGAAAAAACATTCTAGTGTCATGATTAACATGCCACTGGTGGTAAGCAAGCATTTCAATACTAAACCCGAGATAATGGCATTAAAAAGAAATAAATTTCATTAGTGTTATCGGGAGCAAATTATCAATAAAGTGACATCATTTATTATCGTCTTTTTTTCCTTGTATGTATTTGGTTTGGCTTCAATACACCATTCAATAGAGGGGGCTTCCATAGAGGTTTCAATAATTGTGACTGGTTGCTTGGTGTCTTGTTGTTAAATTTTTGTACTTTTTCGTTATAAAACTTTATTTTTTTTATTGTCTTGTTTAGCATAAATTTTTGGACATCAAAATAATAAATAAAAAAAAAATTTTAAATTCTTTATTAATTTTTTTTGTTGTGGCATTAGAAATGCCATAAATTGGTCAGTAAGGATAAATATTCTTAAATTTTTTATGAATAGTATAGGAAAACTGTTTGAAGTCTTTTCAATTTTCATGTGAAAATTACATGTCCTTTTATATAAAACTAGCTGTACCCTGCTCGTGGTGCTGCGCCACCAACTAAAATAAATCTGAAGGAAAGACATTACACAAATGTCCAATTAATTTTGAAACATTTTATTGATTTTGTTTCCCGTTGTCCTGATGATTCAGATGAATGGGCCTGAGTAGTACGCATTCGATCAGTTTCTAATCTCACTTTTCGTTGTTCAAGCGGTTCAAGCGAACGGGTCTCAGCGGCATATACTCGAAGATTTTCCAGTCTCAATGCTCGTCTGATTCTGAGGCTTGTATTTTTTTCTTCCGTGTTTGAGGTGTAGGTCGACCAATTGCTTGTCATTCATTTTGAATAATTTTCAGTGACGCCATCCATCGGAAATTAATTACACCAACCTCCGTCGATTCATGCGCAACAATTTTGTTAAAGAATGCACAGTTTACGATTTAATTCGTTTTAAGTAATTTCCAGTGGCGCCACCTATCGGATATTAGTCATACCAACTTAGAAACCTTCGTAGGCTCATGCGCAACAACTTTGCTAAAGATCATATCATGATCAAATGCACAGTTTACGATTTAATTCATTTTGAGTAATTTTCAGTGGCGCCACCTATCGGAAATTGGTCATGCTAACTTAGAAACCTTCGTCGACTCATGCGCAACAACTTTGCTAAAGATCATAACATGATCAAATGCATAGTTTACGATTCTATAAGGAATATACAAACAAACATTCATTTTTATATATATAGACTACGAGACGTGACACACCCACTATAGCCAATCCGCCCATTTTTTTCACAAATACGTCAAAGTCGTCCACACAGAATTTGAGGACTCTAGCTGTTGCAGTTTATGAGATATGCGACATTAAATACTTATTGGGTATGTGGGCGTGGCACCTTGCCTACTTGAAATTTTAAAATGAAAAGTAGCCTATAACTCCTTCCAGACATACAGGAAGATGCTGTGAAAATTTCAAGAAAATCGGTCCAGCCGTTAAGCTGTCTATAGACTTCAAGCAAACCCACAAACAAATAAACACACATTCATTTTTATATATAAGAAGATTATTTCATTTCCTTCTTCATTTTTTTCCACATTAGTTTTCGTCATAAATTGAAAAATTAAATCGCTTATTTAGGACTAATTATAGTTTTCCAAAACTCGTTCTCTTAGTAAGTAAATAAGTATTCGGCTCTCTAACCCAAACGAGAACCTCTAAGCAATTACATTAGAAACTTCGAAATTACTTCAGCATTGGAACTGTGTCAAGTACTGACACGTTATTATATTGGCGAACATTTCTTCCATGACAGTATAGCCTCTATGGAAACGGTAGAACTCACGAACTAGCTGTAGGACTGTAAATCTTAAAACTCAATATTCACTTCGCACTGTAGTCTGGGTAAACAAGCAATTTATGTTTGCAGTTTATGACGTAAGCAACAACCTCCTCACCAGAAGATGTGCTGGAAGGCAGCCGAGCGGAATCGGTGGTTTATATACTAGGCAGAGTGCGCGGCCTTTGCGAGCAAGGGGCTAGGATTTCTGGGCTCATCATACTTAAATACTTTGAAGAACATCGCAGACATGAATTCTGATGGAAAGCCAGGGTTCGAGCCCCAGGCCAGACATCAAAACAAAATACAAAAAATATTTCTTCGGCGACTTCCTCTCAGCAGATTTCTGGCAGTAACTCTGAGATTTAAATAAAGTTACCATGAAAAAGTTCTTTAAAAATCTGTCATACGGAGTCGACTTTAAACTGTGGGTCCCGCCACTCATGTATAAAATTAACACACACAACATAAGTGGTGTGAGAGGCTAGGCCGTAATCCTGACAGAAGGTATGAAGGAAGTATGTAAGATTAACTTAGATTCCAGAGAAGTTATTTTGAATCCTTTATTAAAATGGCAAATGGTGCACGTAGACTCTTGTCTCATGGCAACGGAAAAGTAGGATACAATGAACTTCCAATAAATATCGGGTCTTTCATTTAGCGGTTCTCAGTTTAAATAAAACAAAGTGTATGTGTTATATCATTGAAATTTTTTATTCATTTAAAAAACCTGTTGATGCCCGTATGTGTAGAATATTAAATTATTCAAATGTGCACCGTGACTTCTATGGACTTTAACTCACAAATAAGGCCTAATTTAACCGATGGCATGGGTTATTTGTCTTTGCGGTGTGTGTCTTATTCGCATATACCTACGGCTTAAGAGGCCTAATCAAAGAACACATTATCTCGCTAACGAGTTTACATCACCTCCACGTGAGATGACCATAAGCCCTCAAAACACTCGTGTGGGATAAGCTGTGTGATATGTGGCGCCATTCAGAAATTGTTTGTCGTTGAGGTCCGGATCATCCAATTCAGGTCAAAAGAAGTTGGATACCATCATCTAATCGTACTCACCGTTGACACTGATGGACTGGAAAACGTCGTTCTCAAAGAAATATGGACCGATGACCGGCCAGTCCAAAATCCACACCAAAAAGTGACTTTTTCGGGATGCATTCTAAGCTCCTGGAACTTATGTGGATTGGTGTGGGCTCTAATTAGACAATTTTGTTTGTTCACGTACCCATTCATCTAGAAAATGGCCGTATCGCAGAAGACGGTTTTTAGATGAAAATATTCATCGAACAGAACACATTCATTCCACGTGCTGTTGAATGCTATATCTTCTATCCATTGGAGGTTTGGTAGAACACACTGAATAAATGAAAACTTATTTAATAGAAATATATACAAAAAGGTGGCCTTTAGCAACTGTTCAACTTCGTAGGTCGCTTTTGGAATTGCCGATAAATCCCAGGAATTTGTTTGTCCACCTTCTATGTCAAAGTGGAACAACGGATTATGACTGGTTCTGTACACTTAAGCTGGATTCAACAAGCATTTTGTTCCGAAACAAGTTCAGTTTTTTTGAAAGTTTGTTCCAAAACGATTCACCCACTTCAAACAATTGTTCTATATAAACAAGGTTACCATATGAAATATTTTTGTAAACGCTGCGTGTTTGTTTTACAATTAGGCAGCACAGTAGCAGATGATTGTAATTCGTTTGTCTTATTGGCTTGAGTGTAATCATATTTTTTTTTATTGTGTTACAAAGAAATTGTAAATTAAAACAAATAAATAAACAAACAGTATTAACTCGTTCATCGCCATGTCAGTCATATGTGTCTGACGCTAAGAAGTTCTACATGAGCCATGTCAGTCATGTGTCTGACGTACTCGATTTGGTAAATCACAAATGTCCGACGCAAATGACGCTGTGTTCAAAACAACAGGTTAATACTTGTTGTATCTTGTTTGGATGCGTCAGACATGTATATGTATGTCTGACATAAAAATAGTGGGAATTTTGGCAAAAAAAATTTTTTTTCTGTGATACATTAAGTTTCCTTGATAAATTTTTAACTAAATTATCTAATACAGTTACCGTGGCCCATGGGAAAATTTTTCTGATATTATCGTGGCGATGAACGTGTTAAACAACCGCTCTGTATTTTATTATACACACATACATACATACAAATGTACATATAATATGATGTGGCAGATCAGTTCAACTTTACTTAAAAAATTAAAGTAGTTGGCAGCACAGTTCGATTGTTTCGGAACAAAAAATAAAATAAACCAATTCGAGCTGAAATTGTTCCGAAGCAAGCTTACTCTCTTTCGCTCTCTCTCTCTCTCAAAAAGAGAAACGTCAAACTACATATCGACGCCTCCGTTCTATAACATTCTAAGTCGAAAAAGTACGCGATACGACTATATGGGTATTCTAAGCAGATTTTTCCTCATAACTTCGGAACGGATCGGCGCATCTTACCCAGATTTTGACAGTATTTAAGTTAGAGAACGTAGAATTTAAAAATGCAAGAACATTAAAAACGTTCAAAGCACTCTTGTAACGTTATAGAATGGAGGCGTCGATATAACAAATTTTTCGAAACAAACGATGGGTTAATCCAGCTTCAAAGAAAAAATCATTGAAAAATTAATTGAAAAAAATTATTTGGAATTTTCTGAACAATTTCTCAAATATTTTTTTTTTTGTATTTTAAGGACTATTTTATTGCTTTACATCAATTTCAGCAATTACTCTTTAATATCACACAAATATTTTTAATTATTTTATGTAAATTAAAATAAAATGAAATATTAAAGAATACTGAATAAAAACATGTATTTATCTCTGCCCTGAGCTTATCTTTGTTGTTATCATTCCTTGGTGTATTGAAGTTTTGGTCTTATCATTGTATTTTCCAAAAATAAATTCACATTTCATTTTGCATTTTTGTTCATTTAATTTTTATTTTTAATATTTTTTGTTTTGTTTTATGGTTTGCCGATATGAGTATTACACAAAAGGCAAAATAAAATAAAAACCAAAAAATAAATAAAAAATGTGTTGAATGACTTTTAATTTGTTGCATTTATCTTTTGCATCTTGAGGCTATTTTTGTAGTAAAAATACAATTTTTGTTAAAAAAAATCTTTTCATTTTATTCTTTGGTTTTTTTATTTTTAGTTTTGGTTTCATTAAGATTTAAAGGAGGTGAAATTCTGTTTTCTGTTTAATAATTTCATTCTTTCCTTATTCCTCTTTTTTTATTTCATCTACTTGCAGTAAAAGTTTTCTTCTCAACATGTTGCTTGCCAGTAGCAGCAGCAACAGCAGCATCAGCAGGATCTTGTACTAAAATTGTATGTGTGGCAGGCAGCAAAGCCAACGAAAACGTTTTTTCAATTGGTAAGTCAGTAGTTGTCGGTCTTATTGTAGTGTATTGTTGTTGCAACAATAATTTTTAATTAAATGAAAAACCATTAGTTTAATGAACAAGATTAAGAGTTTCTTTGTCCGTGCGTTTAGTTTAGTTTAGTTTTAATCCGTAAGAGCTTTCTTTTTAAAGGAAATATTTAAACGGCACCTAAGATCTGTTAAAACAACATTTAATTGTGGATTTTGTTTTTAAATGGTTAGGCAGAGGAGTAGTATAGAAGAAGTAAGAAAATAATATTTATTATAAAAAAATATAACAAAAAAGCATTATGAAAACAATGTTTAATTTAATTTAATTTAAATTGTGCAGTTTTTTGGGAAAATGCAAATGGTTTAAGTTTTCACAATAATACCGGAAATATTTTTTCGTAAAATAAATTAGTTTTCATACTTATTTACAATTTAATTACAATAATTATAAGAAGAAAAAGAAAAATAAATATTTTAATCACAATATTTCGGTAAGTTGTGTGGGATATCAATACAATGTGAATGTCTGTTTTTTCTGACATGGGTTATGGCATAAGGAACAGAGTTCAGCAATGAATCGTTTTTCCGCTACTCATAAGCTCTCATGAAATTATGAATATATGTACGTCAACAATATTGAAATTTAACTATGTATACTGATTCATTTGTGCTCATTACAACGTTGAATTATAAGTACAGGTTGCAATGAGTATGCGTACAATGTTGACATCAAACTCATACTATTCGAAACATGTTTGATTCATAAGCCTACTCATTTAGATTGATAACTTTCAAAAAATACTTATAAATGATTCGACGGATTCGAATCATTCATCAAAATTTACAGTCTTAGTTATTGTTTGCAAAAAAAGAAAACAGACACTTAAGCAAAAAAGACAGAGCAGCAAGCAGAGCAAACACACAACTTTGTAGTGAGTATTTTAGTGTTCGTACGCCAATAACACTTATTTTGTGATTCTTGAACGTGATTCTTCAGATGTTCAGATATTTACTCGTATCTCCTTGATTTTTAGGCGTATACTTTGTTGGACACCTAGTGGTCTAACTTGTCTCTTATATCCTTAGACCTGTAAGATAACTTAAGTAATTTAATTCCTCGCGGATAGTGCATAGCCTGAAAATGTATGGTAATAGAGGGTTTCCTGTCTGTTTTTTTTAAGGATTTGAAATGACTCAAACATTTTTTCCTCGTGTAGCATAGTTCTCTAAAAGCTGTTTTAGCTGCTACGTATTTTTGAAATGATCTTCTAAGGAGCATCTGCTATTTTCACTGTATTTATTAAACAGATTATATAACATAAATTATTTCATTATATTGTACTCCTGTTAATTTAAAATAAAATTCAATGTATATTCATAAGAATTTTCAGTCGTCGTGATGTATTATTCGCTGCAAGACGATCTTCATAAAATCTTCCATAATCGACCACAGAATATTGATATTTAAGCAGTTCTTGAAATCGGCTGAATTTCCTTTCTTAGGAAGTTTTAACTTCTTCAGGGACGATTTTTTTATGGTGACAAAAAAATGATTAAATTTTGTTTTCTTTTTAAATTATTTGATTTTATTTAAATAGGAATTCAGACAACAAAAAACAATGAAAATTCACAAAAAGAAATAACGTCCACATTTGTGGCCACTGAGCGTTAATGGTAATTTATGGGTGAAATTATTTCATACATTCCGGGCATGTAAGGCATATACATATGTATATTCTTCATATTTCGCACAAATGTAGCGAGTCGTGACATCTGGGGAGATTATTTTCTATACCATCCAGTCTAAATCCAGAATTAACTTTAGTCCAGCTTTCAGATATTTTAGGTAGTGATGGTAAAACTTATTATATTAAATATAATTGATATTATTTTTTTCAAATATTAACGGTTTCTTGATATAATCCAATAAAAAGACTGACAAAGAATTATTTCAGGTTTTTTCTATTTATCTGCCTATGCGTCGGAAATAATATCAGTGCAGACAAACGGTACAATGTTTACTTCTGTTGTTGGAGGATTTAGTAATCAATAACTATATCTATAGAATTTTGTTTTTAATTTATTATTATTAAAATTATAAAAAATTAAACGTCCACATATGTGGCCAAGAGCGTGAAGAGGTTAAAGGTGGAAACTTAGAACTCTTGAACCAGTCAAGTGGCAACACTTTTATTCAACATATAAAAAGAAACTAAAGGTGGAATATGTTTTCAAATAATGTTGGATTTATGTTAAGTTCTCCTGCAGTAATAAACATCATTTGTTTTCTGTTCTTTAGACCTGTAATGGCGTGTCCATTACTTTTGTTTTATGTAACAATAGGTATCTAATAACGGGCATTTTTTCGATATTTAATTTTTCCTAATTTTAACTAACTTTTCAAAGTCGACTAGAAAAACTTTTTTTGGCTTTTGCCAGAAGTATTTTTTGCATGGCTTTGTTTATCAACGTTAATTAGGGGACCTTTGATGTTATTGACAGGATACATCTTCTTTCTGTGTTAGCATATCATTTCGGCAATATTAAAAAAGACTTTCACGTTTTGCGTCGCAACTGGGTCCCAGTTTCCCTACCCCTATTGTTCATGTGTTCCTTCTTGTCCAAAAGCCGAAATAGAATCTTTAAGATTAACGAATATACAATTTTGTAGGTATTAGGTTAGGTTAGGTTAGAGGACGTGTACTAGTCAATTAAGACAAGTACAGTACCTGTAGGTCGAATTGACCCATTGTACAACGTCCTAGTTCCTCTCTATCTCTCTGTGTTTTAATTTTATACATGAGTGGTGGGACCTACAGTTTAAAGTCGACTCCGAACGACAGATTTTTTTTCATGGTAATTTTCTCATGGCAATTTTATTTACTCTCAGAGGTTTTGCCAGAAATCTGCTGAGAGGAAGTCGCCGAAGAATTACTTTTTGTATTTTGTCTTGATGTCTGGCCTCAGGCTCGATCCCTGGCTTTACGTCTAATAAGCCACACTACCTACTAGACTACGGCGACTTCGAGATAGTAGGTATTGAAGATGTCTCAATTTTCTATCTGTCATTACTGTTTCCTATAATTTCAAAATAATTTCTTATCCTGCTAGAGATGGTTCTCCAGTTTTATATTCGCAATAATCAGAATTATCGTGAGTTAAGGTGTATTTTATTTTTTAAGCTAACAACTGACGATTAAATTTCTATTTACTTATAAAGCAAAAAATTCAATTGTAAATAAATTTCTGTTTAATAAAATTCTTTAATTTTTCTCTGACTGCTGCCAGTCTTTAAAAATTTTTTTTTTTGTAGAAACAGCAAAAATTGAAATTAAAATAACATTTGCCCTCCCATTCCGTTGCCTACTTCAGATTAAACCAACAACATATTGATTGAATTATTAAATAATAAATAAGGATTTAAGCAAAAGTTTTTCAACATCCTCAGTCATCGCCTACCATTACATAGGTATACGACCCCATGAACACCATGAATTGATAAATATTTTATAATTTCAAAGCAATTAGACAAACCATAAACAAATTATAAATGTGGGGGGGAAAATGTGATATAAATTCTTTGCCACCTCATTCCTCTCCCCTTCTTTCTCTTTCATTGAAATATATTTGCGTTTCCACCTCTTGTTTCAGCAAAGATTTTACCTTAACGTTGCTTTCTTCCATCCTCCATCTGTTCTTGCTCTAGTGTAAAGGATTTAAAAAGATTCTCGTATTTCTTGGCCACAAACCCGATCATTTATAAAACACCCTCCCCTCACCACAGTCTTGGTAATTCGAAGTCGAGCAGGTTGTTTCTTAAAGGAAAACAGTGGGTGATGGTGTCGGTTGTAGGTTGAGGTCCTTAAGAAAAATTACTGTAAATATTTTGCAAATAATTAGTTTAAAAAAAAATCTTGTCTCTATTATTGTTGTTGTTGTTGTTGTTGCCTATGTATGTCTGTCATTCCATTTCGAAAATGAAAAATGATTACTTTTCCTTTGGAATACAATATTTTACAGAGAGAAGTTTTAAGAGGTTTGGTAGTGGGTGGGAGGCAAAAAATATAAAATCAGCTTAAATAAATCATAAATTTTAAATGTTTTTTTCTTTCTTGTAACAAACTCAGAATAACAAAAAACAACAACAACAACAATGACAACAACACCAATAAAACCAAATTATCATTAGGCTTACAAATCGAGTCAAACGAAACGTAGAAATACTCCGCCTTCTTGGGTTACATTGGCAACCAGCGTGGCAACTTTTGTTGCCCTGCCAGCAGCCATAAATCGGTTCGGTGGGAGTGAGAGATGCTTAAGTGTATAAGCAAAAGTAAAAGCAAGGCAAGGCAAATAAATTAATCAAAAAATAAGCTTTAAAACAAAAACGACAACATTAAGCAAACACATTAGAGGGTATTAAATGAAATGATTTATACCCGGCATCTTTATTTCTTCTTTTTTTCATTTATTCCTGTCCGTTCGCCTTATTCGCCTTGCATTGTTGAATTATTAATAGAGCAGGTAATGCGAGGAAGAAGAAGTGTCATGCGACCATAAGGACATTTATTATGTTTATTTCTCTCTTCTTTTTTTTATTCTTATTTTTGTAATTTTATTTCTTTAAGCAGACATTGTGCAAATCTTTAGGCAACATCGTGAGAGACACGTAATTAAAGTTTAATGTGTTTTCGTCGTAAAGATAATGTTTTAACCTGCAACACATCATATACAAAGTGATTGGTGGTAGTAGCATTTGTTATTAAGAACACTGAGAATATATTTTCCAAGAAATAGCCTTGAGATAACGTCTCGAAATTTTTAGAATTTCAAGTTCTTGTGAAATAATTTTCGTTTTAATTACTAAGAATTAATAATCATTTTCAAAAACAACAATTAAATTTGAATTTTCCATGGAAACAGTATACATATACATATTTATATATACCGTCTGGTCGTATTGGCACATTAGTTCTAACTGCAACATTCTATCGTAACTATCAACAGGGCCATCTAAGTTTTGACGGCTGATAACGACCATCTTGTTCAAGCTACATCTGTCAAATTAGTTGTCATTTATTCCGCCTATTTTGCCAAATCCCTATTGGCAGATATAGCACTCTACTACTCGATTAAATAATGAAATTGTTTGTATCAAATCGGCTGACCTTTTAGGAAACAAAAAAATCATGTTCAGCTAAAAGGTAAATTTTTTACATTGAGACGATAGCAATCCACTTTATGTCCAATAGCGTGCATTCCAAAAGTGTTACTGTTTGGTGTGTAATCTGGGCTGACGGCGTCACCAGTCTTAAACTTTAACTTAGACAACTGGAAGTAAACGAAATATGAAAAAATATTTCTGCGGCGACTTTCCCTCAGTAATTTTGTGCCAAGACCTCTAAGAGTAAATATATTTACCATGGTGGTGTGAAATTTAGATTGTAATCTTGACTAAAGGTTTATAATGACCAATTAAATAAGCGAGTAAAATGTTGACAGAATCCGCCGTTGTCTAGTAGGTAGTGTGTCCGCTTATTAGCTCAAACATCTCCAATAAAATGAAATACGAAAAAATATTTCTGCGGCGCCTTCCTCTTAGCAGATTTCTGGCAAAAACTTTGAGAGTAAATGAAATTGCCATGAAACGTTACTCAAACATCTGTTCGGAGTCGACTTTAAACTGTAGGTCCCGCCATTCATGTAAAAAATTATCACAAACAATATAAGTGGCTTGAGAAGCTAGGTCGTAAACCTGACTGAAGGGTTGTAATGACCAATTATGTATGTTATGTGTGTATGCATTATGTATGTAAGTCGTTGGCAGGCCATCACTGTCAACTGCTGGCACATAGGTCGTTGATTACCAACTTCTTTTGTCCTGAAGTGGATAATTTGGATGCAGAGGACATATAGTTTCAATAGAATGGAGCTACGTGCCGCATAGCTTATCCCATATAGAATATTCTTCACTAGCGATTTGAGGGCACGGTCTTCTCACTTGCTAGTAGTGTATACTGACTACCGGGCCCACACCATTTCATCACACAAGATTTTTTCTTGTGGGATTTTCTAAATACGGAGGTGTATGCGAATTAATCGCAAACCACAGCGTTGTTAAAAGCTAACATAATCTAATCCTATGGTAAAATTCATCCTGATTGCATTCAGTGATAGTCATGGAAAATTATATTCATTCAACGCAGAAGAGCCATGACGAACATTTGAACATTGTACACATTATGGCATCAATGGAGCTTTCAAACGAGTAAAAAATTTCGAAAATATTTCACACACATTTTCCTATGAAAGACTTGATAGTTGGTGATGTGGCAAATTTTGCAAAAAAAACTATTTGGTGAAAAACGTTTGTTAGATGAATTTTGTTGTCAAACAAAATTTTATTAAAAAGCGCCATTGAAGCGTTGAAGTGCTTAATTAAAAAGTTAAGCTTTCCCCGGCTTGAAACCGTAAGAACATGAAATTTGAATTCTCATCCAAATTCTCCTACACATAAAGGTGCCTGAACTCTCAAAAATAAATATTTTAGGAAGGTTAGTTAGTTAGACCTCTTGTGGAAGGATAGGAATTATGGAGCTAAGTGTCTCACCATTACATCTGATACAACAAAACCATAAGTTTCGAAACAAAATATTTGTTTCTAGATAACAATAGACACCAACTCCTCTATGCTAGAACCCTGTCTAGTATGTCATTCACCAATTTAGTGGAGAGAATATAATTTATGAAACTGAAATCAAGCAAAAAATATTAACCCTTTGACGGACACCAAAATTTTAGGAGGCCTTCCCGTGGGACACTTGCTGTATCTCCGTTATTTGGCAAGATACGAAAATTATGACGTATATACACGTCATGTCCTCCCAGAAACCCTTGTTATGACGTCTATAGACATCAGTGTCCGTCAAAGGGTTAATGATATGTGGATTGATGCTCCCATTTTGCTTAAAAGAAGATGTCCTGAGAGATCAATAATCAACAGTTGTTTTGCGGCACATGTTGTGCCAGATTAAGTCTAGCGAAGCTTGTACCTCTCCAAAATATCCTACAAAATAATATTATTCTATAGTGCGCTAAAAAAGTATACAAATTATTTCAATGAGCTGGTGATTAGCTTTGACTAGCTATCTGTAAACTGTATTAGAGTTTAAGCTTCTATTAGTTGTGCTGTTACAACTCTAAAACATATTAAATGCTGTGGCAAATAAACTGTAATGAAGCTGAGTATTGTTTTACTTCGATCCGTATGGGATAACTGTCCGTTGCACTGATGAACTCAGTGATTCATTTTACCATATAAAATCGTGTGCAATGTAACTCCAGTAATATAAGAGCGGGCTAATTTAATGAACATTTAGCAACTCAACTGGAATTCGATTGGCATAATCAATCCACTTAAACACTAAATTTTAACACCCAAAAAACTATTTCAAATTCTAAAAAAAAACGTCATTTGATTGATGATGGATTGATGCTGCTGCTGTTCATTATCTTGTTTAATGACTTTTAATTCATTTCTTTTTAATTCTTTTAATCTGATTTCTATTCAATTTGCCATAAATTTTTCATGCTTTTCAATCAATGTCCTTTAACGGTCAACAAATTAAAGAAAAACTCCCGAAAATAAAATGAAAGAAAATAAAATAAAACGATAATCATGGCCACTTCATACAATCATTCACATTTGATTTGCTTTCAACGAGGCAATAAATTCAGGACTCGCCCACACACACACATAGAGACATACATATACGAGCAAAGGAACCAATTAGTTCCATAAAGAAACTCGAGAAAGAAAAACGTGGTGAGGAAGAGAGAGAGAGAGAGAAGGTTATAAAAAAGTTGTGTTAAAACATTTAAAAGTACGAAAAACTACAATTAGCAACAAATTGTTTTTGGAGAAGGACTTTTACATCAGGCCACGATTAATTTTTGTTTCGTTTTTCTTTTCTTTTCTTTTGAATGACGGCGAAACAACGACGAAAACATTTGTGTCGGACAGACAGAAATTTGCTGAAATTCATTTTAATGAATATTTTTGGGTTCCAACTAACGCTGTGTGTGTAGCGTACCGAAGACGTTAGGCCTACCAAAATGGCTAGAAGGAGGAGCAGGATGACATGTTGGCAGGCCAGTTACTACCAACTTTGTCATGATGATGTGTGTTGAAGGTTGTTATGTTTTTTTCCTTTTTAACAAATTTCCGTTAACAAGTTTTTTCTGAAACGGAAATTTAAAACAAAATATTTCATAGTTTATGGCCTCAGGAAACAAAATAATTTGAATGATAGAAAGTTGTTAGGGAGGGAGGGAAGTAGGTTAGGAAAATATTGACCCTAAAAATTAAAAGTTCTACAAATTGGCTAAACTTTTAAATATTTATACCATAAAAACATGAATCTTTTTCTTTTCACTGTGTATTCGTGTTTGCTTTTCATTCTGCTGGTGGAGAGAGAAAAAAAAACGTTTGGAAAATTTCATCAAATTTTTTTTATCTCCAATTTTTGTATCATTATAGTTGTTGTTGTTGTAATTTTTGTTCCTATGCAACTTTACAGCTTTAAGCGTCTGCCATGAACATACGAAAAGTGTGAGAGTAACTTTAACTAGATTCTCTTTTTGTAACTTATTTTTTCCACTTCCACTTCACTCATCCATTTTTAAGTATAAAACTTTCCAATCTAAACTCTTCAACACATAAAGACAGTCACGGTAAAAAGTTTCGAAAAGGAAAAGGACAACAACATAAAAAGTACAAGGAGATGGAGAGGGAGAAAAGAGAATAAGAAAACTTTGAAGTTTTCTACAACAAAGTTAACAAACCAATACTTCCACACTTTCACCGTATTGATGTGTTTTGTGAAGATTTTTTCTTAACGTAAGTTTAAGTTTAATTCTGGTAAAAGAAAATAATAACACGACCAACTAATAATGCATTCAGCAGAAGCCAGTATTGGGCTTACAGTCCTGTAGGTTTCTTATCCTCGTGGCAGCTACTATATTTGTAAGAATCAGCCTGCAGTATTAAAAAAAAAGTATAGTTAGGTGGATTTCCAAACAACTTACAAAGGTTTTTATTCATGTGTACATAACATTATTATTTTTACTACAATTATATTTTTATTTTTTATTATTATTTTATTCTTATTATTTTTATTATTATTACAATTATAAATTATATTTTGTTTTATAATATTTTAAGCGAAAAAAAAAAATTAATTAAAATTTGTCACACCCGATACATCCACATGCCTACCCGTTACACCTTTATTTCTTTTTAAAAATTCTTTTTAAAATTTGTTATCAGTATGTTCGTCACACCCCATACACCGATATGTCACACCCGTTACGTTTTTATCTGGTTTTTTTTTTGTCAATGAAAACAAATTGAAAATGGTGTTGTAAGTGCAAGATCTAATGCAACCTAATAACGTTTTCTTTGGAACAATAATATATAAGTCACGCCCGTTACAAATAAATTTTTTGTTTTTGAAATCAAAGTGAAAATATAGTCATAACGGGTAATTGTTTAACAGATTGGGTTTTGCAAATTGAGAAAAACGAACAATGTTTGCAAAACCCAAGCAAATAGTTAAGAATGAATGCCTGACCTTTACCTTTTAAGACTGTTAGATGCAAATGTTGACTAAGCCTACACCGTATCTGGTTCATCCATGGGCTCTCCAATTTCAGCATACTCTTTCCAGCATTTATCCTGGTTTTTTACCCACGGTTACAGTAATGTTTGGTTTGTGAACTTAACCATTTTTAATGCAAAACTGAAAATATGATAGACATCATCCGATAGATTTGATGATTGTTTCAGACAGCCACTGTGTCACTGACTCCAAGTTAGGAACAGTTTAAATCACACGTCAGCTTCTCTTTTGCGTTGTTCTGGGGTTAAATCACATGATCTTGGAATGCTCCAAAATGTGAGATTGATGGCTCACCAAACTCGCTTTTCAATACTTTCATGTTATTGCATATCGTGTGGCTGGTATCAGAGTTTTATTGAGACCACGTGGCTACGAAGCCTTTCTAATTATTTCATATTGAGTTGAGCACAGAACAGTTAGTAATCATATCACTGTATATTGATTCACTGGCTGTTAGCTTACGATTTTTATTGTTGTAGAAGAAAATCGGAACCATTATTTGCTATTATTGAGATCAAATACGACTGTTCTGTTTGTAGACGTACCTACTGAGCCAAAGATGAACTTGGTTCTCGAAGATAATTTCCCGAATTTCGAAATATTTTTTCATAAAGTGAAATTTTTATATGAATTGCAAGCATAAATTTAAGAATCCTTGTGACAGTGCCACTTGCTACGAATCTTTTTCTATATTGTTTAACAAAATATGCCAATATTGGCATATAAATAAATATGATACATGAGTGCATCACGCTAGCTACTTTGATATGTCACGCCCGTTACAAATTTATAAGCTGGTTGCATTTGATTTTATTTTCCTTTTTTTCTTCATTTTCCTGATCAGCCATATGTGTTAGAGAATATTAAAAAAAAGAAAACAGAAGAAAGAAAAGTTCCAACTTCAACTTTAACTTTTATTGTTATTGTTTTAAAACCACTATGACAGCGCGAATTAGCCAAATAGTAAATAAATTTTTATACTGTGTGTTATTTTTTTTTTGTTTTTTGCTCACAACCACCCTTGCTTAACCCCCATTGTCATGGATCCTTTTCTTCGTAATACTGCTGTTAATAATTTGTATGTGTTGGAATAACCCCAAGGCTCTTAAATTGCATTTACTCGTTATATAACAAAGAGTATAAAAAAGAGCAAAGAACATGCAAGAGAAAAAGAAAAATTGAAGAACAACTAAAGGGAATAAACTTGTTGTATACTTTTTGCATTGACTGTATTTAAGTGAGTGTTTGCATGACCATACACATACATACATATGTATGTATGCATATACATAGCCATGTCAGAGTCATCGCGAAAGTGCATGTGTGCATTGTAGCGGAAGTGGTCTCTTTGGTATCCAGCAATGCGCTGCCTGCCACTGCAAACGCTGCAATAGCTGCCAACATTGTTATTGTTTTATGGCCAAAGAGCAAGGAGCGAGCGTATATTCGTAAACAATTTAATAGCAGTAGCAGTGTTAGTTATCTGGTGTGTGGTAGTAATTGTGTGGCTGTGTCAGTTTTTCCCCTTTTTATGCTTTCCACTGAGCAATTCATACACGTCCAGTGCAACACAATACGGTTTTATGCTTCGTTTGCACTTTTGTTTTGTTTTAACAAGTGAAAGTTTCTTCTTAAATTCGATTTTTTTTACCCTCTACAGCTTTTTTTTTGTTTTAATTTTCTCTCTCTGTGATGTGCTGTAGTTTGTTGAATTTCGATTTTTTTTTTGGTTTTTCATTGGGAAAAAAAGGGAAAAGTTTTGTTTTAAGAAATGATGTCTCATGTGTTCATATAAATTTAACAGCAATTTTTCCATTTTGTGACTTGAAGGACTCACTGGTGGTGGACAAAGTTTTCCTCTGTTTTTTTTTGATTTTTTTCCTAAGAAAATTAAGTTGAAGTTGATTTTGTTACTTTTTGTTGTTGTTTTTGTATTTTTTTTAGAAGGTTAAGAGTCAAGTGCATAATTGTTTTAATTTTGTAACTCAAGCGTGATCTGATAAAGTTTCCCTTTCTTTTGAACATTTTTTTTAATTCGTTTAACACAAACGAGAGAAAAGATCAGATGTTCTTATTCAGTTGTTGTACATACATATGTACATACATATATAAAGCATTGTGTTACATACAAACTTATAAAATGGAAATTTTAATATACTAAACCGTCGTGTTTATTTCTTGAATTCTTTTAGAAAAGTTAACGTTAACACATTTTGTTAAATGTGACCCTAAAATTTTGGAAAGAAAATTTGTCAGATTTCAGTGATGCAACACTCTAAAGAAAACGCTCTGCTTATTCCAGGTTTTTAATTGCGAATAGAGAGGATATATCAAGGCCATGTTGTACTCCTAAATACATATACATTACAACCCTTCAGTCACGATTACGAGCTAATATCTCATACCACTTATTAAACTAACACACACAACGTTAATTTGATATATGAGTGGCGGGACCTTTTGCCAGAAATCTGCTGAGAGGAAATCGCCTAAGAAATATTATTTTATTTCGATTTGTTTGTCTACCGAACAGCACATCCTAGACCACATCGACTTCATGTTATACTCACTTTCATTAAAAAAAATAAACAAAAAGCGCGGATTTGAATCTTTACTCGTTTTCATCATCAGTCATGTAGTAATGCTTTTCGATGTTTTCTCATGCATTGACAAACCTGGCTTGTAACCTTAAAAAATTGCTGTCCAATAGCAATACATTCAAACATTTCTAAGGGGTTATAGTAAGTAGGGTGTTCGTTGTCTAATACGTAAAATAAATAGAGTGTTGGCTTACTAGAAGATGGGTTCAGAGTTCGATTCTCAGGTTAAAAAAATAAAAAGTTTTCCAGTCATATATTCTGTCTCCGCAGTCTTCTGATAAAAGTGCTGAGGGTAAATTAAGAACTAAGTAATACGCTTTTCAAATCTCGCATTCGGATTCGTTTTCAATAGAATCATAAAAAATGGTAGCCAGTTGCTAAATGTATGCCCCATATGTGGCTAAAGAAATCAGGCGTTAGCTGCACTATTTAATAGTAAAGCAATCGTTAAGCAAATTCTCTGATATGCCTTAGAATGTAAACAAATTCAACATATTTTCCATGTTTGAATAAATTGTAGGTGTGCTCTACAGTTGTCTAATAGCTGATCTGGCACTTTCAGCATTCTAGCGAAGTACCATTTTGTATGCGTCTATCTGGATCCTCCTCAAAAAGTGAGTCATCTTTTAAATATGGGTACATGGTAGCAGAAGAAGACTAAAAATATCCAACTTGGTTGCCAAAAGTTTTCGGTAATTTTGTACACAAAAGCGATAGCGAGATTTGTATAAACGCTTGCTATAAAGTAGTAAGGGTCCGCCAAATATTTTTTTTTTTTTGAAAATGCTTTAAAAAAATTACTGAATATTTTCTCAAATTTCTCAAATGGCTGCCTCGGCTAGCCATGCAGTAGCCTACACGATCGGTCCAATTTTTAAGCACATTATCGATTGTGTGCAGCTGTATTCCACCAACGGCTTCACGAATATTGTCCTTTTAAGCGTCAATTGTCTCTGGCTTGTCGGCGTAAAACTTATCTTTGACGGCACCCCCCAAATAATAGTCCAACGGTGTCAAATCGCTGGTCCGAGGTGGTCAAACGACATCAGCTCTGCGGCTGATAATGCGATCTTCAAAAACAGAGTGCAAAATATCGAGTGTAGCTTCGACTGTGTGGCACGTAGCGCCGTCCTGTTAAAACCAAATGTTGCCAATTTTCCTCCTCTTCAATTTTTGTGAACAAAAATTCGTTCAACATGGCCCGATAACGATCGCCATTGACTGTAACGGCCACTCCTTGCTCATTTTCGAAGAAAAATGATCCAATTATGTCTCTGGACCAAAATCCGCACCAAACAGTAACTTGTTTTGGGTGCGTCGGCTTTTCAATGTATGCGTGCGGGTTTTCTGTGTCCCAAATGCGACAATTTTGCTAGTTTACATACCCGCCAAGATCAAAATGAGCTTCATCTGAAAAGATGGTTTTTTTTTGCCAAAATCGACATCTTCTGGTGTAGGTTACTGCATGGCCAGCCGAGGCAGCCATTTGAATGAAATTATTTTCCATTATTAACCGGAAGGGTTGTACTTTCAAATAAAAAGAGAAATTTGAGAAAATATTCAGTAGTTTTTTTTTAAAGCATTTTCAAAAAAAAAAGATAATTGGCGGACCCTTTACAATGGGATTTCATTTTGTATACCACTACAAGGCCATTTTGACATGCTGTTGCTCCAATTCATTTTGTACAAGTGATAGCTAACAATGTGTTTACAAGTCAACTACAAAGTAACCATGTCGTTACACATGCTAGCGTGTGTATTGCACACAATGTGCTATTTATGAATGGTTAGTGTTCACAATCCGTTCAGCATCTGGTGTATTTTATTCTATTTGACTTTTGTCTGACGATCATAACTTTTCCAATGTAAATTATGCGTAATCAGAAAAATGTAATCACTAACCAAGTATAGTCATCGAAGTTCTTTAGTCTAACATTCAATGCGAACCTCTAAAGCTGAGAGAGTGAAAGGGAGAAAAGAATGGCTCCCCGATAATTACTTTGCTGTAATTTTCTAACATGAATTCAGATTTTTTTTCCTCTGAAAAAATTTTTTAATTCCAATTTATTTGTACATTTTACAATAATATTGACTGACATTTATTTTTATTTATTTATTTACTCTTTAATAAATACTAACATTCTGTGAACACAAAAATGTAATTAATGAATGTATTTACAGAATTCGACAGGTGATTTAATACGAAACTTAATTAAGTGAATCAATTTTTGGAAAACAAAAACAAAATTTTTTTCTCTTTATTTATGTACAATTCATTTATTCAGACAATCATTCATTCATTTATTCATTGATTGATTTTTTTTCCTTCTTCCATCTTTTGTCACTTTTGCAAATTTTCCTTTTCTTTCCTTCCTTTTTTTCCAATTCGTGCAACATCAAAGGAGAATCTTTTCTTTTTTTCTTTTTTTTTTCTTTATCATTTTCTTGTTTTAATTGATGTTTATCTTTCAACACACCGCCACACATGCTTCATACATACAGTGGTGGCCTTATAATTAGAAACGACTTAGCAACATGTATGTTTCTTAATTTGTTTTACAGTTTTCACTGTGTACCTGGGATCAAAGGCTTTGTTTGGAGGACGTCTTACATACGTTTTTCCATCAGATTGGGACAAATAAAACTTAGATTCGTCACTCCAGAGAACTCTGTTCCAGAAACATCGTTTCTAATTATAAGGCCACCACTGTATGTATTTTCTTTTCTTTGGTTTTCTCGTTATTTATTTGGAAAATGTTTGTTTTCCTTCTAGAAAAATTTAAAAGAAAACGAAAGAGTAGAAAAGAAAAAATTTAAAAAAATAATTTTTAATTTCCTTTAAAATAAATTGACTTTTAAAGAAACTTTCAATTGTCTTGGTAGATGCTTAAAGAACATTCAACGTGTTGAGAAATCGATAAATGGTTGCTAGGTACTCGTGTTTTACAACGTGTTATCACGGTAGTCCTTTATCGTTTAACAACGTTAATGCTTTCGCTTATTTTGAAACCGCAAAGACATAGTAGGATATCAAAAGGAATGTTCATGAACATTCAGCCTTCTATTGTTTGTGTGCATGTTAGGGAATTAAGAACAGTTATAACTCAAAAAGCTAGGTTCCGCACCATTACGCCCAATATAAGAAATCCAATATATTTGCACAGAAAGCATTGTTTCTTGGCAGGCATAGATGACAATCGTATCATTGTTGAATCTGCTAAGATGGCTAATTTTCAAACTTGGTTACAAACATAAGTTGTTTGTTAGGATTACGACCTAGCTTTTCACACCACCACTGTGTGTTAATTTTATATATGAGTGGCGGGACCTACAGTTTAAAGTTGACTCCGAACGAAAGATTTTTGAGAAACTTTTCATGGCAAATTTATTTACACTCAGAGTTTTTGTCAGAAATCTGCTGAGAGAAGTCGCCTAAGAAATAATTTTTTATTTCGTTCTGAACTTGAGTTTGAACACTATGTGCTAGACTACGGTGACCACTTCGAACACGTTAAAACACGTAACTTTTTGTGACAGCTCCATGTTTCTTAACGTAACTAAAGAATTATTAAAGAAATGTTTTAAACATTCCGATTAAGAATGGATCCTGATCCCGAGCTTTGTTTCCTAGAGAGCAATTTTGATATATTTTTGGTGGTTGTTAACGATCACCTATCGACTTATCGATTGCTTTTGAGGGATCACTACGAATCTCATCCCGTTGTTCTACCGTACGTAATTGGTCATTACAACCCTTCAGTCAGGACTACGACCTAGTTTATCACACCCCTTATGTTGCGTGCTTTAATTTTGTACATGATTGGCGGGACTTACAGTTTAATGTCGACTCCGAACGACAGATTTTTGAGAAACTTTTCATGGCATTTTTTTTTTTGCCATGTTCTACCATCTCTTATAAATATGTGAGAGGCCTAGTCTTCAATGTTATCTCGTTAATCATTATATTGTGGAAATTAAATTGTTGTTCAAAATAGTCTTTGTTGTATTGACAGTGTAACGATCATCAGATCTGTCGCTTTTAACTTGAATGACGGATATCCTTAGATTTTGAGAGATGATGTTCATTTTTGTTGATCTCTCGCTATACCACCGTTCAAATAATCGAAATGTGAGCTGATAATATCAGATTGGGAGCTTCGCCTGGTTGTTTCAATTCAAATGTAAATATTATAACGCGGCGGCGTACATTTATAGTGACAGAATACATTTTTTTTTTGCTTTATAAATAAATTCTATTCGTACTGTGCGATAGCGTTTATACGTTTTCACTGATAATCATTGTATACTTGGCTTGTGTTGATTTTGAACTGTTTTTTATCTTTTCTTCTCCTTTTTTTTCTCTTTTGAAATATTTTTCAACACTTGACAAAGCAATTAAAAACCACACACCATTGTAAACAAAATAATGGAAACAAAATTTTTAAATTCGTTTTTAAAACCTTTGTTTTTTCTTTTTGTTTGTTTTTTGAAAACAACAATAACAATACAACTGTATAATATTTATGTAGAAACAGAAATTAAAAAAAAAAAAACAAAAGAAAACAAAAAATTTTTTTCATCAACAACTACAAACAAATGAAAAAGAAAACCTAGAAGAACATGAAAAAAAGAAGAAAAACATTTTCATTTTGTTAACAACACCATGACATACATATGATTTTTTGGTAAACCAAAATGAAACAACAGTTTTGTTTGTCCTGTTTTCTTGGTTGTATTTGGGTTTTACTTTTACTAACCAAATGAATGCAGTTTCCTTAATGTTGGATGTGTCGCTTTTATGTGTTTCCTATCTAAAGGTTCGGATGGCTCCAAAATCTGAAAGAAATAAAAATCGAAAATATGAAGATAAAAACATTATAATATTTAATGAAATTAATAATTTCTATTCAGTACATCATATTTATGAACATACTTAAAAACATTAGCCAAATTAAGAAACTCATATCCTACATGATTTAAAAGAATCATTTACAGACCACTGTATGAAATTTTTTTCGCAACAAACATATACACTCGAAATCGTCGTAGTCTAGTAGGTAGAGTGTTGGCTTATTGGCTCAAGAACTAATGTACATACATACATATATAATTGGTCATTACAATCCTTAGTTAGGATTACGACCTAGCTTCTCACACCGCTTAATTTTATCCCTAAGTGGCGAGAACTACAGATTTTCTGCCTGAAATCTATAGAGAGGCAGTTTCCGAAGAAATATTTTTTTATATTTCGTTCAGTTGGAAATGTTTAATCATGGCCTCATGTCTAATAATCCAACACACTAGCTACTAAACTACAGGGTTTTCGACTGATAATATCGTCCAAGTGTCTACTACGACTTCTCTTGGTGGAGCACATCCGATATCAACAATTTTTCGAGAATCTGGCTCATAAAACAGACTTTATTTCAACGATGTCATAGATTATGTAGGCCTTGAGACCGGTGGCCACAAGGAAAAGTCTAACGATGTTAACTCGTGCGATCACATGACCTCAACGTGAGTTAATCATGAATTCAACTCGCTTTTCTAGAATATCCAATGTGGCATGAGCTGCATGGCATGTAACGCTGTCTTATTGAAACCACATGTCGTTGGAGACCAGAAGATTCAATTCAGGACAAAAAGAGCTGGTAACCATAGACCTATAGTGCTCGCCTTTGACAGTTAACGCCTGGTTTAAGTTGTTCCCAAAAAAATATGAACCGAAGATGAAGGACTGGCGACTCCCAAAATCCACTCCAAACAGTGACTTGGATCTGGATCTCATGTGCATTGAAAGTGTCTAAAATTCGACAATTTTGTATATTCGTAAGTACGTAATTGGTCATTACAACCCTTCAATCAGGATTACGACCTAGTTTCTCACACTACTTGTGTTGTGTGTGTTAATTTTATACATGAGTGGCGGGACCTACAGTTTAAAGTCGGCTCCGAACGACAAATTTTTTGAGAAACGTTTCATGGCACAGAGTTTTTGCCAGAAATCTGCTGAGAGGAAGTCGCCGAAGAAATACTTTTTGTATTTTATTTTGATGTCTGGCCTGGGGCTCGAACACTGTCTTTTCGTCTAATAAGACAACACACTACCTACTAGATCACCGCGACTTCACGTCCTCAATTATTCCAGAAATATGGGCTCTTCACTGAAGATGGTTTTTCGATAAAAAGAGAATCAGTTGTTGTCCTCTATGGTTTATGTTCTTAAGCCTTGATTCTTAAACCATTTCGAAATCTCTTATCGATTATTTTCCTTTTTTTAATTATTTTTCATTTTAAATGAAAACATTTAAGTCGAATGGCTTTCTGAAGAAGAAGACCTTAATGTTCTTCTAGTTATTCCTAAGCAATGTTTTTATTTACAAAACAACAACAACAACAAATATTAAATGTAATAAACTATTGCACAAAAAACAAATCGGAAAAAAGCCAAAAATAAACACATTAAAACTGTAACAAGAACATGAAAATATTTTACAACGAATTTTACACCAAAAAAAAAGTTGAGAAGGCTAAGACCAACAACAGAAAAAAGAAAACTTTAAAGTAATTCTCGTTACTTTTAAATGAGAATCGCAAAAAAACATTACAAAAAATCTAACAACAAAAACTATACAGAATTTCTTTAAAGAGAGATATTTTCATTCTACATTCTACATATAAACTTCAGAATGTGTGTCTAGAGACAGACAGAGAGAGAGAGAGAGAGATAGAGTGAGATAGAGGGGGGTAGAGAGAGATATAGAAGGAGATGTGATAATGTATGTTAAAATAAAGTTAAAACCAGGCTAAAACAATATACCATTGACTAAGAAGAAGAACATGAAGATGATGAAGAAAAAAGAAAAAGAAAATAAACATTAAAACAAATTGCTCAAGTGGCAACATAAGCAACCAACCAAATACAACAAATACTGACTGACAACGAAAAAAAAAAACAATAAAAATAAAAACTAACAACGATATCACACAACAACACATATCATAGAGTTTCAAGTATTAAAATCTAATGAAATAAAAACTTAAAATGGAAGAAGAGAGAAAGGCAATGGATACCAAAACGACGGAGAGAATGATCAACAAAAAAACTAAAAGTTGTGAGAGAAAATCTAGCACAGTTTAGAAAAAATGCTAGACAACGTAAATGATTCTAAGGCAAGCAAATTTAATTGGCAGAATATGTAGAATTTCAGATATTTTCGGTCATCTTTCTTCTAGGAACTAGTAGTGGTCTGAAGCTTCAAAATACAGAGAAGTACTGTATTCTATTCCTGCAACGCTCTCATTTTCATTTTGTGTTCAGAGAGCAGGCTTGTAAGCGTGTTGTTTCCAGAATAATTTTTTTTCCAAAAAACTCATGTGCACTGCATTCTCCAGCTAAGAGAATAATGACCACGTAACTTGTGTCATTTTATGGTTTTCTCCTGAATTCTGTGGAAACTGCTTCGCTCTCGAGTCCAGAACCTTGTCGAGGCTTAACACGTGTACGCTTCTGTACATAGAAAACGTGCTTTATTTGCTGGAAAAGAATATCATACCAACAGTTTGTAAACCATTGCTCTTCGTCATCATTTTGCCAATCAGATTTTTAAAATCAACAAGTTATTGCCGAATCATGTTGTGTATTGCATCATACATCATATCATTAGATTAGCTAGTGAGTGTTGAAAATTTCCCAGAATATCTTTCTAACGTCGCCGTGGTCTAATAGGCAGCGTGTTGGCTCATTAGACGTGAGGCCTCGGTTGAAACCCCAGGTCAGGCATCTCCAACTAAACGAAATTTGACAAAAAATTTCTTCGGCCACTTCCTCTCAGCAGATCGCTGGCAAAAACTCTGAGAGTAAATAAAAATTGCCATGAAAAAGTTTCTCAAACATCTGTCGTTCGGTGTCGGCTTTAAACTGTAGGTCCCACCACTCATGTATAAAAACTAACGCACAAAACATAAGTGTTGTGATAAACTACGTTGTAATCCTGACTAAAGGATTGTAATGACCAATTATGTATGTATGTATCCTTCTAACGTGGGTATTTTATAGGGTTAATGCATCTTCAAGGCTTCTTAACTTACGACCTAACTTCTCACACCACCTATTTTGTGTATGTTACGTATCACCAGATTTGTAAACAACTTTTCCTGGCAGTTTTACTTGCTCTCAGAACTTTTTGCCAAAAGACTGCTGAGCGAAAGTAGCCGAAGGCATATTTTTCTTCACATTTCGTTAAAATAAGCAACAAAATGCTATTGAATTTACCTAGCATAGCTGTAAAAGTTATTTTATTCATTATGAATGCTGTTATTCGACTAAGATATTACCCTACACAATGGAAAATTTCACTCATTACCATGATACCGAAGCCAGGTAAGGATCATACCAAGGTTGATGCATATAGGCCGATACGCCTCTTGCCTAACCTATCTAAATTATTCGAGAAGGTATTGATATGTAAGCTAGCACCTTTGTTGAATGAATGCGGTTAATCACCAATTTGGGCTTAGGAGAAAACATAGTACCATTCCGCAAACCCATAGACTCGTTAATGCAATAAGAAATGCATTCGAGGAAAAAAAGTATTGTTTTGCACGCTTCATTGATGTCTATCAAGCTTTCGATAAGGTGTGCCATGAAGGTCTTGTACTCAAATTGAAGCAAATATTGAAGAGCTATTTAAGTGATAGAAAATTTGTTATTAAACAAGGTAATTTTTTAAGTTCCCCTCAAAAAATTAACTCCGGTGTTCCTCAGGGTAGCATACTAGGTCCTGTTTTATACCTGATATTTACAGCTGACATGCCGATAAGTGAAAACATACATACTTCCACATTTGCTGACGACACTGCATTTTTAAGCGTACATATGATTGCATCGCAGTTCTTACAGGAACAAGTATCCCTACTGGAAGAATGGTTGAAGAAATGGAGGATAAAGGTTAACGAACAAAAATGCACCCACGTAACCTTTACATTGCGAAGAGGACCTGCCCTGCTATATGCATTAATAATCAGACAATACCACAAAGCACTCATGTAAAGTACTTGGGTATACACCTTGATCGTCGTTTAACGTGGAAATTGCATATTGAGTCAAAACTTGCACAAATAAATATGAAAACTGCTCAAATAAATTGGTTAATTGGTCGAAATTCATCACTTAAATTAGATTGTAAACTCCTTATATACAATTCAATATTAAAACCCATTTGGTGTTATGGAGTACAGCTATCGGGTACTGCCTCAGCTTCAAACGTGGAGAAAATTCAGAGGCGCCAAAATAAAATGATGATGATAAGAATGATCACTGCCGCTCCTTGGTATATCAAAAACTCGCAAATTCACAAAGATCTGGACGTCTCGCTGGTTAAAATGGAAATTATTAGATGTGCTGAAAAGTATTTAGATAACCTAGATGGCCACATAAATCCGTTAGGCCGTGGTATTTTACGTCACACTGGCCATATTCGATTGAAGGGAAAGGATACTCTTGCGCTCGGCCGAAGATGACGGAGATGATACTTTATTTATTATTATTATTATTGAATTTTATTTTTGAATATTTTATTTTATTTGGCAATGGCTAAATAAATATATAATTTTTGTTTTGGTTTTAAGATTTTCTTTAGTTTTAAGATTTTCTTTGTAGTTTTAATATTTGAATAATTATTGTTAGTTCATTATTAATGAAGTTTCAATAAAAAAATAAATGAAAAAAAAACATTTCTTTGTTTGAGTTATGTGAGCCTAATGTTGAACCTAATAAGCCAACACACTGCTTTCCTGACTACGGCGACAATGTATGTTCAAGACAATCGACTTTGAAATGGAACATTGCTTGCTACTTACTGATACTTACTGGTGTTTCCAGTATTCGCTATGCTGCTGGTTGAATAGGCCGTAGCTTGACAACTAACAGGTATGCTTAGTACTACACGCCTAGCATAATACGAGTCATTTGTTCGTCGACATGTAGTTCATACGTGATACTAAGTTGCACCCAAAAAGTTTTTCCCAAAAAATAACTTTTGTGGCTAGAGCCGGTCTTATCTCATGGAGACAAACTTTGGTAATTAAAGCATAAAAGACGTAGTTGAGCGCTGAAGTTGAGCAAAGATTTTTAAATTTCTTGTCAAATGCTGGTGTTAGTCGCCATTTTCCTTTTTTTTTTAATTTCTCGCCACCAGCAAAATCTATTCTTTTCGTATTAGTAGCTCAACAATATTTTACATGATATCCTCATAATGTCTCTACTTTGTGCCTTCTAGTATTGTGCTATTTTCTTCGTCCGTACTGTAAGTAATTTAGAAAACCCTTAGCAATGTTTGCCAAAGAATAAGTTGTGCAGTGGATTGTAAACATCACTAAAAAACAATACCAATGAAAATAAATTCATACACTTGTCTGAAAATTAGTTGTAAAAGTAAAAACGAAACAGAAGGCAAAAACAAACAAAAATGAAAGAAAAAAAGAAGAGAAACTGAAAAAAGACATCAAATGAAGTCAGTAAAGAAAGGACAACAAAAAAAAATCCGAAAACAAATACCAACACTAGTCTAGTGACGGCTTTGGAAAAAAGTGTAAAAAAAACGCAAAACAAATTCTATCAATGTCTCACATGATTACAGGCACACACATACACATACATACGCTCACAGCAATACCAATACATATGTATGTATAAGCAGAAGTATGGTGTTAACAGCATAAAAAGAAGTCACAAGTGCAGAAAAAGTACAACTCATGTGATGGTATGAAACTGGGTATAAAGTTCATGAATACTTTCATCATTAAGGACTCTATGTTCTATGCATTTGGTGTTGTTGTGTTTATTGTTGTTGTTATTTTTTTCCTTCTATTTTCATTATTATTCTGTTGAACTTACTGGTTGAATGGTTGGCTTAAATGTTCTTTTTTTTGTTTTTCCATGAGATTGTTTTCTTAGTTGCTATTGTTATTGTGTTTCTTTAAATACATATATTTTGTTGTTGTTATTGTCTATCTCATAATGATAATAAAGACATGCTTAAGCATGTTTTTATTGTATTTATCTGACATAGAAATTAATTTTTTTCCATTTGGTTGCTGGCTGCTGCTGCCTCAAGTGGTTTTGTAATATCAACAGCAGGAGATTTTTTGTTACGATTCGGTTTCATTATCCGGCGATACAATTTCTCTCAATGTCTTGTGCCTTTGGAAAAACACAAACAAGGCCCAGAGAAGAAAAAAAAAGAACACACGTCAAATATGTATGTGTACACATGACTTGCTATTGGTTTTTCTAGTTAAATGAGTCGTTGTTACTGTTTTGAGATTTATAATGGGAATTATGCCAAAAACTTATTGTTCCAGAAAATGCCACTCTCCCTCTCTCTCTCTCACTGCTTTCGAAACTTTTATTTTTATTTATCGGTAACAAAAACAAATTTCCTCTTTTTTCTTTAAGTAAATAGACATTTAATTTCGTTTTTCATTTATTCTCTTAAAAATTATTTGTTATTTTGCTTCGAAACGATTGTCTTGTTAAGCATTTAAAGAAAAAGAAAGTGTGTGACGTTTTTGTTAACAACAACAACACAATGAATATAAAATTATTTCTTTAATGAAGACAAAACACATCAGAAATAATGTTAGAAAAACAACGACAAACTGAATACCAGAATGAAACCAATTTTTGTTATCAAATCGAACAAAAAAAAAGAAAAGAGGAACAAGAAATTTGTATCAAATTTATTAAATTAATTTCATGGTGTTTTGCCAATTTCTTAAGACATTTGTTTTTTTTTTGTTTGTCTTCTTGTTTTCATCACAAGGACATTCATTTCGAAATGACATAAAATTTGTTTTGAAGTAAAGAAGAAAGATTGAAGGGAGTATTACGGTATAATCTGCAGATGAAAGTCTTTGTATGTTAGCAGTGAAATTAGAAGTTTTTTTGGTCATTAGAGCCCTTTAGTCAAGATTACGATCTAGTTTCTGGCACCACTTTTGTTGTGTGTGTTAATTTTATACATGAGTAATGGGACCTACAGTTTAAATTCGTCTCTGAACGACAGATTTTTTGAGAAATTTTTCATGGCAATTTTATTTATTCTCGGAGCTGTGGCCAAAAGACTGATAAGAGAAAGTTGAAGAGAGTAATAATTTAAAATAATTTAATCAGATTAATTTAATCAGATTTAATCGATTACTGGCCTTCAGAGAGCATAACATCAAGAGAAAACATCTTGGGAAAGAGAAGCAATCAATTATCAAAGTTTCTTACAACTGCGGCCGATAAACTACAGTAGATCAATTCTCTATTTAGCTGGAAAAACTTGTCCAGTGGGATATAGTATTCAGAATTCTTTTGAACCTCGGAATGACTTTGTTGTACTTCAAGCAGACGATATCTACCTTATGCAGCCACCAGTAATGAGAATTTATGAGTAAAATTACATTTGTATGCCACGAACATAGCTGCCAGATAAATGAGGCACCAAATCGTCAAATATTTGAGAAAAAAATCGTCAAAATGGTCAGAAAAAAAATTAATTAAAAGTTTTTAAAAACCAAAATTATTTGTATTGTAGTAAAACATGTAAAATCAATAGGTATATGTACATGTATGTAAAAGCTAGCTTCCCTCATCTTCATTTATTAATTTTGTTCTAAAAACGGAGAAATTTTATATCATTTTCAGAAAAAAATTGTTTAAGGTTTAAACAATTTATCCCTGTGTTGTTTATTGACACATAAACGCATCAATAATATTGCAACATCTTAATCTATGGGTGGTGTAAATATTAAGGAGTCTCTTGACATTCTGAACATGAAAATTCAGTGTAATGTTGGCTTCAGCCGACATATTTTTCAGTTCCTTCATAAGATCTTATGATTACATTACTATTTACACCATTTGTAACCGACCGAGACTGGAATACAACTGTCATGTATGGGTCGGTGTTTCAACGTCTATTTTGAGGTTTCTCGATCGTGTACAGCAGAGGCCGTAGTAACGACGTAAGAGGACTTTTCCCGAAAATCATATATTCCTACGTAACGCTCGTCTTTGTCGGCCACCCCTTCCGTATATGTAGTCGATTGGCCAGTGGATCGCACACTGCATTACCGTAAAAATACGTTTTTTAGTCGGACTATTCGTATGTGAAACTCAATTCCTGCAGAGGCCTTTCCTGTTACTTATGGTATAAATATATACAAGCCTAGTGTCCATAAATCCTTCTTCACATACCATATTTTCATAGTTCCAAACACATTGCCATCGATCCCCTGAGTGTTGATCGTACGAAACAAAATAACGGCGTTTGCCTTTGTCCTTCCGATGGTAATATTAGAAGATATACTCGAATTTTTAAAATTGTCTGCAACGACAAGTGATGAATTATTCTCAACTACGAGGTTATTTAGGAGTTGTACTTTTTTGGCTTTTAAAGGGATAAAAAGGAATAAAATACAGAAAAACCATCACAAGTATACGAAAGTAACTTAAAAATATAATACTTTACTCCTAGTTTTTACTAACAAAGTGGCTTAAAGTGGCTTTTAATGTACTAAAGTTAGGAATATGATGTAAATTTTTAATTTCCAAAAAATTGTTAAAATTAGAGCTTAAATCGTCAAATCGTCAAAATGACGATAAATCGTCAAATCTGTCAGCTATGGCCACGAAGTCTTCAAAATTTGTCACAGTTGTGTAGTGTCTTGTTGAACCGTCATATTGGAGATCCAAACATTAATTAAAAACGATTGTTTTTAATCGAAACTATTGTTATTTAAAAGGAAAGTGCCCATACTTTTATAACGTTGAAACCGGGTAAAGAGTGTTTCTGCCAGGATTTTGATAGTCTGAAAGTTAGTGCTGTTCTCTCATAGTGATGAAGAAATGGTTCAGTTTTTCTGTCAATGAAAATCGAATGCACAACATTATTGCATTTGAAAACATACTGGATTTAACCGTTTGACTGCTAAGCGATTCTGGTGAGAACGTTCGAAAACTGCGGGATATATTTTGACTTGATGTTATCAAATAAAACACTCTCGTTTAGACAAATGTCAATAAATTCTAATAATTCTTTTCGTATTATAAAGAAATAATATTAACCCATTCGCTGCCAAGCCTAAATTATATGAAATCATTCCCATTGCCATTTATATTTTGAGTGTTATTGTATTATTATTGTAGTATTGGACTTTGTTACAAATCCTATCAGCTAAGCTATCATAAGTGATTTAGTTGCTATAAAATTTTGTTATAAATACACGATGAAGTTGATTTTTGCGTGAAAGATTATTCTCTATAAGAAATAAAGTATTATTTTTGTAAAAAACTTTATTTGTAGTATTTTTCAAGTTTTTTACATATTCATATTATGTTTGTGGCAAAATTAAATAAAACAACAAGTGTTTCAAAATTGTTGTACGAAATGTTAAAAAACGTACGCAAAAAAGTCAAAGAGTGTCTTAGAAAAATGCAGAATTAACTGGGGAATAAAAAAGAATCAGAAATTCAAAAAGAATTTCAATAAAATTGTATAAATTATGTTTTATGGAAATATGTGTTGATGGATATTTCACAGCGAATGAAAACATTTTTTTGGCATGAGAAACAATTTGCACCTGTAGTTTTGCATTTCTTTAATTACTAACGACACCATTAACATTCATATTTATGCTAATGAGTGTAAACAAAACAGATTGCTACCATATACGAGTATACCATAAATAGCAACGAAGTTTCTTCATTTTTATGTAGACATAGAGAAATAGTTATTGCCACGTGTCACCATAACAAAATATTATATTTGAGTGATACCTTAAGAAGATTATTTAGGTATTCTGGCAAGAGAACTCAGCAAATTACCCAGAACTCTACCCGGTTATGAGTTATCGGGCATTAGCGAAAAATGTATTTGAATGAAAGTACAGAACAGAAGGTAAACAATGTAAACAATATAGAAAGGAAAAGGAAAATTATTAGTAACCATTAAAAATTAATTACTTTCTTAATGCTTTGGAACTTAAACAATATGTTCTTGAATTTAAGTTTAATTTTTATAACACAGTGTAAATGTACACACAGTTACTAAATTATACATACGGTTAAAAAATTGCCGAAATTTCTTAACTAACCCGTTTTCGTTGAAAATCTTTATAGTTTCCTTGATGTTAAGATGGTCTTTTGCATTGGTTAAAAATTTTCTGAAATTGAACTGAATTGTGGCCCTGCACAGGTCCACAAAGGTATGCATCCGATTTACAAATTTCACAAATTTCTGAACCAAAGCAAAAGACCGTCTTAAAATCGAAGAAAGATGTAAGGCAATTATAAATATTTTCCAAAAAAAAAAAAAAAAAAATCGGATGATGTACACCTGCAGGCCCACAAAAGAAATTGTTTAACCAAGACCGTCTTAAAATCGAGGAAAGTTGTCAGACAATTATAAATATTTTCAACGAAAACGGATTAGTTAAAAAAATTTCTGAAATTTGTTATCCGTATGTATACTTTTGTGGCTATGTGTATATCAAGGTCACCGTAGTTCAATTAGTAATGTGTTGGATTGTTAGACGAGAAACCTTGGGAAAAATATTTTTTCTATGACTGCTTCTCAGCAGATATCTGCCAAAAACTCTGAGAGTAAATAAAAATGCCACGAAAACGTTTCTCAGCCGAAGTCGACTTTTAATTGTAGGCCCCGTCACTCATCGATAAAATGAACAACCACAAGAGTGTTGTACGAAGCTAGGTTGTAATCCTGACTTAAGAATTATAATGACCAATTATGTTATGTCTGTATGTAAGTGTATATCGAAGTCATCGTAGTCTAGTTGGTAATGTGTTGGCTTGTTAGACGAGAACCCTTGGTTCAAAACCTAGCTCAGGCATCTCGAATAAAACGATATCGGGAAAAAAATAGTTCTAACGGTGAATTCCTATCAACAAACGTCTGGCAAAAACCGTGTGAGTTCTAAAATTTGTTGTTCGAAGTCGATTTTAAACTGTATGCCTCGACACTCATTGATAAAATTAACACACACACCGTGGGTGGTGTGAGAAGCTAGGTTGTAATCCTAACTAAATTGTGTTGTCTAATTTGAGCAATTAAGCAAATTAATATTGTGTCATTAATGCTAATAGAATTAATTACTTTGAATTTTCGATCAAAGATATTTAGGACTCAGTTCTGCACGAACAGTTGCCAATTACGTACGTTCTGTTCAATCATGTAACGCGATTACAACTTAAACTAGTTTTCAAAATTTACAAATTATATGCCACAAAAAAATTTTAATTTTATTCACAACATTATTATTATTACGATTATTAAACTGAATTAATTCATTACATTTGCCCTCAAAATATTATGGAGGAAACCATAATAAAACCACAACGACGTATAAGTAATCTGAATAAAATTTCCATAATACTTATACGCCTCAATTAACTTTGATTTGAAAAAACCACATGATTGCATACATACGTATGTATGTATGTAATTTCAATAATATACACGAGACCATAAGAAATTTTATAAGAATTTTAAGGAAGTCTGTGTAAAGAACTCTGACCCTGGAAGACAAGGAAATATTTTAAAATTTATTTCTATTTAACAAACTTATTAACGCACACATGCATACATATGTACATACATATTTAATGTCTAACAAAAATGATGTAGAAAAACAAAAGTTAAAGAGAAAAAACTTAGACAAACCAAACATATTTTCAAACTTAATTAGAAATTCTACAAATACTTTCCTCTCTGACCATCATTTTCACAATTAAGTTGCTACCCAGTAAACAATACATAAAAGCATTAGAAAGAAAGCCACATAAGCACACACATACACGCACACATATTCGGTAAACGATGGTGAGTGTATCTAAATTCTTATCATTTTACATGATTTTAAAAGGCCCATAATATGCTTGTGTATCAGGCAATATTGGTTGGTATTGTGTGCATATGTTTGTGTGCCCATTTGGTCTTAATAAATAACATGGCTTTTAACGGTAGTAAGCAAATACACACTTGTACACTTATGTACGTGTAAGTCTACATTATTAATTTATTATCCATGATGCCAATGGACAAAAGGACCATTGCCTTGGCTTATATTTACTGTCTATGGTGGTGGTGTGTTAGTGGCAGCTTTAACTATAAAATCATTATCAATACAATCATCATTATTGTCCATACAAGTTAATGTTGTTGTGCTAACAAATCTATTGCTTGCATATTGTCTGAAAGACTTTTAGTCTTTTCATCTGCTTACACGATTTATCCAACCACCACCACCACCACCACCACCACCATCACAGCCAAGCGATTCCGCTATTTGTCTGCCCCGTTTACTTTATAAATCTAGTAAGGGCCTACTGTTGTTGTTATTGTTGTCTACATATGCACGTGTGTGTGTGCGTGTGTGTGTGTGGTCTATATTGTGCTGCTGCTGGTACAATTTAATCTATTATTAGCTGTTTATTGAACTGACCATAAATTCCTTATTGTTGATGTTGTTGTTGCTGTTGTTGTCGTAAAAGCAATGGCAATATACTTTAATGTTTAGTGATGTTGTTTCAACAAAAGACTGTCTGTCTGCCAGCCCGCCTGCCAACCTTGCCATCCATAGTGGCATTTGGTGTTGCATGTCTTGTTACGTTAAAATGTCTTAAGAAATCCGTTTGTTTAGGCTTTTATGAGCCCATCATGCCGATAACAAATCAGTAATAATTGTGGCAACTGTGTCGGTAGAGAGTAAGCAGTTGCATGCAGTTAATTTACTTGCCAATAAATCTAACGTATTGAGTAGGTAATAATAATGATGATGTCTAGTTAAGCTTAAAGAAGATAAAATATTACATGAGACTGAGAATAATAATGTTGTTGTTTGAATTAATGAATCGATCGAAAATAGTTATTTTTTCTATTACAACAATAGAAAATGAGAGAAGGAAACATGTGGCCCTATATCAGCAATAATTTAAAAATATTTAAGAATACCATAAAACCTAAACCTCTATGTGTTATTAGGTCATTACGTCTGGCTGTTTGAGCTTTAATTTAAGAAATATTGAAGAAAACTATAAGACCTAAACCTGTATGTGTTATTAGGGCATTAAGTTTGGCTCTTTGAGCTTTAAACGGTTTTCGAAAGCTGTTCCTAACACCATTCCACTTTCTATATCGTCTACCTCTGTATGGCCACAACAACTTTCTAATAACCATACGTTCAGGAAAATATACGTATGATTCCCTACTCTTTTTATTAATTTTGCAAACTCCTAGGATATCCTGTCATGACTGGCTATAGCCTATATGAGCACAAGCAAGGTTCAGTAGATCTAGCATGTAATGTGTGTTCCTTTTCAGGATTTTATTCTTCATTAGTGTCACTGGCATTTTGTTAAAGTGTAATGCTGAATGCTTTTTTTATATAAGTATTCATACATGTACACCAAGGAGAACATTTTGATTAGAGTAACTATCAATGTAAATTGAATCATTGAGGACGGATCAGTGACTTCGTGAATTTTGTGTGTTAACTTTGTTCATGAGCGGTGGGACCTACAGTCGACTTTATGTTAAATCCGAACGACAGATTTTTAAGAAACTCTCAGAGTTTTTGCCAGAAATGTGCTGAGAGTAAGTTTTATTGGAGATGTCTGACTTTGGGTTTGAACCATGGCCAAACTTCTAATATATCCAACTCGCTACGGACTAGACTACCAAGACTTTGATTTTAGCTTAGAAAATATGAATTTTTCCATATTTATATGCCAGTATAGTTGTCATGCTCAAGAAAAAAACGTATATCGAAGATAAGTCAGACAGACTGTGTATTGAGCCAATAAAAAACTGAAAAATTTTCACAGACTGCAATTTTCTAGGCATGAAGAGACGGTAGCCGCATCATCCAAAATCAATTTGATAGTGACACTAAAACTATGAGAGTCCCAGGTACTTTAAAGAAACAATAAAAAATACCCACGTATAGGTAGTAAAGCAGGGACATAGGTTAGGTTAGAGGACGTGTACTTGTCAATTAAGACAACTACAGTACCCGGAGGTCGAATTAACCCATTGTACAACGTCCTAGTTTCTCACACCACTTATGTATGTTGTGTGTGCCAATTTTATACATGAGTTGTGGGACCTACAGCTTAAAGTCTACACTGAGCGCCAAAAGTGAGTAAACACCACTGAAATAATTCATTTTCTTAGGATAGCGAGAAAAGTAAATGACAATAGTTGAATAAATTTTTAAAAACAAAAACATTTTATTACTTATAAAATGTTAAAACAAAAACAACAATTCATGATAAAGCAACCTTTTTTATACTTAAGAACAAAACTGTTTTATACTTAAGAACAAAAGTGTTGACGCACTTATGGCGCTCAGTGTACTTCGAACTACAGTTTGTTTAGAAACTTTTCATGGCAATTTTTATTTACTCTTAGAGCTTTTCGATTTTAGCCTAAAAAATATGCATTTTTGCCCAAAGTGTGTGGCATTGATCATCTTCTCATAATCCACCAAAATCCGATGCTTTGAATCTCCGATTTAATTGGGACCCACCATCTATATTTATATACGAGTATGGCTGACATGTTGTAATACTTACAGGTCTTGAGTTGGAATTTGAAAAGCTCAGAAGTCCTTGAGCCTTCCAGGGAACAAAGAATATCAAAGAGAAGTCAAATAGACCGTGTGTTGAGCCGATAAAAAACATAAAAATTTATGTTTCTAGACATGAAAAGATGGTAGCTCCTCATCATCCTAAATAAATAACCTGGCTTGGCTGGAAAAACTAGATTGATGAAACTGCAGCTGTGAAAAACCCAGTTGCCTTAAAGGAACAAATGTATAGGTAATAAAGTCGGGACATAGAAAAACGGTAAACAGCTTTATAATTCCCAAAATCATGGCATATTGAACAGATATTCTACTGAACTGGAGATTTCCTGGTGTACATTATAGAATGTCCAATAATAGCTGGATGTGGTGTGTCTGAAGAAGTCGCCGTAGTCTAGTAGGTAGTGTGTTGGCTTATTAGACGAAAAGCCAGAGTTCGAGCCCCAGGCCAGACACAAAATAAAATACAAAAAGTATTTCTTCGGCGACTTCCTCTCAGCAGATTTTTGACAAAAACTCTGAGAGTAAATGAAATTGCCATGAAAAGTTTCTCAAAAATCTGTCGTTCGGTGTCGACTTTGAAATGTAAGTCCCACCACTCATGTATAAAATTAACACACACAACATAAGTGGTGTGAGAAACTAGGTCGTAATCCTAACTGAAGGGTTGTAATGACCAATTACGTACGTGGTATGTCTGTCACATTGAGTAATCAAACACGAGTCAGTCAAAGCGTTTTCTCCCCATTTATCATGCAATAGTTCACTCCCAATACATATAAAAAAAGAGAACACTACGACTGTCTGATTTAGTTATTCAAGCTACCAGTAGTACATAAACAGAATCTGCAGTCGCTCTGCATAGTCTTGCTTTGATTTTAGATTTTATACCGCCTGTGTAAATACAGCACAATAGTACATCGAAATCTTCAGAATTTTGTAGTAGTTGATTACAAAGTCTGAAATAGAGTACAGAGAAGTTAGGTATACGAAATTTTCATATCATAAGCCCGTGTTATAAATTCAATAATTTTATTATGGCTTTCACAAAGCATTTCTGCTTTGTTTCAATTTCTTTAATCTATTTTTGTCGCGTGATTGGGCTGCTGTTGTAAGTCTTAGAATAAGGGGGCTACCATCTATATTTGCCTAGAAATTACGCACTCCGCGTGTATGGTGTAGGGGTGGGGAATCTTGCTGTTGTTGTTGATTCCTACTGATTTTTCTCAATTTGATAAGAAACTTACTTTATTAGTCGCCTTTATGTAAGAGTGGAGTCTTCCGTCCAGCGTTTTTATAAGAAACAGTTTGGAAGCATACGTGTCTAACATATTACGGTCGTGTGTACGGCGATCTAATCCGTTTTAAAATAAAGACAGAATTCAGAAGTGTTTACATACCAATGTCAATTTTAGAAATATTACATCTGCAGTAAAGGGTCCGTCAAACAACTTTTTTTTTTTTGAAAAAGCTTTAAAAAAAACTACTGCATATTTTCTCAAATTTCTTTTTTTATTTGAAAGTACAATACTTCCGGTTAATAATGGAAAATAATTTCATTCAAATGGCTGCCTCAGCTGGCCATGCAGTAGCCTACACGATCGGTCCAATTTTTAAGCACATTATCGATTGTCTGCAGCTGTATTTTACCTCTGGCTTGTCGGCGTAATACTTCTGTTTGACGGCACCCCACATATAATAGTCCAATGGTGTCAAATCGCAGCTCCGAGGTGGCCAAACGACATCAGCTCTGCGGCTGATAATGTGATCTTCAAAAACAGGGCGCAAATCATCGAGTGTATCTTCGGCTGTGTGGCATGTAGCGCCGTCCTGTTGAAACCAAATGTTGCCAATATCCTCCTCTTCAATTCTTGTGAACAAAAATTCGTTCAACATGGCCCGATAACGATCGCCATTGACTGTAAGGGCCACTCTTTGCTCATTTTCGAAGAAAAATGGCCCAATTACGCTTCACGCACACTTTCTGCCACAGCAGCAATATTCACGGGTGTACGCACTGTTTTTGGCTTTTCACGCTTTGGTTTATCGATGAGGATGCCAGTTTCTATCATTTTTTTCACAAGATAACGAACATACGGAGCTGACGGTGCTTTTCTTCTTCCAAAATCCGTACCCAATTTTCGCACACATTCTGCAACATTACCATGATTTTCAAAGTAATGTCGCAATATTTCCCAGCGTTGTTCAAACGTATACACAACCATATTCGTTCAGTGGAAGGATAAAACTAATTATCTGTCAAATCAGACATGAGCTAAGTTTTACCATTCACAAAATAAGCACTAGTTGAAAAAAAAACGTTAGATGGCGAACCCGATATAATGAAAAAGAATAATGTGGAATGTAATATTTGTACCATTGAGTCTTATATTTTAATTTCTATTGGTGTGTTTGAGCTTCTTTAGAATGTGAATCGTATAAACTCCTCATTCTTTGACTGTAAACCCTTACAGACGCCATAAATACACACACAAAAAATGCTTCATTTGATTTATAACTTAATTTTATTTGAAAGTAGGAGTATAACATGGATTTTCTTTTTACCAAGAAATCAATTTTTTTTATTAAAATCACTCTTCCATGCGAATCAATTCGCACATGATAGCATCGAAAATGTCGTCCTGTTCGGATATCAGACATGGCTTAAAACACAGTATTTTAAAGACCTTTTCATGTAAAATAACACACATACAAGCAGCGGTAGTTACACAACTACCACATCAGCAACAACACCAACACCAGCACCAACAATGTAAATAACAAACAGGCAACAGCAATGAGTTTCCATTTTTCACAATTTTTTTTGCTTTTTTTCTTGGTATATTTATGAGACCATAAAATTGGATTTTAAGTGAACACAACCTTAAAAATACATTTTTTTTCGTTTAAATTCGATAAAAAAAAACCAAGAATTGCCTTCATAGGTCGTAAAAGTGTGTCAATATGTTAATTTTGTGTGGGTCACACTTTCAAGTTTTTTTGGGGAACAAAATCTATTCAGGATTTGGTTTGTTGGTGTTAAATTTGTGGTAAAAGTTAATGAGTCTTTAACAATAAGAAACACATGGAATTTGCTTAACATACATACATACATGCTTTGTAAGTGTTTGGGAAAATTAAGGGCATAATTTCAATAATTGTTCGTTTAAATAATTGGACGATTGATTGTTTAACAAAAAAGAGTGAATTTTCTCTTGAATAAACAACATGAAGTCCTTCCATAAAAAGAAATAAATCACACAGCATTAGTTGTGTAAGAAGCTAGGTTGTAATCCTGACTGAAGGATTATGGTGACCAATTCAGTAAGCGTTAATACCCGGCCTTTTGAGGAGAACAAATTATCATGTTCAAAGTATGTAACTGTGAGGTATTGATGCATCCCACAAGAAAACACTGGGATTAGCAGCTGGGAAGATAATTTTTCTTGTTGACTGCGATTAAGAGAAATCAATTAGATTTATAACCTATAATGCCAGGCTAAATAAATTGGGCAATTCCACGACTTTGTATCGTGTATGTTGTGTTGAATACATTTGTTTGTTTGTGAACGCTCAATGCTTTGCTGTATTGTGTATCTAGTGGCATTCAAACTATTTGATAGCCCGAAACCAACACAACTTTTAAAAACATATGGAAAAAATGTGTATAAGTGTATCGGATTTTTATATGAAAAATATCAACAACAATCATACACTGTTGTATGTTCTTCCAACAATACAATGAATACAACGATACAACGGCTTGTGTGAATTGACAAAATATTTCATGCATACATACATACATAATTTGTCATTGCAACCATTCAGTCTCGATTACAACCTAGCTTCTCCTACCATTTATGTTGTGTGGGTGTTAATTTTACATCTTAGTGGCGGAACTACAGTTTAAAGTCGACTCTGAACGATAGATTTTTGAGAAACTTTTTCATGGCAATTTTATTCGCTCTCAGAGTTTTTGCCAGAAATCTGCTAAGGGGAAGTAGGCAAAGAAATACTTGTTCTTACTTAGTTATGGTGAAGATGTCTGACCTAAGGTTTGAACCGTGGTCTTACGTCTAATAAGTCAACATACTACCAACTAGACTACGGCGACTCATAATCAGCGAAAAATTGAGTTTAACTTGCAACAGAAATACAGTGTTGGAAAAAATAATAGAAACGCATCAAAAAACGTTGAAAACATCCCCATATCATGAGGGACTCGCAAGCGTGTTTGACTGTCTTTTTTTGTGCATTTTGGATCAAACTATTTATTGGCAGGGCGACGTACAAAACATTTTCCGTCTGATGGAGCACTTTGTTCCAATTTTTCCGACTTTGGTGTTATCTGGCAAATTGTAACCTTTTTTTTGTATATTTTTGTTTTACTTAAAAGAGGTACTGACCTTGGACTTCGAGCCTATTTCTTATAGTCTTGCTTGTTACTGGAGCATCTAGTATATTTTTAAGCCCATTAGATGACTCAAAAAAATTTTTTTTGGAATGACGTACTAAAATTTGATCAAAACGCGTGGACGTTTTCCTCTTTCTTCCTCTAGTTTCGATATTTTTTGTATAGTGAAACACTTAAATACTTTATGTTTAGAACACTTCATTATGTGGGCTATTTTTCCAAGTGATAAGCCATCAGATTTTAACATAAGGATAACATTTCTTTCAGCATCAGTGGTATGAACACCTCGACCCATTTTTTGAAAGATTTAAAACACACACTCAACCCGAAAATTTTACAAATGGTCAAAAAAAGGTATTTTAACTCAATTTTTACCACTTCTAAATATTTCATGTAAAAAGTTTATTTATTTTAAATTTAAACACGGTTTTAGAAAAACGTTTCTATTAATTTTTCCAGCTAAATTACGTATTTTCTTACTTTCTCCTGAAAACTAATAAATTAAAAGAGAAGAAAGCAATAAAGAAAGTAAATAATAAAATCCAAAATAAATATACAATATTTTAATGATGAACTAGTAATCGTTTGTATTATTTTTTCCAACACTGTATGGTTAAAGTGTTCATACACGAATATATTTACTATGAATTCAATTCTCGTTAGGGACTTACGACACTTGGTTAAATTTGCTGGATCGTTAAAAATAAAAGAAAAATTAGCTTTCTTAGACACAGTTGAAAATCATTGGGCGAACCAATTTGATTGCTTTTGAAAATGTAGACTTTTTGCATATGAAGCAAACAAATATGATCGCGACAGTCTACAGATTATAAAGAAGGGGGGAGGGGGGGGGGTTTGAATGTATTAAATGATTATCTTTATGAATATTTTGCAAACCTCAGCTGGCACTTCAAGATGCAACCAGGCGCTAACACAATCTTATTTAGGCGTTACAGCACGCATAGAGCGAACATGTGTGTTGCTGAGACAGCTCCTCATAACTGTGTTTGAGACCAAATTGGTTTTATACGGGCATTATAACAGGGGGTTTGAATGTACTGATACTGATCTTTCTGAATATTTTACAATTTCAGTTGGCGCGGCAAAGTACAGCCAGGTTTTTGACATAATGCAATGTAAGCGTCTCAGCATGCATTGAGTAAACAAGTGTGATGTAACACTTAACAAAATATTGGCTTTGTAAGGGCATTGTACAGTAAAAGTTTACATGCTAGGCTCAGACATTAATTTCTACGAGCAAACCAGTGAATTTTTAAAAAGTTTGTAATTACCTTTGCTTCCATATGGAACTCTGTAGTCACACGTCTAATAAAGTGTATATCAAGATATTTGATATGTCATTGCTAAGCCCCTGTATGGTAATTTATTCGTGCAGAGCATGTTTTCCTCTTTAAAGAATATGTTCATAGGCTTAACCACTTTTTCTGCTGAAATGCGTTTGTTTTTTTTTTTCAAATGAATCTTCTATGATTGCCTAATATTCAAAAGAAATCAATGAAAATGGATAGAGAATTTGCCATTATTACCTTGACAGGAGCATAAACACAAAATCTCTAAAAAATTCTTTGTTGAACCATGTCCAACATACATATTTCCATTTTTTTTTGTTCCTGCCTTATTTTCACTCTCAACTAAATGCCGCTGGCATTAAATACCCACAAAAAAAAGAAAAAAAAAATTCTGTCAAAATTGTTTTGCACTGCTTTTTAACCTTCTTCCACTACTAATTAGTGAAAGTAACTTAAGAGAACAGGGAACAAAATAAAATTCAAAAATTAAAAAAAAGAAAAAATTTCAACCTCAAAGCAAAAACACAGAAACACAAAAACTGCCGGAGGATTTAATCAGTTCATGAAGAGAAGAATGGGAGAGAAACAGAAATTTTCGATAATTTTTAGCGTTTATGAATGAACACAATGCTTTCTACACACTAAATAACAATGATACCGGAAATCTAAACGATAAATGTAACCATTTTCCCCCCTGTTTTTTTTTCTAATGATTTTACTCTCTTGTAATACCAGGATTTTTGCACAGGACAATGGATTTCTACCCATCATGACAGGCAATACACGATGAAAATCGTGTTGTTACAAGCAAAACCATTTGTTAAGCTTTGCATTGGAATTTGTGTGCCGACGGCGACGGCGAGTATTGGGCTAAAATAGCCCAACAATAGTTGGTTTCCAAACAAAGGAAGAACGGGAAGGGTGAGATGCAATAAAACGAAGAGAAAAACAGAATTCCCATATATTAACACATTAGCTTGAATGCTACTTTAACGTATTAGAGAGACAAACACACACTAACACAGAGAGAGAAAGAAAGAGAACGAGTGGTGAAGTTTATATTTCAGTTTTTGCTTTTAATACTCTTTCGTTTTTCGACTTCTTAATGTTGTTCCTCTTAGCCAAGTTTCGGTCGGCCATCCTTTTTAAAACAACTTGGTTGTGCCAAATGAACCAAAAACACACAAATTTTATGTAATCGATGGATGATACACAATATTTTACTTCACATAAATGGTTACTTGTCGTTCTTAATGTTTGTTGTTGCTTTTAACTTTTAGAACTTTATAATACCCCCTCCCCCCACCTATCTCTCTCTCTCTCTCTCTCTCTCTCTTAAACCAATGGCTGCTTTTATTTTGTGGGGCCTACTACTACCAGTAGCATTGTTGTTGTTGTAATGTTTATGGTTTTGTTAATGGCCAGCATGAAGAGTTACTGTGGTAGTATTCGCATCATCGCCAGCATCATCATCATCCGCATCACCAGCATCATCATTATCATCATTTTAAGATGGTGAGTTGTAACAGGCCCAAGGAAATAAACGATTTGTTTTTCCAATTTATTTTGTGTTGCCCAAACAACATTTTCACCCAAAATCCCTTTATTGATGATTTTCATGTTGTTGCTGTGGCAAAAGTATCCTGCTCTCCGCTACAGATCCAGCTCAGCCCAGCTCAGCTCAAGTATCAATGAATTCATCCTATTTATTATGGCGCTGGCTGGTATTTTGTTGTTTCCTTACCGTAATTCGTACATAAATCTGTAAATTTGTTTTGAAATTCATGTATTCGTCGTACATTAAATCGACAACAACAAAAAGAAAAAAAGGGGGGAGAATAAATTTGTTAAGAAAAGTAGACCAATTCTTTATGGTGGTTACTTACTTTCTGGGTTTGAAAGCAAAACAAGAGAAATAAGAAATTGTATTAGAATTTATTTTTTTAAGAGTGTTAATAGAGTTCAATGGAGAGTTATAGTGATGAAGTGAATTTTCTAAAAACCTAATGTTTTTAATGAAATTAATTGTCTCTACAAGGGGGGTGTTGGCCATGATTTCTAATTTTGACCGCATCACCACCGTTCCTTTTATGGAATTCTAAGTTTAAGGCTTTTAGCATTACTATAAGAGAAATATACATAGTCTAGTAGGTAATGTATTGGCTTGTTAGGTGTATTATACTATGTTCAGACATGTACTTTTATTGAATTAATATTCGGTTTATTGATAACAATATTTTTAGTGTTCAGACACAAAATTTATTTGACAGCTGGTAAACACAACAGCAGATTGCTTTTAAATTAATCGCGAAAATTAATGCCAAAAAAATTTGAGAAAAAATGGAAAACAATTTAACATTGGAAAAGGTCTTACTAATGATTAACCGAAACGCCGAGCTGTTGCTGTTGTTGTAGGGAATATTTCTGACTGCAAAGTGGCTTCTCTCAGAAGGATGAGAAAGAAAAATTTTATAATACTGCATAGCTTGCAGAAAAGAAAGCTGTTGCTTATGGCACTGTTAGAGGAAAATGAAACTCAAAGGTCTTTATTTGTTAACTGCTGAATACGTCGTATTTTCAAAATATACCGGTCAGTTAACATATTCTGCAGAAACCCGAGGATGAAATTGCGAGAACTGTTATAGATTATCAGTCAAGACTTAGAAGGTCAGCCATACTTTGAGAAGTCAGGTAGAAACAGAGCCGGAACTGGATTCCCAGTAATATCTCAGTTCAGGTTATTATAAATAACTTTTCGAAATAAATTAGAAATTATCATCAAACAACATTGGGATCGAAAGGGTTAAAAATTAAATACGACATCAAGTCTGTGATGTTATTAAAATTCTCTTTTATATGACATCAGTTAAAAATATTTTCTCATCACTTTCTGCTGACCTTCGATTTTTTGTTTGTTGTTGTTTTGTTTTTGTTTGTTGTCGACATTTGAATTGTCAAATATCAATAGAAAGTGTTCGGAAAATAGTAATATGCTCATTGGACGTACTTATGACCATAGCTGCCAGATAAATGAGGCACCAATTCGTCAAAATTTGAGAAAAAATCGTCAAAATCGTCAAATACGTTTATTAAAATCGTAAAAAAATCGTCAGAAAATATAAACAAATAAATTAAAATTATTTAAAAACCAAAATTATTTCTATTGTAGTAAAACATATAAAGTCAATGTATGTACAAAACTGAGTTCAAAAATAAAACATTTAACAAAGAATTTGTTGGAAATTAAAAGCTAGCGTCCCTCATCTTCATTTAATATCTTTTTTTCAAAAATGAAAAATTCTGATCAATATCAGGAAAAAAATTTTTAAGGTTTAAACAATATATCCCAACGTTGTTTATTGACACATAAGTGCAGCAATAATATTACATCATCTATATCTATGGGCCGTGTAGATGTTAGGAAGTCAGAAGCTTTTGATGTTCTCAGCATGAAAATTCAGTGTAATGCCGACACATTTTTCATTTCCTTCTCAAGTTTTCATCATCCGATCTTACTATTTACACCGTTTATAACTGACAGAGAATGGAATACAACTCTCATATATGGGTTGGTGCCTCAACGTCTATTTTGCGGTTTCTCGACCGTGTACAGGAGAGGCCATAGTATCTCGTTAATGACGGAGCATTGTTGCAATATGGTTTGTGTTTCACTGTTCTGTCGCTACTATAAAATGGTTTTGCTTGAACGAAATAAGAGGACTTTTTCCCGAAAATCATATATTCCTAAATAACGCTCGTCTTTTTCGGCCAGTACATCCGTATGTGGTCGATTGGCCAGTGGATCGCACACTGCATTACAGTAAAAATACGGTTTTTAGTCGGTCTGTGTCGATATGTGGAACTCAATTTCTGCAGAGGTCTATCCTGTTACTTATGGTATGAAAATATACAAGCCTAGTGTCCATAAACACTGTTCTCTCTTTCCTTCTTCTCATAATATATAGTTCCAAACTCAATGCCATCCATCCCCTGAGTGTTGGCCGTACGAAAAAAAATGACTGCGCTTGCCTTTGTTCTTCCGATGGCAATATTAGAAGCTATACTAGAATTTTTAAAATAGTCTGCTACGACAAGTGATATATTATTCTCAACTACGAGGTTATTTAGGAGTTGTAATTTTTTTAGCTTTTAAGTGATTAGAAAGGAATAAAATACAGAATAATCATCACAGGTATTCGAAAGTAACTTAAAAATATAATACTTTACTCCTTGTTTTTACTAACTAACATAAATTTCCAATAGTAACAATTGCAAGTCGCCGTGGTGTAGTAGATAGTGTGTTGGCTTACTATTCGTAAAGCCCGGGTTCGTATCCCAGGTCAGACATCAAAAATGAAATATGAAAAAAAAAAAAAATTTCTTCGGGAACTGCCTCTCAGCAGATTTCTGGCAAAAACTCTGAGAGTAAAATAAACCTGCCATGAAAAGTTTCTCAAAATTCTGTCGTTCGGAGTCGACGTTAAATTGTAGGTCCCACCACTCACGTATAAAATTAACGCACACAACATGAGTGATGTGAGAAGCTAGGCCGTAATCCTGACTGAAGGGTTGTAATGGCCAATTATGTATGTATGTATGTATGTATGTAACAATTGCAAAGTAAATGCAAAGCTTAAAGTGGCTTTTAATGTACTAAAGTTAGACATATGATGGCATACATCCGCGGCAGCCATATAAATGATATAAAAATCCATTTCCAAACGGAGCAGTTGTAATTCATAATAAAGAAATGAATTTGGCAAAATTTCAACTTTTTTCGTGTTATTAAATTTTTAAATTTAAACTTTTAGATCGCCAACCCATTATATTTAATCACATTATGCTCATACCTAATATGTAAAATTCATAATGCAGAGAACATATGTAACGTATGAGTTATATTAATTCCATTAGTTTCATACATGACAAAATCGAAGTTGAATATGACTTAAATTTTTAATTTATAAAAATCGTCAAAATAAGGGCATAAATCGTCAAATCGTCAATATGATATTTTTGGAGCTCAAAATCGTCAAAATGACGATAAATCGTCAAATATGACAGCTATGCTTATGACAGTGCTGTATTTGAAGTTTTAAGCAAAATTATAACAATTATGAGTTTATTGAGCAATAATTAATTGACATTTAGTATATTGATTGACAAATATTGATATCAATAATGCCGTTTATTGCGATTTTCTCAAAATACGTGCATGTCTGAACATAGTATAAGGTCACTGCTCAAACTCCAAGTCAGACATTTCCAACGAAACGAAACACTAAAAAATGATGTGTGTGAAGATAAATTCGAATTTAAACACCAAAGACGCAAAACCACACTTTTAGCAGAGCCAATTCATGTCTCTAAAAGGGTAAGCTTTGTGAACAAAAGTGTTGAAATGTAAAAGATGGTTGGTGGGAGATGGAGGACGGAAATTTTCTCAATTCTCACTACCACGGTCAAAAGAGGACCCTTTACACTACAATTTGCATATAGTCTGTACGGTATACTATTTCTTATTTGTTCCCAAATGGCCACTGATCTTCTAGGGAATTTTCAAACAAAAAATTTATATTTTCAAAGCCAATTTTCTCAATGCCATATCTCTTTATATGTGTTTGTTGCTGATTGCATTAAGAGGCCTTGGAACCTTCCTTTGCATATAGTATCGTACTCACACACCTAGAGTATTTCCCAAAATTGGCTTCTAAACAAGTGGGCTTGTTCAGATGGATGGTGTTAAATAGCTAACACGGCTCTGTTAAGGGCAAATTTTGTTCTGTTAACGCCAAATGTGGCGCTGCTAAAATTTATGGATTCCGTCTTGGATTTTCAAATTCGAATTTATTTTCACAGCAGCAGCAGATTTCTGGCAAAAACTATGAGAATAAATAAAATTGCCATGAAAACTTTCACATAATTGTTCCGTTTGGACTCTACTTTAAACTGTAAGTCCCGCCACTCATGTATAAAATCAACACACACAACATAAGTGGTGTGAGCAGCTAGATCGCAAGCCTGAGTGAAGGGTTGTAATCATCAATTGTGTATGTACATACGTAAGAATAATGTTTTACAAAATATTGCAATTTTCTACTGACGTCATCTAAATCTTACGATTAGTTTCCAATTTATGAAATTTAAATCCTTTGGAAATATTTTTCTTTCTCTTATTTATATGAGCCGTAGTAGTAATAAAATCAAAATTTTTATTTCAAAACTCTTTCGTTGGCCATTTGATGTTCCCTTAGAAGATAACATCAAATGATAGCCGTAAACATTTTTTAGCCTCTAGAGAGTTGAGGTCAGGTCAGCTTAGATTAGATTATATTGAGGAGTTTTATTCTCATATTTTTCTATATTTATTATCCTTAAACGTAAGGGGTGGGTTTCCCTTGAATATTTTTATTTCATTTCCATTTTGTGTTCAACATTTATTGTACCATTATGTTAAATCCCTTTTTGATATTGTTGTTCTGGTCTTTTTTGTCTCTTTTTCTTGTATTTGGCATTTTGAAAATCATCATCTTATTATTGTTATACGATATTACGTTTAAGCTTATTGGTCTTTAAGTAAATGTCATAAGATTTCTTATATTCTTTGTATGCTTTTCTCTCTTTTTTCTTTTTTTTTTATTCTTTGTTATTCGCATTTTTTTTTTTTGATTTTATTCTTATGCTCTACGGTTCATCAAAACAATATTTATTTATAAATTGTTTCATTCTCCTTTTCCCCCCTTAAAGTTGTTGTTGGTTCTTGATGTTTTTTGTTTATTAAAGGATTTAAGATGATTTAACTCCTGTTGGTTGTCCCTTTGGTGATTTCAAGTTGATGTCATTTGTTTTGTAAATGCCAGATTATTTTTGAGTTTTTATTGTTTCATTTTATTTGATTCTTATTGATTAGATAAAAAAAATATCGTATACATATATTGAGATGAGATATACAAGGTGTGTCTCCGTATGAATGCATTTTTTCATTTTAAAACAAAAATGATGTGTTGGATCTTGGATTTCAGTTCAGGTTTGCTTTGTTTATTATCATTAATCCAAGATTTTACAAAAACGCTAAAGAAAGAATCATACGGCCTCTAATCGTATGATCCTGCTGGTGGCCAGTTGTCATCAGACTTTGTTGAGATAATTTATTAAGGAAATCGTTGTTGAAATACATCAATTGAGGCAAGCAAAGTCTTTCCGGAATTGTGTGTCTGTAACGAATGCCATCCATCTGCAAGAAATTAAGGTCAAATCTCAGCGTCTGACCAAAACCTTTTTGGTGAAAATACAGTGACCCTTGCGGTCGAATCTAACTTCGAGGATTCTGTGAACTATTTGGGTAGCACAAGACCTCACCGTATATATCTCACAATTCACAATTTTTTAATCACGATAGATACCATATATACTTCACCACCTAAGACTGTCAAAGCTAGTTGATTATTGTCAAACATCTAAACGGTGCTCAGTTTGCAGGCTTGACAACCAATACAGTTATCCATGAGTCTAAGCTAATTTACTACTATTACATATGTATGTAAATCAGTGGTGCTCAAACACATACTATCATAGTTTTGATTGTGTTGGTAAAGCAGCGGATAAAAGAATTCAACTTAATTTTTGAGAATCGTACACTGGGAAAATAAAAAAAAATTAAACAAATTGGTTTATTGTGTTGCGTGTATGTTATTACATAATGAACTTATAAATGTATGTATTGATGGATATATCGATGTATGTGTGTATGTATGTATGCATTGATGAATATATTGATGAATGTATGTATGTATTGATGAATATATTGATGTATGTATGTATTGATGTATGTATATATGTATGTATGCATTGATTGTAAATTATTGTAATTTGGTACGTCCGTTTCGTCAACCATGAATTTTAAAAAAATTTCTGCTTTTATTTGCAATAATTTTAAAGTCCTGTCATTCCCTTTAATGTTGTCGAAAATCCATGGCTAGCCTCGTAATGTCTTTTCATAAAAAAAATTACGACATAAAATGCGATAACACACATTACATTGTGCATTACCAACCATATTCTCTATAAAAAGAAATCATATTCCCAATTTTCATCAAACATTTTGCTGCGTGTGTTTGCAAAAAACAAAAAATCATGCAAAAAAAGTTGCGTAACGAGATCCTGTTTCATCAAGTGCTAAACATCAACTGAATTGATTTTGTTCTCTGAGTTCAACACAAAACAACAAACAAAGCAACAAACACAGGATCATTATAAGAAACCACACAAGTAAGCTTATAGTGTACGTGTATCAACGCAGCGTCAGCAGAATTTTCTTTGCCTATCGCATGTGATAGGAAATTTAGATTTTGAGCATCACTGATGTAAATCCATACATAATTGGTCGTTACAACCCTTTAGGCAGGATTACGACCTAACTTCTCACGTTACTTATTTTGTGTGTTAATTTTATAAATGAGTGGCGGGACCTACAGTTTAAAGTCGACTCCGAACGACAGATTTTTTTGAGGAACTTTTCATGGCTATTTTATTTATTCTCAGAGTTTTTACCAGAAATCTGTTGAGAGAAAGTCGGCGAAGAAATATTTTTTCATATTTCGTTTTTATTGGAGATTGGTTTCAACCGAGGCCTCACATCTAATAAGCCAACACTATCTACTTACTAGACTATGGCAACTTTACAAGTTTTTCACCAGTTCGTTATGTTCTTAAAGCCGAGATAAACCCATTTCGAACAGACTTATTACTTTGGAGAAACCACTACACATTTTTAACTCCAGCTTTAATACCAGAATATAAAATACATATATCCTACAACGAATTGTTGCAACCGGCTTTATTATTAATTCACTCCAAAGTGTAAAGGAAGTTTTACTAACATTTGATGGAATCGAAGCTATATACCACAGAAATGATCTTTGGAGTCATGAACAGCATTTTTTTGGTGTTTAAATTTGAAATTATTTCAGTCGAATACACTATGTATACTCAAATTATTAAAATCATTGGGTATTTGTTTTTAAATTTGTTTAAAGGCATTCTCTTGAATAGGTATTTGCTTAATGAATATTTCGTTCGGAAATTTATTTCAACATATTCTGGTTAACAAAATTCTGTTTTAAGATAAGATTTTATTGTTTAAATTAAATTATTACTGCATATTGAAATTTATTATCCTACCAACATACAAGTACCTATAAAATGTTAAATGTTGCATGCCACAAAACAAACTCAATATTTTGTAATTTTGTTTTTATTGATTACAACATTATGCTTGCCTCTCGCTCTCTCACTGTATAGCAATCTAAACCTCTTGAAATCCTGCACTTGTTATAGAAATTTAATGAAATTTATTTTTATACCACAGCAACATCATTATTATTGTTCCCTTCGTTAACATTATCATCATTAAGATGCCACCGAGAGTCAGATTGCCTACCTGTCTGCCTGGCAGCTAAATCCTTTTGTACTACCATCTGCCACTCACTCCGTGAAGAGTGAGTTAGCGTGTGCAGCGCACTCACACACTTGAGGTTGGAAAAGATACAATTTCATGTTCAAGTTGTTGCTGCATGTGGCTGATGTTCGACATGCACTTGTAAATATTTTACCTTCAGAAACAAACACTCACTCAGAAGCACTTGTGCTCAATTTCATTTGCCAACGTTTTTTGCTCTATTTTTTCTGTCTTAAATTTTTTTTCTTTTCTTGCTCTCTTGTAACCAATTTATTAACTGGAAAATATATGTGTATGCTTCAAGACACCGAAGGCCTTGGCAGCAAGTAATAAACCTCATCTGTTTTTGTTAATTTCAATCAATTAAAATTAATTTATGCCTGGTACTTCTATTCCTACCATTCATACATGATGCAATAATTTGAATGAAGAAAAAACGCACATTTTTAAACAAAAAAAATTTTTTTTTCTAAAATCTTTATTTGCAGATTTTTTCATTTATTGACTTAAATTTTCTACAATTTTAATAAGAAAAAAAAATTATGTTTTACAGCAAAAGTTTAGTGGCTTGCTGATTTCGGTTCTCTAAAATGCAATGACCTGTTAACCCAACTAGGTTCTATTGTGTAAAGATCAGAGATCGGTAATGAGTACTCTAAAAGATGAGTAGAATAGAATCTTACTCATAATTTCTGACACTTACACGCATTCATACTTATTTTAATATCATGGAACGAACCTCTACTCATATTCAAAGTTTGAAGTACTCATCATACTCATACTTAGCAAAATGTATAATATTATTGATTTCGACTCTTCATTACTCAACATATAGACGAAGCACAAAATAAGTATGATTCGAGTACGAACACTACAATACTCACTAGAAGTTGTGTGTTTGTTCTGCTTGCTGCTCTGCCTTTTTTCCTTACGTGTCTTTTTTTTTTTTTTTTTTTTTTTTGTAAATGCAACAACAACTAAGACTGTAAATTTTGTTAAATGATTTCAGTCACTCGAATCATTTGTAAGTATTACAAGTATTTTTCTAAATTTATGTATCTGAATGAGTAGGCAGGCTTATGAATCAAACATATTTCGAATAGTGCGAGTTTGATGTCAACGTTGTATGCATACACATTGCAACCTGTACTTATAAATCAACGTTGTAGTGAGTACGAATGAATCAGAGTACATAGTTAAATTTCAATACTGTTGACTGACTTATAAAGGGTGTTTTTTTATAGAGGTATAGAACTTTAGTTGGCATTACTTTTCAAGATGTCGACCGATTTAACAGCTGTCAAGTGATTTATTCTCAGTTTGGTTTGGCAATTCATCATGAATAGACTCACGCCTGAACAACGCTTGCAAATAGTGCAATTTTATTCCGAAAATAATGGTTCTGTGCGGAAAACGTATCGCGCACTATGGTGCGCTTTATGGGCTGGTGGAATCATTGGTCCGTACTTTTTCAAAAACGATGGTGGCCAGGACGTTACAGTCAATGGTGATCGCTATAGAGCCATGATTACTAACTTTTTTCCAGATTAGACTACATCCGTGCCAGCCGTGGCGGTCATATGCCAGAAATCATATTTAAAATGTAATGCCACAAGATTATCTTTCGGATAAATAAAATTCATGTCAATAGAATAATCCATCGTTGTTTTATTGCAACTTAAAGTTCTATACCTCTATAAAAAACACCCTTTATTTAAAATTTCATGAGTGCTTATGAGTAGCAAAAAACGATTCATTGCTGATCTCTGGTACAGATCTTAAAGATCTCGATCAGATACAAACCATTCGCAAAAGATATGCTTTTCGGTTTTGGTCCTGACTTAAAATTCTCTAACCCCTTTAAATTGTCTTCTACTATATCAAACTGCGTGCAGATTTCTTTTCACTCCAGTTATTCCTATTATCCTTCAAAGCACATTGCAGTAGCAAAATTGCAACTCTTGTCTTTGACCCATATTTTGTAGAATGTATTCTATCTATGACTCTTCATAAATATTTGCATTGCTGCCAACAAATTTTTAAGATATTTTTGCACGATAAATAGAAGATCCAGAGGAGTAACGTAGTGTTGTGTTTAAAATGCTTGATCATAAACCCGGGCAAATCCCTCCGAAATTGGGAAAAGTTTGCTTTTATAATTTTAAAAAGGTAAAGGCATCAATTTCCTACATGTTATCCATTCAATAAATTCCCCGGTTTCGAGGAGAGTAAGGCCTCCACATCTAATGTCGTAGTAGGGTTAGATAACACCACATTCTAAATTCAATAAAATGTTCTACAGTACAAGTTAAAAAGAGGTCACACAAGAGCACTACAACATCCGATTATATTTAAAGTCACGATCAATCCTATTGATAGTCGCCGTAGTCTAGTAGGTAGTGTGTTGGCTTATTACACGTAAAGCCAGGGTTCGAGCCCCAGGCCAGACATCAAAAGAAAATACAAAAAGTTATTCTTCGGCGACACCGTCTCAGCAGATTTCTGGCAAAAACTCTGAGAGTAAATAAATTGCCATGAAAAGTTTCCCAAAAATCTGTCGTTCTCATGATAAAATTAACACAACATAAGTGGTGTGAGAAATTAGGTCGTAACCCTGAACCCCGGATCAAATTAAGTTAAGCTTTGCGTTTTAAAAATTATTTCGTTTAAAATTTTCAAACATTAACACAGCAAAGGTTTAATTTTTTTTTTTTCAATTTAATACCCTTAAAGGCACTTAGTTATACGCGCAAAGAAGACTTACGCAATTTCTATTTTCTTTATTTAATTTCAAATAAAATTAAAGTTTCTTAAAAAAAAGAAAACGAAAATATTGCAGAATAAAAGTAGATGATGGTTCTTATAGATCTCCTTTAAATGCTCAACTTAACTAAAAACTATGCAGGCACTTTGCTCGTTTAAAAAATTATTTTTTATTTTTCTATTCTTTTGCATACTCTTGATCACATTTTTTGCTGTCACTTACCAGCAGAGCAGGGCAGAGCAGAGCAGTTTGTGTCTTCTCCACCCCAAAATGCATTTCACATTTTTATTAGAAACCATTTTGGCGAAATTCTCAAAGATTGTTGAAAGTTTTGCTCTCGGTTTTGCCTTGAGTTTTTCATTGCCGTGCCGTGCAGTGCAGTACAGTGCAATGCGGTACAGTACCAGCCAGTACATTGCAGTTTAGCGCAGTTCAGTTAAGTTTTTAATCTTTTGCTTCGTTTTCGTGTTTTATGCAAATTTTTGAATATTTTCAATGCAATTGAAATAAAAAAAGAATGAAAAACAATATCTATTCAGTCTTCATTCATTCATTCAGTCATTCCAAGCCATGCGAAAAAAGTATGTTGTTTGGGATACAATAAAAACGGTTGGTTAGCTGGATGGATGGATGGCTGAATGAGTGACGGAATGAATGGGTGACGGAATGAATGCATGAATAAAGTGAATGACTTGGTATTTGATAAAGTTTTGAAAATTTGTGCAGCACCATCAAATGTTATTAAGACAATTTGCAAAAGTTTCACTTTATTGGGGGGTGACAACAAATTCCGGCCGAGGTTAGAGAGGAGTGTGCCACTGGAAAAAGCAAACGAGCTTTAAAAACTGTTTTTCTACATTATATTCCTCAAGAATGATTATTTTTTTGTTGTTGTTTTTATTTCGAAACAATTTTTCTTTTTTTTTTAAGGATGATAAATAGTGAATAAACTGACATCGTTTCGCTATTATTTAATTTATTTTGAAAAGAAATTTAATTTGTGCTCTCGTCTAAATTGGTTAAAATTTATAAAACAATAATAACATTTCATATTGAAATAATTTGTATTGTACTACCACTTCATTCTTGTTCTAAAATTGTTAATGGTTAGTAAATATTTTTGTATCAAAAAATTAAAATTAAATTGAAAGTCCTTTAAGAACTTTAAAGGGAATGCATACTCCGCCATCCAGCAGAGACAATAAAGGTAGACTTTACCAGCGTATATACGTTGATTTTATTTGCCCCTTATAGCACAGCTGTTATCACAAAACCTTCAGTTGCAAGATCAAACCTGAGGTTCATCACAGTAGTAAATGCAAAAGAATCTCTGAGCAGCGTCCTTACTTAGTTACTTAATTGATTATAACAACCGTCAGTACTACAACCTAGCTTCTCAGACCACTTACGTTGTGTGTGTGTTAATTTTGTACATGAGTGGAGCGACCTACAGTTCAAAGTCGGCTCCGAACGATAGATTATTTTGAGATACTTTTCGTGCCAATATTTATTTACTCTCAGAGTTTTTGCCGGAAATCAGCTGAGAGTGAGTCGCCGAAGAGAAATGTTGTTGCTGCCATACCCAACACTATGCGTAAGTGATATGACCATCAGCTCTTGTTGAGCATTATGTTGCATTACGAACTTTCTGTAACTTTTTAAAATTTTTTAGTTCTGTTTGTGGATCAAGTTGTAACCATTTGACTTTGTTCCAGTTGAATTTTTTAGTTTCCAGTTGAGCTTTTTAAAAATGGTATTTATGAGATAAAAAGTTGAATGACCATTGATAAGACAACATCGAGGGTGGAATAGGTTCGTGTCAGCTGCACCTTTGTTTGTTTCTTAAACTAACCAGTCATTATAGAACTTTTCTGCGCGAAAAAATAAAATCAGTGTCAGGGTCAATTGAATGGTCACTCGATTCCTGGATTGTGTATATGCGTTGCCAAATATGAGAAGCAGTAAAGTAACAACATGGCAGACGCACTTAAAAAAGCAGTTTCAACAACTAAGTCGAATGTTAAGGGACAAAAAAAGGGTTTACCCACGCACTTCGTTATTATTCCACCAGACAAATCTAAACCTTTATGGTGGGTATCACAGATCAGCAATAAGTATTCAAAAAGATGAGTAGAATAGAATCATATTCATAATTTCCGATACTTATACGCATTCATACTTATTTTAATATCATGGAACCTCTACTCATATGCAAAGTTTGAAGTACTCATCACATTCATACTTAAGAATACGCATGATGTTGTTGATTTCGATTCTGCATAACTCAACATATACACGAAGCACAAAATAAGTATGAATCGCGTAGGAACACTACAATACTCACTAGAAGGTTGTGTGTTTGCTCTGCTTGCTGCTCTGTCTTTTTTGCTTATGTATCTTTTTTTCTTTTTTTGTAAATGCAACAACAACAAGTAAGACTGTAAATTTTGATGAATAATTCGAGTCACTCGAATCATTTATAAGTATTATAAGTATTTTTCTAAAGTTATGAATCTGAATGGGTAGGCAGGCTTATGAATCAAACATAGTATTTCGAATCGTATGAGTTTGATGTCAACGTTGTATGCATACTCATTGCAATCTGTACTTATAAATCAAAGTTGTAGTGAGTACGAATGAATCAGAGTACATAGCGAAATTTCAATATTGTTGACTGAATTATATTTAAAATTTCATGAGTGCTTATGAGTAGCGAAAAAAGGATTCATTGCTGATCTCTGGTGGGTATATGCTAAACTAGATTTGTTGTAAGGAACTGCATATTGGCCACAAACGGAACAAGCGACCTGTTAGATGTATACGTTCAAACGATGCAAATACCTTACCACCACTCGCGCGAATGATGTAGAGGAGACTAATAAATATATGTTTCAATTATTATTTCAATACGTTTCTAAAATCTCTTCTTCGATAATATCTTTCTGATATTTGCATGTGTGGAAATTAAGCGAGAAAAAACTTGGTCTTCTTGGTTTTGAATGTGTAAATAAATGTTTAAATATACAGATACAGTGGTGGCCTTATAATTAGAAACGACTTAGCAACATGTATGTTTGTTAATTTGTTTTACAGTTTTCACTGTATACCTGGGATCAAAGGCTTTGTTTGGAGGAAGACTTACATACGTTTTTCCATCAGATTGGGACAAATTTAACTTAGATTTGTTACTCCAGAGAACTCTGTTCCAGAAACATCGTTTCTAATTATAAGGCCACCAGTTTATGTACATACATATGTATGTACTCGCTTATAAATATTTGAAATGAATCTTTTTTTTGTGTTTTGGTGGAAACTGAATTTATGCACACGAATGTTTATGTGTTTAAAGGTGCCACAGGCATCACAGATAACGAAAAGAAAAAAAACATAAAAAATTGCTCAAAGCACACACACACAACTTTCAACACATCAGTATAAATATATACATATGTATACATGACCACATGTATACATACCTACATATGTATATGTAAATTTAAATACGAGCATGTATGTATTTTTATACAAACATGTTGTGTGGTAGCTAGCATACGTTTGTGCAAACATTTAAAACAACATTGAGGATCTTTTCGGGTTCACACACATACGAGTACATATGTACATACACTGAATGAAACCCATCAGTTGTAGCTTTCTCTTCCGCAACGTGAGTACATAGTAAATAATTTATTTCGTTATACACCGAGTGCATACAAATTTACTCTTAATTTACACATACACACACACATACACACGCATACATTTCTCTCAGGTTTTTATAAAGGCAGGCAGAAAATAAGAAGGAAGACGATAAGAGAACATAACATATGCTGCAATTCATTTCGAGATTTATTTGCAGGCAAACTTTTGCAGCGACATAGAATGGCAAGGCGAGGCAATTGGAAAGTGCTTAGGAATGTGATGAAAATACTATTTTAGTTTACTGCTATCTGAATGGCTCAAATTTTTATTGTAGAAATGTAAAATTTTGATAGGGATACCGGAAGTTGACTTAATTGAATTAATTGACATCGGCCTTTAGCACAATTCACTTGAGTTTTATCAAACCGATCGTTGTAGTACCATTGCTCTGATTTTATTATCAATCTTCCAACGGGGACTTTCGAACTTTGGCGGTTGATAACGGCCATATTGTTAAAGCAGCTATATCAGTGAAATTAGTCGCCGTCATTTATTCACTTAGTTTTTGTCAAATCACTATGTACACTGAAGCAGTTGCCAAGTGACTTTAATTTTCATTGAAATGTCAATTCAGAAATGAGGAGGATCATTCCTGAACGAATAAGTACATAAACGAAAGAAAAAACATGTTGTAATTGGGCGGATATCAATACCAGAGATCAGCAATGAATTGTTTTTTCGCTACTCATAAGCACTCATAAAATTCTGAATATAAGTGAGTCAATAATATTGAAATTTAACTACACTACTCTAATTCATTCGTAATCACTACAATGTTGATTTATAAGTACAAGTTTGCAATGAGTATGCATACAACGTTGACATCAAACTCATACCTTTCGAAATATGTTTGATTCATAAGACTGCCTATTCATTCAGATTCATAACTTTAGAAAAATACTTATAATACTTATAAATGATGTAAAAAAAGGAAAAAGTCATATAAGCAAAAAAGGCAGATCAGCAAGCAGAGCAAACACACAACCTTCTAGTGAGTATTTTAGGGTTTGTACGCGATTTATACTTATTTTAAGCTTCGTCTATATGTTGAGTTATGGAGAGTGGAAATCAATAACATCATACATGTTGTTAAGTATGAATATGATGAGTACTTCAAACTTTGAATATGAGTAGAGATTCTATGATATTAGAAAAAAGTTTGAAAGAAATTATGAGTATGATTCGATTCTACTGTTTAGTATGGATTTTGGATTTGCGGGGAGACATGGGTCCATATTTCTATACGAAAGATATTCAATTCATCTTGAACGAAACGGATATGAAAAAATGTTTGTTCGGCAACTTCCTCTCATCAGATTTCTGGCAAAAACTCTGAAATAAAAATTGTCATGAAAAGTTTTTCAAAAATCTGTCATTCGGAGTGGACATTAAACTGTACGTCCTTTACATAAAATTAACGCCCACATCATAAGTGGTAGGAGAAGCTGATTCGCAATCCTGACTGAACTGTTGTACATGTTATAGGTCGATGATAACCAACTTAAACTTAAACTCATACATTTTCATTCTTTGTTTAGTAACATGTAAATTGTAGATCATAATCAGAGTATTGCCATGTTTTTACACTTCCAAATACAAAAACTGAAAGCACAAAATCAATATCAATCTTCTGGATTAACAAAACATATTTATTTTTTTTCTAATAGAAAAACCTTTTTTTCGTTTTAATTCAGTTCAGTTTATAAAATCAGGAATGTGAATTGAGCTCTTTACTCTTATTTTTCTTTTTTTTTTTTTTCATCGTCAAAAAGTATTTCTTTCATTTATCTTCTTTTGTTTTTTTGCTACAAATTAAATCTTTAATGGAAAATATTAATCACATCAAGATTTGACCCAAATAAAGAGGGGGAGGGGGGTTGGCTTTAACCTAAATATAGTAATAAAAGTAAAGTCATTAACATATTTTTGTTGTACTATTTTCTGTTTTTTTTTCATTTAAACAATAATAAAAATTATACAAAAACAATTTACATTTTATGTTAATGAATGAAGATAACAGCACGATATTTAAAAGGATTTCAATAGACCATATTCTCCCGCCCATCGTCTGTCTTCTGATTTAAAGCATTGAAGAGTTGAACACATAAACATACTGCAATTAGAAGCAGAATTACGCTGGAAAGCATGGGAGTCCAAAATTAAAAACTAACAACGAATTCTCGTGTGTTATGCCTTGACTATTGCATTATCAGCGAACTTATCCTGGCACAAAATGGTATCAAACAAGAATACCCGTTTGGCCACCTCTTTTTCAAGGTCATACTGGATTTCATATTCAAACAGTCTAAAAGCTGCAAGGAAAGCTGTTGGCGATTCAGCAGCACCTCGACGAATATCTTGAGCTTTTTAACAGCTTATATCTACACGCTATAAGTAAGGAAGTTTTTTACGTTCCCTTACTAGGGCTACTATAAAGTGTAATCCCATCCTTTGTATTATTTGTTTGCTTTACCTCAGCTCCAGGGATGATAGCGGAAGACTACGGTAGCACAATGGGCCATATGTGGCCTAAGTGTGTCCGTCCATCTCTTTGAGATGGACAGCCATCTCTATCTACCTACCTACCAAGCCAAGCAGTGTCGACTGTGGTATATTGCCTAGGAAAACTAATCTGTACGGTATTGTGTTTGAAGTGTTTTTTATGCATTCCCGAGAAAGTCTGCACAAGAGTTCGATTCGCTGCTTTAGAGGGCAACGAAAACGAACCGATTTTTTTGGGGTTTTTTTTAGGCATTGAAGTGAAGTCGCCGTAGTCTAGTAGGTAGTGTGTTGGCTTATTAGGCGTAAAACCAGGGTTCGAGCCCAGGCCAGACATCAAAACAAATAATTTTTCTTCGGCGAATTCCTCTCAGATTTCTGGCAAAAACTCTGAGAGTAAATAAAAAATTGCCATGAAAAATTTATCAAAAATCTGTCATTCGGAGTCGACTTTAAACTGTAGGTCCCACCACTCAGGTATAAAATTAACACACACAACATAAGTGGTGTGAGAAACTAGGTCGTAATCCTGACTGAAGGGTTGTAATGACCAATTATGTATGTATTGTGTTTGAAGTTGCCATAGTCTAGTAGGTAGTGTGTTGGCATATTAGACGTGCAGCCACCCACCACTGTTCTAACTGTAGGTCACACATTTCCAAAATAAAACAAAATAAGAAAAAATATTTCTTCGGCAACTGCCTCTCAGCGGGTTTACACAACATAAGTGGTGTGAGAAGCTAGGTCGTACCCCTGACTAAAAGGCTTATATTGACTTATAATGATGTTATGTATTGTTTCCTAAAACAAAATTAAAATTAAAAAAAGAAGTATAAACAAAACACTACTCAATATATCTAATTTTTCGATTTATCTTAGAGTATGACTTTATATCTCTTCGTATATCATATCGGAGTATATATTTTGCATAACGTTGACACACTATTTGGGAAAGGAGAGTAGATAAGACAGCAAAGTTCATATGTCTTTACGCAAACGTATTTACAGTTTGCATGATTTCAATGTATGTCTGGTTGCCGCTTGAATCATTTTTCTGTCTATTCGACTGTCTATATATTTCAAACACAGTCAACCCTCCTATAAAGCGGTCTCTCAGAACGCGGTTTACATATAACGCGGAGCTGATATTACGACAGCCCTCCTGTAACAAGGTACTCTCAGAAACGCGGTTTCCATACAATGCGATATGCACTCACCGCGTAATAGGAGGGCTGACTGTATACAAACACACTAAAGATTTAGGATTTACGAAATTTCATAGTTTTATTCCTCTTTTCCTGTATTTGTTTTATGATAAATTCCACTTTAGTTGTATATGTTTTGTAATTTCCTTCGTATTTCACCCATAATTTTCTATGACGCCACTCGGTTTAAGTATAGAAATGCGTAGAGAGTAGTAGTGGCTTTCGTTTGTGCATAATTAATGTTACATTTTACTCTCTACTGCTGGCTTATCATTATCAGATATCATCCGTAACCAGAGTATAAAAGTTTCTATTTTTAAAAGCTTTTGTTGTAGATTTCAAATATTTTAAACAAATATTTTATATCCATAAGTATACATACATACATATACAGTGGTGGCCTTATAATTAGAAATGTTTCTGGAACAGAGTTCTCTGGAGTGACGAATCTAAGTTTAATTTGTCCCAATCTGATGGAAAAAAGTATGTAAGACGACCTTCAAACAAAGCCTTTGATCCCAGGTACGCAGTGAAAACTGTAAAACAAATTAACAAACATACATGTTGCTAAGTCGTTTCTAATTACAAGTCCACCACTGTATACATACATATCTACATTGTGTTGAAAACCAAATTAATACGAATATATGGACACTTTAAATCAAATTTATTATAAAATATGTTCGTTATTTGCATATCGCATACGACTTTATAATCATAAAACACTCATAAATCCCATGTGAAATGTAATCAATTGGAAATTATTTAATTTTCTATTGCCTCTCATTCTCTATCTCCCTCTATCTCTCTCTCTCTCTTTTTGTCTCTCTCGTCTTATTTAATCAGTTCAATATGCCATTAATGGCCAAGTTATTGATTAACAAAATTCAAATGCATTTTCATTCCAATAATGTTGTGGCGAAAAATGAAAAGAGAATATTTAAGTTGAATTAAATGCATTCAGTTTTGTTTGCCTTGTCTAATGAAAACACAAAGCAATTCTAATTATTTATGATAAAATGCAAGTCGTCTCCAATATTTAATGATTGATGATGAAATTTTCCAAAGTTTTAATTCAATTCATAAAGAGTTAATAAAATCCACAAATTAAGTATAATTTATATTGAATTTTGTTAGCTTGAAAATCAATAAATAAGTCTCATAAACATAAGTTTATGTGCCAAATAAAATGTAGACTGGGCGTATAGCTCGTTTGATTTTTAACTCGCAGTATTCAGTTAAACTCCATCGGTCAGCTGTGAATGACGTGTCTCTTTCTTCGCTTCAGTGAATAATTTGTTAATAAAAAAAAAAAATCAAAATTAATAAACGAAAAGCTCAAGTTAAATCTGAGGACTTATGGTCCTCAGAAAATTCCTCTGGTAGTAAAATGAGGAAGTTTAATTTTTGGACTCCTTTGCAGGCATTGGATGAAGATGAAGATGCTGAAAATGCAAATAACACAGACACTCAAGTGCAAAACACCAAAAAAGAATTTATTTCACCAATAAAAGTGCTTTCACATAATTGTGAATCTTTTCATAAAATGTTTAAAAACGCTGGTATGACTAAATACTGTATAAAAAAGATTTCAATTGGAATCAAAATAATTTGTGAATCAACAGACACTTTCAACGTTATTGTTACTATTCTAAAAGAACATAACTGTCCATTTTTTACCCATGAATCAAAACATGATAAACCATTTAAATTTGTCTTATTTGGCCTTGAAGGTAAATCTGAGGAAGAATTAAAAAAAGAATTAAATTCTCTTAAATACAATTGCATTGATGTCAAAAAAATTGAAAAGAAATATAATGAGTATATTGATACTCTTTATATTGTTTACTTTCCAAATGGAACAGTTAAACTCCGTGATTTAAAACAAAACGTCAAATCTCTTTTTCATATGATAATTCGATGGGATTATCAAAGAAAGATTAAAAACAAACCAATTCAATGTCATAACTGTCAAATGTTTGGACATGGAGAAAAAGGTTGCTCCATTAAAACAAAATGTGCTTACTGCTCTGGTAGACACAAAACCAAAGATTGTAAAAATAAAGATAAAGTAAAATGTGCAAATTGCAACAACACGCATACATCAACTGACATTTCATGTCCAGTAAGAGCATCATTTCTTGATATAAGAGAAAATATTCAACGCAAAAACAACCGTTATCCAAGTCATGGTAATAGAATTTATCAAAGCAGAAAAAATATAACAACAAATCTAAATACTTTGGATAATAATAATTTCCCTCAACTTCCAAACTCAAATGCTAGATTTGAAAATAATACAATGGCCTGGCCACGATCTCAAATCAATAATAAGAGAAACACTACTCAAACATCAAATGAACTCTTTACGGTAGAAGAGATAAGTCAGCTGACTTTAGATATAGTGAGCAAATTAAAATCTTGTAAAACAAAAGATGAACAATTTTATGTTATCACACAATTAGCAACAAAATATTTGTATAATATATAAGTTATAATGGCAGCTACACAATTAAATATAATCTTTTGGAATTGTAGAGGCATTAGAAATAAATATTTAGAGCTTTATGATTTTTTAAATACTAATAATGTAGATTTATGTTTTCTTACAGAAACTTGGCTAACAAACAGTGTAAATATACCTCAAATAGGATATTATTGTGTTCGTTGTGATCGACCCGATCGGACTGGTGGAAGAGTAGCAATACTTATTAGAAAATGTATTACGAATTTTAAACCTATATTTGTTAAAACTGAAAAAATTGAAAATGTAGGAATCTGTTTAAAAACTTCTGATGCGATGGAAATAAATTTATTCTCAGTTTATTTTCCTGGGGGTGAGTCAAATTCTCAATCACAGGGTATTTTTAGAAAAGACATTAGGAAACTTCTTAAAACTGATAGAAATGTAATAATCTGTGGGGATTTGAACAGCAGGCACAGAAATTGGATGTGTAATCGAGCAAACACTTGGGGAAATATTTTATGCAATACAGTTGCTATACTTCCTTATACTATTTTACACCCTAGTTCACCAACATATATTCCTACTTCAAGAAACAAAACCCCTTCCATTTTAGATATTGTTGTTTCAAATGTTCCGCAATACATTACAAATCCTATAACCATAAATTCTTTAAGTTCTGATCACTTACCTGTTTCATTCAACCTTAACCTGAGTGCCTCACAAACTGAACATTTGTTTTTCAATTACAAAAAAGCAAACTGGGGATTTTTTAAATCTTCCATTGATAAATCAGTCTCGCATTTGCCCCGTGATATAAATAATACAACAAATTGTAACTCAATTGATCTCAGTGTAGATATTTTAACTAACAGCATTATAGAAGCAGCAGATATTGCAATTCCAAAAATAAAATCCGACTTAAAGTCAAATTCTATAACGCCTCATATTAAACATTTAATAATAACTCGGAATTATTACAGACGACAATGGATGAGATATCGAAACACATCAGACCTTGTTTCTATGAACATATACAGTACAGAAATTCGTTATGAAATATCTAAACTCAGAAATATATCATGGAATAATAAAATAAAAGATCTTGATAAGGCATCTAAACCATTTTGGAATATAGCAAAATGTCTTAGAAAGAAAAAAATATTTGTACCACCTTTATTGGATAAAACGACTACGCATTATAGCGATGAAGAAAAGGTGAACCAACTTGCTTTTAATTTTTTAAAAAATCATAGAGTTTGGGAAGATTTAGGGGATGAAACACACGTTTCAATGGTTGATAGTGTCAATCAACAATTATCTTCTTTTACTATTGCAACAGATCCAGGGGATTTTGTAAATACCAATGAAATAAGATCAATTATTAAAGAATTAAAACCCCGAAAAGCAGCTGGTATTGATGGGGTTAAAAATTTAATGTTAAAACAATTACCTAATTCTGCTATTCTATATTTTTGCTTTATAATAAATTGCTGCTTAAAACTGCAATATTTTCCAAAAATTTGGAAAACTGCTAAAGTAATCCCGATTATAAAGCCGAATAAACCCCCCAATTCAGTTAGTAGCTACCGCCCAATAAGTCTTCTAAGCAGCCTCAGTAAAATCTTAGAAAAAGTTTTAAAAAGTAGAATTTCAAAATTTATGGATCAACGTAGTATCCTTCCACTAAACCAGTTTGGCTTTAGACCATTTCACAGCACAACCCACCAAATTAAGCGGTTATATAATCACATAAATACCGGTTTCAAAAGTGGAAGTTCTACAATTATGGTTACCCTGGACATTGAGAAGGCTTTCGATTCCGTATGGTACAATGGCTTATTATACAAAATGGTTCAATTTAATTTCCCACTTTATCTTATAAGAATTGTTGAATCATTTTTAAAAAACAGACTATTTTGTGTTTGTCTAAATGATAAGTATTCTGATCTCTTAGAAATCCCTGCCGGTGTGCCACAAGGCTCAGTTTTGGGGCCAATTTTATATATTTTATATTGTTCAGATATGCCGGATCTCAACGGTTGTAATTGCGCTACATATGCTGACGATACTTGCCTATTCTTTTCGCATGAATTTGGTCAAAATATAGTGATTAAATTACAATGCGCGCTAGAAAACTTGGTATCTTATTTTGAAAAATGGAAAATTAAAATTAATGAGGAAAAAACTCAAGCTGTATTTTTTACTCGAAAACGCAAAGCTTGCTTTTACCCCACAACCCAATTGAAAATTAATGGCACAAGCATACCATGGAATGATAGTGTTAAGTACTTGGGAGTACATATGGACAGAAAACTCATATTTGAACTACATGTTAAGAGACAAATTGAAAAATTCAATATGGCTAGGAACATGTTATATCCACTCATTAGGCGTGGATCTCCTTTAAGCAGTGAAAACAAAATCATTTTAGCTAAGGTAGTTTTTCAATCAATAATTCTTTACGCATGCCCAGTATGGGGTGTTTGCGCTGCTTCGCATGTTAAAAAATTACAAATTTGTCAAAACAAATTGCTCAAAATGATGCTAAGCCTGCCATGGCACTTCTCTACCAGAGTCCTACACAACAACAACAATATTAGGTTAATACGTGACAGAATAAATACTGTCACCGAACGTTTTAAAATTTTTTGTGGTTTATCTGAAAATCCACTTATATCTAGCTTATATGACTGAATGTCCCTCCCTATACACACATGCATACACATAACCTTTTGGATGTATGTATGCATGTGTATAAATCTCGTTTACCCCCTTTTCTTAATTATAAAATAAAACATGTTTCTAAAAATATCTTTATATAAATAGACAAATACTTTTGTCTCCAAATAATAAATCAGGGGTTTTTACATTTAAATTTTCCTCTGAAATAACTCTTCTTTTTTTTTTTTTCAAACTTAATATACTGTAATAAAATGTTAAATTTCTAAGATGAAAAGTTAAATAAATAACTAAAACTCTGCAATTTGTGTGATAACATTAGGTTAAGCTATTATTTTAAATAAAATACTAAAAAAAAAAAAAAAAAAACTCGCAGTATTCATTTTTTGGTTATTTTCGTTATAAAGTCATCAGGCCACAAGTCGTCTGATCACAACTATCTAGTTACGTATTATTTACAGAGAAATGATATGAATTATGGGCCTGGTCCAGAGATCAGCAATGAGTATTTAAAAAGATGAGTAGAATCGAATCATACTCATAATTTCTGATACTTATACGCATTCATACGTATTTTAATATCATACTCATACTACTCATATTTAATGTTTGAAGTACTCATCATTATATTCATACTTAACAACATGTATGATTTCGACTTCCCTTTACTCAACATATGCACGACTCACAAAATAAGTATGATTCGAGTACGAACCAGAGATCAGCAATGAGTATTCAAAAAGATGAGTAGGTTCGAATCATGCTCATAATTTCTGATACTTCGTACTCATTTTAATATCATACTCATACAACTCATATTCAAAGTTTTAAGTACTCATCGTACTCATACTTAACAATACGCATGATGTTCTGGATTTCGACTATCCTTTATTCAACATATACATGAATCACAAAGTAAGTATGATTCGCGTACGAACATTACAATACTCACTAAAAGGTTGTGCGTTTGCTCTGCTTGCTGACTTTGTCTTTTTCTTTCTTCTTTTTTTGTAAATGCAACAACAACAAGTAAGACTGTAAATTTTGATGAATAATTCGAGTCACTCGAATCATTTATAAGTATTATAAGTATTTTTCTAAAGTTATGAATCTGAATGAGTAGGCAGGCTTATGAATCAAACATAGTATTTCGAATGGTATGAGTTTGATATCAAAGTTGCACTCATACTCATTGCAACCTGTACTTATAAATCAACGTTGTAGTGAGTACGAATGAATCAGAGTAGTGTAGTTAAATTTCAATATTGTTGACTCACTTATATTCAAAATTTCATGAGTACTTATGAGTAGCGAAAAAACAATTCATCGCTTATCTCTGGTCTGATTCCTACTAGTAAATAATCTTGAATACGTGGAAGAAACCTGTGACGACTTCTAGTTGAAAAACAAGTCGATACATTGCCAAAATTTTATGTAAAGGGTGTTTTTTACAGAGGTATAGAACTTTAAGTTGGCATTACTTTTCAAGATGGCGACCGATTTAACAGCCGTCAAGTGATTTATTCTCAGTTTGGTTTGGCAATTCATCATGAATAGACTCACGCCTGAACAACGCTTGCAAATAGTGCAATTTTATTTCGAAAATAATGGTTCTGTGCGGAAAACGTATCGCGCACTACGTCCATTTTATCGTCGACAAAATCGTCCATCAGAGCAGTTAATTCGATTAACCATGGAACGTTTTCGCACCACGTTTCCTCTTATTGATAACTCGCATCCCCAGAGACGCTGTACGGTGCGTACAGAAGAAGCTATTGCTGCTGTAGAGCGTAGCATTGAGGAAGACCCGAATGAGTCCATCCGCCATCGATCACAGGAATTGGATCGGTGTCCATCCACTTTATGGAAGATTTTGCGGAAGGATCTTGGTTTGCGTGCTTACAAAATCCAACTCGTGCAAGAATTGAAGCCAAACGATCATCAAGTAAGGCGTAGATTCGTCGAATGGGCCCAAAACGAGATTACCGTTGTTCCCGATTTTCATGAGCGAATTTTGTTTAGCGATGAAGCGCCCTTCTGGTTGAATGGCTACGTCAACAAACAAAACTGCCGCATTGGAGTGAATGTAATCCTCAAGTGTATGTGGAAACACCGTTACATCCAGAAAAACTGACTGCTTGGTGCGCTTTATGGGCTGGTGGAATCATTGGTCCGTACTTTTTCAAAAACGATGGTGGCCAGAACGTTACAGTCAATGGTGATCGGTATAGAGCCATGATTACTAACTTTTTCATTCCTGAATTGAATAACCATGATGTCCAGGAGATGTGGTTTCAACAAGACGGCGCAACATGTCACACAGCTCGTGCCACAATAGATTTATTGAAAGACACGTTTGGTGACCGCCTAATTTCACGTTTTGGACCTGTGAATTGGCCTCCAAGATATTGTGATTTAACACTGCTAGACTACTTTCTGTGGGGCTATGTAAAGTCATTGGTCTATTCGGTAAAGCCACAAACGCTTGACCATTTGGAAGACAACATTCGCCGTATTATTGCCGATATACGGCCACAAATGTTGGAATAAGTCATCGAAAATTGGACGTCCAGATTGGACTACACCCGCGCCAGCCGTGGCGGTCTTATGCCAGAAATCATATTTTAATTGTAATGCCACAATATTATCTTTCGGATAAATAAAATTCATGTCAATCGAATAGCCCATCGTTGTTTTATTGCAACTTAAAGTTCTATACCTGTATAAAAAACACCCTTTACATTCATACATACATTGGGATTACGACCTAGATTCTCAAACCACTTATGTTGTGATGTGGCAAGGAAACACAGACAGATTTTTGTAAAAGTTTTCATGGACATTTTATTTACACTCTCTGAGTTTTTTTTTTGTCAGAAATCCGCTGAGAGAAATTCGCCAAAGAAATATTTTTTCATATCGTTTTGGTGTCTGACCTGGGGCTTGAACACTATCTACTATCTACTAGACTACTCCATGTATTGTCTCAATCTGCTTGGGCTTGGGACAGCCGGAATTTTTATAAAATGAACGCACGTCTAATAAAATGTAATTAATTTCCTGTATCGTTTTCTTGGAACAAAACAAAATTACAAAGTTTTGCAACAATACAGATTAAAAATTATGAAGAGATTTAACTGCTAGATTTCCAGGATTATATCGATCTGAATTGTGTTCCTAAATTGAATTTCGTTTTCATTACGTGCAGTAAAGCAATATTATGAAAAACTTAAAAGACTTTGAAATCACTTTAAAGTTATACAATAATACAATTCTTGTACATACATACGAATGTTTTTATCATTAAGTTGTCCTGTGATAGGGACATGGATACAATTGCAAATTATTTACAGCCAAACTCTTTCTTATATAGTATGTACATATCATCATATCACGACATGAAATTAGGGAGTATTTCTAGTCAATATCTTCTTCATTATCGTTTCACCTTTTAGGCTGGAGGTTTTAGTTAATTTCCCAATAAGTTTGTGCATTCGTAGAGTTTAAGGGGGTATAACATGCTTCTACCACGCTCATGCATCTTGTCAATTCGTCAAAATTCTTGTAAGTTTCTGCTACCTGTGAAGTGTAAGTTCAAAATATGGCTGCATTAGAGAATACAAAGAGATCAAGGTGAAGGAAAAGCAAATTTATAATGCTTCCAATGTCCTTTGAAAATAGCACAAATAAATGAATTCACTTTAAAGTTAAAATTAACTTTACAGCGCTCTTTTATAGATGACTATTTGAAATAAGATTCTTCATCTTAATAAAGTTAGTTTTGCTGACGTTGTTGTTACTTATTGTTGAAAAACAAAAACTATCCTTAAGGTAAGGTGGCATACAACGCGGATATCAATATAATCCTATAACAGGACAATTCTATAACTACCAGCAATTTACTCAATTCGTTTTATACAAATGCAGCCTCTCTTTACACACACAAAAGTTCTGCATTGATGTTGCAGTAAAAAAAAATCAGAAAAGGCAACTAAAAGTTGCAACATTTGCTTCGTATTTTGTTAACAAAGTTTCCAATGTTTGCATATCTTCAACAACCTATAAACGGGGACTCGAATATACATATATATCTATGTATGTATGTATGTATGTGTGTGTGTGCTTGTATATTTATATACCCAATCAAATATAGAGATTTACTCTTTTCGAGTGTGACGGGTGTTTCTGAATAAATGTGTGAGTGAGTGAGTAAATTTTGTTGCATTTTCTACTCCAGTTTGTTTACATAAAAAGAGAGAAAAAAATGAATAAAATAAAATGAAATATCGTCGTGTATATAAAAATGCAACAGAATTTATAAAATAAATCTAAAAAAGAAAAAAAGAAAATTCAATCCGTTTGTTGTTATATTTTTTTTTTACATCACATCACATCACTTACCTCTTCTATGCCACTTATTTCTCTCTACTCACACTTGTACACAGGGTGAGCAACAATTTTTTCGTTTTTTTTTAAGTTTCGTTTTTGCGAGATTTTCCATGCTTATCCGTGATTTTTTTCAATTTTGTTGTAGTTGTTGTGTTAGTTTGTGTGTGTGTGTGTGTGCGAGTGAATTCTGATGGGATTTTGTTTATCGAAAGTTTAAAAAAATTTGTATTTTTCGCTGTTACTACTGTGTTCCATGGAAAAAGTCACGTTTTATCAGTTGAAAATAATCATGTGTTTTATTTTCTGATCATAGCTTGCATATGAAGATTTTTGTCCAAATACTGTTAACTCATGACGTCGACGTAAAACGGAAAGTTTCACTTTTCTATTCTGATTGAGTTTTTAAAGTGATACTCTGTTTAACCCTTATACTGGCTTGTAACAATGAAGCGGACTTATGGAATCTAAAAACTTTAAGTGTTGAAGAAGATCAAGAGTTCGAATGCAAAATACGTATACTTCAGCTCAATGACAGTCAGTAACAATTAATTGCCTGATTACGAGTTTGACACCAAAGCTTAGTAGTCCTAGTCGTTGTAGACGTGCAGTATATGCCATAGAGGCAAGTGACCATTTTGACCCTGTGCTCAGTTAAATGGGAATAAGTCATCTTTCTGACCAATAAAAAGGAGAGCTCCGGTATAAACAAAGTGAATTGATGATGAAAATTGAATTGAATTGAAAATTATTCAAAGAGTGGAGGTAGAAAGCCGACACCACAATTTTCCAAGTGGAAGTAATTCTATTCGAAAATTGGCATGTATAGTAAACCATATACACTCTGGGATAGTCAATTTGTCTCTAATGCTGCCAAGAATTGCAAACTTTATGTACAGAGCATAAGTTAACCCTTTGACGGACACTGACGTCTATAGACGTCATAGCAAGGGTTTCTGGAGGGACATGACGTGTATGCACGTCATAAATTTCGTATCTTGCCAAATAACGGAGATACAGCAAGTGTACTACTGGAAGGCCTCCTAAAATTTTGGTGTCCGTCAAAGTGTTATGTATCATAAGTATCACAACCAAGCCACACTAAAAAAAGAAAGAAATTATTTGCCTCATGTGCTGGTAGCTACATATGAGGACCAGCAAAGATAGTAGACGGGAGATTTCCATCGTTTGTCGTTAACTAAAATTTCACAAAAAAATTCTTTAATGTCTCTGTCGGTCTCGAACATTCTAAAAAATACTTTCGAAGCTCGAAGAGCAGAGATTGCTTAAAAATACTTTCTAGGACATTTACAGGTCACTATGTGTCCTCCTGTAAGGAACAGAAGTCACAGAAGCACTAGGTCACCAACAATGCAGCTCGGGGGTTTAATAGATAGAGGCACTTTGCATATTGTATTGTATCCAGTAAACTTCTAGGATCTTATCCCATTTTTCATTACAGTGCATTAAATTATAATTCCATGAATCAAAATTTTCCAGTCAACAGTTTTTTGGTTTGCAGTTTTATTAGGTTCTGGTGTGATAGGGTTGTCATGTTGTCATCAAAATTTAAAGATACATGCATACATAATTGGTCGTTACAACTCTTCAGTCAGGATTACGACCTAGTTTCTCACACCACTTATGTTGTGTGTGTTAATTTTGTACATGAGTGGTGGGACCTACAGTTTAAAGTTGACTCCGAACGACTTTTCATGGCAATTTTATCTACTCACAGAGTTTTTGCCAGAAATCTGCTGAGAGGATGTCGCCGAAGAAATACTTTTTGTATTTTGGTTTGATGTCTGGCCTGTGGCTCGAACCCTCTCTTTACGTCTAATAAGCCAACACACTACCTACTAGACTACGGCGACTTCTTATCAACAATGTAACTCGGGGTTTAATATATAGAGGCTACACATATGCAGTATAAACAAAACGTTCTCCCATTGAAGAAGTTGACTAGGCACTTTGCATATTGGATCCAGTAAACTTCTAGGATCTTATCCCATTTTTCATTGCATTGCATTAAATTATAATTCCATTAATCAAAATTTTGTTTGGTCTGCGGTTCTATTAGGTTCTGATATGATAGGATTGCCATGTTGTCATCAAAACTTAAAGATAGGAACAGCTTAATGAATTCCCGATATTTGTAGAATTTGAGTGATGTAATCGATCCAAGTTCGAATTCTAGAGATTATAAAATATTTACGAATTATTTTTAGATTTTAAAAGAGTCTTCAATTGCCTTCTAAATAATCTATCCATCCAGAAAAATATCAGCAACGAACCTCATAAGAAGGCCAATTGGCGTCACCTCTTTTGAAGGACTCTCAGTACCAGTATAATGCTCCATAAAAAAATTTACTGAAATGCTGATTCTAGTCAACTATATACAGTAATTCTTGCATTATAGTAGCAGCTATAGTAGTCCAATCATCTTATTAGCAAGAAAAACTTGGTTAATCAAACTAAAATAATAAAAATAAGATGGGAGTTAATAATAAGAAGATGGGAAGGAAAAGATGATGTGATGACAGCCCTTGATTCCTTAAAGGAACAAAAATACTTTTACTGAACTCTCAGTGTCTTTTCACAGCTTTTTCAAAACATTTTTAAAACTTACATTTCAAAAATGTAAGATTTTTAGGACGCAGAATTCACATGAAGCTTTAAATTATACTTTTTTAATTTCTTTTGCAAATTTCTCTTTTTCGCGTTTTTTTTATGAAAAGGAAATCTTTTTTTCAATGGCTTCAATTCATTCTTAACAAATCTGTTCTATGACATTTCAATTATGGGTGGTTGGCATATTAAAATTTTCAAAAATTAAAAACATTTTCAATTTAAGCCACAAACACGCCTTTATTCTGTGCCTGCGATTCAGCAACAACAACAGCCAATTAAGATGTCTACTTTACACTTTAAATGTTTGCTTATCACAAACGACAGCAAAAAAATTTACAAAAAAGCGGAAAAAATGAAAATAACCGGAGAGCCTTAAACGTTTTGTGTTTTTCCATTCGAATTCTAGAAACCTTCCTTCTTTACATACGTACTATATTCAGAGATTGGTAGACAAGTGATAGCAACAAAGGCTAAATCGCCTGTCAAAGCAGTACATCAATCGTCTTTATTGTTGAACAATCACAGGCATTCCAGTCATTCGAGTTTGATTTTTTTTTGTTTTTTTTTGTTTCCTTGTGATAGACGAACCAGACATATTCAACGGAAACTGGAATGTAAATACGGTCATTATTCTTTAACTTTATAGACATACGGATACATACATATACATACACATACACATACATACTTACATATATAAGAATGCACACATACATACATACATATGTATGTGTGTATATATGCTAAGCAGTATAGAATTGGTATTTGTAAGATACAATATAGACAACATAAGTCTGTCAATAACTGTCGATTTTGTCTTTCAATCAACATCACAAACACATGCACACAGAACACACACTCACACATACACAAATGAAATGCCAAAGAATAGAAAAACATTCAAATCGTAGCGAATCAAAGTGAAGTGAATTGAATTGTATCGCTTGGAAAAGTGTAGTTAGTGCTGGTGGCTGGAGGCTGACTGGATAAACGAACAGTTAAGGGGGGCGGGGGGGACTGAAATCAACTCTCTCTAACTAGATTTCCAATTTCTTTTTTTTTGTTTTTTTTTTCAATTCTCAACAGCGGAAAGAAGATTTAGATTGCCTGCTCCATAATTCCGTTGTTTTTGATCCATTTTGTTTGTATTTCATGGGTTGATGAACTGATTCCGTACGTATTTTTTTCCTTCTTCTTTTTTTTAACGGAATGCCTTCTATATTGTCATGTGAGTGTAAGTGCAGTTCAATGTTGACTAGCAGTTGCTTTTACATGTGGCTAGGATTCACAATTTGAATGCTTTGGCTTTACTTTTGTGTATTTTAAAATTTCTTCCAAATCTTAAAAGATTCTGTGTCCATAAAAAGATATTCAATGTCTAATAATCTTTCGTTGTTGTTGTCGTACTGCTGTTCCTAATGTGCTTGTGTTTTTAGTGGAAAGTTTTTTGATTTCAACTGTCTGCCTGTTGTGTTAGAGCATCAGTTTTGTATTTGTGTATGAAATAAGCAGCAGCATATTTAACGAATTTATAGAATTTCACAGGATACTTCATTTTCCTGCTATGCTTTGGGTTGTTTTTCGATATTTTTTTTCGTTTTATCAGGCACTATGGAATACACACTTTTCATAGTTACTGAAGGAACTTACTTGTGTGGTCATTATAAACTAAATTAGTTAGGATTACAACCCCGCTTCTCACATTATCTCATGTTGTGTGTGTTAATTTTATCCATGAATTGCGATATCTACAGTTTAAAGACGACTCCCAACGAAAAATTTTTTGAGAAACTTTTCATGGCAATTTCATTTACTTTCAGAGTTTTTGTTCGAAAGACTGGTGAGAGGAAGTTGCCAAAGAAATATTTTCATTTTGTTCTACATGTCTACATGAGCAGGGGTTTGAATCACAGGCTATTTAGCCAACACACTACCTACTAGACTTTGTCGATTTCATCACAAAGCACAGCTACACGATTATATTACGTTTCTGATTTTGTTTTTATTAGTTTTCATAAATCAAGTTCAAGTAACAGCAGGTTCTAGAATGGTAGGGTGACCAAAGCCGCCAGTAGCGTTTAGTACAGTTGACAGCTAAGAAAAGTTCCTTTTGGTGGAAGCCCCAAGCAACTTAATGCTTTCAGAGATGACTAAGCACTTTATGTAAAAGCTTTTCACACACAAGGCATTACTAGACCTAAAAAAGGAGACTCTGAAGTGGTTATCTGCTGGTCCTATGAATGATACAAGTTCTAGTGTGAATTGAGTTCCATTTACTAGAAGTATTAAATTTTGACAAGACTTTACAAAATTTTCTAGACTTGCGTCGTTTTACACGTTGCCTTCGAAAATGTAGAAGATACACACATACATACATAATTGGTCATTACAACTCTTCAGCCAGGTTTACGACCTGGCTTCTTACATTATTTATGTTCTGAGTTCTTATGTTCTTTATACATGACAGAGTAAATAAAATTGCCATGAAAGTTTGCCTAAAATAGCCGAAAAAATATTTTTTCATATTTCGTTTTAGAAATATGGACTCCGATCGGTCAGAGACCAGTACTAGTAACCTTAACTATTACTTGCAGCCTGAATTTGTGAATTCTTGTTATATGTCCCCATTAGGCTCTTTCTTGTGCGGTTTTTTTAAGTGGAATGTGTACATGAGTGTCAACATAACCCATGCCATTAGGTCATAGGTCAAATTCAGCCTGATTTATACGCCAAAGTCATGGAAAATGGCACTTTTGAGATAAACTCCACCCACAGAAGTCGTGACGATTATTTGAACGATTTTATATGTCACACATAATAGTAACAAAGGGTTTTCAAACAAATAAAAAAATGTTGATGATATCTGACAACACACTTGGTTTTATTTCAATTTAAAGGTATAAAGCACTTAATGAAGGACCCTATATGTGACAGGTTCTTGGAAATAAATTTCTAAGTTGTCTCTTAAATAAAACAATATCTTGCCTTTTTAACAAAATAATTTCTTTAAACCCCATGCATGGATTCGTCTCCAACCCATAGTGCATTTATGCTTACACTGTTTCCATATACATACATATGTACCTACATGCAAACACATACCATATATACAAATACAACCACGTACTCTATTAAATGTCAATATTAAATTTATTTTATTTCTCCTCTAGTTTTTCCTGTTTTTTCTTGTTTTTTCTTGTTTTTTTCCTCAATTTTTCTTCCTTCAAACGTGCATTTCCTGACAATTCTTTGTGTATCTGTGAGTTGGTTTAGCAATCTCTCCATGCATGTATGTACATATGTATGTATGTATGTGTATGTGTTTCACTATATGGATGAAAAATGTTTTTAGATGTGTTGTGTGCCGTTCGTTGTTATAGCGCCATTTCCATTGTTTCGGTCGGTTATTTGTTTTTTTTTTTCATTCCTATTGTTTGTACCATTTTTATTTCATTTTATTTATTCTCTTTTATTTTTGTTTTTTTTCCCTTTATTTGTGAACTTTTATGGTTTATTTTTCCGCTTCCATTGTGTAAATGCTTAAATCAAATAAATTTTTTTTGTTCTTCTTCTTCATATACATACAATATTTCTTATAAAGGGTGGACCATTTAAAAGTTTTTAATTTAAAAATGCAATTACACAAAAACGTTTTGGAATTTTTCCAAATTTATTCTTGAGTTGTGAAGTACAGTTGTTCTGCGACTGGCCTCACAGTACCTCATTCGATCGTACCAATTTTCGTAGATTTTTTCGAGTTTATGAGGTCGTATCTCGGCAAAGGCATCACGAATAATGGCTTTCAAATGCTTAATCGTGTCTGATTTGTCTGCATAACACTTCTCTTTAACGCCGCTCCACAGAAAATAGTACAACGATGTCAAGTCGCAGCTTCTTGGAGACCAATTTGGCTAACTAAACGGCCATCAAACGTTTGACGCAATAATTAGAATGTGGCATGAGATGTGTGGCAAGTTGCGCCAAACATTGTTCACATCAATGCCATAAAGAGCGACTCCATTGACCGTAATGATTGCGTCGTCCTAAGCTGAACCAAACAGTCAATGGCTGCATTAGCTTCTGTAGGTTAGGATAGGTTAGGTTAGAGGATGTATCAATTAAGACAACTACAGTACCCGTGACTCATTGTACAGCGTCCTAGTTTCTCACACCACTTATGTTGTGTGTGTTAATTTTTATACATGAGTGGTGGGACCTACAGTTTAAAGTCGACTCCGAACGACAAATTTTTGAGAAACTTTTTTATGGCAATTTTATTTACTTTCAGGGTTTTTGCCAGAAATCTGCTGAGAGAAAGTCGCCGAAGAAATCCTCGAACCCTGGTTTTACGTCTAATAGGCCAACACACAACCTACTGGACTACGGCGACTTCAATAGCTTCTGTAAGACCACGTGTAGCTTTTCTAAGCCCCAAATACGGCAATTTTGTTTATTAACGTATCCACCAAGATATGGGCTTCATCCGAGACGAATTTTTTTTTTTTGGCAAAGTGACATCGCCGCGCAGTTTCTCGTTGGGACAATAAATCTCAACGTTGCTCAATCAGAAATCGATTCATTACGTTCAGTGGAGATAATATACTGAATTTTTGTTACAGAATAGCATAAGTATTGCCAGATTCGAAATAATCGATGATTCAAATTTAAACCGATAGATGGCCCACCCGATATAGTCATGCATATACACATACACATACATTTTTAAATATTTTATTGTTTTAGTGTGTGTGTGTTCTACTCTTCAAAATAAAAATAAAAATAAAATGAAAATGAAAATAAATAATATTGTACTGTACTGAATATTTATTTTTGAATATTTAAGTTTGTATTCTAAAAACCATATAAATGATAATAATTTATGGCTAAAAAATTCATTTTTATTGTTAATACAAATTGCTCAGCAGTGGGCCTAAATTGTTTAGAAAGCTTTTCTAAAAATAAAATAAAAATTGAAAATAAAAAAAGAAATTTTTTTTGCATTACTTAGAAACAATCTAGAGATCTTTGAGACTCCCTTCTGGGTCTGTTTTTAAATATTCAGGCTCCCACATATATTTCACTCTTGAATAAGTACTTTCCTTAAAACTTTTATATTTCTTAAGTCCTGTATCATGTCTACGTTTGCCAAGAGTATTCCACGAGAAATTCCCTAGAAAATAAGGTTTTTTTTTGTTTAATTTTAAACCTTTTATGGTCGATTATTAATGACTTTAAACGTTAAGCTAAAGACGATTAAGAAGATAAAAAGCCTAAAATATTAAACACTACGGAATAGCCACAAAAAATAGAATATTCTCAACGGAATTTTTTTAAAGTCCACCAACCCCACAAAAAGTCAATTACGAAACAATGCAAGAAAGAAAAGAAATTAAAGAAGAAATTCCTTGACAAGCCAAGACTGAAAACCAACCAGCCATTCATTTATTCATTGAAAAGAGTTAGAATGTCTGTCGTCAGTTGTCGGAAAGGCAAATTTATCATTTCGTATAAAATAATTAACAAGCAATTTAAATTACTACCATTACATCATTAAAATACAATTTCAGCGCAAAGAAATCTCAAAAAGAAAGGGAAAGGAAAATTTAATGAAAGAATAAAAGATAAAAAAGATAGGACAAGATAGGACAAGATAAACGAAAAGAGTGGAAAAATGTATTCAAGTGAAATGTAATTCTCTTTGCAAATATTCTTAATTGGCCATGATAATGATGCGGATGGAAATTGGCTATTTCTTATAAAAGACAATAACAAATGCCTTTTTAGTGAACCTTTTCTTTTAGTTTTTTTTTCTTTTTCTTTCTGGTTTCGTTTTTCTTTTCTATTAAATGGTTAAAGTGAAATTCGAAAGAATCTCTTTTAATCTTAAACTGAATATTTATTTTGTCTTGCATTTCATGCAAGAATTAAGAGCGACCCTTAGCATAAGTATTCTATAGTTTGCCTTCTAGTTTGTGGATCCGATCTCTTCCTTAATACTGAAAGTACGTTTGATATTTAACATGTAATCAATTTCTTGTAACGTTGATCTTAGCCACATGTACCTAAGTCTTTGTTTTTTACTACCCTGGGCGGGGGGATCTGTACGACATTTATTTCGTGCAGGATTTTACCCAGTATATATCCAATCTCCCCAAATTTATTTCTATGAATTTCTATGCTCCTAACTACTACCTCAGTTTTAGTTTACAGTTGTTGATTGGTAATGGTCCTTGGCTAGGATATTTTCTGTGTCTTTAAGTGCTCCATATCCTACCGCAATCGTACCTGTAAAGTATTGAAATTTTGTAACATCCTCCACTTGATTCTAAGATTTCACTAGATGTTCTTCATATCTTAAATTAATTTCCATTTCCTTTGTCTTTGAGGAATATATTTAAAAACTAGCTTTTGACCATTCTGCCAATTGCATTTGGAAATATAACTCTCGGCAGAAGACAATTCCGAACACCCTACTAATGCCAATATGTCCAACAATCCAATACATTTCAACAGTCTACTCAGTACACAATCTTCTCTCAATGCCAAAATCGAGAGTGTCTAGCCCAAGTTGGTAAGGCTTAGAAAAGAGTACATGTGAACATTGTTAGGCCCTGCCATCAATGAGTACTTTTTCGCGTCTTCAACTAAAACCTAGAAGAAGCACCGATAATCTACATCTTCCATCTACGGTTATCAGTAAGGATATTGTTGACTTAAGGGCATGAGAGAAATAGAGTGTAGCTGAAAAGTTTGTAAGCAAACATACCCACAAATTCTCTAGTAACACAATGCAGCAGTCGCTGTTGATGGTCTTTCTCTTTTCAAGATCGTCAGTGAATCTTATACCATGTTGATCTCAATATACATAGGATCACAACCTTGCCGGCCGATTGTTATAACATTGCACTTTGTGCACTGATGTACTTCACACGTCAAGTCTAATCACATGACGATAGTTTTAATTTTGGTGGGAAAAGATGAAGCCTTGTTTCATCCATTATCACGTTTTGATGCATAAATTTGGTTTCTTTGTGTAAAACGAGCTCAGAGTCAGAAATTCGTTGTTGTTTTTTGACAATTGTGGGTGCCCGCACAGCATCCAGAGCTTTCGCATACCCCACATTTCCACCAACTATATGTGTGTTCAACCTATTCCTTCGATATATTTAGACGCTCAGGTATCTCGATCAACTTCATTTTGAGATCACGCAAACCAATTTTGGGGCCTTTTTTGATGTTGCGGCTACTATTGCGTGCACCATTCTTGGTAATCAGTTTGTCTCATTCAAATTAGCAAACAACTTATCAAGTGGTTGATTTTCTTAATGCGAAGTTTGAAGTCGCCGTGGTCTAGTAGGTAATGTGTGGGCTTATTAGGCGTAAAGTTAGGGTTCGAGCCTCAGGCCAGACATCAAAACAAACTACAAAAAGTATTTCTTCGGCGACTTTCTCTCAGCAGATTTCTGGCAAAAACTCTGAGAGTAAATAAAAATTTACATGAAAAGTGTCTCAAAAATCTGTCGTTAGGAGTCGACTTTAAACTGTAGGTCCCGCCACTCATGTATAAAATTAACACACACAACATAAGTGGTATGAGAAACTAGGTCGTAATCCTGACAGAAGGGTTGTAATGACCAATTATGTATGTAGTATGTATGAAGTTTGAATAATTTGATCAAACCAATGCAATGGCTTTAACAGCAATTTCTTACTAAAAGTAATGCATTCTTCACACAAGAATTACGTATTTATTCAGTCTCTTTAACCCTGGACAGTTACTGTTCGTCGAATCGACGAAGATCATTCACTCTTTATCATACATATAATTTTTTTATTTTTGACCAAATTCCGCTCTTTTTTTCAACAACGTTAGTTGATATAACGAAAGCTTGCAGTGAGCAGACGTAATTTTTTTTTTAAATTTTTCGTCGATTCAACGAAGAGTAACCTTAATGTACAAAAATGAAGAGTAACCGTCCAGGGTTAAACTAGCAAATTTATAGTCTGGTTGTAATAAAATTCGTACATCTGTCGTTTCGATTAACTAAAAATTGTTTGGATTTAAATGTGGTTGCGCCATTGCACCATCGGTTATCGTATGAACTTTTCAGTCCAACTACTAAGTGCGAGTACAGGGCCAATGGGGCACTTTTGCTAACGGTGGGATGATGCATAATTGATAGTTGAGGGGGAAAAGTGTAATCAAGTAAGTTGCGGATTACTGAAGACAATATGACTCTGTTGTGAAGTCGTCTAGTAGGTAGTGTGTTGGCTTATTAGACGTGAGGCGTCGGTTCAAACGCAAAATCAAACATCTCTAACTGAACGAAATATGAAAAAATATTTCTTCGACGACTTCCTCTCAGCAGATTTCTGACAAAAACTCTGAGAGTAAATAGAAAATTGCCATGAAAGGTTTCTCAAAAAATCTGCCGTTCGGAGTCGACTAAAGGGTTGTATTAACCAATTATGTATGTAATATGACTCTGTTGTTTGGTGTAATTATTATGAAGCTTTTCTGGAAGGTATTGATTTGCAGGCGAAACTTTGTAAAAAAAATTTTCTTTAAAATTGTTTGTATTTGTATTTCCGAGATGCTTAAGTTTATCGTCAAGAACTACATCTACATTATCACCGCATGCAATACATTTTGTACGTTTAAATTCTATTAAAAATTAGGTCTCGTTTTTGTACTGTAGGATGATGCCTTCCAAAATGTTAGTTGCTTTGTGTTTGAACAAAGTATCGTGTTTCAAAAATGCCGCTGTACAAAATATATACAATGCATTCTATTTCAAAACGTCATTAATGTGTATTTTTAACGCAGTCAAAAAGCAATCAGGCATCGGATTTATAGTTGATGCATTGTTTCGTTACTGTGCATATCTACATAGTTTATATACAGTAGTAGAACTGCATACAAACTTTGTATTGATACATTTTGGAAGGCAACTGTAATGTTCTTGTTTTGTAACATTTTATTTTAAAATTAAGTCTGATTTGTGTCAAACCAAATTTGAAATCAAAATTTATCAGCCAAAATCTCAAACAAGATCTTTGAGTGATTAAACTCAACCGCCATTGGCCCTCAAATGGCATAAATTCAGATTATTGAGTTAATTATGGAGGATTTTCTAAGTAATTTAAATGTTTATTCATTGGACATAATCAACATCAACATCATCATCAAACGCATAAACATCAATAAAATTAAACGCAGTCAATAAATCGAATATCATCACAACAAAATAATTCCATTCCATATGCAAATGTGCATACAACAACAACGAAACAACTAAAAGGAAACAATCAAAACAATGCGTATCTAATAAATACATATATAAATGCAGAATGAAACTGAGAGAGAACGAAAGAGAGAGAGGGAGAAAGAGTAAATCCATTAGAATCAAAATTAATTCGATGAATTTTAAAACACGTTTAATAAAGCAAATACTACTTGGCAAGAGTAAATCTCTCTCTATAAATAAATACAAACATATTTTGTTATCAAAACAATTGTTATCTATTTGTACAAACATGCACACATATACACAGATACATAAATACATATATATGTATGTATGTATAAAACTTATAGAGATGTACATAATAATAGCACTAACATTGAGCAGGATTATGTTTTTTTAAATGGCTTCAATAAACAGGATTTTCAAATGAGTTTCGTATCGAATCGTAGTGCTATTATATTGACAACAGCTGTTAACATACATATATGTAATCAATTAAATTCATGTGTACTTTAAAACAAACTTACATACATATGTATGCTCGTCTCAATGCACTTTAGAAAAGCCACGTAAATCCCTTTTCACATTTTGAAATACACAATGAAATCATTATCCCATTATTCTTACAATAGACTTAAGATGAAAGCTTCTCTCAACATATATACGTACGCCCCTTGCATCCATAGGTCTTTTGTAAAGTTTTACTCTGTTATCGCCTAATGTCTAAGACAACTAAAACAACTAAAACAACACACATTTGAAATGCAAAGAATCGTCATCACTTTAGTTTTTTTTCTTTTTCATTTTCTTTTATGGAATTTGCAAGATTTTTACATTTTCTTTCTTTTAGTTTTCATCCTTTCTGACTGCCATGTGTAACTGTTTGTCTATCTGTCCATCGTTATATTCTGCCTTTATTTTAAGCCATTCAATGAATGGAAGAAGGAAGAGAAAGTAAAAATTGCAAGAAATTCAATTCTTTTTCTATCATTTGATTTCGTATCTTTTCGTTTTTTGCTCGTCTTTTTTTTCTTCTTTTATTCTGATGAAGCATTTAACAATATGTCGTTGTCGTCGTTGTCGTCGTCTTCGTTGCAATTGTCATTTTAGTATTTGATGTCACTGTGTATTTAGAGTACAGCTGTTATCAGCTAAATACTTGTACTTTTAAGACCATGACATTGCTTTCTACGTATGAAACTTATGAAATCAAAGTGAGCATAGAGAAGTAAATTCTGTAACTTTAGTGTGATAGGTGGGAACAAGTTGATATGAATGGGATGGAACATGGAATACCATGCAACAATAGTATGCTTATGTCAGACTTTCAGCCTATAGAAGAGTAGACATTGGAAGACATTCATTATACAGCTTAATTGGACTCAAATCTATCATATGATTTGACTTAGATCTCCGTACCTCAAAGATGCGAACACAAAGTAAAGATAACAAAACAAAAAACGTAAGAAAGTACCAAAAATGTACCTACAAGTTCTTCATAGTTAGTGGCTAGACCATTGCAAATGAGTTGGCATTGCAGGCAATGCGATATTACCACACATTCTGATAGCCAGGCTTCTATCCGGGTTCCGATATTACCATACAAACTCGAAAACGGTATAAAGCTGTCGCGAATATTGCAACGAGAGAGCGGATAGGTATGACGTTCGAATCAGTTGTGTTCCGAGGGACGATGTTTTTTCGTGTAACAGCAAAGCATATAAACTGGGCAGAATTATGTCTAGTTCTTTACTTTGGGAATCCCTTTAAAGATCTACGGGCTCATAATTGACAACATAGTTGTGTATTCCGTTAACATAGAATGGACATGCTTTGAATACGTGTAGAACGGAGCACAACATGTTGAGCAAGTTTAGACGGAGGGCGTTGCGAAAGTCAACTTAAACTCCAAAAGAGCGCACTCGGTGTGGTTAATGAAGTCATTGCCGGACATTGCATTATGGGAGCATGGCAAATGAGAAGGAAACTGTTGTTCATCTATAATCGGGCACATACCCAGCAATATGTCACAGATGAAGAATGCATTTTGCTGCATACATAATTGGTCATTACAACCCTTCAGTTAGGATTACGCATGGCTTCTCTCATCACTTATGTTGTGTGTGAATGGCGAGGCCTACAGTTTAAAGTCGACTCCGAACTACAGATTTTTGAGAAACTTTTCATAGTAATTTCAATTTACTGTCGTAGTTTTTCCCGGAAAAGAGCAAGTCGCCGAAAAAAATTTGTTAGTATTTCGTTTTGTTGGAGATGTTCGACCTGGGGTTTGAACCGCGGCCTCACATCTAACAAGCCAACACACTAACTACTAAACTACGGCGACTATTGCAGCAACTATTTAAGCGTACTATACTACCACTTCATTAGAAGGTCCAAATAACTCAGAAATTCAGTGTTTAAGTGTAGTATCACAATGGGTTTTATGTGGCCTAAGTATGTCTATCCAAACCCATTTACCACTACCATTGCATATAACTTTATACCTTTAAATATTTTCTCATCGACTTCAAGCATTTCTAATCAAGCAACACCAACTGCTGTAATATCAATTCATTTTTATGCATGCAAAGCTGTATGTGTATGTGTGTGTCAGCAATGTGTTCTGAATAGACGCTTTTTTTTCCTTTTAGTTCTGCTTGATTTTCTTATAAAATTCTTCTTCTTTCGTTTTCAACATTTTATAGAAGGAAGGCTTTTATTGTCTTTCTTCTGCATTTTAGGTTTTCTTTTTTAAAGATTTTCTTGTACACAAACCAGTCAGCAAGCAATGGAAGCATCTCTTAACACTCTAAAGATAAGGATAAGAAGATGTACAGAGGGTAGAAGCATCACAGAATGGCAACTTGTCAAGTACGTTGAACTTTTGCAAGTACTTGTACGTATGTAAGTACATATGTACATACGTGTGTATGTACATAGTTTGATGCATTAAATAAATTCTATTAAACTAATTTTGGTTTTAAGGATATTCAAATAGAAACTAAAGAAAGCAAAAGAAAAAAAATTGAAAAAAAAAACACGAGAGAAAAGTAAAGAAAATTTTAAAAACAAGAATAATATGGTGGGGTTCAATGAGGATAACTGAAATGGCTTAAATGCTAACTGCAAAATGCATTAAAAGTAGGTCGGTCGTCTCAACGTTTTCATAAACAATGTGTCAGTAGAGGCTTAAAATATGGGAAGAAAAAAGTGTTGAGTTGAGTTGGTTAAGTAATGAAAAATTAAGGATAATATCAGGATATTAAATTAAAAGGGGGAGTATTAAGGCAAATGATTCAAATGATGTTAACTTTAAGAGGTTTTAAGTATTAAATTGGTGTCGTTAATATATTATTATTTAATAATGAAAACTTGTTTTGTTTTTTTTTTTTTTCTTTACAGGTATGTACTCAACTTTGCTTACATTTTTCATTCCAAATACGGTGAGTTTTTCTTGTTTTTATTATGAATTTTTAAACGTCCGTTGATAATTAAGATTTAAAAAATAAATGAAAAATTCTATTGAACGATATTTATCACAAAATTAAGAATTGAGTACTTTTTGCACAAATTGTTTTAAGGAATATTTGTCCTCCACTGCTTAACTTAACAAATAACACCAATAGCAGACCTGCTGCCTATTTATTACAGTCAGCAGTTATGAACTGGGACTTAAGTATTACAAGAGCAATGAATAGCCTTCCTATACTCCGCGCTTTTTTTTTTTGTATGCTCATACAGAAAAGTAATGAGCATTGTCACCTGGTGATCCTAAGTGTTATTCCAGTCTATAAGGAAACAAACTTTGTACAACTCATTGATTAGTTTTTTGCATACTGGCCATTCCAGAGCAAGCAGATTTATCATTTCTATCTTTCTATGAAGTTCTGCGAAGAATTTCAACCATTTTCATATTTCTTTTACTCGTAGTAGACTTCCTGTGTATACAGTGAGCGCCATAATTTTAAATTTTGTATTATGTTCTTAAGTATAAAAAAGTTCCCTTATCATGAATTGTTTTTTTGTTTTAACATTTTAAACGTTTTTATTTTTGGAAATTTATTCGACTATTTCCTTTTATTTACTATATTTACTTTTCTCGCTATCCTAAGAAAATGAATTATTTCAGTGGTGTTTACTCACTTTTGACGCTCACTGTATATAAGTCTTAATATTTTAAGCATTTTGTAAAGATAGCTTCGCTGTCCAATTCTTCAGTGAGAATTCCACGCGGGTAGTAGTAGTGTAGGTCTAGATATCCTCCATATAGTTCTGAGGCACATACTGATTAGCGCTTGCAAATGTTACTATTCCTTTAAAAAGACAAAGCTTTTAATGCGAATTTTAGTCTGCCAAATACTACGCTCACAATTTGGCATTAGGAACGTCATTTAATTCGTTTACTCTTTGCTTATGATATCATCTAGCAGATGCTGAAGACCACGATGCTGCTAAAAGAACGGAATGGCATAGTGCGCCTTTAATTGGCACTGCTGCCTCTACACTAGTCTGTCTTATGAGATCGAAACCTCTCTTAAAATCAAGGAGGAGAAGTGTATACAGAGGAGTACATGCTGGGTATTACTGGGTAATACCACTACGTAGTCTCTATACATACATACATACATAATTGGTCATTACAACCCTTCAGTCAGGATTACGACTTAGTTTTTCACACCACTTATATTGTGTGTGTTAATTTAATACATGAGTGGTGTGAACTATAGTTTAAAGTCGACTCCGAACGACAGATTTTTGGGAAACTTTTCATGGCAATTTTATTTACTCTCAGAGTTTTTGCCAGAAATCTGCTGCGAGAAAGTCGCCGAAGAAATACTTTTTGTATTTTGTTTTAATGTCTGGCCTGAGGCTCGAACCCTGGCTTTACGTCTAATAAGCCAACAAACTATCTACTAGACTGCAGCGATTACACCCACTAGTACTAGCAAAGAAAAAAAAGGGTGTCTACAGGATAAAATTATCCCTTAGGCCTTTGCTAAAATTTTTCGTTTATCGTCTTGACGACTACTTAAGATTAGTTTCATTGAATTTTAAATGGATGAACAGTTCATGTGAATCATTAGCATCGCACGTCGCTCTATTCAGGGGGCTGTCTCAAAAAATTTTTTCTGAAGACCTTCTAATTTGTATAAGGATCGCTTACCTAGTAAGCTATGAAAACAAGAAAAAACAATGGAATAGAATTAGAATTTTAAAATTAAAGCTAATTCTGTTGAATTTGCTTTGCCTTTCTTAACATATTTAATTTTTGGCTCTTTTCGTTTAACACGAATTCGTTAATAATTCGAATTCGTGTTAATAAAACGTTCATTGAATACATTCTCACATTCTCAGCGTAAAACGTGGTATTCAAGGTTTTTTTCTTTCGTTTTTTTTTTAATCTATTTGCTGTAGTTTTTTGTTGAAAATCCTAAATAAATATTTGCTTCTCTACTTAATTATTTGGTGGAAATTTCGTTTACTTTACCCCAAAGGCACTTTTTATTAATGAAGGCGAATAATGTCTGCAATTGATCTCAAAAAACATTTTCCAGCGTTTTTTTGCTGTTTTTTCTCATTTCTTTCAACTCAAAAAAAAATTCTTTTCATTTATTTTCTCTATACCCCCTTAAACAGAAAACAAATTAGAGAAAGTAAATTAGATTTTCACTTAAAAATGGTTTTTAATAAGGATAAGGATAGGGGGGTTTAAAGTTTTTCAGTTGCTTTGAGGCCTAAAGGGTCAGGTTTTTTTCGCATTTCATTTTCCTTTTTTTCTCTCTTTATTTGAGAAGCGTTTAAACAAAATTCAAAGGATATAAACCAACACAAATACATACATATTTCATTTATTTATTTTTTTTCATTCCTTTCAATTCAATTCACTCTGCCCATCATTCGTTTTTTTTTTTAAAGCCATGCCCATACACTTCATTAAATTTTATATTTTTTTAGTTGAGTAAGTTTTTTTTGGGTTTTTTCTTTTGTTTCTTTTTGTTCTTTATAAATAATTTTATGGCAAAATTATAATCATATAATGGTGATAATCTATTGACTACTTTTATCTGCGCTCTGTTTTTTTGTCTACTTTTTATGGCTCACATTCTCTATTCCATTCATACACTTATTTGACACTCATAAACATGGCAAATAAAAATATTCGGCGATGTTTAGTGGCATTTTAGTTATTTGACTTGGATTTTTATGGTTTTGAACAAAAACAAAAAAACAATAATAGAAAAGAAATCATTGACAAAAAGGAACACAAGAAAAAACTATAAAATATTATAATAAATTTATACGTACATACACTGCGGCAAAAAAATTGGACCACCTTGAAATCCTATTTATTTTTTGATCTTCTTGGAATAAAATTCTTAGATTTTGTTAAGTTTGTAACTATCTGTGGAATATATATAATAAAGGGTCCGCAAAATAATATTTTTTTTGTTTTTAAAATGCTTTAAACAAAACTACTGAATATTTTCTCAAATTTCTTTTTTATTTGAAAGTACAATCCTTCCGGTTAATAATGGAAAATAATTTCATTCAAATGGCTGCCTCGGCTGGCCATGCAGTAGCCTACACGATCGGTCCAATTTTTAAGCACATTATCGATTGTGTGCAGCTGTATTTCACCAATGGCTTCACGAATATTGTCCTCTGGCTTGTCGGCGTAACACTTATCTTTGACGGCACCCCACAAATAATAGTCCAACGGTGTCAAATTGCAGATCAAAATGAGCTTCATATGAAAATCGGCATCTTCTGTAAGTCGATCGCAGGCCCACTTAGCGAAGCGAAAACGCATTGGATGGTCAATTGGCTTCAACTCCTGTACCAATTGGACTTTGTTTGGCGTCATATCAAGGTCTTTATGCAAAATTCGTCTCAATGATGTCTCCGAAATGTTCAATTGTTGAGAACGACGGTGAATTGATGTTGATGGCGCTTCACGCACACTTTCTGCCACAACAGCAATATTCTCGGGTGTACGCACTGTTTTTTGGCTTTTCACGCTTTGGTTTATCGATGAGGATGCCAGTTTCTTTCACTTTTTTCACAAGATAACGAACATACGGAGCTGTCGGTGCTTCTCTTCTTCCAAAATCCGTACGCAATTTTCGCACACATTCTGCAACATTACCATGATTTTCAAAGTAATGTCGCAATATTTCCCAACGTTATTCAAGCGTATACACAACCATATTCGTTCAGCAGAAGGATACAACTAATTATCTGTCAAATCAGACATGATCTAAGTGTTACCATTTACGAAATAAGCATTAGTTGAAAAAAAAACGTTAGATGGAGGACCCGATATAAGGGGTTTTCAACAGGAATTCCATCAAATTAGACAACGATGTGTATTCGCTGAGTGGGGTCTGCAGTAGTTGACAATTGAAACTAATCATCGGAACAACTAGTCGTCGTAGTTGTTTAGTAGTAGGTAGTGTGTTGGCTTATTAGATGTGAGGCCATGGTTCATAGCCCAGGTCAGATATCTCCAACAGAACGAAGTATGAAAAAATATTTCTTCAGTGACTTCTTCTCAGCAGATTTCTGGCAAAAGCGCTGAAAGTAAATAAAATTGCCATGAAAAGTTTTTCAAAAATCTGTCGTTCGGAGTCGACTTTAAACTGTAGATCCCACCACTCATATATAAAATTAACAAACACAACATAAGTCATGTGAGAAACTAGGACGTTGTGTGATGGGTCAATTCGGCCTCCGGGTACTGTACTTGTCTTAATTGACAAGTACACGTCCTCTAACCGAACCTAGTCTGACAATAAAATTTAGAGCTTTCCGAAGACACAAAAGTGGCCGAAAGAAGCCTTCAAGCGTCTTGCTTTCATTAAACACTGCAAGTAACCTTTACTTTTGCTCCTGAGTGTATGTGGTATGTTGATTGTCTTCAAGATTTTCTTTCTTTTTTTTTTATTAACACAAACACTCTCATCTAAGACAGTTGTTTCAGTTCAATTCTATTCAGTTCTAGCTCAGTTTTCAGTCAATATTTTATGATTATTTGCGCATTTTTATGTGTACCCTGTTCTTATCTCGCCCCTCCTCTTCAGAGCGCCATTTGTATTTCGAAATAAATGTATCTGAGTATTGAAATTTAAGTGTTTTAAGGATATTTTTTATTTTTTTTTATTTATTTCAAACGTACTGCGTACAATGTGCGTGTCTATTGGGCTTGAAGAGTGTACATACATACATATATTTGTTGTGTATCCTTTTCACCCATACACCAGACAACAGTAGCTGTGTGTGCTGCTGTTCTGTTTTGTTGTATTCTTTTGTGTTCTGTTCTGTTTCAGTTTATACGATTTGTTAGCCATAATGTTAATAAAAATCTACTTTATATTGTCATCCAGCCAACACCAACCAAAGACCACAATAAATATTTTTATGTTCATGAAAGATTCTCTAACCACACAAACGCACACACAAATGGCAGCAAATAAATGATTGAGACAGACAGACAGACAGTAACATATTGATATTAAATCGTAAATTGCAAACAATTGTTTTACATAAAAAACGAAATAAATTTATTCTCTTTTTGTGGCATATTTAAATCAGACTTAAAACGAATAAACAGTTTCAAGAGGTTTTTAAAAATTTAAAATTTTTTTATATCAGTTTTGTTAAGATTTCTCATGGAAATCATTGTTGTGTACCTAATCGTATACTTTTAAACAAGAAATTCTAAATATTCTAATAGTAGAAACCATGCATAGAAAGGAGTTAGTGGCAGTTATATTCGCAATTTAGTCGAAAAAAAAAACAAACAGTTTGTCTCCAAAACTGGTCATAAGTTCAACCTCCCTGAAGAGTTTTCTTAATACCTCGCTTGAAAAAGGGGCAATGAGTTTATTATGAGACTTTTAGATAGCCGATTAGGACCTTCTACCCTTATTTTCTCGTATCTCTGTAGTTTCTTTTAGTTTTAGTAGAGGTCTTCATGGTCTGATCAATTTTTCAATTTTCTAAATTCGCCATAGTTTAGTAGGTAGAGTGTTGGCTTATTTGACGTGAGGCCTTGGTTGAAATCCCAGGTTCAGCGACTTCGTCTCAGCAGTGCAGCCCCTGCGCTGACCAACTTCCTTCACTTCCCTGTTTTTGGTGTAACTTGGTCAGTACAGGGACTGCGTTCACTTGTGGCATCACAACGGGCCGCTATGCGTGCTCAAGTGAGCTCTTTGATATCAGAGCTACCACTTCGACCTAACCTAACCTCGTCTCAGCAGATTTTTAGTAAAAACTCTGAGAGCAAATAAAAATGGCATCAAAGAGTTTCTCAAAAACCTATCGTTCGGAGTCAACTTTAAGGTGTAGGTACCGCCACTCGCGGATAAAATTGACACACACAATATAAATGGTGTGAGAAACTAGAACGTAATCCTGACTAAAGGGTTGTTATGTCCAATTAAGTACGTAAGTTGTCTGAAGACCAAATTCCACTTTAAGATTGTTGTAAAAAGCACACTTCACTGTTCAATTGGTTTTTCGACACACAAGCAAAGTCTTTTCCATGCTTTTTAAAGCTTTTTGTTTACGCAGCATTCACTATTCAGATAATATCTTCCACTAAAATGATAATATCGATATGAAACTGCAAAGATAGGCTGAAGACGTTTCAAGAATGGATTTGGGAACAACATCTCTTGTACTTACTGTACCGTGTGAATTCTTGTCGTTTACTTACAAGATTTAAAGATGCCTGATTCTGACATTGACTTTAAAACTCGTACAAATAAAACAAAAGTATCCTTCCAGAATTTTAGGTAATGGGGGACAAACAGTATTAGTCGCGACCAAACCAAATTTCGTTTATCAGATAGAAGCGTTTGTGTGCATCCACAATATGGGGCGTAACGTGTGTCAATATCAAAGACATCCAAGCGTTCGCAAACAGATGTGTGGAAGACATTCACTGCATAAGATAGTTTAACGGGTAGATTGCCGTTCACAGTCAAGTTCACTCGGTGGCCATAAGGCCCATTGGGTTACCCAGTGTAAGGTAAGCCCCCTTGTCATGATACGTTAGTGGTGTGTTTGAAACACCCCTTGCTTCGAATGAAACCGGTCAGTTCCCTTAGTGGCACTTTCGCCACCATGCCCAGATTTTTAAACGTTCTGCCACCCAAAAACCAATGACGTCTGTTCTGATGTAAAGGACACTCGCATACAAGTTGTTACACCAATTTCATTTCCTTTACATCATAGCAGAGACTGCAGTATTCCTGATGGGGTAAACCAAGCTTTTCAGCAAAATTAGCAAAAGCGCAGTGTCCCATTAGAATTCCTGTTAGAGTGCAAACCATTCTCTTGTCACACTCAAGTAGTTCTCTGGTTTTTCTTCTATTCACTGCTGTACACAGCCGTTCCAATATTCAGCAACCAGGTATGTTGAACCACTCACGGTTTGTTGAATCCCAAGCTGCTTTTTCCAATTTGGAAAAGTATTCTTGTAGAGGCGCATATATCCCCTTTATTGTCTCCTCATCAGACATTCCTGATCTCTTTCGTGCCAGTTCGTCCGCCTACAGTGCATACATTGGCCGAAAATCATATAAACGATGGACCTTTTGAGATGGAGAAATGGATATGATTCGGCCGTATTCTGCGAAGATCCTATGACGCGTCACTAATGCAATGGTGGTGCAATTGAATTCACAATACCAACGAAGACCGCGTGTAGATGTCGTAATTAATTATATTTGTAGCCAATTAGCAGTATTGTGTGGAGATGAAAGCTACTGTGTCCCACATTTTTAAACCAATGTGTCCAGTGATGCCCAAAAAGACTTCAGCTGAGGGATATACTCGTATGCACTATTTGTCAACAAATTTTTTTTAAGAGCAGACAATCAAAGAAAATATTTCATTGCATAAGAATTTTTAAATATTTTTTTGGAACATTTATTTTAAAAGCATGACCAATGACCAACAACATTGAAACCTTTGCCATTTTGTCAACAAAATTCTTTCGGACCATTAAAATTTCATTAGAATTTCAGGTGGAAAATTGTTTGCGACTCATAACATATTTAAAATGAAAACGAATAAAGACGATACGATATTTAAAATTAGAATAACAAGCACATGAAATGTATCATAATAAAATGCATACATAAATACACAGGCATTTTAAATAATATTTAACAAAATATGTTTATTTTTTTAATAAAAACAATAAAAACATTCAAGATAATAAAATTTTAACACGGCATTTAAATAATTAAAAATATGTGATGTGAAGCAACATATAAATGCTAATTTGCAAACGGTAAAGTAGTGAGAGAGAGAACAACGAGTCGAAAGGGAAATATGATATTTTACACTGTAACATATGTCTGTCTGTGTATATGTTTGTTTTTGATTTACAATACATAGTTACTTACTCCAGTGCTTCGGTTTACCCGGCCTGTGCAGAATTTCATTATATCAGACCTGAAAACAAATCATTGATCTTGAATTAAATGTGTCAGTTTGACTAGAAACTAACATAGTTCGGAAAAAGTTAGAAATTTCTTAATTTTGTTTACAGGGTCTGACTCACCGAAACTTTGTGTAGGCATGCCTCCATCCGTCTCCATACTAGACATAGAAGTCGCCGTAGTCTAGTATGTAGTGTGTTGGCTTCTTAGACGTAAAGCCAGGGTTCGAGCCCAGGCCAGACATCAAGACAAAATACAAAAGTATTTCTTCGGCGACTTCCTCTCAACAACCTAGATTCTCACAACACTTCTGTTGTGTGTGGTAATTTTATCCAAGACTGGTGGCACTTATAGTTAAAAGCCAATTCCGAGCGACAGATTTTTGATAAACTTTTTTACCAGCAACTGCTAAGAGAAAGTTGCCAAAGAAATATTTTTTTCACACCTCGTTTTGGTCGAGATGTCTAGGCTGAGGGCATGAATCCCGATTTCATGTCTGATAAGCCAACACTCTACCAACTGAACAACGGCTGCTTACGAGCTTTAAAATCAATCCACCGGACTTTTATGCTCTGCATTGGTTCATAGTTTTTGGTATCTGAAGATACGAGGACAGAAAATTTTAAGTACCCTATGCACTCACCATTTGACGATGGATTTTTAGTTTTTAGTTCCAAGTAACATGGAAGATCTAAAATTCATTTGAGTATGCCAAAGAAGCAGAAAGACTACCCCTAGAGAAAGGTCATCTAACTGTTGCTGCTCTTTTTATTACTCAACGAGATAGCTCATGTTTAGTGTCAGTATAATATAAAGTAAGTAGCAGTGTGTTGGCTTATTAGACGCAAGGCCATGGTTCAAACCCCCAGTTGAACCCATTGTTCAACAAAACGAAACATGAAAAACATTTCTACGGCGACTTCCTCTCAGCAGACTTCTGACAGAAACTCTGGAGTAAATAAAATTGCAATGCAAAGTTTATCAGAAATCTGTCGTTCGTAAATCGGCTCTAAACTGTAGATTCCGCCATTCATGCATAAAACTAACACACAAAACATGAGTGGTGTAAGAAGCTAGGTTGCAATCCTGACTAAAGGGTTAATGTTTCTTACTGGACGTGCTTGGCAGAAGATAAACGAGGCAGTTAGACTTACAATAGATGTGAATACGATCATTATCTAGGGTCTTTCCGTTCTGACCAAGTAACTTAGTAATTCGTCTACAAGGTTCAACAAATTACTAACGAAACAGATACTTTTGATCTTGCATATGAAGAAAAGCTCCTTGAATCTGTATTTCAAGTAAGTTTGAATTCAAGGGGTTGCTCAAATTAGAAGTATGTAGTAGGTTTGAAGCAAAGTATGTATATATTTAGTTTTGATACTTTAGGAAGATCGTACAGTTAAAATATTGAAAATTTAAAATTATGATCCCAAGTTTGATATAAAAAAAAATTCCAATGCATAAAGCGAAGCACACAGGGTTTTTGGATAATTTTTCGATAAAAATATGAAAAAGATAAACACACAAAGTCCAACAAAATAAAATAAGGTGGGTGAACTTTAACGAATCCGTTGCTAAAATTGGATTAAAAAACAAAAAACAAAAACAATTTAATAAATGATAAATAAATTTAATTGAATTAATTAAACGACCAGCAATTAAATGTAAACAAATGCTTGTACAGAAAAAAACACAACAAAAAACAGAAATAAAAAATAAACAATTTATTTATTCTGAAGATAAAAGAATAAAGAATGAAAATATTTTCATTCAATAATTATTAAAAAATAAAAACAAAAAAAAAACAGTTGCGTCGACATATTAAGGCGGTTTAACGTAACCCTTCTTCGGATAGCCGAAATAACCAACACTTTTCAATTCGATTAGCAAGTCGGGATAATTGTTTACCGCATTATAGATGGCCTTTTCCAAGGTATCGTACTGGTAATACGGAGGAAAGGGCATATCATCCAATGCATTGATTAACACATTACCCCGTTCCGTGCCAATTGCAATTGAATTGCCATCGAGTGAAAAGCTGAAAAGAACACGTTTTAAAATAATTCCTTTATGTTTATCGATTAGAATTTATCGATTACAACACATACATGCCCATGGTTTTATGAGAAGCGCACATATCTATTGTTGACATTGGTTTTAAAATATTGCGTCTTATATCCCAGACTTCAAGTGATTTACGATTGATTGCCAATATAATCGTACAATGTGTACGACTCCAGGCAGCCCATTGATATGGCGAACAGGTGTTTTTCAAAGTGATTAATGGCTGAAAAATGCCTTCCATCCAGATGCGTATGCACCTGTAAAATAGTTTACACGTTAAAGATTTTTTATTTTTGCAGAACGATCTCACACCACTCCACTGTTGACTCGCTTACCAGTCATTGCCACAGGTTAGAAAAAGTTTCGGTGACCAGGGTGAAAAATCCATAGCGTTAACTGCAGCATCGTGTGTTCTTATGACCTGTAGATAGTGATTTTGATAATTCGTAGAACACTTGTGTACACAACCCTCATCAGTTAAGAGATAATAAATATCAGCCAATGTAGGATGCATAGTCATACCTAGACCCTGTGGACATGGATCAGTGTTCTCCCTCTTGGCGCTACCGCCAACGGTTGGTAAACCTTCTGGTGTACCTTCTATGCGCTGCAAAGTCATTTGTCTGAAGGCCGCTAAAAACGGACTGTTTATTATGCGAAATTGAGTGGCGGAACCATCCTGTGAGAGTGTAAGAAACGGATCTACTTCTTGTGCATCATTTGAGTTGGCTTGTTTGATCCACTTGATTGCCAACACAGGCTCCATACTGCGTAAAGAACTGCGTGCAGATATGGCTATTGCTGGCTCATTATAGTAGGCAATATCCCTTACCTCTACCAGGCCATCATACAATCCTATGGCCAAAAGAGTAGGCATATATGGTGAGAACTCTACAGCAGTTACCGGAACATCGTAATGGTAAAACCGTTCCGGATCACGAGGATTTTTAATGCTCCAGATGCATACTTCGCCAGAATTTGACTGCTTGGCTGCCGAATACGAGTAAATGCCATAAGCAACCGCCAATATGTCGCTGTTCTTATAACAAAAGCTCATATCGGCTACTGCCTTTCTCTCGCCACTCCTAAAGTCAGGGTATATAATGAAGAGTAGGTTGACAGAATATTTGTAATTCATTTTGTCTGCCATTCGCGTAACCTTAGTCATGTTGCGAAATCTTCTCTGACCCTGTTCAAACACATTACTGGACAGTAAGCGCTTCATTACAACACTGGTCAAGTGAAATGACGGTAATTTGGCAATAATTTCAAATTGCTCTTCTGGCGTTTGACTCTGTGACATGTGCAATTTTTTCGGTTCTGCCCATTCATTGCCATATTCCCTGTCCTCCAGTAACTTGCAAGTGTCGTACATTTCGAAATACGATACATAAGTGCCCACATCGCAAGTTTTTATCCGGATTGTATTAACTTCACGGGACTTTAGCAAACTGTCAAAGGTTTGAGTCTCAGCTTCTGAACGGCGACGTACTTTACCTCTGCCAATGGTCAGGAAATCATACGTCTTATTATCACTCTCAACAAAGTTGCCATCGTCGGTGTTCTTAATGGCAGTCATGCCATGTTGCTCAAAAAGTAATATAAGTTCAGTTTTGCGCAACACTATGCGTACAAATGGGAATGGATGCCTAAGTTTATCAGGTATATCGCTCACGGATGCAGCGATACCAGTTTCGGAACTGGAACTAGAGTCGAGATTAAGCATATGCCATGAAGGTCTGGACGGAATGCCGTCTAAATCCAATTGAATACGTTCTTCGCCTATCTGTTGAAAAACTAAATTGAATAAAAACAACAAATCAATTGGTTGCACGAGATAAGACTTGCCCCATTAATGATATCCTCTAAAGACATACGCACACCCACAGTTCTTGATGATCTCGAGCGTATTACCGAACTGGTCAAACTCTTAAAACTCGTTATGTCCGCAATATCGCTGATCATTTGTAATGCCTTGTATTTGCGATCCAATATATCAAATCGTTCCGTTCGAAAGGATACTTTTATCGGTTGCGGTGTAACGTTCACCAACTCACCATCAATCTCTTCATAGGCCACCATTTTGTTACGATACTCAAGAAGCTTATCTATTTCGACCATTAACCGATCGTATAGGGTCATGTGTGTCACAGAATGTTGATATTTTTCATCCGCCGATTCTCCCATTACGACCTTTTTGCCTTTCCCCAACGAAATTTTAGTTTCGCGTTTTGGCTGCAAAATAAAGATTTTAACGCCATCATGATGAATGTGAGTCGAAGAAGTCAGTTAACATTTTCTACTACTACATACATATGTACACATATTACCTCTTTCGTCTGCTCCTCTTCTGTAGGGAAGTGTGTGACTTTTTCCGCAGCCATTCTGTTTTATTTCCTTCCTTCTTCAAGTTCACGTTTATGGTAAAAGGATGAGATGAAGTTCTTTAAATAATTTTTAAAAAATTTGTTTGTTTCAAATGAAATGCTATTTTATAATTGAAAATTATTTTTGACACAATATTACAATGAATTGATGACAAGTCAGGGTGCTTACTGATTTCATGGGGTACTGAATGAAACAGAATTCAAGGTTTCATTTTTCAATAGATTGCGTGTGAAACTATGCTACATGTGTGAGCTATTTTTTTAGGTCATTTTAAACTCCGTTTGTACTGTGCATGTAAAGCCACTCTTCGTGAATTTATTCCACAAGCATGTGAAATTAGAAGTTTTAATAACACGCATTAAATTCAACTCGCCATAGCCGTGTAGAATAGGTAGAGTGCTAGCGTACGGTACACTGTGCTGCAATAGGTCAGAATAAAATCTGAGATCTTCAAATTTCTATCAGAGCAAGATTTCATAGAGACCAGACCTTGTGTGTAGTTTGAACAGACCCTGTATACTATAGATAGATGGTTACATGAACCCAAATATGCGATAACTCGACCTAGAGCCCTACATCGTCCAATACCATATGGTACGTTGTACCAAAGAATATGGATATAAAGAATACGCATCATGTAGAAGTAAAATTTCTTATGGCGGGTCGTAACATTACGACCCGCTCTCACTAAAATATTTTTAAAAATCATTTCTAGATGAGAGGGAGGAAGACAGAAGGAAAATGAACACAAACAAAGAGCGTAACAATGTGTTGCTCTCATCGTACGTATGTACATGTGTATGTATTCTTGTGTTTTTTGATTTAGTTGTCGATCAGACTGCGACAAGAATACATATACTGCGGATGCTTTATCATTTTTTTTTTTCAGAATAACACTCGAAGAATATTTTGTGTTAAAAATGTTCTATGTCATTAGCTGCGCGTATTTTATTTTGTCCCATAGTATAATTTTTTTTAAATGCTTTGGAATGCTCGTTTTTTTCTTTTAATAAAAAATGGTTTTTTTATTCTTTTTATTTTTATTTATCTAAAAAACACGGCCTAATTTTTAAGCCAAAGATTGATAGCTTTATGTTCTTTTAATAATAAAATTGAAGTTTTATTTTATTTTTATTTATCCAAAATTATTAAGCCAAAGATAGACACCTTTACATATGTATGTTGTTGAAATGAAAATAAAAATAGAGTATATTACTAACACTATTATATGGCTGTAAATAAATAAATTCTCTCAACCTATTTTCTCTCTCTCACTCACTAATCCATAACCATAGGCATGTGTTAACCTAGAGGAAAATTGTTAGTATAAATTTCAAGTCCACTTATTAACCCAATGATATGTATATGTGATCGGAAAATATAGAAAAATTGTACTGCACCAATCTTCCAAAAATCGAAATCATTTCTCATTGATATTAGTGAATACTACTGTGATATTTCTTTGGGTGTATCATTGAAGTCTGAAAAAAGCGACATGAACCTTATTCTTTAAAAACTGACAAGATTTTTACGCTCTTTTTAACGAACATTCTTGATGTTCGTGTCCTATGTGTGTAAAAAGGCGAAGATGTTCTTCCCCTGAGCGACATTGGTGCCGACGTCTGTTTTTAACACCAGAAAAATAAATAAAATGTGGTCAAACAACAAAAACGCACGATGAGAACAACGCATTATTACGCTCTTGATTTCTGTATCATTCCCTTCTATCTTTCCCCCTGCGTCATGAAATATTTTTGAAAAATATTCCAAAATATGTTAAAATGCACATTCTTTATAATTTATTTTCTTTGGTTGTACTGCTTGCCTAAAATAGTTGAGGAATTTGATCAGACGAAATTGAAGTGTCGAAATCATCTAGTCTTTTAGAAAAATGTTATCAAATTGAATGCCGGCGGTCATTTTATTTCAGTAAGAAATTTTACTCCTTCAACGTTAATGCAATCTGAAGTGAATATTCCAAAAGTGCTTTTGCTCTGCCGGGTTCACTGTATGAGGAAAAGGAATGCATTTTTTAAGCAAGAATTTCATTATTTCTTTTCATTGATAAGTACAGACAACTACTTCATTAATGGCAGAGTGCGATAGAGTTGAAGCCATTGGCCTTAGGAAATCGTAATAGAATAACTGGCGACTCGTGGCACTTTATTTACTAGGAGAATACAATCTTACATGGGATGCCGCATGCCGTGCAAAAATGTAACAGTTTTGTAGATGCTGCCATATGCTCTCATTAGAGGTAGTAGCATAATGTTAAACAAAAACGAAATCGTTATTGCTTTTATTGTCTTCATATCTTCAATTTATGGATCTTAATTAAATGATTTATTATTATTAAAAAAAAGTACAACAATAACAATAACACAAAAAAGGAATTTTTTTTTTTTTAAATGGCAACCATAGTTGCGTCAATCTCTTTATAAACCAGGAAGTTAATTTCTAACAACAAATTGACAAGTACTACTCCCACATACATACATATAGACATACCATAGCATAGTATAGTACAAGTAGTTGAGTATCTGTACTTCACATGTTAAAGTATTTTATTGCTCGTTTGTACACTCACATACTCTGCGGTTACTATAGAAATTCATCTTGGGTTTGCATCTAATCTCTGAAAAGTATCGAGACAAGTGCCACTTTTACTACTACTGCCACATAAGAAAAGACACAGCGAGGGAGAGAGAGCGTAAAAAAGAAAATGCAGTGACGATTGGAAAACCTTAAAGAACATAATAAAATAACAGTTGCTAAAAAAATAGCAAAAAAGTAAGGAAATTATAGTAAATGGGTAAAAAGGGGGCCTATTCATGAATTTGAAGTTAAGTGGGCAACACTTGAAGCGATGTTAGAAAAAACTCTACTCTACTTTACTTTACTTTCTATTCAGTAATAACGTAGTCATGTCGTTGTCTTTATGGATTTATTTCTTATTTTTTTATTTGAGTTATTAAGGGTTTCAACCAAAAATCAAGTGGTAACTATAGAACGTATAACAACTGGTATTAGAAAGAAAAGTATATTTTCTCTTTTCTTTATCTGCTTTTCTTTGAAAACATATTTTCGAAAGCGTAATGCTTTTGCAAAGGTTTTAAAATTATTTTAATTAAGAAATTATTGTGTGCAGTTATTAATATTTGAGCGTTGAAGTTTATAACTAGCGCGTGCAGCTTTTTTATAATTCAATTTTTCCTTCGATCGTGATGATACCCAAATACCCTTCTCACGTAAGATTAGACTGTTTTTCGAATCACAAATCACGAATACCAAGACAATACCGACCTGGTACTCTATATCACCGCAGCATATGAAATATAATGCATCAAACGACATAACACCTCGACATTTTATTTTAAAATCTTTGGATTTATGAAAGGTTTCTAGAAGCAAACTTGCTTTAAGCAACTGTGCCGGACGTATATATTTGTATGCTATGTATAGGGTCCGCCATCTAACTTTTTTTTTCAACTAGTGCTTATTTCGTGAATGGTAACACTTAGCTCATGTCTGATTTGACAGATAATTAGTTTTATCCTTCCGTTGAACGAATATGGACCATCCAACGCTTCGCTAAGTGGACCTGCGATCGACTTACAGAAGATGCCGATTTGGGCAAAATAATACACTTTCAGATGAAGCTCATTTTGATCTTGGCGGGTATGTAAACAAGCAAAATTGTCGCATTTGGGGCACAGGAAACCCGCACGCATACATTGAAAAGCCGACGCACGCAAAACGAGTCACTGTTTGGTGCGGATTTTGGTCCAGAAGCATAATTGGGCCATTTTTCTTCGAAAATGAGCAAGGAGTGGTCGTTACAGTCAATGACGATCGTTATAGGGCCATGTTGAACAAATTTTTATTCACAAAAATTGAAGAGAAGGATATTGGCAACATTTGGTTTCAACAGGACGGCGCTACGTGCCACACAGCCGAAGCTACACTCGATGTTTTGCGCCCTGTTTTTGAAGATCGCATTATCAGCCGCAGAGCTGATGTTGTTTGGCCACCTCGGAGCTGCGATTTGACACCGTTGGACTATTATTTGTAGGGTGCCGTCAAAGATAAGTGTGACGCCGACAAGCCAGATACAATTGACGCTTTAAAGGACAATATTCGTGAAGCCATTGGTGAAATACAGCTGCACACAATCGATAATGTGCTTAAAAATTTAATCGATCGTGTAGGCTACTGCTGGGCCAGCCGAGGCAGCCATTTGAATGAAATTATTTTCCATTATTAACCGGAAGGATTGTACTTTCAAATAAAAAAAGAAATTTGAGAAAATATTCAGTAGTTTTTTTTAAAGCATTTTCAAAAAAAAAAATTATTCGGCGGACCCTTTATATGTATAAAGCAAAGCGCTTGTTACACAAGGTACACGACATGCTTCTGAATTTAATTTTTGGCACTTTACTCCTAATCTTTTTTGATATCAACACTTCATCTAGCTCGTACCCACGTATCTTATGGTATGTAATTTACATTCCATTTATATTTAGAGGAAGACATCTAATACACCACATAACTGTACTAATAAGGATTTTGTTTAGATATTGCTGAAAATTTCTAATTAAATCCCTTTACATTCCCTCAACCAACAAATTGGGTGGGATTTCAAAAAGCATTGCAGAGAAGCAATCTCATCTGTAATACGGTCGCATATGGAAAGCAGGTTGAATCGTCTCCAAAAGGTTACCATAGGGAACACTTTTCGAAAAAAAAAATAGCGATGTAGTAAATATTGGAGCCAACTTTTCTTTCCTTTAAACATAAGCCATGCCTTTTAGAGCAGAACTTAAGGTAAAGAATTTCTGATAATCCAAAATTTCTTGACAGAACGTATCTAACTAAACATGAATTGGATAAAATCCACACTTCCATGAAGCTACCAGAATTGGTTATGAAATGACAGCAAGTAGTAGTTATCGATAAATGATGGAATAAGTACAATCGGTTACAATAATGGAACTTTATAAGAGCTAAGTGAGCAATGTTTTATAGGGTGGTTTAATACAAATGACTCGCTTGCGTTCGTAAAACTGGTAGATTCCGAATATATACGGTGGATTGATTAGAGTGCGTAAAATCCACTGTCGTTTACTGACTCATCAGACATACATACATACATAATTGGTCATTACAACCCTTCAGTCAGGATTACAACCTAGTTTCTTACACCACTTATGTTTTGTGTGTTAATTTTATACATGAGTGGCGGGACATATTTTTTAAAGTCGATTTTTGAGAAACTTTTTCATGGCAATTTTTATTTACTCTGAGAGTTCTTGCCAGAAATCTGCTGTGAGGAAGTCGCCAAAGAAATACTTTTTGTATTTTGTTTTGATGTCTGGCCTGGGGCTCGAACCCTGGCTTTACGTCTAATAAGCCAACACACTACCTACTAGACTACATCGACTCCAAATACTCATCACTGCGTTATTAATAGTCAGTCTCCTCTAACTATCTGGGTAGTGTAAGTAAATAGTGGTCTAGTAGGCAGTGTGTTGGCCTATTAGACGTGAGGCTACGGTTCAAACCCCAGATAAATCATATCGGATGAATAATATGTACTCTACCGTTGTCTACACTGAGCGGTCTTTTGACCGCTAGAATATATATGAAATTTTATGAAGTTATCTGCATTGAAATCTCAAAATCTCTCTCTCTCACAAAAACCGCAGTTTTCCAAAAAAAAGTCATTCGATTGTGTTCCAGGAAAACGCAATGTGCTTACAGTTTGTTTTATGCTGGGTACAGAGCGACTGCTGGTAACTCTCGAGGTGAAGCACAATAGCGATCGTTCAAATTAGATTACTGGCTCTGTACGCGGCATTACAAATATTTGCGACGTGATTAGTTCTATTTGTAATAATAAGATAGGCCACAAACTTTATGTAATAAACAAATAAAAATAGTAAGTACTAATTTCTGCATTTTATTGTTGGTGAATTATTCAAATACAAATTCAAAAATTTAGCTCTAGAATGTCAATGTAAAAGAAATTGCTGGAGGAAATAAATAATATAAGCGAACTATGCTCTGAAGTAGATGAAGAAGAAAATTCTGGAAGTAAGGATAGTATATATGATCCATTAGACACTGATTCTGAGGCATTCGACACGGATCTTATTGAAGAGAACATTGTGAGCACGCATAGGGGATGAAAAATAATGAGATTGTTCTCCAGTTCCGAAGATGAATGTAAGAAAACATCAGAATATTGAAACTTCAGTGCTGGAACTGTTTGGCAAAAAATTCACCAACGTTTTGGACCTGGAAGATCTCCGCTTCATACAATTTTCAGAGAAATATCGGGCCCAACGGGATATGCGATATGTGCACAGAATCAGAAGCACGTTCAATTTTAGGATCCGAATGGAGTATAACTTTAGAAGAGTATGACGCTGTCATTTCAATTTTATATGCACGTTGTGCATATGAAACAAGAAAGTTGAACGTTTCATATTTATGGGATAAGCAATGAAGGGAATGAAGGAACATATAATTTTTCAGTTTCGAGCCTTCTTTCTAAAAATGTACTCCTAAGCCCGAAAAATAAATGTTTTTTAATTATTATATGATAATTATTTTGTTTAAAATCATTTATGCTAAATTCTGTATTAATTACAATCAACTGGAAAAGACTATAATGTTCATTTTAAAAGCGGTCATTTGACCGCCATCGATAGAAATAGGTATATGTAATATGTCGGTAGGTTTAGTGTTAAAGCAACGTATCAATAGATGTATACTTTTCTATCGCTTCTATAATGAGTTGTACTCTAGTGAAATAAAGTATCACTGTTTTCAAGGAAAAAATATTTGTTTTAACGCATTTAATTTATTACGTTTAAAATATTAAATAGGAAAAATGTAAACTTGATAACTTTTCTGGTGTTCCTTTTTGCTGTATTTCTGTCGTAGAACTTTTTAATTAAAATCACTGTCAATTGCTTTGTTTTTATTTTCAGACTTTCTTTTACTGAATTTTGAATTTCATTTCAATCATATGGGCAGGATGAGAAAAATAATTTCATTAAAAAAATATTTTAATTGTAAAATTTATATGCAACAAACGTACAATTTAAGAAGAAAAAGAGGGAAAAAACTTTTAAATCATATTCAAATACAACAATTGTATACAACAACTTTTCTTCATACCACACATATGCAAATTGCTTTACATATCGCTAACTGAAATGGAAAATGGTGTATTATTTTGGGTTAAAAAAATGTAAACCATTTTTTTCTTTTAGCCAGCTCTTGACTGTAATGTATAAAAATGCTAAACTGTAGCATTGTGGGTTACAATTAAAACATAAAACTTTAGAAATTCATATATATGTATACCTTGGCATAGGCCCTTAACTGTTTTGAGTGTTTTTATAGGTGATGCTGACATAACATTGATAGTTACCCACTATTTAACAATTAGCTTATCGCTGGTCCAGTTAACGCCCGACCGTAAGGACAACTATTTTCGAATCCTTGGTACCATTGCTATCCAGCCCACTATGTCCATTTTTTATTAGTTGCATATCACTTGAAATCGTGATATTTTAGTAGGTGGTATGTTGGCTTATTCGACGTGAGGACTTGTGGTTCAGATTAGTACGCCAACTGACGATATCTCTACTGCTTTAGCATTAAATGCTTATGAATTCACTCTGTAGTGAAGACTGCCTTGCCATACAACACATTACTGTGGTAAAGTAAAGAACATTTCTTTTAAAAGAAATAAAAACTTATTCCACTTTTGTTGTAATTGTTTTTGTTGTTTGGTCTGTAATGAATGCCTTTTCATTACAACTTAACAGTACAAAAATCTTCATAAAATGTATGACAATAGAAAAGTTGTTTTATTGTTCTCTTCTGTTTTGTTCTATTCGCTTTGCACTTCAATATATGCAAAGAATTACTCGAATTTTTTTTTTTTTTTTTTTTTTTTTGAAGGAAAAGTAGAGTAAAGCTTTATATTTCCTTCCGGAATCGGGTGGCTTGTTGGCATCTTTTTTTTCGCTTTTGCCAGATTTACAAATACTTAACACTTAATACAACAACAATAATAATAACAGCAACAATAACAATCACTGGAATAGGAAGAAAACATAAAAAAAGTTTCTTTCGTAAAATCATCTTATCTTTACACCAAAACGAACAAACTTTAGTTTTGGGTTTCGACAAGAGAAATTCGAAACAAACTTGAGGAAACGAAACAACAACAACAACAATAAGACAAAAAGAAAAAGAGAAAAGCGTTAAAAGCAAAAAAGAAGAGAAAGTATGTGGTGTGGTAATAAAACATTACTTGCTTTGGCATTCATTGTATAAACCATTCCATTTCATTCCATTCCACTCCATTGTATTGCCATTGCATTGTGTGTGTTGTGTTTATATGGGTCGGTCGGTCGATCGGTATTATATGACATGATGGTGTTATTATCCTAAGCAAACGAAACGCAAAAGAAAGAAAAAGACAACAACAAGAGAAAGAGTAAAAAATAAAAGTATTGTAGTCGGGTCGTATATCCTGTTTAATGTGTGCGAGTATTTCTAAGAAATATCCTCCGTATAAATTATAGATGAAGACACATAAATTTATTAACCAGTAAGTAAATGCTGCTTGTATGTGTGTGCTTGTGTCTATGTGTATATATGCCTCAAATAGAAAAATTGTAATTTACGATGCTTTTTAAAAATATGTTTCAGAATTATTCTTTTACTTTACTTTGCCACATTTTCTATCAGCTCCAATAACAGAAGTCGGTAACGATTGTTTGGAGTCAATTTACTCTCACATTTATTCATTAGAAATAGTATATAAAAAGCTGTGTGTCTATAATATCAATTGATTTTGTACAGGATATTATCAAAGAAACTCCAAATATTAGTAAATATTTCCCAATCGAGTTTAATATACCCTTCAGTCAGGATTACGGCTTAGCTTCTTACACCACCCAAGGTATGTGTGTTCATTTTATACATGAGTGGCAGGACCTGCAGTTTAAAGTCGACTCCGAGCGACAGATTTTTAAGAAACTTTTCACGGCAATTTTTTATTTACGCTCAGAGTTTTTGCCAAAACTCTGCTGAGAGTAAGTCAACGAAGAAATATTTTTGCATATTTCGATTCGTTCGAGATGTCTGATCTGGGGTTTGAACCTTGGCCTCAGAGTATTATGACTGACGATCATTTCGTTCCACAAACTTGAATTTCCAGTAGATGACTCAAGTAGTGAATATCTTTTACATCCTGGAGTTGGAACTTTTGACTTTAAAATTATCTGCCACATGATACGTTTATTCTCATTATTTTCGGAAGGTTCCGTCTAGGGAGCTATGTTTCGATCACAATAAAATTATCCAGCAAATGTCAACGACATAATTAAGATCAGCCGGATGACCACCAATTGTACTAGTTATGTTTTGATGCAAGATCATGTAGCCAAGACAAGTTTGTAACTACTACGGAATGAACTTAAATTTTCATTATTTCCGAGAAGAGAGAGGTGCCTTAGTACTGGGACCATGCGATATATTGCACTCTCCGCAGATTTTTAAGGGTATCCCTATAATGTATCCTCCAAGCATATTGCTGCGGCAAATTTCAGTATGCTGCTCTATGTCAGCCATGGCAATTCCCTGTCTGGCACCTGATATGCACCAAAATGTTACAGGATAATGTTCTCATGATACATTCTTATCATCGCAGAGTCTTATCTCTTAGGCTCGAGACAACATTATTAATGTCAGGTTATTCCTGAATAGTCTGATGCATGGTTACGACCTCCTCTTATTATATTGATATAGTTTATCAATAAACGTTTTGTTTGCCTCAAATTCGTTTGATTTCCTCTCTTTATCTTCTGTTACTTTAAGCATATCATTACAAACGCACTTTCCATTCCACAGAAGGGTTTTGGTCTCCTCGGCAGAGTGGAAGAAACCACACGATCAGGGACCTAGTATGTCGTTATTTCTGCCTTATCTAGCTTATTCAGCTGTCCAAACAGTCCCATACTATTGTTACCACAATTTCATAAGAGTCAAGCGCTCGAATGGCGGCCTGACTGTCAGATCGTATTGCTATGTTCTGTCCTATCCAAACTGAATTCAGTATACCTTTCGCCGTAGTCTAGTAGATAGTGTGTTGACTTATTAGACGTGAGGCTGAGATTCAATATGAAAACATATTTCCTCTATAACTTCTTCTCAGTCAATTTCTGGCAAAAACTCTGAGAGTAAAAAAAATTAACATGAAAAGTTTCTCAAAAGTCTGTCGTTCGGCAAGTTTCGCCTATCATGTATAAAATTAACCCTGACAACATAAGTATTGTAAGAAGCTAGGTCGTAATACTAACTGAAGAGTTGTAATGACCAATTATGTATGTTATGTATATCTTTTAATGACACAGACTTCCAAAAAATGAAAAACGTCCGCGAGTTTCCCATGGGCTTGAAATATTTCATATTTTATGCATCTGATGTAGTACAGACCGAATACGTTGAGTGTTCTTTATGTGACTTCCTACAACAGACTAAGCACTAGCGAGTGTGGTAAGCAAAAACATTATTAAGTTCCATTTAAATAAGAGTGATTATTAAGCCACTTAGCAACAAAGCATACAAGTGTTGTATAATTTAGTTGTGTTTGTTCAACCAAAGCAATCCATTTTTTATTCTTTCCTGTCTTCTTTTTTTTGCGAACTTCAAATCACAAGACAATTCATTTTTCTGATATTTGTGAAAAACGGATATTTTCCATTTGTTTTAACTGGAAACACTCAAAGGAATTTGTTACAAAAATTGTCATGGAGAGAAACAACCTTACACACACAGACATAAAGAACTTGAAAATATGGCGAATAAAATAACATTTGAAGTCAATTTTTTAAGTCTTAAATTGTATTGTAATTCACGTCCACATCCACACATCCATCCATTCTTTCTCTCTTTGCCCGCGTTTATAATGTTTCACACTTCAAGCGAAACGAAGAAGAGAAAAAAAAGAGGAGGCGAAATCACAGAACCACACATGAGGGATACACTTGAAGGCGTAGCAACAACCATAATGTCATTTACCGTAAGGAATAACGTTTAACTATTACCACTGCCACTGCCACTGCCACTGCCACTGCCACTGCCACTGCCACTTACTAAACTTACACTTGCCTGTTCCATTGCTAGTGCCAGCGGCAGTGTCGCTGCTTGTGGCATAGCCACCAATGACTTTGTTTCAGTGTACTTTTGCTTTTTGTTCATGGTTGGGTGGTTGTCTTGAGGTTTCGTCCTGAAACAAATTATCGAATAAAATAGAAAAAACAAGACGAGAAGAACGAAAATAAAATATATTGCATAAACGTAGGCGTAGCCAACTAATGAAATGATTCATTTCCGTTTTCCGGTCGCTGAGTTGTTGTTTTTTTCTATTTCTCTCCCACTCTCTCTATGGTCGGTCTTGTAACGTTTTGTGATTCCTTATGGTTTTTTAGAGGCTTGGATTGGCAATGTTTTCTTGTTGTTTCTGTTTTTTGTCCCAAGATCCTTTGCTCTCTCTTTAAACATTTTGTGGGTTGTGCTCTACTGTTTCTTTTCTTGACACTTTTTCCTTTTTAGGTTTTTTTTCTTCTTTTTTGCTTCTGTATGTCTCGTTACTACAATAATAAATTTAAGCAATTTATAGAAACGAAAAAAAAGGATATAAACTAACAAAGATTTTCTATTTTGTTTTGTTTTTTTCCTATTTTTTACAGAATTTTCTTTCTAATATTTGTACTTCATTTTGTTTCTTTTCATTTCAGAGTATTAAAACTTTTTCTTTCTCCTTCTTATCCTTTCAACTGTGTGTGTGTGTGTATGTGTGTATGTATGTATTTAGTAAGTGTCAAAGACAAAAAAGAGGAAACTAAACTCTATTTAATGTCCTTTGGGGCAACACCTACACCACAACGACTACCACTTCCATCGCCATCACCATCACCATCACCACATAACCACCATAAAATATGTTCTGATGGAGCGAGTATTGAAAATGAGGTATGAATTCCGAAATTTTATTTTTGTGGTCTACATGGGTTTCTTTTTTTTTTGCAGCCGAATAAAAAAATAAAGAAAATTGCGCCCAAAGCTTTTTTAAAAGAAAGTAGATTTACGATAAGAGATAAATTTCTGTAAAAAATAATTTATTTTCGTTGGAAAAACAATTTAAGAAAAATTTTTCCAGATAAATTTCTAGCAAATTTGGTTTGGTGTGGCACTCAATTGAAAGTGGTGGCTGCAATAAATAAATTTTCATTTCGTTGAAGTAAATGCTGATCGACATATAAATTAATGTTGAAAATTTCAATATTTATTCTACATATTTGAATAAGATATTTTAGTTTGTTTTATAGCAAATACGATGGCGGTTACAAAATTAATGGTTCAAAAAAAACCTGACTAGATTTTATTATTTTTTTCTTTTAAACGCCATTTGCTTTGAACACAATTAATTTCTTTCAGCGATATTTAATAGCTTTTATAAAGTGTCTATAAGTATTACAAAATCAGCCGGCTTATGGCATACTTTTTTGAAATCAATAAACACTACATACTGGGGAATACTGATGGCGCTATTTAAATGGCTTCACCCATATTTTCCGAACAAAATTTATATCCGGACAAAATTTTACTTGCTGAGAATTTTCTGCACTACGTTCACTTATTTCAAAAGTCTTGTCCGGAAAATCAAAGTTGCCGTAGGACGCTCTTAAAGGACATTCAAATTGTATATGATTTATAGGGGCAAATCAATTGAACTTTGTCTCTTTAAACAATTGGCAGCTATTCAGTTGGTAGCTCTGTTCAAGCTTGTCTGAACAAAATATAAAATTCAACCAAATCGTACAGAGAGTTGGTGATAACAAATATTTTCTCTCTCCTTAAGAGAGCATATAAAAAATGCTGTCTACAAAAAAATTTTTTTCGGACAACATAAGTGATTTCAGCTTTATAATGCATAGAATACTGACCTGACTTTCGCAGCTTCTGTTTGAACGTAGACCTGACTGTTCAAATAGCAGGTGGTTTTATATTTTGCTTTGAAGTATTCTTTAGGTATGAACTTTAGTCCCTTGTTTATCATATGCTGCAGAGTCATTACTCTTTTGTTGTTACATACGTTCAAGTCGCAACTTTTGCGTAATTTTAAGAATCTGTAGGAGGCTGTCTACCCAAAAAATTAGGAGGGTAGGATAAGTTATACACTTATATCACATTTTGGCACCACAGTTTTCCATTTTCCCTATTCCACGAACAGTTCAGAGCTTATGTGTGACTTAGACTTCACATGTCCATTTGCGACAATTCGTTTAAATCTTATACATAGTGGACAGCAATGTAAACTTTTCTTCTGTAATATAGCGCTGAACAAGTATCCAATAACTAGGGACAGTTACTTTCTCTTCCTTGTCTCTACAGCTCCTGTAAAAATTACTTGCAATACGACTTGTAAGTGCCCATAGCCTATCAGGTAGTGTGTTGGCTTATTAAACGCAAGACTGTGGTTCAAACCCCTTGAAGTCGCCGCAGTCTAGTAGGTAGTGTATTGGCTTATTAGACGTAAAGCCAGGGTTCGAGCCCCAGGCCAGACAATAACTCTGAGAGTAAATAAAAATTGCCATGAAAAGTTTGTCAAAAATCTGTTGTTCGGAGTGTCAACTTTAAACTGTATGTAACCCAAATCATGTATAAAATTAACACACACAACATGAGTGGTGTGAGAAGCTAGGCCGTAATCCTAACTGAAGGGTTGTAATGGCCAATTATGTATGTATGTATATCTGGAGCAAAACGAAATATGAGAAAATATTTTTTCAGCGACTTCCTCTCAGAAGTTTTCTGGCAAAAACTGTGAAAATAAAGTGATGAAAAAGTTTCTCAAAAATCTGTCGCTCGGAATCGATTTTAAACTCTTGGTCCTGCCATTCATGGATAAAATTAACACACACACATACATCATAAGTTGTGGGCGAAGCTTGAAATGGTGAATTGAAATGATCAATTGAGTAAGAAATAATGCGTTTTGCATGTGTAATGCAATGTCTCCTAATTACTCCAACAACTGGATTGAGTTTGATTTTTTGGAGCTTAAGCAAACCTTTTTTCAGATCCATGAATACAATATTCCAATAAGCTCGCAGGTCTGCAGTGGCAGGATATCTTTTTCAATTTGAAAGCAGCCTTTCTTTTTTTCAAGTAGATGTGATGTGATACTATAGAAGATTAGCTGTAAGCCATTATCATAAACCTACCACGATAGACGTGTTACATTTGACTGATCCATCTAGTCAACTGGTTAATTCATATATTTATATGGTACTTACATATACTCTTTCCCAATTGCAATTCAATTTGTTGTAAAGTGTTCTTGCTATATGTTTTGCTTCAAATAGTCCAGTGATAAGGGTTTAAGAATTATTATAAAGAAAAACATTTTACCCACACCCAATATTGTTATTAAAAATTCTAAAATCAAATACGAAAACGTATTTAAAACACACTTTAAGGCATCCAAATTCAACCACTACATTTAACAATACACTTGTCAAAATCTGACAACTAAAATACAATAAATCAACGCATTCCCAAAAAATAAAAACAAAACCTGCAAAAAATAACTGCCAAACTATGAATTTTCGGATAGAGGGGGTATATCAAAAATTTATGACAATTTTCTACGCTGGTCGAAAAAAAGGAGGCCAACGAAACATGAAACAAAAAGAAAAAAAATAGAGCAACTTTTAAAAGATACCCCAAAAAAATGTAATAAAAACTCGAAATACTGTCAGTGACATTTTGAGCAAAATATCATGAGCACATGTTTCTTTTGGAAACCACTGGCTACCAGAGGCAAAAAAACAGAAAAAAAGGGAAAAAGAAACCAAAAACAATATTTATGAATTTCTTGTGCAAACCACAACATACGTACATGCAACGGCAACAGCAACGGCAACAGCAGCCGGAAGTCAAACTACAAACACCACAGAAAAATTACGCCTTCTTTTAACACACACAGAGAAAAAGATTAAAAAAAAAACAGAATTAAACCATTTTCACATACAAATCGCTACAAACATTTAAAGGGAAGAGGAGGGGGTAAATGGCAAGAAAAGAACACAAACATCATGGCCTACGAAAAAAAAAGAGTAGAAGCCATCTTTGGGGTTTTCTGAATAAAATATTGTTCGAAAAAAATTTTATTTCGATAAATAAAAATAAAAACAAAAAGAAAACAAAATATCTCTTGCCCCCAAAAGAAAATTATGACCTTTAATGTGGTCATATACATACATACACATTGCAAGAAGAAACCGAAATAAAAGAGTAACAAAATAAAAAACCATAAAAAAGTGAATGAAAATCTCTATAAAAACTGTGGTCAACTAAAGAAGAAATATGTGGCCTGTGAAAATAGGTTGCCTTTTAAATGCCTTCTATGCTGAAAGCCTGAATCATAACTTATGAATTAATCCAAGCAATTAAAACACAATCACTTAAATACAAGTTTTAATACGCGTGTGAAATAAATTTTTACAAATTATGGATGAGAAGTTTCAGGGAGATGGAAGACTACTTGGGAACAATAACATACTTGTCGATAATTTTGTTAAGTAAAGATTAACTCTCAATAAACTTTAAGTCTAAACAACGAACGTAGTAATAGGCAGAGAATATAAAATATTTTTGATTTTAATTTATTCTCCAAAGATTACAGACTACGTTGTTGCAAAGGTCAACTTGATACTGCTGGCATTTTATGTACAAACAATTGTCAAATCTTACAACATAGTTAGATTAGTATGCCAAAAATGTCTTAAAATCGTGTAAACTGGCAGTATTTGTTTTAGAATGCTGTGAGAAAAATCATAACATTTGACAACAATATTGTCCGATTTCTCACAAACGCTTGAACATATTAAACAAAAATTTGCAAATATTTTGAGTCTGATCACAATTCGGACAATTTGTTGTAAAATAATCTGATATTCCGGGCCTGGTAAATTCGTTAGTACTGCAATTTCCGACAATATAGCGGTAACGAACGAACGATTTTCATTAGAGAAGAAATTTTCGAAAGAAATTCATTAATCACCCAACAATCATTGCGTCGCTTTCAGTAGCCTTCCCTGGAAAACATGGTAGTAGCTATAGAACTTACACGAAAATTTAATATCGGATCCGAAATAATTTATTTAAAGTCGCCGTGGTCTATTAGGTATTGTGTTGGCTTATTAGATGTAAGGCCACGGTTCAAACCCCCGGTCAGACATCAAAACGAAATATGAAAAATATTTCTTCGGCGAAGTCTTCTCAGCAGATTTCTGGCAAAGCCTGTGAGAGTAAATAAAATTGCCATTAAAAGTTTTTCAAAAATCTGTCGTTCGGAGTAGTCTCTAAACTTTAGATCCCGCCACTCATGTATAAAAATTAACGCACACAACATAAGTGATGTGAGAAACTAGGTCGTAATCCTGTCTAAAGGGTTGTAATGACCAATTGTGTATGTATGTATGTTCCTAAATAATTTGGAGTCGAGTGAAACTCACTTAAAGTAGAACAAATTGTACTGGTGATCAGGGCTGTCTGCCTATTCTATTAGTCTGCAGTGACATTTGATGCTCGCAAACTGTCCGTTAAATATGAGCAAAGATGAAATTCAAAACCGTGCTTTACATTAATAAACACTGTGAGTAAGCTATTTTTATACGCGTTTTACTAATTCCTCGGCGTAGTGATCAGTACGATTACATTTCTTGGTATTTATGTATATGCATTAGCAGTGCTAGCAAGATTATGAAAGTAGTTGAACCATATCTCGCTATCTAATGATTTCTTTCTAATGTATTGATAAGAAATGAAGTCAGACTTATAGGTTCAATCAATCAATGGTCTACGCTTCTCTACAATTAACAGGGGCAAGAGTGTACTTAATGCAGGCATTATACCATAGATTCAGTACAGTCCAGGAATCACCATAGCAAGTATGATGCGGCCAGCGCGAGACAAGTTAAAACATTTGAAAGAGTGTGCTCACCTAAACTAAAAGTAACTTTTGCAAACAGATATATGTCTACTCATAGGGTTTTTTTTTGTCTTAGCCCGGAGGTGGGAATCTTCGAAAGATACTTTTGTTCCAGCAAAAGAGTGCACGATTCACCATCACTGGTGCCTACGTACTAAACCCACCCCTACACACTTCAACCACTCTCCCTCCGCGGGACTGCCGTAAGGTATTACTTCGCGGAGGACTGGTTAGCTTTAAAGCTTGGTCACACTAAGTTAAGTTTCGCCTCCGCTCCCCCAGCCTTCGGAGTTCTATCATAACTTCAGCCATTCTCTGACTGTATTAGCCCCATAGAATCCTAGAATTCAACACCTCCTCCATAAGCCGAGTTGGTCCGAAACTCGTTTCCCCGGGCCATCTAAATCTGGGACAGCATGTTAGAATATGCTACGCGTCTTCCTCCTCATCTACACAGTTTGGGTATAAAGGGGAAGTATCATGTCCAAATCTGTGCAGGTATTTCCTGAAGCACCCATGACCAGTTAGGAACTGGGTCATAGTAGTTCAGCTCGCAATATTCGTTCTCCATCCAAAGGGTTACATTAAGGACAAAGTGAAATGTCAATCTCCCCTTTAAACCGTTCTCCCATTGTGACTGCCATTTGTGCATGGAAGTCCTTCGTTCCTCCGCCTTTATAGCTGCAGTTCGTGCTGGAAACTCGAGGTGGCGAAAGTATATCCGCCTCATCTCATCCGCCAGTATGTCTATTGGTATTGTCTTTGCCAATACCAATACCGCTTCATCAGACACTGTCCTGAATCCACTTACTTGTCTAATCGCGCTTAGACGATACACCGAGGACAGTATTTTCCTTGTCGTCCCCACAGCGAGTGCCCCCGACATATATACATATAACATTATCGACGTTACAACCCTCGATATTATCCTCCTCTTGAATGGACCTGGTCCTCCAGTATTTGGCATCATCCTCGCCAGTGCTCCCTGTGCTACAGATGCCTTTTCGCCGATGTATTTCACGTGCTCCTTGAAGTTCAGTCTGTCGTCGATAATCACTCCCAGATATTTTATCGCCCTCTTAGATTCGATCTTAGTACTTCCAACGGTCACTTCCATCTTTTTCACTATCTTCCTTTCTTATGTGCGGCAAGTGTCAAACCTGCCTCATCAAGCCATGCTCCAACTTTTCGAATCGCTGTGTTCTTCTTCTCTTCTATTTCCATACTCTACTCATAGGGTGTTGCATAAAACGTGTGCATCAATAAGAATTTTAAGAGTCTCTTTATTAAGAAATCATTCTTTGCCTTGGACAAAAATATCAAATGTTCGTACATTGTTGGCCATTACAACCTATCATTCAGGATTATGACATGATTTCTCACTCCATTCACGTAATTTTTATCCATAAGTAAATGAAAGAACTTTCTAATCGATTTACCCAGGAGTCCAAATCATTAAGAACTAGTATGACTAGCTGATTGTATAAGCAGCAGCATTTTATTGTGAATAATTTATAAATTATTTTTCTTCTTAAATTTTTTTTTTTTTACCAAAAAAAGCGTTTTTAAATGAAATTATTTATGTGGCTTATAGCTGTAAAGTGAGAAGCTATGAAAATAATTTTGCCCTTCTCTAATTTTATATATGCATGCTCTGAAGCATGCCTTTTTGTTGTGTTTCAAGACGTTTTTTTAAGCATAAATTTTAAATTTTTGTTTATTAATCTCATAATTACAATAAAATCGTATTCTCGATTCATTAAAATTGAATTCAGAATTCTACTTAAGGCGTAATCTCTTCAAAGCCCATTGCTTTAAGGCAACACGATCAACTTTGCCGCAGGTAGTAAGTGGAACTGAATCAACATAGTAGACATCCTGTATAATGGCCAGCTCATCAGATGTCAAATGAGGTTTCAAAGTATTAAAGATTTTTGAGGTTATTTCTGCTTGAGCACTCGTTACGCCAGGATTTAGCACAACAAAGAAGGCACCACTTTCATTGGGATCTTTGGGGTTTTTGCGATAACCAGCCAAACGGGCCACTTTTACCTCCGGTAAATTTATAACAAAATGTTCCAAGGGATTGGGTATAAGCTAGGGAGATAAAAATGTTTTTTATTATTAAAATAAGGCAAATAATTGTTTATCTTATCCGACTTACCGTTAAATTATTCGAATAAATCAAATCCTTATACCGGGCCAAGACATGTAAATTCCCTTTATCATCGATGTACCCGTAATCACCATTTATGAACAACCCCTTTTCATTGTAATACGAGGCATTGTCAATGCCTCTATAGCCCTTCAAAGGATACGGTGGCTTAAGGCTAATTTGCCCCTTCTCATTGGGTCCTAAGGGTTTGCATTGATCATCAAGTATTTGCATCTGATAGCCGGGTAACAACTTGCCACCATTTATGTCTTCATCATTCGTTATGCAACTGCTCATTTCGGTCATGCCATAGCATTGGAATATCCTCGCATTAACCATTAGTTTCCTGGACATTTTCAAAATCGAATCTGATGAAGGCTCTCCAGCCAATTGTAGATACTTGATAAACTTCAACGATTCTGTATCGTTCTTATCCAATTCCAAAAGTATATCCAAAATTATGGAGGGGGCACCAAATATATGTGTAGGCCTGGTCTTGAGGAATGTATTCAAAGCGTATTTGCCATTGAACGTGCCACAACTGCTTGCTCGTGTAACACCCATTAGCATGGACTCTACAATCATAATACATTGGCTAACCCATCGCAAAGGGCTGAATGAGTATACAACAGAGTCTTGCTGGTTGATGGGTGCATATTTGGTGTTGTTATCCCACCATATCAGCATGCCATGTATCACCAGTGTATGGGTAAGTTCTACAACTTTTGGTATACCAGTTGAGCCTGATGTCAAACACAGTATGGCCAACTCGTTTTGAGGATCTTTTACTTCCACACTCTCAAAGGAGTCATAATCAATAGCTTCACTCCACTGTAGTAAATTGTTTTCAACATTCGGTTGCTGTTGGCCATCAATGGTGAATGTGTGTTTCAGAGATTTTAGAGATGAACGTTCCAATGATGCAAAGAGTTTTGCTTTGTATCGTTCTTCGTAGAAAATTACAGTGGGCTTTACAATGCCGAGAACGTAGTCATCGTGTTCTGCAAGTAAACAAGAATAAAAAATGTTGAAAAGAAATTTTTTTTGTTCTTAAAATATATGTTGAATAAGTTAAAAATTCTAAAATTATTCGCGGAAAAGATTTAATTTTTTCGTTAAATATTTCCTCATTTTATTATCATAATTACTGTCATAAATATTTTTGACTCGCAAAATCTTTGTATACTTTTGCATTAAATTTTTGATATTTCTACGGGAGATAAAGGTTGAAAGAGATAAATGTTCCACTAATTGTTTAAAACTAGCATTATTAAATATATTCCTAAATTTATTACAAACTTTATCAAAAGCATTAGATTGCATTTTTTAGCAAATTATGATCCTAAATTTTATCACAATTAAGTGAATAACATTTGCTTGAACCCTACTATTTAGTACTCTGAACAAAGTTGTATTAACACGTTCATCGCCATGTCAGTCATATGTGTCTGACGCTAAGAAGGTCTACATGAGCCATGTCACTCATATGTGCCTGACATACGCGATTTGGTAAATCACAAATGTCCGACGCAAACGACGCTGTGTTCAAAACAACAGGTTAATACTTGTTGTATCTTGTTTGGATGGATCAGACACATAAGACTGACACGGCTTGTCGAAAAAAAAGTTTAAATATAGGGCCATGTCAGACATATATGTGTGACATAAAAAAATAGTGTTTTCCGGGAATTTTGGCAAAAAAAAAGTTACCGTGGCCCATGTGAAAATTTTTCTGATATTATCGTGGCGATGAACGTGTTAAATTGAAGGCCATCAACCCGAAAAGTTGCCTGCTAGCCATTAGCGTTGTACTATAAATTAAAGCGTTGCCCTATTAGATTCTATATTTATTCTACTTCACTTTACACCACGCTACTATACTCAATTACTACATTCTGAATGATGCATATGAAATTTTTTTACATCGCCTTTGGGATAAAATCTCCATCACATAAAAGGTGAATGTGGCGAGGACGAGTAGTTAAAAACAATTAAGTGGTGGACTCTTTTAAAGTAATTTTTTCGTCTTTCTTAATAACAATAATACCAATAAGAGCTCAAATATTTAAAAGCATATAAAAAATATAATTTTTTACACACAAACAGCACCATTTTTACACTCATCAGGAACCGGTTTTTCTTTCATATGTCCCCTATTGCTAATGAAATGCATCTTCTTCAACTATTTCTCGGAATTATTGTCACTATTCGAGTTATTCATGCCCCAAACTACTACTTTACGCATATTCACGTAAGATTTTGTTCTAACGTCTTCGACTTTCTTTCAGTTGATGAAGCTTAGACACTATTCCAAAACTGTGTACTGATTATGGGAGTGAATTATACAGTAAGAGTATGAAATCATGTCTCAGGCATGAGTTAAAATTAATAAGTCGTGTTCATTTGACTTTTACGTGGAATTGACGTGATTAGGATGAATGTCAATATATTTTTTATATCTTCAGAGTGCCCTAGTAGTCTTTATGGGTAGTGTGCTAGACTATTAGCGTGAGGATCGGGGGTTCGATTCCCACTAGAGACTCTGGTCTGTGGCACTACACCGAGCATATGGTCAAAGTTACTCAGCTCGCATATAATTAGAATATAATTTGTAATTGTATTGTAATTAATAAATAAATAATTTTATTATAAACGCTTGGTTATTGCATCGAAAAGTGAACAAATTTTCATTCATTTTCCTTAGCTTGTTCTACGTTCAAAATGTAAGTTAAGATAAAACGAAGCACAAAATACTATCCTATGCCATGCTTCGTAAAAGGATCAGTTTTTGGTGCTTTACAGTATCTAAACATTCCAATGGCAGGTTCTGCGACCTAAAACATTTTTTATGTCCTACTTTTCTTATGAATATTCAGTCATACAGCCCGTCAGTAAACTAAAATCTTTAATTTGGCATTCCACTCAATTGTTTCTCAAACATATAGAGCAGGCCAAAAGCCATAGACAAGGAACTACTTTTCTGATCGAGAATACTCGCTGAAAAAGTGCAATATGTTTCCAGTCAGCGTAATAGTAATGTACAAAATGTGTCTTATGGCTTCTTCGTGCTCCAGACAGAGTTGTCAAGCAGTCTCACTCAGGAGGCGTAACCTATTCAGATTATAATAGTGTTCTATCGTACTAATGTCCACTCTGCGTTCTTTATATAGTCCTTCTCCATAGAAGAAATTCTCCACTAATACTATGATCTGACCATAATATTTACTTTCCTCAAAAACTTTTTTCATGGTTTGTATATCAGAAATGAATTTTATGATCTCACTTAAAATAGGTATTAGTAATAAAATTATGAGCTTATATGTGACCCTAACCGGTCAGTTTTCCACACTTGGGGAGAATACTCCTCACCTAAAATAGAATGAAAAATTACTACTAAATCACAAAATTACGTCAAATCACATGTATTCTGATCCATTCGTTCCCAGCATTTTTTATGAAACTTTTTATAATTTTTATTTGTGCTGTTTATGCTAATTTTACTTTCATGTGTTGACCAATAAAACATATTTCACGGATACCAAGTTAAACTCTTCCCAATCAATATTTTGTCATTCAAAACAACATCTTCTTTAGCGTTTTTAAATTATGGCAATTAGAAATAAATTTCCCACACTATTCAAGAGGTAAATATAGACTTTGACTGATAATACTAGAGGCTCAAATACCGATGTTTTTTTTTTTTAATTAAAAAAAAGTTTTTTAGATTACTTGATCAGAATGTGGGTTATCTTTCTTTTTAAATTTTTAAAAAATTACAGACTTGAACTAATATAACCTTCTACCAAGTGTAAGCAAGTTCATTGCCAATATTTTAAAGGTTGCTTTGAAAGATAAGCAGTATATTCCGCTTGCCACTGGCAATATGTATAGAACACATACCCCTTAACTGATCATGATAACAGGAAGAACATTTTCAACGTCACAATAACTTTTTTTTATCAACATTTGTTATCTTGATGATTTTAAGGGCCATTATTACAACTTGCCGTTAACTAAAGGGAGGATTCTAACGGGCAGATAAATTGTTTTTCGTTATTATGAGTACCCAATAAGATAGAAGTGATCGTTAAGCTAAAGGGAGGATCATCTTACCTTTAACATATGAAGGTCACTTTATGTTTGAACTTCAAATTTAAAGAAAATGAGCATTTACAACAAAAATAAGCCCGCGGTTGCCACTGCGTTCAAAAAATAAACTTGTATAATTAAGCAGTTTTATCGACATTGCTCCGGCACTGCCATATTTTTGAAAAATTTTATCTGTAAGTTGTAATAACGAAAATAAGTTAAAGATAACTTTACAGCTCCCTTTAGCTAAAGGTACATTTAACTAAACCCAAGTTTAACGGCAAGTTGTAATAATGGCCCTAAAACTTTTAAAATAATTTTCAAAAAATTTTTGTCTTTCAACACTTACCACCCACCATATGGACTTCGAAATAATTGACCAGAGCACCGATTAAAACACAGCCCATAGACAAAACGGACACATGTTCATTGTTCATGCAATAGAAGACAACAACATCGTCTTTCTTAATGCCTAAACGTTGCAAATTCTTTGCTACTTTTATCGATTCATGATAAATTTCTTTGGCAGTTTTCTGTCGATTTGTATCGTAAAAATAATCGAGTACTTTATTCGGATCGATGCTGCGCATTGTCTTTAAAAAACGTTCACCCATTGAGCCATAAATTTGATCTTTGTAGGGATAATTAACAGATAACCAGATTTTATTGCTGGCATCATATTCAATTTGTAAAAATTCTTGAACCATTCTTGTCCGAAATATTATTTGTTTCCACGACGGCTACACTTTCGAATGCGTTTGCAAACTGAGTATCAATTGCACTTGTCTGGCTAAATACTACACTATAATGTTGTTCTAATCTGCCCTGTACTATTTTATAGGTATGGTAAGTGTTTTATTGTTCTTGTTGTTGTATTTTATTTTCATATCAATTTATTTAATTTAAATGTTTTGTTGTTGTTACTTTTGAATTTGGTTTTTACTTGATAAGTAAGTGAGTGACTTGACAATTTTCTGCATTCGAATGTCTATACACACGAAACGACGCCGGCAATAGTTTGTTTTGATTAGCATTTGAAATCTTTAAGAGAATCTACACATATTTGGTGGTTTCTCTGATTTTGTTGAGAGTTTTTTGTTTTTTATTTTTTATTCTTATTTTACTTTTAATCTTAAAAGAGCATTTCAAATGCAAAAATTTATTCGCGTTAGTTGTTATCGATTTCTCAGTCAGTATGGCAGTCACATAAAAAAGTGATTCTTTTCTCTCTTTAATTAACTTTTAAAACTAAACAAAAATCATTTTGTAAATAAAAACCATATGCTCTTCATGTATTATTTGAGTCTTCAGTGATGGTTCTTTGACTTTAACTTTACTATATTTCCATTACAATTATCCAGCAATAGTTTACATTCTCTCATTTATACTTGACTTGAGAAGAGTCTTAGGCACTATTCATCTTCTCTTCTAAGCAAATCTTCCTACTGCATAGAAAGTTTCTGAATGTATCAACGGCGTGGAAGCTTTTCTCCTTACGAACCTATTTACTTTTACATTGTCGTGAATTCTAACGTGAATTGGGATGCAACGAAAGATGATCACCCAGTTTCTACTGCCCAACTGATTTAAAATGTCTAGACAGATTCCAACTATTCTCGAATTAACCTCATACAGTATGTGGCATAAATAAGTTTCCAAAGTCAATTATAGTAGTCGGGAAACTGGGGTCACTGTAATATTTGTATTACCTCACATTTGATTATATTCTCTAAAAGTACTGTTAGTGAGGACAATTTAAGAGAAATTTCGCAAAGTTTGCTTTTCAGTTAAAATAACTAGAAATCTTGTAATTTATGCATTGCATTTATCATTTACTGACAAAAATAATTTAAAAATTTTAATTGAATTAACTTTTTTGTTTTGTCTAAAGATCAAATTGTGAAAAGTAAGTTTGTTAGTAGCTTTATAACTACGAAAAAAAATGTAATACAAAATTAGCTTTAACTTTGAATAGGACGATGTTAAATTTTTTTAAATAATTGGCAAATTTAGGCAATTTTCAACTGAAGAACGAAGAGCTATCATTATTCTGCATAAATATGGCCATAATATGCGTTATATAGGAGAAAAGTTTGGAAAATCGCATACAGCAGCTCGCAAAGTTATCCTTGCCTATGAAAAGGAAAAGGAGTTTGAGCCAAAAAAAAGACCAGGACGTCCCAAAGAAAGCAGCGAAAGTGTCGATAGAAGAATTCTGGAAATTTCCGAAGTCAATCCACTATTTTCTGTGCCAAAAGTTCGGTCACAGCTGCTAAGTGAAGCAAGTGGTAAACATGGAAGTGTGGCTCGAAAAATTCCATACGTTAGCAAAATAAATATGAGGAAAAGAATACAGTTTTACGAAGAGTACGTACTGAAGTCTCGAGAATTTTGGTATAGCGTCTTATGGGCAGACGAATCAATGATAAGATTAAATTATTCCCCTAGCATGGTCCATGTATGGCGCAAACCAACTGATGCATTGCCTTACAAGTGTACCTTGACGACTTTAAAATCGATTGAAAAGGTTTTAATGATATGGGGATGTCCTTCTACGAGGGGCGTTGGTAAAATAATAATCTTAGAAAGAAAAGTAAATGCACAATTGTATTTAAATATTTTAAAAGACACAGCCATTCCGAAAGGAAATCGCCTAATAGGGGAACATTTTTTATTCCAACAGGACAATACATACCGCCAAAAAGGTTGTCGAATTTTTAGCGGAGCAAAATGTAACTATTTTGAAGGGGCCTACCAAAGCCCCGACTTTTTCCCCTATAGAAAACACTTGGGCAATGTTGAAAATTCATATTTCTCCGGTGGACACTGCGGTTATTAAAGGAAATGGAAACTTATTTTTGCAACATTTTATTTTGAGTCATTTTATGTTTTTATTTTCATTACACACATGAAAGTTGTTTTTGTTAAAATATTATTTTATAGGTACTGGAGTTAGTGTATAATTTAAGTGAAAAAAATATTTGAAAAAAATGAATATAGAAAAACTACACATATGTATGTTTTATTTTCTTTTTGGAAACTTATTTATGCCACATACTGTATAAGCAGATTACTCCGATGGCAGCCTAATTGTCAGATAGCACTTCTTTACACTTCGTATCTCGAGTTGAATTGATCACATATTTCGATGGCTAGACTTTTGATTAAAAAATACATCTAAGTTTTCTAAGAAGTTCATAATATTTCACTTTAGAACCGAACAGCCCACTCCTGCCCCATTATCTGCCCTTCACATATCCATTGACCACAGAGTGGTATTTTTTTATAAGAGTATGTAGCCTTTAAATTGCTCTGTGTATTTTTATTATTCAGTCTCACTTCGAATCATTTACCAAAATCGTCTACTGGTTCTGTAACGGCTTTAAATTCGTAAAGGCTTCTAGTATTCTTGCAAGACTAATACCATTGCATACAAACATAATTTGTTATTGCAACCCTTCAGTCAGGATTACGACGTGCTAACTTTATACATGAGTGCCGAGACTTACAGTTTAAAGTCGTTTCCGAACGAAAGATTTTTGAGAAACTTTTCTTGTCAATCAGAGATTTTGACAGAAGACTGCTAAAAGGAAGTTACGAAAGAAATATTTTGTTATATTACGTTTTGCTGGAGATGTCTGAGCTGGGTTCTGAACCGTGGCCCAAAGTCTAATAAGCCAACACACTGCCTTAGAAACTGGCTTAAGGACTGGTACCTATTGCGCCTTTTATACCTGGCATTCCAATTTTTGTACTCCACTTCTTTATATATGTTCGTCCTTGGAAGAGTCACTACAAAATATATCCCCTTTTCTCTTATAACTTCTTCACTTGTTTCCAGTTTAATTAACCAAAAATTTCCAACAATGCATGTGATTTGTTCTTAAGCATCAAGTGTCAGGTAGAAAGGGTTCCTAGAAACGACAAATTCTGGTAAAATGTACAGGGTTATTGCATTGGGTGTAGTAGTGAGGAACTTAATAAAATGCATCCTAATTTTTCTCAAAAGAGAGTTCAGCTTGAGGGTCAAGTGTCTGAGGAATTTCTCTATGTATTACATTAAGCGCTATATCACGACACTTCTGTAATTGATGGTTGGTTACTCAGCACACGATGGTGATACTTGAAATAGTCGTCATTAGTCGTCAATTACTCAGCACACGATGGTGATACTTGAAATAGCCTTCATTAGTCGTCAATTAGTCATTATCGTTTCATTAACCCTTTAAATTAAGAAAATAATTTTACGATTAAAACAAAAAAAAAACAAAAACAATATGTTTGTCCAATCAGGATAAGCGAAATCAAAAAACAATTATTTAAGCACGTAAGTTTTTGTAATCTAGCGATATTTTTCTGTGATCTAAAATAACCAAAAAATTTTTGTTTAAGCGACTCTAGTGAGGCAACATAGGAGATAAAATTTATACACTTGTAATATTAATTGCGTGCTGTCTGGCACATATTGGCATTCGGCTACTGGGGCACTCAAAAGCTATAATAATTTTAAATAACTACAAATTAATTAGGAGATAACAATTATCGCATACAATTATGACATACGGCTGGTACCTTTTAGATTCGTTTCCCACCAGTGTAAAAAACTGCTTTTTGAAACAAAAAATGATTGCGAAAAATTTTTCCGTATGCTAAACTTTTGAATGTTAATTAATATTTTACTGTTTTGAATAACAATTAAATGGCAAATATATTTAAATATTCATGTAACAGTTGGCCACATTAAAAAAGGAAAACAATTTCGTGTTATTGGTCATCAGTATCAGCAAAAAAAAAAAAAAAATTTTCACATACGCAACAAAACAACACACTAAACAATATGGTGGTTAATTTCAACAGAAATGAAACATATGTTGCACGTAACAACACAAAATGCTTACCGATATGTAACAATCTAAATTTAATAAAAAAAGAGAATTTATTTTTCCTTTTTTTCAAATAAAATGTTCTCCACCTAGCGAACAATTTTATTGTGTCATCATAAACATGGTATTTGTTTGCTATATAAAGAGTATTTTTAGCGCTTCCATACCTTTAAATTTAAATACAATTAAGTGCATATGAGATCTTTATTGTTTCATTCGTTTGAAAGACCTATCGATTCCCTTATGAGTGGCTTATAAAATCATTTAAATATTTGCAATGGCTTCTTTGGGTTGAGGTCATCTTAAATATTCAATTTTCCATGACTCTGGTCCATGTACCAGACTGAATTTGATTGATGGCATGCGTTATGTTTGCTTTGAGGATTGCTATGTCATTCCCATGCACGTGCGACTTAAGACAACCCCTCAAAAGAAAGTCTAAGCAGGTCTAATCGTACGATCTCGGTAGTCAGTTTATATAATCTCCATGTGAGTTTTGTTATGCCCTCAAATCGCTCATGCAAAATAAAAAGGTTCGCCAAATAACTTTTTTTTTTGAAAATGCTTAAAAAAAAAACTACTGAATATTTTCTCAAATTTCTTTTTTTATTTGAAAGTACAATCCTTCCGGTTAATAATGGAAAATAATTTCATTCAAATGGCTGCCTTGGCTGGCCATGCAGTAGCCTACACGATCGGTCCAATTTTTAAGCACATTATCGATTGTGTGCAACAGTATTTCACCAATGGCTTCACGAATATTGTCCTTTAAAGCGTCAATTGTCTCTGGCTTGTCGGCGTAACACTTATCTTTGACGGCACCCCACAAATAATAGTTAAACGATGTCAAATCGCAGCTCCGAGGTGGCCAAACGACATCAGCTCTGCGGCTGATAATACGATCTTCAAAAACAGGGCGCAAAACATCGAGTGTAGCTTCGGCTGTGTGGCACGTAGCGCCGTCCTGTTGAAACCAAATGTTGCCAATATCCTCCTCTTCAATTTTTGTGAACAAAAATTCGTTCAACATGGCCCGATAACGATCGCCATTGACTGTAACGGCCACTCCTTGCTCATTTTCGAAGAAAAATGGCCCAATTATGCCTCTGGACCAAAATCCGCACCAAACAGTGACTCGTTTTGGGTGCGTCGGCTTTTCAATGTATGCGTGCGGGTTTTCTATGCCCCAAATGCGACAATTTTGCTTGGTAATATACCCGCCAATATCAAAATGAGCTTCATCTGAAAAGATGATTTTTTTTGCCAAAATCGGCATCTTCTGGTGTAGGCATGTACTGCATGGCCAGCCGAGGCAGCCATTTGAATGAAATTATTTTCCATTATTAACCGGAAGGGTTGTACTTTCAAATAAAAAAAGAAATTTGGGAAAATATTCAGTAGTTTTTTTTTAAAAGCATTTTCAAAAAAAAAAGGTATTTGGCGGACCCTTTATCCAAATGTGGCATTATCAGTGAGGCACGTAGTACAATTCTGTTGAAATTACATATCGTTGGAGTTCGTACATACATAGACACATACATAATTGATTGTTACAACCCTTCAGTCTTCAGATTACGACCTAGCTTCTCACAGCACTTATGTTGTGTGCGTTAATTTTATACATGAGTGGCGGGACCTACAGTTTAAAGCCGACTCCGAACGACATTTCTTTATTTTGAAAAACTTTTATAGCAATTATATTTAACTCTCCGAGTTTTTGCCAGAAATCTGCTGAGAGGAAGTCGCCGAAGAAATATTTCACATTTTCGTTTTGATGTCAGACCTGGGGTTTGAACCGTGGATTTACGTCTAATAAGCCAACACACTACATATTAGCGTACGGCGACGACAAATCGTTGGAGTTCAGATTATTCAATTCAGGCCAATAGAAGTTGATGATCATCAACCTATCAGCTGTTAGTGCTCGCCGTTGATAGTGAAATTCAACACCAAAGAGTGATTTCTTCGATATGATTTGGATTCTCTTGGAGCTCATGAGGATTGGCATCGTCCTAAAATGCGATAATTTTTTTGTTCACGTTTCCATTCATCCAACAAACAGCGTCCACGCTGAAGACAACTTTTCGATTTAATTATGGTCAGTTGCTAAACGCCCTTGAGTTCATTCAACAATCTCAAGCCGTTTTCTATGGTTGTCCATGGTAATTTTGCAAAACAGGATTAATAGATGATAACTGATATCATATTTGTAGCTTCAACAACCAATGTCGATGGATCATTCAGCTAGTGGCATCTAACAAGTGTATTTCGACTACTGAAGAGAATTTACTCGTATTCAAAAACCTTGGTTACTCTTTTCTCCATATCTGCTAAGACACCGTGGTCAGAAGTTATTATATGCTGTCCCAATACGAAATTTTCCGAGTTTTTCAGTTGTAGTGCTTTTGTGGTTAAAGAAGGCGATTTACGTTCAATTTGATTTTGAATGCTTTTGAGCAAAGTCCTTGAAAAAACCAATGTCGGCGAAACTAGGCAAGTGTTCATGAACCAACTTGCCTTTATTCCCGTTATTGTAGCACGTATGCACGACAACGTGCAAGAGACTCGCTTATCCTAACTATATTATGCTTTATTTTTTCAAAAATATGTTCGCTGGGTTGCGTTGAAATACAACAATATAGAAACTTATGCACGAGTAGAGAACTGTATGTTCCCTACTTTCTTACTAATGGTGTGAAATTATTACCGTTATTTTTTATTACTATTAAAGGAAAAAAATCCTTCCTTTTTTCCTTACACCAGAATAAGGTACGACACTTACTTTGAGTTGCCTCCACTAAACATCATCACCACGCTTCAGTATTTTCTTGAACGTCATTTCGAATTGAAACGTTGTATTTTATGATGTTCTTGCGTAAATGGTGCTGAACATTTTGATTCTTTGAGGAAATCTTTCTTCTTTTTTTCGTTTTTGAACAGTAAAGTACCTCCACTAACAGCATCGATTCAAGTGAAAGCTACAATGATGAACCATAAAAATACGTACGTATAATTTTTGAAGACGGAAAAAAATTCTCAAGTTAATGGAGCAATATTTTTGGTTTCGTTTTTCTTCTCGGAAAAACCACAGCATTTTCATTAGCTTTAAAATTTTTCTTTCAATTTTTTTTCGAAATTTTTTGTCTTAGCTTTTATACTTCTGCTGTCTTTGTTACAGCTGTTACTGGAAATATTTCCTTCGTGTGGTTTAAATGATGAGTTTAAATGATTTTTTTATAGAAAAATGAAATCGCAAAAGAGCTGTACTTTCTTAAAACGCAGTTTTTATGTTTCTTATGTTGCCATTAAAGACAACATTTTTCATTCGAAAAGTGTTACCAATGGTTAAAATACAGAGCAACAAAGCAGATGAAATGAAATATTTTATGGCCAATACACCAAAGAAAAAATATATAATTTTTAAAACACGTCAAGCATTCTTTGCGTGGTTTCTTATTGACGTAAAACTTAAATCATTTACGAGGGTCTTACAACACATTTTTCCTCAATTTTTCGTTACTTTCTGGAAACCTTGGTGGTTAAAAAATTGTTTAAAATTTTTACCATCGCTTTGGTTCCATCGCCTTGGCAAACCGCCCTCGTATAATGTGTTTTCTCAGCTCTTTCTGTGTTTAAAGAAACAATAAAGAAACAATTTAATGATCAACAAAATATTTGAATATAAAAAAAAATTTAAAAAAAAATTTTTAAAAAAATTGCAATCAAAAGAGGGAAAAATATTTCAAACATTATTTCAGTAAAACAGGGTGGCACAAGATAAGCATACAAATATGTAAAATAGTAGGCGTGAAGCAGTATGTAAGACAGTATACATGTGCCCTGTGAGGAGATTCTGTGATAAGAAGGATTCATAATCTGTATCTGTGCAATGTCAATGCAGATCGAAATATAGAGAAATTTCTTGAAATTTCTGTTAAGGCACCTAACAAAATTTGTCGACGTTTTCGTTGGGTAGCCAGCACACCCAATGGATACAATAAAGATTTTTGTTTTGGACGGTTAAAGTCACTGTCTTATATTGTATCTGTATTTAAAAAATAGTTCTTAGAAAATAGGTACACTTTCATTGTACATTAAATGGCAATCGTTGCACTCTTCCATAGTTTCTGCTTTGAATTTTACAATCCAATATCTATGCAGAAAATAAGTTAAAAAAGATTTTTTAGATTAATTTTAATTTTAAAATAAGCAAGCAAAGACTTGTCCGACATCTCCATCAAAACAAATAATGAAAAAATATTTCTCCGGCGACTTCCTTCTGACAAAAACTCTGAGATTAAATAGGAGATTGCCATGAAAAGTTTCTCAAAAGTCTGTCGTTCGGATTCGACTTTTAACGGTAGGTCCTGCCACTCATGTATAAAATTAACACACACAAAATAAGTGGTGCCAGAAGTTAGGTCATAATCCTTTATTGAAGAGTTATAATGATCAATTATGTATGTATGCATGTATTTTTCTTACAAAAGTACCATTTGATGCAAAAAAGTACTCTTTCGGTTATAGTTCAGTACCATTTCAAAATTTGCGAGAGAACATGAATAAAAGAAAAATATTTACTCTGACCACCCCCCAGTCTTCTGTTACAAGCTCTGGATATAAACTAATAGTGGATGAAAAAATTTCACCAATCTGTAATTAAGGTTCAACATTAATCCTGCAGCACCCCCCACTTATGGGAAATACCATGGATGGTGTGAAATGCCAGACGGTAATCGTGATTGTAGTAACAATAAATTGCTTAGTGCATGTATTTCCAATTTTGGATTCTAACAAATTTTAAGAGAAGATCCCTCATGGAATGAATAACAAATTATAGAAATTAAATCAGATCGAAATAATCCAAAAAACATTGTATTGGCAAAATAGCGATAACGTGCTTTTCCTAATATTGCGCCACTTTAATAAAGCACAGAACGTTTTAGTGTAGCTTAGCTCCAAATGTCCTGGAACGACAGTGCACTGCGATATGATTGCCTAAAATACATCCTAGAAAACATTCTTGAAGTCTGCGTAGTCTAGTAGGTAGTGTGTTGGCTTATTAGACGTGAGATCATCTCGAACATAACGAAATATTAAAAAATATTTCTTCCTCTCAGCAGAAACCAGCATTGCCATGAAAAGTTTCTCAAAAATCTATCAGTCGGAGTCGACTTTAAACTGTGTGTCCCTCCATTCTTGCATAAAATTAACACACATAACATGAGTGCTGTGAAAAACTAGGTTGCAATCCTGACTGAAGGGTTGTAATGACCAATTATGTATGTATGTAGAAAACAACATCCTCTGTGAACATGCGTTGAGTGGAGTGGTGAGAAACTTTGCTCATTCTGAAGATGTAACGGTAATGACCCTCCTTTTTTTAACGAGTTGAAAGCCTCATTTAGAGTGGGGCTTTCACTCACTAAAATCATTAAGTTGGCGGATGGTAAGATCCGCCCGGAATCACCAATTAATTATTATATCTGGACGCCATTTAGAATACTATGCTCCAACATCAGCATATTATGCTCTTAAACATCATTACAGTTGAATTGTCTCTCCCTACCCTTTCTGCAAGCTCTATGCTGACGAGGTGTTAATGTTGTTTTAGCTCCAGTCTGCTTAAAATTCGTGTTGAAAACGTTATGTAATATAAGATAGTTTTCAATGAAACTGTTGCACTCGATATTTACGTGTGAGATAATAATGGTTCACACCATGCGGTTTTGCATTCTGCTTTTGATCTACCGTTGCACTGTTTCTCCCAATAACATTCCCTAGTAAAAGACCCTCTATGATGCGTCTATTCTGTTTGCTGCTTCTTAAATTTTCGTATAATTCGATGACCATGACTAAATTTTATTTTATTTTTGCCTTCTTCGCAGTTTTAATGGTTTGCTCGGGTTTGTAATCAAACACTTTAAACAATGCATCTGTCCACCTCTATATCGCAGTAGATAGACGCTATGATCAGGAACTGATTGATCAATTTGATTAATGATAATATTTTTTATACATACATAATGGTCATTACAACCATTCAGGCAGGATTACGACCTAGTTTCTCACACCACTTACATACACTCAGCCACAAAAGTATACATACGGATACCAAATTTCAGTAATTTTTTAACTAATCCGTTTTCGTTGAAAATCTTTGTAATTGTCTGACAACTTTCCTCGTTTTTAAGACGGTCTTGGTTAAAAAATTTCTGAAATTTGTTAACTTTTGTGGGCCTGTACATCAGGAATTTCAGAAATTGTGTTAACCAATCCGTTTTCGTTGTAAATCTTTATAGTTTCCTTGATGTTAAGACGGTCTTTTGCATTAGTTCAGAAATTTGTGAAATGTGTAAATCGGATGCACACCTTTGTGGGCCTGTGCAGGGCCACAATTCAGTTCAATTTCAGAAATTTTTTAACCAATGCAAAATACCGTCTTAACATCAAGGAAACTATAAAGATTTTCAACGAGAACGGATTAGTTAAAAAATTTCTGAAATATTTTAACCGTATGTATACTTTAGTAACTGTGTGTATGTTGCGTGTGTTAATTTTTTATACATGAGTGGTGGGACCTACAGTTTAAAGTCGACTCCGAACGACAGATTTTTGAGAAACTTTTCATGGCAGTTTTATCTACTCTCAGAAATTTTGCCAGAAATCTGCTGAGAGAAAGTCGCCGAAGAAATACTTTTTGTATTTTGTTTTGATGTCTGGCCTGGAGCTCGAACCCTGGCTTTACGTCTGATAAGCCAACACACTACCTACTACACTACGGCGACTGCACAATAATATTTTTTATGAAGAATAAATGCACCAACGCCATGCATTTGTTTTGATTTTTTGAATTTTTTAAAGACATTTTTTTTCCCAATAAGGATTCAGTAAAAAAATTTCAAAAAACTCTGTGTCTTATAATAGATAAGTCACCCTGTATTTTCTTTTCTTTTCTTTTTTTTTTTCTTGGAGTAAAATATGCATGTGCCACAACTGAAAAATTGCTTATATTCCATCATTAACGTTTTACAAAGAACTGAATGGTCCTGGCAAATGTCGACAAAAGGAAACTTACATTTCAGTACCTACCTCCTCCAAACCGATGGAAAATTTCTTCTCTACATTTCTTACATTACCTTGTAGCAAGTGGTGAAGAGGAGAAGCGATTTAAGAATTACATAAATTTTTTGGTTGTAATACATATTTTTCATAAAAAAATGATTTTTTCGTAATATTTTTCGTTACCAACATTGATTTTTTATGACTTTTTACAGCAAAAAAAATGGAAAAAAATAAAACATTAGAATTTTTATGTTTTGCTGTTGTTGTTGTTGTTGTTACTTTTATTATTATTTCCGTATTTTATTGTTATTATTGTTGCTTTTCTTGACTAATTTTTAAAGTGTTGCTTCTCTGCTGCTGCTGCTGTTACATTACTTTTGCGTTTAACTGTGTGCTGAGTTGGAAATGAAAAAGAAATAAAAAATTTTTTGTTTTTTTTTTTAAGTTTCATTTTATGGCTTTTTGTCAAAACAAAAACAACAACAACTACAAAATGAAAATAGAAAAGCGAAAGGAAAAGTAATTTAAAATACATTTAAAGCAATATTTACAAATTTTCAACTGCAAACACCCCCTCTCTCTTTGCTCCTTGCTTTTTTGACAAGCGTTGCGAATGTAAATTTACGCTAAAGTGACAGATTTCAAATACGTTTTTCGAACTTTGTTTTCGTTTTTTTATCGTTTTGGCAATAATTGAATATATGTACGTACGTACACTCGTATAAATACATACATACATACATATATTCTTTATGACGCTTTTGTTTCTGTTGCTTTTATTACTGAGCGTGTGTGTGTGCCCCATAAATGAATCTATAAAATGCTTAGCAAATATGATTTATTGTGGTGGTGGTTGTGGCTTAAAGGCTCATAATGTAATAAATTAGAAAAAATTGTTCTTTTATTGCCCCCACAAATAATTTGTGTTATAAAACGTTTATTTATGTAAAACTTTTGTTCTACAATCTGATTACATATATACGTATTTTTTGTTTCCTCTTCATCCATTGTATTCCAATTTTCTTATTTTCCTTGCTCTTAAGATCCCTTGTAAGCCGAGGAATTTGAAATTGATGTTAGAAATTGCTGGCATCCTTTATGTTGGCAGGCATATTCAAAGGAAACGAACGACATATTCCCTTGACTTTCTAACGATTTGATTGACTGGCTGGCTGACATACTCGCACAATGAAAGAAAAAGGCAAAAGCAAAGGCAAAAATAAATACCGGAAAAATATTAGAAATACGATAATAGACAAAACTAAGGTGTACAACAACTACTATAGCAAGGATAATAGTTCCTGTCCATTCCTATTCTAATCTTGGGGGATTGCAAGGAATTTTTAATTTGCCTTTATAGCTTAACAATGAACACAGAACAACCTGTAGTCATAGGAGAGAACAACACAGACACAGGAATCTGAAGAATGTTTCGTTAAAAACCAAGAACAAGTAAAATTAAAACCGGAAATATAAAGAACAATAGAAAATGGAATACGTGTTCACATAACGAAAAATGGATAAATCTAGGATTTATGACATGGGAAAACATTTGTAAAAAAATGAAAAACAATCATTCTAAAAATAGTTTGAAATGCCGATTGTTGCTCACATCAATGTCAGTGGATTTACGCTGAATAGAAAACAAGTTCCCAAGCAAACCAACAAATTTAAAATTGCGATCTACGCTCGCCACGCTCTAGTCCTTCAATGACTGTTATAACCAGGCAGAAGTGTTGGTCAATTCGTTAGGTTGCGTTAATTCGTTAATGGGGATGATAACATTTTTGGAAGGATACCACCATACTTTCTGAAATCCATTCGGATTTCATGGTACCAGATTCCAATATAAAAGAGATGGTAGAGCTGTACCATATTCATATCATATGGGTGGGTACTGGGGCATAGCGGTGTTATTCCGGGAAACTGCAGAGCCCTCCGCTGGATAGACACAGCTGTCGAGTATTTTACATTCGAATCCGCATTGAGCCTAAGAATGATGATGAAGGAATATATTCTATCAAAGCCATGTAGACAGCGTCGGATAAGGACAAGATAGCGAAGCCAATTTCACCAATGCTATATAAAGGATATACGAAAAGTCTACTCAATATCCAATGCAACATAGTTAGTATAGTTATTACCGAGGTCACTGCATTCTGGCTACTTATCTAGATGCATTAGGTTCTGGCCATGGCCTATGAGTTTTGGAGGAGCTGCAGAGAGGAGAAAAGGGAAGAAATTGATTTTTACCAGTTTAGTACATGCCACAGTTGGTATACTGTAGTAGATTTTAGGATGTTGGATGGTTGCCCATATGTCTTTACTTAGAGGCAACATCCGCCGTTAAATCTTCGCTTTACTCCTTCAATTCTACTGCTTTCACACATCATTTCTATTTCATAGAGTTTCCCGCTGTTATTTTCTCATCTGACCATGTAAGATTCCTCTGTTCTAGAGGACAGCATATCTTTAAATGTTCTTTAGTTCGTTAGTTGAAGTAGGCTACTGAAGCTTTAAACAATTTATTTCAACACTATCCCTGATTGACTTACTTTTTCTACTTGTATGACCGATTCAAATACATTTTGAGCGCCTAATTTATTTTAGAATGAGTTCCTCTTTGACTAAGTTACAGGCGTCTAAGTTTCTGATGGTGTTGGGCCACGTAACTGTTAGGTACTTATTGATGAAAACATATTGTTACGTTTTAGAAATGTTTAAAATATGAGCTCGTAGATTGGAAATAAAATAAAAATAAACTTGTGTTAATTAGAATTACTTAATTATAATTCTTCATTATTCGTACAATTCTGTGTGCCACGGTTATTAGACAATTGTTCGACAGATCTTTGTAACGGAGATCTTCAAACCACGATTACTCTCTTCAAACGCACCGCGTCTTCACACAAGACTGACTGAACTTCACCAACTCTGTCGCTTTGCTTTGCCTTGCCTTTTATATGGTAACGTAAACAATCTGAAGAATTTTCTTGAAGGCGAATGTTCATGACTTCGCTTTCTCGAAATCTCTATAAATGTAAACATCGTTGGTTTCTTTTCTTCTTGTAGTGTTGTTGGTGTATTTTTGTTTACTTGTTTACCATTTTTTTATGCTGGTGTTTGTTGTTATGTTAAGCAGTACGAGAATTTGTAAACAGGTTTATTTACTGCATTGTTCTGTTTTTTAGCTTCTGTTTATAATTTTAATTGGATTGATTTTTCATTTTCGTAACAATATTTACAAGTATACGTTATTTATTGGCCTTTTTAACCTCAAGTTAAAAATACAGAATAATTTGTTACCCATAGGCGAGACTGTCAAAGCTTTGGTCAGGAGAATGTGGAGAGGGACTTGTAGAAAGAAATATTTTCTTTTATATTCCATTACTTCAAGAAGTCAGAGCTGAGGTTAAACTACCGACCTTTTGTTTAGTAAGTAAACACACAACCCCTGGTGTATGGCACTGTTGTATCTGTAGATTTTGTGTGATTTCATAAGAAACTAGTACTTTGTGCAGATGAGTAGGCTTTACATATGCGGTGAATATTCTAAAATTGCTTCAATGCGATATTTTTTAATTTCTCCATACTGGTGGCGGTCTGTTTTATGCCCCACTTCGTTGTCACTATACGGTTTAGATAACATAAGCCATCGAAGTATTCGGCTAGTTGGTCTTGAAGCTATTCATGAACAGCTCTCCCAGCTAACTTTTATTATGCTTATGACTTTGGTCTCCTTGATATTTATTTTTCCACATTTTCTAGTTTTGATTGCTTTTGGATATCATGAGCAAGATTAAAAAATCTTTACGCTCTTCACAGTTCATGATATAATCCAGTACGCTGGTAAAGAGATGAGGAGGTTATACAGGGCATTTTGTTTGGCATTAGTTACAAAATGCTTGACTGATGCTACCTTTGTGTGGAACTGATATTTTTCTATCCCCTCGTGTATAACTCTGAATTTTAAATGTTTTCCATGGAGTTGTCTGTTTGTCAAGATCGAAAATTCTTTTAGAAATCGATGAACAGTAGTAGTGCAATGGATCACAATACATTTTTCAAGTTGTTTAATTGTAATCTCCAAGGTATTCACGTTATTTACGTGGCCTTTATGTTGTCTAAAACCTGCCAGTTAATCCCTTAAATTGTTTTCTGTTTGACTTTGAAGTCTTCTTTGTATTATGATGACTACAAGTATCTGTATCATGTCCAATGAAACGAACGAAAGTTTAAGATTTCTTAAAAAATTGAAAAAAAATAATTTTTTTTTGTTCTTAATTTTGCATAATTTTCCAGAATCCTTAATAATATGTTGTGCTCCTTCATTTATGCTTTTCGAAAACTATTTCAAATTCTATAAGAATATTAAAATGGAAATACTAGACTATAAAAACTAAAAAGAATGAAAGAAAAACGAACTAAAAACTGAAAGCAAAATTGTAAAATGCCAGGATGAAGAAATAAAAAATTGCATCAAATTAAATCATTACAACAGCAACAACAACGAAAAAAGAATTTTAAAATAATCAAAATAAAAGTTTCATTCTCTTTTCTTATTTTTTTTATTCCTTTCTTTCATTCAAAACGTACTTTTTTGTTTCGTAAATCTTCCAAGAAAGAAAAATGAACAACATCAAGTAAAATGCAGGAAAGAAAAAAATAAAATTAAAATGCGACAATAGAAACAGTTTTTTTTTGTTGTTGGCCAAATTTTATACACGAGTATAACTCTTAAAACTTTCCATTTTCCTCTTTTTTTTCTATTCCTGTTGCTGCCGAAATCTTCACAAATTGTTGGGTACCCTTTAACTGAATTCGTTTTTTTTTTGTTGTTCAAATTCTATATTTCGCTCTTATATTGTGTTGTTATTATTAATAGTGCCAACAATATCGTCTCTTGAGCGAAACTATACGCCGCCATCACTACTCACTGCATTGAGGAAGTTGAGTGTAAAAGCGTTCATGCCAAGTAGAGGTTCAAGGATACTACAATGCAACACGCAGCTTTTCTTTTTTCGTTTTTCTTTTTTGTAAAGTAAAGTGTTGTTTCGTTTCGTTTTCTTTAAAAGATGACGTATAATAGTAAGAATAGCAACAACAATAAAAAACAAAAGTAATAATAAGAAGAAGTATAACAACAATAAAAAACAGCATCGCAACATTGGAGAAATGTTTGCGCTCAACTAATTCTTAAGTGCTACAAAAGACATGCAACACTACACTTTTCATTCAAAAGAGAGGGAGAGAGAAAGAGAGAGAGAGGAAAAGAAAAGAAGACTGATGATAAACAGTCAACAAAGACAGCAAAAACACAATGAAAAGATGGAAAACAAAATACAAACACAGGGTTGTAAGGAGAGTATAAAGTAACGAACGGAATCGGACTACAAAGATAATTTCATTAATTTTGTAAAGTAATGATTGAGATTCAACTTACAATACAAGCGAAGTGAAGATCCTTGCAAGACTTCGGAAAGACACAATGTGGTACTGTCGTGGGACTCAGCCCCCCATGGATAAATTTTTGGGCTAATGGAAGACCTAATGAAATTGGTATTGAATGTAGGTAGTGAAGCTATTAGGATGCTGACAATATGGTCAAATATATTGGACAAATAGAACCTTTTTTTTCGGCAAGGTCTGCTTTAACACGTAATGCCGAGCATATTCTGTTTTTGGAAAGCAAAGGCGAAGACTCAAGATTCTAGATTTAGATTCTAGATGTCTTCAATTACCTTTGATTAGTAGACTCCCTTAGGACTTGTGATGTTAAAAGTTTCGTTTCTCTATAGCTGATGACATTCATTCACTGATTCTTCATTGATTCCGACTATCATCAGCAAATAGCTTTCTTCGATGTGCATAGATATTAATTTTGTGCATTCAATAGATCCATAACCTGGTCCTTTATCTGCTCCTTGTGAGAATAAAGGTAACCAAGTGTGCTCTGGGTGTCTCATCCCTTGAGCACACTTTTAGTTCTTTTCACTTTCACTTTGTGCATTCTTGTTGTCAACTAGAGTATGATCTGGACGGTAGTAAATTCACGGGTCCATCTCTTCACCATTTCGCAGATAATACCCTCCTCTAATTCGGTTTTCTCTGAGGTAAGATATTCTCGCAGCATATCTCCTACTATCAACGCTCTTGAAACCTTTGCGTAGTTTTGGCTCGCAGTTGTTTCCGCGAATCTTACTGGAGTTTTTTTTTTGAACCCTCAGGTCCTTCGGGGTGGCGTGATGTATATGTATTTGCCCCTTCTTTTAATTGCTGGCTTTATAGGTCGAGCATTACTCTCCTCTTTGGTCTTGGATCTTCGACCTACATCCTGGCGCCTTTTAGAGTCAGTCCTTTTTCCAGGTACATTAGGCACCACTCGCGCTCTGCCCTATATGAAGTTTTTTACAATCGGGACTGGGTGGTTGACCATGATATGGCAAGGCCTAGTTTTCAAGGGCTTCTGTTATCAACTGAGTTGTTATGGGGCCCCTGAGACAATTCAAGTTACTTCTTCTTACCCGTCTTTCTGGCATGGAAGAGCATCATGTCAAGATAGAGAACTCAGCTGCTCATCGTCAGCTTAGTCCTTGCAGTACCAAGATACCTCTATTAGACCGAAACGCAGAATTTTTTATTTATTAAGTTCTTGGGAAAAGAAGGGAAATAAATTTTTCGTTGCTATCCTGGGAGGTCAAGTGCATGTAATTAAAAATTGAATTTACTCCATAACAGCTCTCTCTTTGAAAATAACTTGTTAACATCATGTTAAAAGGACTAATTGACATCCGCTCTTATCAACATACATATCTTCTAAACACTCAGCTGAAAGTTTCATTTTTAGGTCGTAAAATTCAAAATCTTCTTGAGTAAACAGACTTAATGATGTCTTATCCTAAGAATCTTATACCCTAAGCGTCTTAGATAGGTTGAAGAAGAAGAGACCAATCAAGGGTCACAATACCATGTTACTTTCTATTGGAACTTTGTACAAAATACAAATTCCGGTCTACTCCTCTGAAAAGAGTTATGTCTGGTATACAGTCATCTCCGAAATATTGGAATCTCGAAAGTTGGCCCAAAAAGTGCTTAAGTATTTAAATAGTATAATAAATTGCTAGGGTTTCAATTACTGTATAAATAGACATATACTCTCTCACATCTTATTACAGTATTATTAGGGGCCTCTATAAAATTCTAATAATAATCCTTAAACCCTCTCTCTGTTAAGATGAAAATTGTTTTTACCACCTTTAGTAGCAAACTTGTCTAAGAATTACAAAGTTTGGTTTGAGGAAGACAAAATAATAAAAAAATGAAAAAAGAACCCAAAAACATGATAACAATTGAATTGGTTGAAGTTGAAGAAAAGATATCGTATATAATGGTTGAAAAAAAATCTCCTATTATTCTTAAACTTTTACAAAACAGTAGCAAAATATCACGTGAATAAATGGAGAGAAAGAGAACCAAAACTCTTCAGTCTCACTACAATTTCTTAACATTATTCCTGTCCTGGTGGTGGCTGCTGTCAAAAAGAAGCAAAACTTCTTTTATTCTCTACCACCGTACCATGTAGACAGCCTCTGTGTTTTCATCAAATTTATACGTCGTTTTTTAAAAGAAAAACTTTCCCTTTTTCTTTTTAGTTTTTCATTCATTCTTATGGCAAGTATTTCAATTCAAAACTAAACAATTCATTCATTTCTTGAGTCATTTATTCATTCACTCATTCAAACACGAGCTTTTATGCGCTGCCGCTCCCTACTCTACTCTACCATTTTCGGTACGATGACGACGCTATTGTCGTCGTCGTCAGGAGGAAAAGTTAAGAAATTCTCAACCATTTTGTTATTCTATTGCTTGGAAGAAATGAAAGCAACTGAGAGAAGAACATTCACAACAATAAAAATAGTTTTTCATTAAACCCATAAAAAACAAGCAAAAAAAAATAAAGAAAACAGTAAAGAAAAGGTTAATCCAGAGGGAGTTACCTACCAACAAAACAACATTTTTAGATTTTTATTTTGAGTAACATGTGTATGCTTATGACAAACACACATAGACACATTTTATTTTCTGTATGTGTGTGCGTATGCATGCAGGTGAGAATTACAAAAATATTGTAGTTGTTGGCAGGCAGTAAGTGGCAATTACATACATACATACATACATACATATCTTGCAACAAAGAATTTGATTTAAATGTGTTGGCTTTAGTTGTTGCTTCCATTGGCAACGGTTGCTTGCCAATGCCATTGGGAGACAATTATTCTTTTCTCTCTCTCTTACCCGAATGATAATGAATTCAAATGAGAACAACAAGAACAAGAAAAAACGGTTGAAATCTCAACAGAGACTACTTATGTACAGGCTTAACAACAAAAGGTATCAAATTGTAAAGAAAATTAAAATGAATTTTTCTTTTTTTTAATTTTATTTTCATTTTATTGTTCATGTTTTGTTTAAGCCCGTCTAAATACGTAATTTTCTTCTAGGAGTGCTTTCTGTTTTCAGTCTGCAGTTTTTTTTATTCTGACTGGCAGTTAATGTATTTGAATAGCACGGCGTATAAGTGTTATTTAATTCAGCCTGTGGCTATGCTTTAGTTTTTAATTGTAAATAATACAAAAATTAACGTTTAATATTAAAAATATAGTTGCCATATCAACAAGTTGGATTACATTATACTTTGCTGGTGTTTGCTTAAAGATATGGAATGGGCACATTAGGCAAATATACGACAAAAAAATTTATTTTATTTCAAAACTTAACTGCTGGCGTAAAAGAATGAATTAGAAAAGTTTTAATGGTTATTTAGTTCTTTAAGGAATCATAAGGGTGTTTGTAGTCGCCATAGTCTAGTAGGTAATGTGAGGCCTTGGTTCAAACCTCAGGTCAGACATGTCCAACTAAATGAAATATGAAAACATATTTATTCGGTGACTTTCCTCTCAGCAGATTTCTGGCAAAAACTCTGAGAGTAAATAGAAAATTGCAATGAAAAGTTTCTCAAAAATCTGTCGTTCGGAGTCAACTTTAAACTGTCGGTCCCACCACTTATGTATAAAATTACCACACACAACAAAAGTGCTGTGAGAAACTAGCACTAAAAGGTTGTAATGACCAATCATGTATGTGTACGTAAGGTTGTTGCAAAACATCAAATCGAATTTCTTATCCTCTTTCCTTAATTTATTTTTTTTTTTACAACTAGTCAGTAAGCATTCTAAATTATTTTTTTTTGAAATGATTTGAAGTCTTTAAAATTGTTCGATTTAAAAATATTTTCATTCCACTCAATGTTTTTACTTGCCTTTCATAAGAACCACTCAAGTAGAAAATTGTGGCCATTTTTTGTACACAATTTTCTTTTCGTATTCTAACCACCACTCTGAAAAACCCAGCTGGTCACTTCAATTTAAAGGGGAAAACTATTTTCAATGTATGTCTAAAAGTATGCTATAATTTATTTAATTAATTTCATTTTTCTTCTTGGTAAAACATAAATCTATTGAACACCCTGTGTCATTGATAGAGATTTTCATAAATTTTCTCTCTTATTTTTTCATTTTTTTTGTACACAGTATATGGCCATCAGTAATTGTTATTGCTATTGTAAGTGTAGGATTTCCATTAGATTTGCAAGAAAAGAGAGAGAGAATCACATCAATTATAGAATTTGACAAAAATTTCAATTGAAAATCGTTTGGCCCTTTTAAAGCCATAAAACCGAATTTATGCTTTGGGTGTGTGAGAAAAGAAGAGAGAGAGAGAGAGTAAAGTTTATGAAGAATATTTTTTATGTACATAATACATACATATTGAATACGTACATATATATTTCTTAACAAAAATAGAAACGATTTTCTTTTTTCATTTTATAAATTTAAATTTATGTCCACTGTTAAAGAATAACCATACGTATGTATACGTACAGCAGTGTTCAAAATAAAAGGAGTGCTACCATGTAATATTTTCAAAGTTAAAATTTTTTATTCTACCAATTTGCAAAACATGATATATTTTAATGGTAGTTACAACGATATGTAAAAAATAAAATACAAAAAAGAATCTCGTAATAACTTTAATATTTACGATGAAATTGATTCATTTCTGTGTTTGCCCTTGAACTCAGTTGATCAAAAAAAAAAAAAAAAAAAAAAAATAGGAGTGTGAGTGTTCTTTTAAAAATAAAAATATAATAGCACATAATTTAAAGAAAAAAATTAAAAATAATTACGGAAAAATGTAGTTAAAAATTTTTCTACAGTGATTCACATAAATTTTTGTAATAGTGGGACGGGGAAAGCATTGTACTGAAGAAAAGAGAAAACTAATTAAAAATCTTCAAAAAAAAAGGCAAAACTTCTAAAGAAATTGAGGAAACCTTATGTTGCTCCAATCAAATGATCGCAAATGCATAAAAATATAAAAAAAGTTCGAAACGCGTAGGCCAAAGCGCAAAACATCAAATGTAGATGACCGCAGAATAGTGCGATACAGGAAAATAAATCCTTCGGCGTATGCAAAAAAAAAATTCAAAAGGATCTGAATCTTGCCGTAAGTGGCCCTACTATTCGTAGGAGTCTGATGGACAATAATTTATTCGCAAGAAGTCCGCGAAAGGTGCCATTGCAAAACAAAACAGTTAGCAGCACGCTTAAAGTTTGCCCAGGAAATATAATTTGCGTTTCATCAAATTTCTTTAAAGAGATGCCAAGATCTTATTGACTCAATGCCTCGTAGATGTGCTGAATTCATTAAAAACAAAGGTTATTCAACCCAATACTAAAATAACTTTACTATTTTAAGATAATATCAAACATTTGTGCCTTTTGTTTAAAAATTATTAGGTTGTTTGCTAACACTCCTATTATTTTGAACAATTGAGCAAATTAAGCTTTATTTACATAAAATATTTTTTATTTTCGTTGTTTTAATTAAATAATTAAGTGTTAAAAAATTAGAAAATGGATTAGAAATACATTTTAAGTCAAAAAAATTTGATATTTTCTTTTTTGTTTTCTTAATTTTAAACTTTGCTTTTAAATGAAGGGCACTCCTATTATTTTGAACACAACTGTATGTATGTTAGCATGTATATTTGTATGTGTAGTAAATCTTTATATAAAATTGGCTTAAGTTTTTCGTATTAGAATTATGGTTTCATATAAAAGCCAAAGTTGTGTGTCAAGCATAGCACTGGACTCACTGGCTCTTTGGCACTTTTTTTATTCCTATTGTTGAAAACTTTTCTCTCTTTTATGTTGCTGCTGCTGCAAGTGCATGTCCATGTGCATGTGCATTGGAGACATTTGTAATGGCCAGGGTTATTGTTGAGCCTAAAATATAAAATGTATTCCCATTACTTCATATTGGCTGTGGCTGTATGTGCTTTATTTATGTTTTACAGTGTGCGCTGTAATATTTTCTACAAAATTTGTATTTAAAAATTATATTAATTTATAGAATTTCTTATGCCAACTCAAGGCTTAAGATTATGAAGTAACGAATCGAATATTTATGGCAGATTGCTTAGGCAGTATGATAACAATAAATGGGAGGTGTAGGTAGACACCGGAGCAAATAGCCCACTCAGTAGTGTAAGACAGGCATTTGAAAATGTTCAATCAATATGGAGAACCTTACAAATATCCAAATGAATTGAACTTATATATACAAAGTCAACTTTGTTGTATGAAAACGGAACCAGGATAGTATTGAACAAAATCATGTAAATACTAAAGATATTCATAAAATGCCTCAGGCTTATAAGCATAAAATTCTGATCTAACTCACTTACGTGTATAAAGTCAACTTTGTAGCACTGAAACGGAACCTTAATTGTATTAAACATAATCATTTCAATTCTTTATGTAAGGACCTTATAGAATTATAAGCAGGAAATTCTGCTCCCACTCATTAGGAACGCAAATCTTTGAAACTTTATCAAGGACTTACCAATGTTGAAGTAAGTTAAACATAGAAAATGTAGATGACTCTGTAATATCATTAGATGGAAGCTCTATAGTGTTATTAAGGTGGCGCATGAGCAACATACTCATGGCTCTAGAAACTGGTCGTCTTAAAGACGTGCCCAACTCTAAAAGCTTTTAGAATGTAGTCCTATAAGCGAAAATAAAAACAGAAAAACGGCATTCTGGATACGTTAAAATACTCTACAGCCCTTTACTACGCCGAAAGAAATATTTTTCTTGCATATTTCGTTTTCGTTCGAATTGAATCAGATGCGGCTTGAATCATTGGCTCTCCTCCAATAAGTCACTACACTACCTTCTAGACGACAGCGACTTCAAATCAAATCACACATCGAATCTGAAAAGTTTTCCTATTTTCTGTGTCTAGTTTGGAAGTTTAATCTCCGTAATAACTTTATGAGTACACATCCACATGAATATCCTGTAAGTGTTTGCCTTCAAAAACTTCTCCACTATCATGCATACATACATACATAACTGGTCATTGCAACCTTTCAGTCAGGATTACGACCTGGCTTCTCACATCACTTATGCTTTGTGTGTTCATTTTATACATGGGTGGCGGGAACTACAGTTTAATGTCGACTCCGAACGACAGGTTCTTGAGAAATTTTTCATGACAATTTTATTTACTCTTAGAGTTTTTTCCAGAGATCAGCTGAGAGACAGTTGCCGAAAAAATATTTTTTTCATATTTCGTTTAATGAGAGATGTCTGACCTAAACGGCGGCGCTGCGTTTAATAAACTAGCACACTTAGTACTAAACTACGGCGAATATTACCTCGCTATCGCTACCTAAATATGTACACGTCCGTATATAACATTCCATAGTGATTGTAAAAAGATTTAAATTGATTATGACAATTCATTCTTGTGTGAGACTGTTGCCTATCTAGCCATTGTCTTAAAATTTGCTGCCTACCATTGAAATAGAATCTGGGCAGTAGTAATAATAGGTTAGAATCGATGAGATATTTTATGCTCAATTTGAAATTCTTAGAGGACATAATTTCATACTAAGCCTGGTTAGGCCATGTGGTTGAAAGATCATGAGTTATATTATAAAATTAAGAAACTAGACCTCCAACGTATTCAACCTACACAATGTCTCGTCCTTCGTACTAAGGTAAGGGCTGCTGCTGTGTATATAAATCTCTTTTTTTTCTCATGTAAAGAGCGATCTCAACGATTACGTTTCTTCTTTTCGTCTCATGCGAAAGACGCTGTACTGCGTAAAGGATTAATATCTGGAGAGAGAGAGAAATTAATTCTGTCCTCCTACAATTATTCCAAATCAGTAGGACGTAAGAACCACCAGCGTTCATGATTTACTGTCTAAATTTGGCACAGTTTTCCTAGATCGATAAAATTGTTGATTCCTGATCTGATGAAATTGCTTTTTTATTTATTTTATTCTAAAATTTTTTTTATTGATTGATATTGATATTGAATTTTTAGTTTGAATTATTACAGGGTACTCTATGGCTTGTCATACAAAATTTTGAAATTCTTTTAAAACTTTTTAGTTTTGGTTTGCGTTTAAACTTTAGTGTTTACAATAACAACAACCACAACATGCTGTGGATATTGAATGATTTCTATAACTTTATATTTATTTCTCTCTTTCTCTCTTTAACTTGCTTTTTTCTTTGTGTTCGATTTTTATATACAAAACTATCCTTTGCCTGCCATCCTGTATTGATATCCTGTTAACACTAACAAATATCAAGTATTTGACAATAAAAAGCGTACAGAACAATAGAACAGCGAAAGGATAGAAATTCATATTTTATTATGGACCAAAAAATACAATCACACTAACACACACTCACACTCACATATGCACATGCACATAAACCATACACTGGGGTTTAAAAAAGTGCCATCATTATTTCCAGTCTCTTGGTAAAGCCATTACTAACGCCATTGCTAGCAGAAGAATGGCGGCAATACTTAAATCAGCACCGTTTTAACTTCTCATAATTTTGCCCCGTTTATTTTACTTCCTTTTTTTATTTGATGATTTTCAGAGCATTTTTCCTTGGTTCGCTTCATCTCTTCCTTGCAATTGTATTGTGGTTGAGTATCTGTTTTATATTATATTTCATCTTTGCCTTTTGTCCCGTCTCTCGCTCTCTCTCTCTCTCTCTCTCTCTCTGTCTGTTTGTCTTTTTCCATAAATTCGAAAAAATTGTCCCCGTACAATAGCACAGAAACAACGGACCTAAAAAATCGAGAATAAATATTGCTGCCAGGGTATGCATGTATGTATGTATGTACGGCTTGCATTGAAACAATTGTGGCTGTGGCTGTGGGTTTTGGTTCATTGATGAGTAAGTGTTCTACACATATATTGCAGACGCAGACAATTGCATGCCGTCCATAAATGTATACTAAAATTTTGAAGAAAAAAAAAGAAATTTGATTTTTATGAAACTCCAACTATTTAAGATCTTTTAGCGTAAACGACGCATCAGTTTATGGATTTACAGTTTAAGTTGGCGTGCAGAAATTGGCGTAAAAAATTTATTTTCATTTATAAGCGTATGAAAAAAAAAACGGTTTTAAATGAAAGAGAAGAATCTTCAGGAAATGGGAATGAATCATTAAAACACATACTTGGAATATGTGGCCTATTAGTACGTCCTAGAAAGAAACACCTGAGTGCATATTAAGCGCTAGACAGGGAATTGTTATGGTTGATATCGTGCAGTATTCGGAAATTTGTCACGGCAATAGGCTTGGTGGAGTCGTAATAGAGACATTTGAGGAGAACATAATAGAAGTCACCGTAGTCTAGTAGGTAGTGTAGGCTTATTAGACGAGAGGCCTAGATTCAAATCCCACGTCAGACATCTGCAACAAAACTAAATACAAAAAGAAGTATTTCTTTGGCGACTTCGTCTCAGCAGATTTCTGGCAAAAACACTGAGAGAAAATAAAACCTGCCATGAAAAAGTTTCTCAAAATTCTGTCGTTCGGAGTCGACGTTAAACTGTAGGTCCCGCCACTCACGTATAAAATTAACGCACACAACATGAGTGGTGTGAGAAGCTAGGCCGTAATCCTGGCTAAAGGGTTGTAATGGCCAATTATGTATGTATGTATGTAGACACCTTTACATATGTATGTTGATGAAATGAAAATAAAAATAGAGTATATTACTAACACTATTATATGGCTGTAAATAAATAAATTCTCTCAACTTATTTTCTCTCTCTCACTCACTAATCCATAACCATAGGCATGTGTTAAACTAGAGGAAAATTGTTAGTAATAATTTCAAGTCTACTTATTAACCCAATGATATGTATATGTGATCGGAAAATATAGAAAAATTGTACTGCACTAAATCCCTAAAGACACCGTATTTAACTTGGCAAGTATTCTTCCAAAAATTAAAATCATTTCTCATTGATATTAGTGAATGCTACTGTGATATTTTTTTGGATGTATAATTGAAGTCTGAAAAAAGCGTCATGAACCTTCCTCTTTAAAACCTGACAAGATTTTTACGCTCTTTTTAACGAACATTCTTGATAAACCAACTTAACTTACTGCCACTGATGGTAACTACCGCGTGAATGGAATGAAATTGAGTACCTATCGTGTGTTCTTATCTTTAAAAATTCTCCAGAATAGGCAGATAATAGATATTAAATCACCAACGAATTGAAGCATTATATTCTTTTATTTTCATCTTCACTCTCTTTCCCTCTATCTTTCTTTAGTTGTAAGTTATAAGAAGAAGAGTGGTAATAAAATTTCTCTGGCAGCACTGTGTTGAACGGAAGTCAACGTATCCGTAACGTAAATTCTCATCAATAAAGTTCTCGCCAAGATACAAACCACTTAAAATAACTGGAGTTTCTTTGCTGTTTTTCACTTTTTACGTCTCTTTTGTATTGCCTTTTGCCTACTTTACTTATGGTTACAATACTAATATAAATATAAATACACAACTACAATTACAAATACAACTAAAATTGCATAAAGACCCAGGCCAAAAAGGAAAGTACCATAGTAAAATCAAAAACAACAACAACATCAACAAAACCAACAAGAAAAAGAAGTTGAAGAGAGAAAGAGAGAGAGAGATGGAGAGTAACAATAGCAATCGGGTTTACATTATCTCATGCTTAAAATGTATTATTTAAAGTGTTAACAAAACAACTTCACTTTGGCTACAATTCAACGCCTTTCTCTTTCAAGAGGAAGTGAGAAAGACAGAGAGAGAGAGAGAGAGGGAGATAGACAAAGCAATGAAAATAGGAGTGCATTTGTTGTGGCTTTACAAGAGAGAATTTTATTTCCTGTTGGTCTTAAAGTACGTGTGCGAACAAATTTCTTTTTTAAGAGGCGTAGTAGTTGTGTGTGTGTGTAAGAAAGACGAATCAGCCGATAACTTTGCATCAAGATTTCTTTTTTTACTTTTTTGACTTTTTTGTTGTTATCGTTTTTCTGTTGTTGTACTGCTTATTTAGCTTTACAAAGTGTTTGTAGCCATTTACAATAATACAGGGTGTAATAGTTATAATTTTATATTGAAAAATCCTGTTTGACAAAGTTGTGTCTACTGAACTCCGTACAATGCATCAACATCAACACCAATTAAGACAAAAGGCGACATTTCTTACAAGGGCAAACACAAGAAACAGGATTAAAATATAAAGGAGATTTTTTGATAGTCCATTATGCTATAATTTTGATGTGAACGATACATCAAACCTTACAAGTGTTATTGTTGAATACGTTAACTTTGGCGTGTGTGGTGAAATTTTTACGGAGTCAGGTACTATGGGTTGCACTTCTACAAACAAAATTTGGAATGAAACTATAGGGTCAACATTAAGCCGCCTGATAGCAACAATCGCAAATTAAAGCCAAAAATGGAACAAAAAGTGAAGAATTTTAATTTCGGCAAATGGTTTCGATGGTATTTCCCTCACTCTTTACTTTATTTAAATTATAAGATAGGAAACGCATAAAAAATACCCTGTATTAGACATCACTATAGCTTGCTTGAAAGGTGACAGTTTAAGTTTTTTTTTCCCGTATCCCACTTGGGAGCATATGGTCTCCACAATTTCTGCCTTGTTTCCGTTTCTTTAATCTAATTTTGTTGTTCCAGCTAATCAAGTACATGGTCTGCTGTAGCAAGTCCTAGCATAGTAAAGCTGCCGTTTATCGTTGCCTGGAAGTAACGCCCTCCGAGTATTTGGTGTAGTAAAAAGAAATTATTATTCTATAGAGGGTTATTTGTGTTGCAAATGAGTAAAAATTGGGAAATTATCGTCGTTTTTTCCTTTGCTACTATAGAAAAATGGTACGAAGGGGTCGTAGGCCGTTGAAATAATTTATCAAGTTTAGGAAAACAATACTTGAACTTGAACAACAGATGCCAAATTGTTTGTCGTTTTTGATTTGATATATTAGATGTTAAAGATGAACCAGGCTGTAGTCAACCAGGTCGATGAAAAGATCGATTAAATTGTGGAATAACCACACCACATAAGTAGAGTGGTGGATATTGCATTGCATTCATTGGAAGTGAATTTTTCATTGTCAGGCAGAAGTTAACTTAACCATCCCTTCCGATCCCACAAAGCAAAGAAATATTTAAAAGGTGCAAGATAAGCTTGGCTTAATTTGAATCTCTACGAAAATTCTACGTATTACAATTTCTTTCGGCTGAAAACGTCTTTTTCGAAAATTTTTTCCAAAAAATTGCCACACTTCATAAACTAACCTTATTTAGGCTGTAATTAATAGGTGAATTGTGATTTTTCTAAGCTCCAGCAATTAAAATCACTTGTTATTGTTATACAAACGTAGTAGTCTGGTTCAGTCGGTTGGCTTATTAGACATGAGGCCACAATTCAAACACCAAGTCAGACATCTCCAACACAACGAAATATAAAAATATTTCTTCGGCGACTTCCTCTCAGCAGATTTCTGGCGACAATTCTGAGAGTAAATAAAATTGCCATGAAGAAGTTTCTTAAAAATCTGTCGTTCGGGGTCGACTTTAAACTGTGGGTCCAGCAACTCATGTATGAAATTAACACACACACAACATAAGTGGTGATAGAAGCTAAATCGCAATGACCAATTATATGTGTATTAATGTAAATACTGTTACGTTTTACCTTTAAAAAACGTTTAAAATATAGCTCATAGATTGCAAATGAAATAAAAAATAAATTTTTGTTTAGTTTTAATTAAAATTCATTACTATTCACCACTATTCACAACCTTATGTAAACAACAACAATTGCTTTGTTTGTTATTCCTCTGTTTACACCCTTTACATAAACAATAACAATCACTAAACAATTGTTCGACAGATCTTTGTAAAGGAGATCTTCAAACCACGATTACTGTCTTCAAACACACCCTGTCTTCTCACAAGACTGAGTGAACTTCACTAACTAACTCGCCTGCCTTGCCTTACCTTTTATATGGCAGGGTAAACAGTCTGATGAATGTTCATGGCCTCGCCTTTTCGAAATCTCTATAAATGTAAACATCGTTGTTTTATTATTGTTGTTTGTGTATTTTGTTTACATTTATTCTTGTAGTGTTTGTTGTTGTATTTTTGTTTACTTGTTTACAATTTTTTTGCTGGTGTTTGTTGTTTACTTGTTTACCATTTTAATGTTAAGTGATGTAAAATCAAAATACTAGTATCTAAATTCTTCATTTTCGTAACAATATATTATTATTATAACTTTTCTGTAAATCTGAATTTTTTTTGCTTCACCCTGTACCCAGTAGACCACATTCTAACTTGTATTTGCAAAAGTTCTTTTGAGTTTTCTTTAACAAGCAGGAAGTAAGCTACGTAAAGTAAAGCTAAAACTTTGTCCATATTATTTACTGAACTTTATTTTTCTTTTTCTTTTTGCTGTTTTCGTCCTTTCCATACTATGCCTGTGCGACTGCTTAAGATGCTGTGCCTTTGCAACTTAAGTTCTTGTTAAAGAAACAAAGAGGGAGAGAATGAGATAGAACATTATGTGTAAGTGTATGTGTTAACTATCATTTTATGGCTTATTTTCTACGAGTGTTACAATGGTTTTTTCAAAGACAGTTTGTTTTTACTTGGCTTTGCTTAACAATGATAACACTGGCCCAAGTAATTGTATTGAGTAAGACACACACACATAGAGAGAGAGAGAGAGAGAGAGAGAGAGGGAGAACGAGAGAGTAGAGTAGAGAGTTGGTGTAACTTAACAAGTATTAGTGATGGTTGTTGTTTTTGTTTATTTATATTTATTTAACGTTTTTGTTGCACAAAATTGCATTTTTGCTCGTTGGCGTTTCGTTATTGCGGTTTTTCTTCTACAATTTCCTTATTTTTATTATTTTTTTTGGCTACAAAGCCACGGTACGTTGTTGGGTTTGTTTCATTTTATTCTCCTATCGCTTCTGGGTTTTTTTTTTATACTTACCATGGATTTGAAGCAGAAGAAATGCAGAAGGAATAGAAAATCTTCTTTTCTTATTATTTTTCTAGATCTTCTGGCATTTTATTTTTATTTATTCATGTCTAAATGTCGTTGATGAAATATTTGCATTACTCAGCGTTGTTGGTTAGTTGGTGTGTGTGTACATAGTGGCAACAAGGCCCAGGAAGTTGTATTGGTTGGATCTTCTTTTATGATTTTTGTTGCGAATTTATTTTTTTTCTTCTTTCTTTTATTTTCCTTATTACCGCTGCAACATCTGCTCTCACGGTGCATTTATTATTTGCTATTTATTATTGCATTTTTATCATTCTTTTTTTCAGTCCTCGCCTTCTATTTTTTTCTCTGTTGTCGTTAGTTTAGTCCTGTTTAAATGTTTTTGGTAAAAATTTTAAGAATTCCTTTTAAAAGAAGCCAAAGAAAAAAAAAACTAAAAACCATAAAATATTGAGACAAGGTGTGGTGTGGTAGCCAGCAAAGTGTACGTATGAATGTGTGTTTTTTTTATTCCAAAAGTAGAAAACGAAAAAAGGAAAGACAATTTATGCAAAATAATTTTTATTGTTAAAACAAAAATAGCTTTGGAATGTTAAAGTAAATAAAAAAAAAATTCAAACATTTTTCCTTGTTTTTTTTTGCATAAAGAATGAAAATTTGTGTGCGTGTGTCGGAATTGCTATTTTAGAGGATTACAAAACATATAATAAAAGATATTCATTTTGACACATTTTAAACTCAAAGCTTAAGGAATTTTTGTAAGAATTTTCGTTTACATATTACAAGATATTCAGTCAGGTATATTAAAAAAGTGATGGTATGTATGTACGAGTATGTATATTAAAACAAAATTTATGTGGCATAAAAAATTTTTTACAAACAGGTGTTTAATACAATACAAAAAAAAAAGAAATGTAAGCAAATAAACAATTTTTATTTGAATATTCATTCATACTGCAAGTGGTGGCATTTCTTTGCATGCTCAGCTTTAGAATATTTTACAACCGCGTTTGAATGTTTCTCGTTCAACAAACCGTGGGTGGTTCAACGTACCTACCTAATTGTAAATTTTAAAACTGCAGTGGACAGAAGAAAAACCAGGTTACTACTTGATCTCGAAAAGAGAAAGGTTTGCTTCCTAACAGAAATCCTAAGCCGAGACTGTGCTATTAGAAATTTCCCCGAAAAACTCGATCTGCCCCACCAGAAATTTCTGCAGAAGCTGCCCTGATGTAGAGGAAACGTAATCGGTGCAACACCTTTTGTGCTCCTGCCCTGCACTTCAGAACAGACGCAATTGGTTTATGGGTGACAGAACGTTTGAAAATTTGGGCTTGGTGAAGAACGTGCCACCAAGGGATCTGGCCGGTTTCATTCGAAGTTTGGCGTGGTTCAAGCCGACCATAAATGTATCATGACAAGGGGGATTACCTCACACTGTATAACACATTGGGTCGTAAGGACACCGAGTAACCTTACCTGTGAACGGCAAGCTACCTGATATCCTAACGTAACCTAATCATATATAACATCAGACGAACAATTACACAAACACATACACCCAGAGTATCTGGTCGGAATCGAACTTGCGGCCTCGACACTTGAAATTTACCAACTAGACCATAGGAGCCAGTCTTTCATCTGCAATAGCATGATCAATATGATATTCTCAATATGAATATCGGGTGAGACTGAAATCGTATTTCTAGAATGCATCATTGGATTCTATTCTAATTGTACTGAAGTCGGGGGTAATTTAGTACGTAGTGTGTTGGCTTATTAGAAGCGAGACGGTTCAAATCCCAACTTAGACGTCTTGAACAGGACGAAATATGAAGAAATATTTCTTCGGCGTTTGGGTGCCCTGGTAGTATAGTGGGTAGTGTGCTAGACTATTAGCGTGAGGGTCGCGGGTTCGATTCCCACCAGAGACTCTGGTCTGTGATACTACACCGAGCAAATAGTCAAGTTACTTTGCTCGTATATAATTAGGATATAATTTGTAATTGTATTGTAATTAATAAATAAATAAATAAATTTCTTCGGCCACTTCCTGTCAGCAGATTTGTGGCAAAAACTCTGAGAGTAAATAAAAATTTGCCTCAAAAATTTGTCATTTGTAATCACTAACACTGTAGCTAAAACTGTGGGTCTCTTCTCTCATATACGGGAACGGCAAATTGGGAATAACCGTCTGTCTCAGCAGACTGCTGGCAAAGCAGTCTTTTTGGGAGTAAAGCAACTGCATTAAAAATCCCGTTTAGATCATATAAAAATTGTGGACTTCGTCACTGCTGAATAAAATTAACGTAGACAATATGGGTGTAATGCTGACTGGGTGCAAATAGGTTTTTATTTCTCTAAAAAATTCATCAAAAACAAAATAAACTTTTTCTCATTTTCCCGTTTTTGGCTTTCTTACAATTATCGTCACTTCTTTCCTTTTGTGTTAATCTTTAGAATAAAACTCTTGAATAATAAAATTTCCCTAAAGTACTTGCATAATTCCATTAAGCTTTTCACATGAACTTAAGTGGTAATTTCTTGCGGTTTTTATTTAATTAAAAACGAAAAATAAAACGAAACTCTTCCACTACCGGGGGTAGTTCAGTTTTAAGATGTCGTTTTTAATTCAGCTTTCTGTTCAAATATTTAGTACACATATTCATAGGTGTGTGTGGTTTTAAAGACAGAAAACAGGAAAGAAAACTTTTCTTAACAAATTATATTCAAAAGAAAAGAAAAAAAGGAAAACAGAGAGAGAGAGAGAGAGCGGGAGACAATCATAATTTTAAGAAAATTGTATTTATTTCTTCATTATATTCTGACATTTCTTTTCCTTTCACTTCCGTTACGTTTCACTTGAATTGAAAAATTAACAACGAACACGAGTTGCAGGCAAAAATTATAAATAAAAACGGCGACGAAGATGAATTAAATCGGATCGAATGGGTGGGGGTGAGCTATGCTAGAGGTAAGCAGCATTAAGCATTTTATTTATTTGTTTCAATTTCTTGTTATAATTTTTCCGTTTTTAATTCAGGAAAAATATTTGGTCAATTCACACAAGCCGTTGTATCGTTGTATTCATTGTATTGTTGGAAGAACATACAACAGTATATGATAGTTGTTGATATTTTTCATATAAAAATCCGATACACTTATAAAAATTTTTTCCATATATTTTTAAAAGTTGTATTGGCTTCGTGCTATCAAATTGTGTGAATGAAAAAAATGTGTATATGTTTTCATATGTTTTTAAAAAGTTGTGTTTGTTTCGGGCTATCAAATTGTTTGAATGTCACGAGATACACAATACAGCATTGCATTGAGCGTTCACAAGCAAACAAATGTATTCAATACAACATACACGATACAAAGTCGTGTGAATTGCCCAATTAAATGACACCTAAGCCATCATATACAAAAATATTGGGTGGGTGTAATAGTATCCATAGGAACAGAAACAAAGCCTGTTTCTGTTCTATTTATTGATTACACAGGAATTTATTACAAAGGATTTTGAATTATCCCGTATTGTTATTGTTTATTCTTCAATGCCTATATATAGGAATAGATTTCTGTGGGGAAATGTTTCCAACAAACTGGCTTATCTAACATCAGAACTACAAAACTGATCACAATACAGGCTCCTTTCAGACTTTGTATAAGGTTCAATTTAGTTAGGCCGTAGTTTAGGCTCATTATAACATTCAATTCGGGCATCAAACAGTCCCAATTGCGAAACCAACCCCATTATAGATAACAGAAGAAGAAAACCCTCGCCTCAATAGTCAATACACGAACTGAAAGATAATTTCTTTCGTCTCCTCAGATTCACAGATTCTGTAAAAGACATTTAGGTTTAGGTTTAGGTCGGAGTGGTAGCTCTGATATCAACAAGCTCACTTGAGCACGCATAGCGACCCGTTGTGATGCGACAGGTGAACGCAGTCCCTGTACTGACCAAGTTTCACCAAAATCAGGGAAGAGGAAGAAGTTGGTCAGCGCAAGGGCTGCACTAAAAAGACATTTAAGAGAAAGCTAAGTCTATTGGAATGCTTTCAAATAGGTTCCAGCAGAACCAAACAATACTACATGCACCCAAAAAAACCTACAACCAGTTTAATTGAGGCAATTTGCAGCATAAGATGTCGGATATTCTAAGCTCAGCACGGGCCTGGCTAGCAATGCGTTTGTAAACAACATGCCGATATTCTGCAAAGAAAATCCCGGCATTCATGGACGATGACGGTCAACATGGCAATGCTCGTTAGGAACTTGACCTGATCGTCCAAGTAAATTATCAAACTTTCAGTGAAAATTCCGTCACCCAATAGCTTCGAGCAAAGTTTTTTAAAATGCGTATTCCTTCCAAAAAGAATGTCGTCAAGATCAGTAAAAAAAGATTGCTTTGTCTTATGATTTCAACGTTGATTTTCATTAAATTTCCTACCCCCGAACGATTTTTTCAGGTTTAGAAACAGAAAGAATCACTTGCGGCTAGATCTGGAAAAAAATGCTTTGTGCGAATCGACGGTAACTGCTCACACTAATCAAAAAATCAAACAGTCATCCTTGCAATGCAGATACGTTCGCTTCTAGGCCAATTTCCCTTGATTTCTTCCCGTCTTCAAATATCAATTTTTCTGAAACATTCTCGCTAATTTGAACGACGTGGCCGAGTTAGCGTAGCCACCGTGAAACACTTTTTGGTTCATTTTAACTCAAGTATGGTTAAGGTACAATTACCCGAACGTTGACGCAACGTAACGAAACGTACGTTCGTTTATAGCATGCGGAAATGATGTAAATACCTACCAAAATTCCATTACGGTTAGGTTATCATTGTCATTGGTTTTCACACGCTAAAAACTAACGTATGTACGTTCCGTGAACGTTTGGCTAATTCTACCTTTAAAATTTTTTCCCTTACCCAATAATAGTAAATAGAATAAATATGATGAATGTTTTACAAACGTTTCGAGTTTCGAGTTTCGTTTTTTGTATCCTTTTTCTTTAATTTCTTCGGTTGTCATTTTATTTAATCCGAAGCTCTTGAAGGAATTGCTGATTATATGTTGTATGTTTCATCCATACAAGCGTATAAAATTCTTAATATTCATGCATGTATGTGTTGTGTTAATACATTCACATAATTTGCAATTGTACGTACGTATATTCTTATTAATATTGTAAGTGTGAGTGTGCATGAGTGTGTAAGAGAGTGAGAGAGGGAGTTGGTAGTACGAAATGAAAATAAAGACAACAAATAATCACACATTCATTACTTACAACAGTAATGTTCGTATACATCTGAGAGTGTGTGGGTGCTAGTGGATGTGTGGTAAAAGGATAATGCGGCAAACACTCATATATTATGTTAATGTTTCTTATGTCTTTAGTCATTGGCGTGTATCGTGTGCATGTATGTGTGTGTCTTGTTTTAACTTCTTGTTGCCTATCTTTACGAACATAAACAAACGCACGCTCGCTCTTTCTTATACGATGCTTGTACGTAAACACGTTGTTCATATAAAATAAAATGTTAAAATCATGGTTGTTTTCATTGTTGTTGTCGTTGTTAAAGCTTATTAATAATTTTCTTAAGCCTGCTCTTACAAGCACTCATTTAGCCTTCACTCACACTTACACAATAATCATGGAAATGAAACCGAAAAGTAGCAAATTTGTTATCGTTTTTCTCTCTTTTTCCCGGTTTCTTGCGTGTTTTTTTTTCTGCTTCTCTTCTCATTTAATGTCATATCCTGTTGTTGTTGTCCTCTTTTTTAATGGCCCAACTTGAATGTATTTGTCTTTGTATTTGTGGGTGTTTGCTTGTGTGTAAGTATGGTTTTTATTTCTGTTGCTTTTACTGTCGTTTACATTTTTGTATCATTCGTAGATACAGTTGTTTTTGTTGTTCTTTTTCTTGTTCTTATAACGTAAATATGATTTATTTATGTCACGTTGTTTTTGTGTGTTTTTTTTATTGTGTTGTTGTGTTCATTTCTTAACACAATCTGTGTCTTTTCTTGTCTTAAAATTAAATTCTGAAAAGGCTGGCGTGTACGCCTAAAGGCCAGCTTTAGTTTTTTTTCACTGGCTTCGCTTACATTGTATTTAATATGGGTGAACTTTTCTTTTTCTTTTTTGGTTTTTGGTTCAAAAGTCAACAATCATTGCCTCTCTACTACTGTTACTAAACTTTAGTACTTCTAGTTGCGCATTTACGAATACATAATACGATATGAACTTAAGTTTTTGTTTTTCTCTTCTCTTTGCAGATTTATTTCCGTCGCAAACAATCAAACGCCTAAACGTAAGTAGATTTCAAGCACTTTATTTAATTAAAACTTAAGATAATCCCATAAACATGAGAGGGAGACTCTTGTTAACGCTATTACGACTACGAATTTTTCACGTCATTTTGAACATAAGTAGTTTCGTTAATAGCAACGCTTCAAAAGTAATTTAAAGTCAAATTATTATTCAAACATTTATTGCTTGTGATTTTTATAAACTTTATATGAGTGACTCTTGAGATTACTTCTTAAGGGAAGAAATCTAAGATTAGCAACGATTTTAAGTGACTTATGTTGTGATTTAGCGGAAAATAAATGGCATGCAGAAAGCAATCATTGATATCTGCTATAGCATGAGTTTTAAATATCAGTTATATTGTGAGTGAACTAATACTACAATGTTGTCCTATGCCATCAAATTCGTTTTCAGTAGAATTTAATAAATTTCACTGTTTTTGGATTCAAAGTTAGCTCCTGAGCTAAATTATTGTCTGAATTCCAATCAATTCGACGTAATTTTCAATACTTCACTGCCGATCCAAGACATTTCTTCGGTTTCGAAGCAATCAATGGCCACTCGGAGCTAAAAATTGGAAGAGTAAACTAAATAATCGACAAATTCTGATTATAATTCATGGATTTGTCATTAGAAACTGAAATCTTTCCCTTCGCAAATTGCAGTTGTTTTTTTTTAAACCTCAGTAAATCTACGCAATAAGTGGACATAATATTTGCCGTTGATTGTTTTATTGTTCGACGGTTGTCAAGTGTCTATTGACTGCAAACCCATACTGACCTTTTTTGTCTCTCCCATTCTTTCTTTCAACTACGATTCCCAATTGTAATAAAATCTCGCCCATGTCACAGTAAAATAATGCCAAATGCGAAACCCACCCTGATGAAATTTTTATAAAAACCAAGAAAACCAAAAACCAAGATATAAAACCAAGAAAAGTCACATGTCCGTGAATTCCATAATATATAGCACTTTTATTCTTCGATATGCCTGTATCATATAATAGAATTGTTTAATTATTTCTTACATAAAGATTGTAAAGTCGCTGTAGTCTAGCAGGTTGTTTGTTCGCTTATTAGACGCGTGGTCATGATTCAAACCTCAGATGACTTCCACTCAGCAGATTTCTGACAAAAACTCTGAAAGTAAATAAAAATTTCCGTGGATAGTTCCTCAAAAAGCTGTAGGTCCCGTCACTTATGGATAAAACTTGGCACACACAACATAAGTGATGTGAGAAGTTAGATGGTAATCATGACTTAAGGAGTGTAATGACCATTTATGTGCATGCTGAGATTTAAAGCTCTCAACAGATTTCCGCAAAATTGATTTTACTAATACAACGTTGTTGCATTGAAATTGATAATGAAAATTTCTCATTGTATTTATCAAACTTATGCATGGTTGTTTGGAGTTTCTTTCCGCAAAAAATGCCAAATAATAAGCACGTGAAATTCATTATTTTTTTAGTTTTATGAGGAAAATATCGTATTATGTTGCTATTATGACAATGACCTCCATCGTTCGTGTAAAAATTTGAAGTGTTGCTGGCAGAAAAAGGTGACAAGACAAGGTCTTATGTGGAATATTTATTAGATTATATTGAAACGTACAGTGTCCCTTCAGCTATCAATTGGCTACAGCACAATTGGTGTTAAAAAGTAGTTGAGATATAAATTTAGAATCGAGATATATGGAAGAGGGGCTTACACTTACTCACTTCTAGTAAAGTGGCCATTAGAAACCTAATTAATGTGTACCTGACACCAAAAATTACTTGGTAATTTCTTGTGTAAGTTCTTCGCAACGGGAATTTAAACAGTTACAACATACAGTCAAAGAAAAAAGTCTATATGCAGCGGTAAATGTAGACTTTTTACCGCTAATTTGTATTCTGTTTTCCAATAATCTCTATGTTGCATTTATTTTATATTCAAACATTTTTGTTTGTAACTGCCTTAAACAACTCTATAAAATCTTTTTCAATTTAATAAAAATCAGCGTGAACACCGGTGTATGTAGACTTTTTTCTTTGACTGTAGTTGACGGCATTGTCTAAAATTTTTTTAGAAATTACAGAATAATAAAAACAGAAATTTCGATATCTTTTCTGTTATTGTCCGTCGCTTGGAGATCGGAAACAAAAGATATTCAAACAATCAATAACACAGCCCTGCAAATTTGGACTTTGTTATGCAAATAAGATGGCTCCAGGTGTTTCCGAATGCATTTTGCGCGCTGAACATCATCACGTCAAGTTTTCGAGAAAAAGGGGGTTGAAACCCCTAAAAATAGCGTTCCCGGCCATTTTTGAAAAATTGTAGATCTAAACACTGACGTGCTAGAACCATCGCTATTGTCAGAAATTGACAATTGATCTTTGCTCTTTAAAATGAGACAAAAGCCAAATTGTTTGCATGCACCCTTAAATTAGGGGGTGGGTTTATGTCAAGTGGTGCAAGAGAAAAAAAAGACACATTACGGAGGTCCTTAAAAATTAATCAGATTTTCTTGAAAATTGTTACTCAGGGGTTTTTGGGGTCACTGATTACAGATCTTCATTCAGATTAAAAAAATTCAAAATGGCGGATCCAATATGGCGGTCGAGGTTTATAAAAATTAATCAGCCATATTGGATGGATGAATCCGTCGGCTTTATTTTGAACCCAGATTCGTGTTCAGCGCACAAAATGCCTTTGGAAACATCTGGAGCCATCTTATTTGCAAAACCCATGCAGGGCTGTGTAATTATTGATAAAACGTGTCCAATTAGGGATTCTAAATATATGGTATGGTAAACACAATGCTATTACAACAGGACCTAAAACGGCTGCCTATATCCCTATAGAAACTTATTACTTTGCTATCAATAAAAGCTTTTTATTTTTGCAATTGACTTTTTTAGGAATTGATGTAAATAGAAAATTTAATATAAAAATATTAAAAAGGAAAAACTGCTTATTGGCAAATAAATTTCAAAATAAAAAATTCTCATTGGTTGGCATATTTGAAAATACTGTGGCAATTTCTTTGCCTTCAAATGTCAATATTAAGTCTTCTAAATTTCTAATAACTTTGTTTTTTCTTTTTATATCATATCTTCAGACATTTAATATTTCAGTAAAATTAAGTTTTCAAAGTTATTAAATCTCCAAGTTGATGCCAAATGTTTGAATTTTCATTTTGGCTTGACTTTGAAGTAAGTTTTCAGTATTTTTTTTTACTCGAATATTATGTTGCTTCTTTACCTGTTTGCAATAATATTTTCAGTTGAATCTGTTGTATTTAATATTATTTATTTTTATTTTTGTGATTTTTTTCTATAAATATTTCATCATAATCTTAAGTTTTTAACTTCAATTTTATAATTATATTTTGAAATCTCTACTCAATTTTGTTTAAAAATAAATTGTACGAGTATATGTAGTATACGAGTATACGGGTACATGCATATTATTTCAGTGAATTTATTTTTAAACTTTTACTTCATATTGATTTTTCGATGGCTTACATACATAAATAAACAAAATAATGTATAAGGAAGAGTATGAAAAAAAATAAAACTTTAGTTTATAACTTTTTGTGCCCTCCTCCATAAATAAGTATCTGAAATCCATTTCCATTCCACTAAAACAACAGCCAACAACACAATTTTTTTTCTACCAAAAAACAGTTGTTTGTTGAAAAGTTTTCAAAATGTTGTTTTGGTTGTTGTTGCTATTGTTGATGATTATCATCATCATCAACATCAGCTGCAAATCTTTGAAACAGCAGCAGCAACCAACAACAACAACATGAACAACAACTGAAAATAGTATTAAACAGCTAAAAGTTCACCGGGTTGTATTTTGCTGTTAACAGCAGTGACGAAGTGCATGATGTATTTTTTTTTAGCAGCAGAAATTCTAAGGGACATGCACTTGAAACTATAAATTTGCCGCCTGTTAAGTATTGACTTGTTATAGGGAGCAAATATTTTCAATCGATGGTTATGTGTTGAACTTTGTAATGCTAGGTCGATCTCACTAAAAAATAACAGAATTATGATCACTTTCTCACGCAACTACAAACTATAAGGATACTTGAAAGGAACTTGGTAATTTTCCTTTTTAACTTACCTCAAAGCCCTATTCTTTTAATAAATTCTATCTACAAAATATCGTCTTTTTTTCATAATAATTTTCTTCCAAATAAATTGAAAATTATTTTATAACTGCAGCCATCATAAAGCCTGAAACTGATTATAAAAGGCAGTTAATTCTTGTTCAAAATTTTTTTCATCGTTTCAAACTCGTTTCCCAACCAAGTTAAACAAATTTCTGTTCTTCACTTCTTTCTGTTGTTCACTTTCTTTCACTGTGAGAGATGGAGATTGGAAAGAAGGAATCTTGAGGCCAAAGTCGGCGTCTGTACTGTCGAGAACTTCTGCGATGCAATTCTGAACAGCGATGAGAATTGGAACAGCATAGCCAGTTACACTGAGGGCTTACTGCAAATCAAAGAAGATTGACTTGGATGAGAGAATTAGCATGGATGTATAGACACCTTCTCGGATTTTGTTGCGCAATCCGGACGCGTATATGGATATAAAGTCGCCAAATGGCCAGACGGACTCCACTTCGACGTAATACCGCAGTAGTTCCGGAGTGGGCACAAAGAGTCCAAAAGAGGAGGGGGAGATTTAGTGGATGAGGGCCCCACAAACGTGGGATAGTGACGACTTCCCCTATGGTGCGGTTAGGTACATTTATCCCCTGAAGGGACGTTTCATTAGAAGAGAAAAAGATGTAGTAGAAGCATATATATGTGGCTAAGAAAGCAAAGGTAAAAAGTCAGAAAAAAATAGTGAATAAAAAAATACTGTTATAATAAGTCGATTTTACAGCGATGGCAAGATTCTGAACGTCAATTCGTTTTCCTCTAATCTTAGTCGATAGCGATCTAGTCTCTGCCTCTCCAAGATCTAACAACAGATGGACTGACTTAGTCTCAGTCTGTCGGCTTTATTGTGGTATTTCTTTTCTTCACAGCCAGTTTGTTCAACTCTTGTCATGACCGCAAAGAACTTTTGATCACTTCTTTTGAGTATAGCTCTGAACTGTGTCAGAAATCGAATTTGTCTCCGTTTATGAGACATGATTGTGGTATTATTTTTCACTAAAAAATTAAACAAAATTACAATAAGAGAACAAATTCATCCTTCATTGATTAAGTGATAAAAAATTCATAAGCAATGGCCTAAAGACAATAATGTGAGGTTTTTTCGAGGTTAGGGTTTTTAATAGCCGCCTTAGCCTAGTATGTAGTGTGTTAGCTTATTGGACGTAAGGCCACGGTTCAAAAACCCCATATCAAACATCTCGAACACAATGAAATATGAAAAAATGTTTCTCTTTTTCGGCGACTTTCTCTTCGCATATTTTTGGCTAAAACTCCGAGAGTAAATAAATTGCCATGAAAATGTTTCTCAAAGACCTGTCGTTCGGAGTCGACTTTAAACTGTAGCTCCCGCCACTGTACAATTAACACACAGCATAAGAGGAGTGAGAATCTAGGCGGTAATCTTGACTGAAGGGTCAGAATGCAAGGGTTCGGCAAACAAACGTCCAGACCTCTATCGGAATTCAACGCCAATTAAACAACAGCTGCATCATCTTAACGTCTCTTGCTCTATGTGGCGGGCAGATTATGTTCAAATAAAAACTTTTCAAACGAAATGGCTTAGAATAGCCATGAAGAGATAACACAAACCCACTATTAACACACTTATGGTATCAAGTTTAAGTAAATATTCTTGTATACAATTAACAAACGCAACATAAGTGGTGTGAGAGCAGCTAGGTCGTAATCCTGACTGAATGGTTGTAATGACCAGTTATATCTTTATACATGTAGTATGTAGTTGTTTTAGTCTCTCGGTTTGAACAATTAAATTTTGACATCATAGCCTTATCCCCATATTTAGTCAAAAATCACGATAGTTATTTAAGCTTAATGGCTTAACTTTATTCAAAATTAAATCGTTTTCCAGCATACTTCGCTGATAAATTGATATTTACATATGTTAACCAATACTAGCACTGTCTAAAGTTGTGATTTGATGTTCCTCTTCAATAATTATTTCACACTTTCAACAGTTTTCTGAATTAATAGTGCGTCTAGAGCTAGGTTAGCCAATGGAATCTTCACGGTTCTCTTATACATTTCTTTCCTTGCTTGCCTGCGTCGGGACGTCAAGCATGTGATTGCATGAAATACTTCAATGTGCTTGACACAAGAAAAATTTCAACAATTTTATTAATTATTATTTCATCAGTTCCAACTAGAAGAAGTGAATATCCATAATATTGCGTTATTTTCAAAAGTATTATAATATTATAGCGGATATTTATTTCTGTTTTTTTTTTTTTTGTTTTTCTCAATAGTTTTTGCATATTTCAAGCACGTGCTCTCAAAGTTAAAGTTTACACGAGAAAATAATATAAGAGTGTGGTGAGTGGCTTATATTTTTGTAGTTATTGCCAATGTTCTTGTTGTTGTTTATTTCGTAGACCAACAGACACTTAAACATCAATGTAATTACACGATATATAGACATTAAAAATTAGCCACAAATAAAATAAAGGCAGCAATACAAAAAAAAAATATGAAATATACTATACGTACCCATAAATAGGTAAATCCGAGTAGATGATGAAGAAGCCGTTATTCATATACAATGTATATATACAACAACAACAACAAAAAATAAAATGGGATTGTAGCCAGATTCAAACAAATCAAATGAAATTTTTAGCCCACAACTCAAAATACAAAATATTGCGTGACTTGAATTAGAACAAAAATTTATGCTTGACACTCAACTCACACACACAACATACAAAAGTTACAAGTTGCTGCTGCTGTCTGTCACCCAACCAACGAAACTTTTGTCGTCTTCATTAATATTTTTTGTATTTTTTTTTCTGTTTTGTTAGTGTCCGTTTTATTTTGATTTGGTGTCCGTTTTATTAATCGCTACACTGTATAATTTGTTTAACGATGATTGTTGATGGTTTAAAAAAGGTTTGTCAATCTATCAAATGGATTTGGGTCAATCGTTGTATTTTGTTTTTTTTTTGTTGTCTTTGAATATAAAAATCGATGGATGCTTAGACTTGTGGTATTGACATTTTAGCAAATTGGAGGCATTAATTGGGAATATTATCCATGAATGGATTTGTTTGTTTGGCAGATTTTTTAAAGAGGGACTTACGAACATAAATCCCGTGGTTTTTTTGACAACATTTTGGAAGTGTTGATGGTAGAATATTTTAAATTTTTGCATAGGATTTGTTGCATTGAAGTGTAAAATAATATTTCATCAACAAAAGTGTCATTTGTGAAAAATATATTCGATTTTTCTGGATTTTTTAATGGGAAATACGCTCTTTATTTTGCCTATTAATATGACATTTTCCGTTTAGATAAAAGAATTTTTATGTTATTGGATTCGGATATCAAAAATAAGTACATTTAGGTTACATTAACACGTTTTCCTAAAAGCTTGAAATCTGTAACTCCAAAAAAAATTTCATTATAGCATATACTAGATTATTAGGGTTGCTAATCCTTGGTTGTCTAAAAAATATAGTGGGTTCTTGTCTTCGGTGTAGTCGTGTATAATTTTTGCTTTTGAAAAGTTATCGCTGCATGACCTTCTTATTTCTCTTCTAATCGTCTGTTATTATAATCTTTACAACCCTAAATTGAATTAAAAGTGATAAACTGCAGTATTCAAGAGGTGGATTCTACTCCTGCAAAGTAGCCACTTGCCTTGACTTGCGTTGCAAGTAAACGAATATGTTGTGAAAGGAGACAAGAGAAAATGTTATCTGTGGATAGTAGACTTGAATCTTCTTACATTCTTAGATAATATTAAAGACTTTTGCGGGAAGAGTGTCTCTCTCTGAATGTTCTTTACGCAATTTAAATTTTTAATTCTTTACGCAAGGAAATATGAATGGCAAGTGTTTCTATCATCAGGAAAACAATGAAAAACATTGGCACAATATGAAGCACTAAGTGAAGTGTGTTGACTTATAAGACGTAAAGTCGCGATTCAAACCCCATGTAACACGTCTCCAACAAAACAATATATAAAAAATATTTCTTCAGCGGCTTCTTAGCAGATTTCTGGCAAAAAATTCTAAGGGCCATTATTACAACTTGCCGTTAAACTTGGGTTTAGTTAAAGGTACCTTTAGCTAAAGTGAACTTTAAAGTCACCTTTAACTTATTTTCGTTATAACAACTTACAGATCAAATTTTCCAAAAATATGGCAGTGTCGGAGCAATGTCGATAAAACTGCTCAATTATACAAGTTTGCTTCGTTTTTTGTTTTATTTATTTATTTACAAATTTAGCTTATAATTAAAATTGTAAGATAAAGAATACTAAGAGCAATAGCATCTGAGGCCTTCAGCTCCACAAAGTTAAATATACCTTATAACTACAATTAAGATTGTACATAATAGAGTAGCAAGTATAAGTTTAGTAAGGTAATTAATATTTATATATCGTAAAACAATTTCGTAGTTTTGAGGAATTTTATTAATTTAGCTGTGTTTTCAGTTGTAGGATTGGATAGGGAGGTTAGGGGATTAGTATTATGATAGATGGAAAGTCTTATGTTCGTCAATAGAGGGCAATCACATAAAATATGATTAAGTGTCGGTGGAGTCGTGTCAGAACAATCGCAAAAGGGGGTAAAATTAGCATTAAACAGAAATCCATGAGAAATCTTGGTATGACCCACTCTGAGCCGAAGTAGTTTAATTTTCTCAATCCTGTAAAAATTACTAGTATATTCATCTAAATAGTCGTAAATAGAAATCCTCTCAGTGTTCACCGCTTTATACCAAAAGGAAGTAGAATTGAACGTTTCATCTCTATCCATTCTCATGTAGTGCCCATCAATTTGCCTTGCCAAATATATCCAGTTCAAATTATCCGTATAAAATAAAGCCTGTCTTATTGCATTCCTTGCCGAATGATCAGCAAATTCATTTCCTGTAATCCCACAATGACTAGGAACCCAAATTAATTTGAGATTAGGAAATTTCTCAATCAAGATCGTTCTGATAGAAGATGGATAAAACCCAGTATTAGATACATTAAGAACCGACCTTAGTGACGAAAGAGAGTCAGTACAAATAGCAAATCTACTACTTATCCCTCTCACCAACATACATGCCTCATATATTGCAATAATCTCAGCTGAGAAGTTTGAGCCATACTCATCAAGTTTAGCTATTTTCAAGACACTGTTATCCGTCGTGATGCTGAATGCAACAGAGTTATTCAATTTCGAACCATCTGTGTATATAAACATATGGTCAGAAAGTCTTTCCCTTAGATCTGCAAACATCTTCCTATATTGAGTTGGGGAAGTATCAGTTTTCGGGTATTTCTGAAGAGTAAAATCAATAGATGAGGGATCCAGTGACCATGATGGAAGTTCAGAAATTTGTGTGGGAATATTCTTAGGTAGATTAAGATCATCGCTATTCCGAATCACTCGATAAAGAATAGATGGTACTCTCGGAATTTTCCTGGAACGTCTTACCTTTTTAGCTATATGTCTTAATGGGCCATTACCACCGAAAATTAAGATACGACATAATCTTGTAGTAAGCATGTCCCTTTGATTGACCAAGGATCTAATCTTAGCCTCATATCGAATGTTCGCAATTGGGGAGGATCGTAGAGTGCCCAATGCTATTCTTATACAGGAATTAATAATTCTGTCAATTCTAGCTAATTGTGATTTGGAAGTATAACCGAAAAATTGTAGACCATAATTGATTTTTGAAAGAATTAGTGCTCTCATTACGGAAAGGAGTACGATTGAGTTAGAATTCCACTTAGGATTAGAAAGACATTTCAAAATGTTCATTCGTTGTGATAAAGAGGTTTGTAAATAAAGTATGTGGTCCTTCCAATTATAGCGTTTATTCATAAATATACCCAGAATACGGAGACATTCAACCCTCGAGATGGAGATAACTGTGGATCTAATTTCACAGCTACAGTCTCTTAGGCGACATATGTGTAAGTATTTGCACTTTGAAGTGGATAGTGAAGCACCAGAAGTATCACACCATTCGGTAATATCAGCGAATACATTGTCAAGGTCTAGTATTAGGTTTTTATTTTTAGAAGATTTAATGATGAGGTTAAAATCATCAGCGTAGGCGCAGAAGTCAATTTCCTTGTGAAGTGATAAAATCGAGCATAGTCGATTATATGCTATAAGAAAAAGGATAACAGATAAAGGAGAACCCTGGGGGACTCCATTATATAGTGGAAAAGAATTGGAGTATAGGTGGTTAATTCGTACTATAATTTTTCTATTGGACATAAAATTACTCACATATTTTATAATATTCGGGCCAACTCCCCATTGGTATAATTGTTCCAGCACTGAATGGATGCCTACCTTCTCAAATGCACGCTCAAAATCCAAGGAAATAATGGTAATATGCTTACGTAGTGAGAGAGCGTTGGCAATTTGATAGTCTACAAAAAGTAGAGCATCAGTTGTCGAACTACCCTTCTTAAAGCCAAATTGGCGGTTGCTGAGTAGTTTATTGCTCATGACAAACCACCACAACCTTTTCGCTACTATCTTGTCCAATACCTTAGCCAGACACGAGTTCAAAGAAATCGGTCGGTATGATGTTATAATAGTCTTGTACTTTCCAGGCTTTAAAACGCTGTTCTTAAATTGTTGTGGGATATAGTTTTCAAAGATTGCATTATATAAGTTGATAATTCGCAATTTCAAGTCGTAGGGTAACATTCTCAGCATCAGATATGATATCCTGTCCTTTCCTGGAGTCTTTCCACGTAATTTCTCTAGAGTTGAGTTAAATTCCAAAAAATTTATTTTAGATTCCATTTTTCTTGCTTTCGGACACGTTATAATAATGGGGGGGTTATCCATAAGACTTCGTTTCTTAAGCCTAAAGTTAACGGAAAAATTCATATCCTCTGAGTTCGCAGACCAATATTTGCCGAATTCATTGCCTATATCTTTATAATCTGTGTACAATTTTGCTTATCCACCAATGACGATATGCAATGGATTCCATGTGTTGCTCTGTATCCTGTAAAGTTTCTTATGTTTGTCCATACTTTTCCAATGGGAGTGCTAGGTGTGATTGCAGAAGTTAAGTTAAAGATAGATTCCCGTTTTGCAAGTTTAATGCTTCTCTTGTATCTTGCATTAGCTCTTTTATACCGAAGCAGGTTTTCCTGTATCATATTTTTCTTAAACAATCTCCACAATTTATTCTTTTCTACCTTCAGTCTCCCTAACTCTTGATTCCACCAAGGGACCTTTTTCTCTCTTCCACGTGACTGTGGAATGGAATAATTGGCCGATTGCAATATAATCCTATAAATATTCGCTGTTTCCCTATTAATATTATCAACCACTGGTCTAGATCTATTAAAGGCCGCGCAGAGTTCCTGAAACTTCTCCCAATTTGCTAGATCGGTTCTGAATGTAGGTCTTCTAATTTCCCTATGTATTGTAGTTTCAGAAAAAAGTGAGATGATGATCGGAAAGTGGTCACTTCCAAAGAGATTCTCCTCGGTATCCCAGGAGGCATGAGGAACCAGAATAGGTGAACAGAAGCTTAAGTCCATATGGGAAAAATTTCCATGAGTATTTAAATGAGTAGGCGAACCATCATTGAGCAGAATCAGGTCGGATTCATTTAAAAATTTGAACAGTAGGCGGCCCCTGTGGTTATCAGAAGAAGAGCCCCAGCTCCTATGTGCACTGTTAAAATCACCAACAATTACTGAAGGAGAATAATCACTGAATAAACTTTCAAGTGACTACATCAAAATTCGTAGTCGGAGAAAAATATACATTATATAAATTTAATTTCATCCTCGATTTAATCTCCATGCCGATGACATCAAAATTATCTGAGGTAAAGGTCAGTGGCCACCAAAATGGCCACACCACCGTATCTCGTAGGAGAGGTGTTAAGATCGTACATAAAATAGTTAATAGGAATAGGAATATTGAGGCGGGAGTGGATATGGGTTTCTTGGAGACAGATTATGTTAGGGGAATGAGCTTTGATCAGTTCCTGCAGTTCTATGTAATTATTATATAGTATAACCATTAATGTTCCATTGCAAAATTTTTAGTATCATTGTTTAAAGTAATAGGAAGATAAGTCATACATATTTAAAAAAGTAGTTTCCAAACATTGCATATACATTATCTGATATATATTGGTTATAATATGTCCTTTAATATAATTTGCAAATATTGAGTTTGTAAATATTGGAAAGTTATCTTTAAAGAGAATAATTTTGTTATATATTAAAATATAGGTAAAAGTTTCGAATTTTATACTGATTTTAAGAGATGTTAAGCATAGTGATATACAAGTAAGAGTAAATGGATCTAATTTGTCTATATTCGAATTATAAATAATTTGTGTAGGTTTACTTAAGAAGAGTGTAATAAGTCTGTGTTCTATTGAATTGTGGGTAGAAGAATTTGTTGAATATACAAAATTATAATTAATTGGGATAGGAATGTTTGATATGGAATGAAGCTGAGTTCCTTGTAAGGCAATGATTTTAGGGGAATATTGATTTATTAGTAATAACAGATTATTATAATTGTTAAGATAACCATTCATATTCCATTGTATTATTCTACTAGTCATTTATAGTTTATATTAAGAGTATACTCATACTGTTTTGGATAATGTAAATTAAACTTACTAATAAATTCTTTTTGCACATATGAAGATGTAGTGGAGTGTAAATTAAATTTAATTACAAGAATTTTAAAAATAAATGTATTTACATTATTCAAGATATATGATATCATAACTCTTAAAATAAGTGAGATATTTAATATTTTTCCTGTTTCTTGTTCAGATTTAGTTATAGTAACGACTAAGAGCGACTTTAAGAGAAATAAATCAAAAAATCTTATTGATGTAAAGAGTGTATATAAAGAGATTGTGATAATTGTAATTTTTATAAATTCATAATGATATATTGAGTTAGTAAAAGAGTGTAACTTAGTAAATTTAATGTTTGTTGTAATTGATCTGCTATATGTAAGGTTCAGTAATATGGAGAAAGAAAGAGTATTAATGATATTTAAGAAGATTGTTATGATCGGTAACATGTTTTAAGAGAAGTATTAAGGGAAGTTATTTATCTCTTTTTACGTGAGCTTGTTAATTTTCTCTTAATATTTTGTATATTCTTCTTCGATGTATTCTTAGGTAAGAGAAATGCGTTGCTCGTTGACGGTTGGTTTGGAAGTACATCTGATGTTAAGAGAGATGAACTGCTCCTTAGTTCTATATCATTTAATTCAGCGTCTGAGATTTCTATATCAGAGATTACAGTGGAGTAATCAATTAAAGCACGTGGTGTGTTTTTATCTGATGTCAGCTGATTTGTGTTGTTATTATTTTTATTTGCAATGTTGTTGTTGTATGTAAAATTGTTATATTTGACTTGTGTTGTTAGTGTTTGATGGGAAGGTACTACATTTAAAGAGGTTTGGGTTTTCAGAGTTGAGGAATATGATTTATGAATATTGGGATGGCGTTCTTTGAATATGTTGACTGCTTTCCTTTTGCTTACCTTCTCAAGCGTAATGATTGCTTGAATTTCTTTTTCTTTGAGAAAAGTCGGACATTTTTTATCGGTTGTGGCATGGTCATAAACTTCGTTTTGTTCTTTGCAGTTAATGCAACATCTTGTTGATTCGCATACTTCTTCAGAGTCTTCGGAAATATGGTATTCTTTTGAACAATTGAAACATAACCTGTCGTCTTTGCACGATTTAGCTATATGCCCGTAACGTAAGCAGTTCTTACAACGGAGGGAAAGGGGAATATATGTGCGGATTCTTACATTTTCGTAACCGATTGAGATTACAGTTGGCAAGGTGATAGTGGTAAAGGTAAGAATTATCAGGCCTGTCTCTTCTAAAATACGGTTAGGGGATTTTCGTTTTATCTTTTCGACCTTACTTACGTTTTTTCCCTTTAATTCTTCGAGAATTTCTTCTTCAGGAATTCCCCGCAGATCGTTACAATATATAACCCCTTTTGAGTAGTTGAGCGAGTTGTGTTCAGAAACAGTCACCTCAATCGAAGCGGAAAGTGAACATAATTTCACTAATTTGCATGCTTGGTACTCATTTTTAGTTTTAATTAAAATTGTGCCATTTCTTAACTTGTTGCAACTATTTACTTCACCTTCACAAATCGAATCAATTACTTTTTTAATTAAAAAGGGTGATACCTTCGAGAGGTTATCATCACTTTTTACTCTTGACATGACCAAATACTTTGGCCCAGGAGTAGTTAAGTTTAAAGTTTTATTATTGTCTATAATAATTGGAGGTTTGTATATCCCTCCAATATCTGGTGGTTTATCCATGCTATTATTATCAATAATAATAACACAGAAGAGAAAAGGAAAAACAAACGGTAAATATTAAGTGCACTTGTATTATACGTCTCTTCACTTCAACAGTTAAAGTCGAACTGTCGTTTTTTTGTTGTATATGCTCATTTTGTTTAAATTTGAAGTTTCCATAATGAAAATAATATATAATATGGCAAGTTCAAACATAAAGTGACTTTTAAATGTTAAAGGTAGGTTGATCCTCCCTTTAGCTTAACGATCACTTCTATCTTATTGGGTACTCATAATAACGTAAGACAATTTATCTGCCCGTTAAAATCCTCCCTTTAGTTAACGACAAGTTGAAATAATGGCCCTAAGGGCTCCCTAATATTAAATTGTGGAAAAACAATCCAAGGCTGTTTTATCAGGATCACGTATCTGATCGTTGTAGATGCTTGTGTCGCATGAAAATCGGACTTAAGCCCATTTGAATTTTCCTGTATATAAACCAGAATGGATTTCATTATTAGAGGAACACTAAACTAAGTGATTAACAAAAGCTTTTTGATAAATAAGAAAAAAGGAACTCCAATAGACATTTTAAAGAAGCCAAAGGGATATGAAGAGATAATAAACTCTGATCCTGAAATTAACAACAAAAAACACGCACACAGAAAATATTTCAGGGATAACCTGTCTGTTTTTTTTAAGAGTATAGCCTAGACGTTAATCGATTGATCTCGTCTTTGACATTCGCTTTGAGAGCTGTGACCACCACATATAATTTAAATTCCTATTTACTTTGCTACCATTCGCCAGTGTGTACAAGCATATCATTTTGATTTGGATCAAGTTCAAGTAAAACTTGTACATCAATTTTCATAACCTGCTATATACTCCATGGAATATTAAAATTAAATTCAAAATACTTTAAAATTTATTACATATTCTTATATTGTATTGTATAATAAATTAATTTCTTCAAGAATATTGGCAAGTTAGCCAATAGCAAAGCAAAAATAACATTTCAAAACAAGAACATTTTACTACTAAAGACACTGGTAAACAACAGTACAAGTATACGAGTATGTACATGAATGGCATAACGAACAGGGTAATTAAATTGTAAATTTTAATAAAAAAATTTAACAAAATTATGGTGAAATAAAATTCAAAAATAAAAACTAAAAACAACCAGACAACCAGAAGCAAAAAATTTCAAACGAAATGAAACTGTAGCAACAAAAATAAATATAAAAACAAAGAAATAATAATAAAAATACGAAATAAAAAAAAATATGTTAATAATTTGGCAACAATCTTAGAGGACTTCTTCATCTATGTTTTGGTAAAAAGAATTGCCCAGTAACCAGGCACATTACCAGTTAAAATACAATCGCTTTGCCTTGTTGGCCTATAAATATTGTGTTTTTTGCTCTTGTTATTGCTATTGTTGGTGTTGTTGTTGTTGTTGTTAAAATTGTTTTGTACTGTTGCCAAAAATAACAATCAAGGTGGCCGAATAGCGTCAAGTGAAAAATTAGGCGTAACAAGCATTCACTTCTTTACTACAACAACAACAACCATCAGAAAAATGGCCAGAAATTATTAAGAGACACTGGCAAGCAAAAGCGTTTGTAAACGTTGGTTATAAATGTCATAAAGGCACAAGCCGTAACTAAAAGCAACAACAACAAAGTTTTTGTTTTTTTATTTATTGTTTGTGCAGTTAACAACAACAACAACTTTAGAGAAAAATATGTTATAGGCCAGGCAGAAAACATAACAAAAAAAAAGCGAAAAAGAGCCCAAAAATTGTCGAAAATGAATGTTGCTGCTGCTGCTACTGCTGCTGCTGCTGCTCCCTAACTGTCTGTCTCTTTGACTCTGCATTGGGAAATTGTTTTCAGTTTTAAACTGCCAGTTTCGAGAAAACAATGCTTTGTGAAGACCAGCCAACAATGTTTTGGGAAAATAAACCAAATTTACGTGCCACATTTAATTTTATTTTCTCTTTTCCTTGTTGTTGCTGTTGCTGTTGTAATACATACTGACACAATTTTGATTTGTAGGTCTTAATGATTTGGAAAGAAAACGTTTTTTATTGTTGTTTTTCCTGTTTTTGTTTTTATTTGTAAATAATATTTGAAAATAAATTTTTCAAATTAAATTTTATTGCCATTTAATAGAAGATTTAATGGGAGACACATAGGCGGCGTCGTCAGCAACTGTTTAGTTGCTACAGCAACGTCAAGTTGACCCACCGCTGTAATTCATAGCGACACTGTTCGTTGGAATTCATGTTAAATTGCTGTCAATTATTTGAAGGATAGTTAAACGGTAGTCTAGGCAATGTATACCTATTTATGGAACGTTTTCCTTATTTTGCAAGTGAAAAAAGAAAACAAAATTCTAGTAGAGAATGCAATAAAGAATGTTCAATGGACCTCTTCTAATTTAACTTAAATGACATCAGTTTGATAAGCTCAAGCCGCCATTTTATTTTGGATAATTGAAGCTTACAGTTTCTTGAAAGCTTCAGTTTTCTATTTTTATGTCCGTTAACATTTCTTTTAACAGTATGGTCTCTGTTATCTTTCGCGTTTTACATCAATAAAGAAGAACTGATTGTACACTGTAGGGAGAATCTTTAACTTTACGCCGTCTGGAATTCTTCATAGACCTTACGGCTTACGCTCCAATCACCCTGTTTGTTACATTTTTATCAGCACTGCTATCATCACCTATGATGGTGCCAAGGCATTTGGTTTATCAAACTTACTTAGCCTCGATACCATAAATGTGTAAATAGTGGATTTGTGTTATCAAGTCATGGCTGTTCTAAGCCTGTAAGCATGGCCACTGTGATTGAGATGATGCCACGACCAAGTCCAAGTAACTGGTTGGTACGCCTTCTATCCATCCGGGGCCTGGATCGTTGATCCAGGATAGATTGGCGTCTCGGAAAAATTTCGCCAGCTCTGGCTAGCTCGTCGGTTCTGCAGTTTCCCGGAATGTCACAGCGTCCGGGGACCCAGACAAGTGTGACACTGAAGCGCCCATAAAGAAGGTTGAGGCAACGGCGACATTCCCTGACGATCCTGGAATTATTCGCAATGTTCGACAGAGACTTTATGGCAGCCTGGCTATCCGAAAAGATCGAGATGCGGGTGAAATTAACACCGTATGCGAGAATCTATTGTGCGGCCCGGTAGATGGCCATTACTTCCGCCTGGAACACTCTGCAATAGTCCGGCAGCCGGAGTGAAATGTTAAAATCCAATTTCCCATAGTAGACTCCGCTACCCACCCCGCCATCGAGTTTGGAGCCGTCGGTATATACATCCAGGAGTTCCGGCGGGACGGTCGTGTTTGGGGTCCAATCACTTCTGCTCGGGATCAAGAAGTTGAAACTCCTGTTAAAACAGCATTCTACAGGAAGATAATCGATTTCCATTGGGCCACCGGGTCGATCTCCAGAATAGAGGAGTGACCAGAGGGAACGACGCGCCAACAAGACTGGGCATTGAGTTTTGTCGCAGTGAACTTAGCCACCTGCCTGGCGAGGAGCTCAGTAGGAAGCCAGTTAAGCATTGCGAACAAGGCCTTTGTGGGGGTGGTGCGCAGAGCACCAGTGATACGAATATCTGCGGACCTTCTGACTCCGTCCAGGAGTCTGACATTGTGCCGCTTGTCCAGAGCAGTCCACCAGAAGGCAACACCGTATAGGAGGTTGAGTTCGATGACCGCAGAGTAGATCCAATGCATGAGACCCCATCTAGATCCGACTGGCCTACCGCAGCAGTAAGCGGCACACGCCGCCTTTCGCGCCCTGGCAGCCAGATTAGCCCTCCAGTTGAGTTTGGGGCCGAGGAGCAGGCCCAGCTACTTAACCTCGGGATTTAGCGTGAGTCTGGTCCCGTTAATACTAGGAAGGATGAGGATCGGGACCTTGTATCTCCTAGTGAAAAGGATTGTATCTGTGTTAGAGGGATTGACGGATAGTCCAAAAATCCTATACCAGTCCAGTACAATTGACAGTGCCAAGTTCAACCTATCGGACAGCGTCTGTGGACATATTCCTGACGCAACAATGGCAATATCATCAGCGTAAGCTATGGCGTTATTACCAGAGGATTCAAGTCTCCTCAGGAGTGAGTTGACTGCGAGATTCCAGAGAAGTGGTGATAGAACACCGCCTTGTGGTGTACCTCTACAAACAATTCTCTGATACTGTGAAGCCCCCACTGTGGAGGTTATTATTCTCGATTTGAGGACCAGCTCAACAAATCTGACCAGACCCGCCCTTAGTATACTACATTGAGATTTTTTCAAGTTAAGGAAAATGTATCCTTCGATCATACTTCGCACGCCTTGAGCATTCTCTAAGAAACTTTCAATAAAATTGATTTTAAATGCCACTTTAATTGTTTTTTTCCTTACTTGAGAGCAATGACAATTGTTGATTTTTTTTTGAAGATCGTGAGCATTAAGCAGTTTGTTTCACGAGGTATTGAAAAATTTTAACCGTTCTATTGTATAGCCTGTGTAGAGTTTTCCAATAATATCTCACCCAGACTCTAGAATAGAATGCTGGTCGTGGTAGGAAAGAGTAACTGCCTGCCTAATACTTACTTCATAGGCACTAGGGATGCCAATCGGGAAATCCCGAATCACAAAATCCCGGGATTTTCGGGATTCAGAAATCCCGAATCCCGGGATTTTTTAAAACTTGTCCCGGGAATTTTCGGGATTGTAAATTCATACATATACACTTTATAAAGTAAGAAAAAAATTTAGTCTACGGCATTGTTTTTTATTTAATATTACATTAAATAACTTATGTGGTTTTCAGGTGTATCATGCAACAATTAAGTGAATACTCTATATCACTCGACATCGAACTGAATAAGAACCAAACTTCCATTGTTAAAAAGTTAAACATTGCCCTCGAAGTCCAATAAAATCCGTTAATACAGCTGATGGTGTATAGACAATCAATTTTCTAAAGAAATAGATTTGATTGAATCACTAGCTGTTAGAGGTGAATAGTTATATTCTGCATATATGTAGCTATCTTGAAATCTTGTGGGCAAGTGTGGATTGCGAAAAATGTTTTTCAGCGAAAGATGTTTTTGTTTGCATCAAAATTAGGGCTCTTCGATGAAATATTAGAGTCTTTGATCTTTTTAAAAAATTATTTAAAACAATGAATATAATTAATATATATTTTGGACACTAAATAGTGTTCTTGAAAGGGTAGGTATTTGTGTCTTCACAAATGTGTTTATCCATATATGTATGTATGTATGGGGACACATATCAATTATTTTTTATTTTTGCTACTTTTTGTTCTGTTTTTTTATTTATTAACATGTGTATTGTGATAAAGATCAAAAATTAATGTAATTTTTAATGAAAAAATTGTTTTTAGCTTTTTTTATTAAGAGAAAATGACGAAATTCCGGGATATTTCGGGAAATCCCGGGATATTTCGGGATTTTTCGATCCCGAATTGTCCCGAAAAATCCCGGGATTTCGGGATCGGGATTTCTAAATCTCGAATCCCGGGATTTTTAAAAATCAATCCCGTTTGGCATCCCTAATAGGCACACAGACAACTACATTTGAAATTCATAAATGTGTTCTGGTGATTTAGTTTCACCGCATGGCCTGAATATTGAAATGATTCCCATTCTGTACAACTTAATACAATCTATTAAACATGTCTACTCTTAAAAAACTACTGGCATGTAATACCATTGGGAACTGAGAACTTGTTTATTTCAAAATTTTCCCAGGCATTTTTGATCGGTGAAGGCTTTAATTTTATGATTTCGTTAATAACATGACATTGTAGTCATATTTCTTGTCAATGGCAGATATCAAGCCTCTCATTCTATGACCTGCTACAGTCGATCATTTATCTGCGATAATTAGTATAAAATAAGAAAAAAAATATGGGCATGATAATATGCAATCCGTATTTCATGCTCCAGCTTTTTAAATAAATCTCTTAATTGTTCATATACTCTTGATTTAAGCTTTAATTCCAGTTGCACATCGAAATTATTCTATCATGTTCGTGGCCTAAATATGTTTTAAAAATCCTTTAAACCAATATGTTCTCTCACCTTATGACAATATAGTAGTACATGGGAGGTAATGCTCACATGAATTTAGTTGTTAACGAAATGCCATTTATTGATTTTAATTTTCTCTCTCTCTGTTTTTTTTTTTTTTTTTGATTTGTTTTGATTTTTAGGCCAAAATCTGCATAAATGTTGGAAGAGTGAACAAAAAACCAAAAAAAAAATTCAATTGTTATAAATATTTGTTTCATTTCACTTCAATTGCCAGGTTATTTTTAGTTTCTGTTTTAGTTTTTGGGGTTTTTATGGTTTTTGCAATAAACGTGTAGCCAAACACTACCACCACCACCACCACCAATTGAAATGCACGTTTACAACAAATATTTACACAAATCCAGTCAAATGCTGCAAAACGATCAACAAATATTACGTTAGAGCCGAGCAGCCTACTACAACTCTCTACTACAACAAGTACAAGTACAACTACAAGTACAACTACAAGTACACCTATTGTTTTATTATTGTTATGAAATGTGTATGCGTGTGCATTGGTTGTCCATGAAATGACTCACTTCCACTTATTTCTATTTTTATTTTTTTGGTCGAAGGAGATGGAGGCATACATGCATTTGCGCTGATATCTATGAGCCGTAGAATTGTTTAATCAAGTCAGAGATCTAAATTTTGTTAGCGATCATGTCATTATTTTATGGAAAAATTACTTTCGGAATATTGATTTATAATGCAAATGATTAATTTACATTAAACCGATGAATATCTCATTTGCTTAGTGAATACAAAATTCGCTTACCTATTACACCTATTACAACTGATTATTATTTTATTTTATTTTTTATATACTACTTTTTTTTCTGAGTGTATGAAAAAGTTAATGGTCCCTTCCTCCACCTTAAGAGACTTCCTAAAATCAAATACCAAAAAATTATTGAAATCGGTCCAGCCGTTTGGCTATAATTAATTTTGGCCAATAAAAGGGGTTAAAATTTCTTATAGTGCATCGATCGGAACAATAACCTAACAATTTGACTCAAACGAGACAACATGGCATAGAGTTTGAGTACAAACTCAGCATTAATGTTCAAATACTGCTGAAAACAAGTGTTTCGTTATGATTTATCGAAAACTGATTAAGGAAATGGAGATTGTTTTTAACAGTCCTGTGCTCTTTAAATGAACTGAAGGCATAATATTTTCAATTACGTGAAAAATATATATTTTAAGAGTTTGTTTTGAATTTAAGAGAATACCTACAGTAAGTTTCATTTTATTTTTAAGTTTCATAAACTTACAGATCTAATGACCAAAAAATTTAACAAGATCGGTCCAAAAACTTGCATGTAAGTGCAGGCTCTTCCAATAGGGAAGAGAGAGAGATATCAAAATAAATGTGTCTGGTTTCATCTCCAAGCCTTCTACAACTGTTCAAAAAGTTGACATAGTAAAGATATTCGTGATAGGAAAACGAATATTATCCTGCATATTCTCCTTGGCATAGCTGTGTTGTCAGATCATCTGGCTTCGGTCAAACAATTTTTGTTTGGAGAATTTTTATTCGAAACTGCTTACTTTAGTGAAGTCAATTAGTACTTGATCTTTTCAAATATCATCATAATATTTTCAATATATGTACTTCTCTTTAAATAAAAGACCTTCCAATAATTTTCTTATTGCGTCCAAAAACTAAGATTTCAGTCAGAATTACGACCTAGCTTCTCACCCCACGTACAATTTAAAGTCGACTGCGAAGGACAGATTTTTTGAGAAACTTTTCATGGAAATTTTATTCTCTCTCAGAGTTTTTACTAGAAATCTACTGAAAGGAAGTCGCCTAAGAAATATTTTTTGTATTTCGTTTGGTGGAGATGTCTTGACCTGTGGTTTGAACCAATTTCTCACGACTACACACTACCTACTACGATTATGGCGCTTTCAATGACATAGCGCTCACCATTGCTCTATTTTGTTCTTTTAAAGGTAACCGCGCGCATTCCGCACTTTATTGGCTAAGAAATCTACTTCAGTATAGTGTCACATCATCCCCCGAATACAAGTAGAGGGAGAGTAGAGAGACTTTTTTGTGGCATCAGACAAGTGCAGTCGTATTTCTTAAAATCGGTTTTCTTATTGTTTAAATTAAATTGTTTTGTTGAATAAATATTTTGTATTTTTGTTTATAAATAATATAACGTAATGTTTTATTGGCAACTAATGTTCGAAATAGAATTGGTGTGTGACAATAGGCACTGGTTTGACATCTGTTTGAACAATGCCAAACATTCCTCCAAGTTGTCGCACGATTGCGTTTGATGTCGTTTTTCGATAATCTTGCGCAATTTTAATCGTCAAGCGCGTTCAATACCATGACGAAAAAATGTTCAAAAGTTTTCGAAACATCGACCAAAACTCTCTATAAAGCGCTTGTCTCGAAATTGATGGTACAGATATTCCCTTATTATTTTCAAGTAAGCCTTGTTAAGAAAAAATTATTTTTCAATTTAATGCTTTAATGGGCACATGAAATTCATTGTTTCCATTTTCTCTTTATATCAGATGAGCCAAAAATTACTATCAAACACAAACTAAACCCGATAGTTTATTCAAATTTCGAAAGTTACTTGGTAACCAGTATTTTATTTCAAATTGAGTTTGCGGGAAAATCAAGCAATTGTAGACTTTTAGAACTATTTTCGCAAAGAAGCACTGTAAGTACGAGCTTTATGCCGTAAGTGAAGAGAAATGTGAATAAAATGCTTGAAGTTTTAGTAACACTTGTCAGACTATTAGTGTTTTCCTTTTTGGGCCTCAAACCATTTCCGTATTATTACTCAAACAACGAATTCAACGGATTTCATTTCTTTGGAAGATATAAAATTTAGGGATAGTATTTCAAAAATAAATCCATACCTTATCTTATTAACTTACGTTCTAATAGCTTTGATACCGATTCCATACCGATCTTATCTACTTATGTTCCATTAGCTTTGAATATAAAAAACATAACAACAGGAATTGCGACGAATAACTGAACTGTCTTCCGTTATTACTAACAACAGTATCAACCAACCACGATGTTTCCGAAATTTAACACCATTTATAGGAAAGCTTTCATAAATACGGCACAAAACAACTGTCGGGAGTTAATAGAACAGATTTGCATTGACACAGAAAAACAACTCAAAAAGCATGCATGAATTGATTTTAATTTTGATCAAATCTATAGGATATCAAAAAGTCGGGCTTAGCCGATTATATAATTTTTTTTATTTCTTTTTACTTTAAAAAATATTCCAATATTTGTGCAACAGTAGTCACTTGAAGTAGAAAAAAACCTCCCTCATGCTATCGAAATATTTGTGGCTGCAAGTAAAATACGCAAGTGTTGGAGTACACGATTAAAGTGTAGCACTGGCGGAGATATGGCATGGCATTATCATGAATTCATTTTTATACAGTGTTGTGTACAACAAGTTTTGTAATTTTTAGCTATTGTTGTTGGTTTGGTTAGTTGTTGTTGTTATTTTTTATAAGCGCTAAATTTAATTTTCCAATTAAGTTTGTTGTCAAAAAAATGGAAAAAAGGAAAACATTTTTTGTTTTTACAAGCACTCAAAAAACGCTATAGTGAGTTTTCCATACAGAATAACAAAGGAGGGGAGAATAGAACAAAAGAGAAAAAGTGTAAAAAAAATTAAAAATTTCAAAACTTTATTTTTGCAACAATTTGACATTGGAGCAAACTTGCCACAACAGTTTGTTGCATATTTTTTAACAGATTGAATGCGAAGTGTGTCTGTATGTGTATAATATGGCCAGAATATATGATTAACGAACAATTTATACACTTTACAGTAGCCTTTAATATTTAGTTTGAAAAAAAAAATTTATTGTTCTTTAACGCTGCCAACATGATAATCATGATTTTACTGTAACCCTACAACTAACTACACTTTGCTGGGAATCAGTCTGTTGTACTTTAAGAGAAATTCCCATTTCGAAACTTCTTCAATTTAGCTCAACTAAATTGTGGAAATACTACAATAAGCCATAAACATTTAACGCTGCATATTTGGTTGTTGCCCCCCTTTTTGTTATTTTTCTTTAAAACCAAATAAAAAACAACCGAAAAAAAACTGAAAACAGAAAAAATATCAAAACAAGAGGAAGAGAAAAAAAAGAATTCATTTTCAATTTAAAATTTGTCATGTTTAAGTGACACTAAATTGTTTGTACAGCCAACTAACAACAGATTTTTTGTTGTTGTTGTTGGTGGTAAAGATGCTGTTGCGCTGTTTTAAAATCCAGCTACCAATACCAAGAATTTTGAACAACAACATCAACATGAAGAAAGAAATTACAAAAGATTTACGAAAATACTTGTGACTCTCAGGAATAACTTTAAAAGATAAACAAAAAAATCCAATTTTGTTTAACCAAATTTCGAAAGGCATTAAATGTAAACGATTTCTGTTTTGTTTACAATTCTTTGCTTTTTTTGTTTGTTTTACAACAACAAAATTTAAATTTCGTAAATTTTTTTCAAGATTATTTCCTTAAAGACTTTACTTTTGAAAGAATTTAAAAGAGAGGAAAACCATAAAATTATTGTCAGACAAATGCAAATCGTTTGGTCCTTATGGAACAATTTCATTTCAAATAAATTTTCTAATGATCTTGGCTTTGGTAAGAGCATTAAGGTATTCAGCTTGTTTTAGCTTATGAGGGTAAAAACCTTCAAACCTGCTGTTTATATGATCGATAGGCTACAAATTACTGCCGCTCTTAACATTAGCGAAACCCTTAATGTCATTAGTTCTGCTATGAGTTATAACAGGATAAGGTTTTCAAAGAACAGTACTTATCCAATAACATTTCAAACTGTATAGGATCATTGGATGGTGTTGGTGACCATATATTGGAATTCAGATTTACTCATTTGAATACGTATTTAAAAAGAGATAATCTTGCTTAAACTAGTTCTTTATGTCGGACCTGGTGTAATGCCTGGGTCCTGGAATGGATCCAATGACAAAGATGTAACTCGCTTTGGTTGTCTAGTCCAAGCAAATGTACATGAAATGGTTGCCTACTCAAATAAGCGCGATGTAATAGAGCCACAGTAATTAAGGGAAAGGAATATTATTCATTGAGTTAGGCTACGTAAGGAAGAGCTCTCACTTAGAACAGCATTTAGGCCCACAACCATATTTACCCGGCTGTCAAACATTCCCTACAAAAAACTAACCCAAGTCCAAAATAAATCTTGCTATTCTAGCAATCTTTGTGCCACCGTAGTCTAGTGGATTGTGTGTTGGCTTATTAGACATGACGCCTCCATTCAAATCCCAAGTCAGACATCTCCATCAAAACGAAATATGAAAAACTATTTCTTCGGCAACTTCCTCTCAGCAGATTTCTGCCAAAAACTTGAGAATAAACAAAATTGCCTTGAAAAATTTCTTAAAAAATCCGGCGTTTGATGTCGACTTGAAACTGTAGATCCAGCCGCTCATGTATAAAATTAACAGCCACACAACATAAGTGGTGTGAGAAGCTAGTTCGTAATTCTGACTGAAGGGTTGTAATTACCAATTACATATCTATGTATGTGTGCGTTGCAGCAATCTTTATATTCGAGAGATCGATTAAAGATATCAGAAAATAAGAGGTCTAAGGCCCCCTTCTATGACAAGAGCAAAGCACTGATACATGAGGTGAAAGATAGCCTCGTTCTGTTCCTCTGACTCACAGTTCCTACAGAAGGCATATGCCAGAATGCCGGGTAATTCGGCATGCCTACCAAACACACAGCAGCCCGTAAGTATCGCTATTGAGAGATGAATGGCCGTGCGATTTAACGACAGAAGTGTGTTTGTCCTCTTCGTAACCATACCTGTCTAGCGGAGTCTAGCAATACTGTTCGTCTACTGCTGCAAATGAGAATGAACTTCCAATAGATAATCTTAAGTTAACTGAAGCAATCGCCTATAACCTGTGACATGTTTGTGAATACGGTCTCTGTGCCGGCTCTAGCCAACACATCGGCAATGCAATTTCCAACGAAATTCTCTTTGAGTTACTATGAATAAAACGCTGTGTCAAACCTTATTAAAATGGAATATGTTTTGGGCGAACATAAAATAATAATAATAACGAGATAATGTTAAATTTTTTATCAATTCCATCTCAGCTTCTTTAAGCAGCCAAAGAGAGACCAAAATTGACAAAATGACACAGAGAGAGGGGTATTGTTCTGTTAATTACACATCAATTCCCTTTTTAAATTTTTTTAAATAACAAATATGAAAACCTAAGTTCTTTATTATATTCCAATATTTGATGCACAGCTTGATCTTGGCATGACGTCGAAGTCATGTAATCTATTTCGATAAAGAAATGAAGACGAAAAAGCGTTGGCTTTCTAATAAGAATGTAATTGTCATTACGATTCTAGCCACTAACAAGAGAGTGAATTTTTGTCGAAACACAATCCAGTTAATGTCTTCTTTGAGTTTTTGTATTAAAAAGCTAAAGTTTTATAATTTTTTGCTTGTCTCCACTGTGGTTTCCATTTAATACACATTTTTGTACAACTTTTTGTTATTGTTACAGTGTCTACTCAAATTCAAGTACGTACTTTTTAAATGTATTTAAAATTATAAAAGTACGTATAGGAGGGCATGGTCCACTTTTGGTCAAGTATTCTTAGGCATAAGAAAGGTTATTGTGTCTAAAGTAGTTAGTATGTTGGCTTATAAGATGTGATTCGGAGGTTCAAACCCGAAGTCAGACAGCTGCAGCAAAACGAAATATGAAAATATATTTCTTCGGCGACTTCCTCTCAGCAGCTTTCTGGCAAAAAGTCCTAGAAGAAAAAAAATTGCCATTATAAAGTTTCTCAAAAAATCTGTCGTTCGGAATCGACTTTTAAACTGTAGCCCCCGACACTTATGTATAAAATTAGCACACACAACATAGCTGGCGTGAATAGCTAGGTCGTAATCCTGTCTAAAGGGTTGTAATGAGCAATTATGTTTGTATGTATGTATGTGTCTAAAGTATGGTTCTCAGTCTCCCCAAATACCTTCATTATGTTTTACCTCAAAAAATTTCAATATGAAGTTTTATATTTAAAGTTCAACCTCTGTTTCGTCCTACACTGTACTTTTTACTAACTGCGTATATTTCATTTTCTTCTTACATTATCTTTTATTATTATTTTCCATTTTTTTTTTTAGTAAATATTTCTACTCATTTAATTTTAACACTTGTCAGGATTTTTTGTTTGTTTTGTTGTTGCTTCTTATTTTTCTTATGTTGGATGATGTTCTGTTTCTTTTTAATTTCTGTAAATACACATGAGTCTCATTTCCCAGGACTCCTTACAATATTAACTTTTTCTTTTCCTGCGAATTTAACACACACACTCAGAGCCATACGAAGAAAGAAATGTGCCAACACGTACAAACATTTATAAAATAAATGCCAATCGTAAGTGTTACATATTTTTCATTTAGTGAACGAAGGAAATTGGTAAAAAAAAAAAGAAGAAAGAAGAAAAAAAATACCAAAAGATAGAAGAAACAAATGATTTACAACGACTTTTAGAGTAGCTTTAAAATTAAAAATTTTAATATAAAAATTGTATTATTTTATGGAAATTGCATTTAAAATTAGTATACAATCCTTATACACAACAGTATACTTTAAAATTATGTACCCAATCTATAAAACATTTTATATTGAAAATTTGCGATTCGTGCTCGCAAATGAATAATCAGACTCAGTACTACTCTGCTTACTTACTCACCAGTAGCATTGTTTTATTTACCCCATTCCAGACAAATATTAAATATTAAAATCTGTTACAGCTTCCTCGATACAATGTTTTTCAACTGAATGCATTAATTTTTTCATCGTCAACTTTGTTATCGTCGAGATGATGGCAATTTTGTTATTTGAGGCTTCAATGTTGTTGTACGTATTGTGTGTTCAGTAATCCATTAATTGCTCGACATCAGAATGAACCATTTGCTGTAATAGTTTTACTTTCTAAAGATGATGGTTTTTCGAATAATAGAAGTTGCCTTAAAAGAGTTCTAGACACTAGCTAGAAAGCATATTAGAACTTTTCGATTAATGTTTAGCGTACACTGAAGAAAAATTAGTCCCAGTCAACAATATAACCTAAAAAGCTTTTCTTGTAGATGAGCTCAACAGGCCTTTAGGTCTTTTAAGCCACAACTGTATTAAAGCATTGATATTTAGAGGCCAATAGATTGATTTTATGTGAAAATTGTGGCTACCCAACTGGCCATCTTTCGGTTGGTACTGAGCTTCAGAAGTGCTGCAAACACGATAAATTTTTCGTTTTTCGAAAAAATTTAACATTTGTTAGGCACGACTAATGAATAGAATTGAGTTCGTGATTTAGTAAATCGAATGGCTAGCATTCGCTGCTTAACCATCCTCTCGGCAGAAACAGTAGATTCGCATGTTTTTTGGGAGATCCTACTGAACGGGGCTTAGTACCGAAAGTGAGTGAAGTAAATTATAGGCTACATACTGTTTTAAAGAGACACCATTCTGTGATATATGGATGGGTCAAAACCACATATTGAGACAGAAGCGGTAACTTTTGGTCCTAGAGTGAAGTATTCCGAGCCCTTGCAGAATCTGACTAGTATCTACCAAGTACGAGTTTAAGATAGATGTGCTCAGTTCAATTTGAACAGAAAGCACAAATACTATCAGTCAGTCAAGCCGCCATCAGAGCACTGTTATGAGATTTACTCGCAAATTGTATGAGGCTGTCTATGGAAGCTGAATCAGCTAAGTAGGAGAAATAGGGTTGCCAAGTAATGGATTACAGGATTACATGTGGAAATTCCCGTCAATGACCAGGCAGATGAACTTGCGAAGGGAATCTTACTGTGCAATGGAAAGAGATATTTGGAAACGTATGCTCAGAGAAAAGGGAAAGAACAAATAGGTTTGAGACACTCTCAGTTTTTGTTGAAAAAATTGCAGGAAATTTTAGTTATGCATCAGACTGTCATCAGACAGTAACTGTCCTTTTTAAAGAGCACTGAAAGCGCATACTTGGTATCTGTAGAAATTTTTCTGTAGAAACTTTATTGCATTCTTTAAGGAAACGCGAAGTTTTTCAGGGCAACAGAGCAATCAATTTGGAGGAGACACTGAAGGGATATTCCATATAGTTTGAAGCCAGTAAAATAGTTCGCATTATAAAAGGGTACAGCTGTTAAAACATAAGGCTGTTTTTGATTTTAAAATCAAATCACACACAATTCCGCTATAAACTGCCACGGTAATTAAAATCAACTCGGCAACTGTTTCATATCTCAGTTACACTTCCTTCCAATGGCTTTGAATTCAAAATTCGAAGAACAAACAGCCACAAATCTCTTATGAGAAACGCAAGTAAAAAAAATGTTGCAAGTGTTGAACGAGGTAAGCAAAGTTTTACTGTTGAGTTTATTCCGCGTAGTACTCTTTAATTTATTTAAAACTTTTTTATTTCCATGTAAAGTCATTGACTACTGTTGGTAGCATGCAAAACATTTAATGTTTATCCTGCTTCTTGGAATTTTATTAAATATCTCTTCTCTCTCTCAGCAAAATAACAAAAAAACAATAAACAACTCAAAACATAATGAAATGAATACGATACGATACGCGAGAGGAGAGAGTACGAGTCAGAGACTCAAATAAAACGGTGTTTTTTCTTGCGAATTGTTATTGTTTTTTAGGTTTTCAAACAACAAGAAATAATATTGCTGTGTGGTATTAGTGAGTTTAAGATTATAAGAGTATAGCATGCACACTTATTCACACACACACAAGCATTCACTGAAAGCTTACATATTTTTAATGGCTGCTTAGCTAACAGTGTGTGTGAGATTCTAAAGCAGCATTGAAAAACTGAAGAAGAAAATTAAAGAAATACAGACTTCAAGTCATAATATTGCAATGTGCACAGTGTGTGGGTGTGTGTGTCTGTATAAGTTAAGAGTGTTTGTAGTCATTGCTTAGGTTTATAGCAGTGTTAGTCTACTTTTAGGTTCTTGTAAACTGCTGCTGTTCAATGTAAATAATATTTTATCGTTATTTTCATTTTATTGATGATTTTTCTTTGACTTCTCATCTCTTTCTTCTTCTATGTTATTAAATAAGTGCCTAGAAGAAAACAAAAAAAAACAGAATGTAAATGAAAAGCGTATAAATAATGGTTTGTGGATAGTATTGAGGTTAAAATTGATTAAAGAAAATGAATAGAAAGAAAGTCTGGTTTTTCTTTGCTTTAACAAGGCGATAATTTATGGTAAAAGAAACAAAGAAACAAACTTTTTCTAAATATAAGCCATCTTAGAAGGATAATTCTCACTAACCATGTTTGCATTCAATGTAAAAAAGAAAGTTTATGGAATAGGTTTTTAATAAAAAAGAGAATCGCTTTTAAATGAAGTACAAAGCAATTTATCTGGCTAAGGAAGTCTGATAGAAAGATAACAAAGTTAAGGCAATAAAACGAGTAATATTTTGATTTCTATAATAACCTGTATTAAATTAATAACTCTAATCAATCTTGTAATATTTGAATATTTTTTTAAATGCGTTGATAAATGTTTTACTTGAATCTTCGCACCTGTTGCATGATTTTGTAAACAATTTTTACAGTTCAAATACTCGTGGAAAGATGGAAATTCGGTTATCATTTTACAAATTACATTTGTTTGTAATGGACTTGAAAGCAAATCAATTTTCTTTAGAATTTCACGGGAAACATAAGAAAATAGCTGCAGAAAGAGTTCATAGATTTTATAAGTTTATTGAGCAATTGTTAAGCAATGTTTTCAATGGCAATGAAAGGAATAGTCCAAGCAATTGGAATATTTTATAAAAGGAATGTTTCAATAAACTTCATGTTATAAGGTATCTACAAGTACTTATCAAGAACGAGATTAAGCAACAATATCATAAAATTACACGCTTAGAAGAACAAAAATTAATTAACGCACAGACTCAACTCAAAATTCATTTAAAAATTAAATTCACCTACAGTCGATGTATCTCATTGTCATAAAGAGGAATCATTGTAAAGCAAGCCATAAAAAAAATCCGAAGCCTAAATATTTATTCGTAGTCCAAGTATCAATCCATTGATTTAAGATTTTGAGTTTTTTAAATAATTCAAAGTGTTATAACTCGTGAAGAACCACGCAAATGTATATGGATATACATATATGTATGTATATAGAGAAGATAGATTTAAATAAATCATTAAACGAAATAATATATGCGACCGTACCAGAAGTATATAGCTTTCAATAAAAAATCTATGGACATGCAATCTCAAATCAACTTCCAACAAGTTGAGAGATGTAACAGATTTGTGGATTAAGTCTAACCACTAAATCACCCATAAAGTGCAATCCCAGTGTAGCAAGCCATCTCGTCCATGGCCCAAGCTCAACTGAATCAGATCCGATCTAGTCGAAAGGTTTTTATGGTGTCCAACCCAATAGCATTTCGGTCAGCCTAACTGTCATAGACAATCACATCAGAATGAGCCATTTACTGTAATAGGTCGACTTTCTAAAGCAGTAAAAATATGGTGATGGTTTTTCTAGCAATAAAAATTGCTTTAAGAGGGTTCTAGACACTAACTAGAAGGCATATTGGAACTTCTCGATTAATGTTTAGCAGGAACAGATTAAAAATTGGTCCCAGACAATAATATAATCTAATAGGCTTTTCTGGTAGACGAGCTTAACAGGCCTGTATTAAAGTATTGCTATTTATAAACCACCCATAAAGTGCAAATACCAGTGTAGCAAGTCATCTCATTCATGGCCCGAACCCAACTGAATCAGATCCAATCTTGTCGAAAGGTTTTTATGGTGTCCAACCCAATAGCATTTCGGTCAGCCTTATCTCTGATAACAACATCCATCATGACATTACAAACAGGAATAGCCACCCTATAAAACAATACATTGACCGTTATTTCTATACAACGACAGCAGGCAGTTCTGTTATCCTAAGACCGAACCTGCAGATAAACGACTTATTAATCTGGAAAATCGAAATGTAACTGAAACAATTCAAAACCATAATATTATAACGAATTGTGACATAATAATCTAATAAAAGTTAATGGAAAAACTTTTCACTGCTACGATATCTATTATTTGCACCATATTGTATGCCTCTTAAATTTTATTTCGAATTTACTTAGGCAGCTGTAGGTATGTACGTAAATACACATGATGATACATCTCAGATGATTGATTTAATAATAATTGTTTGAAATATATTTTGAATATTTAAAAATAGCATTAAATAATCACACGTGATCTCTATAAATACAACAAAAGTAAACCAATAAAAATAATTATTGGAAAAAAAACAAGAATTGAAAAACATTAACCCACTCATTTTTGTCAGATCGTTTAAAATAAATTCAACCACGCCATCAACGCCATCAAAACCATAAAACTATCAAAAAACTTTCCATTAATAATTATTTTGGAAGGAAACTGTTTTTGTAAATAAATAAATAATAAATAAATGAATAAATATTTCATATTTGAACAAAAATAATCATAATTTTATATTAAATATTTATTAAAAGAAAAACAAAAACAAAACAGAACCGAATCGAGCAGTGAATTATAAAAGAAAATATTTATGTTCGTTTCACTCATTTCCGTTAATAGTCAAACACATAAATAAATATGAAATTGAAAATTAAAATTAAAATTAACAAAAAAACAACAAACAACAAACAAACAATTAAAAAAATTATTTCATATTTTAATTAAGAAACCGGAAATTTGCAATCAACAGGCTTTAATATGAAAATTAATTAAAAAAAGAGAAAAAGAACACAAAAATTTAATGAATTTTTGTAACAAATTACTCATGTACACAAACATACACAGGCACACATGCATACGAAAGAAGGGGAAACTTTGTAAACAAATTAACCAACGCATGCTTAAATATTCAACATATGCCATCACACATACATACTTATGTATACCTATGTATGCTTATGTATACACAAAGAAATTGATTTTCTGTTATTTGCAAAAATTTAAAGCATGGAAAAAAAACCACGCGTGTTATTAACAAAACATTGTTACTTTGCCATTTAAAACAAGTCAAATTGAGAGAGAAGGAACAAAAAAAAAAAAGAAAAATACTTCTCCTCCTAAATATACATAGATACAGGTTCCATTCAAGTTGGAGATTCTTTTTCTAATGCTAATGAAGTAAACATTTTAATTCTTTATACTTGACTTCGTAGTCTACTGCACAGTTGTAAAATGTTGCTCCACTCGACCTTTGCTCCATACAAATTTGGTGATGGTCCCTGTTACTGACTAAATACGAAATCCTACGGGTTATTGATTGTCATGAGGGTAAGACGACTTTTCCAGATCCGTACTTAGATTCCATTAACAAGATAAATCAGTTGAATATTTATAAATATAACGTACATATCGACGCCTCCGTTCTATAACATTCTAAGTCGAAAAAGTGTGTTTTGAGTTATGAGCTCTCAAAGTTTTCACGCGACATACGACCATATGGGTATTCTAAGGAGATTTTTCCCTATGACTTCGGAACGGATCGGCGCATCTTAACCAAATTTTGACAGTATTTAAGTTAGAGAACATAGAATTTAAAAATGCAAGAACAGAATGGAAGCGTCGATATATCGTTTGCAGATGTATGCACTGGACATGCATGCATACATGCATACATAATTGTTCATAACATCGTTCAGTCAGGATTACGACCTAGTTTCTCACACCACTTATGTTGTGTGTGTTAATTTTATACACAAGTGGCCGGACCTACTGTTTAAAGTCGACTCCGGACAACAGATTTTTTGAGAAACTCTTTAATGGCCTCACATCTAATAAGCCAACACACAACCTACTAGACTACTGAAATATGTATACAGTGGTGGCCTTATAATTAGAAACGACTTAGCAACATGTATGTTTGTTAATTTGTTTTACAGTTGTCACCGTGTACCTGGGATCAAAGGCTTTGTTAGGAGGACGTCTTACATACGTTTTTCCATCAGATTGGGACAAATTAAACTTAGATTCGTCACTCCAGAGAACTCTGTTCCAAAAACATCGTTTCTAATTATAAGGCCACCACTGTATGTGCGGAGGCTTAATAAACATTCTAGACCTCATCAAATTTGTAGTGAGTTTCGATACTACAATCTACTCAAATCAAGTCTGAGTGAGACCCGTTAACATGAATCTTGTCTTAGATTCTGATACTTAGGTAAACAGTCAATACCATCAAGATTGAGTGCAGTGATCATTTTTCTATGAAGTGAAGCAAGGAAGCGTGTTTTAGTACTGTCAGATACCAAATCAGGATTCGTAGTTATACTTGTATACAAGAAGATTTAGTCATTTTCACTTCTGCAAGATTATGTCATATATAGGTCACGGTGAAAGTTCAATTTCCGTAAGGGACGTAACGCAAAATTATGGTTTTGAAACCTTAGCCTTAAAAACACATGGGCAAGCACGATGAAGTATGACAATTTTTTCAGAGGCATATTGTTTGTGCACAAAATCACATGGATGTACCCAAATCATATAAAACACAAGGTAGATTAGCATTAGCATACCATTTACCTACTTGACATGATAGGTCAAATGTTAGAGAAAACAATACACGATCGAAGTCGATCATAAAGCAGCAGGACCTCATGTCAGACCAGCAATACAGATTTCGAAAAAAGCAATGTGGACGCTGTATAGAATTTAGTGAACATCAAAAGAGAAGTAATAGAAGGCGAACGATGGTGGTTGGACTCCAAAAATAATACTTGGCTATAGTCCACATTAATTTCGCTGTCTGTCTGTTTGTCAGAAATGGTATGGAACATAGGTTATGGGTAAATTATGCTGGAACTCCGAAAATTGAAGAGGCAGAGCCAAAATTTTACGTGATCAAGCTAACCAAAGCTAATTAAAGATAAAGTACATAGACGTCAGGGATGATAAATTGCGTTTGCTTATGTTAGATTTCAACCTCCGCAATGCTATTGAAGCTCTGAAAAATAAAAAATACCATTGGGAGACAGCCACAACGCGAGCCATTGTCGAGAAGTATAGAGAGAGGAGAAGGGATGAGAGACGCTTTTTCATACGCAAGAAGAGGGAGCAGGAAAGGCGTGAGCGCGAGGAAGTCGAGATGTATAGTTGCAGGAATGATGCTCGAAAATTTTATCAAAAGGTTAAGCGTCTAACCGAAGGTTTTAAGCCGGAGCGTCCTCCTGCAAAGATGAGAACGGAAACCTGATAACAGATTCGCAAGGGGTGCTGAGGTTGTGGAGGAAACACTTCTCTACTCTGCTACAAGCTGATGACGACAACAATGCCGCCTTTAGAGATGATGTTCCGAACCCAATCGAAGATGACGGCGTGGAGATTCCGCCGCCTGTCCTGAAAAAGGGAGACCGTACTATATGCGCCAACTACAGGGCTATAAGCCTTCTCCCTATCGCATATAAGGTTCTTACAGGCGTATTGTGTGAACGACTGAAGCCACTCGTCAAAACACTGATTGGACCTTATCAGTGCGGCTTCAGACCTAGTAGTCCGCCATCGACCAGATCTTCACACTACGTCAAATCCTGGAAAAGACCCACGAAAAACAAGTCGACACACACCATCTTTTAGTCGACTATAAGGCAGCCTTCGATAGCCCCATAAGGGATCGTGTTTTTGCCGCAATGTCTGAGCTCGGTATACCTGCGAAGCTGATAAGGCTATGCAGAATGACGTTGAGCAATTCCTGCAGCTCCGTCAAGGTAGGAAAGGACCTCTCCGAACCTTTAGTACCGTGCGAGGTTGCAGACAAGGCGACCCCCCCTTATCATGTGACCTCTTCAACTTCGTCATGGAGAGTGTTCTGCGAAAGGCGGGAGTGCATCGCAATGGCACTATTTTTCAAAAAAGTGTCCAGTTGCTTGCGTACGCTGACGACATTGACATCATAAGGCGTATCAAGCGAGATGTTACTGCTGCCTTTAGTGCTATTGAACGGGAGTCTAGTAAGATGGGTCTGACAGTAAATGAGGGCAAAACAAAGTATATGTTATCGACAAGTAGAGATGCGCGGCGTATTGATTCTCAGATCACGGCCGATAACTATACTTTTGATACGGTCAAGGAATTCATCTATCTTGGCTCCGCTGTTACCACCAGAAATGATGTCAGCCTGGAGATCAAGCGCAGGATTACTCTTGCCAACAGGTGCTACTATGATCTCAATAGGCAATTGAGTAGCAGAGACCTCTCTCGCGCGACAAAATTAACACTTTACAAGACACTCATCCTACCCGTGCTTCTTTATGGCGCAGAGGCATGGACCCTCTTAAATACAGATGCAGCGGCCTTGAGTGTGTTCGAGAGAAAAGTACTGCGCAAGATCTTCGGTCCAGTGCGAGTTGGCGATGATTACCGCATCCGATACAATAGTGAGCTGTACGAGCTCTTCAACGACATGGACTTTGTGCAGCGTATTAATATCCAGCGGCTGCGCTGGCTCGACCATGTCGTTCGAATGGAGGAGGATGCTTTGGCGGGACGGTTATTTGATGCGGGAATCCGCGGAAGTCGGCGAAGAGGACTACCTTCCAACCGTTGGAAGGACCAAATCTAGCGTAGGCGCGCACGAAGCAGAGGCGCCTGGAAGGATGTGTTGCAGCAGGCCGAAATCCGATAAACGGGTTGTTATGGCCCATTAAGTAAGTGAGTAATTGGAAGACAACAATGTGATACAAAAAATCGTGAAAATAGATCCGTATGCGGCAATTACCTATTCATTTGAAAACATATTAGATTTTCGGGGAGAGAGAGGGAGAGAGGGAGAGGGTGGGGGAGAGAGAGAGAGTGAGAGAGAACCTGCCTCTGTAGAATAATTACTTACTCTACGGAAAAAACTTTTTCAATGAAATTAAAATGGGGACAATAGAGAGACTGCTTTACTCCATAAAGGCAAGAAACCAATTAAAAATTATCATGAAAAAGAATTTTAAACCTGTATGACCCATTACGCGTATAACCAGAGTCATGCAAAACTTATACTAAATCTGCTTATTAACGCTTTTTTTCCACATGACTTTACATGAAAATATTCAACACTTTTTTGGTTCAAGTTTTATTATCATCTTTTACAATTTTTCTCTTTTTCTCTCTCTCTTCTATTGGCAAACAAAATCCTTTCACAGCTGTTTGCCAAACAACAACAAATTCTCTAGAAATTAACAACAACAACAAAAGAAATAACGCAATAACAACATTAACATTAATAACAATATGGCTACAAAAAAAAAAAAAAAAATAATAAGAATGAAAGAAAAAATTAAGAGGTAGAAAGAGCGGAAGATGAAAAAAAAATGTTCCAGTCATTGCTTTAATTAAGCTCAACGCCGCCATTAAATTTTTGCTTTTTAACCCCATACCCGTACCCATTACATGGCAAAAGAATTTTTGAACATGACCATACAAAACCAAAACACAAGAAAAAAACTGAAAATACTACGCCATTCAAATTAAACCCTTTTATTTTGTTACAACAACTCAAACTCTATAGCAGCTCAACATTTCACTGGCATTTCCGCTCCCTGTCACTGTTGTTGGTTGCCACTATTTACGCACAATAATAGCCAACGAAGCATTCATTCATCTGATGATGCTGATGCCGATGCCAATGCTAATGATGAAGAGATGTGGACCATGATGGTGTAGAATATTTCTTTTCTTTTTTAATTTAAATTTTACCAAACATTAAATACAAACGCAGCCAATTTGTTTTAATTTGAATTATTTTCTAAACCATTTTTTTCATTTTCATTTTCAAATTTAATTTTAACATGCTCTTTCCACACATCTACTGAGCAAAATATTTCAATTTTAGCCAAAATTTCATTTCATTTTGAAGCATTAAATTAATGTGATGATGATTTATTGCTACGAAGTAGGAACGAAGCAAATTTCAAATTAATTTTAAAAGTAAGAAAAAAATAAGGAAATTAATTTTCTCTGTCACTGCTGATGATATGATCAGTGGAGGTCTTTTTTTAAGGTATTTAAACCACTCTTTTTCCGTTTACAAAATATTTTACAAAAACTCATAATTTCCTAAACTATACACGATATATGCCAACGCTCATCACTCACATCCACGGACTCTTATACGTGCTGAACCAAAATGTAACAAAATGTAATCAACTCTGTAGAAAGCACCAATGGATTTAGAAATACAAGAGTGAAAAAATGGACATCGGATCATATATTAAAGATGTGTAAGAGAAGAAAGGGAACACTTCCTAATCGTAAGGCTGAAGATCTGATAACGCTCGCAACATTAAATGCTCCTAGGTAGAAAATCTGACAAAAGGGTCTCAACTCACCTCGGAGTCATACAAAATTGTAAACAGCTGGCTAAGCCAAAAGCTGTACGAATTAAGGTGTGGGAAGAATATTGTAATGGAATATTGAGACTAGATATACATGAAGCGAGAGACGGGAATATTAAAAGCTTGATAAGGGCTTTGAAAGATAGGACTGATAACAACATTTTCTTAGAGGTCCTGAAAGCAAACTTACAATTGAGTGCTCAATTGTTGCAGCACATTTATAACGACTTCTGGAAAATGAAACAACTAAATGAAGAACTTAAAGAAGTTGTAATCATCCAATGCTGTGACAATTGTACACCTTATGAGTATAACGTACAGCTAATTCCAACATAATTGAGAAATGGAAAGAGAGTATGATACCAGTAATCAATCAGCAATTTGAAACGTCCTTCGATGCAAAGGGTTATGCGAAAAAACTGAACGAAAATACTATGTGCCGAAGCAATCATTTAGTCAATAAAAACAAGATATGACTAAACTATCCCTAAGCCTAGAGGTAGCATATGATGTATCCAATTTGACATCACATAGTCGACGAATTAAACTGCATCACATATCGATTGAAGACGTGTATTTCGCCTGTTAAATCGGCAGCATTATAGCTAACACAAGACTGAAAACAGCATTTTAAACAACTGTGTAAAATCTTTTGTCCTAGATGACACCGAAACTTGGAACGCCGTCTCTCTCTCTCCGATGAGATACAAATAAATCACACTCTCCATTATCAAGGCAAAGGCATCATGTCATATGATGGACTGCCCCAGGGTAGCGGATAGAATGCTGACTCCATCACACATAGAGGCGACAGCTTGCTACCGTAGCAGCAAGATCAAAAACGGTGTTTGAACGGGATCTTTGAAACTCCGTGTCAAAGGAATTTGAAGGAATTTTGTAAGAATAGTTCGAAAATCTAGAGACTAGAGACAAAGAGACAAATATTTGCCAAATGTGATCGAACCTTAGTCAATTTGAAAAAATAATTCGCGTAACGAATACCAAATACATACATAGTTTTAATTTTGTTAGAAACTCAAATACATCACTCAGAACGAAAATTCGAAACGAATCCAAAATTCTTTCAATTGGATTTTTATTGGTAATTACAAGATATTAAACATTTGTTTAACCTGGTCTTTATGTCCTTTTACACACACACTAATTATAGTGGCACCAATGTTAAGGCACTTTAACTACTACAGTAAAACAAAAAATTCCATTTCAAACGCGTAATTCATACATCCATTAAATATTTTGTAACAGTTTGTTAAACCGCCGTCGTCTATTGTTTTTAAATTTGACCACATGTGGTGCCGTAACATTTCCTTGTAATTCCCACAATTTGAACAGTTAAAATCCTTATTGCCACATGAACATTTAAATCCGCATATAAAAAAATAAAAAAAGATCATTAAAACGTTGTTGATGATATTGCGTAAAGGCATTAAGCTATCACTCGCAATCACACATATACACCTACACTCTCTTTCTCTCTCTCTCTTTCGTACTCTCCCTTTTATTGCATTAAATAACAATAACGGTAATATGAGAAATATTTAACAAAACACGTGACAATTAAGACATGTTACAGCAACACACATTGCATTATACACGTAATGCATGTAATATTCAAAAGGATTTTAACTGATTGCTAGAATACGTATGTACGTACATATATGGCCACTTACCACCCACAGTGTCTGCACAATGGGTTGCTGAACCAATTAAAATTTTTACAAAATGAATAAACAATTGCAGAAACACAAACAGTTTAACAAATTTAAATAAATAAATAAAGCGGATGCAGAAAAAAGAACGAATACTTTTTTTCAGTTTCCCACTTGTAGCCGTTTTTTCTTTTTATCCTTTTTGCAAGTTTTTTTTGTTTTTTCATGTTTTCCTGTGTACCAATATTTAGTTTTGCACCTTTTCGGTAACCGGGACTCTTTTTTATTCTTTTTTACAGTTATTTTTTCCCCCGTGCACAAACACAATATAAATTGTAAGAGAGAATAATAGTTATGAAAGACAATAAGAAAATGGAGATAAAAGGTTTCCACATGAAAAGTAAAATAAACAAATTGTGAAATTTTTAACAGCAGAAAACGATATCCTTGGATATAAAAAAATTTTACGATTTATTAGAATTTTAGAAAACAGAAAAAAAGACGGGCAAAACAAAATGGGATCACAATCCTTGCTCACTATTGCACAGTGCTTGTTCAGTGCGGTAAGGGAAGTTACTTGCGAAATTTGCATGAAATAGAAATCGAATCATTAAGAGATTTCCTTACTCCGAAGTTCTGAATAAGGCGAAGGTACAAGGACCGGGCTATATTGATGGATGCGCCAGAAACTTGTTCTACAAGCTCTCATAGTTTCTAACAAGTCATCAAAATCCTGTGTGCGATCTGGCATTGTAATATTGATCAATTTTACTCGTTTTAATTAAATTACTTGGTTCAGTCTCAGTAAATGTTGACAGTAGGCATCAGAACAAGTCCTTTCCCATTTTACTAAACACATAGTATATCCCTTATTGTCTCACTGCAAATTAATGTTGCACCCAAACATTAAGGTTCTTTGTTTATCCAGTTTTCTTTAGCATCATCTTTGTAAAGATCAGACATTTTTACTGATGCCTGCGATCTTCTCTAACCTTTTCTGAAATAGTTAATGTCCTGAATTTGCACTCATTTTTAAGCTCAGATAGGTTAGGTTAGGTAATGTTAGGTTAGGTTAGAGGACATGTACTTGTCAATTAACACAAGTACAGTGCCCGGAGGTCGAATTGACCCTATACAATGTCCTAGTTTCTCACACCACTTATGTTGTGTGTTAATTTTATACATGAGTGGTGGGACCTACAGTTTAAAGTCGACTCCGAACGACAGATTTTTATTTATTGAGAAACTTTTCATGTCAATTTGTATTTACTCTCAAAGTTTTTGCCAGAAATCTGCTGAGAGGAAGTCATCGAAAAAATACTTTTTGTATTTTGTCTTGATGTCTGGCCTGGGGCTCGAACCCGGGCTTTTACGTCTAATAAGCCAACACACTACCTACTAGACTACGGCGACTTCTAAGCTCAGATAACTACTATAGAGAAATCACAATTCATTATCCTACAATGTCCTGTTCGGTTATGTTATGGTTAATACTTCATAGCAGTTTTTTGTTACAAATTTATGCTGAATATTTAGAAATCAATTTATGCTGTCATGAGGTTCAGTAGTCGGCAGACATTCGGGCGCAGCCATTGAATGATTTTATTCAAAGCCAGAGAGAATTGCGACCAAATAAGATCTATTGCGAGAAGACTATTTCGTTAACCTTGAATTTTAATGAATGAATTTAAGTTTTGTTGTCCATAACATAAGTCTTGACAATGTCAACAAAGTGGAGAAACCTTTTGTTGCCAAGTACAAGATAATCACAAAGAATGCGTTCTCACTTTTACAAAATCAACGGATGTTGGTTTAAGAGAAATCGGTTTTATTCAAGTGATAAATTAGATTGTCTAAGCTGATATTCTCGCTATAGGGATTAAGAACTGGTTGGTTTGACACTGGACGGTAAATATTTTATTAGTAAGCAACGAATTTCTTCCGCCCACAATTCCAAAATGTTTTTTTTGCCAAGTTCAGAATACAGCTAAATTGGCGCCCCATTTCGCCAAATAATCCTACTTCTGATCACCCTCTTATCCATAAATGGAATCGAAAGTAAAGACGTTAAAGATCCTTAATGTTTTGAGAACAGTTTTTTATGATCGTGATCGATTGAAGAGCTTTGTGAGTCACTTGACCATCGAAAAGAATATTTGATTGGATAATTGTCAGTGAAGGAATAAAAAATACACTGACAGTCGTTCTTCCAAAATCAGTGCCTTTTGCTCCATTCGAAATTTATCAGGTCTGGGAATAAAAGTGAATAAGGCATCTCTCGTTCTGAATATGAAACATCTGCTCTATAACCAGACAGGTAATAAAAATATTTTACGATCTTCTTCCAATTCTACATTCTGCACGTACAACTGCTACTGAAGTCACTGCACCAGTACATCTCTGAAAAGATGCTCTAGGGCTCATGTATATATAATATGAACAAATTAAGAAAAAATTTTTCCTACTTATTTCTAATCCACATGCCTGGGTTCACACACAACCTCTTAAGCACACTCCGAATAACATTCTTAACTATTCTTATTTTCAAATTACATATTTGAGATTATATTGCGGTAAAGAAATTCAGCATGGGCATCGCTCCCAAGCTGTTAATGGCAGTTCGAGATATGTTAACATTTTAAACACCTCTACACAGCTCTACCCATAGCTTTGACGTCAGAAAAACAACAACACATTAATAAGGTGACAATTTCTATTGCAAGAGGTATATGGACATTGATTTAACTTGATTCAAACGAATTTCTAACCTCTATTGGACTTAAACCTTTGGGATTTTGGATCTTTGTTAAAAAGTTGTGGAGAATCAAATTGAAATAGACCGTGTGTTTGAAATAATTTAAGTCAACAGTACATCGAAATTAAGGCAACATAATCCTGCGATATGCGATATTCTACCATAATCGTCTAAAATATTCTGTATTCCCTACCTATGCGTTCAGATTTTCTTTTCTTTTTATTCCATGAGAATATTTTAGATTTTAGTGTGTCATTTCAAAAAATGTAGATTTTTTTAGGGTCCATAGAAAAACTACAATAAGGTCCAAACAGCACCGGGCACAGGCAGCAACATAAATGAAAGCCTGTTTTAAATTCATGCAAACAAACAAACAAACAAACATTTCGCTTGCATGACGTGTATTTATGTTGCCTGAAGGAAAGGCAAACGAAATTCATACTGTTGCTGTTGCTGATGTTGTGAAAGTGCATAAAAAACAAGCTCTCTCTCTCTCTGGTACATATACTGTATATAAAAGACTACTGTGGGTACTCCTCTAAAGTGACTTTAAAGGATACAACGTTGACTCAATATTTAGAAATTTAAAAAAGAAGCATACAAACAGGCGTTACAAAAGCCTAGTAAATCCTGTTATTGCATAATAAAGAACATTTAAGGCGGCATATGCATATCACCATCACTCCCTTTCAAGTGCGAATAACCGAAAAAAACCGGAGCATTTGTTTGTTTATGTGTAAACAGAGAAGCAAACAACAGCAGCAACAGTCCGAACATCAATATCACCAGAGAGAGAGAAGGAAACTGTTGTATGGATCCGCTGATGGTGTACTTTTTATGGCAGCAACAATGTGGCAAAATTTTGAGGTGTTTTATGTGCGGCATAATAAAAAAAGGGAAAAATTTGTGCAGAAAATGTGTGTAAAACACTGGACAGCAAATGAAATAAAAAAATGGACAAAAAGAAAATTTGTAATGAATTTCCATACTGGTTTAGTTTTACTTGTTTGTTGCATGTTTTTTTGTGTTAAATGCTTTACAACTGCAACAATATTGCAATATTTACTGTTAACGTTTACAGCATAAATTACATTTACTAGAGCATACGTTTCGTATTAAATTTTAGGACGATTTAAAGAAAAATAAAGTATGTATAGAGTCTCTTAGACCGCCAACTTCAACTAGAATAATTTCTGGATGGGAGAAACCTTCCCACACACTATTAAGATGAAATTATAGCGATCACTGGTCGAATGTATGATTAAAAATTAAGTTTTTATTGCTTTTTAAAATCTACATAGAATGGCTTGTGACAATTCTTGGAATTTCTAGGTCTCATAGTAAATGTTTTTGCTTTATCTCACTTCAAAGCGATTCTTTCTGCTCCATGAATATTTGACTTTGGTGGCAACATGTATATATACATGATTATTTTTCATTCTAAACTAAAATCGATACAAAAATTTCTTGTACTTTTTTCTGCGGCCTTATGTCAGTATACATTTGCCTTATCACAGCTTGTTCTGTCTGTATATGTGCCATTTAATATTTTTAATTTGTGATAAATTCTTTTGTTTTTGCATAAAGTCCTTAAACGCTTCCCTCCTCCTTTGTCCTTCTCTTTAATAACCAATTATAAAACGAAGACTTTAGAAAGTTACTGACATGCCGCTTCTTGAAGACTTCAGATTTTTGTTCGACTTGTGTCTTCAGATCGCTTCATGAATTGGATTGGAATCAGAGGTTTATGTTTACAAATATATAATATCAGGACCTCTAATGACTTTATCCAATCGTGCGGTGTACTATTATTATTATTATCATCATTATCTGGGATAACAATTCATTTTTACATACAAGTTTTCATGACCGAAAGGAATCAAATGAATCTACACAATATGTTCAGCGAAATGTTAGTCCATTACTCTTTATAATCACACCCATATTATGATATATGGAAGCTGTCTATTGCATTATAGAACTTCTACACTTTTAATTCACGAAACGATGCAATATTTCGTCATACCCGAGGTACTACTGCAATGGAGTTGACGACATTTTTCGACATGGAAATTTGGCGTAATTTTTTGAAGGCATGGACTTGTATGCAGTTCTTATCTATTGAGGCTCTAAATAACGTACATAACACATACATAATTGGTCTTTACAACGCCTTAGTCAGGATTACGACCTAGCTTCTCACTTCACTTATGCTGAGTGGCGCGATCTACAGTTTAAGGTCGATTCCGAACGACACACTTTTTGAGAAAATTTTTCATGGCAATTTTTTTTACTCTCATAATTTTTGCCAGAAATCTGCTGACTGGAAGTTGCCAAAGAAATATTTTTCATTTTTCAATTTGATCGAGATCTCTAATTATGGGTTGGCCTGGCCAGGCAAGGCCTGGCATCTAATAAGCCAACACACTACATAGACTACAGAGCCTTCAATTCTCCAATTCACCAATTAACACATTAAAGTTTACAAACATACATACATAATTGGCCATTACAACCCTTCAGCCAGGATTACGACCTAGTTTCTCACACCACTTATGTTGTGTGTGTTAATTTTATACATGAGTGGTGGGACCTACAGTTTAAAGTCGACTCCGAACGACAGATTTTTGAGAAACTTGTTCATGGCAATTTTTATTTACTCTCAGAGTTTTTGCCAGAAATCTGCTGAGAGGAAGTCGCCAAAGAAATCATTTTTGTATTTCGTCTTGATGTCTGACCTGGGGCTCGAACCCTGGCTTTTCGTCTAATAAGCCAACACACTACCTACTAGACCCCTGTATGTAAGCTTAATTGCTTAACAAATTCGCTTATGTACAGATCTATTGGCAACTAAAGCCATATTGTTTTTGAAACCTCTCACAACACCGTATAATTCCTTCTCACAAAAGGCAACATAAAGTGCAATTTTACAGAAGCATTGGTTTCTCTTAAGTATTCTCTGGCTGTTCTGCACAACAAATTTGATAATTTGGATTTTTGATAAGTGAAAAGCTTTTGCGCTGAAAATTTCCACAAGCCACGAATCTTTATTTTCTTTTTGTCTTGTAAAATTTCACACTGATAATCCTTATTGCCAAACTATAGAAAAGAATCACTCACTCATTATTACTAAATATTGCATAAATTTCTTTCAAGTTTTGCAAATTAAATTTAATTACTTATTCTACTCGTATGCATACATATGTACATATATGATTTCATTTTTAAGCAAAAGAATTATGTTCAGATTAAATAACTAATTCCAGAAAGGACTCATACATACATACAAAAGTATGAATTTATATAAAAAGGGAATTTATTTCTTAATTAACATCAGCATTAATTGAATCAAATTAAAATTAATTCAATTTACCTTTAATAGTTTACAATTAAATACAACCATAAAATATTATTTAAATATAGAAGAACAAAACGAAAAAACAAATTAATTTGTTTATCATTTTGATTTAAATCATTTAATCAATACAGTTTTGAAAATTTACAAAAACGGAAAACTGTAGGTATTTATTTAAATTTATATACATGCTGCTCATGAATTTATGTTTAAATAGAACAGAAATTGTACAATATTTATCGGTCATAGTCAGATAGTCGGCCGGCCAGCCAGCCAATCGTATACATAGTTGGCCAGCATTGGATACAATTTTGTGTTGTTCTACTTATGGTTCTGATTCTGGTCTCTATGTTACCATTCGATACCAATTAATTATTTGTTTATATCAGGTAATAATACCTGTAAAATATACCATAAATATTTTTGTATTTTATTTTATGGTAAAATAGTTTTTAATAAAAATACTCACACACACATACGCACTTCGAACAACATACAATATACATGCATATGTGTACGATGTACATTTGCATATCGTATAATAGATATAATGGATGCATTATCCTGTATCCTTATTAAATTTTCAAATATGCTATGTATGCATACAATCATTCACAATTTACCATATAAAATACAATACAAAATACATACAAAATAATATTATAATACAAAATTATTTTATTTGATGGATATTGAAAACTCTGTGCATGAAATGAATATTTTGGGCAAGATTTTCTTGCAAAAAAAAAAGAATTTTTAGAAATTTTCTGTTTTATTTTCTTAATTTTTTTTCAAAGTAAAATTTATCAAAAAAAAAAAAAAAAAATTTAAATGTAGTCGGTTAAAATATCAGTTCAACGTCCTTTTACTTTAAACTGCTCTTACAAGAAACACAATACAATATGGCTCTAAACGTCAGTAAAGAAAGCAACAAAACATATTCACAACCAATTTAAGTTTTCAGAAACTAATAAAGTTCGTCTAAACCTTAAATAGTTAAATTTGCTGCCGATTTCCGTAAATTTCAGGTATTCGAGTTTCAAGCCCCGACTGATCTGACTGTTACTTCACACGGCAGTCTTCTGATATGAAATTATTTAAGTCTTATAGCCGTAATTATAACACACAATGACATTTAAAATATCGTGCTAAGTTCTATGAATATCAGCCAAATAAATTGATCACTTCTATTCTATAAAACTCTAGAGAACTGTTACATACATGTATACGTATATTAGGGTGCACAAATAAAATTGCTAAAGCAATTCAAAAAATTTTTTTGTTTTTAATTTAGTATTTAGTATGTACTTAACAAAATAATATAAATTTCAAAACTAAAATGAACAAATTCTAAGAAAAAAAAGAACAATCAAGAGGAAATAACTCCGATGTACGCAATTTTGCACCATTCTAAAATTTTAGAGAATACGAGTATTTTTAATATATAGTCCAAAGACCCTTGTTATGTAAAACCTCATTTACGCGACTTGGCATGCTCTCCACCAAATTCTCTATAATTTCTTTCGGAATATTTGTCCATTCCTGATGAATCCCTTGTCAAAGCTCATCGAAATTGGTTGGGGCTAATCAACCCATCCATCTCTTCGCGATTGACCACAAATTCTCAATCGGATTGAGGTCGGGACTTTGTGCTGGCCACTGCACTAATTAAAAACTTTGCTCACTAAGCCATTCTTTAAATATTTTGGAGATGTGTTTTGGGGTCACCATCCAGCTGGAAAAGTACTTCTTGCGCAGAATAGGCGCTCTTGTCAACAAAATCGGGAAGATGGGTCTGCAAATTTGTCAAATAATTTTCTTTTTTCATAATGTTATTGATTCTTTGCAGTGGTCCGAGGTGCCATCATGTAAACCAATGACATTTCCTTCACCGTGTTTCACCGTTTTCTTAACATGGTGTCTTTCAATTCTTTCTCCATGGCGGTGCCAGCAATATTGCTTACCATTGGACTGAAAGCGGTTGAATTTTGATTCGTCTGACCAGATCACATGTTTCCAGTCATCCACTGTCAAATTTCTGTGTTCTCTGGCAGACTTTAAACGTGCCTTTACATTTTTAGCCGAAAGAGCAGGTTTTTTCCTTTTGACTGCTGAGGTATAGCCAATATCTTTAAGGGCTCTACTTGCCGTCAAGAAAGCTCCTTTTGGTGTTAAAAATGTATCCCTTTTCATTTTTGTTAGCATTAGACGAACATTTGCATTAGTTAGTAGTTTTTTAAGACCTCTGTCTTGAGGCTTAGGAACAACGGACCGTTTTTGGACTCTGGTGACAACTAACTGACTAACTACGAGTACTTTACAAATTTCCCTGGTAGAATAGCCACTTTCAGTCAAAGCTACAATACTATCTTCTGTTGATTTCGAGAGTTACCTCATTTTTTAATAGAAATTGATTTTTGTTCGATAAGTTACAAAAAATATTCGCTCAACGAGATTAGGTAATTAATATTAAACTAATATTTTCTTAAAACGTCTAAGTAGTGCAAAAACATGAAAAAATAACGATAGTTTTTGATTTCGTTTTTGCAAACATATGGAGAAGTGCAAAATTGATTACATGCGAGTTGATTTTGCTTTGTTTGTTTTTTTTCTTAGGGCTTGATGATTTCTTTTTTAAATTTTATATTATTCTGTTAATCACTAAATGCTAAATAAACAAAAAACTTTTTAAGTTTTCTTTATTACTTTTAGTTTTATTCAAAAAAAAGCGTCCAAAGTACAAACATGTACTCAATTGTGGACCTCACTGTATATAGCATTATAAACCCTGCTACCATATTAAACTTAGCCATCAGTTGCATATACTCTTCACTCCGCAACTGTCTTTGAATATACCCTCCTTCGTTGGTAGGCCTATGATAAACAATGAAAATTTCTGCAGCCACACCTCTGGACAGTATGAATGCAAAATAATATTGACTCTTTTAATATGCAGTCTGAGAATACACAAGTTCTGCTCAGTAATTTTTATTCTGCAGCCATGATTTTGAGTCAGAGTAAAGTATAAGGATCCATCTATCCACATATTCACCGTTATGTGGTAGGAGACCATTTTCTTTGCCAGATTTCTAAAGTTTTTAAATGAATTTTTGTGTTCGCAATTTCATTATGCGTAAACGCTTTAACACCGATATGACCTCAAGTCATCAAGTCGCCGTGGTCTAGTAGGTAGTATGTTGGCTTATTAGACGTGAGGCCTCGGTTCAAACCCCAGGTCAGGCATTTCCAACTGAACGAAATATGAAAAAATATTTCTACGGCGACTTCCTCTCAGCAGATTTCTGACAAAAACTCTGGCAGGAAAAAAATATGCCTTGAAAAGTTTCTCAAAAATCTGTCGTTCGGACCGTAGGTCCCGCCGCTCATGTATAAAAATTAGCGCACACAACATAAGTGGTGTGAGAAACTAGGTCGTAATCCTGACTAAAGGGTTGTAATGACCAATTATGTATGTATGTATGTATGACCTCAATACAATATGACTGCGAAATGAGTGCATAAACCAGATGTTCATGGGACCTACAGATTTTCCTCTAGATTTGTACATTATATTATCCCAATAGATATGGTCTACTGAGCTGTGCTGAGTTAATATTGGAATATTTTTCTATCTCGCTTAGTATGCTCTAGCAATACTTGATCCCTATGGAAGTAGTTATTATCAAAGGCCTTAAAAGTTGAGTCTAATTTTATGTTTGGATTTTTACATATTCTGCAAGATATTGTGAAATTCCCTTTAGATATGTCATCCTTTTACAAAGTTTTGAGTATTTAATACAGTACAGTCCTATGTGTGTAGACATACCTTGAATATACTCAGGTGGAAGTTTGAACTCCACATCAGTTTCTAGTTGCAAATTAGTCCCAAATATATAAATGAACTACACTTTCAATCGAGCACACAAACCACATAGTAACGGTGATCTCATTAATAAATAAAGAAGGATACGATACTTTCATTTATGAGAACTTTTCCTCATAAGAGTTCGAGGTAACGATCCATATACAATGTGTGAGAACAGATTGGGTGACGTATTTTTTTTCAAGTCACTTCAGTTGTGCATCTCTTCCAATGCTTTCAAAATATGTGGATTCAATGAACATCTAGTGAAATACAGCGACAGAAATGATATTTTGCTAAACATTCTCCCAATGATATCAACATTTTACGCAAGAAATCATATTTCCCTGTTGGCATTCATACAAAAGTTATTAAGTCCAGGTGAAAGCCAAAATTAAAGTATTGAACCGACTTAACAGCTAAAATCCAATCTAGTAGTTGATCTAAAACAACTTTAATTCATTTATTATTTTGTAAATAAATTTCATTTCAAATCTTTCAATACAAATTGCCATTTTAAGACATTATTTTAAACGTTCATAAACGTTATTTACTCTCACATACATTCTCAATAGCTGCATCCATGTACATCGACCATAACAACCAGGAAATGTAAACCATGTTTAATATTTATTTCCATAAAATGTTCTTCTGATACTTACATACATCTTAACATCTTTGGATTATTTTTGGGGAAAAATTCCTTATGCACCATAAAAGAATTTCATGCCTAAATAGTTGAATAACAAAATATTTTGAATTTCATTCATTAAGATGGACCTCGAGAAAGAGACATACACACACACAACAAACACATGCAACAAAAACTGTAAATAACGAAGTGATTTCAGTGAAATTTGAAGGATAAAAACGTACACACACTAACACAATTTAAATATTCTGTACTGTACTGTACTGTTTTGGTTTGGCAGGATCTTTTCTATTCTGGTTTTTAGGATTAATAATAAAAATTTGTCCACACACCATTACCATACTATTACCATACTTGTGTGGAAAATTTATACGTAGTACTTATGAAGTAAATAATTACGATATTAATTTTCTTTCACACATGGCCCCTCTTTTTTTGTCATGGTTTTATTTGGAAATATTTTCCAATAATAACACTCCTCTCGTAGCTGCACGTAAACTTGAAAATATTTTCCAAGACTGTCTTCTTCTTCTTCTTCTCATCAACAACATCAACAGCCAGCAATAGCAACAAACACAAGCATAAGCACAAGCACATGTGTAACTGTTTACCTACACATTTATAGACTTTTATATTCGTGTTTTACATACACATTTTTAATAACATACGTATGTGTGTATGCCTGTGTATGTATTGTGTATTGTATACCATGTTTTTGTGGCCTTTTTAATGAGTTCAAAACAGTTATTGCTGTTGCTATTGTTGTTGCTGTTGCTGTTGTTATTAAGGAATGTTTATAAGAACGCTCATATTGTTCTGGAATAGAAAAACCGACTGTAATAAAGGAATATTTTCTGTTTTTGGCGTTATAAACAGAATTGTCTGTAAAATAGCATACGAAGAGAGAGAGGGACAAAGAGAGTGTGACAGTGTTATATTTTTAATGCTAAAGACTTTATTAATATTACTTATTCGTATATGTTCTGTTCATATATGTATGTATACACACATACAATTTCTAGTCTTTTTCTTCTTGTTTTGTTTGTTTTTCTTTTTCTTTGCTATTCAGTTTTCATACTTAAAGTATGTTTATGTGTTAATAGTCTGTAATACTAATTATAATTTTAGTTATGCCCGCAAACCAAGCTGGTATTAATAATGTTGTGGCATTGCTTGATGATAAGTCTGTAATTGAATATGGGTGAATAAATACATATACACAGAAGAAGAAGAAATATATAATGAGGGTCTTATGCATTAGGGAAATTGTTACAATAATATAAATAATTCCTATTCAATTTTCTAAGACTGCTACTGATCAAAGGCTTTTATTTGATGCCGAATAAATAAATAAATACGAATTTATAAACTCCGTTTATCTCTGAATTAATTTTGCTTCTTTTTTATTTAAATTTAAGCATAGAAATATGTATTTCACATGATCGCTACATATGTACATAAATTCATACATAATTAGTCATAGCAAACCTTCAGTCCTTATGTTTTTTGTGTTAATTTTGCCTATGAAAGGCGGTATCTAGAGTTTAAAGTCAATTCTGAACGACAGTTTGTTTTGAGAAACTATTCGTGGCAATATTTTATTTGCTCTCAGAGTTTTTACCAGAAATATTAATAAGAAATATTTTTTTATATTTAGTTTAGTTAGAGATATCTGATCTGCATTATGAACCGTGGCCTAAAGTCTAACAAGCCAACATACTACTAGGTTACGGGAATTTTTGCTTCAATCTGATATGAAATTCTGGTGAAAGGGATGGAAGGTAAATTGTACAGCTGATGAAGTTGCTATAGCATTCGCACCCCTACCAATCCATAGGAACGTAAGAATATCTCTCATTACTGTTACACTATCTATTAGGCAGAGATACAATATATTTGCCTATGAAGTCGCCGTAGTCTAGTATTTAGTGTGTTGGCTTATTAGACGTAAAGCCAGGGTTCAAACACCGGGCCAGGCATCAAACAAAATACAAAAAGTATTTCTTCGGCGACTTCCTCTCAGCCGATTTCTGGCAAAAAGTCTTAGAGTAAATAAAATTGCCATAAAACGTTTCTCAAAAAATCTGTTGCTCGGAGTCGACTTTAAACTGTAACTCCCGCCACTCGTGTATAAAATTAACACACACAACATAAGTGGCGTGAGAAACTAGGTCTTAATCCTGACTGAAGGGTTGTAATGACCAATTATGTACGAGTATGTATCTATTTGCCTTTGGCAACTTCTGGACTATGGAACCATCTTGCTTCATATTCCCGTTTATAAGGCTTAAATTTGTTGGAAGGCATACCAATCAAATACTTAAATAATGAAACATAATGACATCTTTATCTCTGTATCTCTTCTAACGGATCATTGCGTAATGGACAGACATGCCTGGTTTTAACATGTGCAGAAGCTGTTGTTCTTCGAAATATGGAATTAGTACATAATTTTTCCTGCACTATAAAAATCTTTTAAATGGTAGAAAAAACTTTTCTAATTATTATTTTTTAAGCATTAGTCTCTTTTAGACTTGATGTAGACGGTACTAGCAGGTTCCTCAAACAGACGGAGCGTCTTGAAAATCTCATGATTTCTCATATCTTTAGAAGTGCTGTAACAGCAATGCGATTTTCGTTATCTGACGTGACCCATATGTTAACGTGAAGTTTTTAAATATTTTATTAGAATGAGAAATTAAACACACATACAAACAACATTAGTTATATATACATATGTATGCCTTATTAGTAAATAGCATCGTAGACATCGTAGAAATACAGTCTCATCGAAAAATGTTATCAATTACCTCGACATACACCAACAAAAAAGCTTTAATATTGTGTGCTCCCTCTCTCACTTCAACGCTCTTTCACCTTTTCATTCATATGCTTTATTGCTGTCACGTTTTCTTAGTTAATCATTACAATACTATTCCTTCACTTTATCTCTCTCTTGGTTTAACACTATCTTGCTTTATCATTCACCCATTCTATCGCTTCTTTGTTTTCCCAACTATTCGATCTTCTGCTTAGAATATATGTCTCCTTTTAGCCTCGCTTTCTCGCTCTCTTAATGCATTTCTAGACCTTTTTCAAGTTCTCTCGTTTTATCGTACTTTCACCCCATAGTTTTTTTTAGCTGTATCGCTCACTATTTTAATTGCCTTATCATTGCGAGCCTTTTCTGTCCACTGCCGTTTTCTATCTCTCTCTTTCTCTTTCTCTCTTTGCTGCTCTTGAATTATTTTTCAAACACTTCTTTGAAATTATGTTGGAAATCGGATTGTAAAGGGTCCGCCAAATAACTTTTTTAAATGCTTAAAAAAAAACTACTGCATATTTTCTCAAATTTCTTTTCTTATTTAAAGAAACGATCCTTCAGGTTAATAATGGAAAATAATTTCATTCAAATGGCTGCCTTGGCTGGCCATGCAGTAGCCTACACGATCGGTCCAATTTTTAAGCACATTATCGATTGTGTGCAGCTGTATTTCACCAATGGCTTCACGAATATTGTCCTTTAAGGCGTCAATTGTCTCTGGCTTGTCGGCGTCACACTTATCTTTGACGGCACCCCACAAATAATAGTCCAACGGTGTCAAATCGCAGCTACGAGGTGGCCACACGACATCAGCTCTGCGGCTGATAACGCGATCTTCAAAAACAGGGCGCAAAACATCGGGTGCAGCTTCGGCTGTGTGGCACGTAGCGCCGTCCTGTTGAAACCAAATGTTGCCAATACTCTCCTCTTCAATTTTTGTGAACAAAAATTCGTTCAATATGGCCCGATAACGATCGCCATTGACTGTAATGGCCACTCCTTACTCATTTTCGAAGAAAAATGGCCCAAGTATGCCTCTGGATTAAAATCCAAAATCCAAACAGTGACTCTCTTTGGGTGCGTTGGCTTTTCAATGTATGCGTGCAGGTTTTCTGTGCCCCAAATGCGCCAAGATCAAAATGAGATTGATCTGAAAAGAACCGGAAGGATTGTACTTTCAAATAAAAAAAGAAATTTGAGAAAATATTCAGAATTTTTTTTAAAGCATTTTCAAAAAAAGGTATTTGGCGGACCCTTTAGTTAAACTGTAGCTGTTTTAATATTTCTAATTTTTTTTTATTTTGTGTTGTTAGCCCAATTCTCCATTTTTCCAATCTGCATGCAGAAAATCAAAAATCCAAACTCGATATTTTTAAATTGTTTGTGGAATGACCCATATATTCATAGGCATATGCATTAGTAAGCAAGCATAAATGCTTACTTCTTCTGTTTTATATGCATTGTCAGGTGTGTTATTGTTTTCATGTTTCTTTATTTCCTTTCCTTTTTCCTTTTCCTTAGATCCCTTAAATCTTTTTGATAACTTACACACACTTATCACATACATTTATGCAGATGTTTATAAATATTTTATTATTATTCTTTTACACACATACTTATGTACATACATATGTATTCCTTAATTGCATTTGTTGTTATTTGTTGTTGACTATATCGATACAGTTGTTGTGTCTTAATATTGGCCAACAACATTAATAACAATAAAATTTCAAGGAAAATTATTTGTTATATTGTGTTAATTACAGGTGACATTTTATTAGAATTTCCGGTCATTAGAAAATAACAACAACTTGTATTAATTAGAAGTAACTAAAGTACTACACAAAATAAAAGGAAAAGAAAACAGAAGAAGAAAGCTAAAGTTATTTAATGTTTACGAGCAGAGGAATACATAAATTGTACACAGATGTACATAAACATACATACACAAATACAAATAGAAATACAAAGACAGTAAAAATGTTTTTGTTTTTTGTAAATATTCTCATACGATATGAAAAGACTTAATTAATAAACAGTTTTTGAAACATGGAGAGAGATACAGTGAGAGAGAGAGAGAGAGAAAGATGAAGTGAAGTGTGTTTGTTTGTTTGTAAGCAAACTAAAGTTTATTAAAACTTTAAATTTATTTAAACAATATTTCACAAAAGTTCTTGTAAATTATCATTAAATATGCACACACACTTATATACACGTAAACATACTACTCTCTCTCTGTCACACACATAATACGGCATATGAAATAAAATTAACACTTCCGGGTTTACATGTGCTTTTTTTCCTGCTTGTTTTGAGTGTGTATGAGAAAACTAAATTTGTTTGCCCCCTAAAAATATACTCCATTTCTTAAAAATGAGAAGAAAAAAAACAGTAAACTTGCATCACTTTTGCATTTCAGTTCAGTTGTGAAGAGTTGTGTGAGCATCATATCGTTTTTTCTTTCGCAGTTTATTGCAGTTTTACTTAAGTTTGTACCATCCTTCTCCCTCCCTCCAGCCTAAACGTTATCAAAAGAACTTAGTTTAGTTACTTGCAATTCTTAACTTGTAAAACTTTTTAAATAAATTGCTTCATTCAGTTATTTTTTAATTTTTTCTGTCTTTTTTTTTCAAACCTACTTAAACAGGGTGTAGTACTTGAGCCCTTAACATAAGCATTTGAACTTTCAGTTACAAGATATCGTGTGTTATCCATTAATTCAGTTCAAAACCGCCAGTTTGGCAGTTGTTTAACATTTTTTTTTTTCATCTGAAATGTCATTTATGTCTTGATCATCCGAACATGGAAACATTTTTTATCCCACAATGCAAGGCAATTGCCAATATATAGTAAAGGAATTTGAAGAGACTGCAAACGTTACAGTTGTGTTAAGGCCTCTGCATCTTAACAATGCTGAAAATATATTTTCTTTAGAGAAAGAACTGTGTATATTCCGCGGCTACCTTAAGGCTTGCATGCGTGTCTTGCATATGAATTTGTATTTCGTTCATCAATTTGATGCCATTAGACCTTTTTGTGGGGCTAAGTCAAATATGTAGCATGTCTACATGGATACTGTCTGAAATACGCGAAATATTGTTCAAAGATTACCTCAAGAGTATAGGCTGCTGCCACATTCTGGCAATTAGGTTTTAAATTAAGTGCTGCAGCTATTTATGAACACTTGAATAAGGTGTTTGATCGGGTTTGTGAGTAGCCATGGTTCGTTAGAATTGCAGATCAGTTTAAGACTCACTCACTCAAGGCAAAGTTACTGCTTGTCTGTCGCAACTGACGGGGTTTTGTTTGGTGTGTAGCTATAGGTTAACGACTGTCTAAGAGCAAATTAATCTACTAATTCGCTAAATTCATTTATTGACAGCAAATCTGAATGTATTAATCTTGTTACTTGTTAAGTTACCAATTTCTACAGTGGCCTGTCAAAAGATCGGTTATCAACTTCTGGTTATTTCTTAATAAGTCGGCTGCTTAACCTAGATCATCTCCACTCATTATTGTTTCCCAACAAAAGTTTTGATTTCCTTGAACCCATTTCATCCCCACTGCACAGAAGGATTCTGGCATATTGCCGAGTATGACCTGTGATCCAGTAGGTGATAACCTAATTCTATTATTCTATCTTCGATTTAACCTCATAAGAGCCGAGTGCTTGCATGTCTGTTTGACTGTCAGATAGTATTGCAATGTTCTGTCTGTTGTATCTTCTATATAAATTAAGTTCAGTACATCTTTCGATAGCATAGCGTTTCGCTAAAAAGATATCCTCAAGTTTTTCCATGACCTCGGAATATTTCTTTCTGCGTAATATACCATACCATGGCTATTTTGTCATTTCACTCAGATGATTTTTCGAACAATGTTTGTATAGAAATTTGACAAAAAAATAATTTTCTTGAAGACATTTCAGGCACTAGCTAAAAAGAAGTTTTCAAAAATTGCTATTAAGAAAAAATTTGCGTACTTCGGAAAGAAATATTATGTGTAATCATTCTTTAAAGAAGGGCAATGACTTTTAAACAAAATTTCGACACGGGAAAATGTGTGTGAAAAAGAAAATGTTGCAAGTATTGAGATCAACATTTTTAAATGTTGCATGCGCTCAGTGTGCAATAAGCAAGTTTTCCTTACTCAGGAGCGAATGTAATAACAATAGAATTAAAACTGTATTTACGTATATATATGAATATGTATCAAACAGAAAAATAATTCATCCCACAAATAAGGCTTCTCAATTATCTTATTTAAAGCTCTACACCCTGTTATAGCTATTTAGCCTTTTAGCTGTTTTTTGATGGATTTCTTTAAGCAATATGAGCAAATGTTGAAAAATAATACATTCGTTTAAAGAGTTTAAACTTTCGATTATTTACAGTTAAAAAGTTTGTTTTTCCTTTTTCAGTGTTTTTTTTTGCTCATTCTCTTGTTGGTCGTCGTTTCGTAAAGCAAGCAAAACATAAAAATTTTCCAACAAAATATGTTTGAAGTTCCAAGAGTCATTTATTATTTTTTTTATTTTTTTTTTTTTTGTATATTTCTTGAGTTTATAATTTGTTTTTTTTTTTTTATTTTTTTTTTAAGTGTAAATAATTCGTTATTTGTGTAGTCAGTCTATTAAATAAACTAATTTAAAAAGTTTTGTCCTTTCATTTCATTTTGTGAAGTCTTTTATATTTAGATTTTCATTTTGTACACGCTTATTTACAAAAGTTAATAAATAATACAATTAAATTGTATGATTTCGTTAACTTTTGCTGTTGTTTTTGATAGAGAAAAAAGAAAACTGTTGCACAATTTAATTTAGTTCGTTATTGTTTAACAAATTTAGTCAGTTTTTAACTTAGAATTCTAAGGGCCTAATAAGTTCATAATTTTCCATAATTTTTATGAAGATGTTCAATATTTTTTCAATATGAAAACACGATAGCAAACTATTTGAATTTGGGATCAACTCTGAAGTTATAAAACTGTTATACGATGACTGTGAATTAACCTAAAAGAAGAACACCTGCATCCGCTCAACTACTGAAAAGCATGATTGTAGATATCGGCAGTTAAACCCATCATAGGTCGCTTGGTCGTTGCGAATAGGAAAATTCATAACTTTACATAGACATCTTCTATCTACAGTACTGTTTCAGTTCATATTAATCATACGTGAGTGATTGTAATAGTGTTGTTCGCTATTGATTAACAGGAGTATAAGAGGAACTATTATCGATAATGTCCAACAGAAGAAGAAAACTCCTTATCATATAACAACTTCAAAGGAAGTTAACTAAGAACACGTTTATAGTTGCAATTCGAGAACAGTTACCGCCAAGTCAATATCTTTATTAGGAACATATAGTCAAACCACAAAAGAAGCACTGAAAACAAGCGCCTACAAAGGACATCTTGAATATCAGACGATACGGATTACTAAAAATAGAAACAACGTTCCAACAAATACTGCTTAAAGAAGTAAATAAATTACAAGGAAAGATAAAAAGGAGTTCTTGGAATGCTTAGCAATAACAGCAGAAACCAGAACTACAGATTGCCTCCGTAATCGATGTTACTTCCCACTGGCGATGATGGAAAATGTATTGCTACGAAAATGAAAAATCTAGAAACAAGTGAACAAAAATACAACAACAAACACCAGCATAAAAAATGGTAAACAAGTAAACAAAAATACAACAACAAACACCAGCATAAAAAACTAGTAAACAAGTAAACAAAAATACAACAACAAACACAACGAGAATAAATGTAAAGAAAATACACGAACAACAATAATGAAACAGCGATGTTTATATTTATATAGATTTCGAGAAGGTGAAGCCACGAAAATTCGCATTCAAGAACATTCATCAGACTGTTTTCTTTGTCATATAAAAGGCAAGGCAAGGCAGGCGAGTCAGTTAGTAAAGTTTAGTCAGTCTTGTGTAAAGTCCCGGTGCGTTTGAAGAGAGTAAGATCTGTCCTATAATTGCTTAGTGATTGTTATTGTTTATGCAAAGGGTGTAAACAGAGCCAACATACTACCTACTAGACAACAGCGACTTGATCCCTTTCTGCTTACAAACAATAACTCGCAAAGATGCAAAGATGATGCGAACATTTTTAAGAAATGTTTATAGCTATCGTAGGGAAGGCAACTGACGACAACGAAATAAACACCATCAACTAACAATAGCACAAAAATATCATGCAACTCAGAGTTTAGAAAAGCGTATACCGATTACAATTTTATGCTTTGACAACGAAATGAAAGCTCAACTTCTACAGCCCAGATTCCAAAAAGCTGGAAGGAAGAAAGGCACTGTCCAATAGTGAAAAAGCCATCGCTGTAATGTTACCAGCAAGAACCGACAATTGCGTAGGAATTACTCTACTTAACGACATACACCAGATACTGGCCTTTAAAGTAAAGTACAGAACATTCTGGGAGATGAATAGCTATGGGGTAGGCCTTCTGCAGAAGCAGCGCCAATCAGGTCATTACGCTACAACTTAAAAAATTAATTCCTTCTTGGCTATACTAACGTTCAAGTTGTTGAGTCCTTAACTTTTTTCAGCTCTGAACACATACTCTTCTAACGTCATCGACAAGAGAGACTCAAACCCAGAATTTAACCTTTTTTCGTTGGTTATGTATTCATTACCATTTTAAAACTTTGTTTTATAGTTATTAAAGCCTATTTGTATTACATTAGCCATTAGGCCATTAGCTTTACCTAAAATATTTTGTTGTTTTTATTTTTTTTTACCAATTTTCCTATACATATGACCGACTGTTGTTTTCCAAAGTTTTTACATTACGGGCTAAAATGTTAAATGCTTGAATGCTTAACCTTTAAAGGATTAAAAACAACAACCAAATACAAGCAATTCAAATACAAAATTTACGCAAATGCTTATGGCCAATTCCATTAAATATTAACAAAGTGATATCCGTTTGTAAACGAAGAGGGTATTTGTTTTATTATCGTTTGACGTTGTTTAACAAGAAAAGGATTAAAAACATTTTTAGCCACAAGGCCTATTTAGTTACATAATGCCACTTGAAACTTTTATTGAATTAACATTTTGAGAGAAACATTATGTAGTAAACGTTTAAGGCAAATAGCTTATGAATCATAATGGTGGGTATTGTTGTTAGGTATCGTTTTTAATTAATTACAGCTAATGTGTACAAAATGAAATTAATTGTAAGTGGATGGAATAGCATTATCGATGGGGTATTATAAAGGCAAATACTTGTAAACACGTTTAATTGTGTGCCTTTGTATTTCGTTAAGTATTTTATTGGGATTAAATAGACAATATGTAGTCAACCTCTTTATATCCATTGGAAACTAAGAAAGGAATATCGTTTATGGGAATTAGATTTAAATGTATGTATTTAAATTTTATGTTGACAAGTAATATTTCCGCAAACACAGTGTTCTACTGCGTATCGTGTGGTTAAAGTACGAATTCATTCAGTAGTCCTGTGACCTATTGGCCAGTCAACTACAAACAGCCATGTATTGTGCGACTAAAGAAGAATTTGCTCTGTAGTTTTGTGAACCATAAGCCTACTACAACTACAAATAGATGTTCTTTAAGAGACAGTTGAGTACCTCGCCAAAATAATCTCTTTTGGGGATCAAGTTCCTATATTTCCACGAAACACATTTTATTAGAATACCGATACAGCAGTGAAACACAAGCACTGGCGCACTTCACTCGCTCTCCTAAATGTCTCCAAGTAGATTTCAATAGTTCAGTCCTTCCACCAAAAACTTCTGAAATTTTTCAGTTGCCAGCGGTCATCTCACCCTTCCGTCATTATTAATTGTCATATATTAAAAAACTGTTATATTACATTAACCTGGATGAGCATAGACATTCATATGTGTTTGTTGAAGGGTCTCAGGAGCAAATTCGTCTTCAGCAATACGGCTTATTCCTGGATGAATGAGTACTTGAACCGACAAACTAGTCAAATTGGCGTCACTGTTCGGTATGGATTTCTTGCTAGTGGCGTCATATTTCTTTAAGAACGATGAGCACTGTAGCGGTGATCACAAACTTCTTTGGCATAAATTGAATTATCTGAACACCATGTATGTGGTTTCAATAGAACGGCGCTAATGGCCACACAGCTGTTGCCACATTGTATATTCTGTACGGGCCATTTGAGTGCACGATCATCACACGTGCAGGTGGCCACTAACGTCGTGCGATTTAATTCTGTTGGAAATTTTCTTGTGATCGACGCAAGGTCTAGCGGTTTCCCGTATGGAGTGAGCAAGAGTGATAACCTTCCACTTTTATTTTCTATCGAATTCTAACCAGGCTTGATTACATTTGCAAAACAGAACCAATCATTGAACAAAAGATATGTGGGAAAATGATTAATTACTCCATTCCACAGTAAAAGCCAAAAGTGATAAATTTATGTTTACAGAATAGAGCAGTGAAATCGTCGTAGTCTAGTAGGTAGTGTCTTGGTTTATTAGACGTGAGGCCACGATAGAAACCCCAGGTCAAACCAACAGATCTCCAACAAAACGAAATATCAAAAACTATTTCTTCGGCGACTTCCTCTCAGCAGATATCTGGAAAAAAATCGGAGGGTAATTAAAATTGCCATGAAAAGTTTCTCAAAAAAATCTGTCTTTCGGAGACGACTTTAAACTGTAGGTTCCGCCACTCATGTATACAAATTAACAAACGCAACATATCTGATGTGAGAAACTAGATAGTAATCCTGACTGAAGGGTTGTAATGATCAAATATGTATGTATGAATAGAGTGTTAAATGTGAAACTTAGAGTTTCTCGCAAAAATATTGGCTCTTTGTGAATTAAGTTTCATCAAATTGCTCCTATTATTGACTAGCAAGAGGAGCATGATATTTCATTTAATATGGAAGACGATATCTGATGAAATTTAAGTGTGGGTGCCCTGGTAGTGTGCTAGACTGTTAGCGCAGCAGAGACTCTGGTCTACGACACTACACCGAGCGTATGGTCAAGTTACTCCGCTCGTATATAATTAGAATATAATTTGTAATTGTATTGTAATTAATAAATAAATAAATTTAAGTGTACTAAAGATCCAAATGTTATATTAACTTCGTAAAAGGGTTCCCAATAAAACAAAGCCCTCCAAAATACAGTGCACGCGCGCTAATGTGAACACCGCATTATATGAACACCGCTTAATGTGAACATTTTTTTTGCTTCATTGACTACTCTAAAAGATGAACAAATGTAAACAGCCCTATAATTTGAACAGATTTTTTTTTAATTTGAACGTTAAAATTCTGTGTTTATTAGTTGCGGGAATCCCCGTTTTAGGTGTATATATACAGTCACACAGATAATTATACGTACCCCCTTAAAATAATTTTTTTAGAAATGATAATATATGGACAAGTCAACTGATTTTTGCCCAAATTTTTTGTTTTCCGTCACAGCCGAACTAAATATTACATTCGCCCAAAAATCAGTTGACTTGTCCATATATTATTGGGCAAATTCAAATCGTGACTTTTTTCTCGGCACTCGGCTGCAGAAACCGTTCTTTCTCAAAACACTTCGAACTGTTTCGGAATGCACAATAACATTGTGATCACTTTCCGAGGTATTTACTTTTATATACCGGGCTACCCTTGGAGAAATTTTATGCGAAATATACGTCGTACGTATAATTTTCTGTGGTGCCATATTGGCTTTAAGCAAACTGCAGTCACAAATTCATAGATTTTGGGAATCTTTTTTTTATGTAAGTCAATGTGTCGTTACAGACGCTAATATAAAGAAATTTTAGATTAGAAGTTCATTACTTAAAAAAAAATTACTTTTAGGGGGGTGGGGGGGTACGTATAATTATCTGTGTGACTGTATATGTATGTGTTAGTACATCTGCTTGCATATTTATTCTTCATTTGCTATTTAAATACTGTGAAGAAAGTTTGTAAAGATTAAATTATAAAAAGTGTTCTAAAAAATTCAAAAAAAAGTAAAAAATTCATAAATAATGATTTTTGTTTAAAAGATGGTATAATTCTGTTTTAAAATTTTCGGTATTCGGAAATATGAACAATTCGCAAAACTGAACAACGCCAGTTTTAATTAGTTCACATTAGCGAGCGTGCACTGTAAATATATTGTTTTCACTTTAGTGCACCTTGCATACTGATCCTTATATGTCAACTTCTCGGTAAATAGGCCTTGAATTCAAAACAAAAATTTATTTTATTGATTTAATTTAAATGGTAATCTTTCTATTCGTTTACTTTTAACTGATGTTTTAACAAGATACTATTTTTTTAAAGCTTTCAATGTATCACCGTCGTGTCTAAACCTGCATGATAAACAGATTTGGTTTGTTTTTTTCGTTTTATTTTTTTATTTAAAAAAAAAAACGAAAAAAACACATTTTGAATCAATTTCTTGTGTTAGAATTTTCCAACGAATTCTTTAAATTTTCAATAAATTGAAATTCTATTACAAAACATGCCACAAAATAACAGCCTGCAACTTTTTTTCCCACACAATAACAATACGAAAAACAAATTCTGCTTTTTGCATGTCTGACTAGTATTCATGTCTCTCACCTCCATTATTCAATAAATAACAAATGCAACACACTAACACATAGACACACACATAGTGCATACAACAGCACTGGGGTTATAAAATTGTATGAAATTAAAATAAACAAATAGAATAGAGGAACAAAAAAAAAACAAGAAAAATTGCAAAAAGATATCGTTAGAGATCCCGTGGAGGAGAAGAGCAAAGGGGGAGAGAGAGAGGGAGGGCGAAAATAAATCTGATAGAATTCAATTGAAAATTCTATTGAATTTGTTGGTTTTGTTTTTCGTGTTTTTCCCCTCTTTTTTTTGCATTTTTGTGGGTGTTTCAGCAACACTCTCCAACGCACATACTGTAGATAGCCCCACACAAAGCAGCATGAATAGATGATTGTAGAACAAAAACAAAACCAAAAAAGAGAAAAAAGAAGAGAAGAGAGAATATTAAAAACACAAAAAAATACAACGGGGCATAAAAGCTTTGTTTGTGGCTACAACTTTGTGGTGCACTGTTTTACTATCATGTAAATGTATGCGTATGTATGTATGTATGAGAGAGTATATTTACAATCAATGCACTTCCACAGACAATTGTAATTTTTTATTTTTTTTTTTATTTTTATTGTTATTGTTGTAAAGCATAGGAAATCTGTGTAAAAAACCAAAGACACATTAAAGCAGCAACAAATGTTTCCAAATGTAATTCCATTTTTATTTGTGCTGTTTTTTTGTGATTTTTTTAATTCAATTTCTTATCGAGATTTGCAAAAATAAAAAATAAAAAATAAATAAAGTGGAAATATTTAGCAAAAAAAAAATAATCACGTTGTATAGCGATTACTACACTTTGTTTTGTTTTGTTTTTTAATTTGGATTTTCAATTTTTATGTCAATTTTTATTTTTATTATGCTTTTAACAATGTTGTTATTGTTATAATTTAATAAATTAGAAATGCGTATTACCGATACTAGGATAATAAACAGGGTTTAACGAAACGAGTGCCTTGCTCTGCTTAAAAGCATTTAGCATATGGAAGAGCGTAGTCGATTATAACATTTTGTAGAACATTTGCAGTTATTTGGAGTAAAAAATCGATTCAATGTCTATCATAAAATGTGTACCATTTAGGAATATGATTCGCTTAACCCTTTCATGCCCGAATTTTTTGAGTCAGAGCTAAAAATTTTTTAAGGACATGTGTTTGTTAGTCATTGACCTAAATATGAAGTGATATTAAATTCAGAGTCGTACGTATTCTGGTTTTACACGTTTTTAACCAAGCTTGTTTGCAAAAAAAAATCTTTTAAAAAAATTAAAAATTACGGAATTTATGAACAAAAATGTACAATGTTGCCTATAGGCAACATCGGGCATGAAAGGGTTAACAACTGAAGAACGCTTAAAAGCGTTTAAAATTTACTACAAATGTTATGATTCAAACGTGACCACTTTTCGAGCATTACATGGTCGTCTTAAACGATGTGCTATTGCACAAGAAATTGTTGAGATTATACTGGAAGCGTTACAGATGTGATAATACCGGCGCATCATCAGAATGTACATACGTATTGACGAAAGTATCGTTTTTGTTAGAAGAAGTGTGGTAGACAATCTACATACGCTGATTATTCGTAGTTCTCAGTAAATGAGTCTATTTAATGACACCTTATTGCTAATTTTTCATATGGATTTGCTGCTCTATACATACAAACTCCAACTCATGCAACAATTAACCAAATGTACTCATTTACAACGCCATAGTCATGCTGTTTAGGTGGTAAAGCAACTGGCATTCAATGATCATTTTTCAAAATGTTCTTTAGCGATGAATTGCATTTTTGATTTGGTGATTATTTCTGAAAGCAAAATTGTCACATATAAGGATTGAAGAACTTTGAAATGTCTTTGTAAAAACCCTTAAATCCGAAAAAAGATTTTGGTACGGATTACGGTCTGGAGGTGACACTGAGCCGTATTTTTTTCAAGTATTCACATACATAAATGGTCATTACAACACTTTAGCTAGGATTACGACCTAGCTTCTCACACCACTTATGTTGTGTGTGTTAATTTTCTATACATGATTGGCGGGACCTACAGTTTAAAGTCGTCTCTGAACGATAGATTTTTTGAGAAACTTTTCATAGCAATTTTATTTAATCTCAGAGTTTTTGCCAGAAATCTGCTGAGAGGAAGTCGTCGAAGAAATGTTTTTTCATATTTTCGTTTTGATGTCTGACCTGGGGCTTGAACCGAGGCCTCACGTCTAACTACTAGACTACGGCAACTTCAAGTATTACATTGGAAAAACTGTTGTCAAAAATTTAGAGTACTATGATCATATTATAGCAGACTGTTTTGGGTCGAATTTTTTACACTACTTTGCCACGAGCCACACATTATTATGGCACGAAAATTTTCACATTTTTGCAACGTCATATACGCGTATAGACTGCGAACGTTAAAGCATTTGATCATCGAATTTCGTCAACTTATTGTTCGAAATTTGCGAAAATGTGATCGGAAACTTCCTCAAAAGTATCGACTGCTGAAAACTATCTACAGAAGGACATTTGAATGACATTGTATTTCGTTCCCAAATATTATAATGAAACAAAAGTTCCATCGAGATCATAACTTTAAATGTGTTTTATGTAACTTTATTTTTGAAACAAAAACTGCTTATACGATATGCGAGAGCCTTTTCAATAAAACTGTGACTTTTTAAATTTCCCGGCTTTTAACTAAAAACGTTTCTCAGTTGACACCTTCTATAATATGAACAAGCCAGCCGCGTTATTTAGATTGTTTTTAGTAGATTTTAATAGCAGAGTGCAGCGATCAAGGTCACATTTATCCAAGATATTACGTGCTAGTGGACTTGTATGGATCAACATGTTCCTCAAATATTTCTGAGAATTTTTTTATATTTCTCTCTTAACCCATGTTATGTTGAGATATTTATTTAAATCTGGACTTTTGATATACCGCGAAGCTTTAATCATAGGTGAAATCTTATTATTGTGCTTTAAAATTGTTTATATTTGTAAAAGAAAGGAAGATCCCTGTAACTGAATAGATTAATATCATTTTGGTTTCAGGGGTGAATAAGGGTTTATAATTCAGACTCAGTTTCAATAAAATTTCGTTCGTTTATGAAGTGTGAGTGCTTCATTATTCACTTCGCAGATCCCCTTGTAATGTTAATCATATATGAATACATTTCTGCATAGGTTTAACACTTTCACGCCGGCGCTTTAATTCATGCTTGTCGCCTACGGGCGGCTGCGCTTGATACCTTTCGCTCTATCGTGACGTGACTCTCAAGTATTTTTTTCGGCAGTCTAAGTGTTAAAGATCTAAATATTTGGTATTACGTGTCGCTTAATAGCATGATCAATTGCGTACCATCGGTGGTACACACTGCCCGATAAGGCAGTCTAATGCAGGCCACTGGTAATACTCGCCGCCCGATAAGGCAGTCTAGTGCTTACCACTGATGGTCCGCACACCTCTCTATGTGAAAAATGTGTTTCTGTAACTATCGAGACGTTTCGTAGGGTTTGTCATACCAGTAAAGAGAAGTAGGGTCATCTATAAAGATGCAAATTAGACTATGAATGCTTAGTTATATGGCCGAAATATATATTAAATAGTAAAGAAATCATAATAAAAGACTTCAAGCCTTGGGGAAATACTCACAACGTCTCAATACCGCTTTTGTAGTACCAAGGTGAGGCTTAGAAATTATTTTAATTAGTGCAATAGAATAGACCTACATGGGTATATGTTGGCATACTTTGATAAGTAAGTCTGGTCTTGATTAAAAAAAAAAATAAAATAAATAAAAAAATAACTGCAGGCAGTGTAATAAATATTTATCAGAATAACTTCAATGAGTAAAAAGCTTTGGTGTCTTTATAAAAATAAATTTAGATTGCATAGGAAGCACATTTTAATTTCTAAATATTAAAAATTCCTTCTATATTTTGAAAAAACCCCACGTTTTGATTTCAGCCACCTATTACAGTAATTACTTCACGAAAATTATAAAAAAAAATATTGAAAATATCTTATGGTTGAATAAAATAGTTAAACACCCTGTAGATATTAAACTTTAGGGCATTTTAACCAAAAGCAATTGACCAAAGTAACACTGGCGTTAAGATTTTAAAACCGTTTTTTTTTTGTTTTTTTTTCTTGTTTTCAGTGTTTCCAATGGTTTTTTCATGGTCATTTCATTTATTTGCTTTGCTTGTTCATGTGTTTATTTTTGTGTTTGTTTTTGAGCTTGTTTTACTATTTTTATGGGATTTCGTTTTTTGCATTTATCCTGCGTAATGTTGTTGTTGTTGTTGTTCTTGTTCATTCTAACCCATTTGATTTTTATGGGCACAATAAAATTTTATTACTTTTCGATTTTTCCCAACATTGTGATAATTTCCACACACAAACAACGGCAACATAAAAATCGTTTTCCTTCTGATTCCTTTTTTCTTTGCGCTTTTTTGCGCTTGTATGTTTAATGTGTATGTTTGTGTATAAATGTAGGGCCATGGAGGTTTTTTTTAACGATTTTGCAATTGTTTGTTAAAATGGCCATACACGTTGAGTAGAGGTTTTTTAATCTCCATTTTCATTTGTTTCTTTATTTCCCACTTTTTTTGCTCAATAACTGTATCTATTTGTTGTTAGCTGATGTTGCCGAGATCAAATGTAACAAGTTATTCAATGGCTTAGATGGTGTGATTAGATTTTCTTTTTTCTTGTTTTTCTCTGTTAGAAATTGAAATTTTACTTGATAATAAAAACCGTAAACCTCCTTCAAAAAAAGGAAAGACACTGCAATTACCACACTTTACAGATTACTTTCTAACACACGCGTTTTCCGTTTTCTTTCGAACTAAATTGTAACCCAAGAAAGGTGGGGGGTACGCATAAAAATTTTAAGTGTTTCAACTACAACGTTGAATTTCTTTTCTCGCTTTTATTTATTTAAACAAATGGAGAAACAAACAAAAAACGAAGAACCTTTTTGTTTGAAATTGCTTACTTAGTAATTGTAATTGCTGTTCTTCTTGTTGCTGTTATAGTTATAGTTGTTGTTGTTTGTTTATGGGTTTGGTCGGTTGAGTTTAATACTCTTATTAGCTGAAGTACCCGGTTAAAGTTGTTATTATTTCACAAGTACTTTTCGAAATGTTTACATTATTGTTATTACTGTTGTTATTGTTGTTGGTTTTCTGTTTCAAAATCCACTAATAAACTAAACACTCTCTCTCACTCACTCTCTTTCTCTCTCTGGGTGTGTGCTTTTCTTTCACTTGCACTTTGTTTATAAGTTGTGTACTCTTGGGACAGTAGGAAAAAAATGGTAATAATTGGCGCGTGTAATAGGAATGTAAACAAAGTTGTTGCATTTCTCTCTCTCTTCTTTTCTTTTATAGGTAACAGTGTGTGTGTGTTTGTGCCATGCATACCACATACAAATTGTAAAAGAGTTTGTGTATTATGCACTCAAAGTCCCTTGTTTCTTAAGGCTCTTTTGCTCTCTCTCTCTCTCGCTCTCTGTCTCAATTCATTCTTTGTTATTCTACAAGTATTAAGTAATTATTGAGTACTTGTTACAAATTGCCTGTGTGTGTGTGCATTTTAGTCTCTTATGTTGCCCTTTTCTAGACTCCTTTTTATTACAACAGGTTGTCTTGCAATTGTTATTCACGTTATTGTTGCTGTTGTTGTTGTTATTGTTTAAAAACTTTGTTTTTCACACTTATTGGAGAGCATTTAACATCAGCAGCACAGCGGAGCACTCTTTTCTCTCTCTGTTATTGACTTAACACCACTGGCATATAAAATAATTAGTAAAAGTAATTAGTTTATATGTTTACATAACATTAAACAATAGTTCGAGTTAAAACAAAACAAAGAGAAAAAAGAGTACAAAGAAAGCAAACCAATGAAGTTAATGGAGTAAATATTCACTATCTTAACGGAAACACAAAAGAAAGACAGTCGTTGTTAGGGTTAATGATGGTTGTAAAGAAAAAGAGGCCAAGTTTTATGAGAGATTGTAAACCTAAACAGGGTATTTAATAAGGTATTCATGAATTTAAGTTAATATTTTCACATTGATTCGTGCTAATTATGATACACACACAATTAGCTCGGAGTAGATAAATCCTTTTATAAGAAAAAGCTTCAATTTGCCCCTCTACCAGTGGCTTCAATAAAATCCACACTTCTATAAAGCTATGAAAATAGCTGAGAAATTCTGGTATAATGCACAAGTGATATATTATAGTGGATACAAATTTGAACTAATGCTGGAATATTATACTACAATTCAAAACTAAAATAAGCAATTTATCCTCCTTTACATATCCGAGACCTGGATACTCGAGACAGAGATCATATACATAAAATCAAATACAAACATGCACCACAAACGTGCATACATCAATAATAGCTCAATAAAATCCTTCCGTCAGGAGTATGAACATGCTTCTCACATCACTCATGTTATGCGTATTAATTTCATACATGAGTGTAGGGGTGTAGAAAGAGGGTCGAAGTTAGGTGGATGTACAGATCCCAGCCGGACTATTGCGGGGTATGCTGTGATGAGGAGGAGTTGGAGACTATCGAACACCTTCTCTGTAACTATTCAGTCCTTAGTAGGTTGTCGTTGAAGACCTCTGGCAGGAGCTTCTTTGAGGGTTTGAATTCTGTGTCGAGAGCCGGCATCAATGTTCTCAATAGATTCATTATTAGATTGAGTTGGTTGAGAAGTGCTAGGGCTTCATTAGTGTAGTCGCGCTCTCTCTTGCGTGTTTGTTGGTCTGTGTAATTCCTCCGCTTCCTTATTCTCCCCTTCCCTACTTCTCATCTCCTTTTTCCCTATCTCCTCTATTATCCTCTTCTCTTAATTACGTTTGTAAAATGGGTTAAGTTGACCTCCGTGTACTAGGTTAGGTTAGGTCGGAGTGATAGTTCTGATATCAAAAAGCTTACTTCAGCACGCATTGCGGCCCGTTGTGAAGCCACGAGGAGAAGGCAGTCCCTGTACTGACCAAGTTCCACCAACAATCAGGGAAGAGGAAGAAGTTGGTCAGCGCAAGGGCTGCACATCAAAAGCACGACTACCATACACTGGAAAACCAGCCAGAAAGTTTTATAAACGAAGCTACATGTCTGACATCAATAGATGATAGCTCCGTCAAGCTGACAAGAAATAGAGAGCCAAATAACCGACACTGAGCGCCAAAAGTGAGTAAACACCACTGAAATAATTCGTTTTCTTAGGATAGCGAGAAAAGTAAGTGAGAATAGGTTAGGTTAGGTTAGAGGACGTGTACTTGTCAATAAAGACAAGTACAGTACCCGGAGGTCGAATTGGCCCATTGTACAACGTCCTTACAGAGGGAAGGATAATAGAGGGATAAAAAGGAAACGATGTAGGAAAGGGGAGAATGGTAAGTGGAGGAATTACACAGATAAGACACAACAAAAAGGGGGAGGGCGCGACTACAGTGATGAAGCCCTAGCGCCTCTCAGCCAGCCTAAGCCCAAGTGAGAATAGTCGAATAAATTTCCAAAAATAAAAGCGTTTATTTATTACTTATAAAATGTTAAAACAAAAACAACAATTCATGATCAAGGAACTTTTTTTATACTTAAGAACAAAACTGTTTTATACTTAAGAACAAAAGTGTTGACTCACTTATGGCGCTCACTGTATATCTACACCTCGCAAGATATGGGCACTGACAAAGACCTCCGGGTACTGTGCTTGTCTCAATTGACAAGTACACGTCCTCGATCCTAAACCTAAACCTGAGTGGATGGACCTACAGTTTAAAGTCGATTCCGAAAGACAGATTTTTGAGGAACTTTTCAAAGTTTTTTTTTCAAAATCTGCTGAGAGCAAGTCGCCGAAGTAATTTTTTTTTTGCATTTCGTTGTGTTGGAGTTGTCTGACCTGGGATTTGAAGCCAGGCCTCTCGTCTAATAAGCCAACACACTACCTCCTAGACTACGGCAACTTAATGCCTTTTATCTTCATAAAGCCTGCGTGAAATTTGATCTTCTTTACATATCCGAGGCCTTTTTACCAGCTGCAGAGATCGCATTGAATAAAATACAAACATGCACCAATAAATGCCTACGCTATACAAAAAAATGTTTGATGGTTTTGCACAGATACCTACGAAAAACTCCTTTGTATCGGTGACGCAAAAAAGATAAGATTTTCGTACAGATAAAGAGAAGAAGATATAAATGGTTTGACTGTACGCTCAACCATTGTGCGATTTAACAATATCTGTCTCGAAATACTAAAATGGAAAACACAGGGTTCGAGGACAATAGGACGACTGAAGGTATTTATTTATTTATTTATTACAATATAATTACAAATTATATTCTAATTATATACGAGCGGATTAACCTGACCATATGCTCGGTGTAGTGTCACATACCAGAGTCTCTGGTGGGAATCGAACCCACGACCCTCACACTAATAGTCTAGACTACCAGGGCAACCCGACTGAAGGTAACTTGTGGACTAGCTAGGAGCTTCTCCGTATACAAGCTATGCTGGTAATGAAATTTTTTAACCTTGAGCGAAGGGATAGGAATTTAAAGAATAAAGAAAGTCAAGATATGTATGAATATCTTGTGAAGGGGGGACTCAATTAATTTGTTATGAGTTCAACATTTTTATTTAGAGAATTTTATTATGCATTATTATTCAGTCTACCTTTGTTATCCTTTAAAGCTACAAATTGTGTTCTAAACCTCACATTAAAGTTTTAAAATATTTGAAAATATATTCTCTGTTGAATTAAATTAAATTTTTAGATACGAATTATCCTTTTTTCAAAATAGAAAATTTCCATAAAACTTAACTTGAATAGATTTTGGATTTATTCGATTAATTTTGTATTCATTCTGTTGGTTTTATTACAGAATTATGCTGAAAGGAAAAACTATTCAATCAAAAGGACATTAACAAAATGGACATCATCTTTCTGAATGTTTAACATTAACTTCCAAAAAAAAAGGATAAAAACAGCAAATTTTAAGGCTAACGAGGTAAGTTTAAAAAGGCTTTACAAAGCAAGTTTTATTTATTTTTTTTTGCCTTTATTTAAGTCCCTTGACGAAAAAGAAATCGAAGAAAATATATTTTTGCAAAAAATTTTTTGCCCCCCATTCGCACTTCAACATATTTTTTTTTAGTACAACAAATCCAATACAATTTATAATCCAATAAATAATAAATTTTTAAAATCTCTTTTTGATTATTTTTGTAAAATGTATCCACACACACACACACACGACAACGACACTTTAATTTAAGAACCCCAAAAAAAATAAAAGAAAAAATGGAAATAAATGTTAACAACACATGGCTCTGGGACAAAATCCACAAGATTTCAAAAGAAAACAATTTTTAAAAAAAACCTCAAAAGTAAAGTAAAACAAAAAAACAAAAAAAAAACAAACGAAAATAAATGAAATGAAATAAAAATATAAAGAAAATACTGACAGACAGTTATGACAGACAATTTCGCGATTTCCCTAAAGGCCATAAAAATCTTTCCATTTTTTCTCGTTCTTTTGACTTTTTTTTTCTTCCTGCCATTCTCTTGCAGGCGTGTGAAATGTACACACTCGCTATGTGTTACCTTTTTAAATTTCTTTGAAAAAGTGTTTAAAAAGTATGTGAGTGTGTGTGTGTGTGAAATCACCCACCCATAGATTTTAAAGAAAGTTTACATATGCAGAACCTGGGACTTACTTCATTACCTTTATAGTAACACAATACATTGTAACACATGTAAGTGGAATAAATTTTTTCTCTTTTTTTTTCTTTTTTTCTCAACATAAAGTCATAAAATTTTATGTACAATACATACATATGTTAGAGAACGTATACATGTATGGAATGTGTTGAGTATAGGGAGTGTGAGATTGAGTAAATGTATGTCTATTTCCCCATAATCTAGATATTTTTAGTGCCAAAATAACAAATACAATATTTATAGTCTTCAAAACCCAGCAAACATTTTATATTCACTTATAAATTCCTTTCAATTCAATTGGGAAAAAACCGCAACTCGAGAAAAAATGTTGCTTTCAAATAATTATTTAAAACTTTTTTTAAACTAACGTAGGCGCTTAATTTATTTAAGACATTTACCACTCAATTTATTTCAGACATCTCCACCGAGCCTTAGTTTATGAACGAACCAATAATAACTAAACTTACTTTACGGATTTGGAAACGCGTTGCCCGACAGCGTAGAAGATATTTTGTGTCAATTCTCGAAAAGGTCAGACGTACAGGGTGGCTGATATATAATGCAACAAAGTAAAGCGCTATATTTTTAATTTTTTTTTTAATTTTATTGTTCAAAAGCAAAAAATGTTGGAAATAACATCAAATTTTAGAATCAGTTTAGATTTGTTCGAATTGGCCACCTTTGGTACGAATTATGGCCTTCAAATGGTCGACAAAGCCATCACAGGCTGCACGAAAGTGGCTCTGCGGTATTTTGGCCTATTCCCGGCGAAGCGCCGTCTTGAGATGATCGACACTAGGGTATTTTTTAGTGAGAACCTTACTCTCCAAAATGCCCAAGGCGGAAAAGTCTAACGGATTGAGATCCGGAGATTTTGGTGGCAATTGTGCGGTAGAAATGAAGCAAGAAACCTCCTTTTTAAGTCATTTTTGGTTGACGCGTGCTGAGTGCGGTGGTGCTGAGTCCTGTTGGAATGTCCATGACCTCCGGCCGAAATGTTTGTCTGCCCAGGGCTTCAATACTGTCTTCAAGACATTTTCCCGATAATATTCGGCATTTATTTTGACCCCACGGTCGATGAATAAGAGCGGGGAGCGACCATCGGCCGTTACGGCGGCCCACACCATTACTATCGGCGGCGCTTGAGTTCTTGTGGCCAATCGCAGGTGTAAATTTTTAGCTGACCTCTTTGGCAAGTAAACCCGATAATTTTGTTTGTTCACAAACTGCTCAATTTGGAATGGGTTCTCATCGGAGAAAACCAAGTTCGGTAACTGGCCACTTTCGTGCAAGAGAAGTAGCTCCTTTGCTCTTTCCAGTCTAATTTTTTTGTCCATCGGTGAGCTCTTGCACTTTTTGGAACTTCAATGGCTTTAGTCCAAGCTCATTTTTCAATATGTGTTGCATCCGTTCTCGCGATATGTTCAGCTCACGAGCAATTTTTCTACCACTGCGGCGTGGATTTCGATCAAATCTGGCCTTCACTTTTTCTGGTGTTGTTACCGTTTTTATTTTCGACCACTTTTTGGACGCGATGCAACACTGCCAGTATCACGGTAACGAGCAATGGTACGAGAAACAAAAGATTTATTCACATTTAAATGCTGGAGGGCTCTAACGATAGCCACCTGTGGTTTTCTAGCCAAATATAAAGGAATCACACTATCACGCTTGAATTCCATCACGAATAACTTTTTTTCTAAATGCAATAGATCAAAATGCTTTTGTAAGGTTGTAAATAATAAAATGAACTGTCACTGGAATAAATCTGTCAGCTGTCAGACCAGCGGTTTACAAATGATAACAACCTGAAGTTGGTTGCAATACATATCAGCCAGCCTGTATTCGTTATGATTTTTGAATCTTAAAAACTAGACGGCTTCAATCTTCCTGACCTCTCCTAGAAAGGCGCAAATTAAGTCAACACACAACAAAATATAACGGCTCAATACATTTTTGTATCATTCTAGGACCCGCTTTAGTGCTTTAGTACATCTGGATTGCTGATAAAACTTGATCATGAAGACACTGAAAGAAATCAAAGAAATAAAAGTAAAGGAATGTTAACAATATTGAAAATCCAATTTTATATCCAATTCAAGCTGTTTCAAAAGATTCGATTCGGAATGTTTCTCATTTGCTTGTTATATACAAAACAAAAAAAACCAACCTCCATACATGCATAATTGGGCATTACAACCCTTCAGTCGGGGTTACGACCTTGTTTCTCACACCACTTATGTTGTTTGTGTTAATTTTATACATGAGTGGTGGGACCTACAGTTTAAAGTCGACTCCGAACGACAGATTTTTGAGAAACTTTTCATGGCAATCTTCTTTACTCTCAGAATTTTTGCCAGAAATCTGCTGAGAGAAAGTCGCCGAAGAAATACTTTTTGTATTTTATTTTGATGTCTGACCTGGGGCTCGAACCCTGGCTTTACGTCTAATAAGCCAACACACTGCCTACTAGATCACGGCGTCTTAAAAAAAACCAACGCTGTTGGGAAATCACATATTTTTACTTGATGCAAACATTGAATCCCTGATTACAGTAGGCGATAATACGGTTTTGGTTAGACATTGTTTTTAAATTTTATATTCATCGATAGGCAAACACTTTAGTTCTACCTATCCTAACAAGTTCTTGAATCATTGGAGGTAATGATGGACATTAAAAGAAAACATTGATGTTTTTTTTCGCTGCCATGCATTGCAAAGAAGCAACGAAATTTTCTGTGCATCAATTAATTTGTGTAACAAAACGGAAGTAAAAAAGTAAAAAAAAAATGATTGCGTAGAGTATGTAGATTACAGCGACAAGACGATTTATTGTACTACCCTCAAACCACATGTCTCCCGTATGTTATACAGGATGCTGTACGTTGTTTGTAGGAATTACTTCCTTTTGTAATGTATTTACATCAGTCGCATAGGTTCGAAGTATGTTTGCGGAAATGTATTCTTCCTATATGGGGCTTGAATGGTTTCCTATCCTAAAACAAGTCTTCTGTAAGGCTCTTATGTCTGGTAAAACGTCGGTTACAGATCTTAGTCTACTTTTCGATTGTCTAATGCATAACACTAATCCCTTCTCATTTTATTTCCCCAACAAAAGTTAAGGTTGTCGAGTTGAGAAAAGTTTCCGTCTTTTTTCATCATTGCTGTCGCGCAGCATACTCTTCTAAATTCCTCTTTCTACTGCACACAAAGGTTCTTGCCTCATCAGCTGCATGGAAGTTACCCTTTTCTCAAGCTCCTCTGCCTGCTCATCACCGAAGATCCAATTCATCCCAGTTGATCAAACTTTTCAATCTAATGTTGATTTAGTCTTGAAGAAGCTGCATGGCAAGAATGGCGGACTGAATGCCAGATAGTATTGCTGTCCCCTGTACTTCTTGTCAAAGTTTTGAGCACAGATTTCGTTGGTGTAATCTTTCGCTTGGAATCAATTCGAAAGTGACCCCAAGTGCTGTGAATATTCTACACTGAGACTGACCCACTATATATCCGTGAATCATCAGTATACAGCAGCTTGGTCTTTCCCTTTAAAGAGTATGTAGCAGCCAAATTATTTCTTGCACTCTTATGAATCTAAGTAATCTCGTTACGAAATATTGTCCAAAATCACAGAGCTTACTTTTACTATCTACTATGGTACTGTCGGCCATTCGATTTGTCAGGTCACAATGCGCCATGGCTACATGGCTCTAGACCTCACTACCTATGCAATGGACTTAGATCAGCAAATCCACATCATTAAAGGCCAGCCTCTCATTGTCATGGTCTCTGTAACTTAACTTATATTGATCAATAAAAACAACACGTAAGGAAAGATCATATAAAAAAGCATACAAGTAACGTCGATGTTGTAGTCTGTTTAAGTAAACCTTCTGGCTTAAGGAGGCATTTCTAAAAAGTGTCGGCGAGGCCTCAAATACCACAAACAAATTGGAAACAAGAGATGCGGCACCACCAATTCCTTCAAAATTTTATATTTTTATTCGTAAGCCCACACCTCTATTTGCTGGGTTATCACTTAAAGTCCCATATACTTTAATAAACGCCAATAAGAAGTTTTTTTTTCAACTCCATTTCGGCGAAAAAAGAGGACTGAAAACAAAATAATGACTTTTTAAATGGAAGTAACGCCCGTAAAACACACGCTACTCCTCTACCTACCTACCACCATTTGAAACGTAAAGGCAAGTACTTTAATCAAAAAAAGATATGTATTTAAGGTGTTATGTTCTCTCCACCTGTGGGAATAGCGGTATAAAAAGCGTTGCGGCTGTCATATTGGACTCGTTAATTTAACATTGAAAAGCGAAAAGAGAAAAGAAAATAAACACTGAAGAAAAACAGAACAAAATAAATGGAATTTACGATTAAAAAGAAAGTTCCAAAAAAAAAAACAAAAAAAAGTAATTTACGGTATTTTAAATGAACATTTCTAAGTACACGACTACGACTACGACTACGATTACGATTACGATTACTTGATATGGATTTAATAAAGAGACGTTTAAAGGAGTGAAATCATTAAACACTTGGCATATGTGAGATGCAAATTATGAAGAGAGTAGAGCGAATGTATAAGCAGTGATTGAAGTAACTCTCAAAGATGCGTAATTTTAGGTCATGTTTTCAATAAATGACTAGAGTCGTAAAATCGAGATCCCAATATGTATTGTAAGCGATCTCAGTTCTTACGAGGTTAACTTGAAGATACTATGAGACTACTTAAAGAAATTGAACCAGCTAAGTATGGAAAATATGGTTACTCTCTGCTGGGTTGCAGATTATGTGGAAATTCGCGGCAATGACCAGATTGATGAACATCAAGGAGATGTTCTTCCAGGCCCTCGGACTCCTGTGTACGTAGTGGGGACAAGTATTTGGAAAGGAAAGATAAATACTCTTCACATACTTTGAGGCAATCAAAACTTCTGTTGGGAAATTACATAAAGAAGAGATTTAAGTCATGCATCCGAATATTCAGGAATAAACTAAGAATAGGTTACGTTAAACTGGTAGCCGCCTGAATTCGCACAGTTCACCTAGGTCCTGAAAGCTCCAGTGTTATGTCACTAAATTCTGGGGGTCAAAGAATTATTCTTCTCAGGTTCCAGGTTCAAGCGACGGACTGTGACAGAGAACATGTCCTGCAGGCTCATCTTCTTCCTAGTCGTTGCAGCTCCTGCAGTAGTCATTATGCGGTATTCCCAGTCTCCTGGCGTGAACAACCAAAGGTTAATGTCAAGTTTTCAGTGCTATGAAGTTTCTTAGACGGAATAGTATTAGATTGTTGGATCTGTATTTTGTCTCTACAAGTGTGTTCGTTATCTCTTCTTAGCTTTGCCAATGAATGGAGTTTTTGTGAAATCATTTGTTTACCTCCCGGCAAAGGAATGCCGATATCATGTAGGAATTCATTTGAATTTTTCGTGGGTGCAAGATTTAACAAGCGCGTCGTCCTTGTTGTTACTTTATATATCATCGTATCCAGGAACGCAAAAGAGGATAATCGCAGAATGTTTCACTATCTCGCTTCGTTATGATTTACACATTCTCTAAATATGTGATACAGGCTTTACTATCGGTAGGCAGTTGTATATTGCCATACGATGTACTCTGATACCGAATTCGCAAGGCAGCAATTTTAAGGCCATTATTTTTAGTCGAAAAGTGCTGCAATAATGTAGTGGTAATGCAAAAGGGATGATCTAATATTCAGTTGTTCTAAAAATATTTCACATTCGACATTTTCTGAGGCTAGTTACCGGCCAAAACATTTGTGAATCAAAGAACACTTCTTCGAAATAGAGATCGTCTCTAGCCAAATCAGAATGAATCATTGGGAACGCATTCTTTAAAGCTGCGCGGCATCAATCCATGCCTGGGAATTGTTTTGTTTGATACCAAGCAGTGCCCTGAAATTTAGCAGGGGAATGACGTTGCAGTAGACATTATATTGATACCCTGAAATGTGCATGTACATGCTCTGGTAGCAGTAGTATGACACCTTTTCGCGACAATAATAATAACATGGCTTGAATTTTCAAATTCATTGTAAAGTATGAGTGAATTAAGCTTTGGATTTCAAACCATTTTTCGCCATGCTGATGTTATAGTTCGATACTATCTTCCGACTTGCTATGTATCCATTAACACATACCCTTACAGCTCTGCTGTAATCGTAAGCGATTACAAATGCAAATGTACCGCACAATAATTCTCAACGAGTGAAGGTAATTCGACAACAACAACAACAACGAAAAGAAATCTTATTACACTAATAAAAAACTCTTTAAATTTAGATATACGGAGTGGAGTATGTACCCACGTTATTTAGTAATACAAGCACAGAAAAAACATACATACAAACATAGATTTTTAAAGCATATGTACCACCGTGCACGGTATGTTCAAGTGTTTGCACCTCAATCAGCATAATGTGAGAGATGGCAAAAACCTAAAGTATCCTTAGAAATTTGCATGAATCAACCAACATTTAGCAGGCAGGATGAGTGAGAGGCATGAAAAAAATCAACATTTTCTTTTTTTTTTTTTGCTTCAAACAATCAAATATTCGCTGTAAGTTTTTCGCTACAGCGATTCAACCAAAGTATAGAAAAAGGCCTTCAATGTGTGAAGAATTTTTTTCTTTTGCCATTTTACCAGAGCAGAAGGCGTGTGTGAATTCTTTCATTGGAGAAAACATGCAGAAGAAGACTGGATGTACATATGTATAGCTGAGTGATGTAAAAACTGTTCATACGATTTTTGTTTCCCTATGTAAACTTCCGCTAAAAACGTCCGTTATTTTTGTCGACACTTGATGGTTTTTTTCTTCTATGGCTGCCGTGTTCTATTCGTAGGTATTCGTGGGGAAATGTAAATTTCATTGAGTATTACTGTTAATATTTCTGTTTGTTAGCTTTTGTTTGGATTTCTTTTTAATACTCGTACGTTAGACAAGCAAACCTGGCAAACAGCAAGACAGACAGAGAGACAGACAGATGTTGTAAAACGTAAATAGGCAAATAGACATAAGGATGGATGGGGCTCTACACAAATAGCTACACAAACACACAGACTGACAGACAGTTAGACAATTTAGTTTACATATGTGGAAAGGTAAATAGTATTCTTATAGATTTAACATGTTTGCATAGAATTTATAGAATCAAAAAAAGGTGGCATGAATGTAGTAGATCGTAGCTCTGATGTGTGTGTGTGTGTTTCTCTTCGAAGAAAGCCTCCCGTAGGCGCTAATGCAAATTCGTTCATTCATTTAAGGTTCAGTTTATACTCTTATTTGACTTTGAACATATGTTCTGTTTTGTCTTCTTCCTTTTTTGTTTCTGTTGTTAATTTAAAATTAATCAGGAAATGCTGAAATAACGTTGTTTTCTACTCTGCTGGTTTCGCTTTTTTTTCTTCTTTCAAACATTTTAAAGTCCATCAATCCTGCGAATAGACGCATGCCACAGGGTAATACTTGGAAATTTTTGAATTCTTGTTTAAGGCTTTAACTTTGTTTACATTGTGAAAGACAATGTTTGAATATTAAAAAATATCATAATATAAATATAAATATATAAAGTCCGGTTAGACTGGCTTCAGCTTGAACAATAAAAGCATAGCTGTAAAGCTTGTACAGAAATTACTCTGTTTAAAACCGTATCCAATATACTGAATTCAAAATAAAATAGAAAACCATTTGCGATATGAACTGGCATTTTTTTGATCAAATAGAAGCATCGTAGACCAGACCAGAACAGCCTTTAGAATGTCTATACCTACCTCGTACATCTATCAGCATCTTCTGTTTCAAAACAGTCTTCGGTACCATCACAACGACGTAGGAGAACATCTACCTCTAAGTTCTCATTTCCAATGTGCACCACCCTGTTGGATGATATCCTAAGTGAAATCGAGATGTGGGGAATTATGTAAAGACTATCACGCTAAATCAGAGATTAGAAATTTACAGCATTAGCTCGGAGAACATTGTGAGCAGTTTAAATGGACCTTAGGTTAGGTTAAATTGACGGCTGTATTGTTAGTTTACTTATGTAGAAAGCGATGAACCTTGTAGTGCTCATTTGTAATAACAATAGTATATACTCCATCATAATACATACTGTCGCAAGTATAGTATTGCAGTATCCTTGTAATGCCTCTTCCAATATCTTTGCTTGGTCTGATTTGCATCCCGGTATATCTTCCTGTTCTACATATTCTACATTCTGGGTAGGAGACCATCACCATTCTGAAGAGAATCGACTACGAATCTTTGGTTATTTCTGGATAGTATGATGCATGGCTCAAATTCCGTTTTATTATAATTTTTCTACAAAAGTTTTGATTGCCGTAAAACCACCTTCTTTGTAAAGAGCCTTCGCTTCTCTCAAGCGTTGCTCAACCATCCCGATAGCTTTATGAACGTGCAAATTCTATTCATATTGCCTTTGGCTACATATATTCTGTCGATAAATTCCGGGTGTTCAAGAATCCTTTGTCTCAGGTTCCTAAGTATCGTACAATGACAGGGAAAATGTTCTGTGGTCTTATATTCTTCCTTATTATAATAGCATCTGCATAAGTTGTTGTGAGGTTTTCGCAACCTGCAGATGTGTGTACTGGTATATCAATTTCGCGTTATAACAGCTGAGCAGTTTTTATTCGGTTTTTATCTACGGCAAACGAGATCTGACTAGTCTTTGTGTGAGATCATAAGTTTGCCCCTGCATAGGGGCAATGCTAATCTCATGTATGCTGTACCAGCTCACACCTCGCAAATTTATTCAGCTCACGTGTAAGAGTGTTTATTACGGCATATCCTATGTTCCTTTGTTTATTACGGAATATCGTGTTAAAATTTCGTTCAAAATCTGAAATGTCTTGCAATTGTGAAGTGTTATGTGCTGAGCAATGTGATATCCCGTCAGTTTTGAGACTGGATTTATATATCATTTTTATAAATTGTTACAATAACTCAATGTTTGGTCTTTAGCCTTTAAGAATTCATTTTAAATTTCCATTGAAGATAGATGCCCAAATTATATGATCCTTGAAATATTGCTTTTTAATTAGTTTTTGTTACTTTTAAGGCACTGTCTGAAAGTACATTCAAATATTCATATTATAAGCTTTTGCCATGTTTAAGTTTTATTAATCATGGTTTTTGAATAATTTGTTAGAAAATCCCTTTGATTATCAACCAGTATTTTAGCACTTCAAGACTTTGTATTCCATGTCTGAATAATCAATCGGTAGAGTAAACTTTTTTGAATACGCTTTACTATCTAAGCTTTTGCTCTATGTACAGACCGCGAACGTCTGTATCCATAATAAATGTTTTAGTGATGACGTTCAGGTTATATTTTCACTCTTCGGTTTAAATATGTTTTTCAGTACTACTTGATTACAATGCATATATAAAATGTCAACCAATTTGAAAACTACCAAGTAGTCACTTCACATGGAAACGAAATTGTTTGGAAAAATAATAATCTACGGAAATCCTTTAATATTTTAAACTTTGTAAAATGTAGAGTACAGCCTTAATTAAACTAAGTAAAGTTTTTCTGATAAACGATTTATTTATAACACATCTTCATATCTTCCTACGCAAGGCAATAACTTGAATCCAAAAAAAAACTCTTGAAAATCTTTCGTTATCAATTTGTAGAAGCTTAACTTACAGTGCCTGTTAAAAGTACGATTTAATTTATGAATTTATGGCATATTTTATGATTGCGATTAATTTATGGATTATTAAAATTGTTGTTCATATTAAATTTTATTGCTTCTGCCAAATATTGTTTTATGATAGAACGTTTACAGAGACTTTATGATGTGAGTGGGGGTAGGTGTGTGAGTGAGTGCATGGGTTAAGCGTTCTTCACGTAAACGCTTTTCCAAATTTACAAGTTTATGTATTTCAACATATTCCCCAGATAATTGCTTACCTAACGCCTTTTTTATCTCATATGCTTGTACAACAAAAACGGTGGAAGGAAGTGTGAAAATCTAAACAAAAAAAGGAGAATTTTCTTTCATGATTATAGGGATTACTTTTAATGCTCCCTCCCTCCCTGAGAACATGTTCACACACACAGAGACACGTACGTGCGTTTCACTCGTACAAGTTGGAATGTGTAGAATGTTAAAATATGCGTGTGAGTTTAGCAAATTAGTACAACACTTTGTATTTTCATCGATAACATGTGTATGTGCGACAAAGGGAGAAAGAGAGAGAGAGGGACGTGTACGTGTGTATCTATAAATTAATGTATTTCATTATCCTTAACATGTATTTATGAGTTCTTTTTCTTTTCTTTCTTTTGAGCTTGTGTGAGTATGTTTAAAAGTTTGCTCGGTTGTGTAGATGTTCGTGTAAACTTCTAAAGAAAATATCAAGAACCTGGGTTTACCGGCATCTCTATTTACTTTATTGGTTAACGCCATTAATGCTGCTGTTGCTACACCACAATTATCTGCCAAATAACACTTCAAATAAATATTTTTCGTTTATAGTCCTTTCTCACACCATACATACATACAATAGTGCATGAGTGTTCATGACCACACTCGCACACATTCTCACTTAATTCTAAACGTAAGTAACATGGAAATAACTGTAGCATACATTTAGGTGTTGTTAGGTATTTAGTTGTGGTCATTTTAAGGATTTGATAGAAAGATAAACAGACAATAAAGATTACGACGAAAAACATTAAAAAAAGTATTTTTCGGACATCGTTAGAATATTTTGTGGCCTTGTTCGACTATTTACCACACACTTGAAAACTTCAAATTAATTACAAGGCAGTTAGGGAAGGTAAATATGATTTCAAGTGTTGTAGTTGTGGGACAGTATTTTAAAGGCATTGAGTGATAACAAACAAGGTTTGAAGTGTAGTTAAAAACTGGCTTGTCTGTAGGTAAGGAAATCACAATTACAATCCCTTGCTAAAGAGAAGTCAGAGGTAAAGAGTACATTATGTTCAATAAAATGAACAGAAACCAGGGTTTACAAAAATAATGAGATGTTGGACTATCTCTGCATAAAATTCTATGCAAAGCACATTATCTATCTGCAATAGGACAACATAATCCAAGGCGTATTATACAAACCTATTGTTTAGTGTAGGCTAGATTATATGGCGATCCATCAGCTTAGGATCTCTTATGTACCGGGCAATGATATTCAGGAATGTTAAGGTTCCACTGTACTCCTAGGCGTTTATGAGAATACTGGGTAGTAACATATAAAGTACCTGCAGTAACCATGCGAAAAGGCGACTAGGCGACGGATATACCTCCTAACTATTAAGCAATATTGCCAGAGTACTGACATTGCATAGTAAATGTTCAGCCGAGAAGGAAAAATAAGCAGTTTCATGCTCCCTTGGTTCAGATTCGAGCACCTCAACCAGGAAGTGTTCGCGAAAGAGTGGAATTATTTCTTAATAGTAGCTTAGTGAACATAGTCGCCTAGTTTCCAAGTACGCCTATGCCTTGCGACCCCAATAATTTAGGCCTTTGAACATAGTCGTATATTTCCCAAGTACGTCTATGCCTTGCGACCCCAATAATTTAGGGCTTTAAATAATACGCCATTTTTCGGAGAATTACGCAACACTCATGACACACTGTTGATATATTATTCGAAAGGAACTTGATGGCATCCTGGCCTGCTACTGAGGAACCATTTATTCCCTATTAGAATGGCAACGATTTTCGCTTGAAAGACATGATTCTGTATGAGTTCTGCAAGAGTGCCTGCAAGAGTTTCTAATACCACCACCACATCCTGTTCTCCCACATACATATCTCTGGATCTTCGGCTTATATCATGTTTTAGTAGCTTTTATTTGAAGTGAAGATGTCTAAATTTTATTTCTTTGAAGTTGCCGTAGTCTAGTAGGTAGTATTTTGGCTTATTATACGTGAGACCACGGTTCGAACCCCAGGTCAGACATCTCCAACTGAACGAAATATGAAAAAATAGTTTTTCGAAGTTTTTGAAGATATCTCAGCTTTGGTGTATATTGTCGTAGAGGAATTTCTTTACCGAACGCAGCCATATGACTTTACTGTGATTACAGAGATGCTTAGGGCTGCAGTTGTTTTCTGCTTCAAAAGAAAACTTATACGAAATAAAATCCGCATTTGACTAAAAACAAGTTCTTCCCAGGACATTACAATGAGGCGCACCCTATTCTCCAGATTTAGTTACGAGTGATAAGTAGCTTGCTTTCGAACCTAAAGAAATGACGCGATTTGACTTCAGTTATGAAATTTTGTCAGCAAAAAACTATCCAATGTGCTCAACAAATCTTATTTATTAAAGTGATAAAAAAATCGTGATACGTTGGACAAAGTGTGTAGCCACTGAATTTATTTATTAATTACAATACAATTACAAATTGTATTCTAATTATATACAGTGTTGGAAAGAATAATAGAAACGCATCAAAAAACGCTGAAAAACGTCCCCATATCATTAGGGACCTGCCAACATGTTTGACTGTTTTTTTGTGTACTTTGGATCAAACTGTTTATTGGCAGGACGACATACAAAACATTTTCCGTCTGATGGATGCACGTTGTTCCAATTTTTGCGATTTTGGCGTTGTCTGGCAAATCGTAACCTTTTTTGTATATTTCTTTTATTTAAAAGAGGTACTGACCTTGGACTTCGAGCCATAAGTCCAGCCTCTTGGAGCATGTTTCTTATAGTACGGCTTGTTACTGGAGCATCTAGTATATTTTTAAGCCCATTAGATGACTCAAAAGGTTTTTTTTGGAATGACGTAATAAAATTTGATCAAAACGCGTGGACGTTTTCCTCTAGTTTCGATATTTTTGGTATAGTGAATCACGTTAAATACTTTATGTTTAGAACACTTCATTATTTTGGCTATTTTTCCAAGTGATAAGTCATCAGATTTTAACTTAAGGATAACATTTCTTTCAGCATCGGTGGTATGAATATCTCGACCCATTTTTTAAAACATTTAAATCATCCACTCAACACGAAAATTTTGCAAATGTTCTAAAACAAATTATTTTAACTTAATTTTTAACACTTCTAAATATTTCATGTAAAAAGTTTATTTATTTTAAATTTAAATACGTTTTTAGAAAAACGTTTCTATTAATTTTTCCAGCTAAATTACGTATATTCCTACTTTTTCCTGAAAACTAATAAATTGAAAGAGAAGAAAGCAATAAAGAAAGCAAATAATAAAATCCCGTTACATTAGCAAGAATTTGACAGTGATTCCCAACAATAAAAGTTGATTACGGAAAAGTATACAACATTTTAATGATGAGCTAGTAATCGTTTCTAATATTTTTTACAACACTGTATATGCTCGGTGTAGTGTCACAGACCACAATCTCTGGTGGGAATCGAAACCACGACCCTCATGCTAATAGTCTAGCACACTACCCACTAGACTACCAGGGTACCCCAACTGAATTTATTCGCCTGCCCTTGTTTGTGTACAATAATGGTAGAACAATAGTTAGGTCTTATGAACCTAACGTTGCTATTAAAACCTTGAACCTACGGAATTACGTATAAATAAGGAAATTTTATTTAATGAATTAGGAATTTCGTGTCCTAAGTAGCAAATGCCCTGTGAAATAAAAGCACATTCTTTTCTTTGTTTAAATTTTGGTTTATTTTATTTGAAAATTTTATGAATTTATTGAGTTTTTAGCTTCGATTTCTTTTTTTTTTTTTTGTTGTTAAGAAAATATTAAAAAAAAAACTATATTTTATAAAATATTTGTATTTTTGTAATTGAGTTTATTTTGAATGCGTTATTGATTAACATTAACATGGTTGGTTGGGGGGCGGGGGGTCTATTAATTTATATTAAGAAAACATAATATAAACAATAAATACAACGAGAATTCTTAATATTTCTTTAATGTTTTATAAACTAAATTAAAAAATAAAATAAAATATTTATTTACACATAATATAAGCAAAAGGGGAAGAGTACATATATTTTTATTAATTTAATAAAAATTTTAAAAAACAAAGTTTTCAAATGGTAAAAAACGAAAAATATTTTAAAGAGAAAGTATTAAATAAAAGAGAGATAAGGAAAGAGTATAAAATGTTCTTAAAAAGATTTTAAAATTCGTTTACAGTAATAATAATAATAATATGCAGAGCTCTGGGGCAAGTTGAATTGTTTTTTTTTTAAGAGACAGGTATTACAAAATAGTTTATATAGGGAGATTCGTTTATGGAAAGACTTAATTTATAAATAAAATAATTAAAAAAAAAACATTTTGTACATTAAATATTGAATTGATTTTTCTTAAAAAAAATAAAGGTACTTAAACAGATTCGAATTAAACACTATAACATAAATATGATTTAAATATGATATTTTATACACACTACAATTAAAAAAGGGGGAAGAGAGAATTAATTTATTTACTATAGAACTACTACACACTTTACTTTACATTATTGTTTATGGTATATAGTATATTAGAGACACAATTAATTAATTATTGTTTTAAATAGAAGCTTGCTTAAATAACTTTATACATTTAGAATTAAATATGTTTTTGTTTTTGTTTTTAATTCGTTACAATATACAAACATATATCGCATATAAATACTTAATTAATAATTTTTGGGATTAAAATTTTGTAATTATTTTATTTTATTTTGTTTATGGGCTTTCTTTCCTTCTATAATTTATTAAATCACAAATTAATATTGCTACTGGTTACATATGATTACTACGTTATGCTTACGCTTACATTTTACACTCCCTTTTTCCTTCTTACTTACTTAACGACTCAACTGCACAGTGTTACGTATGTTACAGTATACGTTTTAATTATTGGCGTTTTATTTTTTCTTTCTTAAATGCTTATTATAGACTATATATAGAGGAGGAAAAAAATTAAAAATTAATTATTTACACATACAAACAACAACAACTTAAGATTATTGTAAAAATAAAAAAATAATTAAAATAATAACAAACACTCACATAAAAAAAATTATAAAAGAATACATAGTTGAATTTTTTTTTTCTTAATTTTCCAATGAAATTTCTGACAGTTACTCTTGTTTTTGTTTTAATATTTTGGAAAAGAAAAAAATATTTCAATAAAAAATCACTTAAGTAAACTTAGTATTTAGGCGTTTAAAAATGATGATGGGATCGTAAGGCATAAAGCTTTGCCAGATTAAAGTGGTTTTAAAGTTTTCAAACACATTTTATGGAGTTTTCAAAAGCTTTGTGCTGCTTTAGAGAGAAGTTTTATAAACTTTAAATATTTAACAAACAATAATGAAAATTCTGCTATGAATAAAACTTTCAAAATTTAATCGCCTTAAAATCATTTAATTGGAAAGAAATTTTGCACAAATTTTACTATTGTATTCTATCCTTCAAGTTAATGGCACCATGTAATCTGAAACATGAACTTAATTTAAAGGTTTTCAAAGACAAAAAAGAAACTGAAATAATTTACTTAATTTGATAAGACTAAAGAGTTTCAAGCCTAGAGAGTTGTTGAATCATTTTCAAAACTATTAAATTAACACATGAAGTTCGAAGCTTACAATAGAGTGTAGTCCTAATGAAATTTATGGGCTTTATAAAGTTTTTCATATTCACAATTATATTTAACAAGCTTGTATTAGCTTCAAAGCAATTCAAACTATTATGGCAAAAGCTTTTAATATACTTTTTTGACTAAAGAAATACCGTGATTAATAAAACAAATTCTTAAGTTTCTAATAAAAATTTAATTTAAAATATGTTTTTAATTTATAATTTGAAACTAAACTTTATCAGAAAAAAATTAAACAACCAAACTGTTGGTATTAAAATGTATGAAGGATTTTTAAGCTTTCACAATAAAACTTGTACAAAGTTTTTTAAAGCTTGAAAAATTACTGCAAAAAAATTCTGTATAAACTCAAAATTTTTTTTATTAATTGAATTAAATAAGCTTTTTTATATTAAAATTCCACAAAGCTTTAATGAAAGTACTATTTAAAAGTAAGATTTTTATATCATTAGCCAGAATAGTTATTGCTACCCATAAGAGCTTGTAAATATATTTCAGCTTTTCTAAAAAAAATTCTAAAGCATCTCTAAAGAAGAAAGTTTTTAAAACGCTTTCAGTACTAGCTTCAATCATTTTATTGTAAATGAGTTTTCGACCAAAAACGAAGAAAATTCTTAACACATTCATGCCGACGCATTACACTGTACTCATCGTATTCTATTTTCCTTCCGATAATGCAAAAAAATCGCTAAGCGCAACTGCAACTGCGCGTCTGTACATAAAATGCTTAAAGCTCTTTTTCCACATCGTCCATGTGTTGTATTTATAAATTTAATACATGAGTGGAATCAGCTACAGTGTTAAGAAGAAGAGGAGATCATTTCAAGACAATTAATCAGGTCTTATATGAAAAGAGAGGAAATTCGTGATTTCTATTGCTTTTTCAGAAGATGTCACAGAACTGTGAACATGGAGCTTCCATAAGCCACTTTATTATATCTACCACAAGAAAGTTTTCTCGTAAACATATCCATGTCTTTACTCTGGAAATAAAGCTTTTCAAAATGGAGGTTTTTATTAATTGATTTTGTACTTGGTTAACTGCTTTGTTTAAAAGCTTTCTAAGCGTTCTATAGCTTTTGAAAACTAAAGCTACTTACTCTGTCTTTTGTAGGCAGAGTAATACTTATTAAATAGTAATAATATCTGATATGTGTTGCTCTTTTTTAAGGATCTTAACAAGCTTTTTAATAAATTTAAGGCTCGAAGCTTTAAGCAAACTCAAGGGAATTTTGTATATAATTTAAAAATTTTTATTTTCTACTTAGAAATTAAAAAAAAACTATTTTGGAAACTTTTCAAAAGCTCTGCTACAAAAACTTTCATAGCATTTTTCATAGGACAAAAAATAAAAACTATACAAAAAGCATTACATGACAACGTAAAATATTGAAAAAAATGTATAAAAAAATGTTCTGTTGGATATTTTTCGATATTAACTCCAAGCTTTTTTAAAATTCTTTAAGTTTTACAAGATTTTTGCAATTCAACCAAAAATATTGAAAAGAAGCATTTACAATACTATGTTGGAAACATAAGAACGAAAGCTTTATAAAGCTCTACTGATTACAATATACAACACCAAACAGCTTTTGTTTTCTTCAGCTACAACTTCTACCTGAAACGTTAACCTGATAATATTAACGTTTAATAGAATTGTATTCTTCAAACTTAGATCTCGGCCTAAAAGCTTTATGACCTCTTTTCTAATCCCATCATTGACTAAATAAAACTTTAAAGTTTTTATTTTAATACTTTTAAGGCGTTTTGGCGGTTAATTTCCTACAAACATTTAAACTAATACAGCAAAAACAAATACAAATAAAAATAATTCCAACTAAAAAAGCTTAACTTGATTTGGAAGCATGATAGGTCGACCAAAATCGTAACAGTAAAGACGGTTCTTCACTTTTTACCTCTTGCTCTTGCTCTTCTTCCTGCTGTTCATTGGGCCTTTCACTGCTAACCGAGTCGTTGGGTTTATCAAAACGCCAAGCAACCGGTAACCACCAATACGGTTCATACGTGTCATTGAGCGTAGCAGATTCTGTACTGCTACCGCTGCTGGTAGCGGTAATAGATTCTGAAGAGGAATGAGGTTCCGTTGTTGTCTCAGAAGGTATAGCATCTGCTGTATGTATGCGTGTGATTTTACTGTTTCTATTACTGCGTATTGAGCTACTACTGAGGAGTAAGGCACTCTCAGAGGAGGTAGCTTTCATTGCTGTTGCTTGTATATCATTGGATATGTTCTCTGTATACTCTGTTGAACTATCTATTGAGCCTTCCTCACTTATACTCATTGTTTTAGTAGATTTTGGTGTAGTAGTTGTAGTCGTTGTTGTTGTCGTTGTCGTGGACGTTAGCAGGGGCATTATTTTTGACCAAATTTGTTGGCTGTTTGGTACAGTTTTTGGTGCCAAAGAAGAACTTTCACTCTGGGAAGCAGAAGATAAACTTGTTGGAATTTTTATTTTTAATGTTGTTTTTGGTTTTTCTGTTGTTGTTGTCGTTGTTGTTGTTGTTGTTGTTTGTGCAGTTGGCATTGGTGTTATGCCCTTCACCAGTTCGTTAATTAAACGCAATTCTTCAGTACGATCAATTTCACTTGTTGTTAATGGCATCGCCTCAATTTCTGATAATTTTGCTCTTAACGTTGTTGTTTCAGACGTTAATGGTGGTTGTTGTGCTTCTTTAATATCTTGTTTGGCAAAGTGTTGATAGTAAAACCGGTCGTTGCTGTTGCTGTTGTCGTTTTCATTATCGAACGTAAGTAACGGTGTCACTGTTTCGACTGCTGCTGCCTCCTCTGGATCGGTTGTTGGCAAGTTGTTGGCTGTTGTTGTGCTTGTGGCCAACACCTCAACCGGTTCGACTTTCGATTTCTTTAGCACAGCATGTTTATCTGTTTGGCCTTTGCTACGCATGCGCTGTAATTCTTCAAAATCCTTAAGTGCCTGTTCTTGCTGCATAAGCAGATCTTGTAAATTGTATTGTTGTTCTTGTTGCTGTTGTTGCTGTAACGTTGCTGGCGTCGAAGACAAAGGCGAAAATGTTTCAATTACAGTCGTTTCATCCAATTGTATGGGTGTTGTGGTTTCTGCATTGGGTTCATCAATCATTTCGGTTTCCAAGGTTGTTGAATCGTTAACCCGATCATTATCATCATCATTAGCAAGGCCTTCCTCCGCTATTAAAGGATTCATGGTAACACTGCGTGTAAATTCTTGTTTACTTTTCTGTGGAGGCTCTGGTTCCATAGCGCTGGGCAAGGTGGTCATTTCTTCTTCAATATTAAGATTAAAGACTTCTGGTGTATTCTCCATTTGTTCATTTGTTGGCAATGAAATGGTGGTTAAGATGCCGACAATGGAGGAAGAATTATTTGCCTGTACCCCCTGCTGGCTTTGTAAAATGGTAGTGGCGGTGGCATTAGCTTGTTGCTGTAACGGCAAAAACGACTCAGTCTGCAACAATGTTTGTATATCATTCTCCTGTGGTTTTTCATCACCTACAGAAGTGGTGGCGGCTTCAGAGTCCATTATTGTGGTTACCAATTGCATGCCATCCGTATCTTTTTGAAAAATTGCCAATTTTTGTGGTTGGTTTTGTGTATCCAATAATCCACCAACTGGCAATGAAATTGCATCGATTTTAAAATCTTCATCATCCACCAAACTGGTTGTTGTTGAGGTGCTGCTAATTTCTTTAGCATCAGCAGATAAGGTTTTCTCTGAGGGCTTTGCCAATGCAAAATTATTTTCCGAAATATTTGACGATTCGCTGGCTAAATCATTTAAAATGATTGCCGCATCTGTAGCATTTAGTGTTTGCTGCTTTTGCTGATGTTGGGTAACATCACTTGCAGTTACATTTTTTCCATCCTTTTCACCACCACCACCGCCTTCATTCGATAATGCGGAATAGTCTTCCAGTGGCTCTTCGTGGAATATATTGAATTTACTCTCGAATATATTAAATTTTAAAGGCTCATCCTTGGAGGGTGGTCTCAATTCGACCGTTAAACCTTCCATGGATTTTTCTACATCCCCCATTTGCATATCAGAGCCAAAGTGTGGTCGTGGATTGGCCAATTTCCCCTGCTCCTCTTCGCCGATGTCATCGTAATCGTAGAGTTCATCGGAGGGTGTATTGCCCACCACCAAACCGAGTGCATTTAAATCGATTAGCACAGCATTGGAGCCGATAACAAGGGGTATACATTTGGTGTCCACCTGTTTATGGCCCTCCGGACATTCGACGCGCAACGGTAAAGTAAATATTGATTTTGGCGTTACTTTACGTGATTTTACTTGTTGTTTCTCTTCCGGTGGCAATTCAATCCACGCTTGCCATGCCAAATTTTCCACCGTGCTTTCGATGGGCTTCGATGTAATTGGCAGTGCCATCGTTGTGGTGCTCAAGGGCATCATATTGAGTGTCATTAACACTTGCACAACCACCAATAGCTGTGCCACAAATATTGTGGGTGTAAAAGGCATTTTGATTTCAGCTTCTGTGCTGTCTTTCCACTATTTTAGCAAGTTTTTCTTTCACTTTATTCGCTATTTTCGCTGTGTTTTCGGTAGTTTTTGTGTTAAGTTTGTGGAATTTTTTTGTTGTTTTGATTTCCCTATTGTACGATATTCGATTCGATTCGATTTATTCGTTTGTAAATCGTATGTTGCTGCTGATGTTTATTTATGTTTCAGGGGTTTTTATCTGTTTTTCTTGGCAAAACTTGATTCGATTTATGATGTTTTGCTGTAGACATTGAAATGTCTGCGTGTTAATAACGCGTTTTGCTCTCGTGTTGTGCTTTATCCTCCTGTATTTTCGGTTGTATATTTTGATTTCTTCTTTAATTTCCGCTTTTTAAACTGAAATGGAAATCAAAATAAAAAAAGAGGAAAATGTTAAAATTCAATATCATGGAATATTGTATTGAAATATCTATTAAATAGAAGAAAAAATAAATACAGAAAGCAAGAACGAAATCAATTACAATTCAATCAAATAATTTGTGATTCAGAAACAAAGTTCAACGACTTTGAAAAATATGGGAGGTCTACCCTTAGTGTTTATGAACATTAAAAAGAAAATGTTGAAATTACTAATATTTCTGAATTAAAATTTACACAAAGAGTGAAATGCTCTGAGCGTTTGATCAGAAAAGTCAAAAAGAATTTGATCTTAAGACATTTGTGATTAAAAAACTGTCTGACAAAAGGCTGTTTTATGTTGATAAAAAATTTCGACCGATTGCGAAAGTCTACAGCAAAGGCTGTTACTTATGTACTTAAATACTTAGTTCGTCTTTACAACCCTTTTAGTTAGGATTATAACCTAGCTTCTCATATCACCCACGTTGTGTTTGTTAATTTTATACATGAGTTTCGGGACCTACAGTTCAAAGTCGACTTCCAACCACAGATTTTTAAGAACCTTTTCATTGAAGTCGCCGTAAAGCCAGGGTTCGAGCCCCAGGCCAGACATCAAAACAAAATACAAAAAGTAATTTTTCGGCGACTTTCTCTCAGCAAATTTCTGACAAAAACTCTGAGAGTAAATAAAATTGCCATGAAAATTTTCTCAAAAATCTGTCGTTCAGAGTCGACTTTAAACTGTAGGTCCCATCACTCATGTCTAAAATTAACACACACAACATAAGTGGTGTGAGAAACTAGGTCGTAATCCTGACTGAAGGGTTGTAATGACCGATTATGTATGTATGTTTACATTGCCACTTTATTTTACTCTCAGAGTTATTACCTATTGACTGTCGCTGAAAGAAATATTTTTTATATTCCGTTTCGCTCGAGTTGTCTGAGCAATGGGATAAACCACGTACTCTTGTCGAATAAGACAACACGACTCATTTACCACTTTTTTTGAAGTCGCCGTAGTCTAATAGGTAGTGTGTTGGCTTATTAGACGCAAAAGCCTGGGTTCGAGCCCCAGGCCAGGCATCAAAGACAAAATTCAAAAAGTATTTTTTCGGCGACTTCCTCTCAGCAGATTTCTGGCAAAAACTCTGAGAGTAAAGAAAAATTGCCATGAAAAGTTACTCAATAAAAAATCTGTCGTTCGGAGTCGACTTTAAACTGTAGGTCCCACCACTCATGTATAAAATTAACACACACAACATAAGTGGTGTGAGAAACTAGGACGTTGTACAATGGGTCAATTCGATCTCCGGGTACTGTACTTGTCTTAATTGACAAGTACCGTCCTCTAATCTAACCTAACCTAACCTACCACTTTTAAATAAATCATAAAGTATCCTGGTTTATATAGTCAGATATGGTCACTCTAGACTGCAACTGATTGATATTGACGGAATAATGTCATTTAATTAACCCGGCAATCCAATTCACTAAAAAATCCGACGGAACCGGGAAGTGAAGGTAAACGGCCATAGAAAACGACGTGTGTTCTCTGAATAGAATCTAAAGCAGTTGGCAACATACACACATACATAATTGGCCATTACAACCCTTCAGTCAGGATTACGGCCTAGCTTCTCACACCACTCATGTTGTGTGCGTTAATTTTATACGTGAGTGGCGGGACCTACAGTTTAACGTCGACTCCGAACGACAGAATTTTGAGAAACTTTTTCATGGCAGTTTATTTTACTCTCAGAGTTTTTGCCAGAAATCTGCTGAGAGGAAGTCGCCGAAGAAATATCTTTTTTTCATATTTCATTTTTTGATGTCTGACCTGGGATACGAACCCGGGCTTTACGAATAGTAAGCCAACGCACTACCTACTACACCACGGCAACTCTGACCATAATTTTCAAGGAAAAATCAACGATGAGACCCATTTCTGCGTGAACAACAAAATTGTCGAATTTTGGACGATACCAATCCATTCGATGATTAATGAGGATTTTGGGTTGTTGACGTCATTGTTACGTATATCTTTGAGAACGACTTTGGTCAGTCCATAACTGTAAACGGAGAACATTGGTAGACGAGTGCTCGTGGGTCAACTCTTGGCTCCGACAGCGCGAACAAACTGAAAAATTAAAATATATATTTCTTACGGCACTTTTACTCAACAGTCTTCTCGCAAAAGCTTAGAGTTTTATTTGATTGACATGAAAAGTTTCTCAAAAACCTATCCGTCGGAGTCGACCTTAAATTGTAGATCACGCCACTCATGGATAAAATGTAATAAGAACACAAATAACATGAATGGCATGAGAAGCTATGTTGTAATGCTGGCAAAAGGGCTGTAATGACAAATTAAGTAAGTAAGTAAGGTACAGTCACAGAAAAAAGTCTACATACAACGGGGTGTAGGCTATTTTTTTGCAGTTTTTTAATAGTTTCTAGGTGATATTTTTTTTGTCTTCAAACATTCTCAATTTTAACTTCAATACCTTTTTCAATTTGATATAAATCACCGGGTGTATGTGTGGTGTATGTAGACTTTTTTCTTTGCATGTAAGATGCGCTTAGTGAACGACCGGATATAAAGAAAATTGTTTTGGTTTTACCTGGAATCTGAAACCTGAGACTAAGTTTTGTATTCAAGGGCTTTAACTAGTACAGCATGTGTCATCAATAGCTGAACTTATTGGCCCTCCTAAGTTTTAGAATAAACTTTCGCATATGAATTATCAAAGTTGGTTCGACGACAATTGAATTCTTTGTTTGAAATGATTAAGACCATAAAGCGCCGTTTCTTATAAATGGAATCTGGACCAAATCCTTCCTCAATTGCCTTTTTAATTAAAATTTTCTCTACTAAAATTTTTAAATAAACCTTGAATGTAATCTCTACTGGGTGTCACATTCCCCAATAACCACAAATTTGATATGGCGTAGGGTATAGAAATAAAAATACATTTCAAAACAATTTTTTCCCCAAATCTACCTGTTGTTTCTGGCTCTTAAAGCATCAAGAGATTGAAAATGAATTTTTTTAAAAAGAATTTTATGATGAGAAGCACTTAACTTGACTTGTGTTTTATTTTCGTTTCGCTTTATTGTATGCACAGGTTGTTCAACACAGTTAACATATTTACAGTTATGCCATTAAAGTTAGTATATCGTGTATAAAGATAACAAAATAAATATTCTCAAATAAAAACTGAAAAAAATAAAAAATAAAAAACGAAGGCAAAAGAAGATAAATACATACATAAGTACATACATACATATGTATGTATATAGACGATATACATATATAAGTAAGTATGATGATATAAATGACAATGTAGATTTATTGTTTAAATAAACGTTTTAACATTTTTGTTAAAGAGATCTACTACGAGGCAAGAATAAAAATATTTATGAAAAAGTGAATGCAAGTGTTACAACATTACAAACAACATTCTTAGAATGTAAAGAAAAATATTTAAAAAAAGAAGGAAAAAACCAGTAGGCAGTCAGATACATAGTTAACCTAGACATAATTCAGAAACCTGAACGGTTACAAACAAATAACACACATACACACACGTTCAATCATAAATAAATTGTACTTGTAAAGAAGGAAAAAAACAAGAATTATCACATCATGAAGAGATAAAAAATACAACAGGGCCGTCGGGTCTTGTGGTCTCTCTCTCCCTCGTTTTTATAAATACAATCTTAATTGTTGGTAGGTTTATGAGTTGTAAACAAAAAAAGAAGGAATTATTTTAACAGACTTTAAGTACTACATGCAACAGCAACAGCAACCTTCTTCAACCTTAGCCGATATCTTCTCATTGACAGGCTTAAAAGCCACACACAGTAGTTGCTGGTTGTTGTCAATGATGATGATGATGATGATGCTGATGATCAGTAGGATGATATTGCACGTTTTTATATCGCGTTACCCTACATAGTTACAATTTTAAATCATAATAATGATGACATCGTTCTGTTATTTTTTTATTTTTAGTTTTTTATGTTAATTTTCATTGTTGTTGTTTATATTTCCATTGTTATATGTTGCCATACACGTATGTTACGTTGTAACTGTATGGTATGCTACGTTGAAACAGCAGCACATGTATTTATTTTTAAAATTTTTTTACATTTTTTATTTTTGTTGTTGTTGTACAATAGAGTGTATTTATTTACGGTCTTAAACCAAAAATAAAAAATAATTTGAAGTGGAGTAAAAAAAATGTTTTAAAAAATATTTAAAAAACCCATGTTAAATTCAGTTCTATGAGAAGTACGGCTATGTAAATAAAATCATACTCAACTCGTTGTAATATTTTCCACGCCATCTAAACAATGCCGTAGAATTGTTCACAAATTAAATAATTTTTTTTTAATTACTTGCCAACTCTCGCTCGCTCGCTGTAGAGCTCTTATTGTTATAAATTTAGAAAAAAATTTTTAAAAGAATATTTTCCCATAACTTTTAGAACCTACCTAGCTTCGAAATGAACTTATTAAAGTTATGTTATGTGGCGCAAAATATGTGAAATAATCGTATTGGAAAAGAAAATGTGAATGAAATGAATGACTGACTGTAATGAACTGTGTAAAGTTCTATAAACTATGAACAGTTTTTAGTTCTTTAGGCGATGAATTAGCAGATCTGTCTGTTGCATAACCAAATGGCTATAAAATAGTGAACATTATGAAGAATTATGTCACTCAAAGCCCTTTTGCTCATTTACAACCAAAAAGTTAGAATTTGAGCAACAGTGAATGTGCTCGCCGTAGTCTAGTAGGTAGCGTGTTAACTCAAACCCCTGATCAGACGTCTCCAACAAAACGAAATATGAAAAGTATTTCTTTGGTGACTTGCTCTCAGCAGGTGCAGGTCTTGCGGTGACCAACTTCTTCCCTAGTTCGGTGGAACGCGGTCAGTACAGAGATTGCATTTACTTGTGGCTTCACAACCGGCCGCTATGCGTGCTCAAGTGAGCTTTTGGTATCAACGCTACCACTCCAATCTACCTACCTACCTTCCCATTAGCAGATTTCGGCCAAAACCTCTGAGCGTATAAAAAAAATTGCCTTGAAAAGTTTCTCAAAAATATGTCATTCAGAGTCGGCTTTAAACTGTAGGTCGCGCCAATCTTGTATAGAAAATTAACACACACACAACATAAGTACTGTGGGAAGCTAGGTCGTAATCCTGACTGAAGGCTTGTAATGATGTATTATGTACTTATGTATGTATACGTAACAATTTCAGAACTCTTTTCGCTCGACCTCAGTGCCTCTGGGCAACTGGACAGTGATACAGATCAAATATTAGTAATTCGAAGACTTTCGAGGAACTTTCAAAGACGTTAATTACATGGCAACACACTATGACTCCTCAGGAAAATTGAGACGACTATTTCGAAGGATACTCCTTGTTTATGACTTCGTATATATATTTACGAATCGCTTAATATTGTAGCATCGAGTAGCAATTTACTCGATAAAGCCACCGAACCATTGAAAAGATTTCAAAATCCAATTATTGACCACAAAAGCAGCTATTGTAGGACAATAGAGAGAGACTAGAGTACCCTTAGGATAGCCTTGAGCCTAGGAGAGCAATGGATTCAATATCATGACCTCGTAAAAGATTTTAGACTGCCGTGTGGTGTACCGGGATGCAGTAGTACTTTGGACAACTGCAGATTGGATGAATTTGGACTGACGTGCTACAGTTTCAGAACTTTCTGCATTAAAAACCTATAGGCTTAGAATGGACAACATGGAAATATATTTTGCAGCATACATACATAATTGCTCATTGCAACCCTTTAGCCAGGATTACTACCTAGTTTTTTACACCTCTTATGTATGTTGCGTATGTTGATTTTATAAATGAGCGGCGGGGCCTACAGTTTAAAGAAGACTCCAAACGACAGATTTTTTTTTTTTGAGAAAATTTTCATTGCAATTTTTATTTACTCTCAGAATTTTTACCAGAAATCTGCAGCATAGGCAGCTTCAGATACGAAGAAAATAGTAGGCTGCCTTCCAAAATGTTAGTTGCTTTGTGTCTGAACAAAGTATCGTGTTTCATAATGCCGCTGTACAAAATATATACAATGTAATCTATTTCAAAACGTCGTTAATATGTATTTTTAACGCAGGCAAAAAGCAATCAGGCATCGGATTTATAGTTGATGCATTGCTTGGTTACTTTGCATATCTACATAGTTTATATACCGTAGTGCAACTGCATACAAACTTTGCATTGATACATTTTGGAAGGCAGTCGCAGTGTGTATGGTCTCATAAAAGGTACAAACACCAAATAAGCTTACTTAGTACACTTAGGTTGTTGAGCACATTGTTTCGAAAATTTTTCTTTCAAATCGAAATACATAATGACCGCCTGGGCGTTGAGAACTAAGCAGCTTTATGCGAAGGCCCGGATAATACCAGGATTAAAAACAGAGAATTTTTTTTGGTCACAGAGACTTATTCTGCTACCAGATCCGCGGAATAAAAGATGCCTCAGTAAGAATATACCACGTTTTACAACAAATTCTAACTGATCTTTTCACAAAAGTTTCAGCCATCCTTCATCTATAAATTTCTATATGGTAGATCTCTTTACAATGCCAAATTCTGTCCTTGGCCAAAAACCTGGCAATCCAATTTTGTTTATCTATGTATTGTAGGTGTTTCAAATACATCACTTGTTTGTATTGTGCGCGTCGAATTGTCTGACCATAATTAATCGGTAAGACATTGACTGCAACGCGCAACTATTTACACTATATTGTCGTAACAATTCTGTTTATTATCAATTAATTTATCGATCAAATTTGTTTAAATAGTTTTAAAAAGAAAAAAAATTAATTTCCTTTGTTTTGATTTTACTTTTCTAAACAGTAAACATTTTAAAGACTTTTGTTATGTTTTTTTGTCTGTTTGTTTTATTTTCGTGTAACGTTTTGTTGTGGTTGTCTTTATTTGTTTAAACAAAATCAAATAAAAAATTGCGTTTATCCAGTGTTTGTTTTATATCTCCTCCTCGATCTTATTGACCTTGTAAATATTTTTGTTATTGTATTAATTTTTATTTTGTTATTGCTGTTGTTGTTGGTATAAAATTTTATTAAATATTTCAATTCAATTTCTTTTTTTCGAATCGAATTTAAAAACTCATAAATTTCACAATGATTTTCAATGGTGGATAGTTAACGTTTCACTGTTGGGTTTTAATTATTAAAACAATTGCGCTGCTGAGAATATTTCAATTTGTTTACTTATTTCAATTTAATGAAGATATTAATTGGTGGTGTTTTCATTATTTTTTTTATTTCCTTTTTTGTTTAATAAAATTAAACAAATTTTGGTAATATTAATCGGTTTTGGAAATATTTTTGAAAATTTTTTTTGCCAAAAATTTTCCACACGCTCTGTAAATATTTACTTGGAATTTAATTGTGATTCGCACCAAGAGATTTTTCATAAATTTTTTAAAACGTAATTTCATTACATTCGATAAATATTTTAATTTTAAGGAAAAAAAATGGAGAATAAATTAAATAAATTTAACAAGAGGTGTCTTGAGGTTATTCAGCTTGAGATTCCTTTCGCTGTAGTTTTTAGAAATTTAGTGCAGTGAAGCAACAATATTGTTGGGAAACAAAAAATTTAAAGTTTTAGTTATTATGGTGTCCACAATTCATAAAAATCGTCGACCAATTTATTTCATTTGATGCGAATACATTGACAGCATATAAATTCGCTGTACATTACAGCTCACCATTGAAATCAGCATAATTCAGTCGGCTTCTAAAGAAGGAGGCTTCGAACATTAAATATAAAGAGATTGGGGATTTAAGAATCTGCTATGTTTTTGACAACTTCTAGAACAATTTTTAGTCGCCCATGTACTATTAACAATTTATATGGGGATTGAAGAATTTCATTATCTTATCGATCTGCCCATACCAGACATTAGAAATACAACAAAGAAATCAATATCGGGCTAATCAACCTTTCCATTTCCCCTTTTTCCTCTTCCTGTTGCCAGATTTTAATAGGCGGTCAACAATAGTCAGTCCTCCACCCATAAATCTATTAAAAATCAAAAAATTTTACACTCCAACGCCATCGAGCATGAGTGCTTTTAAATAACATCTTTATTCCCCTATCTGGAATTTGAAATTTTGTAGATAGGCGGAGGGACAAAAAGAGATGTCAGAATAATTTGGAAGGACTATGCTCTGGCCTACTCTGATGATGGGAAGAATTAGCGCTCTTTGAGCTCATACAGCTAGTCTCTTTACGATTGTAATCACTGTAATCGTATGTCGCAGTTAACATGAATCGGCTAGGTAGGGAAAATAAGGAAAATAAGGAAAATAATCGGCGATGAGCAGGCAGTCGAGTTTACGAAGGAGGTAGCTTCAACTCGGTTGATGGGGTCAAAACTTTTCTATGGACTGGGAGCATATGTTTGGAAATAAGGGATATATATAGGTGAATACCCTCCTCAAAACAAGTGGGTTTAGTCACTAAAAGCTTTTGTTGAGAAATTACAATAAGAGGAGATTTCAGCCATTCACCTGTATATGCAGCAATAAGCTAAGGTTGGCATGCCACTGTATATTCAGGGTAGACTTATGTATGTACCATAGGGATTGTCTCAAGTCCGATATATAGATTCCGTGACGATGAGAATGAATCATCAAAACACATTTTTGTAGTCTGTGGGACGTTAATATCGGGTCCGCCAACTAACGTTTTTTTTTTTCAACTACTGCTTATTTCGTGAATGGTAACATTTAGCTCATGTCTGATTTGACAGATAATCAGTTTTATCCTTCCGCTGAACGAATATTGACAATCCAATGCGTTTTCGCTCCGCTATCTGGGCCTGCGATCGACTTACAGAAGATGCCGATTTTGGCAAAAAAAAAATCATCTTTTCAGATGAAGCTCATTTTGATCTTGGCGGGTATGTAAACAAGCAAAATTGTCTCATTTGGGGCACAAAAAACCCGCACGCATACATTGAAAAGCCGACGCACCCTAAACGAGTCACTGTTTGGTGACAATTGACGCTTTGAAGGACAATATTCGTGAAGCCATTGGTGAAATACAGCTGCACACAATCGATAATGTGCTTAAAAATTGGACCGATCGTGTAGGCTACTGCATGGCTAGCCGAGGCAGCCATTTGAATGAATCATTTTCCATTATTAACCGGAAGGATTGTAATTTCAAATAAAAAAAAATATGAGAAAATATTCAGTAGTTTTCTTTTAAAGCATTTTCAGAAAAAAAGTTATTTGGCGGACCCTTTACATCCTAGGAAAAAATTTCCAGGCAGAAAATTTTCATTGTTGACAACGAGCAGCATCCTGAGAGCAATTTTCTATTTTCAGACCAAAAGGCTGGAAGGAAACATTACAGCTATAAAGCACATGGTCTATTTATATTATATTTGAATAACAAAGAACAAGAACTACTACAACAGTTTCTGTGTGAATGTGCGATTATTTGGGAAACTAAGCTAGCCTTGTTTCAAGAATTGGACGGCCTCTTACATATATACCCCATAGTATTTAGAAACTGATAGCATTTATCAGCTGTGTTGATTAAAGTCGATGTAGTCTAGTAAGTGGTGTGTTCGCTTATTAGACATGATGAGGCCTCGGTTCAAACCCCAAGTAAGACATGTCCAACACAACGAAAAATGAAAAAAATGATTTCTACGGCGACTTCCTCTCTCCTCAGATTTCTGGCAAAAATTGTGAAGAGTAAATAAAAAAATGGCATGAAAAAGTTTTTGAAAAATTTGTCATTCTGAGACGACTTTCAACTGTAGGTCCCGCCACTCATGTTTAAAATTAATACACACGATATACACAGGGCCACAAAAGTATATATGTATACGGTTAACAAATTTCAGAAATTTTTTAACCAATCCGTTTTCGTTGAAAATCTTTATAATTGTCCGACAACTTTCCTCGATTTTAAGACGGTATTTTGCTTTGGTTCAAAAATTTCTGAAATTGGCCTATGCAGGGCCACAAAAGTATACATACGATTAAAAAATTTCACAAATTTCTGAACCAATGCAAAAGACCGTCTTAAAATCGAGGAAAGTTGTCGGACAATTATACAAATTTTCAACGAAAACGGATTGGTTCAGAAATTTATGAAATTTGTTAACCGTATGTATACTTTTGTGGCTGAGTGTAAGTTGTGTGAGAAGCTAGATCGTAATCTTGACTGAAGGCTTGTAATGATCAATTATGTACGTATGCATGTATCTGGTAAAGGATTCTGTTACTTTCAAAGTTTGTGATTTTTTTGCATCCATCCTTTAGCGGAAAGTCTTTTGTATTTGGTTAAAAAAATTAAAAAAAATTTAATTTTTAATAGCAATTTTAAAAACATTTTTTGTACTGACTTTAGTATTTGAAATGAGGCTCATTAATAATGTTCATGATATAAGATAATTAAATTTTTATTTTTATCAAATTGAAATCGCCTAAAAACCTATTAAAAAAAGTATGTTGCTGTTGTTGCTATTCTCAGAATGAACACAATAATTTATTTGTTGTAATGTAATGTTTTGAACTTAATTACAGTATTTGAAAATTTCCATAATTTGTCCATTAAAATGGCATAAATTTTCTAAACAAAGAAATGTATTTACAATTTAAATTACAAAAACACATTCAAAAAAAAAAAAAAAAAGATACATTAACATAAAAAAAGACGATGTAAAGCTTTATGCAAAAAAATAAAAATAAAAACGATAATTCACTGTAATTAACAGAGATTTTTGTATTATTAAATGGAAATTCAATAGAAAACGGAAAAAAATACGAAACAAAAAATAAACAAAATTAATATTATTTTTCTATATATAAAAAACCATTGAATTCAATGATACAAAATGTAACAAACTAAGGCCTAAGTGCTGTAAGGGTTTTGAAACAATTCTAGGTCAATGGACTTTATTGAACAAAACAGAAAAAAAAAAATAAATGAAAACCATGGAATTATTGTACGCATTTGGGCACCAGGTAATAATTTTAATTTTCAATACAAAAAAAATGAAAAAAACGAACATTTTTTAGTTCATTTTGTTTACAACTGCTGTATCAACAGGTGTTTTTTATTGTTCTCTGTTTTCTTCTCTCTATGTTTTTCGAGGTAATTTAGTTATCAAATCCATAAATGTCCACTCATACAAATTAACCGCTTTTTGACAAAAAAAAAAAAAAAAAAAAAATAAAGAGCACTTTATGTATGAAGAAAAAATAACCAAAATTGTTTAATATTTTCACTACATACGCATACAATATACTCGTACAACATGTTAGGGTGTTCAATATTTACAACAAACAACACAATACTCTACGGGTAAACATGTATACGAACATTTAAAATTTTAGTATTTTAGAGGAGACAAACAGACAGAGAACAGCAGACCACAATTATTATGATAATTTGTGGTATTTATTTATCGGTCACTGAACGCGTCAATTCAGCCAAAAGTCAACATCAGCAGCAGCAGCAAGAGCAAGTATTTAAACATTTATTGTTAGCAACACTAGTAAATATAGCATTATGTGTGCTATTATGTTATGTTATAAACAGTGATGGTAATTGAAATTGCTGTAGTTGCAGTCATAGATTTCATTTTAAATGTTTATTTATCCACTACCTTTAGTATGCTATAATATATCCACTTTGATAAAGTTGAACAACTTTTTTTTTTAAATGAAATAAACACCACTAGAAATAGCAGAAATAGCATTAAAAGTAGGTGTGTGTATTTTAAATAATGAATTCATTTTAATTCACATTGACATTTACCATAGACAGACAGACAGAAAGACAGACAGAAAGACAGAAATAGAAGGTGACCATGGAAATAAAAGAATTTTAATTATTCTCTAGTATCTTTAGTATTAAGTCTTTTTTTCTAAAATTTGTTTGAAAAATAAGCTCAAGAATGTACTTGAGTTGATATAAAGAATATGATATTTTCTAAGAATACATTTTCAAATACTTGAATGATTTGAAAGTTTTCTTTTTATATGTCGATACTTTTGATAATTTGATTCCCTCTAACAAACTTCTTAACAGATTGAAATCTCTTAGAAGATATATAAGACGATAAAAATGACGATTTTTTAGATGGAAGTCCTTCAAAGGTTTTGTTTGTGGAGGCAAACATTTTATTATTTGATGTCAGTTGAAAAAGTCTAAGTGCATGCAACGTACACAAAAGTCACCGTAATCTAATAGGTAGTGTATTGCCTTATAAAGAGAGAGCTCAGAGTTGAACTGATGGCTTAGATATCTCGAACAAAATAAAATATAAAAAATATATCTTTCAGTGGTGCGTCTTCGTCTCAGCAGACTTCTGGCAAAAATTTTAAGAGTAAATAAATAAAAATGGCATGAGAAAGTTTCTCTAAAATATGTCGTCTGGAGTGAATATTAAACAGTAAGTCCAACCACACACAACTTGAATGGTGTCAAAAGCTAGGTTGTAATCCTAACTAAAGCGTTGTTAAGACCAATTAAGTAAATTAAGTAAATTTGTACGGAAGAGAGAACATTAAATAATGCAAATCTTAAATTGATACAAAAATGAAAAAAAAATATTTTACAAACCTATCCTATTAAAATGATTTATACACATGCATACATACATACAGTCAGGATTACAACCTAACTTCTCACACCTCATATATTTTGTGTGTTAATTTTATCATAAGTAGGTCCCAGTTTAAAGTCGACTAAAAACGACGGATTTTTGCGAAACTTTTCATGGAAATTTTTATTTATTCTCAGAGTTTTTGCCAGAAATCTGCTGAGAGAAAGTCTTCGAAAGACATATTTTTTAATATTTCGTTTTGTTCCAGATGCCCTTGGTTTGATCCATGGCCTCTCTGGTCTAATATGATAACACACCACCTACTAGACTAAGGCGATGAGTTATACAAACAGTTGGTCTTTCTTAAGAATAGTGATTTAACATACAATTTCTATGGAGGCGCTCATCTGAAAATTTGGATAATTCTGATTCAAAATGTGAAGAAGATACACTAGTTATAAAATGGTTTTCATATTTCAAAGTATAGTGTTTCATAAAGCCGCTGTACAAAATGTTTACAATGTATACTATTTCAAAACGTCGTCAATGTGTATTTTTAACTCAGTCAAAAAGCAATCAGGCATCAGATTTATAGTTGATGCGTTGGCTGGTTACTTTGCATATCTACATAGTTAATATACCGTATAGTAGAACTGCATACAAACTTTGTATCGATACATTTTGAAAGTGAGCTTCTAATAATTCATGTAGAAATTTTCCTGTCCCCCGTTCTCCTCCAGAGAGGATAACATTAACAGCGAAAATCATCTGATAATCAGGCAGCACTTTCTTTTGAGAAACAGTAAGATTAAATCGACCATAAGTTCTTTAGAATTACAATAAATACAACTCCAAAGAATGCGTTTTATCGAGGCATATGGATCTCATATCCTCTTAGTACCTGCTACATGCTAGAACCTACTTAGCTAAATAATATTAATTAAGGGAACTAAGAAATGCAAAGAACACAATACGAATACACTATGTGGATACGCTATGTGCCAATGAAAGGAAATAAATATAAAAAATGTCTAATTGATCACCCGTAGTCTAGTAGAGGTAGTTTGTGGGCATTTAGACAAGAGCCCGTTATTCAAACACCAGCTTAGACATCTCGAAAAAAACTAAACATAAAAGAATATTTCTTTCGGTGACTTTCTGTCAGCAATCTTGTGGTAAAAACAATAAGAGTAAAATAAAATTGTAAAGTTTTTCAAAAATCTGTATTTGGAAGTCGTTATTAAGCTGTAGGTCCCTTCCGCTACTTTTGGAGAAAATTGACACACACAACATGGATGGTGTGAGAAGGTAGGTTGGAGCCCTAACTAAAGGTTGAAACAACCAATTAAGGCAGAAAGTTTTTTAAGAGGATATTTTCTTCTTAAATAATCATAACCCAAATGAATAACAGAAGAGGAATTTATAATTCCATTGCCATTTTCGAGCATTTAAAAGTGAAAATTTTAATATTGCAGTAGAGCGTCAGTAAGAGAGAGTAATGTTGAGTTTTTCCTTTTCAAGCAATTTTCTTATTTGGATTTCTTCTTATATTTTGTTGCTTAATTAATCAATATTTTTCAACTAAGTAGGCGATTGGTATGATGTGCAGGTACTATGGCATACGATTGGCATCTGCTATTGCCCTGAAACACCAACCTCTTTGAAAATATATTGATTTATTGCCCTGGATATAGCAAAATATCAAACCTCATTTCATTCCTCTGCTTCCCTGGAGATAATCTCATAATCAATATAAGATAGAAAAAATTTTAAAAGAATTTAAAGAAAAAAAATTCAATTTACAGGTAAAATAAATCAAAACATTTCTAATTGATTCCCTTTTCATGCATGATTTTGTTAAAAAAGAAAAGAAAGAACAAAAAATTTTTTTTTAAATCATCCTGGTCATCATGAGTTTGCGACAGATGATGAGGATGAGGAGAAGGACGATGCTGTTAATAAAAATAAAAATAACAATCATCATGTGATGTTTGTTCATTTAATAGAATTTATTTTAAAAACAAAAAGGAATAAACAAATTCCCCAATGTTGGTGTTACGTTTAGAATTTCAATAATTACTTTTTGTTGTTTTTGTAATCGTTATACAATATTTTATAATTGATTGTTAGAATTTTGTTTTCACAAAATATTAAAACATGAAAATCATTTCGTTTTTATTTTATTCGTGAAATTTCAATATTTTTTCTTTTTTTCTTTCAAAAACATAAAAATTTTATTGAAAGAATTTTATTTTTAATCCATATTTACAAATAAAAACACACCCATCGTGAGTGTACAAATTTATGCGAGAGCCATAGGGAACTAGCTATGCTGTTAGGTTTTGAATGGCCTTAGACGAGGGAAAAACCAATTTTTTTTTGTAACAATAAAAGCTTGTTGCAATTTAACACCTTCTCATACTGGAAATGAAAAAAAGAAAAGAAAAACACAACAAAAACTAAATAAAAAAAAAAATTACATTCAAATTACAACAATTGGTAGAAGGGAGAAATATTCAGGCACGCTTCATGCGAAATATAATACAAAATACCGTACTCTATGGAAAAAAATATGAACTAAAAAAAGAAAGAAAAAAACATAAAATGTAGTAGGAAAGGTTAGCAAACATTTTGAAGAGTAAATCATAGCACTAGTAACAGAAAATATTTATAAAATCATATAAGATTTAAAAAGTTAAGAGGCTTCATTCCTCCCAGGTTTAACTTCAATCATACGCTGCATATACTCAAACAAGATATTGCAAGGAATGCTACAGAGAAATGCACTAGCGAAACAATGAATTGGAAGATCAACCCTACTAGGAGCAGAGATAGGAAGAGAAAGAGCTTCTGTCGAGTTCTACTGGAGTCGAATAAGAACGTTGACTTTAGATGTGCATAATTGTTATAGCACTACGATCCCTGGAGGATTGAAACGGACCCCCTCGTCCTAAGGTATACAAAATAACAATGAATACGATAGAAAGATCAGGCAGTTGTCACAGACTAAATGTCTGTTTTTCCAAATCACCATGGACGGATATAACAATCAACAACACGTGCAAATAATAAAATTCCCTTATCACAATGGGTGCTCTCTCTGCTCTGTCTGATCCTAATTTTTAACCTTAAAGATAATATTCAGTGATGATAGTGAATAGGTACGTGTGGAAACAATATCAACCCATGAGTCCCAAAATCGTACAATTGAAGCCAGTATTTGAACTTCACTTCGATATTTCTAGAGAACGAAGCTAGCCTGGCCATTACTGCCAAAGGTGAGCACAATAGGTGGATGATTACCAACTTCAGTTGAACTGAATTGGATGATGTGGATACCACCGATATGGGATTTGAACAGGACAGCGCTATGTGTCACACAGCTCATGCCACATTGTATATTCTGCACAAGCAATTTGTGGGCATTGTCATCTCACGAGGAGGTGATGTGAACTGGCAATCAAGATCATGCAATTTGTCCCCGTTAAATTTATTCTTAAGTCGCAGTCGTATAAGAATACCACAAAGCCAACATAACCCACACCATCGATCAAATTCAGCCCGATTTGTGCATCATTAAAAATTGGATATTGTGCATATGCTTCATCCAGAAAAATTGTGCTCGACATCTAAACGACCTTATATTCCACATATATTGACAAGAAGAGGTCTTTCAAACGTACCAAAAATGCTGATGGAATCTCACACATACAATTTATTCTATTTAAATTTACAAATAGGAAACGCTTAATGAACTATCCGTTATATACAGTATACATTATGTGTGGCAGCCCATATGTCCATTTTTATGTGTAATGGCCATTACAACTCTTTTGTCAGGATTACGACCTATCTTCTCGCACCCCTTATGTTGTGTGTGTTCATTTTATAAATGAGTGGCGAGACCTACAGTTTAAAGTTGATTCCGAAAGACAGGTTTTTGAGAAACTTTTCATGGCAATTTTATTTTGCCAGAAATCTGCTGAGAGAAAGTCGCCGAAGAAATATTTTCTCATATTTCGTTTTGATGTCTGACCTGAGATTTGAACTGAGGCCTCATGTCTAATAAGCCAACACACTAAATACTAGACTACGACGACTTCGAAAAACCATGGCGGACATCCACACGTAATGACATCAAGAAGTCTTTTAAACGTAAACAAAATGTTGATGACATCTCGCACACGCTTTGCTTTATTTTAATTTAAACATAGGAAGCGCTTAATGAAAGACTCTATGTATATAGAGTATATTGCAGTATATATCGATAACTACTGCTTTATTGAAGAGCATAAGGTGGCGACAAGTATATTCCAATATACTCGATCAGATAAAGCTGTGTTGCCCACAAAATTTCCATCGTTGTCGCTGTGGGGAAGATGTGTTTCGGTTTATTTGTCTTGTGGTTTTAAATTTATGGCATGTTTTTCAATGATTTTTTTATAAATTTTCGCATAAAATATTTCTCAAAAAACAAAAATTTGCATGAAATGTTTGCTGGGTTATGTTTTTACTGTATGTTACGTTATATACGTTGTTATACATAAACAAACAGAACGTGTGAATATAACTAATGAAAATCATAAAAATTTCAACTAGAAAAAGAATAACTACAACAACAGCAGCAGCACCAACAACAACAAAGCCATTTAACATTGTATTTTGGCTAAAATAAAGCAGCAACAAAGAAAGAAAAAAAATTCACTTCTCCGAAAAAAGCATCAACGACATGTGCAAGTGTAGTGTATATATTGTAACTTCACGTATATACATATTTGTTTATGAACTGCATTAAAATGTTACAATTAAAAATTCAAATTTCAAATAAATATGGAAATAAAAAATAAAAAAACGAAATAAAAAATAAAAATAAAAACGAAATAAAAAACAGAGAGCCATTGAATTGCATTGCATTGAATGAAAAATAAAACCAATTTTGTTTGTTTGTGTGTTCACAAATACGTAAAATGTGCACTTTTTCTTGTTTCTCGTTGCTCGTTTCTCAATGCTATAAAAATAATTCTATTCACAATTGCAACATTATGCTGCATCCCAGCATTCACCACCGTATACGAAAAGCGGGAACATCTTGCTGCTGGTGCTGCTGCTGCTTTTAATCCATAAACTACATGCCATAATACAGAGAATTCCGAAAATATGCGGAGTGCAAATAACATGTTCCGATAATATCGCCATACGAACCGAACAGAATGGGAAACTAGGGGAATTTTTATGCAATACCCTTTCCCCTTTCTTTTTTTAGTTTCATCTGTCTGAAGAAAACATACACACACACTCTACATCAACATTCATTTATCAGATTCTATAATAATATTTAGATTTTCTTCTTTCTTATTTTTTTTCTCTTTTTCTGTGTATATTTTAAAATAACAAAAAAAAAAAGTATAAAAAATAACAATAACAACAACTACGATGATGATCATAAAAAAGCGAATGAATGTATGAATGAATGAATGAAAGAAATGTTGCATGAATATATGTATGTAAGTAAGTAAGACAAACGCGTGCCGAATTAATAAACAATGAATCGAATTGAATTGAACACACAGTGAAACATAAACACGATAATACATTCAAAATGTTTTTTAAGCGTGCACTTAGAAAAAAGAAGTACTTTTTAACGTTAAAGTCTCACAGGTTAGGTTAGGTTAGCTTAGAGGACGTTTACTTGTCAATTAAGACAAGTACAGTAGCCGGAGGTCGAATTGACCCATTGTACAACGTCCTAGTTTCTCGCACCACTTATGTTGTGTGTGTTAATTTTACACATGAGTGATGGGACCTACAGTTTAAAGTCGACTCCGAACGACAGATTTTTGAGAAACTTTTTTTTATGGCAATTTGTATTTACTCTTGAGTTTTTGCCAGAAATCTGCTGAGAGGAAGTCGCCGACGAAATACTTTTTGTATTTTATCTTGATGTCTGGCCTGGGGCTCGAACCCTGGCTTTACATCTAATAAGTCAACACACTACCTACTAGACTACGGCCATTTCAAATCTCACAGGTTTGAAGTATTTCAGTGTCTTACTCTTCTGGTTGAAGTTATAAAGTGACAAGAAAAGCGAGGAATCCAGATTCAAATTCAAGACAAGAAAATAAATTTGTCGGCATTGTTTTCGAAGGCAAAAAATTATTAGGATTTATTCCCTCTCTAAATTACCAAAGCTCCCTGGTTCCCTAGGAGTTGATAATATCAACAACGAATGTCATAAACATCAGGTAGCATCAGCTGTTGAGATAGAATAGGATTCAAAGTTTCCCTCCCCTAAATACAATGAAACACAGATCACTCTAGGACCTGCTACTGTAGACCCAGAATCTGACAAGCTGAAATAACTTAAATAATACGCTTGAAATAAGAATAAAATTGCTGTGATAACATGGGTTATTATTGAAGACTAAAACCGCATTAGTTTCTCTAATATTAAATGCAATAGCATTGTAAACCAAGAAAAGGCTGGTTATACTATGGACTAGGGACTACGATATTCCAATCTAAAAAGGTGTAGATGTTATTAGGCGTATTAAAATAAATTTGAAAACGTGGCAACACAAGCTAAATGCATCCAGTTTCACCATCAGTTACTCACTTATGCGGCCATTACTCACACCACTCATGTCGTGAGTGTGTTAATTTCATGCCATGAGTAGCGGCAGATATGTTTTAAAGTTAATTCCACACGACAGATTTTTGAGAATCTTTTTACTCTCAGAGTTTTTGCCAGAAGACTGCTTGAAGTCGTAAAACAAAAAATTTTTCGAATTTCGTTTTGTCAGAAATGCCTGAGCTGGTGTCTGAAGGACTGGCACGTGAGTAATACGTAAAAACACTACCTACTAGACAACAGTGCCTTTAATTTGAAATCACCACATCAAAATTGCTTAAGTCCTTAATTTTGTTTACTCAAAGTTTGTGACAGGCACTGCAGTATGGGTTTTCTAGGGCGACTATTCGAGATATAAAGAGGAATAGGCAAAGGATATATCAGAACTGAACAGAAGGATAGAACAGAACATGATAGAACACGAACTGAATGGAGCTGTGGATATCTTTTTTTGTGAGGAATCTTTTCACGGTCAGCATTCACAGCTTACTCTATAAGCGAGTTGTTGAGGTGATTATTGGAAATATCAAATCCTCGTCGAAAGCTGTTAAACTACTTTCAGACAGCCAAGGTGCTTTAAGAGCACTAAGTTCTCACATAATGATCTCGAATACAGTTTTAAACTGTCACAGATCTCTTAACGAAATGGCTGAGCGGTATTATATTCACAACAAATGAGTAACGAGTACCAATTACATTCAGGGAATCTTTAGAAAAGATCCATTTCTCGGATATGGCACAATAACCGAACTCAGGAGTATATTTTCTACATTAAGTATTCCATTAGTAATCTTCCAAGTTTAGGGTTGATAATGTGCCCAAAGGATTCGGTTAAGATTGAGCAGCAAATCTGGCCTAAACTAGTAATTGAGGCAGGAAAAGTCAAATTCAAAGTAAGCATTATCACATTACTGGACATTGTTTACTTGTGACTTATGCGAGGCCATATTAGACTTATCTACTCAGTGATTTCTGCCACAAGTTTCAGAGACAATAATAAGAAGGGAAAACAATTCTTCACCTAGTAGGTAGTGTGCTGGCTTATTAGACGTAAGGCCACGGTTCAAACCCCAGGTCAGACATCAAAACGAAATATGAAAGTATTTCTTCGGCGAATTCCTCTCAGAAGATTGCTGAAAAATCTGTCGTTCGGAGTCTACTTTAAACTGTAGGTCACGCCACTCATTTATAAACGTAACGCACACGACATAAGTGATGTGAGAAGCTAGGTAGTAATCTTGACTGAAGGGTTGTAGTGACCAATTATATATGTAATTCTCCATTTATTGGGTACATGTCCACCGATATGTCAAAAACAAAAGTTCCTGGTATTTAATCATACAGTTGAAATCACTGATCGGTCCCTTACATGCCCAGCGTTATCTCGCTGAAGAAAGGAGAACCTAGGCATTTATTATGCTCTCAGCTGTTAATTTAGGTGCTTTGTTATGAGATTGCTATGGTTCCAGAATGAGTCTGGAAATTTCACTATGATATCACAATGGGCACACTGGCCTACGTATATACATATGTCTAAAATTTTTGTTTGGGGTATCCTTTCTTCCTGGGCTATATTATTTTATTCTATAAAGTAAAAGAATCCGATTCCATTATAAGATAATGAATAATTAAAAAAATAACAGTTTTTATATATAAAAATTACGAACAAAACCAGGTTTGAGTGTATGGGAGCTGAAGATTTCGTACGAATATTTGTTTATTAAATTTTGTGGATTCTAGTTTTGCTTTAAAATTTTTGTTTTGTTGTAATTTTCTTCTTGTAGTCTTGTCTGCATATCGGTTTACTTTTTTATATTTTTTTAAACTCATTTTTTATAATTTTTGTTAAAACAATTAGAGTTTTACACTGAGAAAAAAAATAAATAAATTGATCGTGTGGTAATATAAATGGAGTGATTGATCATTTGAAATTTATATTAAAAAGATATTATCAGGATAAAAAAGAAACGAGAATTTTGAAAAATTACCAATTACCCCCCCCCCCCCCCCTAATTTTTCTCAGTGTTTTGTTGCGGTTGTCTAAATAACAAATAAATATAAAAACAAAAATAAAAAATGAATATTTTTGTATAATTTCAATATGAGAAAAATAAAATTTATAAATTCTGTGCAAAAAAAAAAACAAAAAAAAATCGAACTCGAACAACCAATTCTTATGCCGGGCAAAGCTGCAAGAATATACTCTGCGAACATTTTGATGTTGATGGTATTATTTACAAATTAAAGAAATTTTCAAAAAACAAAAAATAATTTCAAATACTTTTAATTTAAACAAAAAAATATTCTTTTCTTTCTTTCGTTATTTTTTGTTAGCAGACGGTCGGGCAGGGTCCCTCTACTTCATTGTCATGTAGACAGGCACTCGCTGTAAGAATTCAATTTCGGCTGTTTAGTTTCATCTTTTTTTTAATGCCCAAAATTAAGAAAAACAACAACAAACTGATCAAATGGACTTGCACAATAAAAAACGTGTTAGAAATTGAAATGTTTTCATTTGAAAGAAGAAACAGAAGTGCAACAACAATAGTAACAACAGCAAACATTTAGAAAATAATGCCAAGAAAATTATACGAAAAAAAAGAATAATTTTTTGTTTTTAGGAGATTTTTGATTTGTAATTGACAGAATTATTATGTTTTTGTTTTCTATCTTTTGCTGGTTAATTCGATCAGATAAACACCCATATTGCTCAGATTGAGCAATACTTTTAATGGCTATTAGGCATGAAACAAATTCATTGCAGTAACTGAGTGTACAACACTTGAATTAATTGATTTTCTATAACCCATCAAATTAATTAATACTTCATTTGGGGCGGAATAATTAAATTAAAAGTATTTGTTTTTATGATTATAACTAGGCACTACAGAAAGTCTTTGGAGGAAAGTTCCAATTTTTTATTTAAATTTTAATTTTTTGTAATAAATTTCATCTGAGAGGTACAAAACTACCACACAATATACCTCTATTAACACAAAAAGTACACTATTTTGGTTTTTTTATTGAAATTAAAGTCCGAATGATATGATAAGTCAAGAATTGAGATGGTAGAAAGGGACATAATGAAAGTTGTATACATTTTCATCCACTACAATTTAGTCAGTATGGTGATCTAGCTTCTTACACGAGCTATGTTGGTGTGCCAATTTTATCAATGAATAGAGGAACATATAACGTCGAAACCCAACAACTGATTTAAAAGGATCTTTTGCCAGAAAACTATTACTAGGAACTGTGTTTTGAACTCTAGTTCTCTTGTCTAGCAAGCTAACAAACTACTCGCTAAACTAAGGCGACCACCACATAATAAAAGATATATAAAAAGATCGAAACAAGTACTTAGTCGTTGAAATAGGTGCAGACAAATAAGTATACAGATTTTAGCAAATATATTTTAAATTGCTTAAAATTCAGGAATTTATATGAATTGCTAGAATATATTGGAGTACATAGACTTCTGCGGTCCACTGTACGTAGAAAAATAGAAGATTAAAAATATAACTTTCTCGAAATTGTAGCAATGTTATGATAGGTGCTATTAGGTACGTAGGTAGATACATACTTGGTCGTTACAACCCTTTAGTCAGGTGGCTTCTCATGGATACAATGTGTGTTAATTGTATCCATGAGTGGCAGGACCTGCAGTTTAAAGTCGACATCGACCACAGATTTTTAAGAAATGTTTCATTACAATTCTATTTACTATCAGAGTTTTAGCCAGAAGACTGCTGAGAGGAAGTTACCCAAGAATTCCTTTTTAATATTTCGTTCTGTTCGAGATATCTGAGTACAGCCATACGTCATTGTCTTTAAGAATATAACGAATAATGTGGATGCTTTTGTTAGCCATAGAATTCTATTGTGTGGAAATTATTCATATCAGAACATGTACATATGTAAGAGTTGCCGCCTTTCTTGCAAGGAGCATAATGCTGTTAACCTACCTCCAATTTGTATAAACGTCTTTAGTTCTATCCTTTACCCCTTTAGTTATTTATTATGTCTCTCTACGAGTTAGTCAATCCCTTTTTCTGTTCCCTTACAGGTTGTAGTCTATGACGATTCTAGTGATAGGGCGGATCTAAAGCAACTTTAATCTCTTTATTACAATAAACAGAATCTGTAAGCCTATTCTTTCCCAGAGCGTGTAATTAGACATGGTTCTCAACAAGCGGAATGAAATCAGAATAAAGGTTTAAAATTTATCCAATAAATTTTCACTTTACTTTTGTTGGGGCTCACATTGTAGCTTTATAAGCGATCAAAAAACCGATGGCTATTACGGTTTCTTAGACATGACATGTAAAATTGAATTGAAGTGAAACTGAACATCTTCTAAGCAATCACTTTATAGACTTTTCCCACCAACTTCTTAAAGGTTAAAAGAACACTTGTTAGAGATAGGAATCGCTTTAGAAACAAAATGCAGATTCCGTGAAGAATTGTTAGACATACTTTGAATCTGTAACACGTTAATATACCTCAAAAGGAGACTAACCAACAAACAGCATACGCAACTTTGTCAAGGCAACATAATTGGGAGGGAGATTATAGGGAAACCCTGTATACATTGAAAGCATAACTATAGATCGTACGGCCGAGAAGATTTACCACCTAATATTCCTTTGCATATGATGACTGTGTAATATGGCAAGTCCTTTTGACTACACTTGTCTCTTAAGAGAATTCACACAAACTGTTAACTTAATAAAGGTTATCAACATTGTCAAATTAGGCATTAATTGACCAGCATATATTCAATGTGAAAATGATTTATAAGTATTTTATTCCACATTGTTACATTGTTATTGAATTCGCCGGTTCAAACCTTAGGTCATATATGTTTACATACATACATAATTGGTCATTACAATCCTTCAGTCAGGATTACGACCTCACACCACTTATGTTGTGTGTGTTAATTTTATACATGCGTGGCGGGACCTACAGTTTAAAGTCGACTCCGAACGACAGATTTTTGAGAAACTTTTCATGGCAATTTTATTTACTCTCAGAGTTTTTGCCAGAAATCTGCTGAGAGGAAGTCGCCTAAGAAATACTTTTTGTATTTTATTTTGATGTCTGGGCTGGGACTCTAACCCTGGCTTTTCGTCTAATAAGCCAACACACTACCTACTAGATCACGGCGACTACATATGTTTAACAAAACGAAATATGAAGAAAATATGTCTTCGATAACTTCCTCTTAGCAGTTTTCTGGCAAACAAAATCTGGGAGTTAATAAAAAATTGCTATGAAAAGTTTTTCAAAAAACTGTCGACTTTAAACTGTAGGTCCCGCCACTAATGTGTAAGATTAACACACGCAACATAAGTTGTGTAAGAAGCTACGTCCGTAATCCTGACTGAAGGATTGTGATGATCAATTATGTATGTAAAGCTTTTACCCTAACATTGAAATTATTTTAAATAAATTAAGGATCCTTTGTTATCATTTTCTTATTTATTTTTCATTAAATAACAAAGAAAAACGCAGTTCCCTTACGAATACGTATAATTTACGCATTAATCAATAGCACAACAACAACATCAGTAACGAATAAAAAAATATTTTTCATTGATACGATTACAATTCCATTGTAAAAAATGTGCGTTTCAATTAAATATTGTTTTTTTGAATGGAAACAAAATATCAATAGAAATGAAATAAAAAATACAATTAAATGCTTAAATATACATGTTTTTTTTCTGTTATTTTCGAAAGAAGAAAGAAATCGACAAAATTTTGTTTTTTTTTTTTAAACCTTGAATTCTTATCACCGCCACACTCACCATTTTAACACAGCAAATGAACTGAATTAATAGTCAAAAATAAATTATAAAATTGGATAAAATGAAAAACAAAAACAAAACTAAAATCATGTCAACAAAAACAATAATTTATCAAGAAAATTTCAACACAATTCCAAAACTTCTAGATATTTAAACAAAAAAAATAAATAAAAGCAAGACTTACTTACTGGTTAAAAACGAAAACAGCAACAAAATATGTTTTCAATTAAAAAAAAACATTCACAGCAAAAAAAACACAAAAAATAACAAATTATGGCACTTAAAATAATTGCAAACAAATATTCACTTTCATTCAAAATAATTCTTTTTTTTTGTTTTTTTCTTTAAGTGTCAAAAATCACTTGAGATTTAACAATTGTTTTGGAAATTTTTTTTCAATTAATTCTTTTATTTTAAAATTTATTTTCTGTTTTTTTATACACAATAAAACTTTTGTTTTAATTTTTTTTTAGATTCTTTGATAGTGTGAGAGTATTTTCTTTATGGCTTGTATTTGAAAATATTACGACAATGTGGATGGCACTCTTAATAAACTTTTTAAGATCATAAATCTTTTATTTAAAATAAAAATATTTGCTCATTTCAATTTTTCATGTTTTTGTAATATTTGATAAAGTTTTTCTCATCATTTAATTTCATTTAAATTTTTTAGGAAAAATCAACACTTGTTTTCTTTAAAAGGAACATTTTTTTTTTGTTCTATTTTTCCTGTATTTGGCGTGTTAAATCTGTGGAATCTGAATACAAACTGAGCACAAGTATTTCATTTTTCTTGAAACACTTACAATTTGGAAGAAAAAATTAAGAAAAAAAAGAAGAAATCAACAACGAAAAAAAAAACAAAATAAATATCAAAATACTACCGAAAAAAAAACATACAAAACCAAAAACAAAGCAATAATGAGTAAAAAACAAAAACAACATTCAAATATACTCTTCTACTCACACATACACGCGCACACATACACAAATGAAAACGAAATTTTAATCTTTTCCCAGTAGAATTTAACAGTCGACCCAAACCAAAAAGCCATACAAACAAATCGATCGACGACACCATTCGCCGTGGCCTGTATTTACGACAAAGAAACGGAAGACAATCAATTTAAAAATATTTTCAAAATTGTTGCAGTGGTATTGGTAACATTGTAAGGAAATTAGAATCTTTTAAAAATCTCACAAAATACACTCTCATCAATGTTTACAAACACACCTACACACCGAACATGAACAATACTTGGTAGTAAAAAATATGAATTTTACTCATATTTCTACACATGTATGGTACACACTCACTTTTGTTTCCACAATTCTATTAACATGGGAGAGAGTGAGAGCTTGAGAGTTCGAGAGAAAGTAAGAATAGGTGAGTATTGTAGTTAAAAGTGAGTGTAAATTTTGTGCGTGTGTAAATGTAGATACATTTTATCTTACGTACCGAAGGATATTTTAGCTGTATAGTAGCAAGATCACAGTATAAGCCAAAATTTGGCACGCAATAAAAGAAAACCAGACACAATTTTTATTAATATGCTTAACCTTTACTGCACTAGTCTTCTATTTTTTGGAACAATTACTTGTAAATTTTTTACGTAACCATATATATGTACATGAAAATTTAATTTCATTTATGAATTGCCGAATGTCGAATTCACTTAAGTGTAAAATTTTTATTTAAATGTTGTTTTACTAAAGATTTTAGGGAAAAAAGGTTTTTTTAGAATGATAAGACTTAAAGAGAGAAGAAAGTACCTTTAAAAGATCAGAAGGAACACGTAATTATTGTAAAGGGTCCGCCAAATAACTTTTTTTTTTGAAAATGCTTTAAAAAAAAAACTACTGAATATTTTCTCACATTTCTTTTTTTATTTGAAAGTACAATCCTTCCGGTTAATAATGCAAAATAATTTCATTCAAATGGCTGCCTCGGCTGGCCATGCAGTAGCCTACGCGGTCGGTCCAATTTTTAAGCACATTATCGATTGTGCAGCTGTATTTCACCAATAGCTTCACGTATATTGTCCTTTAAAGCGTCAATTGTCTCTGGCTTGTCGGCGTAACACTTATCTCTGACGGCACCACACAAATAATAGTCAAACGGTGTCAAATCGCAGCTCCGAGGTGGCCAAACGACATCAGCTCTGCGGCTTAGAATGCGATCTTCAAAAGCAGGGCGCAAAACATCGAGTGTAGCTTCGGCTGTGTGTCCTGTCCTGTTGAAACCAAATGTTGTGAACAACAATTCGTTCAACATGGCCCGATAACGATCGCCATTGACTGTAACGGCCGCTCCTTACTTATTTTCGAAGCAAAATGGCCCAATTATGCCTCTGGACCAAAATCCGCACCAAACAGTGACTCGTTTTGGGTGCGTCGGCTTTTCAATGTATGCGTGCGGGTTTTCTGTGCCCCAAATGCGACAATTTTGCTTGTTTACATACCCGCCAAGTTCAAAATGAGCTTCATCTGAAAAGATGATTTTTTTGCCAAAATCGGCATCCTCTGTAAGTCGATCGCAGGCCCACATAGCGAAGCGAAAACGCATTGGATGGTCAATATTCGTTCAGCGGAAAGATAAAACTAATTATCTGTCAAATCAGACATGAGCTAAGTGTTACCATTCACGAAATAAGCACTAGTCGAAAAAAAAACGTTAGATGGCGGACCCGATAAATAAATTTGACAATTTGTCAACAATTTGTAAAGTTCAAGTACTTTACCACAAACATTGTTTTGAATTAAGATGTATCTCTGACCCTCTCGCTGAGCTGACTTATAGCATTTGACCCTGCCCCAATTAATATTTGCCAATTAAAGCCTTTATAACAGCGAAATTCTCTTACTAACGTGTATTAGTAATCTCCTAATCTATTTTAGTCTTCTTATTCTAAATTCCAGCATACAAAGAATGTAAGTAGTTAAAATCACAATAAATGTTCTTTAATTACAATTTTACCTGAACCATTTTGACCCTTGACCTTTTCAATTTAAATTATGAAACTGAAATAGGCAATCAAATAATAAAAACAAAATGTTGAAATGCTTTGCAAGACTATTACTAGAAAAGGACAATATCGGATTAAATAGCTCTTGTAAAAGTTCTTGTGCCAACAAAAAGGATCAGAAAAGGATCACAAATAATATATCCATTTATGAGCCTAAAATATGTCAACATTTATTAGATGAAAATTGAAAAAATTCCATGAAATATGTATGTACGTGTGTTTCGTAAAAATTTTCTTATGACTATGAATGTATGTGAACCATATGGTGAATCATCTGAATACGTAAACTGCCCATAACATTTGTATTTTTCTATTATATACAGTGAACATAAAACTGGCATAGAGTTTCCCAATAATAATGACATTCTCATCAAAACAGAAAATCTGCCAAAGGCGTACCCAACTCAAGATGCACCAGCACATCTGAAATTGATGAAAACATTGACAAACGTAATGAAGTACTTGTATGAAGTATCTGTATGAAGTCGCCGAAGTCTAGTAGGTAGTGTGTTGGCTTATTAGACGTAAGGCCGCGGTTCAAACCCCAGGTCAGACATCAAAACGAAATTATGAAAAAAAAATATATTTCTTCGGCGACTTCCTCTCAGCGGATTTCTGGCGAAAACTCTAAGAGCAAATAAAATTGCCATGAAAAGTTTCTCAATAAACTGTCGTTTGGAGTCGACTATAAACTGTAGGTCCAGCCACTCATGTATAAAATTGACACACACAACTTAAGTGGTGTGAGAAGCTAGGTCGTTTGTGAGAAGGGTTGTAAAGACCAATTATGTATGTATGTATGAAGTATTTGTTAATATTTAGATTTCGAATAGCTAATGCTACTCGATATTTTCCGATGTTCTTTGTGAAAGCGATAGAAATTGTTTCAAAACTACTTAACAAGGACTAGATGAAGTCGCAGTAATCTAGTTGGTAGTGTATTGGCTTATTAGCTGAGAGCCCGTGGTTCAGACCCCAGCTTAGGTGTCTCGAACAAAACGAAAATTGAAAAAAAAAATTATTTCTTTCGTCGACTTCTCAGCAGTCTTCTGGCGAAAAGTCTGAAAGTAAAATAAAATTGCCCTGAAAAGTTTCACTCAACTGTAGCTCGGTGTCGACATTAAATTGTAGGTTCCACCACCCATGTAATATATTAATACACACAATGTAGATGGAGTGAAAAGCTAAGTTTGAATCCTGACTAAAACGTAGTAAAAAGTAAGTAAGTTTCTATGGCTAAATTATAATAATTCTACCATAATTTGATTAAAAATTCGCAAAGTATCAATGAATCTTGGAGCAGAAGAGTCAATACACAAAAATTGTGTTTTTTTTACTATCCAAAGCTGGTAGGAAGGTTTGAGGACTTATATAGCCATAGTGACACATGTTTTTGAACGCTTTATGATCGTCCTAGAAAGGCGAAGAAATGAAGTAAAAGAAAATGGATAAAGAGATACTAAAATAAAACAAAGCAGGGGGATAAGTTACTCAAGTAGGAATACACACACTTCAGCCAGCACAAAGTCATTATAAACCTCGGGAGAGGCTGAATTTTGGCGACTGACATGTAATTTAAAGAAATCCTATGCGGATAGCTACGACAAAAATTCATAGTAAGTATCTGGGTTAATAGCAGTGGATGCCTTGAATACCCTAATATAAATTAATAAATTAATTAAATGGCTCTTAAATTCGAATTTGAAAATCCAAGACGCAATCCATAAATTTTAGCAGCGCCACATTTTGGCATTAACAGAGCACTGTTAGCTATTTAACACTAGCTTAGGAGCTAATTTTGGGAAATACTCTAGGTCTATGAGTACGTTACTAAAAGCAAAGGAAGGTACCAAGTCCTCTTAATATAATCAGCAATCATAATATAAAGTGATATGGCATTGAGAAAATTGGCTTTGAAAATATCAATTTTTTGCTTGAAAATTTTCTAGAAGATCAGTGGCCATTTTGGCACATATAAGAAATAATACGCCATACAGACTATATGCAAATGGTAGTCCAGAGGGTCCTCTTTCGAACCGTGGTAGTGGGATAACTGGAATAATTTTGAGAGTTGACAAAATCCATCCCGTTTACATTTCAACCCTTATGTTCACAAATAATAATGATCATAGTATAAGAATTATATTTTATGTCAATAGTCTGAAATAATTGCAAAGTAGAATAATAATCGACTATTGCCACTGTTAAACAGTTAACAGTGCTCTGTTAATAGCAAAGTTTACCCTGTTAGAGTCAAGAATTGGCGCTGCTAAAAGTGTGGGTTTGCGTCTTTGTTTTTTAAATTAGAATTTATATTCACACACATCCAATAATTTCGTTCAGTAAAGAATTCCAAAGTAATAAATGTAACATGTAAAGATAAGGAATATATGTAAATGCAAAAAAACTCACTCAATTAATTAAATTTCAGGCAATATTTTGAGCATTTTCTTCCTTTCTGTGGAGAAAACAACTCAAAGGATAATTTTTTGCTCTTTGCTGAAACTCGTTAACAAAAAACAGGTAACAAAAACAGTTGCAACAATCTAAAGAAAATTATCTCATCTGAAACAAGAGTGTAATAACAACAGCAGACAAAAGAGGAGAGAAACAAGGTAGATAGGAACAGGTAGATAGGTCAGTAACAAAATAAAATCATGAGTTGTCACTTGAAATTAATAGACAGACGAAGATATTGTATGCAATTAAAAACACAATGACGGACAGTGAGCAGGTCACAGCATTAAATTTTCTGTTCTTTTAATTTTTGTTTGGAATTTGAGTGGTTTAAAAGGAAAAACAAATTTTAAATGATTCAAACATTATATTGGAAATGATTTTCATGTTTACTATGGTTTTCAAAAGATTAACACTGAAGGGTATGAACAAGAAAACGTTGACATAAATATGTTTTATTTCTCTGCAGGTATCTGGTTCATTCTATTGTTTAATAAGACTTAAAGAGTGTATCTCTAGAATACAATAGAAGAGGAATTGTTTTTATGCAATATTTTCTAGCACTCAACCCGTCATTTATTATGATCACAACTGTTGTAGTTTGTTTTTTCTACTCTTAACGCGTACTTAAGACGCGTGCTTAGGTAGCCAGCCAGCCAGCCATAATGCATTTCAAGAAATTCGATCAATTCTACGAATATTAAACGAATGAAATATTTTCTTATATTCACCTTGTATTTACAACATTAACGAGAGAATTTTATTACAAAAACGCTTACGAGTTTTTAACTTGTTTTAGGACAAACTCAACTATGCAGCTGTTAGCCATTTAGCCGTGTACGTGTATAATGGTATTAATTTTTACATTTTCCTTGTATGTGTTGATTTTATTACACTTTCAAATGTTTTTCTCTGCACCTTCTTTGTTTTTCTTGCATTTGAAAATTAATTGTATGCATGCGTTTGCATTGAATTTGTAATGAATGCATTGCGGTAAGTTGGTTGGATTTTATGTTTTACAAATCATATCAGCTTTCGTGTAATAACAATAAAATAGAATTGAAACTAAAAAAAAGAAAAATAGTTGAATGCTCTGAGTACTACGATACTAAATTACGATATTAAAAATAGAGGAGTAGAGTATTCAAAAAAACTTAAAAATTGATTGTGGGTTGAAGAAAGAAAACAAAAACCGTTTAAACGGTTTTTATAAAATGAAAGCAAATACAACATTAAACGACCCACTGGATGTTGAAAAAATTATATTGGGTTTAACAAAAGTAACAGTGACAACGGCCTTATAATTAGACACGATGTTTCTGGAACAGAGTTCTCTGGAGTGACGAATCTAAGTTTAATTTGTCCCAATCTGATGGGAAAACTTATGTAAGACGTCCTCCAAACAAAGCCTTTAACCCCAGATACACAGTGAAAAATGTAAAACAAATTAACAAACATACATGTTGCTAAGTCGTTTCTAATTATAAGGCCACCAATGTAGGTACCCTATGAATTGCTAATTTCGGTTGAAGAAGATGAAACAATGTTCATCATAATTTAGGAATTTAATAAAAATAAGAAACAAAAAGAAAAAAGAATTCAAAAAGCATTCTGGATAATCCATCTAGGAAAACTTCATTCTTAAGAGAGAAAAGATCAACAAGAAACCATATTGAAGGAGGCAGCGTTATCCTTTGATGAAGTGTAACACATACAGATGCCAACTGCATGAAAGCAATCATCTGGTGATGTACAAAATTTGATTTTTGAAAGTACGTCGTAGTCAAGTAGGTAGCATGTTGGCTAATTAGAAGAGAAACCTGGCCCAGACATCACAAACATAACGAAATATGAAAAATATTTCTTTCGGTGAGATCTCTCAAAAGACTTTCATAATAAAAAAGAAACGCCATAAAAAATTTCTCATATCTGTCGTTCGGAGTGGACATTAAAACGTTGATTGCCGCGGCAATTTCCAGCAAACTGGCCACGCAAGCCAACATTGACTTTTTGTTCTTTTCCCAGAAGCCATTTATCGATACTAGCACTGATATAATACGATTTTATTCATAGCTACACAAAAATGGCAGGTTTAGTGACTACGAAATAACTCGTAGTTGGCTCCCTAGAAGGGAACGTAATCTACGAGTTATTTCGTAGTCGGCAGTCAACGTGTTAAACAGTAAGTCCCACCAGTCATGGATAAAATTAATACACAAAACTTAAGTAGTATAGGAAGCTAGGTTGTAATCCCGGCTATAGGGTTGTAAAGGCAATTAGGTAAGTAAGCCAAGGGAAATGAAATAAGAAGAATGGACGTGATGCTATGCGACATTTCTATATTCCTAAGAAAACAAATTATGATGAAAAAATTACAAACGTTTCGAAGGCTATGAAGTATTGCCAATTAAACTCCAGCAATTTTGATGGCTGTGATGAATTTAATTTCCACCTAAGAGGAACTATTATTAAAGCTATAGGTTAGGTTAGGTTAGAAGACGTGTACTTGTCAATTAAGACAAGTACAGTACCCGGAGGTCGAATTGACCCATTGTACAACGTCCTGGTTTTCAACACCACTTATGTTGTGTGTGTTAATTTTATACATGACAGATTTTTATTTATTGAGAAACTTTTCATGGCAATTTTTATTTATTCTCAGAGTTTTTGCCAGAAATCTGCTGAGAGGAAGTCGCCGAAAAAATACTTTTTGTTTTTTGTCTTGATGTCTGGCCTGGGGCCGAACCCTGGCTTTACGTCTAATAAGCCAACACGCTACCTACTAGACTACGGCGACTTCTAAAGCTATCAATTGCGGGCAATCAAAAATGAGCAGTTCTCTATAACCCTACATAAACGATTAATATAAAACAAAGTCATATTTAGGGTTTGTTGCATTGAAATGAATTCTATTCTTCCTGGAATAAATTTGAATAACAGCGGAGAGAAGGATATTAGTAAAAATCTAAAAATATTGTACACAGTCGATGCCTAGTATAGAAGAATCAAGACATTATACATATATTCTGATCCAAATTCGATCGTTGCTAAGAAGCAAAAAAATTTTTTTTTGAGAGTTTTCTCGGCAATGCCAAGATTTAACGCGGAATAGAATTCAATCATTTGCCTTATGAACAAGACGATTACGACCTGCGAATACCAAGCCAATACTATAATGTTATTATAGAAAACATCTATTGCCGTCAGACGCGGACTACTGTATGCGAAGTAATATGGAGATGCTGCTAAAATAGCACATCAATCAGATTATCAGTCACATCTTTTATTTAATTCTCAGACGGTTCGTTTTTAATTGTGGCATGTAGTATGAAAACCGCACATTGACAACACTATTAAAAATAAAAACGTCAAAAATAATTGAAAAGAAAAATATAAAAAAATATTCATTCTAGAAAATTCTCGAACACGTTAACAACTAAATAGCTTAACCTAAAAATCAATTAAATATATTAAATAAATTAACCCCCACGTCTTTTATTATCGCAGAGTCAAGAGTAACGCTCTCCACATAATAATCCATAATTTAATACGGGCCATTATACTGATCGTTGAAATCGGTTAAATTTGATTTGGTTGTTAACTCTATTAGGTTGGGGCTTCATGTGGCCGTAATGGTGCAACTAATTATACATTTTATGATATTCTGCTTTAAATTGCAATTGAGAAACCCTTTTATTTATTATGTATCAAGGGCCTATAAACACTTTTACCCGGTTTACTTATTTAAATAAATTTTTTTTTATTTCTAGCAACTAAATATAAAAATAGAAAAAACAACAACAACAATAACAGATTCATTGTTATGATTATACATAGAAAAAGTAACGGTTTTAGCAAATAAAATAGAGAAAAAAAACAAACAACAAAGCTGCTGAAACTCAAGAAAATAAAAATGTTTTTCTAACTGTAATTCAAATGTTACAACAACAAATGTGAAATGTAATGCATGCAACTTATAAATGTAATTTATGTACACTGTAGTTGCTTTGTTGTTGGTGTTGTTATAAATATAAGTTTCACAACAACAACAACACAAATATACGGTAGAAAAAGTTTCACCGTTTGGTTTACATTTTTTGCGGTTTTTTTTTTTGTTTTTATTTTTTAAAACCACAAACAGAATAATTATTTAATTGAACGTGTACTCTCTGACAACTCTCATCGATAGATTGATTTCATTGAAACTCTATTTGTCCTATATAGCCCTCCTCCTGTCCCTTGTAATTGTGTTCTTCTGCGCTACAAACTCTCAAACAAACGTTTTACAACCTCCAATAAATAAAAAGGCAGATAATTTTACATTTCGTATGCATGGAAAGAAACTTTTCAAATGAAAATTAATGCATCAGATTACGATCATTAGCCTCTATACAAACACACACATACACATACACAATTAAACTGACTGATAGACAGTCAGCTAGCCAAATGGACGTATGAACGCATGGACGATTTGTAGCACTTGAAGACGAATTTTTTTTCTTTTTCTTACCACTTTTTTAGAATTCTGATGAGAAACAGTCAAAAATATTTAAATAATCGGACGGACGAACGGACGGACACTCACAGATAAGCCGCAGCAATTTGTCTGAATTTTAAAAAATTTATTTCATGGTTTTCTTTACTTTTTTTTATTAAATTTCCCTAACAGAAATTGCAGAGATTATGACAGGAGACGGGATATACAACACAGGGTGTATGGGGGGTGAGAGACATTATTCATCTTATTGTTATTGAGCAGAAGGGCCTGAAGCATTGAAATATGCATTTATTGGTTTGCTGGCTGGCTAGATGCATGAATGGTTTGCTAGTTGACTGACTGACTGCTTGGCTGGCTGGCTGGTTGCTTGGTTGAATGGTTCATTGGCTATAATAATAATAAACTGCTTGCAACCAAATGCGGTTTGATTGATGTGTCGCCATTAAGTAGCCGTTAATGTCGATTTAATGAGTTTTTCTGTTTTTTTATTTCTATTTTTCCTTTCCTTTGCATATATTGGATTTCATACGTTCGTCTTCTTCTTTTCTATTCAAGATTCCCAAGATTCTCTTCAGTATTTGATTTCAAATGTTTTAATCGACAATAAAAAAAGAATCGGATTTATGATTCTGTTAAAACAGTCTCTCGCCTTCTGCTCTATAATAAAGTTTTTGTGGTTTTTCAATTCGATTAGTTGCTTAACCCTTGTGGGAGCGGGGAAATAAATTTCAATATAAACGAAGGAACTTCTATTACAGGTTGATGTGCTGTTGTCCAGCAAAAATCATATTCCCACCTTTTTGCAATTTTTTTCCTTCACTTTATTTCATTAATCAATATTTTCCATCTTCCAAAGTTAGTTCTGGAATGTTAGGGTTGCCATCTGCCTAGGAACAAAGCGCTGTATGAAACCGTTTCGGCATGTTGTAGCGAGGTTTTGTTTTTGCATATATCCAATGGATTTTTATTACAAGCCTTTAGTCAGGACTACAAACTAGCTTCTCACGCCACCCATATTGTCTGTGTGGTAATTTTATCCATGAGGGGCTTGACAATCTTAGGTGAAGTTAGGCGGTGAAAACGTAGGGGATCCCGGTTTGCACACAGACACTTAAAAGATAACTTAAGGAGTACCCGAAATGAACTTCACCCTATATAAGCGGTACTACAGTTACTGCACTTGAGACTGAAGGGTAAATTCATTTACACAGCATATTACCGTTTGTCCAATGACCCTTGTATAACGCCAAGCGTTTAGAAATAAGATATCGGAGAAACGGTCTTTCGTCGTTGCCATATAAAGACTAGGGGATACTTGAAATAACACAGGAGGTGCTAGAAATTCGCCTGTTCTGCACCATCTTATGGAAAAATCCGCAGATTTTTCCCTTTTCGAGAGTCATAGGGCAGCAAATGTCTGAGTAGGAGGGATAACCAGTTCATTAGCTACAGTTTAAGGATACGATACTTATATTTCTGAGGAGCTTCAGGAGGAGGTCATTACAGCCCTTTAGACAGGATTGCGACATAGCTTCTCACACAACTTATGTTGTGTGGGTGTTAATTTTATCCACAAGTTTAAAGTCGATACCGAATGACAGGCTTTTTAAGAAACTTTTCATGGCAATTTTATTTACTTATTTATTTAAAAATACTGGAAATATCTTCCAATCTAAAGAAGAAGATGTCTTCATATTTTTAAAATTTATTTTGTATAGGGCCCCGCTATGCTAACTGGCTTAAGGCATAGTTTCTCACACCTTTTATCTTGTGTGTTTTAATTTTATTCAAGAATGATGGGACCTAGAGCTTATCGTAGACTCTAAACATCAACAAATTTTATGAATTTCATGGCAATTATTTACTGTTGGAGCTTTTGCCAGAAGACTGCTGAGAAGAGATGGCCAAAAGAAATATTTTTCGAACTTATGAGCTCTAATCTAGTACCCCAATACACTATGTATTAGACTACAGGGAACTGCCATACCATCAATATATTGTAATAACAAATTATATGATATGCCACGCCCACTCGAAGTAATATTTCAAGCTACACTGTAATAACCTACAAAATAAATCAATTTGTAAATGTTAAAATTAGTATGATTGCCATTAGTATAAATGTTAGTTTCATTCTATTAACGAAACTATTTGCCTTTGCAAGAGTATACAATTAAGTTACGCACTTATGGGTTAATTATGGCAGTCAAGTCAGTGGAAGTGGAATAAACCATGGAAATGCCAAAACAATTAATAGAACTTAATGGCTTCGATATTTAATAAGGAAGTAAATTCTACACATCTTTTTAAACGGCCTAGAAATACATACAACAATAAATTCCAATCAATTTATTTTAATTTCCTTTTCTCAAAAAAAAAACAAAAACTCAAACCATTTTTCATGATTCATTCATTCATGAAAATTTTAGAATGAATATGTTTCTTTCCACAAATTTTTGTTAAAATGCCATAAATTAAGTAAAAAAAAATTTTTTTAGTTGCTGCCATTAACACCTTTGACACTAACAATTAAACTACAATAATAGTCTTTAATTTAATATCAATAAAAATAAAAATAAAAACAAAATCAAGAGAAGCACTTTAAATTCCATGCGATACCATATCATATCATACTTCCATCACCACAAGACAATGGAATATTGTGAGAGAATATTGTGAAATGCGGAAAAATAAATTAAAAAATAAAAACAAAAACAAACCCCAGTGGGAATTGTGTGTTAAATGGACCGATTGCTTCACATGAAAACCTTGAGGTGAACTTAATTAAAATTTTTTGGTCAATTCGTTTAGTAGTATGCCTTAGAAAAATAATACGGAGAAGTTTAAATTTAATAAAAAAAAAATACTAAAAACAGAATTAAATAAAATTTAATTGTATAAGAATACGTTGTGATAATTTATTTATTTACGTACTTAAAAATGAATATCAATCAAAGTCGTAAAAATTTAATTGAGTCAAATACCAACTAAATTGAACAATTTTTACTAAGTTTCAGTTAAAATCTCATACGGCAGCTGAAGCCAATTGTGAAAAAATTACAGTCAAAACTTACTTCATTTAATTGGTGATTACAACCCTTTATTCAAGATTACAACCTAGCTTTTCTCACCACCCATGTAATGTATGTTAGCATTATATAAGAGTGGTGGGACCTACTATTTAAAGTCGATTCCGAAGGACAAATTTTTTAAGAAATTTTTCATGGCAATTTTTATTTTACTCTCAGAGTTTTTGTCAGAAATCTGCTGAGAGGAAGTCGCCGAAGAAATATTCTTCATATTCCGTTTTGTTCGAAATGTCTGGGCTGGTGTTTGAACCACGGTCTCAGGGCTAATAAGCCTGCTACGGTGACTAAGTGTTTCTACTGCTTAAGAATATTAGGTTTAGGTAGCTCTGCGAATTGTAGAGGAAATTTTTATGTCCATGAATGTAAATCCAACTTTGAAAGAAAGTATGAATAATGGTGTTGGTAAGTGTACTCAACACCAAAGCAATGTTTAGGGTGTTTCAATTCAGTTACCAGACATGTGTCAACTCCTTTGAATATGTATGTACGCTTCATTACAACAAAATTGTTTTGAACGTATTTTTTTTGTAATGTTAAAAACTTTTCCATCACCACCAATAGGTTTCAGACCATTTGGATTGCAATATTAAATTGTGGTTATCTTCCTTAGGAACCCTTCTGCACAAACAATTTTTTTTGTAAATCGAGACCAATACTCAAAGAATTTTTCCTATCTATTTATGCAATGGTTGTATTACATCGCCGTAGTCTAGTAGGTAGTGTGTTGACTTATTAGACGTAAGACCACGGTTCAAATCCCAGGTCAGGTATCAAAGCGAAAATATGAAAATATATTTCTTCGGTGGCTTCCTCTCAGCAGATTTCTGACAAAAACTCTGAGAGTAAATAAAATTGCCATGAAAAGTTTCTCAAACATCTGTCGTTCGGAGTCGACTTTAAACTGTAGGTTCCGCCACCCATGTATAAAAATTATCGCACACAACATAAGTGAAGTGATAAACTAGGTAGTAATACTGACTAAAGGGTCAATGATGATGATAATGATCAATTATGTATGTATGTATTATACTACAATTCCTGATGGGAATGGAAACTTAAACAATCGCAGATTTTTTCCCATTTTTGTTTTAATATGAGGTTAAGATATCTAAGACCAGTAAGGCCAGAAGTCACCGTAATCTTGTATATAGTGTGTGCGTTGGCTTATTAGACATATGAAGAAAACGTCTTCTGGCAAAAATTCTGACAGTAAATAAAATTGCCATGAAAAAGTTTCTCAAAAATCTATCATTCGAACTCAACATTAAACTGTAGGCCTAGCCACTCATAAATAAAATTAACACACACAACATAAGTGGTGCAAGAAACCAAGTTGTGATCCTGACTAAAGTGTGGTACAGAGATCAGTAATGAATCGTTTTTTTCGCTACTCATAAGCGCTCAAGGAATTTGGAAAAGAAGTGAGTCAACAATATTGAAATTTAACTATGTACTCTGATTCATTCGTACTGACTATAACGTTGATTTATAAGTACAGGTTGCAATGAGTATGCGTACAACGTTGACATCAAACTCATATCATTCGAAACATGTTTGATTCAGTTTCGTAACTTTAGAAAAATACTTATAATACTTATAAATTATTCGAGTGACTCGAATAATTCACCAAAATTTACAGTCTTAGTTGTTGTTGCATTTCCAAAACAGACACATAAGCAAAAAAGACAGAGCAGCAGGCGGAGGAAACACACAACCTTCTAGTGAGTATTTTAGTATTCGTACGCGATTCATACTTATTTTGTCCTTCGTGTATGTGTTGAGTTATGGAGAGTCGAAATCAATAACAACATATGTGTTGTTAAGTATGAATATGATGAGTACTTCAAACTTTGAATATGACTAGAGGTTCCATGTTATTAAAATAAATATGAATGGCTTGTCAGCACAGCTGTTTAAAACTGGAGGTAACTAGTCGTTATTAAGGAAAACACTTTCAATTGTTAGCATCATTTGGCTGGAAGAATCCTAGCCCAATAACGTAATGAGAGTAAATAAACCTGCCATGAAAAAGTTTCACAAAAATCTGTCGTTCGGAGTCGACGTTAAACCGTTGGTCCCGCCACTCACGTATAAAATTAACGCTCACAACATGAGTGGTGCGAGAAGCTAGGCCGTAATCCTGACAGAAGAGTTGTAATGGCCAATTATGTATGTAAGTATGTATGAATGCGTATAAGTATTAGAAATTATGAGTATGATTCGATTCTACTCATCTTTTTGAATACTCATTGCTGATCTGTGGTGTGATAATGATCAATTATGTAAGCAGGACTAGTAACGTGTATTTTTCTTTAAAAAAATTTATTTAAATTTGGTTAACGAATTGGTCCTGCGTAATTTAATTTTGGATTTTTAAAAACTCTAATAAACTTACAAAAAAACTTTGTTTTATATATGCACGTAGAATAAATAAAACACTTGAATGAACAAAACAAAAAAAACTTGAAATATTTAATGAAAAATTCATGAGACAAACACAATTCGTATGTAGAACACACAGAATAAATATTCATTTATTAATAAATAAAAAAAATATGCAAAGACATACACTTATATGTGCATATATAATAATATACCAAAACAATGTTCAATACAATAATAAATAACGCAAGTTAAACTATTTAATAAATTATTGAACATTTCAAAGTAAAAAAAACAACAAAACAAATAAAACAATACGCAAAAATTTATTTAAAAAAAATTGGAAAAAAAATACAAACGAAACACAAGTGAACTGTAATGAACTTTTATAAAAAAATAAATAAAAAAAATGGCAATAAAAACAATGAAAACAAGAATAAAAAACACAAAAAAATAAACAAATTTAAATAAATTGCAAAAGAGCTGTGCAAAATAGAACCAAGAGGGTGCATGGTGGAGATGCTAAGTGACATAAACCCCTCCCCATACACATGCATTTCATTGGAGAGCACACAAGGCGTAAATATTTTATTTCGTTGGGAAATGTTGAAAGTTTTCATTTTCAATTATTTATTATGTTGTTGTATTTATTTATAAAAAAATAAACAAAATTTTACAATATCAGGATATTACCATTTTTATTATTCAGTTATTTTTTCTAATTTTATTGTTTTTAATTTTTTTATTAATTTTTTTTTTTTTTTTATTAAAAATTACCCAAAAAAATTTTACAAAATTTTTAATTTTTTTAAAAATTATTTGCAACATCTATTTAAGGTCATGAAACAAAAACAAATCAAAAGACAAAACAAAAAAACCTAATATTTTAACACAAAATAGGTGTTTAAATGCTATTAACCAAATGTGTTATTATTTAAGCCACACATACATGTGGTTTTGGTTTATTTGCTGACTGCTAATTAAATGCCTAACAAAACAGCAACAAAAAACAAATGTTGTTACCAGACAATATTTTTTCTTTCAAATTCCCCAATGCTATGCAAAACCAACAACAAACAATTAAATTTTATTTTAAAATTATTTTAAAATTTATTTTTTATGCGTATTATCGTGCAATCCCCACCAAATAATATTTCAAAAGCGCAAGCACCCCACAAACCCCAATTTTGTTGTTTTCTTTTAATGATTCACAATAAAACCAACTACAATACTTTGGGATTCATTCAACTCAATAACTTGATGAAATAGTAAAACTACGTAGTTAAAGTCCTTGAAATCTATCCGCTTTTGAAATGAAAATAAAAACATGTGTTCGTATCGTATTTGAATTTGTAATTGAAATTTTGCCGTTCATTACATTACGTTTGTAGTTTGGTTGATGTAAATAGTAAATATTAAATGATTTTTAACCCATTTTAATAATATCGTTCAAGGTAAACCTGTTGCTTGAAAGCATAGTCTTCGTCAAGATTTCATAATAAAACCCAAAACAAAATGTTTTTCGTTTCATAAATACTAAATAACTACCGGTTAGTTTGAAGGTTGTTATGAAAGTTCATACAGAATCGATGTAGAAGCAATTGATGTAAAATGGCCAAAGGTCAAATTGTATTTGAAAACTTTTATAGCAATTGGTTGAAGCTGACATATCCTAGAATTTTAAGAACTTATTTTTTAGAGTCAGAGCAAGTAGTAGAGCCCTACTATCTCTAGTAAAGTTTACAATGTTAAAAAACTTCATTAATACATCAAAAATCTAGTAACAGATGCTACAAGGTATTGAGATTATGCAGACAAGATTTTTTCAAGTTATTAGAAAGACAATCGAAATGAGGGGAATACATTTGAGGCGGTCATTGAAGGCAATGATAAATTTTCACTTTCCTTCTAAGATGAGATCAGTATAGCAATTTTCTGATTGAAGATTAATACAGAGGCATATACTTCTCACCGTGGTCTAGTAGGTAGTGTATTGGCTTATTAGATCTGAGGCCTCGGGTCAAACGCCAGGTTGAGCATCTCCAACCAAACGACAATGACAAAATATTTCTTCAGCGACTTTATCTCAGCAGATTTCTGTCAAAAACTCTGAGAGTAAAATAAAATTACCGTGAAAAGTTTCTCAAAAATCTGTCGTTAGGAGTCGACTTTAAAATGCGTGGGATCTGCATTCAGTCATGTGTAAAATGAACACAGACAACATAGGTTGGAATTCTGACTGAAGGGTTGTACTTACCAATAACGTATGTATACCTTCTCATCATAGCTATTTAAAGACACGCGGAAAGAATGAGGCTCCCTTTCAACGACTTCTGCCGTGGCTGCAGGTCCACTGAGGAAGAGGAGACTGTTGTTCACTTTATTTGCCAGTGCCCGTCTATTGCTATGTGTAGATATAGGTTATTTGGCTCCCCATTTCTAGCTAGCTTAACGGAGCTATCATCTATTGACATCAAGGATATAGCTTCGTTCATCAAACTTTCTGGCTGGTTTTCCAGTGCGGGGTAGTCGTGCTTTTGTTGTGCAGACCTTGCACTGACCAACTTCTTCCTTTTAACTGATTTTGGTGGAACTTGGTTAGTACAGGGACTGCGTTCACCCGTGGCATCACAACGGGCCGCTATGCGTGCTCAAGTGAGCTTTGTGATAACAGAGCTACCACTCCGACCTAACATAACATATTTAAAGAAGATGGTAGCAATTAAGTAACAAGTTTCTAGTTCCTAGTATCATTTAGATGGAAGAAGGCAAGCCTAATAACTAGTATCGTAGTATGCTTATATCCTGCATATAAGAAAGGTTACAGAACCATATGTCCCAACTAACGGAACAATAGCCCTTCTTCCCACCGGACGTACAATTTTGTTGAGAGTATTATGTGAAAGCGAAGTCGCCGTAGTCTAGCAGGTAGTGTGCTGGTTTATTAGATGAAAGGCCACGGTTGAAATCCTAGGCCAGATAAATCGAACGAAACGAAATATGAAGAAATATTTCTTTGGCAACTTCCTCTCAGCATATTTCTGGCAAAAACTCTGAGAGAAAACAAAATTGTATGAAAAGTTTTTAGAAAATCTGTAAAGCAGAGACGACTTTAAACTATAGGCCTTGCCACTCACGTATAAAACAACACACACAATATCAGTGGTATGAGAAACTAGGTCGTAATCCTGACTGAAGGGTTGTAATGACCAAATGTGTGTATGTATGTACAGTGGTGGCCACGAATTTAAGACACGACATATGACTGACTTGGTTATGATAATATTTACAATCCTGTAATATCAAAATGGATATTCTTTATTCTTCTATGTACTCTGTAATGTTAAGAAAAAGTACCATTATTTTATTTTGTTTCTTTTTACATTTTGTTGCTTTTTGATCATATTATTGTAAAAACGTTTATTTGAAATTGGCCACGAATTTAAGAAATTTCAGAAATATCTGGTTTTTAACTGATTTTTGGTGTTTTTTGAAGCTAAACGTTGAGCAACGAATGTTTTATTTTATTTTCTGTTGGAATACATAGAAATATTTAATTATAAATGGTCAGAGGTACCTGGAATACCGATGCCGAGCGAAAACTGATCCAACAACTAAAATTTGATGGAAAAATAATAATGGAGATATCCAAGCTGCTTAAATGTTCTACATGCAAGATTTACAACGCGCTGGAACACATCAAGCAACATAGTACCACCAAAAATGTCAAACAGCAACCTATAGCCCGAAAAACCACACCCTAAAGTAGCTGCTAATAATCCTTTCACGAGCTCAAGTAAAATAAAAAATAAAATTGTATTGGATTTTGGTATTGATATTTCGTCTAGGGCGATAAGAAGATGTCTAAATGAAAAAGACTTGCGTGGGTGTATTGTCCATCGTAAACCACTTGTGCCAAAAAAATATCAAATCCCGACTAGCATTTTGTCTTGATCTATATAATATGTAAATAAAAATTCTTAACCAAATATAGGCAGCAAAATATTATTAATTTTTCATCCTAATATTACTAAAATCTTAAGAAAAATATCATGGACCTAAAATATTTTTGATAAGATGTAAAAATTATCACAGATGTAGAAGTAAAATGTCGTGTCTTAAATTCGTGGCCACCACTGTATGTGACTCTTAAAAACCTTCAGATTGTCAAGTGGATATTAAAGATCACTTCTCGACTGCTTGAGGAAACCTCAACACTATTCCATTCGGTTAGGTTGCAGTATATGAGGACTATGATAGTAGAATGTAATGGCAGATTATTTCCACTTGTTAGGCTTCAACCATTATTTGGACACCTATAAACGAAATGTTTAGGAATACTAGCATTATTGCATCCGCCAGTGTCGAAATAAACGATTCTTAGTTCCTAAAAAGGAAATAAACTGAGAACAGATTTAAGCCTTTTAACGAGATATTTTACCTCCAGTTGCAGCCTAAATTGCCATCTGAGCACAATTATTGTAAGTGAAATAAATGTATGCGGTTTTGCAAAATTAAAGCTAAGGTCTTAGGACACAATCTGACCATGATATTCTAGCACTCGGCAAACAGAGACTTCACCATTCTAATTAAATTTTCCTGCCTCCACTTAAGCTGTGAGACCTTAACTCCATCTCCCCCTGATAGAGTTTAAATTCCTTAAAAGCTTTAAAAGCGGTACGGTTGTGTATAATGTAAGAGACGTTGCACAATAGAAGTGCTTTGCTCTTTTCAGAAATTGTAATGTTTTCAAGCAAAACAAATGTAACGGGTGTGACACCAATTGTATTTGTATCAAGATGAGTACATACTAGATTTTGTTAAAAAAATGCAGAATTTCGCTAATAACTATAAAATAATGTAAGTTTGTTGTAACTTTAGTTTCTTTAGGGCCATTATTACAACTTGCCATTAACTAAAGGGAGTATTTTAACGGGCAGATAAATTGTTTTTCGTTATTATGAGTACCCAATAAGATAGAAGTAACCGTTAAGCTAAAGGGAGGATCATCCTACCTTTAACATTTAAAGGTCACTTTATGTTCGAATGTGCCATATTATATATTATTTTCATTATGCAACTTCAAATTTAAACAAAATGAGCATATACAACAAAAAAAAACGAAGCCCGCGGTTGCCACTGCGTTAAAAAAAAATTTGTATAATTGAGCAGTTTTATCGACATTGCTCCGGCACTGCCATATTTTTAAAAAAATTTTATCTGTAAGTTGTAATAACGAAAATAAGTTAAAGGTAACTTTACAGTTCCCTTTAGCTAAAGGTACTTTTAACTAAACCCAAGTTTAATTAGTTTGTAACGGGTGTGACATCGTTTTACTTTTGAGGTAAAAAATTTGATTTTTTAAGGTATAATTCACAGCTAGAATAGCAACAAAAATAACGTTATATTTTTTTTCAAAACTCTTCCAAACAAGATTAAAAGAAATTGTTGAATTATGAGTAAAAAAAGGATTGCTAATGAAATTGCTTACTTGATACGCTCGTGTCAAATATTCATTAAAAATATTTTGAACATAAAATACACAACATTTGCACTCATATTTTTGGAATGGTAATACCGATCTGTTTTAAATGTTCAAATATGCTAAGGAATTAAGAGTACATAAGTAGTTACAACGTTAGTTAAAATCGAAGTCCAACGAAGATTCACTGCATATAACATTATTCATCGCAGTAGAGTTAGTTATTCTATGGTGCACTGACAGTTGCTAAAAATAAATTTTCGCATCTGTTTTACTTCTTAACTTCTTACAACAGCTACTTTTAGTATTTTTTTAAACAAAATTAATTCAAGAAATTAAGCTTTCAATCATCATTTTCTTCTTTTTCTTTCTCTCTCTTTTTAGACGTTCAATCAAAATTCAACAACCAACAGCAGAACAAAGAAGTCTTTTAAAGGTAAATTTGAAATCGGTGTTTTAAAGAATCTTCTTTTTTTAGTGAAAATTTTATCAAAACCTATCTTTTATTTTCATTAAGTATGTTACAAAAACAAAACAAAACAAAAAAACACGAAAAGAATTAAAGAACTTAATGACGTTCACTTTAAATTGGGTCATCAGAAAATTTCTTTATTTTTATGGTCAACGTTGGTGATGGTTCTTCTGCCTTTAACACCAAAAAAGACACACTGACACACAAATCAAATAAAAAAGCCAAGAAATAAATATTTATGGTTGTCTGTTAAACATTCTTGATTTGTTTTTTTTTTTCTTATTTATTTGTATGTAAAATAAAACCAAACTTTCTCAGACAAATCCAAACAGAGCGTAATCAGTTTAAATTGCTATGCGTTTTCGACTGACGTTTAATTTTTAATGATCACGTTCAGTAGTTTTTTGTTTTTGTTTTTCTTTTTTACTTTCTGATCTTCCTTAATATTAGCTAACCTTTGCAATGTTATCTATCGGATCTTTGTACGCACAATTCCTTTTTGGTAATTGAGCAGACACCCAAGTTGCGAGACGATTACTTGCGTTCATAAGACAAAGCAAAACAAAAGAAATTCGGTTTCTTTTACGTTAGAACCGATCTTGAGGGTTAATATTGTATTTGTTTGTTAAATATATACACGAAAATACATTTTTGCTGATATTGGCGGATACATTAAGGCACATATCTGTTTAGGTAAACCTATCAGTTTTCCTTAAATATTTAGATGCGATAAAAGGCGAAGTGCGATAAGAAAAAACGTTTAACTTCGAAAACAAAAAGGCAGAATTTAGGTTCTTTATTGATTTTTTTAAATGGCACTGAAACACTAAAGCACTTAATTCATTCGGTACTTTTCACGATTCTTCACTCATCACTAACTTAAGTTTAAAGTGCTCATCTGCCTGAACACCGCGCTGCAGATTAAAATCTCAGCACATTTTAACATTCTGATACCATCATTAATGATCTCGAGAGGGTTTATTTTTTAATGTAATTCAGCCTTTACCACACAAATAAATTGAAAATCTAACATAGTAAGTCATCAAGACTCTTTCAAAAGTTATTAAAAATGTCGTTTATTTTTCCAATTTCTTCTATTCGGTGAACATAGATCATAGGCTCGATGTAATGTAATCTACCAGAGTCTCTGATAGAAATGGTGTTCACGACCTTTACAGGAAAAGACTACCAATGGACTCACACTACCACTAGACTACCACGGCACTCTTTCTATCGTGTCTTCCACCAAACGCTTCGTATATTTATATTTAATTTCTGTCAAGAACTCTGACAGTGAATCACTCATGTATAAAATTAACATACACAACATAAGTGTGTGAGAAGCTAGTTCAAGGTTACGATCTAGTGAAGGGTTGTAATGACCAATTATGTTTGAGAGAAATCAAGGAAGTTCCTTATATATTCGAAGGACATAACAGCGTTAAAATGTCTGAGGGAATAGCATTTGAAATATAGAATATTCAATGGTGGCATCTGGGGCATCAACCAGGCTAGCTAGTAGGGCTTAAATTAGCTTTCAGGACTGCTACGTTTTGTGGTTAACGCTTGCAACATACGAAAACCTCCAATGAAAAATTCTAACGGAGACAAATCGCACGATCTCGGTGGCCAGTTTACATCACCGCCATGTGGGATGACAATGTCGCCAAATTGCTTGTGCAGAATATTGAATGTGGCATGAGCTGTGTATTAGCACCATTCTGTTGAATGCACATATCGTTAGTGTTCAGGTAATCTAATCAAGGCCAAAACAAGTTGCTATCATCGACCTAGATTACTTGCCGTAGACAGTGATGGTCTAGCCAAACAACATTGTTTTCAAAGGAATATGAGCCGATTATACCGCCAGCCCAAAATCCGCACTTAACAGTGAGTTTTTAAGATGCATTGAACGCTTTTGAATCTCATGTGGTGTACGATCGTTCGATATTAGACAATTCTTGCTTTGGATCTTATCGCTGCAGATATTTCGAGGAAATTAAATTAATTTTTGTTTTTTTTTTCTTTGTTTTAGTGTGTCCATGGTTTTTGTTATAAATCTCTCCATCATGGTGATTGGATTCGATTGGAATAGATTGGCTAAATGAAAACAAATTGAACGCAAGGTGACCCTTATCTTTTGTTATCGGAAGTCTATGTTGAGAAAACACGACATTTTAATTAATTTTTTAAAATTTTTGTATCCAAAAAGTCATGCGTAAAATTTCAATTTTAAAAGCAAAATCATAATCCCATCAACTTTATGTTGGCAAGTAAAATGGCCCTGAAAGTTTTACTTTCAATTGATGTTTGAAAAAAAATTAAAGAAAACAATTTTTTAAAAGAAAAGTACAAAATAAATAAATAAAAAAAAACAAGCTGAGTGTATATTAAAGTGGATTATCGACTACTTTTTAGACGGCGTGACAAAAAACACGTGACTTTTTTAAATAATTAAAATTATAAAAACAAAAACAAAAAAAATATATAATTTATTATAACGTTATATTATCATTTATTTAATTTTATATGTATTTAATTTAATTTTTTTTTTATTTTTCTACAGTCATATTTTAAAATATTAAAAAATTTCTGAACATTTTTAATTGTAGTATTATTTATTAACCATTTTTTGTGTCTCCCGTATGCAGTAATTTTTTTAAGCTATTTAATTACTTTCATAACAAGTTTTATTTAAAAAAAAATATTTTATGTACGTTGGTAGTAACTGTGGCCATATTTTTAAATGACTATAATTTTTTATTTTTATTTTAATATTATTTTTTATTTTTTTGCTTAATGTTCATAAAATAATTCATTTAAAGTGCCATAAAACAACATATAAAAAATGTTTATTTATTTATTTTTTTGTTTCTTTTTTTTGTATAAAAATATGTTATTAATAATGGTTTTTTAAATACACCTTTTTTTATCGTTTTGCTTGAGTAGAAATTTTATTTTATTAATAATTTTAATTTTATTTTTTTATTTCTTTTAAAACTATAAAAGAATTATTATTGCACATGGCAACAAAGTATTTAAAAGCTAAAAAGTTGAAAATGGAAGTTTTTTTCCAAGATCAGGTAAATTATAAAGGAATTATTTGAAAAAGTAGTTGAAGCAGAATTTAAAAACGAGGCATAAAAAACAATAAAATTGTTCAAAAAAAAAAAAAAAAGAAATACGTCAAGCCGTATTATTATGTTATTTCAAATCAATCAAGTCATACGAATTTTAACAAAATTTTATAAAACACTTTGTATATGAACACTCGAGTTAGTTTTCTTCAAAACTATCGTTACCACTTTAATTATTTGGAATTAAAACTCATTGAAACAAAATTCTATAAAGTTTAGTTAGATATTACGACTGTTCGAACACAACGAAACCTAAAAAATATTTTCTTCGGTGACTGCCTCTCACAGCAGATAGCTGCCAAAAACTCTGAGAGTAAATAAAATTGCCACGAAAAGCTTCTTAGAAATCTGTCGTTAGGAGTCGGCATTTGGATAAAATTAACACACACAACATTAGTGATGTGAGAAGCTAGGTCGCGGTCATAACAGAAGGGTTGTAATGACCAATTATTTATGAATTCAAGAACATGCTTTCAACACCATAACCTTTTCAGCATCCATTCAGTGAGTATTACGATTCAAGGATATTCGTCTTTCCTTTTTGAGTTACAAGTAATAGTCGCCGTAGGCTAGTATATAAATACGGCAGTAGATTTAAATGCCTCGAGAGGATGCTATGCTCAGATAGAAGCTATGGTTATGCATAAATCATAATTAGAATCTCCAAAATGACTAAATGATACCTGATCGCGCTGACAATGATAATCAGACCACATCATTTAAATATCCATTAATGAATCAAGCATACGACAAATATAATGTGTAAACTTTACTTAATTATTGTAAGATTATGCAGGTGGAAATAATAGCTAGAAAGACAGCCGTAGAACACATTATTATCAGAGCATTGCCTTTTCTGTAACAAATTAGCCATTACACCTCTAGAGGATGTGTACACCACATCTATAATTGTCAAAGAATACCCGATGCTTCAAGACGGTGAAATCCAATTGAACTGCTAATTCGATCGTATTCAGACGCCAAATTGGTATTTCTCGGTCGGTAAGCCACTTCACTTAGTAAAATTCAGACAAATTTACATTTTATGGCTTTGCGAAAGACACGATTTGCGCACAATGAAAAACAAAGGCCGAATCTACTTTACAACGATTTTTGCAGGAGTTGATCTGACGACGATGAAAAGGAAACCTTTGATCATATTTTTGTGCAATTGTCCAACACTTGGTGACCGGATAGAAAAAAATGTTACAGACTCATCGCTAATAGGTATACAAAGATCAAATGTACTCTGCAGCGAATTTTGCAGAGATCGTAATAACGAAATGGAATTTTTTTTATCATATTTCTGTGCGTTTGTCTAACGCTTGGGGACTTAAAATAAAAGATTATTAGGCTCGCAGAATTTATTGACAAAAGTCTTCATGAAAAAATAAAATCGATATGGAATTGTGACGCCTATGGTAGATAACATATAATGGTAATACAAAGATATGATGAGACCTGAAAGGTTCCACCAGAACCAAATTCTTAGAATAAAAAGTAATCCAATTTAAAGACTATGTATAGATATTGCAGTGGAGTCTGTAGAAACTTAAAACAACAGTTTGATGAACCATTGATTTAAGACACAATTTATTGAAGGACTGACATTTGAAAAAAAAATTATTACTTGGGCGTTTTATATGAATACAAACTGTATTTCTGAATTTTTTGAATTTATAAACCTTAGAATCCATTTGCGAATAAATTCTAAAAATCTAACAAAAATAAAATTTCGTTATTAATCCAATGAAATTTCATTGTTAAATTTTTTTTTGTTGTTTTATTTTACTTTTATGATTTTTTTATACCGAAATTTAATTTATAGAAATGCAAACCATAATGTTATGAGCTCTCTTAATGTCTTTTGATAAAACAAGTACAAATAAACTGAAAATTTATTGTTACCATTACATCCATCGTCTCTCTTTTTGCTATATGCTCTCAAATACACTCACATACAATATGAAAATTAAATTACGCACTTTGATGAAATTAAATATTAATTACGATTGTTATTTACACAACGTAACAAAACCCAAACCTATAAATTTATTAAATTTAATCACACAAACAAGTGAAAAATAAACGAACACACACATAGATACACGGATACACACACCATTACAAAGTGGAGAAGAGAACGTACTTCTCATCAATTTAATATTTATGTAGGTAAACTACACTGACACTCACACGAATGTAGTATTACATATACAGGATGGCGTAAAATTTATACGGACGCTAATTAAATACTTTGACTCATTAACAAATTATAATTATTATTTAAATAACCGTATAAATTGCAAATTGTACAACGGAAAAAACCAACAATAATATTATGCATACACTTGTATAGTGTGTATGTAATGTAGTCAATCACATACACCCCCAGAGCAATTATTCACTCATCCATACATACATGTGCCCTGTCTGTTACGTACACATGTACCATATGACCCACCAAAAACACTCTCTCGTGCATTAAATATGAGCATAAATATTTAAATAAATGAAATGATGATACTCATGTATAATTTATATTTGCCGTATGAGTGCGTGTGTGTGTGTGTGAAGAGAGAGAAAACTTTAAAAATACAAAAAAAAATTTAGTGATAGTGTCAAAACCTGTCAACTTTTAAAGAATTTATGTGATGGAAAATAAAAAAACAGAGAGAGAGATTGAAACAATGTAGCAAAATACGAGCATAAAATTGTTAAACAAATTAACAAAAAAAGAGCAAAAAAAACATTAATTTTGTTAAAAAAAAAAAAAATAAAGGAAATACAAAACTGATAAGAAATTCAAACAAAAAAACTCGTGTTTTTGTTTTGATTACTCATACGCTTTGTACGAAATTTCATTTGATTTTGGAAATCAACACCACTAAAGGTGATGGGGGGCATGGTGTATTTATTCTGGGGTACTTCTAAGCTCATCTTTATTTATAACAATGAACTCAAGCTCTATCTGAACAGACCAATATCAATACGTCAGCTCATTGTAACATTGCAATTAAAATACTAGAAGCAATTTTTATAGTAAAAAGTGAATAGAAGCCTCTGTGTTCGAATAATATTGAATGCCGATATAGGAAGGAATGGGTAAATTAAGTTCTCTGAGTACTATTCGTGAGCATTACTTGGAGTGTCAATGCATAGCTTTCGTACGCTCGAGATTTCAATATATTGGCGATGATACTACACCAGGTCTCAGAGGATTGGACTGGAAGAAATTGGTTATAGAAAGTAAGTTGATGTTAAAGGTGATCGCACAACAAGTCGGCGTGGTCTAGTAGGTAGTGTGTTGGCTTATAAGACGAAAAGCAAGGGTTCGAGCCCCAGGGCAGACATCAAAATAAAATACAAAAAGTATTTCTTCGGTGACTTCCTCTCAGCAGATTTCTGTATGTATGTATGTACAACAATCCTACATGATAACGACTTAGTTGTATTGTATGTCGATAGACATGAGACCCTTAGTTGGTCTCGTCACTTTTAGCTTACCTAGGGACGAGAACCCACAAAGTTTTTGTCTTTATTCACAACTCTTCCTCAGTTAATATTATTTGTAGCCAGACTACCACAATTCCTTACTACCATGACTCTCATGTCATCCATATGTATTTGTACTTGAGTCTTTCAGACACGAATTTATTTAATTCTTTAACCCATGTATGGTAGTAATTTTAAACATTAGTGAGGTTAATTCGACTTCGAATGGCACAGTTTGGAGCTCTTTCATGGGAATTATTTATTCACAGAAATTTGCGCAAAAAAAACTAGGAGAAGGTAGCTTTTAGGTCAAATCTAGTGGGTCAACACTCCACCTACTACACTCCTACCACACTAAGGTAAGCCTTCCCACAAAAGTCAAAACAAAAATCTCATTTCAAAACACATTTCTCTTTGTTTCTTTCGTTATTCTTCTGAGAAAGTTAGGGATGTCACGAAGCATCACCAAACCCATGGTTTATTCCATAATAAAGTTGTTTAGGCAAACAGGTAATTGGTCCACTTCAGCAATATATTCTGACTGTGTGGTACGGAACTTTGCTAATTGAGTCCTACTCGTTTTCCCTCACTTGACCCTGCTAAAATGTATTCTTTTTTATTTCTGGCTTTGAAGCTAGGTTGCTGAAGTTTACAGACAAGCAATTTAAGCACTACACCAGGCCATTTCTTTCATTATAATACTCTAGGACGCACAAAACTAGTTCTGGATTGTATAGGTTTGAAGTGTATATTATTAAGAATCGCTGTAAAAAGGTTTGGAACTATGATATTGAGCAACATGGCCCTATTTAAGATCAAAGTATAACAAGAAAAGATTGTTTTAACGTTGGTTATTGTTATTTGTGCCAATTAACTACGGGAGATAGACATCATCCGCTTAGAACACTTTCAAATTCGAATAAACACTTAAAAGCCTACTGGCGTCAATGGACGTTATTCAATTGGCCTGTTTGTGGAGAAAGTTATTGTGTACAATATTCTGCATTATTTAACACTGCAGGAGACCAATACAAATTATGGGCTTATCCTCTTACATGGCAAAATTAGTATGTCTTGTGTAAACAGCTTTAAGACAATAACAAAAGTAGTCACTCCAACAAACCTGTGTTTGCCGACTTTGTAAACTACAGTACAGATCATACTGAAGTATAATCTGCTGTGTTATAACAAACAAATTTTTCGAAAACAATCCCTGATGATCTTTAGTAAAAGTAAAAATTAAATCAGATAAAAATTTAAGTAAATAAATCTTGCTTAACCCACAAATCTATTCTCCAATGCCCTTTGCAATAAAGCGAAATTGAAGTGAAAATACCTTAGTAGCCAAATGCCAATGGCATTTAATGTAAACAATTTTTAATACAATTAACTTTTGAATAATATTAACAGCTTTTGCTACCGGTGCATCTGCATTGTAAGTAAATTCTAGACTTTCACCACAGCCATTAGCTATTCTACAAGAATTTATTTCTTTTCTGAAGTACAACATTGAAGTGTGTTGTGTGGTGTCTTTAAGTCTGGTATGTTTTGTATAAATTATTATAAAAAAACAAAGAAAGTAAAAGCGAGATGAAGAAAGAGAGAAAAACAAAACAAAAAAATAATAAGAGAGATTTCGTACTCACCCCATTAACGCGGTTTTAGTGGCGAACGTGTAGAATTATATGTAATCAGAATACATTTTTTGAATCTCCCAACAGAGCACGTTGTTTTCATTTCTCGATCTTTGTTGCGATAAGGTGTTCAGTGCTGAACATATTCAATAATATTGGATGCTGAAAAAAAAAGAGTAAAGAAAATAAAAAAATTAAATAATTTGATTAGGAATTGCACAAGTTTTTAATGGAATTAAAAATTTTTTTTACAAATTTATAACATATGAATATAAAACGTAATATTTACAAGAATGGGCGAGGTTTGTATAAAATTTGTATAGAAGTTCAAGACTATCGGCTGATTTGAATATATTTGGTAGAAAATTTACTACAAAGCGTCGAAATAACCAATTTCAACCTGAAGTGCTGACAACTAGACTGTTTTCTATAAACAATCATGGAGAAGCAATTACAATGGCCCTTAAAAAATTATTTGAATTCTACTACGAAGATACATGTAGCCACGGTATTGTCTGTTCTGCACTTGTTCTTGATATCAAAAAATTTTAAAAGTGGTTGAAAAAACCTTCAGCAAAATTATTTACTAGCATAACTTAATTGGTCATTACAATCCTTCAGTTAGGATTACAACCTACCTTCTCGCCACTAATGTCGAGGCCTTCAGTTTAAAGTCGACCCCAAACGACTTGTTTCTGAGAAACATTTTCATGACAAAATCAGAGTTTTGCCGGAAACCTGCTGGGAAGTCACCGAACAAATATTTCTTTATATTTTGCTTTGTTCGAGATTTCTGTCCGCAAAATTAATCTCCAAAAGTGGCGTGATGTAGTGTTTAAAGCACGTGACTGCAAATACAAGCATCCCAAGGACTTTTAAACCAAAACACAAATAATTTTAACACGTTAATCGCCACGATAATATCAGAAATATTTTCACATGGGCCATGGTAACTTTATTAGATAATTTAGTTAAAAATGTATCAAAAAAATTTTAAGGTCTCACAGAAAAAAAATTTTTTTTGGCCAAAATTCCCGGAAAAACACTTTTTTATGTCACACATACATATATGACTGACATGGCCCTATATTAAAGCTTTTTTTCTCGACAAGCCGTGTCAGTCTTATATGTCTGACACATCCTGTTGTTTAAAAAACAGCGTTGATCGCTGATAGGAATCAGTGGTACGTCTAGCATTTACCGAATAACACCTTGGTACTGTGACTATTTCTTTATAAATAAAATGTCAGACATACATATGTATATGTCTGACATGGCTCTGTAGAACTCTTAGCGTTAGACACATATGACTGATATGGCGATTAACGTTTTAAGAAACTTCATCTCAACAATTTCCTTCCTTATGAAGGTCAGGCAAGCTAAACTCTTGTGAAAAATTAAAATTCATTGATCAAAATTTCTCACCACTATAGCAACTACAACAACCCAATACATTTGTACCTTATTATTAGACAATTATGGGTGCCCTGGTAGTCTGGTTGGTTGTGTGCTAGACTATTAGCGTGAGGGTCGTGGGTTCGATTCCCACCAGAGACTGGTCTGTGGCACTACAGTTACTCAGCTCGTATATAATTAGAATATAATTTGTAATTGTATTGTAATTAATAAATAAATATTAGTCAATTACATATGGCAACCCTATTATTCCAGTAGAAACTACAAAAAAATAACTCATCTGTTTAAATTTCAAAATAGGATGGAGAAACTTGCCGATTAATTTTTTAACAAAATTTTTTTATTTAAAATTTAATTTTCCTAAACATTTAAAAATAAAATTAAAGAAAACCATGCCTTATCCTTGATACTTTAATCAAAAAATAAATAAAAAGAGAAGAGAAAAAAAATAAAAACAGAAAAAAAGCTACACTACAAACAAATTCTTGACCCAATAATATGGTACATAAAGAGTGTATTTGTGTAAATAATGAATGACTAGAGTGTCAATAATACTTTTCATTATTTACACTCACACATACACACACACATATTCACTAACGTACATTCATAAACATTTCCAACGTCAAGCATGCATAATACGACTGACAACAAACCAATCGCCTGTTATCAGACTCTGAGTTGTGTGGGTGTGCCTGTATGGCAAAAATCTGTTAAAATAAATGTCAGTCGTGTGTAAGTGTAGTGTGAGCGTGTGTATTTGCTCTTCTTTATTAAATGAGTTATCAGTCATCAATCATCAGCATCAGAATACAAATACGAATTGAGAGAATAAAGCAAAAATAATAATTATGCCGGAATACATAGTAGAGGCTGAGTATTAATAAGTAAGCCTGTATAGTTGTTTGCATGTATGTATGTATGCATGCAAGTGTGTGTGTGTGTGTTTGTTTAACTTAAGCTAAACTTGGAAATGTTGTAAACAATTTTATAAAGTTTTTGTAGTTGAAACAAGCAACAACAACGACAATAGCAAACACATAAAATTTTCAATAACATTCATGGATGGAGCACAATATGATGAAAGAGTAAAAACTGAACATTAAATCTCTTTGAACAGATTGCCATGCTGCAGAATGAACGAGTAGAGTAGAGAGAGCGAGAGCATTAGGCAAATAAAAGTACCAAACAAAACAGAGATTATTTGCAAACGAATACAAACACAAATACAAATACAAAATGAATAGAAAATTATTCATAAATAAACATCCTATTATTATGACTACTATAGTGAGTGTAAAAAAACAGCTCCTACTGTTCTGTTAATACAGTGAGTGACTGGTAAAAATTTCTATTGCAAAATAATATCAATTTTAAAGCAGCACCCTGTTCCTGTTCCAACTAGAGTCTACACATGTATGAATTAAACAAAAAAAAAAAAATATAAAAATTTTTGTTGTAAGCTCTTGAAAATAGCAAATACCAGGCTGATAGCTACTAGCTATCAGCAAAAATTATCAATACATACGTATATATGTATGAATGTAAAATAAAAATACAAAATAAAATTGTAAATATTGAAATAAATGACCATTAATTATGAATAAAGAAAAGAAACCAACATATACACGTACAGAGAGAACATCTCCCAATGAATACTATAGTAAATATTTGTAGTGCCGATACTAGTCCCTAGCTAGCATGCCTCCGGTCAGATGAAATAGATTAAATGCCAGAATGACAGCGTTTTATAATTCTATTAAAGAAAAATTCATTTTAATCAATAAATTAATGAAATTTCTAGGGAATATGAAATCATCACCCTACATATGGAAAATGTTTATGAAAAAAAAACTGGGTTATCATTAGCAGGCAGCAGTAATGAGAGCGTAGAAATTAGCAATGATGTGTACAAATTATTATTTTTTAGTGCGGGCCATGGATTCAACACCCACCGAGTAATGATCTTAGGTTAGGCTTACAAAAATTAGAATATAATTTTCAATTTATGGATTGCTACAGAAGACGTACATTTCATTAACATTCCATTATCCGATATCGTACATTTGGGTGATTTTTACCCAGGCCATGTTAAACACTTAACTTTGCTCTATTACGTTTAACATTGGCTCTGTTTAAATTCTTGGTTTTTGTCTTTGCTAGTTTAATAATAATAATAATTGCATGAAATTCATGTGAGCTAAAATTTATTAATAAATTTTTTTTATAACAACCTACAATCCGCTGTTAAAAGAATTTCAATTTAAATATTTCTTTTACTCGTATCCCTGTATGTTATCTATATGTATGTACGAGTACATATCTGTTACCAATCAATTGTAATATTTTGCCTTCTGTAGGTAGAATCTTGTTCACAAAAAAAAAAAACTTTAAGCACTTGAATACGCATAAAACTTGTAAAAGGGAAAAAAAGAAGAAACGAAAGGAATAAAATAATTTGTAAACAAGTGGCTATTCAAGGCAACTATCACATAAAAGTATTTAGTAGGGGCATTCAATTTTAACTGAATATATAAGAAGGAATTTTTTATTTTTTTTTTATATTTTTAACATTTAGTGTTTAAATGTTTTTTTTTTTTGTTTTCTTCTTTTAAATGAAAATTTGATTGAAGTTTTAAGAGGCTCAAGACCTCCTTTTGATTTAAGTGAACTTCCCTTATATGACATTCATACTTCTGACAAAAAAATATGCAAAATTTTTTGTATGGGAACCAGAAATTGAATTATATTTTTGCAACTAAATGTACAATTTTAATTTTATTTCTCTTCCTTTTGTTCTTTTGTTCTGTTGTTTTAAAGAACCATTTTTAAATTGCATTTTTAAATTGTTTCTTATAAACAAAAAAAAAACAACAAAAAATAAGTTGAAACGAAATAAGCCCAGCCAGACGTCGCCAAAATACATAAAAATTATTTTATTTTTTAGTTTTAGTTTTTACTCAAGCAAACAACAACGATTGATTATGGTAAAGAAGTCCGAGCCGGTATTAAAACAAACCCTTGAAGGAAACGTAAATGATGTGAGTTTGTATGTAAATTATAAAATAAATAATGAAATAAAAACAATACGAAGTATAGTAAAATAATGTACATAGTAATGATAAAAGGCCTAGGTAGACTGTGCGTTGCTTAGTACAAGTGCCGCGTTAATATCATTAGTTGATCTAAGAAAACTGAACCTCTTGAGATTGTGGACATAACATATTTAAATCGTTTGGTTAGAGCACTTTTATACCTATCAACGACAATACAAATTTGCAGTTTTGTGCATGTTTAACTCAGTTATATTTAAATTTTCTTTGAAAATGCCTTGGGGACTAATAATGTTGTAAGAGTACTAATCGAGGTATAAGTAGCTGGAAAAAATACTCACTTATTGTCATTAATTTCTATTTACAGTGTCTTTTCCGTCTATTCTCATTCTAAGATTACGAGATAATCCTAACAGAAAGCCATCAATGTGGCAGTACAGTATTGTAGAACCCTCCGTTGTAACTGAAGTTGCTTTCGTGATATTACGATTATAGGATCCTTTTATTCTTTTTTATTAGGACCTTTATATGTGGAATATAACGTTGTTCAATTGTCCGCGACGGCTTTTTTATGCATCCATCCAAATTTTTAGAACTTTTAAGGGCTGCAGAACGCAATTGAATGTGTTTTTCTTTAAAAAAAAAACCCAGAAGTTCTACACTGATATGGAGTAATGGCTTAACAATATAAAATGTTATTGATTAAGACAGATTGATTCAATAAACATTCGTTAAAGTATAACTTGCTGTTTGTGTGGAAATTTTACTTGTCACCTAACGTGTACACAAAGTCATACATAATGTCCCAAAGCTCTATAGTACTCCCTACTTCCTCTCTATCATAATCATAAATTTTATAAGCTCAACATGTGTGTGTGTTAGTCGCATATAAAATATAAACCTTAGATTACATGCTACAATCTTAGTCAATTATTAGCCCCTAATAATCCATTTACAAATTTTTTTCATCGAGTGTAAGAATCTTATAATAATTAATGGGTTTGCTTAATTGGTTTGGATTAATTAAAAAAATTAAATTGTTTAAACAACATTCTAATAAAAATAACCACTTCATTAATACGGGAATTTAAATTTTAAAAATTTTTTAATTTTTAATTTTTTTGTTTTAAAGAAAAGAACAAAAGACGAAAGGAGGAGAACAATGATTTGAAATCATACTTTGACATTTACAGTAAATGGTGCTAAAACGAAAGGAAAACAACAACAATATTGTACCACCACACAAACACACACTAGTCACACACAAATTAAAATTAATTGATTTATGGTGATTAAAGTTAATGGTTTTCACTGTTTTTCGCCAGACTGGCACTTGCAGCAGCAGTGGCACTAGTTTGGTTACTTTTAATAACAAAAAACCGGGCATGCTTAAGCGAAATTCGAGGAAAAAAAGAAACCAGAAATTATAAAAAAAATTCACAAGAATTTTTATTTAAATTAAAATATTGCTTGACCCAATTAATTACTTTCTTTTGAGAGAGAAATAAAATTTAAATTTTTAATTTATTTTAAATATTTTATGGTGTATTTATAATTTGATTTAAAAAATTTAATTTGTTTTGCTTACTTTGTGAAATAATCGTTTCAGGCGTTTTTATTTCCAGGGTTCCATATGTTTTTTTTTTAATTTAATTTTTAATGAAATTAATATGATTATGCAAGATACGATATTATTAATATTATTAACAATCGCTTTTTAATTATTTATATTGACTTTTAAGCATCAATGGAATCACCGTTAAAATTACTGAATAGTTTAAAAAAAAATTTAAAAAAAATGTAATTTTTAATTTTTTTTCTCCGTTCATCAACTCGTTTTATTTTTAAATAAAAACAATACATTATAAATATAAATAACAACAACAGCAGCAGAAAAAAATAAAAATATATTGATAATTTATTGATTGCATAAAACACAAAAACCATTTACAATACAAAAACTACAAAAAAAATATTTAAATTTTTTTATTTTTTAGTGCCGCCACAAACAAAACAAATGGATTTTTAATTTGTTTTAATTTTTAAACAGCACGAGCACATTACGAGACAAATCATAGTGACCGGTCGAATTTAATCGTCAAATTTAATGACTTACAGAGGCTGGTGTTTTAGAAATTTCAAATGAAATAATAGACGTTTAATTAGCTGATGATGAGACTTACAAGGAAAATATTTTAATTCCAAATTAAAATCTCCATAATGTAATACGAATACCCTGTAGAACATGCTATCATCCAGTATGATTGAATGCATTTAAGGTGACAGTATTCACATCACACTACCAAGTTTTTTTTATAGAAAAGTTGAATTTTGTATTGTCCCCTGCACTACTCGATAACTGTTGTACTATTATGACTGAAGTAATGGGTATAAAGACTGTCGTTGCACGTATCCATCATAAGTGTATATGTCGTATGGAGATATACGAATACTTACTTACTTAATTGATAGTGTGCAGCTCCCGCGCTGACCAATTTTCTCCATGACTTCGTTGGGATTTGGTCCCTGTAGTGACCAATGCATCACAATGGTATCAAATCTGCCATTTTAACCTACCTACCATTGACCTACATATCATTGATCAACCCTTTAGTCAGGATTACAACCTAGCTTCTGGCACCAACCATCAAATTTTTGGGAGACGATATTCAGGGCAAAATATTTACTTTCAGATTTTTTGCCAGCAATCTGCTGAGAGACAGTCGCCGTAGGAATATTTTTTTCAAGATGTATGGGCTGAGATTTGAAATCCGGGCTACGTCTAGTAAGCCAACACAATATAGCACGACAACGAACATACGAATGTTTATTGAGAGTCAAGTGACCATTAGTTCCCTAGAGAGAGTGGCCTAATCGCTAGAGTGAGCACATCTAAAACTGATTAACAATGCCGAGTGTATCTATACATTTGACGGTTGATCTGGCATGGATTCCTAAATACGGGGACATTGAAGGCAAAAACAAAGTCAGTGCCTCTACAGTAGCTGGCACAATTGAATTCATACATGCAATCATTTATCAAAAGCAGAGAAGTGGTTTCACATGAACCACATTCATTTGCCAAAGGAAGGTAGAATAATGAACCGACTTGAAGAGACACCAGACAGATATGGCCCGTTATAGGTATTTGCAAATACAATTTGCATTAAACCTGATTAGATTCAATCTTTGGAGCCGCTTGGCAGTTATAAAGGGACACTGGCCTTTGGGTGCACATGTCTGGAGACTGGGAATACCTTATAATGAAGTTTGCAAAAGCTATAATGACGACAACAATGAGGAGACCATCAAACATCGTTCCTCTTTCAGTCATTTTTCGGCACTTGGGAACCTGAGGCGAAGAATTTTTTGGGTGCCCAAAATTTATTGACAAAACGACTCTTCATAAAACTACTGAGGTGACTGAGAGATGCTAGTCAGGGGCTGTATTTTTATAACGAAATAGTTTATATTGGAGTTACATCGCATCCTTATACATCCCAAGTTGGATACGTTTTTTGAGACGTCTGCCAATTAAACTATACCCAAGTTATGGTGATAGGGTGTCCTTGTTTTAGTACAGTCTTGGTATTAAATAATTGTCTAATGTTTAACCCTTTCCACTCCAATGTCGAATGTCACTTGACATTGATTTTGTTCCACCAGCTCCACTGTCGAGTGTCACTCGACATAATGTAATACTTCTATGCTACCCCTAAAAGTTAAAAAACGCCATTTTAGCGTAGAGCTGGCGGAATATAAAGAAAAAAGGCTTGGGGTGGAAAGGGTTAAGTTGTGAAGAACTTATAGGTCTGCTACCTTGTACGTCGGTCTGGCATATTCTTTATATTTTATTTTGTGTTATTATGATTTTATTATCATTTTATTTACTTTTTTTCAGCGTAATTTCTCAAGTTTCTGCAGATAAATAGGGGAATGGTCTACGGCAGCTGGTTCCACGATGACAGCAGGTCCAGCTGTTGTTGTTTGGAAACAACATAATCTATAGGCATATATGACATTGGGTGTATTGCTCAGGAATTAACCAACCTTTCGATATTGAAGTCATCCTAGCTGTCTAGGTACGAAATAAATGGTTTCGTTCGCGAATTTGAAGATTTTTATTGGTTGCAGATTTATATACAGTTCTTCCATTTGTTGAAGTCGCCGTATTCTAGTAGGTAGTGTGTTGGCTTATTAGACATGAGGCCTTGAACCAACACATCATCTCAGACATCAAAACGAAAAAATAAAAAATTATTTTTTGGCGACTTCCTCTCAGCAGATTTTTGGCAAAAATTCTAAGAGTAAATAAAATTGCCATGAAAAGTTTTTCAAAAAAAAAAAAAAACTATCGTTCGGAATCGACTTTAAACTATAGGTCGCGCCACTCATGTATTAAATTAACACACGCAGCACCAGTGGTGTGAGAAGCTAGCTCGTAATCCTGACACAGGGCCACTATTACAACTTGCCGTTAAACTTGGGTTTAGTTAAAGGTAACTTTAGCTAAAGTAAACTTTAAAGTCACCTTTAAGTTCTTTTCTTTATTACAACTTACAGATAAAATAAAATTAACTGTTTTCGAAAATATGGCAGTGCCGGAGCAATGTCGATAAAACTGCTAAATTAAACAAGATTTTTTTTACGCAGTGGCAACGACGGTCTTCGTTTTTTTTTTGTTTATATGCTCATTTTGTTTAAATTTTAAGTTGCCATATTGAAAATAATGTGTGATATATATGGCAAGTTCGAAGATAAACTTAACTTTAAAAGTTACCGCCAGGATGACTCTCCCTTTAGCTTAACCTTCACTTCTATCTTATTGGGTACTCATAATAATGAAAAACAATTAATCAGCTTTTTAAAATCCTTCCCTTAGTTAACGGCAAGTTGTAATAATGGCCCTAAATGTTGTAATGAACAATAATATGTATGAGTTTTAAAGACTCTTAGGTTAGAGGGCGTGTACTTGTCAATTAAGTCAAGTACAGTACCCGGAGGTCGAATTGACACATTGTTGTCATGAATTCAAGAACTTTTTTTGAATTTTTTTGCCATTTTTCCCACCATCCACTCAAGGTATTTCGAAGTATTTGGATGGAAAGAAGTTACTAAACGTTGATTTTAATTGAATAGTGGCTTACAAAGCAATATTTTTGTTTTTTTCATTTCATATTTTTACAAAATATTTTACAAAACTGCATACAATTCCTACGTACCTTAAAGCGAAACTAAATCGAAGGCAAACTACATACTTATGCATACGTACATAAGTATACGTGCTATTATAATCAATTATTTTATTACTACAATGTATAGTATAATGTAATAAATGTTAATGTTAAATTTATATTTATATTTAAATAATGAAAGAAAAAAAGTTTAATAATAGAACCTGTGGTTAATATTTACATGAACTTCAATGTTTAACGTCCTTCTATTGAAGATTTTTTGAATTAAAAAAATTATTTTTTTTATAAAATTTTTAATAACTTTCAGAACTTTGCTTATTATCGTATTATTATTAGAATAAAGAGGTAATTTTAGGGGTTCCCTTTAATAATGACGCTACTGTAAATTGAAATATTAAATTTTGTAAAATAAAATTAAAAAAAGGAAACGTGTCTAAAGTTGTCTGTTTTAAAAATATTTTATTAATTAAAAAATTATAATAAAAAAAACCAAAAAGCAATAACTTATTTAAAATACAAAATAAAAAAGAAAATACAATAAAATTATATAAATATCACGTTTTAACAATAAATATTTTATAAAAACAATAAAAATAAAAAAACAACATCAAACTACAGCTTTAATTATAGACATTTCTTAATGGCTAATGATTTTGATTATGTATGAAATGACAATTAATAATTATAATATTTATTTCATTTTGTTGTTGTTGTTGTTTTTTTATTTTTGTGTAATTCATCATTATAAAAATAATGATTTTATTAAAGCAGAGGAAACAAACATTTTTTCCATTCTTTTTTTCCATATTTTATGCGCGTTAAAAAAATGCAGAAGCAAAGTTCATTAACCGTATATTTAAAACAAAAAACAGACGAAATACAAATTCAAATTATAAATACTATATTAAAAAATGGAAATATGTTTTGTTTTTAAACAATTAAAATCGTTTTGGCTCGATAACCAACAATCAAACACCCTAGCTACCATATGCAAGCACGAGAGCGCTTCTCTTAAGACTGTCTTATCGATTGTTGTACTTTGTATCGAGGGGGGAAATTAATATTGATTTTAAAACTTCATCTTTTCATTCATGCTTCATTTATAACTTCTTTAGATAATTTGCTTTTGAATTCGTTTCAAAATACATTCTTAAGGAATTTTCTAACCGCCGACTATCTCAAAAAAAAAAAAATTATGCCCGTATAAAGGGTCCGCCAAATAACTTTTTTTTTGAAAATGCATTAAAAAAACTACTGAATATTTTCTCAAATTTCTTTTTTTATTCGAAAGTAAATGTTAATAATGGAAAATAATTTCATTCAAATGGCTGCCTCGGCTGGTCATGCAGTAGCCTATACCAGAAGATGCCGATTTTGGCAAAAAAATTATCTTTTCAGATGAAGCTCATTTTGATCTTGGCGGGTATGTTAACAAGCAAAATTGTCGCATTTGGGGAACAGAAAACCCGCACGCATACATTGAAAAGCCGACGCACCCAAAACGAGTCACTGTTTGGTGCGGATTTTGGTTCGGAGGCATAATTGGGCCATTTTTCTTCGAAAATAAGCAAGGAGTGGCCGTTACAGTCAATGGCGATCGTTATCGGGCCATGTTGAACGAAATTTTGTTCACAAAAATTGAAGAGGAGGATAGTGGCAACATTTGGTTTCAACAGGACGGCGCTACGTGCCGCACAGCCGAAGCTACACTCAATGTTATGCGCCCTGTTATTGAAGATCGCATTATCAGCCGCAGAGCTGATGTCGTTTGGCCGCCACGGAGCTGCGATTTGACACCGTTGGACTATTATTTGTGGGGTGCCGTCAAAGATAAGTGTTACGCCGACAAGCCAGAGACAATTGACGCCTTAAAGGACAATATTCGTGAAGCCATTGGTGAAATCGATAATGTGCTTAAAAATTGGATCGATCATGTAGGCTACTGCATGGCCAGCCGAGGCAGCCATTTGAATGAAATTCTTTTCCATTATTAACCGGAAGGATTGTACTTTCAAATAAAAAAAGAAATTTGAGAAAATATTCAGTAGTTTTTTAAAGCATTTTCAAAAAAAAAGTTATTCGGCGGACCCTTTAGTTGAAAATATAAGATTTAAAGTGACCTTTATACCGTACCATATCTAAAAAGAATAGAAATGATATGATATAACCAAGAAAACCAAAGAAATAATGGGAAAAATTACACTTTAATTTCTATCCCCGTCAAGGGTACATCCCATCGGGACCAAATGTAATCTTTTTTTAATTTTAATTTTGTGGAAAAAATTTTTTAAAATTTATTTATTTTTCCACTTTTTTTTAATTTTAGAATACTTTTTCTTATTTATTTATTTAATTTTTTTTTATAAATTTTAATAGACTTTGTTTCTTCAACTGATAAATTGCTTTTTTGGACATCTCATTTTCAATGCTAAAGTCAATGTATTGTAATATTGAATATTAAAAGAAACAAAAAAAAAAACTGATAAGAATTCAATATGTTTTTGAACAAATAAATTAAAATTTGGGATTTTTTCTTTTCAATCAAATCATATGCTCAAGAACTCAAATTAAATTGAACAATTAAAAACATTTATTTTCACTCGTAACTGTCATAAAGCAAGACCGTCCACCATTTTCGTATTTTTTACATGTTTTGCTTCATTTTCATCAAAAAAGCTTTTCAAGCTAGACAGGTGATTAATCTACTGTAGCAAGTCTTAAGGCCATTATTACAACTTGCCGTTAAACTTTGGTTTAGTTAAAGGTACCTTTACCTAAAGGGAACTGTAAAGTTACCTTTAACTTATTTTCGTTATTACAACTTACAGATAAAATTTTTCAATAATATGGCAGTGCCGGAGCAATGTCGATAAAACTGCTTAATTATACAAGTTTTTTTAACGCAGTGGCAACCGCGGGCTTCGTTTCTTTGTTGTATATGCTCATTTTGTTTAAATTTGAAGTTGCCATAGTGCAAAATAATATATAATATGGCAAGTTCAAACATAAAGTGACCTTTAAATGTTAAAGGTAGAATGATCCTCCCTTTAGCTTAACGATCACTTCTATATTATTGGGTACTCATAACGAAAAATAATTTATCTGCCCATTAAAATCCTTCCTTTAGTTAACGGCAAGTTGTAATAATGGCCCTTAGGATGATAACATTGTCATATACAGTGTTCCCGGTCACTGCTCTCACTGTTCTTACTATACTTATATAAGTGTATTGGTAAGAAATTTTGCTCAATCAGTTCAATGCTTTATCAACCTCCCTATAATACTCGTTCTTGATGTTATTCATTCTAATATTTCAGGCGATAGATGATACACAGGAAAATTATAAACTCTTAAACTCATGTTATTTCTAAAAAGATTTAAAATTTTCTAAATTACGAATTAAAAAAACTGAGCAGCTAGTTTGAGATAGGTGGTCTGGATTATGGTGGGAACAAACGATGCTCTGATTCCACAACTGCCAATCTTATATATTGTTTGCATATATTGTTTACTTTATTTAAATGGTCGGAATGTGAGCAAAACAGATTAGAAGTGATCGTTTCAGTACTCATATTACATAATTTGATTTTAATACCGACTAAAACTATATTCTATATACTATAACTGTATTCTTTATTAATTTAAAAGTCTGTTTCTTTCTAAACTCTTAGAAACTTAATACAGTTAAGTTGTTAAGACCGATCAATAGGACCGAGACCTTGCACACGGTTTAATATCAAAACAATAGGCATAAAATCTAAATATGCAAACAATACGTTCAAAGCTTTCAATGCTAGTCTCGTTCAGAGGACAACTTAAGATACCTTCTTCGAAATTACACTGTTCAGGCCTTATTGTATAAAGAATGATTGTACGGCAGATTGACAATCGCAAGACCTCTACTTGCAAAAAAATTTGTTTTTCTGATTTTATTCCTTCAGACTAAACAGAGAGAAGTTGAGTTGATTTCGAAATTAGAATTCAGTATAAACATCTAAGCAACTATGTCCACAGGAGAGTGATAAATATAGCCTGTGGACGCGGTTCTAGTTGTAGAATTACTTCAAGGGAGTTTAATATGGTGATTTGAGTCAAATCTGTTTCATTTCTTGAGAGGTCTGCACGATCTTAAAAGATTGAATTGGTCGCCGTAGTTTAGTACTTGGTACGTTTCAGACAAAATGAAATATAAAAAATATTTCTCTCAGTCATCTGGCACAAACCCTCAGAGTAAATAAAATTGCATTGAAAAGTTTCTTCTAAAAAATCTGTCATTTGGGGTCACTTTAAACTATAGGTCCCAACACTAGTGAATAAACTTAATACACACAATATGGGTGATAGGAGAAGCTAGGTCGTAATCCTTAAAAAGGGTTACAGTGACTAATTAAGTATGTAAGTAATATATTTTAAACTGTGGAATGAATGTGATGTCCTTTAGACAGAGGGTAACTACTGCTTAAAGGGCGGTAAGCATGTTAACACATTACTAAGTATACTTATATAAATATATACTTATATATATATATATATTTACTCTATGTATACTTAGATTCTTATAGAAAACCGAATCTATACAGTACTCCTTCCCTCTTGAGCAAGAACATCATTGTAATTTGAACCAAGGGAAATATCAACATTGAGAGTAAAGTACTGATTACTAGGGTCCTATTTTCTTCCCTTACGGTGGAGGTGTGGCTTAGATGGTACTTAAGCTGTTAGGAATTTGCCAAAGGATAGCTAAAAATTCTCTATTTCGGTATAGTAGCATATGATTAACGTTACTGTTTGCTAAAGGATGACCACACATTCTGAATGATGTGCGCCATGAAGACAATAAAGTTGTTTATGCGGTAGCAACACCATGTTCCTGAACTCTCTATAGAGCGATAAAAAAAGTTTTACTCTCCTATGTCTGGACTTGGAATCATTGCATCATTGGAGACCATTTCTTGTTATTCACCATTTACTGTCCGTCTTATTCGTATTCAATATCTTACAAGCTGTCGTATATTCACTTTAACATACATTTAATGGTTATTGGCAACATGTTGCAAACGATCACAATTTGTATCGAAGCTTTTGTATAGCAACATGTTGCTATTGAAATGCAAGTACATATTTGTGTAAAAAATTTGAATTTTATTCCATTAAGCCGTAACAAAATAATTTCATTGAAACGCTGTATACAAAAGCAAATAAAAATTCCTTTCATTTGTAACTTCAGCAAACAACAGCATCATTTATTTACGTTCAATGAATTTTATCTATAATTTTAATATGTTTTCATGTGTATTTCTTTAATTTTTTTTTAATATTTTTTTTTATAAAAAACCAAAGATATAAACAAGAAAAATAAACTGTTTTGTATTTGAACTTTTGCACATTATCACCATAAAGTAGAAGAAAATAAAAAAAATAAAAATGATGACGAAAAGAATATGAAAAAAACGAAGAAACATAAAACGGAAAAGACGGCTTTGGCGCCAAATGCAACATTTACAATGAAAAATTCGTGCCGATTTATTTCAACTGATTAAGTAGTAGAGTATTAGAAGAGGCACAACACAACACAACGCAAACTGCAAAATATACTCCGAGGTATTTGCACAAACCAAATATTCAAACAGAGATAAGAGCAAACGAGTGATAGAAGTGGCAGTGGGTGCAAGTGGTTGGAGGAGTAGAGAGGTGGAAAAATATAATTAAAATTTTTAACCACAAATAATACACACCACCACACACACAGTACTTGGGTAATACTGATGAAAATAATGTCGAAGTGGTATTAAACTATGCAAATGGATGGATGGATGTGTTCATTTCAATGATCATTATTAACTTTTAATGAGCATTATGCACGATTTATTTGGTTCTCATCGAATTTTTTTGCTCTTTTTTTGTTTCTTTTTCTGCTATTTTTACTTTTACAAAAAAAAAATAAAAAAAACATTCTATTGTTGTAAATGCTGGTGCGCTATTTAATGCATTGAGGCAATAGAAACAGAGATTTTTTTCTTGGGAATTTACACCCAAAAATTGGAGTGTATGAGTCATTGAACTAAAAATTATTTTCAATGATAATAAACGTGGAATTCTTGTTAGAAAAGATACAAAGATTTACACAAATCTGTAGCATATACTTCGAATTGAGCGCTTATCTAAAGGGTTTAAAGGTCATAAATGATTTAAAAGAGATAATTGGAAGAATTAGTTATAAATCTGTAACTAGAGTAGATGACTCAGACTCAGTATTAATTCCGAATCAGATTTTACCTACAATGCTTACAGATGTATTAAACCAGACTCTTCGAATTGTAAACTTATAATTCAGAGTTGGGAATTTTATTTTAAATCAGAAAAATCTCATGATCTTATAAGGTTTAGTCCGAGGAAAGGACACAATTTTTTTCAAACAGAGTTGCCTGCTATTTACAGATATCTAAACTGGGTAACATATTACCGAGTGTGCAATATGTAGATATTTATATTTTTATTGATAAAAAGAATCAGTTTCCATGACTTTAGAGAGTCTATACGACATCCCATCTGATCTAGAATGTTAGAGATTATACAACCACAGGAAAACGCTATCTTTGAAGATAATCTAGTAATGATCTGCGATGGCATTCCATAGTAATCGTAATAATAATTCATTTCTTATAGTAATTCATATAACTTAAGGTAGATTCAGAAGATTCGATTGTAATGACCACGTAATGGGGAAAATTAAGTGGCGCGGCAAGTATGGAGCAATCTAACAGTGATTACCAAACTTTAATTGTTAATAAAGATCTTCTTGTTGAAGCTATATCTGTTAAATTCACTGAATGGTCTCTGAACACAATTTTGCATCGAAAAGTCATTGTCAACGATAAAGTCCATTTCTAGATGAATAGGTACGTAAACAATCAAAATAGTCTCATTTCGGATGCTACCCAATTCACATGACATCAAATTCATCTCAATAAATCGCTGTTTGATCTGGATTTTGGATAGGCGGCGTAATCTTCCAGAGCTTATCACTGTCAACGGCGATCACTAGAGTTCGATGATGGCCAACTTCTTTTTACCAGATTTATTGGATAATCTGAACACCAAAGACTTGTGGCTTCAACAGAATTGCTTTACATGCCACACCTCATACTACTTTGGAAGTACAGAACAATCGATTTGTGGACATCATCATCTCATGTGGAGGTGCTGCACAGTGGCCACCGAGATCGTACGATATGATCCCGTTAGATTTTATTTTGTGTGGATTTTCTTAAGCCGCATGTATAGGCAAATAAGCCAGTATTAGTCAATGCACCAGAATTACGGGGAATTGGACAATTCAGATGCGCTCCACCCGTATAGTGGGTCTGTTGTTACATGCATATATTCAATATACGAGGTTTAGATACAAAATAGGTAAAATTCTGTCTATTTTTACCTTTTGAGGAGTAGAGCTAAATGAGATTAAATACATGTTTACAAAAGATAGATTTTCTAGGCAAAGACAGGATTAATGAAATCGAAACAAAGAAACCAAATAATTAAAGTATCATGCATAAAATATTGATATCTCATGTCTCGAAAAACCGGCCGATATTTTTACTCTACATAACCTGTTTTCGTTCATACGCATACTCAACAAGCTTAGGGTCTTACAGATATCTAGGTCGTCCCAGATTTGCCAAGTTATTCTGCCTACTGTGTCATTGAACCATAGAGTCCTATATCACTCAGGTATCAGGGTTTTGTACTTCCCAAGTTTATCTCTATCCTAGACGCTACTACTTTAATTCTAGTAAAAACAAAATTGATATCCATACGAGCTAAATTTGCGTTACTTCGTGCACGACATCTCAGTATTACACCTACTGCATATTCTTCGAATGAACCCCAGGTCAGACATCTCCAATTAAACGAAATATGGAAAAAATATTTCTTCGGCGTCTTCCTCTCAGCTAATTTCTGGCAAAAATTCTGAGAGCAAATAAAATTGCAGTGAAAAGCTTTTCACAAATCTGTCGTTCGGAGTCGACTTTAAACTGTAGGTTCCGCCACTCTCCTATAAAATTGCCACAAAAGTGGTGTGAGAAAATATGTCGTAATCCTAACTTAAGGATTGTAATGACTAATTATGTATGTACATATGTATGTATATCCTCCCAGGCCCTAAAATATTATTTGAGTATTCTACAGCCTATATATTGCAATTTGAAATTTACAAACATTTGATCACTGAGTGTAAACGAAACCGTCAATAGTTTTTGAACCTTCAACAATTTTCTGGAAATTTATAACTTCTGTTGTCTTAAGAAAAAAACCAACCAGCCAACAAAAATAATAACAGACATAATATAGAAGACAGAGAACTTAAATAAATAGCGCTTGCGTAAATTCCCAGGATAGCCAAAGAAGTAGCTGCTGCAGTGGCAAGCAGCTGGTGCACAATATTGCCTGCCTGTGTTGGGGATGGGAATGGGAATGGGGAGAGTAATACTATCATACACAATATTAGCGGATTAAATATTAGACAAATACACAGAACAGAAGATATCCAAAGATAGATAGACATCCATCCAACCAACCATCCATTCAACCATCCATCCATCAATATAATATTAAATGCAGCAATAAGAACATTAAACAGGAAAATAAGGGAGAACCAGCCAGGCCAGCACCGCGCTATGGTACAGAAATCACTTGTTAACTTTATTGCAGTGCTGCTGCTGCTAAGAGTGATTGTTGTTGTTGTTGTTGCAATGACTGCAAAATAAATAAAATTTAGCTTTTTCAGCATAGTTTACCAGACTTAAAGTCACAGCCGAGGCAAACAGGCAGCCACACGAATTACCAATAAAAACAATGAGGCAACACTAGGAGATGGATGATGTTGCTGCTGCTGTCGTTGTGTGTGTGTGTGTGTTTTACTTGTGATTCTCAAGAAATTGAAAATAAAAACTAAAAGTACAACAGAGTCAGTCGTACCACCACCATCAGCAGTCGTCGTCTGTTGTGAGAAATTTTTTCTCACAGGCTTAAAAACAGTCTTAGAAAATATTATTATTATTGCAATTGTTATTATTATTAGTATTGTTGCTACTTGGCAAAGACACACACATACACACACTCACGTACACTTACATCCATATAGGATGGTCGCGTCTTATTGACTAGTGGTGGTGGTGCTGCTGCTGTGGCTCTTTATAAGTTTTACCAACAATAACATGAACAACTCGTTGCACAATTCAATAATAAACATTGTCTTTGCAGTCAGGGATTCAGTTTTTTTTTATAGCTTTTTAGTTGATTTTAGATTCTGTTTTTATTACTGAAAGTAGCAAAATAATATTGTGCCAGCCAGAACAGAACAGAGAAGTCTTAAAAACTATTAAAAGAAAAAAGAAGAAAAAAAATCGAAATCGAAACTTAAAAACAACAGCGTCACATGGCTGGGAAATGTATTGCAGCCACATAAGTCGTCATTTCTTTAAAAACGTTGGCGTTGTAGTTGTTCAATGGCTGTTGCAGTTGCTGTTGTTGTCGGTGTTTTATTTTACCCATTAATCGCCCACTTATTAAATTGTATGTCTGTGATGAATTGTTATTATTGTTGTTTGTTTGTTTTGCTGCAACTCTAGATGGATTTCTTTACAAGCAAGTAGTACAACAAACTTGTAAGAAAAGAAATTCCCCCATTAAGACAAGTGTTTTAAATGAAGGCAATTTTAACATTTTTTTCTTTCTTCCTTTTGTTTTCTTTGTCTTTAAATGTTTATAATTTCCAAAGTTTATAATATCACACTCTATGGAAACAACAAAGTTTATTAAAGTTTACGAGGAAAGGAGCTAGGAACAGTACGAACAGAAAGAAGAAATTAAAATAAAACGTTTTATTTCAAAGCTTTTAATTCTGATAAAAAGGTTAAATTTAAATAGACTTCCCAAAAACAATTTAAAAAATCCCATAGGATTAGTTATTAAATTGCTTTTGGCTTTAAAAAACTTGTATCAGCAACCTCTTTGAATACATAGACTCTCAAGTCAACAGACCAAATAAATTTTCTCATAAGGCTCGATTTCAAGGTAACTTTAGATGGTTACCCTAGCCTTCTAGAACCTGCTAATGTAGACTAATCAACTGTACCATAAACTACATACATACATAATTGGTAATTACAACCCTTCAGTTAGGATTGTGGACCTAGTTTCTTTCACCACTTATGTTATGTGTATTAATTTTATACATGAGTGGCGGGACCTACAGTTTAAAATGGACTCCGAACGACAGATTTTTGAGAAACTTTTCATGGCAATTTTATTTTACTCTCAGAGTTTTTGCCAGAAATCTGCTGAGAGGAAGTTACCGAGAAAATATTTTTTCATATTTTCGTTTTGGGGTTTGAACAGTGGCCTTACGTCTAATAAGCCAACACACTACCTACTAGATTCGTCTGTACATTTCTAACCTTTAACTTACAGATTGTTATCATCCTAATGCCACCATCACTTTGATGGGCTTGCTTTTTGTGGCAGTTTCTGAGCCTTTTACGACTGTCCTCGTAGGCAATAGTATAAACTTTAGTATAAACTATGAGATTTAATTTCTTTTTTAAATTTCCAATAAAAAAAAATATTTTAATTGTGAAAGGCATTTTCATGGCACTTCTAATTGGTCTCAGAATTTTTGCCAAAGGAAGTCACCGAAGAAATATTTTCATATTTTCGTTTTGATTAAGACCTGGGGTTTGAATCATGAACTTACGTGTAACCAGCCAACACATTACCTACCTAGATTACGGCGACTTTGTATCATAAAGTAATTAAAGAAACTAAAGCAGATAGCGCCGCTAGTGCGAAACTCTTATTATAATATATACTCCTACTAGACTACGGCGATTGTTGAAAGTAACGTGTTCAAATTTTACATCTGTTGTGTTACTAGTTAGTGAGAAAAGGCATTTTGAATAAAACAATTCCTGTTAGTTTGAAGAGGCTGGAAGGATGGATAAATGAAAAAATACTGCTGAAGCAAAAATTTTTTCTTGATAAACATCACTCGTACTTTACACTAAGAAAATCAACCTTTGAGAAGTGTTGTATTATGTTTAAAAGAAAAGTAATGACTAGCAATGATGAGCATAGTGAGCGCCGTAGGGACATTAACGACGAAAATATCAAAAAACTTCACAAAATAATTTTACGATGACAGAAAATTGAAGTTGATCGAGATAGCTGAGGTTCGAAAGATATCAAAGGAATGTGTTGAAGGTATCGTGCATAAATATTTGTGTATACGGAAGGAAATATTCAAGGAGGATACTGCACAAGCTCATAATCGACCAAAAAAAAAAAAACAAAAACATCCTTCTGATGATTCTGAGCAGTGCTTCATGCTGTTGTACTATACAGATACCGAATGTAAGCGTTGATATGATATACAAAAGATGAAACATTGCCCATTACGCAATCGAATCAAAACAATTTTTAGTTCAGTAGATTGCATGCAGTAACCCAACTCCAAAACGAGCAAAATACGCAACATTTGGCTGGCAAGGTTTGTTACTTCGGGATGCACATGACATAATATTTTTCACTATCCCATAGGGTTATTGGAACCTTTTTATGTTTACCTACGAAATCAGGTCAATTAATACGACTTAAGCCAGGAAACGAGTTAATAGAGCTTTGTAACAGTCCTATATTCATTAGGGTGGTGTTCAATGCTGCTAAAAATGGTATGATCTGCATAGACCTTGCTTTGCTCCCCTTTATTAAAGTTATGCACCTCCTTTTTGAATTCTTTACCTAACATCTCATGGTAGTTTTCAATGGGACAAGTGGTTTCCAATATCAATTTCACTAGCAAGGATAAAAACCAATCACTTTAATGGAGATAATGGCCTAAAAGAGTAACAGAACACTATTATGGATTAATGATCATTCTGTATACGTTCTTCCAAATGATTTTGGATAGTTAGACTTAGTCTAGAAAAGATGTGAATGTTAATTCAACATCTGACTTGCTTGCTCAACAATTTGACCTCACCAAGGAGAATTACAAACAAAGTAAATTTATAGGATCCGGAACGTATACATATTTCTTTAATTCCTATTCATCTACTCCACTTAGATGTGTAATATCTGGTAAAGTTACATCTATGAAATGTTGGGATCGAAGGCGTCCGAGAATTTAGCATCCCCTCCTGAAACTTAAATTGTTCCATCGTTTTATCGTTTTGCATTTGCTGCATTTACATGTTCAAACTCATATGCAAAATAGAGTGCCCTGTAAGAACATGTGCCATTTGGACATATAAGGCTCTCGTTAAAGTTTAACTCCTTATCTAGGCCGTCCCTGAGGCCCAAGTATTTATGATGTGTGTGAAGATAAATTCGAATTTGAAAATCCAAGATGCAATCCATAAATTGTAGCAGGGCCACATTTGGCGTTAACACAGCAAAATTTCCTCTTAACAGAACAAAATTTGCCCTTAACAGAGCACTGTTAGCTATTTAACGGAATCCCACTGAACAAGCCCAGAAGCTAATTTTGGAAAATACTCTAGGTCTATGAGTACGATATTATCGGGTCCGCCATCTAACGTTTTTTTTTTCAACTAGGTCTTATTTCGTGAATCGTAACACTTAGCTCATGTCTGATTTGACAGATAATTAATTTTATCCTTCCGCTGAACGAATATGGTTGTGTATACGCTTGAATAACGCTGGGCAATATTGCGACATTACTTTGAATGTTGCAGAATGTGTGCGAAAGCTGCGTACGGATTTTGGAAGAAGAGAATCACCGTCAGCTCCGTATGTTCGTTATCTTGTGAAAAAAGTGAAAGAAACTGGCATCCTCATCGATAAACCAAAGCGTGAAAAGCCAAAAACAGTGCGTACATCCGAGAATATTGCTGCTGTGGCAGAAAGTGTGCGTGAAGCGCCATCAACATCAATTCACCGTCGTTCTCAACAATTGAACATTTCGGAGACCTTGGTATGACGCCATACAAAGTCCAATTGGTTCAGGAGTTGAAGCCAATTGACCATCCAATGCGTTTTCGCTTTGCTAAGTGGGCCTGCGATGGACTTATAGAAGATGCCGATTTTGGCAAAAAAATCATCTTTTCAGATGAAGCTCATTTTGATCTTGGCGGGTATGTAAACAAGCAAAATTGTCGCATTTGGGGCACAGAAAACCCGCACGCATACATTGAAAAGCCGACGCACCCAAAACGAGTTACTGTCTGCGGATTTTGGTCCAGAGGCATAATTGGGCCATTTTTCTTCGAAAATGAGCAAGGAGTGGCCGCTACAGTCAATGGCGATCGTTACCGGGCCATGTTGAACGAATTTTTGTTCACAAAAATTGAAGAGGAGGATAGTGGCAATATTTGGTTTCAACAGGAGGCGCTACGGGTCACACTGCTGAAGCTACACTCGATGTTTTGCGCCCTGTTTTTTAAGATCGCATTATCAGCCGCAGAGCTGATGTCGTTTGGCCACCTCGGAGCTGCGATTTGACACCGTTGGACTATTATTTGTGGGGTGCCATCAAAGATAAGTGTTACGCCGACAAGCCAGAGACAATTGACGCTTGAAAGGACAATATTCGTGAAGCCATTGGTAAAATACAGCTGCACACAATCGATAATGTGCTTAAAAATTGGACCGATCATGTAGGCTACTGCATGGCCAGCCGAGGCAGCCATTTGAATGAAATTATTTTCCATTATTAACCCAAAGGATTGTACTTCCAAATAAAAAAAAGAAATTTGAGAAAATATTCAGTAGTTTTTTTTAAAGTATTTTCAAAAAAACAAAAGTTATTTGGCGGACCCTTTATAAGCAAAAGAAGGTTCCAAGGCCTCTCAAAACAATCAGCATCATAGTCACATATAAAGTGATATGGTATTGAGAAAATTGGTTCGGAAAATATCAATGTTTTGGTTAAAAATTCTCTAAAAGATCAGTTGCCATTTTGAAACATATAAGAAATAGTACAACCTACAGACTATATGCAAATGTTAGTCCTGAGGGTTCTCTTTCGAACCGTGGTAATGGGATACCATCCTTTACATTTCAACACTTTTGTTGGCAAATAATAATGTTCATAATAAGAATTATATTTTATGTTAATAGTCTGAAATAATTGCAAAGTAGAAGAATAATCTACTATTGGCATTGCTGTTAAACAGTTAACAGTGACTGTTAATATAAAACTTTACCCTGTCAGAGGCAAAATGTAGCGCTGCTAAAAGTGTGGGTTTGCGTCTTTCATTTTTAAATTCGAATTTATCTTTACACACATGTATTTATGTCTACATATCGGTTTATTTGCAACATTTTTGCCCACATCTGTTACCTGAATTTCAGTGATCAGTGACCAGTGACTGTCCAGCTATGTTAGCTACGTTCATTCCCCTTTTTTCATTTTCGATCGACCACTAGCTAATGACTAGGTATATGTCAGTATCCAAATGTCATGCTAAATTGTAATAATTTGAAGCGAAACCCAAAAGATTAAAAATCGAATAAAAAATGATTGTTTTCCATTAAAACCACCAAAATCTTGATTTGCACGCTTCTAAGGCAGCATCTATTGCTGGTTTCTGTTTATGTTTAAATGGTCTTCAGACGTTAGAATCTTTTTGGTTCGGCTTAAGCCGTAGAGAATTTTAGAAATGAATACAAATTATCAAGAAGTATCGTTTTTACTTACAAAAACAAAAACAAAAATAAGGAGCTGTTGTAATGGCTAAAGTTAATCAGCTTAAACCAATATAAGAGAGAAGAAAATGAAAACGTCAAAATTACAAAAACAAAATTACAATTCAAAGAGAAATGAAAATAAAAAAAATAAATTTTTTGTTGTGTTTTGTTCTCTTTCTACCACCAAAGAAGGAAAAAAATTAAAAAAAAGAACACCAGCTCAGACAATAAAAGCTCAGGCAGGCAATTGTCTATGGATTGATATACAACAACAACAACACCAACAAAAAGAAAAAAATTAAATAAAAACAAAAGAATGATTAAAAGAAACATTGTCTGCTACAACAAAGAGAAAAGGGAGAGAGAAAGGGAAAGAGAAAGAAAAAAAGGAATTAAAATTAGTAACGCTTATTACATAACACAGCCATACATACATACAACATAAATGAATGCAACAAAACAACCTGTTGCATGAACACATTTCTTCCTCACATTTTTTTTTAGTTTTCTATTTTCAGAAGGGGCAAAATACAGACTAAGAACAACAACAACAAATTATAACGACGTTAAGCCATAATAACTAAAAGAAAAAAAGTAAAAAATTAAAACAACAACAGCAATACAAATAAAAAAAAGAAAAAGAACAACACTATACAGGTGAAACTCAATAAATAATGTTTGTTTCCTGCCAACCATAATGCTTAATGTAATGTATGTCTGTCTGTCTGTGTGACTTGTATTGCTGAATGTGTTTGTGCCAGTTGTCTGTCAAAATAATCATTATTATCATAACCATCATAATGATCATCATCATTATCATAAAAGAAAAACGTCGGGTATTGGTAAGTGTTGCACCTTAAGCAGTGAGACGACTTTCAAAGAGAAAATAAAAGGAAAAGGAGTCTTTGAAAAGAAAATTCAGTTTGTTTTTTCTTTTTTTAATTTCATTTGGAGGGAATTAAAACACTGAAGAACAAATGTTGGTAATAAATGGTTACGACAAAACTTAGTTACAGTGACAGTAGATGTAAAGTTATAATTTCAAAAAAAAAAACTTTAATAGTTTTCCTAGAAGCTTTGTGGGTGGTTTGAATCGATATTTTTTAAAAATCGAAACGAATATATGGTTTCTAAATCATATTAAAATGATTACCAAGTTATAATATAAAATATAAAATCCTTTAGTTCCTCTGAAAAGCATCTATCTTTTACAAAGCAATTCCATTTGATTTCGCTTCAGTTTCATTAATCCAATTGCCTAGGAAAAACATACTCAATGACAACCTGCTTTAAATGCTATCGTTAAATTATGATCTATTTATCGTGCAGAAAAACTCTGGGAGTAAATAAAATTGCTATGAAATGTTTCTTAAAAATCTGCCATTTGAATCGCACACACAACATTGGCAGTGTAAGAAGCTAGGTTTTAATCATGTCTAAAGCGATGTAAGGGCCAATAAATAATTGTAGAGTTTAGAGGACAAAAGTAAACAAATCGTGGGATTAGAGTAAATGTGAATCAGGGAGTAGTGTTATCGCCTATAATTTCTGAAAATATTAGGTGCTTTTGTCGACAGCTTATGCAATTTCTTTGATCAAGTCTCACTCACATCAATAGAAGGATTATAATGACTACACACAAGGCAATAGTACACTCGGTTCTAAATTACATAGTCCAGACATTGACTCCTTTTCCAGGTGACACCAATGAAAGGATCCCTAAATTATTTAGAATATTGTTCTCCAGATTGCCACTGGCGGTGTCAAAATTGCTAGTATTGATCATCATTACAATGAAATCAAAATGCTTCTGATTAGACAGCATAACGTGCTACTGACGAAGAAAAATTTGACTGCTCAATCCTATCAATTAGGAAGTGATAACTGAACACACATCAGCCATAACAGACGGCGGTATATCAATGGCTTCAAAGATATAATATTGGAACATTATCATGTTGATACATCATCCGAAGAACATCCACCTGACATTACAAAGAGTGACAGGCTCTTACACAGGCAGACCAAATCTACCCTGGATTCTCGTCATCCCCAATTCTTAAGGTGAGAGAATAATATCCGGAATTCTAAACTATTCCACAACCTTTCAACAAAACCCACACAACAAGAATCACATTTTTTGTTGTCCTAATAGGCCTTGCGCCTGATAGATTAGCCACACATCTAGGAAAAAGTTTCTTAAAATTTTATTGTAAATTTTTAATTTTAAGATTTTCCACGATATCTAACATAAAATTATTAACCCTTTCATGCCCGAATTTTTTGGGCCGAGATAAAAATTTTTAAGGACATGTGTTTGTTGGTCATGGCCTATATATGAAGTGATATTAAATTCAGAGTCCTACGTATTCTGGTTTTACACGTTTTTAATCAAGCTTGTTTGCAAAAAAAAATCTTTAAAAAAAATTAAAAATTACGGAATTTATGAACAAAAATGTACAATGTTGCCTATAGGCAACATCGGGCATGAAAGGGTTAAACATAGAATTAACAAACGTAATTACTTTCAAATAATTTAATGAGTACTACACTCAAGAAAAATTATTAGTAATTTGTGAATTTTGCTACATAAACTTTTTTAAAATTTTTACCATATTTTGCTCTCAATTTTTCCAATATTGAGCACAATTTTAAAGAATTTTTTCAATTTAAATTTTATTTAGGAAGGAAACAATCGAACCACCTGTACCATGTAAACTATAAAGGGGAAACACTGTCTCAATTTCACAATTACAGTGGCATTGTTTCTATTTCAAAAAGGGGTTAATACAGTTGGTGGCAAAAGGAAAGAACAGAACAGTAGTTTGTTTAAACAACAAAAAAAAGGGAATTTATGTGCGTGTGTGTGGTTTAATTTATTTAATGCAACGAAGCGTCAAAGTGTTGATGAACGTGTTGTTTTAACCATCTTCATTACCAAATATAACTCCAATGCATGCCATACATATGTATAGTAAATGAACGGGGGGAAGCATTACGATTTAAAAATGTATTTGGTAGTTACCAAAAATGGGTTGTTGTTGTTGTTGTTATTATTACTGGTGTACATAATACGTAGAATAATACAACAAGTTTAAGTGTAAAAACGTCATTTTATTGACCGCTACACACAACAACCGGAAGTTTTAAAAACGAAAAATGGAAAAAAAAGAACAAGAACTGCATTAAAAATGGTTGGTGTTACTCAGAGACCAAGAAAATCAACTGCAATAAAACGAGCGATGTCTGTTAGAATTTATGACCACACTATACCACACAGTACCATTTTATATGGAGAACGAACACTTGTTGGTACGCATGTATTCATGCATGCATTCAGTCTCATTCATTCAGTCACTCATTCATACACTTATTAACGTGTCTTTTGCTATGGTTGGTTAAATTTTACTACGAAATATAAAAAAAAAAATTTTTTTTGTTGTTACTTTCCATATATGGCTGTGTAAAGTGCGTATAATATAATTCATCAAAAAATCAAACACACACACACACACACAGGGACCCATCACACATGTATGTTTGAAAAAACACTTTCCAATAATTTTTTTTTTTTTTTTTGTTTATTGCAGACCAAGTCAAATAAATGTTTGTTTTACGAGCTGTGAAACCCTCGCTCTCTCTCTCTCTCTACTAAAATTTAAGAATTTCATACGCATGTTGGTTTCCCATCACACGATTACAATATAACGCAACGCAGCGCTTCGCAACACAACGCATACTTACAGCTTTCAAAACGTTGCGATTTTTGTGTCACTTTTTGAAATTTTTCTTGTTTTTTTTTTGTGTGTCGTTCTCCCCATTTAAATTTCAAGTGATTTGGTGTGATTTGATTTCATTTCTCATTAGAGTTGAGTTCTTTTTGAAGTTGACTACGACTGTTCTAATGTGTTTAAATACAATTAAACAAACGAATGACTGAACACACAGAGAGACAGTCCGACAGACAGACAGACAGACGTTAAGAGAAGCGTAAAATGTTTAGATGAGCAGCAAAAGGGTTGAGGGTACTACCAAATGTTGCGTGTTTAATTAATTCTTAATTGCATTCATGGCTAAAAAAAAGAAATCACTTCTATATGCTCTGACACATTTCGTCAACAAACATATGAAGAGGGAAAAATACACTCGAAAAAAATATTCCATAAAAAAATTTTTAAATAAAATTTTCTTAAGTGCAACTTTAGTACGAAGCAAATCTAAATTCATTGCATTGCATTGCACGAGACACACAATTTTTTTCGCTTTTCATTACATTATTTCTTCAAGCGTAAAGTCACCTGAATGTAGTGCAATGGGCGTGAATTACACAAACATTTTTCTTTTGGGCTCTTTTTTTAAGTTTTTCTAGTTTTTAAATCTTATTTTAGTTTTTTCTTCTCTTTTTATTTTTTGCTATTTGCCGCATTACTTGTCATTTTAATGGCTTTGTTAGGAATTACCACAATGAATAATATTGTTGCCTTCCTTTCTATTTTTTTGTTTGTTTTTGTTGTTGTTTTTAAATTAAAATTAATTTGCTGTTCTATTTTGTTAAATAGTACTTTAAAGTGATTTAAAAGAGTCCCTAATGAAATTAAAAACAGCCATGAGAATAGGGTGTTTTACACAGGCCGTGAATTATTTTTAATGAATAATAATTACAGTTCCGGTTACGAGTTACCACGAAGGAGTATCTAATAATTCAAACTTTATGAGTGTAAAAGGTTTATTAATTTATCTTTCTTTTCACACTGACAGGAATTTATTAAAAAGTATAATTGTGAACAGCCGTAGTATTTCTTTTATAAATAAATAAATAAGATTTGTGCGATAAAATGCTTTAGGATGTACAGCACTTTACTATTCAATTGCTTTATTATCCGTTGATTTATGGGTTTTATGAACACTTAATTAGTTTGATTAATTTTAATTCCTAATTAAATGCTACGCAAGTGGTAATTTTTAGAAACTTAACCACTGAGATCAACACTCAGTGAATTTGTCCTATGTACTCATGAAGAGCGTTATGTTGAAATATGGAAACATAAGTTAAGAAGAAGGAGGGGAAAAAATAGTGTGTATCAACATGTTTGCTTAAAAAATTTAACAGATTAGAATCGATCCCTGAACTCTCACGCCCGCACATAGGAACGCTACTCGTTACGCTTTATTTCCAAATAAATTCAGAGAAATATGTTAAGAATACCTTCTAAAATCTAGGTCTTGAATAACGGCCATTAATTAATAAATAGCGTTAAGCTACTGCTACACATGCATACATAATTAGACATTACAACCTTCAGTCAAAATTACGACCTACGTTCTGATACCACTTAGGTTATATTTTTACATGAGTGTCGAGAACTACAGTTTAAAGTCGATCTCGAACAACAGATTTTTAAGAAACTTTTCATGGCAATTTTATTCATACATAATTGGTCATTACAATCCTTTAGTCAGGATTACGACCTAATAAGCCAACACACTACCTTCTAGACCACGGCGACTTATAAATTTTATTTATTCTCAGGATTTTTCCCAGAAATCTGCTGAGAGGAAGATGTCGAAGAAATATTTTTTCATATTTTAGTTTTGTTGGAGGATGTCTGACCGGTGTTTGAACCGAGGCCTCACGTCTCACGTCTTATAAGCGAAAACACTACCTAATAAATTACGGCAACCACCAATTTATTTTTTCATCAACCGATTGGAATCGAATCCTCAACTCTCACACCCGCACATCAGAAGGCAACTCGTTTCGCTTTCTTTCTAAAAAAAAATTCAGGATTACGTTGGGAATTCTTTATAAAATCTAGATCGTGAATAACGGCTACTAATTAATAAATACCGCTACTGCTCCTGTCAAATCGAGTTAACATGCTTTAATAAAGCTGCACATCCTCTTGACTATACATACTGCCGCTGATTTTTCAGGTACGACTACCGCAGAAAATAAAAAAATTTACTTTGTTCGACTTTGATTAAAAAAATTAAGAACTTCATTTTCCTCCATTACAATCGAGAAGTCACGCTCACTTATAGTTGTACCAATAAAAAACCATGTTAGAAAATAAACACCAACAACTACAACAGAAACTTTGAGTAAAATTCTATGCGATGTCGGGCCATTCATACAAAAGTCAATCTGCATCGATGAATCACACACTTCAAGCACGAATTACACAATCGTTTTAAGGCTTGCGCAAAAATAAAAATAAATGATAGAAAATTTACCGAATACGGCCTAGATAAATCGGGTAAATTTCAATAAAATTTAAAGAAGACCAAAACAATTTTCATTACGGTTGGGTAACCTTAGGGATCTTAGGGAGATACATCCGCCAAAGCTAAAAGTTTTATTCAAATGACCAAAAAATATGGTCTTTATAAATAGGAGAAAAATTGCACTTGTGGGGGTAATAGACCTAGTGGGCTGTACAGCCATGGTATCAAGGATTCAAAAGCAAATTTCCTTACATTCGGGCGTTATTACCAAGTTTTCCCTAAATGAGCGGATAAAAGTGTTCTACACTTTTGTAAATGCAAGTCATCGACATAAAAAATGCACGTCATCGATTAAAAAATACAAGTTCGCGACCAGAAAATGCAAGTCATCGACCAAAAATACGCAAACCATCGACTAAAAATATGCAAATCATCGGCCAGGAAAATGCATTTTATCAACCACAAAAAGTACAACTCATCGACCAGAAAAATTTAAGTCATTGACAAAAAGAAAAACGAATGGCGAGTAGTTTGTCCTATTTACATAGAAAACTTTTTGTAGCTCATTAAAAAAAAAAATAGTTAGCTTAGTCGCATATATCTCTCCGGTCGACCGTAAGGAAAACTGTTTTAGAATCTTTGATACTATGGTTATCATTTTTCTTTTCTTTTTTATCCTCTTTTGGTCGTAAAGTGAGGTTTTTTGTATTTTTTTCTATTATCTGTAGTAAATAAAAAAGACTAAAATTTTAGTTGTTATAATGTAAAGCTAGAAAAAAAATCATTTCAAAATTAAGTAATTGAAGGCTGACGTACCAAAGACAAAAACCATAATACACAAAAAAAAACTTTTTTCCCTTAAATATCATGACATTGATGTGATTTAAATGCAATTAAATAAATTGCGTCACACATTTTGGGCAATAAATTACTCAATAAAACAAATGTTGACAATTTACTGTCACCCTTTTTATGGTACATTTTAAATTTCAATCCAAATATTCTTGCACTTTAAATTGAAAACTACTCTGTCAATTGCATTAAATCTCTCTCACATATGATTATTGAATTAATTTTGAAAATGTAATCCATGTGATTTTAAAGAAGAAGAAAAAAAAGTAAAAAATAAATTATTTTAAAATTGTAAACAATATGGGAAAATTTAACCGGTAAGCAGGCAGCAATATTACTAGTCATCATCGTGAGCAGCAGCAACACTATGACAATATTCACAGTGAAAAAAAAAATGAATTTTTCTGTGAAAATTTATTTTATTTTAAACATCAGCATGTGAACCACGAAGCAGATAGACAAGCAGACAGACAAACAACGTCTTTGTTGTGGCATGGTAAATAAAATAGGTTGATATATTCATTATTATTGTATTATTTTAGCAGCCCTCGTATAACAAAAAACAATTTACATTGAAGGGTATGATATGGAAGAGAGAGAAGGAAAGAAAATGTGTTAAATCAAACCGGAAATGCGGAAATATTGTATGTATGTATGTATATATCATACAATATTAATGTTTATAACAATAATAATAACAATAACATAATTATGTTACATATACGCGTAGTCAGTTAGTCACATGTATGTCAGACTTTATACAGAATCATTTAAAAAAATGCATCTCCCACTGCATAAATGGTTTCGAATAGTTTCCGATTGTACAATAAGAGGAGATATCAGCAGAATAAGGAAAACATACATTCTATAGAACATAAATGCATTCTATTGTATTCGTATTATTCATTTGTTTTTTTTTTCATTTATTTATTGTTGTTGTCATTTGTTATTGTTTTTTGTAAATGCCGGCATCATCATCAGTATTATAATAATAGATTAAATGAAGATGATTTTGCGAAACAACAAAAACATACAAATAAATTGTTTAAAAACAAAAACATATTTATCCACAATAAGGGTAATCACTTCACACAGACAAATTGTATAAATTCGCATAAAAGATAAAAAAAATTGTGTTGCAAATAAAGTTCACAAGTAAAAATTGATTTGACTTACAATGACAAATAAAACATTTGAATGAAAATGACGGATTGATTGACAGCTTGCGGAAATTTACCACAATCTTACAGAGAAAGATTGTTGGAAAAACAAAATTGTTTAAAAAAGGTTCACATCCAAGTGTGAAATATCCCTTTGCAAAGGAACTCAAGGTCTTAGATTTTAAATGTACACGTTAAAAGTAAGACGCCATATGAAATTAGGTAAGGATTGTATTACTGTTTACTACAAATAAAAGAAAGGCACAAAGCTAATGACAAAATGTTCCCATTTCAAACGACTTACATATGTTCGACACTAACACTTCAAAATGTCATAAAAGAAGCGTAAATATTCATTGACATGGTAGACATAAGCTGGGACGTCAGTTAATCAATCTGGAGATAACAATTGAACATTTTCAAAATGAATACATACATATGTATATATGTACATGCATACATACCTAATTGGTCATTACAACCCTTCAGTCAGGATTACGATCTAGCTTCTCACACCATCTATATTGTGTGTGTGATAATTTTATACATGAGTGGCGGCATCTACATTTTAAAGTCGACTCCGAACGACAGATTTTTAAGAAAATGTTCATGGCAAATTTATTTAATCTCAGAAAAAAATTTGATTTTGCCAGAAATCTGCTCAGAGGAAGTCGCCGACGAAATATTTTTTCATATTTCGTTTTTGCTGGAGATGTCTGAACTGGGGTTCGAACCGTGGCCTCACGTCTAATAAGCCAACACACTATCTACTAAACTACGGGGGCTTAATGAATAGAAACCTAACATTTTGAATTTCCCAACATTCGTAGTAAATTTAAAATGTATTACCAGCTGAATGTGTTACATGCTACTAGAATCAAGCACCGAAATTAACGTTCAATTTGAGAAAAACACTACAAACGAAAACCTTTGCGATTGCTATTATGATGCCAACATACCAAGATCTCTTAAATCAAACTTATTTCTTTCGAAATCTCTCTGTTTAATGGTAGAGTTAACTGTGAGCATCTACAACCTGATCAAACAATTGATTCAGAGCTCTGCTGGCCAGAATTGATCAGAAACAGGTAAGGTGCTGTGTTCCATTATGACAACACCGGATTACATGCATCTTTGATGACCCGGTAGAAAGCAAGAGATCTTGATTAAAGTGTTGTAACCTATCCATCGATATTATTAGGTTCGATCACCGCAAAACCCTCTTACTGGCGTCTACTTAAATTACGTAGAAGTCTGCAAAACGCAACTGTTTTTTTTACTCTAAAAAAATTACTTTAAGACTTTAGTAGATAAAAGATCAGCTCATTGAAATATCGTGGCGTTCATTAAGAACTTCCTATCCTTAACTTCAAATAAAACAAAATGTGTATGAGTAGTAGTCGCCATATTCTAGTAGGTAGAAAAATTAAGGCCACAGTTCCAACCCCAGGTCAGACATCAAATCGAAATGAAAAAAATATTTCTTCGACGTGTATCATACACGATTGCAAAACCTATTGATGCCGTTATGGCTGACTTCCAAACTGTTAGTTGCTTTGTGTTTGAACAAAGTATAGTGTTTCATAAAGCCGCTGTACAAAATGTTTACAATGTATAATATTTCAAAACGTCGTCAATGTGTACTTTTAACGGAGTCAAAAAGCAATCAGGCATCGGATTTATAGTTGATGCATTGTTTGGTAACTTTGCATATGTACAAAATTTATATACCGTAGTTGAACTGTATACAAACTTTGTATTGATACATTTTGGAAGTCAGCCTAAGTGTGGAATATATAACATCTTTCTAATGAACTCCACATCTTCTCTGGTCTAAATCTGACTTTGGCTTATAGTTGGTTATATAGGCTTTGAACACCGTAGTAGGTTAGGTTAAATTAGGTTGGAGTGGTTGATACCAAAAACTCACTTGAGCCCGCATAGCGGCCCCTTATGATGCCATGGGAAAGCGCAGTCCTCGTACTGAGCAAATTCCACCGAATTTATAGATTAAATTCGTCACCACGGGAGCTGCACAGTAAAAGCACGACTCTCCTAAGCTGGAAACCAGCCTGAAAGTTCTTTGAATTCTAGTTTTAACGAAGATACATATATCCTTGATAACAATGGATGATAGCTCCGTTACGCTGACAAGGAATGGAGATTCAAATAACCTAAATCTGCACCTCGCCAGAGATGAGAAGCAGTTTGCTTCTCTTCAGCAGAGCCACAACGTCGTCAGTAGTCGTTCGAAGGGAGCTGCAGCCTTCCCATAACGCAGTGACCTGTGAGCATGGCCACTTTGATTGAGATGACCGTATGATCGAGTCAGAGTGGTTTGTAGCTTCTTCCCATTCCTCGGCAACTAAAGAAAACGCCACAAGAAAAAGTCTAAAGTTGTCAAATCGCACGATCAAATGTCATGACCTTTGTGGTATGTAGCTGCGCTCTGTTAAAAAAACCACATTTCGTTTTCAACCAATTCAGACTAAAAAAACTTGATAACCACATGGATTAATATCGTTCTTTACAGTAATTTTATTTGTCTCATTACATAGATATAAATGTATATAATTGGTCAGTACAACCGTTCAGTCAGGATTACGGCCTAGCTTCTCACACCACTTATGTTGTGTGCCTTAACTTCATACATGAGTGGTGGGACCTAGAGTTTAAAGTCGATTCCGAACGACAAATTTTTGAGAAACTTTTTCATTGCAATTTTTATTTACTCTCAGAGTTTTTCCCCGAAATCTGCTCACACCACTTATACTGTGTGTTAATTTTTTATACAAGAGTGACGGGACCTACAGTTTAAAGTCCAGTCCTAACGACAGATTGGTTTGAGAAACTTTTCCATGGCAATTTTTATTTTTAAACTCAACCACATTTTTCTTTTTTCTCAAATATTTCTCATGTACAATTTTTATACAAAAAATTATGAAAACCAATTTATTAACGGCATATTTCATAAAGATTTATTAATAAATTAATACCGAAGCAGCACTAAATGCAATTAATCTTATTTCTTTCTAAAAATTCTTGAAATATTTTCCACACGAAAATCGAAAAAAAAACAATCAAAAAATTTGTGTCAACTCTTTAACCTCCAGCTGTAGTAGTGCATACTCCTACGAAACTGATAACAAATGGGACAGACAGACAGACAGTTTCAACAATAAATTAAAATTTATCAAATAAAAACGAACAGATCTCTCTCGGGGTATATGGAAACAAATAAATACAAGATTATGACACAACAACATGATCAATTGAGTTTTAAATTTTAAAGAAATAAATTTAAAAAAAAAATTTAAAAATTAAAGAAATCGGTGAGAAAATATTGAAACATTTCAAGATCTTGACCTTATGGATAATATTTTATAAAACAAAAATTTTAAATGATTTTATTTCAATAAAAAGAAGTGTTAAAATTAAATAAAAAAATTAAAAAAAAATTTTTGGCTTCTTTCGTGTGTTAAAATTAATAACAAGGGCTTGTCATTACAAAAAAAAAACAAATTTGTGTGATTGAGCAATAAATTTCTCAACACTTTCAATTTTCATGCTTTAAAAATACAAAAAAAAAAATACAAAAAAATAAGAAAAAATGTGGAGCCAACGAAATAATAAGTACACCCTACTATACTACAGCTATTGTGGGCTGAGGTCCATAAGTGTAAATCCAAGTATCAATACAAGGTAGGAAATTATCGTAATTTCCTTTAGTATCAGGTCATAATATCAAACACCATCATCTGCACTTACATACATACATACATAATTGGTCGTTACAATCCTTCAGTCAGGATTACGACCTAACTTCTCACACCACTTATATTGTGCGTGTGTTAATTTTATACATGCGTGGCGGGACCTACAGTTTAAAGTCGACTCCGAACGAGAGATTTTTGAGAAACTTTTCATGGCAATTTTATTTACTCTCTGAGTTTTTGCCAGATATCTGCTGAGAGGAAGTCGCCGTGGGAACATATTTTCATATGTATGCCGTTGTGTTGGAGATGCCTGACCTGAGGTTTGAACCGTGGCCTCATGTCTAATAGACCAGCACACTACCTACTAGACCACGGCGACTTCATCATCCACACTTACATTCACAAAAACCGCAAGTCTCCTACACATACATACATAGACCAGTAGGTCTAAGGCAAAATTTTTAAGTAAAATCACTTCAGAAGGCCCTTTAATTGCTAATAATAATGCTACACTGAGCACCTTTAAAACTCAAGAAAAAAAATTTCAAAAATATCCCCGAGACCCAAACAATATTGTTATGTAGGGCATCGTATATAGTCAATCATGCTCGTGTATAACTTTCTTCATTCTTTCATGATTTTTGTGTTTTGCTGTGTTAGTTGTTGTAGTATTTTTCCTACACGTTCAACTCTAAAAATGTTGTTCTCATTATCATATTTTTTTTTATTTATTTAAATGTGAACATGTATAGGAAATTCAAATCCCAAAATGAATTGGAATCGGAATCTGAATGTGAATGTGAATGTGAATATTACAATGCCCCACTTCATGCCAAAACAAAAATGCCACTAAATTATAAGAAAGAAAGAAAAGCCAACCATTCTATGTGGGTGACCCCTAAAAAACAAATTGTATTTAATATTTTTTATTTCTTTATTATTATTATTGTTGTTATTGTTATTATTGTTATTGTTTTTGGTTTCTGCTTCATTTCATAAATATACACAAACAAAATATATTTAAACAAATAACCACATTCTCCTACATACATATAATATTTACATATGTTTTGTTGTGTTTTCGTATAGGATGTCCCCTCATAAGACAGTTTCAAAGCAATCGCTTTATATCAGTTGTAAACCCTATTACACATATATTGGGTAACCCTGTTAACAGGTGATCGTTGGCTATTTGTATTAGATTAGTGGCCTGTGGCAATGCAAAATGTGTTCAGTAAAGTTTGCCACGACAAATGCTTGCAAATCTTCGAATTTTTGTTGTCGAATTTCATTTTCTTCTGCTGCCAACGTTAATGCATGACAGTTCTTCCAGATCGTCTACACAGTAGGCACCGAGAAACCGTTTTTATCCTACAACATAGTGCCGGGCAGCTACCCATGAGGGCAGGACAGTCTAATCTTCTTCCTCATCTCTGTAGCTTCTACAGAAATTATTGGCAACAGCAATGCGCCTCGCATGCATGCCCATAATGCAATGCTCCGTAAAGATCTCGAAAGCCATGCTTTTCTGGAGTTTTAGCAGACTTGTAGTGCGTCCCCTAGTTTTGGCCAGATTTTCCGTGCCATTCTGCCTGTGTACGAAGTCGAGCATTTATTGTTAATAAAATCGTCGATCGCATTGTCAATTATAAGCTAGCGGGGGATTCCCAAAATCGAGAATTCATCGGAGAGTTCGAAGGTTATGCCACGATTGACCAGTTCATCTTTCTGCATGTATCTGGAATGTCACTGTGTCCTGTATCACATGGGATATGGATATCACATCGTTTTGCTATTTCATTCAGATATCTTCGAAAGGAGTTCGTCAGGTTGGAATTCAGAGTTTTGATAGCCGCATGTTATAAGTTACCGTAGTCTAGTATGTAGTGTGTTGGCTTATTAGACGTGAGACCACGGTTCAGACCCAACAAAACGAAGTGTGAAAAAAATAATTCTTCTGCGACTTCCTCTCAGCAAAATTCTAGCAAAAACTCTGGGAGTAGAATAAAATTGCCATGAATTTTGTTTTAAATATCGGTCGCTCGGAGTCGACTTTAAACTGTATGTCCCGCTGCTCATGTATAAAATTAACACACACAACACAAGTGGTGTGAGAAGTTAGATCGTAATTTTGACTGAAGGATTGTACTGACCGATTATATATGTATGTATGTAATAGCCGCCTGACTATCGGAAAGTATGGTAATGTCCCGGTTGGGGATATTTGCGGTCCTAATAATTTCCGCTGCAGCCTGTATCCTCTATAAATCCGCCTGAAAGGCTCTACAGTGATCTGGTAGCCTTATAGACTAGGCTGTTAAGATTGATTCCGACAAAAATTCTCTTTGGAATTTGAAGCCATCGGTGTAATTCGCAATGAGATTCGCCGCATCATTTTCCCAGAGCTCCATGTCCGTAATGGGTGTCCTCAATCACATTGAGAAGCAGAATCTCGGTATAATTAAGGGTCCATGCGTGATCAGTATTCGATTCATGCCACTGTCCAGTCATTCAGAGCCGCTTACTAATATTAGCCGCCAAGACCTTACAACTAATAATCCAGTATGCAATCTGATACCGTAAATGAAACTGATAATGAAAGTCAAAAGCCATCCAACGGAATCTACAGGGTAGACCAGTAATTAAAATGTGCAAACTATGAAAAAAATAGAGTTCATCAGATCAAGCAGATTGAAATATCATTGTTGTGATCCTATGCTTCTTAGAGGCATGAAGAAATTAAAAAGGAATTTTCAAGCGTTTTCATCGATCTTATTTTCAAAGGGACACCCTAAACTTTTCTCATTTAAACTACTTTGGCTTGCTATGATTTATTTTTATATTGTACAACGCAAACATATTGTTTTTTCGGGTTACTAGAGTTTTTAATGAAATTATTTAAATACGAGAGAAAAACAACAGAAAAAAAGAAATTTAATTTATTTGATGAGGCTTTAACTACAATAGCCACGAAAAACAAATCAATTAAATGTGGGATATTCTATAATATTGGAGCGTGTTTTATTAAAAAAAAAATACGAAAATAACAAAACAATTGGAATTTTTTTATTTTTTTTTTTTTGGTAATAAACCTTTAACACCTACTTTGAGAGCGTGAGAAATAATAAAAAAAAGAAAATAATTTTTTGTTTTTTTTGTTTCTGTTTCTGGTATACAGATATTCAAAATGAAAATAAAAATAAAAATTAAAATAAATTTTTTTGTACAGAAACCTCCAATTTGTTTATGTGTGATTAGTTTTTTTATTGTATTTTTATTTAATTTTATTTATTTTTATTGTGTGTTATGTTTGATTGTATATATTTGTGTATGTTTTCTTTTTATTTGATCTTCAAAACGTTACGTTTTCCAAATTGTGGTAAAATTTGTAACACTTTCGCAATATTTTTCCGTTTTCCCTTCGTTTCATTCTTCTTTTCTTTTTCAAAAATTGGAATTGTGTGGAATTGTTTTTAGTTTTTTATGTGGTTTTTGTTGTTGTTGTTATTGTTTCTGTTTATATTTGTAATTATAATATTTAATATTTAAACAGGTGTTTTCTATTTCATTTTCGGTTATTAAAAACGCCCTCATTTAATTTTTGATTTCATTTTTTTAAGCATTTCAATAACAATTTTTGATTTTCAATTTTCCACTTGATTTTTGATCAGCTTTTTATTTAATGATCAACCCACTACTATAAGTTTTCGAATTAATTTATGAATTTGTTAGAAAATGTTTAACAAATTTTATATAATTTTTTTATTTGTAATCACATGCTATCTCACATGAGCACTCATAAAAATATGAAAAAAAAATTGAAAATTAAAATTTGATTTACAGTTAAATCAGATTTTAATTAAAGTGGGTGAGTAATTCCTGCGAAAATGTTTTATGAATGAAATTAAACGTAACTATACTAAGCCCACTTAAAATATATAAAAACAAGAATACAGTAGCCATTCTAAGGGGGAGAGAAATTCCCCTTCGAACGTAAGTACTAAGGCAGTAAAATCTTCATTCGCTTATTTAAATTAAATAAATAAAATATTAATTTAAAAAAATTGATTAATAAAAATAAAAAAAAAATTAAATAAAAAAATATACAAAAGAAACCTAGTGCAGTTTACCAAGAGGTTTGTTTCTAGGCTAACTAAGATGGCAACCCTGTTAGCCTAGAAAATGTTATAGAACCCCAAGTAAAACTTTATTGATGAATTTAAACCAAAGTAAATAAATAATGAAAAAAAATTAAGGAAATGTGTTGTGACAGACCTATTTTAACAAAAAGGCACCAACAAATTAAAGATAATTTCAAATCCTTCTAAGGTTTTACTATACTAAATAATTCATTTTATTACTTACTTACTTAATTGGTCAGTACAAACTTCTAGTTAGGATTACAACCTAGCTTCTCACACAAACCATTTTGTCTCTGTGTAATTTTACCCAGTAGAGGCGTTACCTACAGTTTAAAGTCGACTCCTAACCAGAGATTTGAAACATTGCAATTTATTTAGTTTTAGAGAGAAAGTTGCCGAAAGGAATATTATTTTCAAAGAATGGATTTTCGCCTAATAAGCCAATGCCCTTCCTACTAGACTACGATAACTTTCTTTTAATTATTGAAACTCCAAACAATGGCACTGAAAATTTTTCACAATGTAATTTTATAATTATGTATTCCTTTTCATGCCTTCAATTAATATAGAACAGCCGCGAATCATGCCTTCAAACTGTTATTATTTTCTTTAGTTTATTTCAATATCATCGATAGAGTTTTTCCTGCTAAGCAGCTGATAGCAATTCCAACTATCGTTGCCTAGAGACAACACCCTCTACAACATATAGTGGCAAGCAACTTTTCCCATGCCAGATATTCTTATGATGTTCATTCCGAATGTCAACCTCTCTGGGCGTAGAACGAATCAATAGGTTTCCTAGATGGATTATTTGAAGAGAAATTTAAGATTATTGTGTGCAGGACACATACTAGTAATATTTCTAACGATTGATACTTGATTGTCGGACACTTACTATTACGGGATAGTGTAACGGCATGGTTTCCTGGTGATAGAGAAAGATGTAGTAGGTTGGTAAACACATTTTAAGCCCTTCCTTGTACAAAATAAATTAAAACAGAGCATGTCGAAACATCTTTGCGTTGATATACAAAATCACAGCAGGAAATCCGTAGCTACTTGATGTATAACGTATGAACCCCAGCGCTCGGCACTGAGCCAAATGTACTTGCACACATTGTGTTAATTTTATAAATTGGAAACATAAGGGAAATTAATTACACTTCTCCGGAGTTTAAACCAAAGTATATGTAGTTTGTAATCAAGCACTTTAACCATACGATTAATACTTCGCATCATATTTCAGAGTCAATATAGCGAACAGACGATCCGCTGTTGCTGATGCCAAATAACATAATGCGCTCCTACAAGGCAAACATTAGCAGGATAGTACACTTAGTTTTCTTTGGCGGTAGTATTACCTGAAGTACCATTTCTAAAATGTATGTCTCTTGTATGAGATCAGTGTAGATCATATCGACGCCTCCATTCTATAAGTACACTTAGAACGTTTTTAATGTTCTTGCATTTTTAAATTCTACGTTCTCTAACTTAAATACTGTCAAAATTTGGTTAAGATGCGCCGATCCGTTCCGAAATTATAGGGAAAAATCTTCTTAGAATACACATATAGTCGTATATCGCGTGAAAACTTTGAGAGCTCATAACTCAAAACACACTTTTTCGACTTAGAATGTTATAGAACGGAGACGTCGATATTTGATGCAAGTGTAAGTTTTCATCCGAAATCACATGAATCTGGGAAAAATTTAATTTTTCTTATCGGATATTTACTCAACTTCATTTGAAGATGCGAACAAGTTACTGTTAAAATATGTGGCTTTCGGTCTAACCCTAGCTATTTGGGCCAGTTGTACGACATGGTACCAGTAAACAATAATTGTTCAATATTTTCAGTGTATAGCAGTCTTCTGTGCAATGCTTCCGGACTAAATGATTGCCATGTTGCTCTGTTCTTTGGAGTTAATTTTAAATTGTTAGGCCTGCCATTCATTGGTAAATTTAAAAGATGCAAGAACACATGAATAATTGACTGTCAGATGAGTTTTACAGCAACAAAAACGTTTTCGTAATATTACACAACATATACAGATGGTGTGTATTATGCAGTGGAAAAACAAGTCAGATGGAAAATACATAACGGTTAAGAATAATTCATTTACAAATTTATTAAAATATTCTCACTGTGCTCTATTGCATTTTTAAAAATATATTGTATTTAAATTAAATTAATTCCAAAAGATTTGAAAAACTAACAAAAAAAAAAAAAAATTAGCAACGATTGCAACTGACATTTGAAAATATTCTTACAAGGTCGACTTATTAAAATTGTTCACGTACACATGTAGCATTTCACAGAATTAATCTGAGATGGGAATAAATGGCATTAAAACTTAAAAAATTTAAGAAAAAAAAACAAACAAAAAATCTTAAAAAAATTTTGTTTTCTGCCAAAACAGGTTGATTATCTTAAAAAAATACAAATACTTGTGGTATTTGAAAGGAACGCCAATAAAATTTAAAAAAAAGTAGTTTGACTCCAAAAAAAAAAGAGTTGGATTTTGATAACAAATAAATTATTAAGAATTTATAAAAAAAAATCGAGCTGATGTCCTTAGCAGCTAGTGCTCTTTAAATGAATATAATCCTTGGATTTAATCCCTTGCATTTATATGAATAAATAATAATAATAATAAAAATATAAAAAAAAAATCCAGTTTTCGATATGATACGAATTTAACTATTTTGTAAGGTCACGGTTCAAACCCGGCGACTTCCCCTAAGCAGATTTCTGGCAAAAGATCTGAGGGTAAATAAAATTGCCATGAAAAAGTTTCTCAAAAATCTGTCGTTCGGAGTCGACTTTAAGCTGTAGGTCACGCCACTCATGTATAAAATTAAAGCACACAACATAAGTGGTGTGAGAAGCTAGGTCGTAATCCTGATTAAAGGGTTGTAATGACCATACATGTAAGTATGTATGTAATATAATTATTGTTTGATTGAAAATCAATATAAAATCAGTAGAAAAGCTTACCGTTCCGCTCACAAAAAAAAAACAAATTTTAACAAATTCCCAACCTCAAATGTAAACTTTACTTTCAAAATCTATTTCAGAAAAACTAAATTTGATGGGTGCAATAAGAAGACCCTTGTCAAATAGCAAAATAATCACATTTTAATGGCCATAAACTAACATAAAACCATGAGCAGTGTTTTAGCTTTCAAGCCGTAAGATTACTTAATTCATTTTCATTAAGATGTCGGAGATGCTCAAGAGTTTTCTGTTTCTCTTACCCATTTCACCACTATGGGTTAATGGTTTACAAGCGTCACAGCATATATATATAAAAATAAATTTGTTTGATTTTAATGACATTTAATCTCGACCATCTTTAAAAGAGAGAGCCAAATAACAAGTCGATACGTAAAAAATTCAAGTTTTAAATTTACAAAAAAAAAATTTTAAAAAATTTTTATAAAATTTGTATTTTTAAATAAAAAACAAAAACGGTTATATTGTATATTTAATATAAACCCCTTAAAGTTGTTGCTAATTTAGGGTTATTTTTGTTTTATTACTTTATTTACCTTTCGATCCAAGTAAACATCTTATAAAACCACAAAAAATTAGCATAAAAACATGTTTTATTGCTTTAATTTTTATTTTCTTTTTTCTTGTTTTAAAACCTTTAATTAAGATTTGTTAGACAAAAAAAAAACCAAATACAATAGGAACACCATACAACACAAAAAACCCAATAAAAAATGTTTAAACTTTAAGAATTTCCGGTAAAATATTGGAAAGGGGATTTCTACTCGTATGGGCTATTATTATACAGTGAAACCATGGTAAAACGAATGAAATAAGTAAAGATTTCGCACAATAAACAATTTCTGAAATTGTTTTTGGGAGCGGTAATTAGTGTATTTCATATACTTTTTTATTCATGTAAAAATATTTGCTTTTCTCGTAAACGTAAATCATTTACTTTTCTTTAACTTTTATACTTATTTTTATGCTTAGAAAAACAATTATTTCGTGCAAAAATTGGAAAAACTAAGCTGATGCTATTCAATGTTTACAATTCTTTTAACATTTTTGAAAGAAATTCCTACAGAAGACACCCACCTTCTACTCCTGATCTCCCAGAAAGGATAACATGAAGAACAAACATCATAATGTTACGCAGCAGCACCTCTTAGAGTAAAACTAAATAAGCAAAGTTCCACACCATTACAAGCTATGCAACAAACCTATACATGATCGTATATAGGCAACAACACATGACAAAGCCAATATTCTATAGCCTGTAACAATGGCGTATAAATCCCTATCTTTATTAGACGAACAAAATAAAAAGACTGAATCAAATTCAAAAAAATATATAACGAAGTCTAAAAGCTAGTGTGTTGGCTTATTAGACATGAGGGCGTGGTTCAAACACCAGCCCAGGCATCCCCATCAAAACGAAATATGAAATATTTCTTCGGAAGTCTTCTGACAGAATAAAAATACAATGAAAGTTTCTCAAAACCCTGTCGTTCTGACAGAGTTTAAACTGTAGGTCCCACCTTCCATTAATAAAACACACATACACAACATGGGTACTGTGAGAAACTAGGTTGTAGTCCTGACTGCAGAGTTACGACTTTATGTTTTGACGAATTAAGTAAGGAAGTAATATAACGAAGATAAAAGAACAGCTCCTATGTTACCGATAAGAACGAAAATGGATTAAAAAAAATTAAGGATCACAATGGATTATAGGGTGAAAACTTTGTACCGATTACACTGAGATCCATTGAGTTTCCATGACAACAAATCATACTAACGTATTTTATCAGATATTTAATTGGCGCAAGTTATATGTTATGGACACAACAAGGACTCTCAGCAGGCATTTAACATTGATCTAAGGACTGTTATTTATGTATGTAGGACCTACACTCAGGTAATCGCGCCTGCAATGCTTAGGGTTGAAATTAGAAAAATAAATTGTATGATTAATAATTTTAATCTGTTGAGATTGTAAGAGACAGAACAAGCTTTTGCAGTGAAGTGTTCTGTATACATACGTATGGTATAGTATGACTAAAGCATGCATTTCCTGTGTAATGCATTTGGCAAACCAATGCGTCGTTCTATGAGGAAGACCAGTACGACATGAAAATATGAAATTTTCATGAACAAGTCGGAGAAAATTGGAGTGTAATCTATTGTAGTAGCGTTACGACAATCAAATACCAGTCATATTAATGAATACCGGCCATACAATGAATGTTCTAATGAATCAAAACTTTTCTTCCCCCTGTAAGCAAATAAAAAACCTCAGTTTGCATAGATTTCAAAACACTGGCCCATATATGAAAGTAATATCTCATTATCGCACAAGAATTGGTTAAAAACCCGCGAACTCTGCGATTGTTAGCTTTAAACTTCTCCGCGTAGATGCGGTCCTTGGCGTAGACAACAAACAAGCGCAACGGCGTCAAATCGTAGAATCTTCGCGGGTTGTTGACGTAAAATTGCCCTTATAATGCAATAAAACCAAAATCGTTTATGTTGTATAGCGCTGGGCACATACATGAATAATTGGCCATTACAACCCTTCAGTCAGGATTACGGCCTAGTTTCTCACAACACTGTTGTGTGCGCTAATTTTATACGTGAGTGGCGGGACCTACAGTGTAACGTCGACTCCGAACGACAGATTTTTGAGAAACTTTTTCATGACAGGTTTATTTACTCTTAAAATTTTTTGCCAGAAATCTGCTAAGAGGATGTCGCCGAAGATATATTTTTTCATATTTCGTTTTGATGTCTGACCTGCGATACGATCCTGGGCGTTACGTCTAACAAGCCAACACACTACCTTTTAGACTACGGCGACTTCTATAGCGCTGGACACTATTTTGTAAAAACCACATACCATCCAGTTCATAATCTTTACCTGTAGGCCAAAAATAAAAAATCGATCACAATACTACTGTTTTAGAAAACCTGCGGAATAAAGACACCTCCAATCTACTCCTATAATTCGTACCAATCAGTCGCTCTTTGCGAATCCAATATCTTTTGTGAAAGTTTTTCTGCACGTAAATACCAAGTGAGCAATGAGCACCAGGCTGAAGGAAATTTTGTTAAAAAAAAATCAACACTGAAAGCCAGCCTGTTGCTCTCAGCACCAAAAAAAGTTGAAATTTATATGACTGGAGCTGCAAATATAGAATCAAAATGTTTACATTATAATGACTCACAGGACTTACTGCCTCGGACGTACTTCCACTTTCTCTAACTTTCTTTCTAACCGTGGGAATTTCTAGCCCACTTACATACATACATACATAATTGGTCATTACAACCCTTTAGTCAGGATTACGACATAGTTTCTCACACCACTTATGTTGTGGGCGTTAAATTTTATACATGAGCGACGGGACCTACAGCTTAAAGTCGACTCCGAACGACAGATTTATGTTCAACTTTTCATGAAAATTTTATTTACTCTCAGAGTTTTTGTCAGAAATCTGCTGAGAGGAAGTCGCCGAAAAAATATTTTTTCATATTTTCGTTCAGTTGGAGATGTCTGACCTGGGGTTTGAACCGAGGCCTCACGTCTAATAAGCCAACACACTACCTACTAGACCACTGCGACTTCTAGCCCACTTGGTCGATTATAATGACCATAATCGCCCCGTAATGCATGGGTAATTGACACATGTGAACAAAAATAAATAACAAAGCTTTCATTAAATAAATGAGGGGTTTTGAAAACTATTCATATATATGGATAACCCGATAATAAGAAAATTGGATGAAATATGAGTATTTTTTGCATTATCTTAAGAAACCAAAGCAAAAGAAGAGGTCAAATCTTACGATGGTTCCGGCGATTATAACATTAAATTTACATGCCCATCGAAGGTTTGCTGGCTCCCCAATAGTAATTTCATCCATGCTTATAGCGGATATAATTTAGAAGTAAGTCAGTAAATAATAAAACTGGGGCTTTACCAGTGAAACAAAATACAGGTTAATTTATGACCGGTTTTTTGGTACTTTATACTGTTATACTGTGTGTTGTTAAATACAGCAAAAAAAACACCTTTTTGGAGTAAAACCGCAAGACTTTAATTTCACAAAAAATATAATAAATAAACAAAATGAACTCACCTTTAAATGATATTAATCCACAATTTACAGGTTTATGTTGTTGTATTTTTATTTTTTTTTATTTTATTTTAGAAATTATTTTTAATAATAATTTAATTCAAATTTATTATACAAATTTAAAATAAAATCAACACTTCTTGGAATCACGCACATCACAAAACAGCAACTCTAATTAACGCGTGTGATAATTTAGGAAGAGAACGTGTTAAAAAAAAAGAGAGAGCACGTTATGTGAAAAGAGAACAAAACTTAAGGAAGCTCTTAATTTATTTTTTATATAATTTTGCTTTATTTTTAATATTGAATTTTTTTTATTTAAATTCTTAATATTTTTGAAATGAAAAATAATTTTCTTTTTCTTTTTTTGTTAACAATAATTATTTAAATTTTTTTTATTTTTGTTAAATGAACATAATAACACAAGATTTTTTTATTTGGAAAAAAATTACCAGGCTATTGTGCACAGCTTTTTATGCTTCCTTCTTTACTTTTTTTCTTTTGATTTTTCTTTTGATTGTTACACTCTTTATTTTGATTATTTATTTCTTAACTGTGAATATTTAATGTAAATGCTGTATAACAACAACATGAGAAAAACAACACTGATAATATAATCGGCATCACTTATGTACATATATCACCAACAACAAAAATCCATTAAATAAAATGCAAAAAATATGAAATAAAACAACAAAGAAGGAAGAAATTTTCGATTGTTTTACCACGAAAAACGAAAAATTGAGGGAAAACTCGTTGTATTTTTCAATATTTCGTTGACATTTAACACTGAATTTTTTTCGGATTTTTTTTGATTTTTTTTTAATCGATTTGCAATTTACAATCACTTGATATTATTATTCGTTATTTTCAATATGGGCAAATGATCACAAAAATATATTTAAATATTATACTTTACACACACACATATATACATATGTAAACACTGATAACAACAACACAGTGAAATAATTATTTATATAAAATATTATTTATTTTATTTTCTTTTTAAAAATTTTTAATTTAAAATTTTACAGCCTTTACAGAGGCTTTACTTTATTTTATTTGCTGTTACGTTTTCGTTTAATTGTATAATTCACTTGACATTTACGGTACAATATGTAGGTACGACACACAAAAACACGTCTTTTTTTTGAAGTTTTTTTTCTCCTCTTCTTCCACAATTTTTATGTAAATTGTTTGCTTAATTTTTCTTTTGTTATTATTATTGCAATAATTTTTTTATTTATAAACTATTCCCCGCTTTCTGGTTTTTTTTATTTAAAATATTTTTCGTATTCTTGAGCTTATAATTTTTTCAATTTCTTTCAATCTTTTTCTGTTTTCTGTCGTATTATAAGTCCGTTCAAAACGGTATCTCGTTATTGACTGAAATACGACAAAACAAATGAAACACATTTTTCCCATATGTTGTGTTGATTTTGAGACTTTAATTCTCTTATTTTTTTTCTTCTTTTAGTTGGGTTTTGTTTTTGTTTAATATTCTGTTGCTGTCTGACTAAGTTAGCTGTGTTGGCTGGCTGGCTGGCTGTCTCTGTCAACATTGACGTAGACGTTGTCAATGATCATTATTATCATGATCGTCTCTCTATGATTATGAAGCCAAAGTGTTTTTTTTTATTTTAAACCAGAGTTTAAATTTAAAGTAAAAACAATCATAATAATGACATATAAAGTCAAAGTAACAACAAATACAACAGCATTATTATGATCATTTTGAGAAAGCAGAGCTTAAGAGAATGCAGTTGTGTTTGCTTGTTACACTGTGAGTATTTTCTGAACTAAAAAAGGGGAAAAGGTTGGCTTATGCACTTTCGAATTGCTTTTTCAATGATGTTTTATATTGTATGTTGGTTTATTGATTTATTATTTTTTGTCCAGGTAACAAGTAGAAAAGATTAAAAAAATCCACTAACAACTAGATTACTACCGTCAGACCTATGGCTAATACCGAGTGGATACGTGAGTCAAACTCGTGTAATTGTGTTAAATTTTTTTGTATTTTTTGTAATACTTTTCATTACTTTAAAGAGCACACAGAATCTCCTCTAGTCTTTAATTTTTATATTTTCTTTTGTTTTGTTTCAATATTATTAATCATGTTCTGCCTTACTGTAGTACATTCTAAAATTATAGGCTTGCCATCTTTCGTTGACCAGAAAATTTACTTCGTATAACTAGCTTTCGTTTTGCCATTTTGTATTGAGTGTTGTGGTAAGAAACTGTCTTTATTGAGTTCGTTATACTCTCTCTCAAGGGCTGACGCTGCTGCCTTTATACTGTTCGTTGTTAATGTAATGTCATCTGGAAGATCAGAGGGATTCCTAGATTTTTAAATTTAAAAACCGCGACAAAATATTTTTGAGTTCTCTTCTGGATTCAAATCCAGATTGTTTGGAATTTTAGTAAAGCAACTGAAAGCATTTCTTTTTTCAAAATCAACTGTCTCTATAAAGGAAATGGAAAAACCTGTGAAAATTACGACAAGTAAACTATTCGAAATATAAGTGCGTATTTAGAAACGTATTAAAAATATCCTGCATTATACGATTGATTATCACCGAGATAATTACAATAATCGGTAAAAACTTGAAAATTATAAAACAAATGAGAAATACTTATTTAGGTTATATACAGTCACAGAAAAAGTCTACATACGATGGTGTATGTATTTTCTAATAATTTCTAGGCAATATTTTTTATATTCGTTTTTGTCTTTAAACATGCCCAATTGCAACTGCCTTAAACAACGCTAAAACACTTTTTAATTTGCGAAAAATCAGCGAGAAAAAGTCCACATGCACCGGTGTATGTAGACTTTTTTCCTTGACTGTAAGTAAACATATGTATACTTCAAATGATAGTGGAAAGAACGTAGCGAAGGCAGAAAACAGCATCACGGTACGGTAATGAATGGCCACATGAAAAAAATGATATTTAATAGCATAAGATAAAGGCAGAAAATGTCCTCAGAGATTACAACCCTTTAGTTAGGATTACGTCTTGAAATTTTACACCATCAATTTTGTACATGAATAGCAAGACCTACATTATAACACCGACTTCGAAATACCGCTTTGCAAAGCTTTTCATAAGAATTTTATTAACGTCGTCCGAAGATAGCTGACTTAACAAAATACTTTTTAAGTTTTTTTTCGATATGTCAGAGCTGATGTTTAAACTCACAAGCTCTCGTCTATGGAGTCAACACCAAACCTACGGCGACCACATGTATAAGATATACAATACGATTAATATTACATAGGTATTGCTGGTAGTTTAAATTTTAATTTAATTCAATGAATTTTATGATCTTTTACATTTAATATCGAATTGAAAGATAAAGTAGAATCCAACTAGGTTTTTGCCTTATTGCCCAGCAATGAGGCCCTTGCCATAATGTATGTAAAGATTTGACTCAATATTGCCAGGATCTTCTCCCTAGTTCATAGCACGAAGTTCTTTTTTTAGAAAACTTCATGGTAAAGTCAGTGTCTCTTTAAAATATCGTCATATTCCTAATTTGTACACAAACTTTGATGCAAAATTTTTAATTCTTTCTATCACAGGATATGATTCATAAGGTTAGACGTTAAGCAATAAATAATGTCCTATAATTGTAAATGTCTGTAAGGGGTAGTAGTAGATTAATATGAAATAAAAGCTTTTCGTGATGATCATATAAATGTCACCAATCCTCTAATAAATCCGCAATTCCATGAGAAAATTAACGAAAATAATGTCCATTTTAATAATAAATTTAAGTTTTCACTCCTTTACATCACTGTACTGTAAAGTAATAACATTAAAAACAGAGAAATAATAACAACAACAACGACAACAACACACAAATATCATTATTATCACGATCGTTTCCCACTTCTTAAAACATAAACAGAAACAACGACAACAACTAAAACAAGAAACTGCTATGGGATGCATTTCAGTTCCCAAACACAGAAACACATACAAAACGAACAACAACTGTTAGTACTAGTAATGAAAGTCGTCGTCGTCGCCGTAGTTCGCCTTTTTTTTATTGTTTTGTTTCTATGTTTTTATTTTGTTTACTTTTTTTTATTATTTTCTTTAACCCCCTGTTTGTTTTTATTACAAAAGCAAAACATATTGTATTTGTTGTTGTTGAAGTTTTTTCTCGTGTGTTTTTTGTATCTGGTTTTTGTTTTTTTTTGCGTGGCTAATATGTTGACTTGTTTTGAGTTGGTGTTTTAACCATATGATCACTGCTGTTGGTGTTGTTGTAGCTGTTTTAAGTAGAATTTTATAATCAAAACAGAAAGTAAGAGAACATGTTCGATTTGACGGTATTAGCAATGCCAACGTAAACATGTTGCGATGTTTAGGGAACATATGTTCCCATATTAATATCGTAAAATGTTGATAAGTAAAAAACATCATTAAAAGATCATGTTTATATACATTTGAAAGTTGCTGTTTGTTTTGTGTTTATTATTGGGGTTTGGAACCGGAATTAGAGAAACAAATGAAAAAAAAAAAACAAAATAAAGAAAATATTTTAAGAAATCGCTTTAATTAAGACTACTGACTATAAATTTATTGACCTTTAGTATGTCAGCAGGTCCCTTAGGTTAGGTTAGATTAGAGGACATGTACTTGTCAATTAAAACAAGTACAGTACCCGGAGGTCTACGTCCTTTAACTATCCCCTTATTTCTATTATTTCATTCAGTTTCATTTACCTAGTTTTTCATGCTAAGCTGGTATTTGGTCTAGTGCTGCAAGTCGTCGAATGGCAGGCTTCCCATCTGTCTTTGCTTAGAAGCTATGTTCTCTGCGAAAATGTATACGGTTGTTGTTATTGGTATTTTATTTATTTTATTTATTTTATTTATTTATTCAAATTTTCGTTTTAAAGTCGAAACAGGCAAAATCTAAAAAGTGGGCTTGTGCTTGTAGTACGGACTATCAAAAACAACATCAAGCCAGATTTTCAGATTCAGATTTTTATTGATTTTTGAAGGAAAGTTTGTTTAAGAACTTGAATTAATAACAAACACTTTCAGTATCTTTTCATGGACGACTCGTGTGCGGCACTCATTCATACTAGCGGGTAAGGAATTAGGTGGAAGAGTTAGCCCGCACTGATTCTGACTCGTGGAAACGCTATCCGGCGCAGGTAGCGTCACAAGGGTCCATTAAAAGATACATTTATTTTATCCTGCAGGTTATTGAAATCTGTACGATCCTAAGGCAAGGGACATCTAACTAGGCCCACAGTCAATATTACAACGTAACTTCTCACACCACTTATGTTAAGTGTGTTAATTTTATCCATGCGGAACGAGACTTACAGTTTAAAGTCGACACCGAACGATAGATTTTTTAAGAACTTTTCATGGCAATTTTATTAACTCTTAGAGGTTTTGCCAGAAATTAGCTGAGAGGAAGTCGCCGAAGACATATTTTTTCATATTTCGTTTCGTTGCAGATGATCTGGGGTTCAAAACCGGGGCCTTAAGCCAACACGCTCCCACTAGACTACGGCGACAACAAACAATCGACAAATTTTCCGGAAACCTCGATATTTTATCGCTTTTAGCATATTTGATAATTCTAAATCTCCATTTCTTTCAATTGTTTAATCAGTTTTCGTTCTATGGACAACTGAAATAAGACTCGAAACTTGGCCTTTAAGAGAAACAGAACAAAAAGGGATGTTAAAAATATTTTTAAAAATTAATTTCTTTTTCAAAGTTAAACAATTGCACATACACACACCACATTCTTTTAACCAAATCATGCTTGATGAAGCCATCAAATTGCTTAAAATAAATGTTATTGATTTTTGATAAATTAAAAGAGTTTTGTTTTCTGTTGGCGGTAGTTTTTGTTTTCGTTGTTGTTGTTGTTGTTGTTGGAAATCATCGCCTCTTTTTCATTGTTTTGCTTTTTTTTTTTATAGTTTTTAAATTTCAACCAAAAGTTCTTTATTAGTTTGTTGGTAACGAATTTGGAAATGCTTCAGAAAAAAGATTTTAAAATATGAAATTCAAGGGCTACCCTTGTGCTCCTCTTCTGTGGCAATAATATGCAGATGAAGTTTTTAATTTAACCAAATGATGATGGATGTCAAAAAACCTAAAGAGACAATACACAATAGTAACAACAACAACAACACAAACAACAATAGCAGAAATAAAAATAATATTCTTTTGGTTCAATAAACGAAATCAACTAAAAACGTTTTTAACAACAAAACCCACTACGAACTATAGTGACAATCATCGTCATTATCATACAGGGCTTCGAATTACATACAAAGAAAAAAAGAGAGAGAAAAATACGAAATAAAAATTCAAACTAAAATTTTAAATACCCAGCGAACGTATTAAATATTTCAAAAGTGTTTGAAACGAATTTAAAAAGTGCTACCATAGATTCAGGGTTAAACTGTAAAGATATCAACCGAATAAAAAGATTTATTCGAAGTCTGGTTACGCTTTTAAAGACTTTACCTGGTAAAAAGTTGAACATGGCATCTAAGTATTCAAACTATACATACATACATACATAATTGGCCATTACAACCCTTCAGTCAGAATTACGGCTTAGCTTCTCACACCACTCATGTTGTGTGCGTTAATTTTATACGTGAGTGGCGGGACCTACAGTTTAACGTCGACTCCGAACGACAGAATTTTGAGAAACCTTTTCATGGCAGTTTATTTTACTCTCAGAGTTTTTGCCAGAAATCTGCTGAGAATAAGTCGCCGAAGAAATATTTTTTTTTTTTCATATTTCATTTTTGATGTCTGACCTGGGATACGAACCCGGGCTTTACGAATAGTAAGCCAACACACTACCTACTACACCACGGCGACTTCAAGTATTCAAACTATGCCTCGTGAAAAACAGACATGACGGTATGCATAAGACTAACGTCGAATTTCAGATCACATTAAATAAGTTGCTGTATGAGGTAATTGATGTGGATCTCCAAGACCCCTCAATAGCATTTCAATCGAAAAAAATAGATTTCTAAAGCTATACACCTGTGCATTTTTGCATCTTGATAACGCATCCATACGAGACCCAAACATGTAATAATCCCTGAAAGAAATATTTGAATAAGTTTCTGATGATAAAAAAATCTGTTTTCTGTCTCTCTAAGCCCCCATATAAACTTCTTTTGAAATTCCTATCTTTCTTTATATTTCACTTCCATGCATGACTTATTGGTCGTTGCTTCGAAGGACAACTGATTTCTGAGAATATATTGAAACACAGAAGAATGTCATACAACAGTATACTGTACTGACACAGTTTTCTAGAACAGTTTTCTAGAACTTCTTCCAGTTTTATTTCCCATATTTCCTTGATGTTTGAATCGCCATGTTATTGTTATTACGCCAGCAGATGCGCTGCGTTGTGGTTAACGTGCTTGGCTATAAACAACAGTAACTCGAGCTTTTGAATTTTAAAGGGATTTAAAAAAGGGCCAAATAAATTCTTCGGGATGTTGCTTGATCCCCTCGAGAGTGTATAACGTCAACAACTATCGCCATAGGCAAGTCCGGCATAGTCATGTCTTCAGGAAAGGCAGAATCCAATGAAATAACTTCCTCACCATTACATCTAATACATTTTCTTAAAACGCATTATTTTAAAAGCAACATCAGATGGTAACCCTAGCATACTAGAATCTGCAGAATTTTGATTTATGAAACTGATACCAACCACATAAATAAAAAGATGGTAGGGAAGTTACTTTTTGATACATTTATATACATTAAGGAACGAAATGGAAACTTTCCCTTCGTTAAACTATTTGACGGTGTTAGGATTCGAAAAAGGCCACATATGTAAATCTTCTAATACTTTTAAAGGCCCATCTTATCCTCCAAGAAAAAGTATTTCAACTAGAAAAATAGCAAGAGTAACACTATGTACAAATTAATATTCACAATACATTTTCACTGTCATTGTCTGGCAGTTGGGAACCTAAGAACAAGAATTGTTGAACGTAAATGAAATCCACAACTTCACAAAACTTACAGGATGGCTGAGTAATGCCGACTAGGAGTTATATTTTCGTGAAGGAATGTGAGTTCTGAAAGTAAATAAAATTGCCATGAAAAGCTTCTCAGAATTCTGTTGTTCGGAGTCGACCTTAAATTGTAGGTCCCAGCGCTCTTTGATAAAATTACAACACATAACATTGGTGATGTCAGAAGATAGGTTGTAATCCTGACAAAATAATTGTAATGAGCAATTAAGTAAGTAAGAGACAATAGTGTCCAAGTCAACTATGCTCAGAAGTACCAATTACTAATAGGAGGGTATTGAAAATTATTTCTGCAACGTTCATGAGAGCAATGCTATGACTGCAATGCTCAGACTTTTCCAATGTTATCTGTCAATCCAATTAATCTTTGCAGGAACAAATAATGGCTCCCTCAATAGATTTCTCTACTGTCAAGCTTTTAATTTAAACCGGACTCATACATACATACATAACTGGTCATTACAATCCTTCAGTCAGGATTACGACTTAGCTTCTCACACCACTTTTCATGACAATTTAATTTACTCTCAGAGTTTTTACCAGAAATCTGTTGAGAGGAAGTCGCCGAAGAAAAACTTTTCACATTTTGTTTTGATGTCTGGCCTGGGGCTCGAACCCTGGCTTTACGTCTAATAAGCCAACACACTACCTACTAGACTACGGCGACTAAACCAGACTCAGAATTCTAAAATCTCATCACCTCTCAACAGTTTGCTATCATGTGGTCTAAAAACTTTATAATTTCGGCACAACTGCATCGCTTGTAACTCTTCTATCCCCAATTCAATAGCTGTAGGGTACAAAAACAACAACAACAACAAAAAATAATCAGGCATCTAGTGTTTTTTGGCGGTAATGATTATGATTTTTGTCATTGTCATTGCTTGCTGTCACTGTTTGATGTTGAGATTCGATTCTAGTGGTTGGTTGCTGATAATAATTATGATAATGATGGTGGTGGTAGCATTGCTACTAATAGAAATGTGATGGCGGCGTTGGTGTCAGCATCAGAACGGCTTTTAAAATAGTGAAAAAAAAAGCTGAAAAAAAAACCGAACTGGTTCCCATGATAATGATGATGATGATGGATTGATTCATTTTCATATTGTTCGTCATCAATAGACAACGAAATGCAAACAAATGCATCACACGGTACCATCCATAAGCATGCACTATCGTTTTATTGTCAATATAAACTGAATTAAAAAACAAACAAAAATAACACAAGAACAGCAGCAACACTTGAAAACTAAACAATGAAAATAAATCAACAACAACAATACTTTTAAAATAATCAAGAAAAAAAATATTGAAAAACTAAAGAAATGAAAGTGAGGAATAAAATTCTTTTACTACAGATTTATAGTATTTACCATACAATGGTAAGAAAAAGTGTACATACACTTGAAATTTTAGTTCAAAATTGGTACGTAAAACAGAAATTAACAAAATTTTGAAATCCTGCCATAGGCTTCATGCTAGTAATTGTGAACATCAGCTTGAAGTCACGGTAGTCTAGAAGGTAGTGTGACCAGGGTGCGCCTGTACGCTTACGTCTACAAATTAAGAAAACCCCACCAGAAAAAGCAGGATTCGATGTCCAATTCATATCACTTCCACGTGAGATAACCATGCCCTCAAATAGCTTATACAGATTATTTAATATGGCGTGAGCTGTGTGACACATAGCGCCTTCCTCTTGCAACGACATGTCGTAGGTGCCCAAATCATATAATTCAGGACAAAATCACTTAGTAATTAGTAATCTATAGTGCTTGCGTTGACTTGCGTTCTCAAGGAAATGTCGATCAAATACGCCGGCAGCCCTAAATCCAAACCAAACAGTAACTTTTTTGGATTGCATTGCATGCTCTTGGATGTCAAATGAATTGGTAAAACTTCACATGCGACAATTTTGTTTCTTCACGTATCCATTCAATCAGAAATGGGTCTCATCGATGAAAACGATTTTTCGATGAATATTTGCATCAGTTGCCCACTGGGCCAGAGCCCATTCAACGATCATACCTCGTTGTCTATGGTCTTTCGTGGGTAATATGGCAAAACAAACTGAATAAACTAATTTGACAGATCGTAGTCGCGTTGTCTAGTAAGTAGTATGTTGGCTCAAACCCCAGCTCAGACATGAACCAAACGTAAATGAAAAAGTATTTCTTCGGCAAACTCTTCTCAGCAGATTTCTGGCAAAAACTTTCTCAAACATCTGTCGTTCAAAGTCGACTTTAAACTGTAGGTCCCGCCACTCATGTATAAAATTAACACACACAACGTAAGTGGTGAAGGTCGTAATCCTGACTAATGGATTGTAAAGACCAATCATGCATGAAAGTATATATTGCATGCTTTTGGATCTCATATGAATTGGTAAAACCTCTCATTCGACAATTTTCTTTGTTCACGTACCTATTTACCATGAAGATGGCTTCTCGATGAATTTTAGTGTCAGTTGAAAAGTGGCCCTGAGCCGATTCAGCAAACGTACATCCGTTGTCTAGGGTCATATATTTTTTTTTTCGGGAAGGAGGGAAAATGCTTTATGCATTCATGATGGTTTCACCAGACCGGACTCTCCCACTGGGTATACCGACTAAAAACCTGCCTTGTCTCCTCACCGGAGAATCATTCCACCTCGGAACCACGGTTGTATTACTTCGAGGGGAACCCCTTTTTCTGGCATATGTTTCAGTTCCATCGTCGTCAGCCTGCGTCCAGGCTCCGCTCTATTCTCAGTTTGCTGCTTCTAGGTCAACTTTCTTCCCCCGCAGGACGTGCTGTACAAAGTGTTTTACTGCGTTTCAGCTCTCTCTACTGTGTATCATTTTCAGCACGACGTTTGTAGGGCTAATGACGCCGATTTCAGCTTCGAGTCGCTGACGACTTTTGGCCCCTCGACAACAGCTGAAGAAGTGTGTTCGGAATTATCTAACGTTTCTTTCTCTTCATAGATACAGAATGGCGAGCGGCATTTCCCCATGTGATGCAGGTACTCTCTGAAATATCCGTGACCGGTCAGCATCTGGGTTATGTAGTAGTCTACTTCGCCGTTTTTTCTGTTTTTCCACACTTGCAACTCGGGAATCAGTTTATGTGTCCACCTTCCATGCTGTTTATTTTCCCAGCGAAAGTGCCATTTTAGGAAAACTTCGTGCTTTATCGCTTCTATGCTCTGTGGTAGAGTCGTACTTTGCCTGGCGTTGAAGATCATCCGGCGCTCATATGCTTGTAGGTCTATTGGAACCATTCCGGTTATAACTAGGACAGCTTGTGTCAATACCGTGCGATACGAGGATGTCACTCGTAGAGCAGCTATTCTCTGCGCAGACAGTAGTTTTCTAGCCCTGATCCAGGTTTCCAAAGTATAAGCCCAGATTTCAGACCCATAAAGGAGTATGCTATTTCCAGCCTCCATGAGTAGCTTCCTCTTACTTGACAGGGGTCCACCAATGTTTGCCATCAGTCTACTTAATTGAGTTGTTATTCTAGCTGCTCTCGCTGTTGCATACTCTATCTGCTCTGAGTAGGTCAGTTTCGATTCCAGTCAAACCCCAAGGTATTTAATCGATTTCTTCGTGGGAATAACCAAGTCGCCTATGTTGATTTCGATCTCGATCGGAATGTGTCGTCTGGTTAGTAGAAGCAGCTCGGTCGTGAGATTCTAACTTTAGGTCGTGAGATTCTAACCAGTGCTTATTCCGCATCATGACTTGTCGTAATCTGCGTTGGACTTCGTCTGTGTTTCTGCCCCTAATGACTGCTGCGATGTCGTCTGATAAATCCGACTAGGAAAGTATCCCCCGGTATCTCTATCCTTACGATTTCATCGTATTTGGGTATTTGACGAAACAGACTGAATAAATGACAACTAATTTGACAGATCTTGAGTCAACAAGATGGCCGTTATCAACTGTCAAAGTTTTAAATCAAAAATACTGTCGATTGCAATTGATTAAAATGGTATGGTTTGATTACAACCTGCATTACTCAATTAGAATTTCCTAAAAAAAATTCGTTTAATGTCTTACTTTTGCCTTCAACTGTAACAAAAAACATTTCCAATGTTAATAAAACTATGCAAGGAGTGTTGAAAATGTATGTTAAAAAAATATTAATGAAATGGAAGAAAGGAAAGAAAAATAAATATTTTTTATTAAAAATTAAATAATCACGCTTAAATGCATTTCAAGACATACAAACAAAAATTTCAACAATCACAGGGTGCAGGCAGTGCAGCATCATCTTCATTATTAGCATCTGTTCACTTGAAATAAAAATTCCATTAGAGGGGCAGCCAAAACAGAATCAAAAAAAAGGAATTAAAAAACTTAAGAAAAAACAACAAAAAAAATCTCACATTAAAACAAAATAATCAACAGTGCAATGGTATGTGACGTTTATGCTGCTGACGATAATGTATTGTTGTTCCCAAATGTTGTTATTGTTTATTTTATTTAATGGCCCAACCGTCCAAGATAACTCACACTCATACTCGAATTCATTCTCTAATTCATTAATTAAAAAAAAGTGAAAAAAAAGTAAAAGAAAAGTGACAGAAAGTCAAAAACACCATCATTCGCTACCCTACAATGCAAGGAATGCAGCTTGGGTTGATGTGCTGCATATGCGCGAACACGTGGGCCTTGTGAAACATAATTTAAAATATATTGGCGGGACTTCTTGCTCAAAATTAAGATGCTTTATGGAATAGATTTCAACAGACTATACACTTTACGACCGCCTGTAGGGTATAAATGTGAATAAATTAAATAAACAAACAAAAAATCGACAAAAATAAAAATAATTTTTTTTTTCAAGACAATAAACGAAAGTGTCAGTTGTAAAGAATTCCTGGCATTTTGTTAAAATAACATCAACACATCACATCACTGTAACAACGATGTTGTTGCTGCAACAACATCAGCACCAACACCACACCAGCTATAGGCCACAGCATCTTCATTCACATCGTGATCATTATAATTATCGGCATCATTGTCATGATTATTTATTTTTATTTTTGTTGTTGTTATTTGTTGGTACTTTCTTTCTGTGGTCTATGTGGGGTCCATGCGTTTTTCTCTTTTTCTAATAAATACTTCTCTCATTAATTTCTTTCAGCGTGTAACTTGTCACTGGGTTTCTTTCATAAGCATTTTTTCTTTTCTGGTCTTTAATTTCTGAAAACTTCTTTGTCTCTACAAAGAAGGAAAGCTGTTGGGATCGGTCATTGGGAAAAGACATTTAAATTTAACATATTATTGCCCAACAGATAAATCTTAATAATGTTACATTATTATCTTTAAGATGTACATACGTACACTTGTATACACTCTCTAATGCAGCATGTATCATAGACAATATTCACATACACATTAAGAAATTACTTTACATACCGCAATGGCACAGTGAAACAGTGGTTAGAGACAGCAAATATTTACAAAAGGATTCACATTTTTTACAGGAAAATATTTCTGTAGCCCTTAAGAAATTTCCTGTATATTTCAATTGATATAAAACTCATGATCTCAGACATACGCTCGATTGCACCGTGACCTTTAACGACTCAAACCAACAGTGTTATATCCCATATATTCAAAATTAGTAGGTACTCTTAAGGCCTAATATAGGTCCTAAAGACTTCAGATTATTTTCTTCTTATAATACATATGTACATACATACATACATACATAAGTGGCCATTACAATCCTGTAATCAGGATTACGACCCAGCTTCTCACTTCACTTATGCTGTGTTTGTTAATTATATACACGGGTGGCGGGGCCTACAGTTTAAAGTCGACTCCTAACGACAGATTTTTAAGCAACTTTTCATGGAATTTATATTTACCCTGAGAGTTTTTGCCAGAAATTTAATGAGGGGCATTCGCCGGAGAAATATTTTTTTGTATTTCGTTTTGTTGGAGATATCTGGCATGGGGTTTGAACCGAGGTCTCTCGTCTAATAAGCCAACACACTACCTACCTAGACTACGCTTCTATTCAAGATTGTTTCGAATACAAAAATCGGAGAAAGTCGAAACTGACAACACAAAATTAGGGAATGTGGGTTAGTAGGTTCACTCTAAAACTATTTGGCTTCCAGCGATACCATTTGAAATTTGAACTTTTCTTCTCACAACTTATGTTCTAAATTTATAGCAGGAAGACACTGAAGTCGCCGTAGTCTAGTAGGTAGTGTGTTGGCTTATTAGACGTAAAGCTAGAGTTCGAGCCCCAGTCCAAACATCAAAACAAAAATACAAAAAGTATTTCTTCGGCGACTTCCCCTCAACAGATTTCTGGCAAAAACTCTGAGTGTAAATAAAATTGCCAAGAAAAGTTTCTCAAAAATCTGTCGTTCGGAGTCAACTTTAAACTGTAGGTCCCGCCACTCATGTATAAAATTAACAAACACAACGGTGGTGTGAGAAACTAGGTCGTAATCCTGACTGAAGGGTTGTAATGACCAATTATGTATGTATGTAAGACACTGATGTCATTCTCTGCATTCGTAACGTAAAAAATTGTCAACGTTACCGATGAATTGGTTTTATGGCTCAGAAAATAGGCTCGTAATCTAAGAGAAATAATTTCATCTACTTCAAGCTGTTTGTATAATGCGGATTAAAGCGTAAGCAGGCCCTTTTGTTTTGAAAATTTGACCGAAATTACAGTGATTATGGCCTCAACTGGACGTCTCAAGTGGTGTCGACAGTTGCTGCAATATTTCTGCCATACTGTCCGTGCAACAATTAATTTATTTGGTCCAAAATTTTACTCAGGCGCCGTTATTTTTAACAGCAATGCTTGCTAATGAAGTAAGGGTGGCCATTTATAATCTATTTTACTCCATGGTTAATGGCATTACTACAACTTGCGCGCTGTTATTCAGATGCTTTGTAATTAACGAGGAACAAGAGGTTGAATAATGTTTCTACTCATACTTACTTAAATGGTCATTAGAATCTTTAGTTAAGTTTACAAACCAACTGCTCACACCACCCAGGTTATGTATGTTAATTTTATCTATGTATGGCCAGACTTACATTTTAAAGTCGACTTCGAATGACAGTTTAAATTTCATTTACTCTCAGAGTTCTTGCCAGAAATCTACTGAGAGAAAGTTGCCAAAAGAAATGATTTCTTTCATATTTCTAAGCTGGGATTCGAACCATAGGCTCCGATGTAATGAGCCAACATACTACTTACTACACTATGGCAACTATTACATTTCCGCTTAAGCCTATTTGTAAATCCAGTTGTGCTACAACTATTGGTGACAAACGATTCTGCTTCACGCCATTGGAAGGGTATTTCCAAGCTATCAAGACTACCTTATGCGGCAGGGATTGTCCTTCAATCTCCCTTAGCGAAGGTACGATTGGAGTGCCTAATACTGGAAATCGTTTAAGGCCGAATGGTGGGTAGCGATCTATTAAATAAATGACAGTCTGTTCCTACTCCTGCTTATTTTCTGCAGAATTCGTACGAGTAGACTCTCAGCCGATCTGCATGTCTGCCTAGTAGGCATTGTCCGGTAAAGATATAAGCCCGCTTAGTTAGTGGCAATATAGAATAAAGAAAATATTGAATAGCGACTCATACTTTACATGCGTTTTACATTCGATACAGAAAATGATTATGAGAGAGTTCGGAAAAGTTAAAGTTATACTCCTTTGCCAGTGACAGGTATTTTCTTCACTGAAAAAAGTACTCCAACACCACTGTCCTTTCTACTAAACATTAGAGACAAAAAAAAAAAAACAATACATATAAAGAAAGAATTTATCACTCTGTTAAATAGAAACACACACATACACGCAAACGTTCATCATTCATGAATGTTTAATACGGTCGGCGGTTTCTTTACATTTTACAAACATTTCATTACAACGCATCCCATTCCATCCCATTTCATCATGTATGTATGCTTACAACACTATTCAATACACCGATGTACCAGATCCCAGCGATACACACACTCTCAACAAGTATACGAGTAGAAGTAGAACAACACACATCACATCACACACAGCATAGAAGACATGGAAGAGGAGAAAACCACATCGTGTAACATACTTTGCATGATTGATGACAAATTTTGTTTAATGTGGTACTAAAAAACATATACAATAACAACAAAAACAACAATAAAATAAAATAAAATAAAATAAAAAAGGTTCACAACAATTGAAAACAGAAAATGAAAAATAAACAGAAAAAAATTTTTGTAAATGTATCTGGTGTGAGAAGAAGCAGAAGAAGCATGTATTCATTCAGTCGGCAATTTCTAATCGAAGAAAAGTGCCAAAGAAATTAAAAGAAATGCAATGAAATGAACTGAACCATTCCTGTCTCTGTCTCTGTCCCAGTCCCTGTCCCTGAATGTTACGAATATTAAAAGCTATTAATTGAAATGTTTTTATACAAACAAACAAATAAACGAATAAACAAACGAACAAACACCATTCTTTTCTTTGCTTTTCTTAAAATTCAATTCAATTGAGGCCTCCCCATCCTCTCTCTAAGTAACGTAATCGTTTGCTAAGTGGCTGACAGCCCGGGCTGTGGGCTTTTGTTCAACAAACACAGACTCGAACAATGTCATGGTGTTTTATTGAAATGAAATACAGTTTCTTCTCTCTCTCTGTCTCTCTTACAATCCAAGCCATTGTGTATTGGGTCAGGTCGTGGGGGGAATATTTTTGTAACAATTTTCATCAAATACTTGTGATTGTAAAAAATTCTCTTGGTTTTGGAATTTCCAATTGTATGACTCATACTCATATTCATACTCGGAGACTTGTTTTTGCATACATAGCTTTTTGTTTTATTAAAAATTTTGTATTTTCCAAAAGAATTTTGTATTTAACTTTGATGTTTAATTTAATAAAACGAAATTGTGTACACAATATTTATTTTTAGAAGTGTACATAGACTTAAAAAAGGAAATTAAATTTTATTACTTAAGTAACCACCCTCCTCAGTTTTTGAAAATATCAGCAAAATTCTACCACACTTGGCATATACGTACTGACGCAAAATAAGACTTTTTCAATTAGAATGTCTGACAATAATTCAAACCTTATTAGACCCTTAAGTTTATTATTCTTCAGATCTGCTAGCTCATCAACAAGTTGACTACCTAGCTATTACCGCCTACGCATCTGCGGGCAAATACAAAGACATAAAATATGATCCCCCTTTTATTTCGTCTCTTAACATAACCTACAGAAATCAGAGACATCCAGGGCTTTCTGTTCCTGCGTCTAATTCCATAATAAGTCTAGTTTCGTACCTAAGGGATTGAGATTTGGCCATAATTCTATTGCTGCTTTATAGTCCACCAATTCACATTGGTGATGGAATTCGAACTTTTCTTTGATAACTCTAAAGAACAAGTTTCCCGATAGTTTCACCAACTTCTATCCTGTGTTTACCTTCAGAGCTGATCCTACTCTTGCTTGTTCAGTTCCATTTTTAGTAACAACATAATGACCAGTTCCCCAGGATAATCTTATTCAATAATCCTACATAAGGGTAGGTAGGTAGGTTGGAGTGGTAGCTTTGAGACCAAAAGCTCACTTGTGCGTCCGTCCTACATAAGGGAGCTTATGACCATTTTACTTCTTAGGCTAAATGTGATTCAAAAATGTATATCCTTTCAAAGCCTTTAGTGCTGCTTCATTATAGGCATACATTATTATTCTCTTCGAAATACATACATAAGCTATGCATGCGTGTATTTTGGTTCCGGCCATGAAAAAGTCTGGCCATCAAAGTGTCTACCCGAGTCAATCAGGTATTATCACAGTCGATATATCACAGAAGGCCATATAATCCGTAATTCTGGCAGTCCGAGCGACTGGACACTGCCAGTTGAGTACCTTTAGCAATACCTCATGGCTTATTCTATAGGAACTAACTATTGGGTTGTTCAGAAAGCAGTTCCGTTTTTTTTTTTTTTTGTGGAAATGAAAGACAGTTTTCGAATAATATCAATCAAGTGGTCGTAAACTGTTGAATTTGATAAATTTAAGCTCAATTCGATCTCACGTGTTGTTATTTGCCGGTTCGCATCAACTAATGATTTTATCGCGTCTTTATCAGATTCAACCGGCCTTCTCGAAAGTGGTGCATCTTCGACATCAAAATTGCCGGATCGAAATTTAGCGAACCAGTTCTGGCACTGGCGTACTGGCAAGCTGTGTTGCCCATACACATCAGCCAATTTCTTTCTGGCTTAAACAGCATTTTTATTCTTTCTGTAGTAAAACAGTAAGATATGTCGAAAATGCTGCATATCGTTGTCCATATTTAAAAGGGCACCAACCAAAAACTACTGCGTAGAATTAATTGGAGTTTTTCACACACAAGCCTTGCTGTATGAGCACTCAATTATACGGCTTAAGTGTGAAGTTGGGTGCAAAAAATACAATTAAATCCTATGTCAGGAATAAACGGAAATACTTTCCGAATAACTGCCACCTTCTTTACATATTCCGCAATAGGCAGAAAGTGGAGGATAACATCTATAAACACCTAGTGGGTACTTTTACTGGCATAGCTGCGCTTTATACAGAATGTTCCTGGGCTCCTTGTTTTTAATGCATTCCACCATAACGAATATGCATATGAAAGAAAGGTCTAACGACAGTTTACCATACTCGCACTGATACCCATTGAATTCCTTAACAATTTGCATACTAACTGAAACCCTGACTAATTGTCTCCTGAATACTAATTCTCCATGACAGTTTGGAGCCAGTATAACTCCCAAGCATTTTACATTATCTGGAAGTTTGAACGCCACATTATCAACGAGTGACTGTCCCCATTACACCCCTAGTTCGTTTTGTCTGAGTTAACACCAACATTATTAGGAGCAGATGCATACATACATACATAATTGGTCATTACAACCCTTCAGTCAGGATTACGACCTAGTTTCTCACACCACTTATGTTGTGTGTGTTAATTTTATACATGAGTGGCGGGACCTACAGTTTAAAGTCGACTCCGAACGACAGATTTTTTTTTTTTTTGAGAAACTTTTCATGGCAATTTTATTTACTCTCAGAGTTTTTGCCAGAAATCTGCTGAGAGGAAGTCGCCGAAGAAATACTTTTTGTATTTATTTTGAGGTCTGGCCTGGGGCTCGAACCCTGGCTTTTCGTCTAATAAGCCAACACACTACCTACTAGACCACGGCGGCTTAGGAGTAGATGAGGAAACATAAAATTCGCCGTAGTCTATCTAGTAGGTAGTGTGTTGGTTAATTAGATCAGATATATCAATCAAAACGAAGTATGAAAACAAATATTTCACGGCGACTTCTTCTCAGTAGATTTGTGGCAAAAACTCTGAGCGTAAATAAAAATTACATTAAAAAGTTTCTCAAAAATCTGTCGTTCGGAGTCGCCTTTTAACTGAGGGACCCGCCTCTTATGGATAAAATTAACACACACAACATAAGTGGTGAGAGAAGCTAGGTCGTAATCCTAACTGAAGGGTTGTTATGACGAATTATGTATCTCTGTATGAGGAGATATCTTAAACTTAAGGGCGACTGCATGACCTCACTAATCATTGACAAAGACTGCCTCTTGGAGTCGAAGTTTAATTGTCGATTTCGTCAGACATGGATAAAAACAGGCAACATGTGTAGAGTGAGAAGCTAGGCAGTAATCCTAACTACAAGGTGGACAATAATAAATGCTTGTCACAAAGTATCGCCGAAGTCTATTAGGTAGTTTGTTGGCTTATTAGACGCTTCCTCTCAGCAGATTTCTGTCAAAAACTCTGGGAGTAAATAAAATTGCCATTTTCTTAAAAATCTGTCGTTCGGAATTGACTTTAAACTGTAGGTCCCGGCACTTATGTATAAAATTAACGCACACAACATAAGTGGTGTGAGAAGCTAGATTGTTATTTTAACTGAAGGGTTGTAGTGATTATGTACTATGTATGTGTCGATAGATATCACTTAAAGGCGACTGCATGACCTCACTAATCATGGGCAAAGATTGCCTCTAGGATTAGGATTTGCCTTTTAATCTGAAAAATGGTTAGTTTAAAATAAATCTTAGCAAGCTTAGGTAACCTAGAGTTTAGCATCTGGTATCTGAATATAGAATAGAATACAACTTTTCACCATTCCCTCTCTGAGGTTTTCAGAATAAAGTTTTGATTCACAAATTTGCGGTTCGGAGACGAAGTTTAATTGTAAATTTCATCAGACATGAATAAAATTAATGCACGCAGCATGGTTGTGTGAGAAGCTAGGCAGTAATTGTAACTACAAGGTGGTCAATAATGTTACATACTGTGTTCGCTGTATACAATTTACTGCATAACATTATATAACGGAATCTAGCTGCCTGGACTATTATAGATACATAGAACATATGTACATAGAACTTTAAGAAGATAATTTTTCCTGCGAATAGGTTATCAATCAGTCTTGAGAAAAATACTTAAAATAAGTCAGTTTATAGGATTGTAAAGAAAACTTTAATGTTTCTTAAGTATTTTGTAATGTAGGGTGCCATATAGTCGATCTTGATAAACCTTAATTAAGTTATTTATTTTGTTGGTGTTTTGAATTAATTAATAATACTGTTCAATAGTGAGAGGCATTACTAATTTGAATAGAAAATTTTAAACAACAAATAAAATTAAAAATTTTACAGTAGAATTTAATATCAAGAGTGAAAATAAGTGTTAATTTCCGATTTAAAGCATGGCTTCAGGGCAATTTAATTTCCTTTGAATTTTTCTAACGTCAAAGGAAATATGGTTGGTTGTTTATTAATTTCTGATTTCAATACCAATAATTAAAATTGAATTACAGCTTTAAGCACAGTTCGTTTTATAATTTATGATAAATAAAATTAAAGCAAAATTTATTTGAAATTTAAATTTTTAATAAATATAAACAATACAAAAAATTGTTATTTTTATTATTATTTGGTAATATTATTGTAATTAAAAATGTAAATAATAAATAATTTGTTTAAATATTTATTAAAAATTAATTAAATTTGTTACCTTAAAGCAATATGGCCAAAACATATCATATGTAATCACTCTACCACAAATCATAAATAATCAGAAAAATAAAATTTTAATTTTTATTCTTTAAATAATTCATTTTCATTTTGATTTTATTAATGAAAATAATCTTTTTGTATTTATTGGTCAATAAAATTCTTCATTTTCTTTTTTAGTTTTATAATTTTTTTTTTATAATTTTTTTTTTTTGTTCTTCCATACTCTCCGATATTTATTTTTGGCGCACTTTGGATTTTAATTAAAATTTTTTCATTTCATTTGTTATTGTTATTGTATTACGAAAAATGAAAATTAAATACAAATCAAAGCAATATTTCATTGAATTTCAAGTGTAAAGACGTTTGTTTTTCTTTTTTCTCTTTGAGATTCTTCAAAAAAAAAAAAAATTTTTTAATAAGATTTAAGTGGCCCACCCATCTCCATTATTGATTTGTAAAATAAATAAAAATACACTACAGTTGGTGCAAAAAGTTGTTGACCTTGCAGTCGAAGACACCCAAACAAGTCATTGTGCTGAATACAAACAATTGTTTTTAATGGTTAACCTTTAATCTTCTTATTTTTAATTACCTATAAAAACTTTTTCCCATACTTTTTTTATGTACCGTAACTATTTAAACATTAATATTTTGTGATTGATTTGTGGCATTTAAATTATTATTATTTTTCTTGTTACTAGGTGGCGCAAAAGTTGTGTCATTATGAGAATTTGCCTTAATTTGAGCAAATTCTACTAAATGTCTTGTGCTTGTACTCTTTTATACAAGAAATGTTAACTACGGCATGCAATTTCAAGTTGTATTGCCAAGACTAAGTGGACTCCTATAGGCGGATCACTTAGAGGCTGGTTTATAACAATGAAGGTGGTTCAACTTACTGTATTAAAATACTAGAATTTGTTACCTTAAAAAAGGAGCCTATCATTAAAGAATATTCGACTGTTAGGAGTAACCCGTAAGCCTATTAAGTTCGAGGTTTGCTTAGCTTGCTTCCATAAGAAAATATTTTTTATGCCGAAAGGAACCTAGAGTTCTATGTCTCCTGTTTTTTTATTTTTTCATTTGTCTTGTTACTGACAACAAAAATAGTGTGTTCTAGGATAATAGGATTGCCATATGCCGTCTAGAAATAAAACCCCCGGTGGATATGTGTTTTAATAATCTATTGGGTATAAAAATGATGAAGAAGAAGTCGTCGTAATTTAGGAGGTGTTATGTTGATTTATGAGACTCGATCCAATGGTTTAAATCCTAGCTCAGATGTCTTGAACAAAACAAAAAATTAAAAAAATATTTTTTCCGTGGCTTTGTTTAGCAGACTGCTAGCAAAAACCTCTGAGAGTAAATAAAATTGCCATGTAATCAATCATTAGAAGCCACTACTCTTCAATAAAAATTAACCCGTCATGGGTGGTGTAAGTAGCTAGGTTGTAATCCGGACTAAAGGGTTGTAATAACCAATTAAGTACGTAGTACTGGTGAGAAAAGTTTTACACCTTAAAACACAAATTACTTTTGAATCACCTCGTATGTAAATTGCGTTCTATATTTCTTATTTCTGCTTTAATTTTATTCCTTTTAAAATTAAAATATTTTTTTGTTGGAAATTTAAAAAAGAAATTAAGTCTCATAGTCTATACTATAGTTTATACTATTGCATACGAGGATTGTCGTAAAAGGCTTAGAAACTGGCACGTGTATGATAACAGTCTATAAGTTAAAACTTAAAAATATGCAGACGAATTCAGCTTTTAGAATATTTTACGTATATGTGTAACGTACTCTCTTATACAAAAGTAAAACCTGGCCAATTTCCTACACAGTTACATTAAACTACAGATTTTCTTCATTAAGTTGCTCTGAATCACGTACAGTATTTTCTAATCCAACACTCTCAAGAGCAAGCATCTCTGGAACATAATCAAAGAGGAATATACTATACTATACTATTCTACTGGCTATACTGTCAAAAGCAAGCCTGATAGGATAACACCGCCTTAGAATTGAATTCTCAATGATTCACAAGACAAGGTTGAAGAAAAAGTGCCTGGATAAACAATATGACAGCGCGATCTTACACAGGCAGACTCAAAAATAATAACAGCAGTAAATTATGTAAGCTGGAGATTCTTTGTGGTAGCCATAGATCTGTACATATGCGTTCATATCCGATCACAGTCAAAGGGTGGGCCAACAATTATAGGTTATTCACCTATTCGATACGACGCTCATTACAGTTCTAATGTATGTCTTTTCATGAGATAATGCACGTATGTTCAAGTTATTTTCTGAGTTGTAGTGGAGCAGAATACCGTGAAAAGTAATTCAAAATCTTTGCTAAAACCAGAATCAATAACAAACTTTTGGCTCTTTTGTAAACCTTTCAGGTGACACAATCTGTTGTTGGTCAACGAGTTTATTACGAGCATGTTTTCTCTATGATCAGGCAACCTTTTAGAGTAAATTATTCCTTAAGGGAATAAAACGATTTCGAGTCAAAGAGAATGCATTTTTTGAGGGGCATTAATTATGACTTGGTTTACTAAATGTACACACTTTATGCATGTGAAATAGTAGTTCTCATGCTCCTAACTTGATTATACATATACAAATTACGTGTAGATAAGACATATCGAACCTTGTTTTGGCATACAAATTAATTTCCAATCTTAAAAAAACATAGAATTCCACAAAAGTTATTAGCTCCGGAGAGACATTTTCACTAATCCACGTACCAAATATTATTAAACATTAAAAAATATGTATACTTTTTTCTTTCTTATATGGATTTGAGTATTTAGTCAATATAACATTAAGAAGCTGTGATAGTTTTAAAACTAAGAATATCCACAGTTACCTTCCCGCAAACAGAACTGATACTTTAAAAACTGATTTTAAATTTTATTCTAATTCTCGAATCCTTGAACTGTAGTCATACAGGTAACTTGCGTTGCTACCGGGACAAATGTCATACATACATAATTGGTCATTACCACCATTTAGTCAGGATTACAACTTAGTTCATTATACCATTTATGTTGTGCGTGTTAATTTTATACCTGAGTGGTGAAACCCATAATTTAAAGTCGACTCCGAACAACAGATTTTTTGAGAAACGTGTTCACGAATATTTTATTTACTCTCGGAGTTTTTGCCAGAAATCTGCTGAGAGCAAGTCGTCGAAGAAATATTTTTTTTATGTTTTGTTGGAGATGTCCGACCTGGGGTTTGAATGTGGCCTTACCTAGACTACAGTGACTTCAGTGCAAATGACGCATAAAAGTATTCTGCGATTTCCCATGTGAATAATTTTCCAGAGAATATGAAATTGTTTTTGGTACAGAATACTTTAGAATATAATCACGATATGCACACTTTTCTTTCGTCTACAAAAAAAAAAAAAATATTGCATGCCTATCTATAACGTCTTTCCCAACCCTGCCCGGGTTTTTTTTTTGATTTTTTTTGATGTTGTTGTTTTTGTTTACCAAATAATAATCATTTTTCATGATTTCATAAGAGCGCAAAAATTTTTCCATTAACAAAAAAAAAAAAAAAACGCTCAATAGAAAGAAAAAAGAAGGAAGAAAGAAAATCTATATTCGGATACACAATACAATACACATTGTGAGGTTTTGTTTAATAATTTTTCAATGATTCTTGGAAATTTAAATAAATATTATCAGTGTCGAGCCACATACACACATACCAATCGATATGAAAAACGAATTTATAATGCCAATGGAAAACATATAAATTTGAGGCTTTTAAATGAAGGGGTTTGCCTTCGTTGCCAAAGATATTTTGGAAAAAAATAAAAAAAAAATTAAAATAAAGCATATAAGGTTATAATAAGTACAACTTCTTAAATAAAATATTTAATGAAAAGCAAATATATTTAAAAAAATTTATTTCTTTAAAAATGTTTTTTTGCTTTTTAAATTAAAGTTTGAAAAGCGTTAATCCCTGTCGAATATCTATCTGGCATGTCTTGTTTTAAAATTTACATGCAGGATGTTTGTTTTCATGTCAAGGATAATAATAAATTTTATGTATTGTTTTTATGTTGATTTTTACAACAGTTTCTGAAAACTATTTCAGTATCTAAGCCAGACACATTCAACAAGATGTCTTCTAATGCTGTAACAAGATTTTATTCGTTGATTTTTTTCTCATCCTTTTTGGTTGTAAAATGTAGGTTTTTTTTTGAATATTTTCCTTCTGGCATCTGTAGTTATCATTACGTTACGTTTTTGTGTGTGTATGTTTCTTTTTTTTCGAATGTTAAAAAATTCGATGAATTTGATACATGGGTTCAGGATTTGAAATGTCAGTAGGAACTGGCATAAAGTTCATGCAAAACATGTAAAACGGATGAGCAAAAAAAGAAAAAACCTCAAATTTCGAAATCGAAAAAAAAGAGAGGAATTCAAAACGAAAACAAGAGTAGAAACAGACATGAATGATTGTTCGTTTGGTCAATATTTCATGTTATCGTTTCGTACACCATCAAACCCGGCAAAATGGAAAAACTCTTTAAAAAATAAGGACCATAAAAAAATAACACAAAACAAGTTTCACTAAAAAAATGGCCAAAAAAAAACACACTTGCATACATACATGCATACATGCACATTCGCCTATAAGCCCATATACAGATACTCGTATATCGACAACATCATATTTCTTTTGGCATTAACGTGTCAATTACGATTACTGAAGTTTAGAGATGGTTTCTATAAATACAACAACACAGACATGGGGTGGATATCATGCATACATGCTTGGGTATACTCATACTCATATTGCCGTCATTATACAAAAAAGTATGGGTAACAGATAAATAAAATATATATCGTGGTTAGGCCTGACAATGACAATAAAATTAAAAATCACATCAAACAATAACAAAAAAAACAACAAAAATTTAACACATGAACTTTAGTTATAGTCCGTCCAGGCCCAGGCATTATTTGAATTTTATGAAGTAAATGTTGAATTTTCGTTGAAATATTGGAAATAAATTGGTTCACATCAAAAGTGATAAATTTCACTGAATTTTTGCGTATTTTTCTCAGATATATTGACAGGGATTTAACGCACAAAGCTATTTTGATAAAGCTTTTTTAAATTTCATTGAAATATAAATTTTGTTTGAAGTCACATAAAAAACTAAAGCAATAATACAATGCCTAGTACATTCAAGCCTGTGTAGATGTGGCATTAGACCAAATATGACGTACGGGGTTTACACAGCTGTGGCCGGATCTATCTTAACCAAATGATTTTTAGTATGTTGGGAGCTTAACTTGCTTTATTGCATTTCATATTAAACCTAAGTTGACCCTGGAGGCAGTTTTACATCTCCTTTCTATGGACATATTAGTCAACAACTCTTGACAATTGATTATAGTCCAATAGTCCAATATTAATCTCCCGGAGATCCTGACGCAATTGGGAACTTTCGGAAGTATTGACTACATGACACCATACTATGACTTCTCCAGAAAGTTCTAGAGATCCACTCTGGATTGACGAGAAGTTAAGAATGGTGTGACTGACCCTGTGAATGTCATTACTGGACAGATAGAACAGGCCCGAAAAGAGTTCAAATGGAGTTATGCAAGATACTGAGACTGGCACATGCAGTTGTGCCAATCAAAAGTTGTGCTACAGCGCGCTGGACATACATGCATAATTAGTCATTAGAACCTTTAGTCAGGATTATGACCTAGTTTCTCACACCATTTATGATGTGTGCGTTAATTTTTTATATATGGGAGGTGGAACCTACAGTTTAAAGTCGACTCCGAACGACAGATATTTCGAGAAACTTTTCATGGCAATTTTATTTTACTCTCAGAGCTTTTGCCAGAAATCTGCTGAGAGGAAGTCGCCGAAGAAATATCTTTTCATATTTCGTTCAGTTAGACGTCTAATAAGCCAACATACTACCTACCAGACCACGGCGCGATGAAGTCTGCTGCACAGGGTAGTGCAAACAGAGTGTGGTTATGTAGTTTGCCGAGTGCGGTTAGGATAGTGGAAGACAAGTTAATTTGGGAATTTCGATTCCTAGAGAAACGGATGGCTGACAGGCTTTTCCCTAATAGTCTTCAGCATAGAACCAGTAGAACCTGTGACTTGTTTAAGTATTTTATAACGTGAATTAGTAACTAAAGTGAACGTAGTAACGTAGAGACAGACCATTTTGTGTATACGGTTCTTAAAACAGAAGTGTGAGTTTTTGGTCCCAGAAATAAATATTCTCTGGCTATGGAGAATCCTCCAAGTGTCCAAGTCTATGTCGTCGAAAGATGATCTCAATTCAACTTGATTAGTGGATACAAAGGACAGGACATAGCAAATCTATCTCACAGTCGGACAGCTATCCAAGCACTCAGATGACACGAATGATTGTCTAAGGACTGTCTGGTGGAAAACAGAAGATTATTCTCTGCTGGGTATCTCGTCATATGGCAAAATAGCTTGTAAAGAAGAGAGTTACCATGTCGATGATGGGGCCAGAAGCTTTCTGTGGAGTCAAAAAAGATGTTTGAAAGGGCATGCTCAACAAAGCGGAAAATAAGAAGCGGCAAAGTCTCTCTTCCCAACCAAAGGGATTTGAGGCAATCAAAACCTTTGTTGGAAAATTACAATAAAAGGAGATCTGAGGCAAAATATATAGGACTAACCTGAGGTTAATAACCGATATACTTAAAGTACACTTGTTCAGAGTAGTAATCACTTCGGAGGCAACTTGAAAATTCGGTGATGATAAGTGTGAATCATGAGAGCACATATTTGGAATCTGTGAGAGACATTAGTGTTTCCCGCAAGGAAATATATGCATTTCAAGCCCTAGATAGCACGGAGCAGCATTCTCAAGTTTGTTAGGACAACAGGCGTTATATAGGGTATCTATTGAAGAGGAGCACAATAGATCCTTTGGTTGCAGTACTGTTTACGACAACTATAATAAAACACTATGTATGGTTCCGTATAGATTTTCTCGCTCGGTTTGAGACTAAATGTGGTGGGAGGCATTTTATCGAATCTATAGCTTTCTCGATAAGGCTACAGAATATATAGCCCAGGTTAACTCAACCACTGAACTTACACGCAATTTTCTTTAGTTTGTTTCCATTTAACAACCCATTAACCGCATGGATAGGAAATGTAGCCAAAGTCAGACAAGGGGCGTATGGAAAGTCTGCTTAATCACCAACATGCTCAACATCATTGTTATTGTATTTACTGGAGGAGGAGAAATACATGCCCAGCAGTATGTTACAGGAAAAGGAAGCGCTTGATCACTTATCACACAGACTGTCTCAATGATCTGTTAACAAGACATTGCAAGTTAGAAACTAACTGGGTATTCTATTGGGTTGTTCGGAAAGTAATTTCATTGTTTTTAGTGGAAATGAAAGACTGTTTTCGTATAACATCAATCAAGTGGTCATAAACTGTTGAATTTGATAAATTTAAGCTAAATCCGATCTCACGTGTTGTTATTTGCCGGTTCGCATCAACCAATGCCTTTTTTCCGTCTTTATCAGATTCAACCGGCCTTTCCGAACGTGACGGATCTTCGACATCACAATTGCCGGATCGAAATTTAGCGAACCAGTTCTGGCACTGGCGTACTGTCAACATAGCTTCTCCATACAAATCGGCCAATTTCTTTCTGGCTTGAACAGCATTTGTATCCTTTCTGTAGTAAAACAGTAAGATATGTCGAAAATGCTGCATATCGCTGTCCATATTTAAAAGGGCACCAACCAAAAACTAAGAAGTCGCCGTAGTCTAGTAGGTAGTGTGTTGGCTTATTAGACGTAAAGCCAGGGTTCGAGCCCCAGGCCAGACATCAAGGCAAAATACAAAAAATATTTCTTCGGCGACTTCCTCTCAGCAGATTTCTGGCAAAAACTCTAAGAGTATATAAAATTGCCATGAAAAGTTTCTCAAAAATCTGTCGTTCGGAGTCGACTTTAAACTGTAGGTGCCACCACTCATGTATAAAATTAACACACACAACATAAGTGGTGTGAGAAACTAGAACGTTGTACAATGGGTCAATTTGACCTCCAGGTACTGTACTTGTCTTAATTGGCAAGCACACGTCTTCTAACCTAACCTAACATAACCTAACCTAACCAAAACTACTGCGTAGAATTAATTGGAATTTTTTTTTGCTCCCAAAGCATATAAAAATTATACGTCTTAAGTATGAAGTTGGGTGCAAAAAAATACAATTAAGTCCTGTGTCGGGAAAAAACGAAATTAATTTTCGAACAACCCAATACTATGTAGTACAGACTTAAACCGCTTAACGAAACATTTTACAGGATATTGCCTGAGATATTTCTTGAACAAAGTAGGTTTTTCTGAGACCAAAATTTTTTGATAAAAATTAGCTGATAGCTAAAATATTTTTGTATAAATTGTCTTGCGTTTGGCAGACTGAGCTGTGGTTGACTTTATTGGCCTACACTTAGGATATTCAACACCTAATCTATAATAGTGCTGGAATTCCATAAGGGCCTTGTATTCAGAGGTTAATGTAATAGGTCTTGTACAACAGATTTACTATGATTGCAGTGTTTTTCGCTTCTCTAAAAATAATTAGAGACACCCAGCTAATGGAATTGTTTAAAAATATACAACAAACGACTTGCTGTGTACATCAAAAAAAAGAAGAAAATAATTTGGAGAACAATTCTCAGTTCATTGCTTCTTTTGAAAAATAAAATTGTGAAGCACTTTACTTTGTAGAATAATTAAAATTGCTTTGAAATATGGTATCTTTAAACCATTACATCAACGTTTCTTTGGATATTTTTAGCACTTAAAATACCTTTATAATGGAATCTTACTAAATAATGTAATTAACAAGTCTTTGTACCATATTTATTGCTTTTTCTCATTTACAATAGAACAATAAAATTTGGAAATAATAAACCAAAACAAAAGAAAACAAGTAATAAACCAAAGACATCATTAATAAAGAATGCTACTCAAAAGCATACATAAAAATGAAAAGAAAAGCCCTCAAGAAAAAATATTTCATAATAATATGGTAGACGTAGTACGTACATACCTACTCATATTTCATATGATTTATGATTAATGGAGTTAGGTTTTGTTTTTATTTTTAGCCAGTATTTAAAAAAGCCATTAAACAATACGTATAACCTGGTTAACTGTTTTGTTAACAGATCATAACGGCTGTAGTTTTTGGGTCAAGGTTTCATTGGGTAAAGACTGTAAAGAACAAAAGGTTTGGCGTACATATAACGCTAGTAACGTGTTAATTTTTTACTTTAAATTGTTAAACAAAACAAGGAGAAAATTATTGTAAAACTTTTTAAATAAAAAATGAGTCTCTTTCACCATTGTTTTGCCTTGTTATAGTAAATTTCATATAAAATTTGTCATTTATGGCCTTTAATGGCTCTTTTTCTGTTAATCTTAAGCGTTTAATACTTTAGTTTATGATGTGTGCTGCAAGAACAAAGGCAAAGGCAAGACTTCCGTGTCATAATAAATATTTAAAAAAAAATTATTTATTTTGTTTTAATTTTTATTGCCTTTTATTTTATAATTCTTTTAATTATTACGCATCCTTTTTCTCTTCTTATTTTTTTTTTGTTAAAATATTAAGAAATATTTCATTTTATTTCGTTGTTAAGATTGTCATGCATGCTGCACCGCATCAACTCGAGTCAAAAATGAGTATTTTTTTCAAGAAAAACTCTGACTCTTTAAAAATTTATGACCCTTTGGCATAGTGTTGGCGACTTCCTTGACTTGAGCATATGATTGATGGTTATTTAATAAAAGATGAAAACCTTGGTTCAATGTGTAGATAGGGTAGGATGGGCTGAGAGAGGTACATTTTCTTTAGAAGTTCAAAACAAAATTTTATATTGTGATCATGATCTTGATGCTGTAAAATAATTTGTCTCGCTTTTATTTCACATCAATCTTGGAAACGTTTTTAAAACAAAGAAAGGTTCTTTGAATCACACAGCAATAATTGAAACTATTTATGAAAGAAATTCAAACGTTTGGCTGTATAATTTAAAAATTCAAGAGTGACACAAGCTGGCCCTCTTGTGCATCAAATTGTTAGCAAAATTTTTTGACAAATTGATGGTATTTCTTCATGAAGATTGTTATAAAAATTCAATAAAAACTCAGAGAGCTTCTGAAGCAGAAATTTCAAAAAGTTTATAAGCATACATACATAATTGGTCATTATCATCAGGATTACGACCTAGCTTCTCACACCACTTATGTTGTGTGCGTTAATTTTATAAATGAGTGGCTGGACCTACAGTTTAAAGTCGACTCAGAACGAAGGACTTTTGACAAACTTTTCATGGCAGTTTTATTTTGTTTTCAGATTTTTTGCGAGAGGGGAAGTCGCTGAAGAAATATTGTTTTTCATATTTCGTTTTGATATCTGACCTCGGGTATGAAATGTGGCCTTACGTTTAATAAGCCAACACACTACCTACTAGACTACGGCGGCAGAAAACTGCATACTAAACTGAAAATAAAGAACAATTTTACGTACCCAAACTGCTTTTTGAATGTTTAAAAAGTAGGTATTTTTGCAGCGTATTTTTACGGATGATTATCCATTACCACAACGCATGGTACAAGAACTTGTTTGAGATCAAGAGACAGAAAATGCAATAAACTTGAAACCAAAAACATTTTAAAATTATTTACTAAAGGAAGGTTGTGGAAAAAAGCTCGATCGTTGGGTGCCACTTAAATAAATACGAAAGTGCTTTATTGGCCAATTACCGAAATTAAATCATTTTTGAGAGGCCAAGGAAAAAGGGGTTAAATAAAGGAAAGAAAATTATAATCAAAATCTGGTGATAATCTACAAACAACTTCCACGACTTTATTAATGGCTAACAAGGTCATGTCGAGTGTTTAGAGAAGTTCAAAGAAAATTATCCTCTGCAAAGCTCTATAACCTGACGAAGCAACCCATGCTGCTTACGATAATATTTGCAAACCATTATCACTCTGAATGTGTAAAGAACTGAAGTGTTTTTCATCTGTTTCAAAATAGCCAGATGATTACAGAAAAGCCGAGAGATATAGAAAGACGACCTCATGTATAAAATTAACATATACACGATAAGTCGTGTGAGAAGTTAGGTCCGTAATCCTATCTGAGCTGTAATGACCAATTATGTGTTAGTAGTTATGACAACCGGGTAGGCAGAAGTAGTAATTTTGAGTACCAAATTAAAATTGAAAGATGTCGGAACAGCTCTGACACCATACAATAAATATGCCAAATCATATGGACGGATAGAGCATTCAACAACACGTGCGAATAACAAAATAGTTTTATCAAAATGGGTATTCTGTTCAAGCAACTTGCAGCGCTACTTTGATCGAAAAATCATCTTCAGCGATGAGACCCATTTCTGGTTCAATAGATACGTGAACAAACAAAATTATCAAATTTGGGATCAAAACCTTATGAGATCCAATAACCTCAAGTGCATACCGAAAAAGTCATTGTTTGGTGTGGATTTTGAGAACGACAGTGGCCAGCCTATCACTGTTAACAACGAACACTGTAGGTCGATGATTACTAACTTTTTTTTGGCCTGAATTGGATGGTTTGAAAATCATCGACATGTGGTTTTAATAGGATAACGCTACGTGTCACCCAGCTCATGCCACATTGGATATTCTGCAAGAGTAATTTGAGAGCATGGTTGTCTCACGTGGATGTAATATGAATTGGTCACCGATTCGATTTGATTACTTTTGACATTCGCTTGTGGGGGCTTCTTAAGTCGCAGGTGTATGCGAATAAGCCACAAATCACAGCAGACCTCAAAGGCAACGTAAGCTATGCCCTCTGTTAAATTCAGGCTGATTGGCTTATCTGAACGTGATGTTCGATGTTAGACCTTTTCTTTTGGGGTACGCTTAAGTCGCAGATGTATGCGAATAAGCCACAAACCGCAGCGGTCCTCAAAGCCAACGTAACTTACTTCAAAGGTCAAATTCAGCATTATTTTTGTACCAGAGTCATGAAAATTTTGACATTTTGAATGTGCTCCACCTAGAGAATCCGTGACAGACACACATAATGGCTTCAATAGGGGTCTCGCAAACATCGATCAAATTCAGCCTGATTTATGCGTCCAAAATGATTTTATATTCGATTCATAATATCATCAATTGAGATGTTTCAAGCATTGATGAAATTCAGCCTGATTTATGTATCCAAAATGATTTTATTTTCGATTCATAATGGCATAAATAGGACTTTCAAATGAATGAAAAATTTCGATGACAACCCACACACACAAGTTAGGAAAAATTTAATGAAAGACCCGATATATGTATTTTTTTGTATATAAACCCTCTCGACTCCAGGCTCTTGAAAACCTTGTTTTTAAATAACGTGTCGAATGAGACGAAAAAAGTGTTGAAACATCTTAAAACTGTCAACTTCTCACAAAAAGAAAAGAAAATCTCAATTGAACACTAAGAATTTTTCTACTTCACACGAGTATTTCAAGAAGAAAATTTAATTTTAATTTTTTTCTTTAATTGAAAATAAAATGAATTTAATATTCAATAAGCTGTTGTTATTATGGAAAAAGAAAACACATGGCATTGTATTGGCAGTAATTAGGCAGCTGTTTAACATGATAAAATTTTATTTGAAAAAAATTCAGAATTTTTAAAAAACACTTCCTAGTTATAGTGGAAGATTTTGATTTATTTGAAATTAAAATTTTTTATCTTTTTTATTATACAAGATGCTTAACAAAAAACAAACAAAAACAAAATAAAAAATAAAAAAATAAACGAAATTAAGAAAAACAAATTAAATCTCAACCAAACCATGGAAACGCCACTTGACCAGCCACACGTCTACAATAATTATTTTTGTTGTTGTTGTTGTGTTTTTGGTTTTTTTCTTTACTTTTTGACTCTTATGGAACTGGCGATAGGAGTGGAAAGAAGGCCAACAAATTTTGCCTTAACATTGATGTAGCGTGGCATGCAGCGCAACAACTTATAGCCACCCATTTTGCCTGGTGTGTCCGTCTGTTTTGTGGTAGAATACAATACAATAATAAGACATGTGGCTTTGACCAAGAGCAAGCGTTTTTAAGAGCCACATTGAAATGCTACATACAATTAAAAAAAAATAAATAAAAAAACATTGAAAGAATTTCTGAAGGTCTAAAGTGGTTTGAATTACTATACCCATGCCAACGAAACGCAGACAATTATTGTCAGAATAAAGTGTGTTTGCCATGAAAATTTTTAAGGGAAAAACGTTGCGTAAGAAAACTGAAAGAAAGAAAGAAAGAAGAAAAAAAACTTTGACAAGTGCTTTTTATCTGCATTAATATTCTCCCCCTTTTTTCTTGTTATATTTTTGTGTGTAAATTTGAGGCCGAAAAACAAATCCAACATCTTTGTAATGAAGATATTGAAAGGGATTCAATCGTTCGTTGGTATATCTTGTTGTGGTTGAATGTTGGGTGTTGAAGGAGTTTGATTGTAATCTTAAGCAACACAGTAGTGGTTCAAGAAAACAAATTAAAACGCAACACCTTCTCAAAAGCAGAAAGACAAGGAGTAACGACCACATGGTTATCGATGGGAAAAAAACTTATCAAACCAGCACAGCACTACACAGCATGAATCAGACAAAGTTTTTGAATCACGAAAGAAAAGCACAAGCGCTACAGGATTAAATTGATTTTGGTTTGAACGTGGTACACACCCTTATTTCGTTAACTGAGAGAAAAACTTTAAAGAGCACAGTCAGCAACAAGCTGTTTTATACAAAAGCCACATAAAAAATGTTTAATTACATACTTATGATCTTTAATTTAATTTAATTTCTTCCTCTATCTTTTCATTGGTGACAAAGGCCCCAAAAGACCAGTATCTCCCACTTATGCTACACCACTTATGCTACACCACTTATGACTCCTTACACTTCCAGATTAGAGTCAAGCTCAATAGGGTCTTCTTTCCTCGCGAATTATTCCAAGCCCGTTTCCTTGGCTATGGTTTCGCTAGATAGTAGATAGGGACAGTAGAAATCTCGTTGATCCATTAAACGCTTTAAATTTAATTTCTATTTAAATTCAAACCAAATTGTTTTATAACTAACGCTGGTATTTTATTTTTTTATTACAGATTTAATCAAACTAAACTCGTTGGAATCTCTAATCAAAAATTGTAAGTACAAAATCTCATAAAATTTAATTGATTTTTGAACAAATTTTAATTTAAAATATAAAAAAATTGTCTTTGCTAGGGGGTTTGTTTATCCAATGTACTACGACTACTACTAAATTGGCCATTACAAGTTTTTAGTCAGTATTACAACGTATTTTCTCACACCACTCCACTTTATGTTGTGTGTCTTTATTTCATCCATGTGTGATGGGACCTACTGTTTAATGTCCACTTCGAACGACAGATTTCAGAGACTTTTCAAGGCAATTTTATTTTATTCTCAGAGTTTCTGCAAGAAGAAGGTCTTTTTCATAGGGTTTGACCCCTAGCCTCCTTCCTACTAGAAAACAACGGCTTCCTATCATTAGATTTTAAAAAAACCAAGTTTGTGTTAGATATCATTGACATTTTTTATTCGATTAAAAGACCTATTGATGCCATTATTTAAGGACTACTAGCTTTTCACATCACTTATGTTGTGTGTGTTAATCTTGCACGTGAGTGGCCGGACCTACAGTTTTTAAGTCGACTGCGAACGACAGATTTTTGAGAAGCTTTTCATGGCAATTCTATTTACTCTCGAAAGTTTTTGCCAGAAATCTGCTGAGAGGAAGTCGCCGAAGAAATACTTTTTGTATTTTGTTTTAACGTCAATAAGCCAATACACTACGTGCTAGACTACGGCGACTGTGGAGTATAATCTCGAAATATCCGCCATAGCTTCTCAGGGTGAAGTGTAGCCGAAATTTCCAATTTTCAATGACTCTGCGGCTTAAATCAGGCTGAATTTGACCGAATACAACAGAGACCTACTGATGCCATTATGAATGAAATATAAAATTGTTTTGACGCATAAATCAGACTGAATTTGATCGATGTTTGAGAGACTCCTACTGATGCCATTATCCGTGGAATATAACATCGTTCAAATATTCTCTGGATGGAGCGTAGCCTAAATTTCCAATTTTCAAAGACTTTGGGTGGCTTCTTTGGGTGGAGTGCACATAATGACTCTGAGGCATAAATCAGACTGAATTTGGTCGATGGCATGTGTTATGTATACTTTGAGAATCGCTATGGTTTCTGACTCTTTCGCATACACCTGCAACTTAACACAACGCCACTTGAAAAAATCTAACTAAGTCAAGCATGATCTTAGTGGCCAGCCAATTCACATTACCTCCACGTAATGTTATCATGCTTTCAAATCAATCGTACAGGACTTCCAATGTGGTCCATGAGCGGTGTGTCCCGTTGAAACAACATGTCTTTAGTGTCCAGATTATCTAATTCAGGCCAAAAGAAGTTACCAATCATTGACCTATAGCGTTCACTGTTGCCGGTGATAGCCTAGTCAAATAAATATGACCCATTAAGACAGCGAGGTTCAAAATCCACACCAAACACCATAACTCTTGTGGATTGGTATTGCCTAAATTCGACAATTACATTTGTTCACGTATCCATTCATCCAGAAAAGGGGCTCATCGTTGAAAATGATTTTTCGGTAAAAATTAGATTCAGTTGTCAACTGCTCCCATGACTTCAGTGAACGCGCGTATGTTGTCTATGTCAATTAATTTGATAGGTGGAGCTTCAACAAGATGGGCTTATAAATTTTGGAGATATCTATTGAAAGACCCTATATTTGTTAGTAGCCAGTGAAATAGATTTTCGGTTTACAACTGTGAACTGAATTTTTACTTGGAAATTGATTGAAATTGATTTCGATGAATGTTTTGAAAAAATTCCTCATAATGAAATTTTACACATGTTTACTTGAACAGTGATTAACAAACGTAAAGTAACGCCAATTATTTTTTCAAATCATAAATGATATAAGCCTACAAGTACGACAAAATAATTTCCAGAACAATATGAAAACAAAGTATGAAGGAACTTCGGGGTCACACGGGCCGCAATGCTTGCTCAAGTGAGCTTTGGTAATCAAAGCTACCACTGGACCTAGCCTAACCTAGCCTAAGGTATAAAGGAATACCCCATTTCCTATGATACTGGCTTGTAATTGCGAATTTATAATACATTAAAGACCATTATTACAACTTGCCGTTAACTAAAGGAAGATAAATTGTTTTTCATTATTTTAAGTGGACAATAAGGTAGAAGTGAGCGTTAAGCTAAAGGGGGATCAATTTACTGGTAACTTTTAAAGTTAAGTTTATGTTTGAACTTGTCTTATTATATATTATTTTCAATATGGCGACTTCAAATATAAACAAAATGAGCAAATAACACAAAAAAAGAAGCCCGCTGTTGCCAATGGGCTTATAAAGAATTTGTTTAATTCAGCAGTGTTATCGACATTTCTCCGGCATTGCCATATTTTTGAAAAAGTTAACCTTATTTTATCATTAGGTTGTAATATCAAAAAGAAGTTAAAGGTGACTTTAAAGTTCACTTTAGCTAAAGTTACCTTTAACTAAATCCAACTTTAACGGCAACACTAACTTTAACAACACCAACTTTAACACTGGTAGTGATTTTATAACGGTTTCATACATACATAATTGGTCATTACAACCCTTCAGTCAGGATTACGACCTAGTTTCTCACACCACTTATGTTGTGTGTGTTAATTTTTTTATACATGAGTGACGGGACCTACAGTTTAAAGTCGACTCCGAACGACAGATTTTTGAGAAACTTTTCATGGCAATTTTACTTAGTCTCAGAGTTTTTGCCAGAAATCTGCTGAGAGGAAGTCGACGAAGAAATAATTTTTGTATTTTATTTTGATGTCTGGCCTGGAGCTCGAACCCTGGCTTTTCGTCTAATAAGCCAACACACTACCTACTAGACCACGGCGACTTCAACTTTATTTTATCATTAGGTTGTAATAACAAAAAGAAGTTAAAGGTGACTTTAAAGTAGATTTTAGCTAAAGTTACCTTTAACTAAATCCAACTTTAACTTTAACAGCGGTGATGCTTCACTTTACAGAAATTAGCTGGAAATTTAAAACATTTTTTTTTGCACGTGGGGTAATTAAAAAGAAATTTATTGGAAGGCAAGAGTGTTACTGATACATGCTCCTGTTTAAAAATCAATGAAAAGTTGTTTTTAAACTCCTGGCTAATTTATTGAAAATAAATTTAATTTCTTTGAAACTTCTCCAAAATGCTTGTAAATATTTTATTAACAGCAGCTGGAAGCTCTTTCACTCTGATGTCTCTTTAAATTTATCATAAAAGTTTTTAAAACGTCTTTGAAAAGAAAAAAAAGAATGAATTTTAATGGTGGCGGTTCTCAGCCAGCTAATGTAATTGTTTTTCTAATAGGAAAACAAAATATTTATTAATAAATTAAAACAAAATGAATTGAATAAGAAGAAGAAACTCATCAACAACAATGGCATGCGACGACTGACATTGATTGATTCAATGCATTTCATCACAAAGTAACCATAAAACCCACATAAAGATACTCCATGAATGCATTGTTGAAGCGAAGAAGAATAAAAAAAGTTTGAGAAAAAAAAGAGAAATTCTTTATCTATCAACACATTTAAGAGAAAGGAAACAAACAATGAAAATATCCATAAAATCCTTAAGTATCCTCATAAAAAACAAAAAAAAACCAGACTCTAAAGCATAAAAACAATACATAACCATCACTTACCATTTTATTCCAAAAAGACAACAGCACACTTGACTTGTGTGGTTTGTTGTGGGATGTGGTGTGCTGTGGTGGTGGTGTTAATTTGAGTAACACTGTAAAGAAAAGCAATAAAAAATTCAAATAGAAATTGGTAAATAGAATATAATTGTCATTATATTTGTTTAAAACAATAACAACAACAAATTAAACCAATTTAAAATCAATAAAATTTTATGTTCAAAAATGTCAATAAAAAAATTTCAAGTGGTTGTGTTTGGTACGGTGGCTCCCTCTTTAATGTTATAAAGTCAAGTACCCTGTTACATACCGTGAGTGTAACAATTTGACCGTCATCCATTACTTGTATATGTGTGTGACTTGCCTTACAAACAAATAATTTCATATACCAGTTTAGATGCCACTCCACATCCATCCTTCCATTCTCACTCATAATGTTTAACAGTGACTTGGTTTTCGTTTCTTTATTTTGTTTTTTTTTTCTTCTTCCAGGGTGCCAAGTTATTGTAGGATGTTGTATGAGGGAAATTTAATGGGTTAGTAAACATGTCAATTTGATAGTCAAGTTGTCAATATTTTATTTTTCGTTTATTTTTTTTGCGGTTCTAAATAAAATATGAAAGTAAAGTATGGAATGTAATGGAAATTTTCTTTTTTGCTTTTGTCAGAGCACGGGTATCCTTTTAATAAAAACTCTGGTTAGAGTGGTAATGTTTTGAAAATTTTATATTTTTAAAAAGGGTTTATTTTTTAAAGCCATAGAAAATGTAGTAAACTGACGTTTTCATTTACATCTCACCCCTTAAAGCATCACTGATTTCACCATCATAGTTTCACTTAAAAAATAATATTATTTTTGGTTCAAGGTTTTCAAGTGGACTTTATTGAATCTTCATAGATTATGAATAGGAAGACTTTGAAGTTTTGATTTAATTTTGTGCTTTAGGTCAAGATCACAAGGCTTTATGGAGATAAAACACATTAAAGCGGTCTTTCCAAGCAGTTTAAGAACAAAGATTTCTTCATCTTCGAACTAAAATCGCACGCATGGATAATAGCGCAGCTAAATGAAGCTATGCTTGAAGTCTTCAAATGATAAATTCTTCGTAAAATATATGCCGTTATTTGGTTTGGTGGCGAGTGTAGACATTAAATGAAACCTGAACTGTACAAGCATTATGCTGAATCGAAGTTATTTCATGAATCAAAATACATGTCATGCGTATGATTGACGATGCTCTGGTGAAAAGATTGAATTCAAGATTGAATCAAAGAGAAGACACTGAAAAGGGCAGCCGAGACCCCAGTGAAAAGCTGAGAATGCAGACGATCTGAAAAAACTTTGTGTGAGAAATTGAAGAAAGACGACATAATATCGAGGCATCTGGAATTCAATTATAATTCAGACTGTAGACTATATGGTTGTAATATAACCACTAAAGAAGGAAAGATTTAACATCCAAGCAAATTGATCACATTGCGATTGACGGAGGGCGCTTTTCCAGATGTGCGTATATTCAGAAGACCCTCCTCGGTTTCAAGCGCCTACCTCAACGAAACTAATAGTACGATGAGTATTGCGAGGTAGCTAAAGCGAAAAAAGAAGAAGGAAAAGAAAGCTTTGCGAGCCATTGTCGAGAACTATCAAGAGTGGAGAAGATGACTTTTCAGAGGCGATAAGAGGGAGCTAGACAGGCTAGAGCGTGAGGAAATTAACTTGTACCGATGTAGGAATGAAGTTCGAAAATTTTTTCAAAGGGTTAAGCATCTTACTGCAAGGATAAAACGAAAATTTTTTACACTTATGTTGTGTGTATTAATTTTTTTATACATGAGTGCTGGGACCTACAGCTTAAAGTCGACTCCGAACGATAGATTTTTGAGAAACTTTTCATGGCAATTTAATTTTATTCTCAGAGTTCTTGCCAGAAATCTGCTCAGAGGAAATCGCCGAAGAAAACTTTTTGTATTTTGTTTTGTTTTCTGGCCAGGGGCTCGAACCTGGCTTTACGTCTAATAAGTCAACAGACTACCCTGTCGCCCAGAGATCAAAGTCGAGATTATGCGACTTACGAACAATAAAGCTGCAGGTTCGTTAGACCCACATTTTAGACCTGCCCGGTGAGTTGCTTAAGACTTGTGGATGGGCCATCTACAGTATGGTCATCATAAATCATAAATATTTCATTCCCTTTTGCATTCATTTTAATTTTCAATTACATTCCATAATGCATGTCATCAACATTTTAAAGAAAACACCCTTTTTACTGTCATGTATTTTCGCATAAAAAGACCCACACATTGGATATTTGAACCCAAAATTTTGATGGAAAATACATGGAAATATTTGTACGATGTACGACGTTTCTTCATGTTTTCCTGTTTCTCTGTATAAGTATGTTCAAGTGTCAATTTTTATTTGACATATCCTTTATTAATGTAAACAGGGTTATGAATAACATTTTCCTTTACTTAATTTTTTTTCATTTTTGGTTTGCTTGTTTTTCATTTTAACCAATTTGGGTCTTAATGTTCTATAAAAAGAAAAGGGAGGAAAAAAAAGCTGGTGAAACAAAATCTTAAAAAACTCATACAAAATTCTAAGAAGGTCAGACAGAGATTGTTTTCTTTTTTTAAGATTTTTTTCTCCCCTTTTCTTTTCTGTGTTCTTTTTTTAAAGAACTTGTCATTATTAGTGTGTCATTTATTTAATAATCTTGATGAGGCTTATGTGTCCAGTTTTTTTAGGCCGTTTTGATGATGTAGATGAGGCCGATGATTCATACCTCATTCATCTTGATTTTCATTTTGTAAATGATTTTTGACACACACACACACAGTTCAAAAGTTAAGGAATACAATGTATTTTACACACACACACAGATAATGTCGATAAAAGCAAAAGCGTAGCTGGGAAAACCTTTTCATTTCTTACACCATGATTCCAAACACATGTTAATGACGTTCACTTAATAATTGCTAATGATGTTGACATTTTCTATTGAAATTTCTTTGTCAGCGCAGAGAGAAACATTTCTTATTAACACACTGATAAACATTAAGGTGTGTAGTCTTAAGATTTATTTCTGGAAAATAATTTAAATTTTCATTCTTTTTTTTTTTAAATTTCTTAATGAGCCTGATTATTTTAAGCCGACTTTAAGACTTTTGTAAACATAAATTGGGGAACATTTTCATTCAGTTTAAAAATGTACGAAAGAATTTCAAGTCAGTTGTGAGCTCCTTGGTAACGTTTATACAATATATCAAGAAATTAAGAGGAGTGCAATAAAAAATTTGGGGGGTATGTATTGTGCTACACTTTAAAAGTCTCTCGTTTTTTAAAATGGGAATCTAACAGTAATCGTTTACGAGATTATCGGAAATTCTAAATAAAAATGTGATTCGTTTACAAAAAGCATTGGCCTTAAACTTATCACTGGCTATAAAAACCGTATAGAACTTCTGAGTTCTAAAAGAAAACGTAAACATGAAAAATAAGAAATATTTATATCCAAAGATTAATAGAAGAAAACAATCTTAAGACATTTCAAGTTCAAAAAGTGCCCGAGATAAATGGGAAAAATATTGCAAAATAAAAAATAGTGAAAAGAACTAATTCAAGCGGATATATTAAGCAAAAAAGGACTATGAAAAAAAATTAAACTGCCCTAGAAAATGTTTAAAATTGTAAACAATTTGTACATGTGGTTAAAGAAGAAATTCTTGCATTACTAACGCCTTTATAAACAGCGCGGTAAGCTACCTCCACCAGTTGTTAGCCGGTTGCCTACTTCTTACGCTTTCTTGCAGGTTCCAACCAATGGCAATGAGCTAGGATGCTATCAAACCATTCTTATCCCTTCTTTTATTTTTCATTATCGATGGAATTTTAAAAGGTTTGTTCAAAAAATTCAGCTTTTGACCAGAAAATCCGAAACATTTTTCTTGAACATTCCTTTACAAATATTGCAGGGCGACTAACATCCTTAGGTGACACGTTCCCAGTTACGGACCATAGAACAAAGATTTAGCGAAATAATTAAAAAAACCTACTTTTACCCGATGAAGTCGCCGTAGTCTAGTAGGTAGTGTGTTGGCTTATTGGATGTAAGGCCGCGCTTCAAGCCCCAGGTCAGACATCAAAACGAAAATGTGAAAAAAAAAATATTTCTTCGGCGACTTCCTCTCAGCAGATTTCTGGCAAAAACTCTGAGAGTAAATAAATAATAAAATTGACATGAAAAGTTTCTCAAAAATCTGTCGTTCAGAGTTGACTTTAAGCTGTACGTCCCGGCAGTCATGTATAACACACAGCATAAGTGGCGTGAGAAACTAGGGCCATAATCCGGACTGAGGGGATGTAATGATTAATTGTAAGGATGTACTTTAACCCGACAAAAGATTAGAAGGTTTCGCAACAGCTTTAGTTACCCAAATGCTTGCCTTGATGTCATGTTGCATTTTGAGACGTTTATAAAGTATACTTCAATCAAATGCATGCTATCCAAGCAAGAGAAATTGGTAATAATTTGAAGTTCCATGTGATATGTAATGGCCTACCATTCTTCACATTTATCCTCAACTCCTTGGTCTTGCTAATCGAAGTATTATATTAAGTGTTGACTTTACCATTTAGAGGGTTTTACGGTCACTTAGTTTGCTTCCTACTTTCCATATAATGCATTAATTATTGGTTATTGAATACCACCTTACAAAATCCAGTACTACGTTGAAAAAAATTGCGTTTAAATACGGCCCTGGCCCATGCATACATACATATAAACATCGAGTTTTGAAGGAGTGACCGGCAGTTTGCCATTGGGAAGAGCTCTTGTATAAATATTTTATCTGAGTAAACCTTACAATATAAGGACTTTTCAAATAGCGGAGTGGGAGAGTGCCTGAAGTGAATTTTTCGAAATCCAAAAACACCAACCAATCAACCAAAGGTATTTATTTGATACAGAAATTGATACAGAAATTCTGTCCAAACAGTCTCCTCATAGGTAAGACTACAGCTTATAATGGCAGAATTATTTCATTAATCATCCTCACGAATGTAATTTTCTCCAATAATTCCATTCTTCAGAATGATAACTTCTCTCTAATGTGTTTACTAATCAGAGTGTCTCTTCTACAGAGGATACCTATCCTTTAATTAAGGTAATTGGTCATTAGAACCCTTCAGTTACAATAACGCCCTAGCTTCGCCCATCACTAATGTTGTGCGTGTTAGTATTATCCACTTGTGGCGGGACCTACAGTTTAAAGTCGACTCTGAACTACAGATTTTTGAGAAGCTTTTCATGGCAAATTTATTCAATCTCAGAATTCTGCCAGCAGACTGCCGATACGAAGAAATAATTTTTCATATTTCATTTAGTTAATGTCTCTGCTGGGGTTTGAACCACGGCCTATCGTCTAAAAAGTCATTACACTACCTACCACCTAACACTCTATCTTTCTGCAGAGGTATAGCATTTTTTTGGAGGTTTGTCTTCAAGAGTCTATTGTGGACAATGTTTAGGATACATCAATTCGTTTTCATGGGGTCAGTGCTTTGCAATAATGGCTGTGTTAGATGCACGTTTGCGGGAAGCAGGCTGGATGAGTTCTGCAGCTAGATCAAGTTATTTATGGGTATCTGTTGTAAGGGTAGCGCTACGGGTTAGTTTTGAAAAATCCAAGAACAACTTAGCCAAGTAGGACCTCTCCAACAGAGGTCAGAATTAACGAGTTCTCTGGCTGTCATACCTCGACTAGCCAGATCAGCAGGGTTACAATGAGACTCTACATGGTTTCTTAAGAGTCAATGGAAGACTCTCTCGATCACCGACTTTGACGTACGATGAACGCTTCCCCAAATTATTCCCCTACATTGGCCATTTTACCCGATTGTATTTGGAGCACCTTCATAAGTGCTCAGTACATGCAGAATTGTCCCTGATGCTGCGCCTCATGCGGCAAGAGTTTTGGGGCCCTAAACTTAGAACACTGATTCGAACCGTCATTCATAACTGTAAGGTCTGTACGATCTAAATTATGGCTGCGCTACCTCCGGAAAGAACCACGTTAGCTCGTCCTTTCACCCACACTGGTCTAGATTTCGCTGGACCTTTTGAAGTTAAATCGTATATTGGACGTGGTTACCGAATCACTATAGGGTATGTGCTAGTGTTCGTATGCTTTGCTACAAAGGCAATTCATTTGGAAGCGACCAATGAGATATCGACGGATTGTTTTTTGGCAGCGTTTACCCGTTTTTCCTCTAGACGAGGTTGCCCCGCACATATCTATTCGGACAATTGATAATGAAAAACACCAGGCTAAGTTCCTTACTGAGCTGAGGCACAAAGTTGTCTCGGAAAACATTTTCCAATCGGTCGAATGGCATTTCATTCCCCCTGGAGCTCCACATTAGGGCGGCCTCTGGGAGACCGGTGTTAAAAGCTTCAATACCCATTTGCGGAAGACATCAAATGCTCAAAAATTCACTTTTGAGGAGTTTGCTACTATTCTGGCAAGAATAGAAGCTTGCGTGAACATCCCGCCCCTGGTCAACTTTTGTGACGAATAGAGTTTCGTATATTTTGGATACTATTGGCATCGATAATTGGAATTCAATTCTTTTCTTTTATATTTTTACTCACGTTGATGATGATTTAAAGTTTAAATTGGTCTTGTTTGCAATTTGTGAAATTTTGAAAAGAAAAACTAAGAATCAAAGTGTCAGCTGCAGACCAGTAATCAATCAGCTTTGGGGATAAGTAATCAGATAAGAATTGAGATGGATTTTCAAAATCTAAAACAAAAAGACTGGGAGACTGGGGTCTAGAACATGTTTAACCCATAGCAGCAAAAGGCATTTTGTCTTAGTCTTTGGCAAACATCACGGAAAAAAATAGAAATTAATGATATGATAAGGATCAAGAGTTGATCGAAGTTCTGGCAACCAATTTGATGCCTAAAACTTAAAAAATAACAAAAAAAAGGAAAAAATCCTAAACAATTCCTTGAAAATTATGGCATTTACAGCCATTTAATCTTATTCGCCTTGTAACCTTGTATTTTTCATTGTCGTTCAAAAGTAAACCCACTGAATTATTAATGAAATGAATGAAACTTTTTCCAAAACAACCTTAAGGTGTTATTTTTCGTTTCAAAAGAAATATGACAGCAGCAACAACATAAAAAAAAGAAAATTGACTTTAAAAAGCAATTTAAAATGAATATTTCATGAACAATTAATAGCCTTGGTCTGGGGTCATCATTTGAATGATTTTTTTTTTAACTTAAAAACAGAAACAAAAACAAGAACAAGAACAAGCAAAAAAGTTTAACAAGTAACGATGATGTTTCATTCATAAGAAACAATTGTGGCCCAATTGTATAGACAACAACATCAACAACTACGACAACAGCCAGTGCAATATCAACCAAAAAAAAACTGAAAGACTGAAAATGACCCACAGAAGAAGAAGAAGAAGATGAAAAAAGACGCCTGCCTGATGATGCTAAATTGTATGTATGAATTGGCTATGAGCAGTTAAAGGCTCATGTTGTTTATTTTTTTTTGCTGTTTGTTGCTGTTGCCGATATTGTGCCATGTCAATATGTGGTAAATCTGTTTACCAAGTTATGGCATTTTTGCATATGAATATTAAAACTCATCTCTCTCTCTCTCTCTCGTTTTTCACTCTCCGTTTTATTTTACGGGACAAAAATTTTTATTACAATCAACAACAGCAGCCTACCAAATATGCCCCTGTCATATATTGTGAAATGGGTCAGGTCACCATCACAATGATTGCCAAAAAGTTTTAAACTGAGATTTTGATTTTTGCCTGGGCTGTTGTTATTGTTATTAATGTCATCACTATTGGGGAATACGAGTATGCTTGCTGTTCTTATTTTCTAAATAATTTTAAAATATTTACGAAATAACATTATGATGACATGGATAACAATTGTCAGCATAGTTTAAAGAAAATTGAAAATTTGGAAAATTCTTTGTTTTCCCATGAAAATAATTTCATTTAATTTTTATAATTGAATACGTTAAATGGATAGAAGATGACTAGTCATTTTCGATTAAGGAAAGTTTAAAAGGAAAAAACTGTATTTGGATAGCAACAGTAAAACCACAATTATTACGTCTCTCATTTGGGGTTGGTAAGTGGAGTATATAGGTTGTGAGCGGCCAAAAATTTGCTTAAAATTCCGTATTTTTCAGCTACGTAATTAAAAGCAAAACTGAATTCTTGTTCTGAATTCTTGGCTGATTCTAATCACCTGTTCTAGGTTCCGAGATTAATTTGTATTCCAATATTCCTGTTATCTTCAAAAATTCTAAAGTTTCCTTTACATTGGGTCTTTTATTAAGCGCTTCATATCTTTAACACGTTGACTGCCACGTCACCCATATTCGGGTGACAGTAAAGTTTCTGATCGGGCCCGTTTTGGGGTGATGCTTATTTAACTACTTGCGTACAGTGGTACGCGTGGCCTAAAGAAGATTTTACTTAAACACACGTGGCAGTCAACGTGTTAAATTTAAATCAAACGAATTGCGCATGAGATATCATCGAAATTTTTACTCAGTTGAATGACATATTGATGCTATTATCTGTAGAACAGAACACCATTCAAATGTCCGTCACAGCTTCTCTGGGCATAAATCACGCCAAATTTGATCGATGGTATGAGTTATGTTTGCTTTGTGGACCACTGTGGTTTGTGACTCACAACTGCGACCCAAAACCCCAAAAGAATTGTCTAGCAGGTGGCCAGTTCATACAACCTCCTCGTAAGACGACTAAGCCTTCAAACGCTTGTGCAAAATTTAAAATGTGGCTTGAGTTCTAAGACACGTAGTGCTGTAGTTCTGTTAAAGCCCCATGTCGTTGGTATCCAAATCATCCAATTAAAACCAAAAGAAGTTGGTAATCATTGACCTACTTGTTCACCGTGGACCGATATTGCTGCCAGACCAAAATCCATACGGAACAGTGACTTTTCAGGTATTTCAGTATGCATTTGACGCTCTTGGATCTCATGTGGATTAGTATCGTTTCAAATTCTAAAGTTTTTTTTGTCCATGTTTCCATTCATATAAAATTGTGCTTAAGCGCTGCAGACGATTTTTCCATGAAAATTAGTGTCAGTTGCCAACTGTTCTAGTGCTCATTTAGCGAACACACATTGTTGTTCCAGGGTCAGTTGAATTTTGTACGGATACTGGTCAAAATCGCTACATCAAATTGGCCAAGTTATGGACTGCACAGTTCTTGAAATCTACGTGTAATTGACTACCTCGAATTCTCCTGCTCACTCTGACGGACAGAGGAAATTTTTTTGCAGCAGATCTCGGTTTTAGTCGACCTAGGAGTGTAAGCCAATTGTTTACTGAATCGGTATATTCGAATGTATTCACTATATTGCGAATAGTTCGCTAGATAGGATCGTAAAATGAAAGAAACGCACTGTACATTGCTCGAACAAATCACGCACTTAAAGAGAATAATTTTATAAGTTTCACGTGTTTTTGAATGCTGTATCTGCCCAGGGTACTTTGACAATACAGACTGAATAAAATGACAACTAATTTAACAGATATATCCCCAACAAAATGGCCTTTGTCAACTATCAGAGTTCAGTAGTGCTTATTAGCAGTCTCATTAACTCAGAACTACATACATACATATCGGGTCCGCCATCTAACGTTTTTTTTTTACAACTAGTGCTTATTTCGTGAATGGTAACACTTAGCTCATGTCTGATTTGACAGATAATTAGTTTTATCCTTCCGCTGAACGAATATGGTTGTGTATATGCTTGAACAACGCTGGGAAATATTGCGACATTACTTTGAAAATCATGGTATGCAGAATATGTGCGAAAATTGGGTACGGATGTTGGAAGAAGAGAAGCACCGTCAGCTCCGTATGTTCGTTATCTTGTGAAAAAAGTGAAAGAAACTGGCATCCTCATCGATAAACCAAAGCGTGAAAAGCCAAAAACAGTGCGTACAGCCGAGAATATTGCTGCTGTGGCAGAAAGTGTGCGTGAAGCGCCATCAACATCAATTCACCGTCGTTCTCAACAATTGAACATTTCGGAGATATCATTGATACAAATTTTGCATAAAGACCTTGGTATAGCGCCATACAAAGTCCAATTGGTTCAGGAGTTGAAGCCAATTGACCATCCAATGCGTTTTCGCTTCGCTAAGTGGGCCTGCGATCGACTTACAGAAGATGCCGATTTTGGCAAAAAAAAAATCATCTTTTCAGATGAAGCTCATTTTGATCTTGGCGGGTATGTAAACAAGCAAAATTGTCGCATTTGGGGCACAGAAAACCCGCACGCATACATTGAAAAGCCGACGCGCCCAAAACAAGTCACTGTTTGGTGCGGATTTTGGTCCGGAGGCATAATTGGGCCATTTTTCTTCGAAAATGAGCAAGGAGTGGCCGTTACAGTCAATGGCAATCGTTATCGGGCCATGTTGAACGAAGTTTTGTTCACAAAAATTGAAGAGGAGGATATTGGCAACATTTGGTTTCAACAGGACGGCGCTACGTGCCACACAGCCGAAGCTACACTCAATGTTTTGCGCCCTGTTTTTGAAGATCGTATTATCAGCCGCAGAGCTGATGTCGTTTGGCCGCCTCGGAGCTGCGATTTGACACCGTTGGACTATTATTTGTGGGGTGCCGTCAAAGATAAGTGTTACGCCGACAAGCCAGAGACAATTGACGCTTTAAAGGACAATATTCGTGAAGCCATTGGTGAAATACAGCTGTACACAATCGATAATGTGCTTAAAAATTGGACCGATCATGTAGGCTACTGCATGGCCAGCCGAGGCAGCCATTTGAATGAAATTATTTTCCACTATTAACCGGAAGGATTGTACTTTCAACTAAAAAAAAAATTTGAGAAAATATTCACTAGTTTTTTTAAAGCATTTTAAAAAAAAAAGTTATTTGGCGGACCCTTTACATAATTGGTTACATTACAACCCTCCAGTCAGGATTACGACCTAGCTTTTCACACCACTTATGTTGTGGGTGTTAATTTTATACGTGAGTTAAAGTCTCTTTCCAAAAACAAATTTTTAAGAAACTTTTTCATGGCAATTTTATTGTACTTCCAGAGGTTTTGCCAGAAATCTGCTGAGAGGTAGTCGACTCAAAATATTTTTTTGATTTCGTTTTGTTTCAGATATCTGACATGTGGTTTGAACCGTGGCCAACATACTACCTACGACGACTACTACTCAGAACTATTGCCTATCATTTCATTTAAATAGACTTAAGCAATTATAATTTGTTGTCTAATCCATCATATTATATATTTATATGTATGTATGTATTTAAAGAACACAATAAACATTAATTGGAACAATTCAATTGAAATTTAATTGACTCGTCCATTAATATGTAGTATTTCTGCAACATATTAATCTGTCCTTAAGACTTCAATACGAATACTTATGTTAGGTTCTGTTCTGTTTTTTTTTTCTCTCTCAATGGGATTTTAATGTTCTGTGTTGTTTTTTGTTTTTGTTTTCTTGTTTTTGTGCCATAATTAACAATAAATAGTAATGATAATAGAAAGAAAAAATCAATTTTTATCTTTTAATCTGTTTTGATATTATCTAAGGCATCGAAATAATGAAATAATTAATGATGTTTACCATTTGTGGGATACGTTTCAATTGTGAAAGAAAAATAAGAAAAACAAGATGAACTAAAATTATACAATTCATTAAAATGCATTGGAAATAATCATACTTAATGCTGTCTAAAGACATAATAAATACAAATACGTATACAAATACAATGGAATTAATATTATAAATTATAATGAGCATGTATATACATACATACATACATCCATATACATATATGTATGTATGAATATAGATTATAATTAAATAAATTAGAATGTAAACCTAAAGGCTTATATCAGTCATATACATATTAGAGATACAATATAATTTTATACATTTCAAATTCAAAACGTATACTAAAATACAATAGAATAGAATAATAGAATATAATAGAGAAAAAGAACAAAAAACATAAATAAAAGATAAGGACTTTAAGGGATTTTCAATTATTATTTAATATTTTTAATATTTTTGCAGTTCCATCCGTGAGTTGCACTCATAGCCAGACATTGTAGACGTAGCCATAATACACAGTACGGTATAACAGAAGACAGTCGAATAGACAGACAGACAGATACAAACTTAATCAGCTTTTCCCTTAGTAGGTAGAGTGTTCAGAAATTAAATATTTTAAGCGACTTAAAAAATTTGAACTTTAAAACTTTTATAAAATATTAAACTACAGCCGCCAATCTTTAAGAGGTTTGCATGAGACCAGACTGTGAAATTAGCACTACGCTACTAGTACAATCCGAAAATTGTCCAACTTAACATAAGAAAACGCAACAACTTTGAAAAACAAGTCAGTGAAGTTTCGTAGTCTAGTAAGTAGTACGTTGGTTTATTAGACGAGACCGCGTGGTTTAGCTCCGACAACTCAAATGAAACGAAATTTAAAAAAATATTTCTTTTGAGGATTTTCTCTTAGCAGTCTCCTGACAAAAGCTTTAAAGTCCCACCATTCATGTACAAAATTAACGCACACTACATGTGTGGTGCGTGAAGCTAGGTTGCAATCACGACTAATGGGCTGTACCAAATATTACAAGTATTAAGGTTGAAATTGTAGTGGTCTAGCTTAGTGTGCTGGCTTAATAGACGTAAGTCTACGCTTCAAACTACAGGTCAGATATCTCCAACAAAACGAAACAAGAAAAATATTTCTTCGACTACTTCCTCTTAATAGATTTCTGGCAAAAAATCTGAGAGTAAATAAAAAATTGCATGAAAAGTTTCTCAAAAAAATCTGTCGTATGGAGTTGACGTTAAACTGTAGGTCTCGCCACTCATGTATAAAAATAACACACGCAAGGTGGTGGGAGAAGCTAGATCGTAATCCTGACAAAAAGGCTGTAATGATCAAATAATACAAATATTAAGGCACTGCGTGTTGGCTTATTAGACGTGAGGATGTTTTTCAGACATTTCCAACAAAACGAAATAAGAAAACTATTTCTACGGCGACTTCCTCTCAATAGATTTCTGGCAAAATCTCTGAGAGGGAATAAAATTGTTGCCTTGAGGATTTTCTCAAAAATATATCCTTCTCTTTAAGCTGTAGGCCACGCCATTTATGTATAAAAATAATACAGGCAACATAAGTGGAAAGAATTTATTCCGTGTTCTAAAGAGAACGTCCAGGTGGAGTAAATTTGTTAACCTGTGTTTTTTTTATAATTAATACGTCCCTTTTCCCTACAATAGCAGCTTCAACTGTCATCTGTCATTGTTTAGAAGCAACGCTCTTTGTGAAAATGTATGTTGTGTATTGCTGAGGAAATTTTCGAATTTAGTACTACTCTCCCAAAAGAGAGGATGTTGTTTGACTCTTCTGTTATGTGTTAGGGTTACCTGGCATCTTAGATGGCTTGGGGTCGGGGTAGCAATTTATTTAGATTAGTTTTGCAGGTGATTATATCCTCGTAGTATTGAATTAAAAAAAATCGGTTAAAAATTCTTCGCCATCCTAGGGATTTTATCCTTAATTGCTCAGAGTTGTACTCATGCACAACACAACCACAACACCACGCTACCTATTACTCGGTATGATGTTAGGATACCTACATACCTAGTTGGTCATTACAACCCTTCAGTGAGGATTACAACCTAGCTTATTACACCACATATGTTGTGTATGTTAATTTTTATACATGAGTGGCGGGACCTACAGTTTAATGTCCACTCCGATCGAAAGATTTTTGAGAAACTTTTCATGGCAATTTTATTTCATCTCAGAGCTTTTGCCAGAAATCTGCTGAGAGGCAATCGCAGAAGAAATATTTTTAATATTTCGTTTTCTGTTGGATATGTTTGACCTGGGTTTTGAACCGTGGCCTCACCGACTAGACAGACGCACTACCTACTAGACTACGGCGACTTCATGTCGCTGATGTTAGGGTATAATACTGAACTTCAGATTCTGTTGGGCAAGTGTTTCAGAAACATTTGTATCCAACATTTAAACATTATTAATGCAACAACGTAGAATCTGATTGAATCGATTATGCAACATAAAGCTGTGTTAGGAAGAGGTATAAAAAGAAAAGCCAATTCTTTGCCAACAAGCTTTATAAAAATATATTTTCTGAATACCCTACTCATCAGCTACTGCTTGGTAGATAAACCAACAATCAAACGAATCGCAAGAAGGACTTCAGGTAAATAGATAGACAGAATAGCCAGACTGCTTATTAAGAATAATTTAATTTACTTTAAAAAAAAATCGGTTTAAAATAATTTTCTTTTAGATTAAATAATAAAGAGGTAACATTTATTTATCTTTGCAAATAACGTTAGCATTGGCGAAAGCAGTATCCGTTTAATTAAATATAAAATCATCTAACACTTGCCCCTCTCTCGCTCACTGTCACCATGGTGGGCACTTGCTTGATGCCTTTTAAACTTTAAAAGCCTTTTTTAGTTCTTCTTAAGCTCTTTTTTTATTCCTTCTAATAATAATTATGAGTTTAGTTTCGATTCTTCATGTACGTTTCTATCTTTGGAAACATCAGTTTTAATGTCTAATTTTAGTAATTTCCTTAAGAAAGTTTTCCATTTGCTGGAAATGTTATTGTTTTTTTTTCTTCTTCTTTTTTGTGATTTGTTTTCATGCGTTTTCTCTTCATCTGTTCTTATGTAAGTTTTTGAACCATAAAGAAGTAATAGTAAGCAGTGGCAGCACCAGCAGCCATAACATCAATAAGTGAACAGAAAAAGAACTCAGAGAGTTTCTCTGGAAAACCATAAAAGGGTCTTTTATAAACGCCATAAAATTAGTAATGCTTGTATCAACGTAACATTCGCCCATGCGAGTATACTTGGCGGAGAAAATATTTTTACAAACGTAGAGTAAAGTACAGGAAAAAAAAGAACATCAACACGAACATGAACACAACCTTTAAACAACATTATGTTGTTATGTATGTATGTACGTTTTTGCAACACCGTTAAAGGAACAAGGAAGTACTCAACTTTTACTATAATAGTAAGTACCTGCTACTGCTGCTGCTGCTGTTGCTGCCAATGCTGGCACTACTGAATACACCGCTTACACTCTTGTACACACATACTTATTCGAGTCGATGGTACTAAAAAAAATTATGCTTTAACCATACGTAGAGAAAAACTGTGGCTGATTTGGAAATCAACTGATAAAACAGAATATTAGTTGAGGGTATAAGTATAATGAGTATTCGTAAATGTCCACCATGTCTTCATACTAAAAACAAGTAATTATATGAGCTATTCGAGTCGGATTTAAAGGTGATCAGTTTAAAATTGCCATAGAAGCCGCTGTATTGTACTAGGTAGTAGAAGATCTGATATCTTGAACAAAACGAAATATGAAAAAAAATATTTCCTCTGCCACTTCCTCTCAGCAGAATTCTGACAAAAACTCTGAGAGTAAATGGGTTAGGTTAGGTTAGCGTGCCTTCACCCGTGTGAGGTAAGTCTCCTTGTCATGATCTGTTAGTGGAGGGTTTGAAACACCCTGAACTCCGGATAAAACTGGCCAGTTTCCTTAGTGGCACGTTCATCACCATGCCCAGATCTTCAAACGTTCTGTCACCTTAAAGCCCATGACGTCTATTCTGAAGTGTGGACACTCGCAGAAAAGATTCCGATTCCGTTTTCTATGAGAGTAAATAAAATTGCCATAAAAAATGTCTCTCAAAAATCTGTCGTTGGAGGAGACTGTAGGTTCCTCCACTAACGGATAAAATTAACACACACAACATAGGAGGTGCGAGAAGCTCGGTTGTAATCCTGACTAACCAAACTAAAAGTAATCTGTACATCAATTGACTATAGTCATTGTAGCCATCAGTTTACGAGGTGGTGAAATGATTAAACACTTAACTACAAAGTTATACAGATTATTATACAGAGTCCCGAAAAAAGCGAATTTTATCTTGGCTTTCGAATTTTAAAAACTAAGACGGAGTAGGTCAGGAATAAGAACCATCAGCAACGATTTTCATAGGAAGAACTCTCCTTAAAAAGAAATCAATTCAAAAGCAAGGTTAGGTTAGGGGGCGGACCCCCTGGAAGGAAAAAGTCCCACTTAGACCAGCCTTTGGGCCCATTGTGATACCACAATTAATTCTACATGGAGGTCAACCATTATCTAAAGAAAACCATCCCGAGTCCCCGAGTGAATCTTGTTATTGCGGCAATCTTTTTATTAGACAGCTCGGTCAACGATGTCAGAAACCTCCGTCTCTTCATGACACTTTCTCCTCCTCAGACATATAGCCGAGGCTTTCGGCGTGCCTACCAAAAGAACAATGACGCTTAAAGATCGACATTGTGCGAGTGATAGCCATACGATTGAAGACCAGAAGTGACTCAGTTCTCTACTTGTCCATATGTGTCCAGCAGACTCTGGCAATATTGCATATACCTACCTGCTACCAACGACATTGAGCCTCCCCGTAAAACAAGTGGATAATATCCAAATTAATCAAATACCTATGCGTTGTAACATGTCGCAATGCAATTTCCAACGATATCCCTGTATCCCGGAAGCCATATTTACCTTTGAATGATCAGCAATTTTTTCAAGAAATCCTCAAGGACGGACGTTGATCGTGAAGGTTACTCATTATTACTCCTAGAGGGCATTGTTTCTAGGTAACGATCAATGGCAGCCTCACCTACGATCTTCTACAGAAAATAGTCATCTGTTTAGCTGGGAAAACGTGATTTAATGAATCACGTACAAGTGTATGAAAATGTTGGAAGTAATATTCCCTACTTTTTAACTGGGTTCTAGACATAGAGATGAATGAGGCGATTATCAGTAAAAGAGTGTGATCGATTGAAAGATTAGTAAGATGAAGAGAATGCGGATAAATTTAAATGTCGAAGTATTGTCTAGCAGGCAGTATGTTAGCTTATTAAACATGAGCTCGTGGTTCCAAGCCCCGCTCAGACATGTCGAACGAAACAAGATATCGAAAAAATGTTTTATCGGCGTTTTCGTCTCCGTCTCCGTCGTTTGGAGTCGACTTTAAACTGTAGGTCGCACCAGTCATGGATAAAATTAACACACGCTATTCTGGTAGCTTGTTTCAGCCTGCTTCAAAAAAATGGTATGTAATATTAATCCCTTTAAAGAAGGATAAACTAAAATCCTTTCTAATACTTTTGCTCTACATAAACAGGCGATATGGCAACAAAAAAAAAAATACAAAAATTGGAAATGTTGTTGCATTGTTGCTGTGACTGTGGCTGTAGTTGCACTTCATGTTTAACATGTCATTTGAGAACACGTACCATTTAAACAACAATTAGAATTGATTGTAATTACTGGTAAACATGCTATAATAGCACATACACACACACACACTGACAAAAGCAACAATACCCAGTGAACAATATTACTGCAATATAATAATTCAACAACAACTCTAACAACAACAACAATAAGCCAAACAATAAGAATAATAATGAAGGGAACCGTACAACTTTAAAGCCACTTATTTAGATACTTATGTCAGTGGAGTATGACTCTCTGGATGACTGCCTGCCTGTATGCGTACATACGTATGTACATAACACAGTTACGATGTGTTGCTACTTGTTGTTGTTCTTGAAGTTCTTATGCGTGCATCTCTCGACGATGATGTTGATGTTGATGAGTATGAGTATAATAATTACGTAACCTTCCCACTATACGTGCGTTTATATATAAGGTGTACGCGTAAAGAGAAAGAAGAAGACCAGCAAGCAAGCAGCCAAGCAACTATCATCACCATCTCAACCAGGACCATATTAGCCATGTTACGTTATGAGCATTAATGACCATGGTGGTGACCATGATAAGTAGAAACTTGTTAGAACGACCAACAACCATAGGGAATAATGCGTGCGTGCATGTGATTTTCTTTTTCTTTCTTGTTTACTTCTTAAAGATTCTATTCTTGTGTAATATTTGCAAGAATTTCTTTCTTTTCTTTATCTTGTATACGACGAGGTCCATATCGCTTGATTTTTATTAAAAAATAAAGTTATTTTTACTTAAGCTGACAACATTAATAAGAAGAGAAAATATTATTTTTATAACACAAGTACTTATTGCCGTAATAAAATTAAATTGAAAAGGAAAGGAAAGTTGAGGTAAAATTAAAAACCACTCGTAAAAAGCAAAGACAGGAAAATTAGAACTGGTAACACAACAACAACGTCAGTTACTGCTTGCCTGTATTGGTATTTGGTGTTTGGTGACCACTTGTAATGGTTGTCTGTTGGTAAATTAAGGAAGGAAAGTTTTAAGTTTTAAGAGAAACACATTCTTTTTTCTGTCCCATTTAAATGTTTAGTATGGCGTTAAAAATTTGATGGTTGCCAAGTTAATATTAATTAATTATAAATAATTGAGTGACTAAAAACTTTTTTTTAAATATTGTTAGAAAAAATTTTAAACTTTTTTCTTTCTAAAGCCATTATTACAACTTACCGTTAACTAAAGGCAGGATTTTAACGGCCACATAAATTGTTTTTCATTTTTTATAAGTGGACAATAAGGTAGAAGGGAAGATCATCATACTTGTAACTTTTAAAGTTAAGTTTATGTCTGAACTTGCCTTATTATATATTATTTTCAATATGGCAACTTCAAATATAAACAAAATGAGCAAATAAAAAAAGCTCCTCGTTGCCACTGCATTTAAAAAAAACTTGTTTAATTTAATATCGATAAAATTGCTCCGACACTGCCATATTTTTGAAAAAGTTAACTTTATTTTATCATAAGTTTGTAATAACGAGAATAAGTTAAAGGTGACTTTAAAGTTCACTTTAGCTAAAGTTACCTTTAACAAAACTCAGCTTTAACTACAAGCCGTAATAATGACCCTGTGCTCAATTCGATTACATTCGATATCCTTAAAGAACGATAAGGTCGAAGGGTTCCAACTACATACATACATACATAATCGGCCATTACAATCCTTCAGTCAGGATTACGACCTAGTTTCTCAAACCGCTTATGTTGTGCGTGTTAATTTTATAAGTGAGTGGTGGGGCCTACAGTTTAAAGTCGACTACGAACGACAGATTTTTGAGAAACTTTTCATGGCAATTTTATTTCCTCTCAGAGTTTTTGCCAGAAATCTGCTGAGTGGAAGCCGCCGAAGAAATACTTTTTGTATTTTGTTTTGATGTCTAGCCTGGGGCTGGAACCCTGGCTTTATGTCCAATAAGCCAACACTCTACCTACTAGACTATGGCGACTTCTGCCATATTATATATTATTTTTAATATGACAACTTCAAATATGAACAAAATGAGCAAATACAAAAAAGCCCCTCGTTGCCACTACTTTAAAAAAAAATTGCTCCGGCACTGCCTTATTTTTGAAAAAGTTAACTTCATTTTATCATTAGCTTGTAATAAAGAGAAGAAATTAAAGGTGACTTTAAAGTTTACATTAGCTAAAGTTGTCTTTAACTAAACCCAACTTTAACGGCAAGTTGTAATAATGGCCCTATATTTAATTTCTTTGACTAACAAATTTCGTTGTTATATTCAATAAGAGTACGCAAACTGTTGTCAATTCGATTCTATTCGATACCCTTAAAGAACGGTAAGGTCATAATTGCTACAATTATCCACAAATTAAAGAAAATTCACAGGGATTTATATACCCTGCAAGTAGGAATTGAGAAATTTTCAATCTTTTTTTGGTTTAATAACAACTTACAATCCAGAATTATTATCAGAAATAGTGTTGTACAGCTCGCAATGTGTAAATCAAAGTTTGACAATAATTTTGAAACATTTTCGAAGTAATTCAGGTTCTAGCATCGTTCATGAGCTTAAAATATGCCGTAAGTAGCAAAGACAAGGTCGCGAACAAAAGGTCAAGTGGAAATAATATTTTGTACATGAAATAGTCTGCGTATAAGTTAGAGCATCCGCCGCATCACGTTAGTCGGATGTGAGTAACAGTACAAGTAGTGAGTAGTGTGTTGGCTTATTAGATGAGCGAACGTGGTTCAACCCCAGACATTTCATGCATAACGAAATATAAAAAAAAAATATTTTATTTTCGATGATTTTCTCTCAGCAATCTTCTGGCAAAAACTCTGAAATCTGAATAGAATAATCTGAAATCAATTTTAATGTGAAATTCTTAATGGCAGGTCAACTGAATGTCTGATATAGTTTAGTTAACAAACTGTACTCATTACCACAAACTAGTTCTTACTATTTGGCATTATTTCACTTTTATGAATGATGTCAGGTCTTCCTGTTTGGTCTACTGCAGAAAGCCAGAACAACATGGGGTTAGCATTTATTTTTCTTTTATTTTTTAATTTACGACCAACTCTCAGGGGTTGACCCCTACTCAAGCAGTACATTGTTTTGGAACTATTAAAATAGGTTATGAATAGGAGACAAGAGGGAATATTAAATTTGAATCTTTCTAGACAGGAAAGGCCTCTACAGGAAGGGAATTTCATATATGTGTAGTTCAGCAAAAGAACAAATTCTGTTTGTAATTTACTGTGCTAATTACGGGTCAGTTAACAATGAACGCATGTATTGAACTCAACGGACGTATATTATATAAAAATATGCAGTTTTTGGGAACAAGATCTTTTATTTCCTTTGAGCAGATTTCGTTGCTAAACTCTAGCCAAATTGTGATAGTGAATCAAACAAAAATAATAAATCAATAGAAATGGATATGCTACTGCCATTAATAAAAACTTTCGCTCTGAACTGTAAACATTTGAGAAGTTTGACACAGCATGAACAATTAATTACGCAGTCCAAACATATCTTTTCAGCTCTTTCAGGAGTGTTGGTTGGTGTCGAATGGGTTATGGTCCATATTTGTAGGAAATACAGTAGGTGAGGATAATTGTCATTAGAGTATTATAAGTGGTCTTCAAATTTCTCTCTTATGGTTAGCCATACTAACCTAATCTTGGTGAATTTAATTTAAAAGTAAATATGGTTTAATTAAGAGTGATTTAAACATTCACAACATTTTCTTATTAATGAACTATTTGTCTGCTTAATCGTAATTAAAGTAGAATTTCAATAAATTTAAGTCAGCACCTGCTCAATGATAATAGAGCAACCTAAGGGTACCAAAAATTTCCCCTCTGTGGTGGTATGGTAATATAGAGGTTTGATGACTTGTTTATAATTTGTAGGTCTAAGAATATTTAAAAGCTAGTTTTGTTAAAACAGATTATAAAAAGGGGATTAGGGGCATTCTATTTGATTGTCTCAAAGAATTAAATAATTTCAAAATTGCTTACAAAGCTTATTTCTTTCAAAATACCGAACTAAACCAACAACCTTATTAAAGAATTTTAAGTTGCAAATAAAATCTAGAATTTGTTCATTAGTTTACAGTTATTCAATAATTGCACAATTATTAATAAAGATTTATTAAAAAACCAAAAGGTTTAAAAGACAAACAACTTTATTAAAAAAATAGCATTATTGAGTCATAACTTCTGCAAGAACTTGTTGCAACTGGTTTGCATCAGCCGCAGCTAACACTTGCCTGTCTGAATTACGTCCATAAATAATAAATTTTAGATGAGAGTTATTATAAGCCAAACAACTTAAGCTTAAGCTTCGAAAAAAAACTGGTTGGAATTTAAGAATTAAGAACAAAAAAAATCTATTCAATGCAACCTTGACCAAAAACAAGTGACAATTTTTCATTTAAACACAGTTGTTGCAATGATGACGATATCGCAATAGAGGTGATGACATAAATTTCATATAAAATTCTAACAGAAACAAAAAGAAAAAAAATAGAAGAGGAAACCTAAAAATTTTGCACAGTTTGTTGCAATTTTCAATTTTAGCACACAATTATTATGCCGTCTGGGGTAACGTAATGGTATGACAACTTTGTTGCAATAACAATTTCAACAAAAATAGAAAAAAAATAAAATGTAATAAAGCAGCAGCAGTATGTCGTTCTGTTTTTTTTCGTATATTTGAGTTTATTTTATAAAAAAAAACAGAAAGAAAACGAAAATCTTTTATTAAATCTTCAAATAATAAAAATACTTTAGTTAAGTCAGCATAAAATTATACTGCAGTGTAACAATTGTTACCCCCGAAAAAAGCAAAGAACAAACAACAAAACGAAAATCTAAAATGAAAATGTATGTTCCAGATTATATGGGAAATATGGGAAATAACTATCAAATCTCGAGTGTTTGGCAAGTGGAAATATTTTGAGAATCGATCAATACTCATAGATATTTTCCATCAGATTAAATAACTTACATTTTGGTTCAACTGTTCTATTTATAAAATTGGGACTATCAGCGAACTATATGTATATGCCGTAGTAGGTAGTGTGTGTGGGGTTAAAACCACAGGTCTCGAACAAGATGAAAAATGAAAAATTATTTCTTCGGCGACTTCGAGATTTCTGGCAAAAACTCTGAGAGAAAATAAAATTACCATGTAAAGTTCCTCAAAAACTTGTCGTTCGGAGTCGACTTTAAACTGTAGGTGTTAGAAGCTAGTTTGTAGTCCAGACTAAAGGCTTGTAATAACCAGTTATGTATGTATATATATATATGCGTTGCGGTGAATATGTAATAAAGTAGGACTATAAGGTAAAGTTAATTCCCAATACCAGTTCAAACCCCAGAGAAGGTTCGATAGTTTGGGACAATTTACTTCCTTAATGCCAATCACTTTATAAGTGCATGCCTTTGACTGGAAAATTTGGGAAATTTTTTTGTAAATATTACAACACCTGAAAGGCAAGCTCGATAATTGATACAGAAAGATGCGATTGAAGGCAAATGTAGTGGCTGAGCATTTCTTTTCATTACAATATTGCACATACAGGGTCTTCGAAAAGGGATTTCCGGACGTTGAGAGTTCAAAATAATTATTTTGTTAGAGGTATATCTGTCTGCAAACGTCGTAGTCTAATAGGTAGTGTATTCGCTTAGTAGACGTGACGCCATGGTTCAAACTCCAGGTCAAACATCTCGAACAAAATGAAATATGAAAAAATATTTCTTCGACGACTTCCTCTGAGCACATTTCTGGCAAAAACTCGGAGTGTGAAGTTGCTCAGAAATCTGTCGTTCGGAGTCGACATTAAACTAGGTAGGTCCCGCCACTCATGTAGTATGATGACCAATTATGTATGTGTATGTATGTATACCTGTCAAATTAGCTGCCCTTTATCCAGCCTACCACAGACAACGATGTGTGCGCTCTGAATAGGCTCTGAAGACGTTGCCGATTGGCCCTAATTTTCATTGAAAAGTCATCTTTAGCAATGAAGTCGATTTCTGAACGAATGGATACGTAAGCACACCAAACAGTTGAATTTGGACGACACCGATCCATATGAGATGACCATCTAATGCATTTACTGACCATCTAATGGTCACTGTTTGCTGTTGTCTATTGACATTTCTGTGAGAACGACGTTAACGAGGACATCACTACGAACGGTTATTGATTTTCAACTTCTTTTAGCCAGAATTGTATGTTATAGAGACCAGCGATATGTTGTTTTCAACAGAAGAACGTTACTGGCCACACAGTTTATGCCACAATGGCTATACTGCACGAGCGATTTAAGGGCATGGCCATCTCACGTAGAGTTGATGTGATCTGGCCACCGAGATCGTGCGATTTCATCCCATTAGACTTTTTGTTGAGGGATTTTCTGAAGTCACAGGTGTATGCGAATGAGTTACAAACTTCATGGCTCCTCAAAGCCTGCATTACCTAAGCCATCGGCCAAATTCAGCTTGATTTATACGCTAGAGTCATAGAAAATTGGAATTTACAATGAAGCCTTTGCGAACACTTGAACAGTGTTTTATTCCACACATAATGGCGTCACTGGGCTTTCACACTTTGTTTTATTAAATTTAAGGACAAAAAGTGTTTAACGAAAGACCCGATATATACTTCTACAGCTGAACATCAACAGAACTAGAAAAAACTTATAGGCAGCCTATATCCTGTAGTAGCCTAAATCAATTTCATAAGGAATTTCGCAGGCTACTACCATATTTTGGAATATTAAAGGACTTCCTTAACAACTCTTATTTAAAATTATAAACAATTTGAAGCGAAGCAATTATTTTCTGTAATTTAAGATTTCAAGTGTAATAATTGATATTCTACTGTAAAGAAATAAATATTTCATATAAAATCTCACATATTATGCACAGATACACATATAAATGCATCATTCTGAAGAATGTTGCATACTGTAACGGTTTATTTTTCATTCCCAGTTTTCTATTTATTTTATTACAAATAAAATTCATATTTTTCCCTTTCATTCTCATTCTCATATACTCTGCCCGAAACAAAAATTCTTTGCATTTTGTGCAGAAAATAAAAAAAATTTTTTTTCTCTAGATAAACACTGCTGCACTCTGTTTGCAAGGATATATCCAAAACAAAGGATATTTCGTAAACATTTTAAAATTTTTTGGGGTGACAATACCAAAGGAAATTCATGTATAGGAGAGTATGTGTATGTTTTTGACTCGATGCATTAATGATATCCTGTTTTTATTGTGTCTTGCTTGAAAATATTTCCGCTTTTTTTTTCTATTTTTATTCAAAAGTATTGAAGTTCGTATTTACACTCTTATATTTGTTCTTATAAGATTATATACACATACATACATACACTAGTGGACAAAAGTCAATTCCTTTTCAGAATATTTTCACATAAAAAAGGGATTTGGCACATTGCAAGGATAGAATGACGAAATATTTCAAGTGAGTATACACAACACCCATGTTGCGTGTGTTAATTTCATACATGAGCGGTAGGACCTACAGTTAAAAGTTGACTCGGAATGACAAATTTTTGTGAAACTTTTCATGGCAATTTGTTTTACTCTCATAGTTTTTGCCAGAAAACTGTTGAAAGAAAGTCATCGAAGGAATATTTTTGCGTTTTGTTCGAGATATCGGAGCTGTGATTTGAACTACGATAACTTCATTATTTGTGGCTTTTTTGATTGAACTGTGTGTTCAAATCGCAAGAATTGTTGACAGCAGAGATCATAATCAATTGTTTGTCCAGGTTTCCCAGATAAGTTCATGCTGTTTAAGTAAACGAAGCTATAACCTTGATATCAATGGATATTAACTCCGTTAAGCTGACAAGGAACGCAGTGCCAAATAACCTAAATCTGTATCTCGCAAGAGATGAGCATTGACAAAGAAAGTAGGCAACAGTTTCATCCTCTTCAGCAGACTCCTACCATCATCAGAAATAGATTGATGGGATTAGGAACCTTTTCACATGTCTTTCCATAACGAAATGACCTGTAAGCATAGGAACTGTGATCGAGAACACATAGCGAACAAGTTTGATTAGTTGTTTGATGCGACTTCTTTCCATAGTGAGCCAAGTGAGTTTGGCAGTGCAGCAAGATTATTATTGACCCAGAATAGGTTGGCGTTCTGGAAGAATTTTCCTCTCATAATGTTTGTGACGGTAATGTTCTGAACTTTGATTCGTTTTTAAACCCATCTTACCCACAACATACATTCATACATAATTGGTCATTACAACCCTTTAGCCAGGTTTACGACCTATTTTCCCACACCACTTATGTTGTATGCGATAATTTTTATACATGAGTGACTGGGCCTACAGTTTAAAATCGACTCCGAACGACAGATTTTTGAGAAACTTTTTCATGGCAATTTTATTTACACTTAGAGTTTTTGCCAGAAATCTGCTGAAAGGAAATCGCCGAAGAAATATTTTTTCATATTTCGTTTGAACCGAGGCCTCACGTCTAATAAGCTAACACACTGCCAACTGGACCACGGCTAGTTCATAGCTTCTTACTCCCAACATCATACAGAATTGTGTGATTTTTACAATATCTCCTACAAAGTGAAGTTTTAATTATTACCTTTAAAAGATATTAAATTTAAGATTCGTCTACCAACTGAATCAATATTAAACAAATAATTTCTGAAAACACTTTTATTAGTTTTCACTTTATAATACTTTTAAGCGAAAATATTCTGAGCAAGTACTCACTTTTGCTCCCCAGTGTTTACTTGTAAGCTTCTGGTTTTTTATGCTTGCACACATATTCACTTTTGATATATTCATAGATTTAAAAAATAAAAATAAAATACATTGTTTGTGATCATCATATCCAAAATTCAAGTATGATTACTGTGTGTGTAAAAAGTTAAGAATATAAAATGTTTAGAAAACACTTGTTTCAATATTTTACGTAGCTTAAGTAGGTTATAATGTCTTTTATATTGTCGAAAATATAGTTGGGGTATTCACGTAATAAAATGAATTTAAAGAGAATAGGTTACTGATGTTTAAAAATATATATGACCGGTATAACAGACATGTTAGGGTATATGCTCCGATGTCAAATTTTGTTGAATCACTTAAATCTTGCATTATACCTTAAACTTTCTTAAATACGGTAGTATAATTTAAATTGGAACATTTGCTACAATTTCAATGTATATTTATTAGAACAGATTTGGTAGTAGCAAATCGATCATTAGATTCCCAGAGATTGTATACAAATCATAGAAAATTTTAGTAGAATGTCGGGGCTCTTTGGACGAGATAGCAAGACGTCCAATGCTTAGTCGCTTATGGTTTCTAAAACACTCATATATTGAAGCTAACAACATAGCTTTCGTCGGGCCGCTGCATCTCAGCAAACTTCTAGCATAAACTTTAAAAGTAAATACAATTCGCATGTAAAGTATCTCAAATCTATCGTTTGGAATCGATGTTAAAATGTAGGTCGAGCTACTCTGAAATAAAATTAACACACACAACATGGTTCATGTATGTAAGAAGCTAGTTTATTATTCTTACTAAAGTTTTGTAATAACCAATTAAATAAGTACACATAACAACATAGCTTTATTGGCAACTGATTTAGCAGCTTGGTTAGATATTTCATTATGGATAGACTTACACCACAGCAACTCTCGAAAATAATTTCAAAATAATAGTTCTGTTCGCCAAATATATCGTGCTCTTCGTCCTTTTTGTGGTGAACATAATCGTCATTCATAGCAAGTAATACATACATATACATGTAATTTTGGTCATTACAACTCTTCAGCTAGGATTACGACCTAGCGTCTCATATCACTTACATATATTGTGTGTTTTAATTTTATATATGAGTAGCGGGACCTACAGTTTAAAGTCGGTTCCGAACTACAGATTTTTGAGAACCTTTTTCATGGCAATTTTATTTACTTTCAGAGTTTTTGCCAGAAGACTACGGAAAGGCAGATCTTTGTGAAGATAAATTAGAATTTGAAAATCCAAGACGCAATCCATAAATTTTAGCAGCGTCACATTTGGCGATAACACAGCAAAATTTCCTCTTAACAGAACAAAATTTGCCCTTAACAGAGCACTGTAAGCTATTTAACAGTATCCCTCTGAACATGCCCACTTGTTTAGGAGCTAATTTTAGGAAATGCTCTAGGTCTATGAGTACCACACTATATGCAAAGGAAGGTTTCAAGGCCTCTTAATATAATCAGCAACATAGTCCCATATAAAGTGAAAGTTGAAAATATCAATTTTTTGCTTGAAAATTGTCTAAAAGATCAGTGGTCATTTTAGGACATATAAGAAATATTGCACCATACAGACTATATGCAAATGGTAGTCCATAGGGCCCTCTTTCGAACCGTGGTAGTGGGATAGCTTGAATAGTTTTGAAAGTTGAGAAAATGTCCGTCCTCCACCCCCACCAACCATCTTTAACATTTCAACATTTTTGTTCACAACTAGTAATGATCATAATGAGAATTATATTTTATGTTAATAGTCTGCAATAATTGCAAAGTAGAAAAATAATCTACTATTGCCACTGTTAAACAGTTAACAGTGCTCTGCAAAGTTTACCCTGTTAGAGGCAAGATGTCGCTAAAAGTGTGGGTTTACATCTTTGGTTTTTAAATGCGAATTTATCTTCACACGCATGAAAGGCAGTTCGGAAGAAATATTTTTTTATTTTTCATTTTCTTCAAGATGATGTCTGACCTGTGGTTTGAACCGTGACCTCGGGTCTAATAAGCCAACAAACGGCCTACTAGACTACGGTGACTACGAATAACAATGGATGGTTTTCTAATATGTTTACTCTTGATAAAGAGACAATGCACTGTGTGCAATAAATAAGTTGTTGCACAAAGCAAAGGGGAAGACCCAAATCAATTAGTTTACAGCTTACCAAAGGATCTTGGCTGAAAAGAGTTCAATATTCAACATGAACGGAAATTTAAGTAAACTCGCATGTGCCAAACATGGGTGACGTGAAATGCTAGGTGATCCTGGCTCATGATTGTAATGATCAATTGACAAATACTAGACTGGTAAAGCAGGGTCAGTGACTTTTAGATTACTATGATACATTATTTTTTAAAAACTTTTAAAATTTGAGCTTGATGTAAACAACAACAATTGCTTTTCGTTGTTATTCTCTTTGCATAAACAATAACAATTACTAGACAATTATTCGACAAATCTTTGTGACGGAGATCTTCAAACGCACCGTGTCTTCACACACGACTGACTGAACTTGAATTTTCTTTAACTTTTCCAATTAAAATAATTGAAATACTATGCTTAGAAGAAAAATTTCCAAACTTTAAATGACAGAAATTTTAAACTAATTTTCAAGAATTTCTGTTTTGTTTTTTCTCAATTGCAGTTACCTTTAAGAGACCATTTCGTTTCGTTCCAATTGAGTAAGTTTTCAATGACTAGAAAGTTTTCTTTATGAAAAGCCACTTATTTGTCTAACCACTACTTAATATTCCACTCCATACAATTACAAATAGGAGCACAAGGTGCTGGTAATGATGACGCTGAAAACGACAAATATTACCCAATACCACTAGCACCACCACAGTGATGGTCATGATGATGATGATGATGATGATGATGATTCTTTATAATAGGAGTACAGATAGTCTATGAATGCCAGAATGAATGAAAAGATATCACAGCTTAAGAGATAAGCGAAAGACTGAATTTTATTTGCTTCGGTTGGGGGGTGTGTGTGTATGAATGAAGTAGATTAAATTGGATTGAATTCTCTGTTTTCTCTGTCTGTTTGCCAGTGTGTCGTATTTACTATCGCAAGCATCCACAGGTGCTTTTTTATGCTTCATGAAACACTTTAACAGACGACGTCCTTATAGAATGCAAGTAAGATACTCACAATTTCTGGTATTTAAATAGAGAAGTAAAGAAACCAAAAACAAAAACAGAAAAAAAGAAGGCAGCACAGGGAAAAAGCATTTTCAAGTACCAGTCAAGTAGATAAATCAAATAAAAGCATCTCTCCTATCCAAACAAAGAAAATGAAGGACAAAAAGTGTAAAGAAATGAAAATGAAACAGGAAATATGACTTTAGCTTTAGTAGTCTCTTATGAATTTTGCTTATCAAAATTCATAACACTCTTACACGCAATAAGGAATTTCTCTACAAATTTTCCAGGAATATCTACGAAATAAATCAAATGCTTGAAATTCATTATTATTACGCCGCACACATAATTTTTAATGCTTTTATTAACATTCAAATAAGAAGGTTATGAGAGGGGGGATTGGGGGTGGCAATCAAAAGTCCAATGTTAATGAATTCATAGCCATAGTTGATGGATTGAAATTTTATTTGATTTTATTTGCCGGTAATAAACCTGTAAAGGTCAAATCAAATAGAAAAACAAAAACAAACAAAACATTGTTCAAAAAACTAATTTTCTTTCCATTCTTTTCTCATGATTTGTTTTTGTCATTTAAATTAAAATCATATTGACGTTATTATTGTAATTTTGGTGTAACCACCAAAAAAACAAAAATAAACAAAATTTTCATTATGGACAGACTGGCCATTAAGTGCTATGACTGGCCACCAGTCCCAATATCAATATCATTGTCATCATCATTATCATCGGCTGTTTGTTGTGTTGTGTCACGTCACATATCACCGCCAGCAGTTCTCATTGTTCATGTAAATAAATTAGACTCGTTTTTATAGTCCAACTACCTACCGGTTGTTTGTAACGTGGCGTAAAGAATTATTCTTCTGTTTTGGTTAGAAAAAAAATTATTTTCAAATTTTATTTTTGTTTTCCAGAACCTATGCTGATATGGTAGAGAATAAAAAGCATTGATAATGAAAAGTGCAGCGAGGTATAACGAAAATTACATATTCGGATAATTTTTTTATTTTACATTTCTTTTCATATGAATCATCATCAAATTTACACAAACAGAAAATATGTAAAGTTCAATTGAAGGATATGTTTGCCTAATATTGGCTTTCACCAACCACAGGAAGACCATCGCATTCTAAGTGTTATTGAAAGTGTTGGTAAAGAATCCTCGTCGACTGACTTTTATCGGCGCAACATGTGCAAAACAAGAAATTTCTCGTCTTAGTCGTAATTTCTTTAAGAAAAATAACAGCCATTTGACGTTATTAGACGTGAGGCCACGGTTCAAACCCCAAGTCAGACATCTCTAACAAAACGAAGTTTATCTGTGTGATAAATTGGAATTTGAAAATCCAAGACGCAGTCCATAAATTTTAGCAGCGCCACATTTGGTGTTAACAGAGCAAAGTTTCCTCTTAACAGAATTTGCCCTTAACAGGGCACTGTTAGCTTACAATAGCTTCAACAGTATCCATCTCAACAAGCCTAATTTTGGGAAATACTCTAGGTCTATGAGCACCATACTATATGCAAAGGAAGGTTCCAAGGCCTCTTAATATTATCAGCAACATACTCACATATAAAGTGATATGGTATTGAGAAAATTGGCTTTGAAAATATGAATTTTTTGCTTGAAAATGATAAGTGGCCATTTTGGAACATATAAGAAATAGTACACCATACAGACTATATGCAAATGGTAGTCCAGAGCGTCCTCTTTCGAACAACGGTAGTGGGATAGCTGGAATAATTTTGAGAGTTGAGAAACAATAATGATAATAATAAGAATTACATTTTGTGTTAAAAGTCTGCAATAATTGCAAAGTAGAAGAATAATCTGCTATTGCCACTGTTAAACAGTTAACAGTGCTATGTTAATAGCAAAGTTTACCCTGTTAGAGGCAAGAAGTGGCGCTGCTAAAAGTATGGGTTTGCGTCTTTGGTTTTCAAATTCGAATTTATCTTCACAAACACACGAAGTTTGACTTCCTCTCAGCAGATTTCTGGACTTCCTATCAGTAGTTTTCTGGTGTAAGTAAATTTGCCATGAAATGGTTCTCAAAAATCTGTGGTACAAAATCGTCAATAAACTGTAGGTTCGGCCACTCATGTATAAACATAACACCCGCAACATAAGTGGTGTGAGAAGCGAAGTCATAATCCTTGCTGAAGGACTGTAATGATCAAAACTATGGATGTATGGACTGCCATTTGACTGTCTACGTAAACACAGATGCGACTTCGGGCACCGTAAGATCTTCGTAATGGCATAGACCTAAAGATAAGGCTGCAGGGGTGACTTTTACCCTCGATATAGAAAACAGTAGTGGTGTTAAATCAGTTCATATTGAATCCATCACATCGATTCTGTATGTAGGTAGAAGGGATCCTTAACTTACTTAGGTTAGGTTAGGTATGAGTGGTAGCTCTGATTTCACAAAGCGCACTTGAGAACGCATAGCGGCCCGTTGTGATGGCATGGGTGAACGCAGTCCCTGTACTGACCAACTTCCACCAAAATGAGGGAAGAGGAAGAAATTGGTCAGCGCAAGGGCTGCACTAACTTACTACTTACTTAATTGGTCAGTACAGCCGATTAGTGAGGATTACACTACCCATGTTGTGTGTGTAAATTTTACCCAAAGTCGTAGGACCTACAGTTTAAATCGATTCAAAACGACAGATGTTTGAGAAAGTTTTCATTGCAATTTTACTTTACTCTCAGAGTTTTTGCCCAAAGACTGCTGAGAGGAAGCCGCGCAAGAATTTTATTCCTTATTTCGTTATTGGAGATTGGGATTTAAACCATGGTCTCACGTCTAACACTTCAGGAATTGATTATCATAGTATAATTGAGATATTCAGTAGTTGGTGGGAACACAGAAAATTGCGAACACGGCTATATGTTACAACCTTCCATACTCATGAAGATAATAATCTTACTGCGTTAAAAACCACTGCAGCAAGAACAAACATTTCGATTGGTAGCAAATACAGCTTCGTACTTATATAAGCGGAACTAAAGTTTTTCTTTAAAAAAGTTTGTAAAACAAAATTTATTGCCTTTTAAAGAGTCTATGAAAATTTATCAAAACTTCTTTACGTCTTTAAACGTTGAAAATAAAGTTCTGCATGCAATTTTTCTCACAGTGCACCACCACCACCTGTAGCAACTAAAACTTCAACTTTTAGTTCGTTCAGTCAGTCATTTATTCGTTCATTTGTGTACGATGACTGTATCTGCTCCACTTGTTGTACTTTGTTTCTCGGTTGCTCTTTTCGATGATATTGTTTTTCTATCTGTTTTTTTTATTTGTTATTGTTCTTTTTGTTTTCTGTGATAATTATTTTTCCACCCGCTTTTTTTCGAAGACGTTTTTTTCTCTGCATTTTTGTATAATTTATGCATGTTTTTATTCCATTTTTGTACTATTTTTCCCACCAATGAATGTTGTTTGTAGAGCAAACAAAATATCGTGCTTGGGTAACAAACCGGTTTCCGAGTATATCGGATAACCACAGCTCAACTGTATATTGAAAGCGAATATGAAATGCAGTTTTCATGTCGTCAAAGACTTTTGAAAGCCTTCCAAGTTTAAAAAACAAAGAATAATGATGACAACAGAATATTCAATTCTATTTATTAATACAATCAGAGGCATAATTCGGCATAGGTCTTACTGTCCTATTGTTATGTATTTCATTGTGTTCCTTTAAAAGCCATCGAGCAGACAGAAAACATCTTGCTTTGCTTTATTTCTCATCAGTAAAACTATTTACAGTGAAGAGGTACCCTGTGGCAGGCTCTAGAACCATAAAGTTCTACTTGTGTTGTATTGGATATAATGATGAAGAATTTTGATCATTAAGAACTAATCTGGTCAAGAGGTGGCGCTTTCTGTGCTTCCTGCAATGTTCGTTATTGACGTAATGGGTCAGGAAGCTTGTTAATTAAGTTATTTGAAAATGGGTTCATACCAGACAGGTATTTTAACCACTAATCTTAAACACTTTGTAAACAAATAGAACCATGTCCACCCGATAGGTTCAATTGAAAATATGTATTTCTACATCTTTTGTGAAGATCTCTAGCTGCAATGTTTTCCACGCGGAGATTTTTTAGTTTAGAAGGTCTTTAAGGCGGTCGCGAAATATAACAAAGGTTATTGAATAATTTTCGTTGACAATCAAGCAGATCTACGGACGACTGGTTTGGTGTGGTGCCACTTTGCAAGAACTCCACAGAGGCCTGCAGATCGAATCAATTTTTGTTTAATTTTAGAATGCGCTGTATTCTTAGAAACGAGACAGTTGATGCCCTTATTAAATCAGGATTCTATTTCAAGCATAGGGTGATTGCTAGCCTTAGTTATCCAATCTGTCACCCCTATGGATTCAACAGCCCGAACAGTGGGTTCGGGCAAGGAAACAGATTTCTATGTTATCACCAGTGTTGCCAGTATTTTTTTTTAAAAACTTTTCATTCCTGGGAAAAAAACTTTTTTTTACAAAAAGTTCTAAACTTTTTACAAAAGTTCTAAACTTTGTAGAGGAAACACCGTAGTCGGGTACCCTCTGTTGGTGTTTATTTGCTACTTTTGCCCGGGACTAATAAAATATAGAATATTTTATTTAGAAATGTAAATATTAACATGAAATATTATTAAATTAGCTGAACAAATTTTCAAATTTAATTAAAACTTTTTCGCCTCTCAAAAAACTTGGAAACCGCTGGTTATGACCATCCATTATCTGGTTCACTGTAGGCACCCAATGAAGCCGACATAAGTTTTATAATTTGGATTGTGGTGTCAAGTCATTGCCACGGATCTGAAATAGATCACAACCGAATTTTTGCAGGGTATCAGGCGAAGTCTAAAATGATAAAGCATCTCGCATGGTTACACAGCTTTTGTTAAAAGAAGACCTGTCTTGTGAGGTTACACTGACCTAATGATGGACACCCATCCTAGACTAGCTGGACAAATTCTACGACTATTTTCAACCTTCTCCTCTAGGCGTCACCTCTTCACTTTATTTCTTTTTTGATTTCTTTCGAGTCTGGTGTTCTTTTCTTCTCGAACGTGGGTAGGTTCGATGTTGTTGTTTGTCAAATAGAGCTTATGTGCTTACGATGGAGTGGCTAGGGAAATGCTTAATTCTGTTATTCCATCGAGAAGATTTTTTGTTGAATAATCTTTTGGCAAGCATTAGTATATATAAATAGAACAAAGTACTGTATGGGTACAGATCAGAGATCAGCAATGAATCGTTTTTCGCTACTCATAAGCATTCATTAAATTTTGAATATAAGTGAGTAAACAATATTGAAATTTAACTATACACTCTGATTCATTCGTACTGACTACAATGTTGATTTATAAGTACAGGTTGCAATGAGTGTGCCTACAACGTTGACATCAAACTCATACTATTCGATATATGTTTGATTCATAAGCCTATTCATTCAGATTCATAACTTTAGAAAAATACTTACATACATAATAACAACCCTTCAGTCAGGATTACGACCTAGTTTCTCACACCACTTATGTTGTGTGTGTTAATTTTATACATGAGTGGTGGGACCTACAGTTTAAAGTCGACTCCGAACGACAGATTTTTGAGAAACTTTTCATGCCAATTTTATTTACTCGCAGAGTGTTTGCCAGAAATCTGCTGAGAAGAAGTTGCCGAAGAAATGCTTTTTGTATTTTGTTTAGATGTCTGATCTGCGGCTTGAACCCTGTCTTGACGTGTAATAAGCATAACACACTACCTACTAGACTACGGCGACTTCAAAATAAAAAAGAAAAATACTTATAAATGATTCGAGTGATTCGAATTCATCAAAAATTTACAGTTTTAGTTGTTGTTGCATTTTCAAAAAAAGAAAAGAGCCACATAAGCAAAAAACACAGAGCAGCAGGCAGAGGAAACACATAACGTTCTAGCGAGTATTTTAGTATTCGCGATTCATACATATTTTGTCCTTCGTGTATGTGTTGAGTTATGGAGAGTCGAAATTAATAACAGCATACGTATTGTTAAGTATGAGTACGATGAGTGCTTCAAACTATGAATATGAGTAGTATGAGTATGATATTAAAATAAGTATGAATGCGTATAAGTATCAGAAATTATGAGTATGATTCGATTCTACTCATCTTTTTGAATTCTCATTGCTGATCTCTGGTACAGATCATCTATTAACTAGTGATCAATCGTAAAAAACTAGAGGAATAATGAATTTAACTATTAAACTGCAAAACAAAAAAACCGATTAACCGGTTTAGAGTTTGAGTATCTGGGCACTCTACTTGTTTGTTTGTAAAACTGTTCCCCTGTGTATTTTGGTTCGATGTCGATATGATGTTGCATTAATTCAGTTGCGCTTTGATGCCTTTCAACCGAAAAACAACGACTTTGTTGTTGCTATTGTTAAGAATGATAATGATGACAACAACACCAGCAACGACAACAACTACAACAATGATCATAATGATATTGAGGAAAATGCAGTTCTTCCCTTTATTGTTTGACTCATCGAAATATTAACAACAACAACAAACAAAAATTCTTATAATTATTGTAAGAAGTATAATTGTTTTTATATTCATTTCGCTCTCTTTCTTTGCCTCTTGCTGACTCTCTACGTAGTTTTAATTTTTTTTTATCATTTCATTTTTTAAGTTTTCTTTGAAATTTTCATTTCTTTTGTTTTTTTTACCTACAAACACATAATTATGCAAAAAAACAACATTCATAGACATTGAATACAATACAATACCAACAAACAATGAAATTTAATTGTGATGTCATTTCATTTTACAACAATGATACCAACAACAACAATAAAAAAGGAGAATAAGCACACATACATTGTTTGCATTTATTTTTTTTAATCAGATACACCAGCAGAACAAAAGCAGGAATTTATTCGTGTTTCGAAACAATGAATGGAACGAAGAGAAAATAATTTAAAAAAAATTTTAAATTGTTTGAAGCCACACTCTCATATAAATTTTCATTTTTTTTATTTGTTGTTGTTGTTGTATAATGCTCTAAATATTTTAAAAGTGGTATTAAAAAACCAAAAAAAAAAAAACAGAAGAATAACCCTTAAACACCTGGTTTTCAAAATGGAACAATAATGCACGTACAGGTGTTGTCTACTTCCCGGTGGTTTGTTCGCAGGGCAAAGAAATGAATATTTAATGGTGAATAGAAAACAGAACTCAATTCTTTAAAGTTAAAGAACTGTCTGCAGAGAGTTGCAAGTAGAATAATTTTAAATTTAAAACAAGTGGCGTTAAATTAACACTGCGATGAGTCATGGTTCAAAACCAAAGTACATTCGTACAAATGAAAGAATAACAGAACGAAAACAGCACCATCAACATCGATCATAAATATTGTTTTTTCGTTTCATTTTAATCGGAGAGAACTATTCACAATGTAGTGGATAAATTCGAGTCCATTGGTACAGTAAACGATCTCCCAACACCCGTACATCGACGAAAGGCTAGATCTACAACCGCTATCCTTGAGAGTGTGCAGGAGAATGTAAGGCAGTCGACTTCTCATCGTTCACAAGAGCTCAACTTTTCGCAGACCACAACTTGGCGAATTTTTTATTGTGACTTGAGCCTGTACACGTAAAAAATTAAACTGACTCAGGAACTTAAGACAAACAATCATACACAAATACGTGTGGTCGCTGAATGAACTCTGGAGCAGTTGTTACATACATAAATGGCAGAAGAATAGGTACAGCGCTCTGTAGATCGTCGTACTAATGCATCTAAAGATTGGTACACAGGGAATCCCTAGAGAATTCTGCGTACAGGATTAGGGATGATTAATTGTCGAAGTATCAAAATAAAATGGACAGCAATTGCAGCCTAATCTAACGTATGTAGATAATTGGACAAATTTAAAATGAATATTCCCATTTTATTTTTCTTACATACATACACATACATATATACATACATAATTGGCCATTACAACCCTTCAGGATTACGGCCTGGCTTCCCACACCATTCATGTTGTGTGTGTTAATTTTACACATGCGTGGTGGGGGATCTACAGTTTAAGTCGATTCCGAACATCAGATTTTTTTGAGAAACTTTCCATGGCAATTTTTATTAACTCTGAGAGGTTTTGCTAAAAATATTTTGAGAGGAAGTCGCCTAAGAAATATTTTTTCATATTTTGTTTTGTTGGAGATGTCTGATCTGGGGGTTTGAACCGTGGTCTCACGCGTAATAACCCAACACACTACCTACTAGACTACGGCGACTTCAACGTGGTGAATTTTGTGTTATGACGTCAGCCTGCGCCGTACAAACAATCATATACAACTAGTATTACTCGCTGAATGAGGTCTGGAGTAATGGGCAACTGACCCTAATTTTTATCGAAATATTGTCTTCAGCGGTGAGGTCCATTTCCGGATAAATGGGTACGTGAACAAATAAAATTGTCGAACTACGTACGATACTTTTCCAACCAACACAAGAGCGTCCAATGTATTTCGAAAGTGTCACAGATTGGCATGGATTTTCGGTTGGCGGCATCATCAGTTCATATTTCATTGACAAAGTTGGTGGCCAGGCCCTCACAGTTAACAGCTTACGAAATTAGATGATCTGGATAATGACAAGGGGTTTCAACAAAACAGCGTTACGTAGCACATAGCTCATGGTATGTTGGACATTCTGTAAGCAATTTGAGGGCATGCTTGGCTATCTGACGTGGAAGTGATGGGCAATTGTTACCGATACTGTGATTTGACTGGTCTTTCAAACGAATATAAAATTTTGATAACATCGAATATAAAAAAACGTTGTATGGGAAACCCAACTAAAAACTTTCTAACTAACCATGGTCTTGTGAATAGTTCATTGACTTGTTCAGTACGCTTATCAGGAAAAAAGTCTGTCGTTCAATCACAGGTACCACCAATCAAGGATTAAATGAATCCACACTGCATGGGTGGTATGAAGGTGATAGGCCGTAATACTAACTAAAGGGTTATTATGGTCACGACACGTATTCGAGTGCTGACGCAAAATTAGCTCATCTGACGTCGGCATTATGTAGTGACTTCAGCAGTGGAATCGTCTGTTAAGTTGGAATTGTAGTAAGAAGATAAAGAATATTCATCGAGGCAATAATATTTCTCGGAAATGAGTACCTAGAATCCTCACAGCATCTCATTACTAATGGAAATTCTAAGTTAAATACAATCAATCTTAATGAAGAGACATTAGCAAGTAAAATGCTTGCAATCTTGGTTTAGGGAAGAGTCCACAATTTGCCAGCATGACAATACAATTCCCAGCATTTTTTCTTCCATTTGATTTTGTAAGGACTAGTTATGTACATCAAATACAGCGCATCTAATTTTTAAATGAAAACGTTTTTCAATAAAATATTTGATTTAAATTTAAAAATTGATTGCCATTCATTTTAACGATTCAAATATTTGTAATCCTCTATTCGAACATCCTTTTATATCAACTAAATGGCTTAATTTGAAACCACATGTCGAAAAAGGTTAAATTCTCTAAACGATGCCATTAAAAATAGTCATCGTCATCGTCATCACCATCGTCATCATCATCATCATCTTCACCATTATTGTAATCAGCCTTAAGAGTCTCTTGCACCAGCAGTTTAGTTGAGTGAAATTTTAAACTTTAAATGTTGGTTGCCTTTTAAATAAAAGAGAAGTCAATTCCATTAATGGCCATTGCACGTGTTCGGTCGTTAAATGCCACCCTTAAAATTCAAAATGAGTGTAAAACCATTAAAATGTAAAGGTGGAAAGTTGAAAGTTAGGATATGATGGAGTATAGAGTTGCCAAGTTAAAGGAATATATACATACAATGATAAAGTAGCAGGGAAAATGATTGGGGATATACATTTCATTTTGAATTTGCTCCAATAATTAATTAAAAAGCTTAAAAAAATAACTCCGTCTTCTCTTGAGAAAGAGTGGGACCCAAGGAGTAAAGTTTCTCACCAGGGTAAGCAATGTTACATGTATTTTCGCAGAGGGGGTTGTTTCTAAACGATGACAGTTAAGAATCCTATCATTCTAGAAATTGCCATAGTAGGTAAATTATATGCTTAACTGGAAAAACTAATTATTGTTTGTGAGACATTTAAACCAATAGTCCATGCTTTTCTGGGTTTGTCTCATCTTATAATTATAAGGTCTCTTTGGTATGAGTGCGACTTCGCTTTCATGATGGATATCTTCGACATAATTCCGCAGATTTTTTTCTTGTTTAGTAACTTCTCCTGTGGTGAAATGATGATTTCTTATCAAAATTTTTCCACATCATCAACGTTTTCAAAGACCCTATGATCAAGTAAAAAACGTATTTTACTGTATATGTGTTATGTTCAATGGCGAAATTCTGAAAAACCTTTTTTATAGTTTCGAAAATTCGGCCTGGCAATGCTGTCAGGTGAAAGATCACCTCAAGTGTCATTTATTTAATAAAGGGCTTACCATTTAAAAATATTAATCGTTTGACAACCGAAGTTCGCTTAAACGTGCCTACTTATCGAGCATTACGAGATGATTTTAGTTCTTATAGTGGAATTACTGCTCAAGAAATAAACCCAGTGGACTATTAGCAACACCTCAGATATGATGCTGGAGCTACAGGCTTTCAATTTTGATTTCTTAAACAAAATATTATTTAGTGATGAGTCTCATTTGTCTTTCAAGTCTTACTAACTTAATTGGTCATTACAAACCTTCAGTCGGGAAATCAGCCTAAGTTCTCACACACTTAATTTTTTCCATCTGTGGCGGGGCGGGACCTACAGATTAAAGTCGCCTCGGAACGACAGATTTTTGAGAAACTTTTCATTGTAAATTTTATTTATTCTTAGAGTTGTTGCTAGTAATCTGCTTAGACGAAGTGGTGGAATAAATATTTTTTCATATTTCGTTTTGCTGGAGACGTCTGACCCGGTATTTGAACCGTGGCCTCAAGCCTAATAAGCCAACCTACTACTTACTAAACTGCGGCAACATTTTCTAGCCAATAAATAAAATTGTCGCATGTGGCTCTGGTGGTAAAAAGGTCATTGCTTCTGGAAAAAGTGACTATTACGTGCGTATTATGGTTCTGGATGAGTCATCGAGTCTTACATTTTCAAATTTTAACAGAATTGTTACTGTCAATTCAAAATACTATGGCTGTTGGAGAACCGATTATTTTTCTCTGCAGTTGAAGGTTATGAACTGAGCGGTACGTGGTTTCAAAAAAACTGAACACAAAGAACACAATCAATTTTTGGCGTTATTCTTACTAGAAGCTTCCAGAAATAGTAATTTCACGTTTAGGCGACGGCAATTGGCCATTACTGTAGTAAAGTCTGTTGTGAAGACAATTACAAAATCACTTCGCGGTCACTTGAGCCAATGTGTTCGCCTTAAAGGTAGAAAAGAAAAGCATTACGAAAAAAATAGAAGTGATTTGATTATGCGCCGTTTGTTTATTTTTGTGGGGCTACGAATTTCCTAATGCTCCCACATTTGAAAACCGAATAGGCAAGTTATCGTTTAAATTTGGACCTCTCGAAATGTGTTAAAAAATAGCCAAAACTACTTCAATAGGGTTGATTGATGCAACCAATTGTATTACGGACATAATGCCCGTGTCAGGGTCTACACATTATAATGAAATCAAAGTTTCGCGGAAGTCATAGATGTTTGTCTATTTTATTTAAATTTACGTTACTTTTAACACCGAAAAATGGTTTCCCCTTTGTATATACAGTGGTGGCCCTATAATAAGAAACGATGTTTCTGGAACAGAGTTCTCTGGAGTGATGAATCTAAGTTTAAGTTGTGCCAATCTGATGGAAAGACGTATGTAAGACGTCCTCCAAATAAAGCCTTTGATCCCAGCTACACAGTGAAAACTGTAAAACAAATTAACAAATATACATGTTGTTAAGTTGTTTCTAATTATAAGGCCACCACTGTGTAAATAAAAATACTATCTGTCCCTAAAGTATCAACATAAATTACTTAAAAGTACTTAAAACATGCTAACGAGACATGGCAACACTGGTCGTAAATAAATAAATGAAAAACAAACTAATGCCGTGTGTTTTTTCTGCCTTACCGGCATATGCAGTTCTCTTAATTCTTAAAAAATGTTTTTTAGTTGCATGGAAAAATCAATATTAACTTTTATTTAGTGTTATTCAATAATGTAATTAATTAAATCATTAAGAATTTAATTTAATACTTACCAAAAACATTAATTTGTTGTTGATTATTTGCCTGGCAAAAAACGTCACTTCCAAACACATTACTTTACAACAAAGTCTGTTTCATATACCGTAGAAAGCATTTAAACGGCACTATTTTTAAAACTTTTACAATAAATCACAATTTTTTTACAATAATTCACGAATTTAATTTATTTTTTTATCACAATTTCCATTTTTTAATAATTAATTTGCTTTTCATTTTTGCTAAACACTCTTAAACACAAAAACACTTGTCGGCTTATTTTCGTTAACTAAAGTAAACACACAGCCAAACACATGTTTGTTTATTTTGTCTGAAAGTACCGCAATTATCTGTCAATTTTTTTGTGGCAGATGCTTTGACACTGTTGGCGCATGTGCAGTGGCATTTGTTTGCATTTTCTAACAACAATTTTCTAATGGGAGTTGGGTTGTTATGCTCCTTCAGATGCATTTTTACATGTTATTATTGTCACTAGATTTACTTTGAGGCTGGTCAATTATTAGCGGCCTACAAGTATGCTTTAGTTTTCGTTTGAAAGCTTTACAGCGGTTGTTTATAGTAGTGTTGTTAAGCGATAAAGTTATGAAATTGATTTTAAGTTGGGATTTGAATTGTTTTTTAATACATGAAGTTAAAAATTTTATTTATAAATTAAAAATTTTTAATTTAATACGGCATATTCAGTCTCGTTACTTCTAGAGATAGTTTAGGACCTTTTGATTAGAAAAGGGAAGTAAATAACAATGTTTACCAACATACTTCAAATAAACCTTGTGAGCCATTATTCGTCGAGCCTTTACCACAAAGTTTGTAATTCGAGGATACGCAATATTTATTTAAATTGTTATTTACCGTTATATATGTGAGCAAAATAAAGTCTGGATTTTAATTGAAAGTCTGAATAAAAATTTTACATTATCTGTATACAGATTAGGTTAGCCTGCAATTATTATATATTTTATTTTGATACTTCGACAATTCCTCGTGCCTAATTTTGTTCTGCGTACATTCTCTAAGAAATCCCTGAGTATCAATCTATGCTTCTAACATAACCTATTAGATTCGACAATAACAGATGCTTGGTCGGTAGTAGGCAGTATGTTTGATTATTAGACGTGAGGCCACTGTTCCAACGCAAGGTCACACATCTCTACAAAACGAAATATGAAAAATATTTAATTGGCGTCTTCCCCTCAGCAGACTTCTGGCAATAGCTCTGAGAGTAAATAAAATTGCCATGAAAAGTTTCTCAAAAATCTGTCGTTCGCTGTTGACTTCAAACTGTAGGCCCCGCTACTAATGTATAAAAGTAACACAGACAACATTAGTGCTGTCAGATAATAATCCTGACTGAAGGGTTGTAAGGACCAATTATGTATGTATGTACAGTGAGCGTCAAAAGAAACTGTACATAAAAATATACGTTAATAAATTACCGTTATTTGAAAATTATTATTATTATTATTTTTTATTTGAAAATTGTTTCATTGCCAGTTTTTAAAATTGAAAAAAAAATACAAAAAATTTCGAAACATAGTAAAATTTATTCGGGCACTCTCCTTAACTGGTAAAAGTTGAGTTTGGTGGTTGCTAGAATATTATCCTTAGTATACAGTTTCTTTTGACGATCACTGTAGATCCTTTAGTCTGTTGTCCTACAGAATACTGTACCTATTCTACTTTATCTTCATCCAAACGACGACTGCTATACTCATAATATGGATAGTCCATTAGGTTGGACATACATTCACTTCGACAGTGTCTAGTAGCTACACGTATAATTAACTTCCTGCTAAGAGCCAAAACAGCTCAGCTTTACTTTTCCAGATCACCATGAATATTCTATAAGTGGGGATATCAAATCAGTTGTGTTCTCTGGCTTAAAATTCTTAACTGGAAAATGACACTTTCTTGAGACACTCGAGGCTATGGGAAAGGAATTCATTCAGGATATAAATATGAGGGCAATCATATGAGGTTACTCATTGCCTTTGGTGCGCAATAACTTGGGACTTTGTCGTCCAAATTTGGTCAGTGAGCGAAATCAGTTGAGGAGATATTGAGCTATACAGTGCTATTCACGTAGATATCGGTTGTCATAGCCTCGAGATTTACATACACCTCACAGTCTTGCCAATGGGCAATCACACACGAGAACAATGGCACAAAATGGCAGCTTGTAGGCAAGAGAGCTGAGGAGAGTGGTTTTTTTTCAACCAACTTCTACCCCGCACAAACCAATACAGAAACAACATAAAATCAATATACATATATTTATAAAACAGCAGGTGCAGAGTACATGTCTACAATTTTATGCGAGATGAAATAGTCTCGTGTGTTACTGAAAGAACAAAAATTGTGCGGTTTAAAAAATAGTCTCGTGTGATAGTACAATGGTATTAAACACCACCTAGAAAAAAGTGCCGTTAATCTGAGAGCGAAAGAAAGCTGACATTCTTAGGGATAAAAACGAAGTTATGTGTTACCGTTTAATCCATCAGAAAATATTCAAATCTCGCCATCCTAAAGTTTAGATCAAGGAGTCAAAAGTTTTCCTGAAAGGTAGTCTAATCTATGGGTCCTATCGAATGAAGGACGGAATAGTTATTACGTAATCAGCTAAAAGTTGTCACGCTGTTGCTGTGACCAAATCAAGACTTTGCACAGACGTATTTAATAGACACGTTCATAGGAATCCGGCTAGTTCCGTCTTCCACCAGAAAAGGGCGAAACAGGTGGTAACATTCTCACGACTGCAGTGTATAACCACTGTATGGCTCTGAGACCAAAAGTCTTTCCTAAAGTCCTCTTACTAATGTAGAAGGCACATCTCTCGACGCTCAGCATTATATCCCCACGAGAGCTTATTGTAAAGAATCACTCCCAAGTATTTGGTCTCCTTTGAAATTGCTAAAGTGGTATTATCAATTTCTTTAATAATCAATTTTGTTTTATATGTTCCTTTTCTACTCTTCCTTTGGAAACACAATATTTAAAAGAAATAAATTCTCTCTAATTTATGTAAATTTTCTTTGTTAAGCATAAAACTTATAATTAGACTGAATAAATCATGTAAACAATATGTCCCCTTTCTAATTAAAATAAATTATTACTCTATTCAGTTTCAATGACTATTAAAAAATATTAATTTATATTAAAGAGGGGGAGGGGCGGTGTTGAAATATACGTCATAATTTATACATGAATGCTTATCAAATATTTATAATTAAAGGGAAATGAGTAAAGAATCCTGGGAATAAGAAAATGCTGCTTAAAACAAAACACCTAAAAGTCTACTACACTATGCTTGATAAACTCTACCCTAAAACTATATGACACCAAAGACACTGCTAAAGTGTTACAGTTTCGGTGTGTGAGAGCAGTAGAGAGAGCGAATATTGTGCATGATTCTCTTTGTATTTCATTAAAGCCTAATTATCATTAAAAGCCAACAAAATAAAGCGAAAAATTAAAGAGAAAATGTGACATGCCATGAAATTTATTAGAAACCATATACCGTAAAAGACAATCACAAACTATTTTTACCCGCTTTGTCTCTGCCTTTTTTTGTTGGCAAAATGTCTCTTCAAAGAAGAGTTAACAATTTAAAATGTTGTTACGGTTTTATGATGCCAGCAACAATATTTTACTGCTTTATACCGCAAGTGATTCTGTTTATATTTTTCGGTGAATTATTACCAACGTACACCAGCATCTTCATCATGATTATCCTTACATTGTGCCGTAACATAAATCTCTAAACAAGTAACAACCAAGCCAAGCCACCAGCCACCAGCAACCACATCAACTGAACCCATGGCATTTAACCATGAGATGCAACCCAAACACAATATGCAGGAACACGTATATCAAGAGAGAGCGAGAGAGAGAGAGAGAGCAAATGACAAGTCATGTCTAAACATGAATTTAAACATTGAGTGACAGGAAACAGGATTCTTGTCTTTGATAGTTTACAAAAGCAGAAAATAATTAAGGCGCTAATAATTTAAGATAATCATCGTCGTCATCACAGTGCCATCATCATCATCATTATCATCATTAACTTGGAGTATTTGGTGTAAAACTAAAATTTGTAACTGCCGTACTTGCACGGCTTTGTAAGCTCTTCGTTGGATGGATGTCTTCTTGTGATGTGGAATATTTTGCCTCGAGCAAATTCCTAGTGGATGTTCGTAATTAAGTGTTAGTCACATGATAAAAAGAGAAGGGTTGAGGAAAAGGGGAGAAAAATTATGATTTAAAAATGTTAAATCCTTTGGAAGAGTCATAAATTGCAACAATAGATTTTTAAAACTGTATCCCTATTGCACTCTCTCACTTTAATCTTTAAACATTATACAGTCACTTTAATTAAAACCAGAAATGATAAGAATTTATAAAAAAAATGAGTTAAACTGGAAAACAAAACATTTAATGAAAAAAATTTTTTTTCAAAAAAAATTTAAAAAAAAATTTTTTTGAGTGTATTTGCCTTGGAAAAAAAGTGAACAACTGTGACTAAGATTACTTTGATGTTTAAAGTTTGAATATTATGAATCCACAGCTATTTAAATAAGACTGAAATACAAATATAAACCAAGAAAAAATATTTATTAAACAAGGGGAAACATTTCTTAAAAGTACAAATATGTATGTATGTATGTATGTTTGATTACCGAAATAAAAATATTTTTTGTCTGCAGTTTATTGACAAAACCGTAATTAAATTCCATTTTATATGCTAACATACGATAATTGTTTCGAAAATAAATCTTAATTTTATTCTTCTTCTTAAAAATGTTAAAAAATTTTATGTCGAATTCCATATGTTCCGCAGAAAGGCCTTTTTGTGTACCCAACAGAAATCAGCAATGAATTGTATTTTCGCTACTCAGAAGCACTCCTGAAATTTTTAATATATGTAAGTGAGTCAACAATATTGAAATATAACTACACTTGTGGACATACAATTAAGTTATTCGTGCAATATATTTTTCTCTGTGCAAAAATAACTACGAAAAATTTTGGAAATTAATCGTATGGAGTGATGAGTCTAAGTTTAATATCTTTGGAAACGATGGCAGACCCTATGTAAGACGTCCTGTCAATACACGATTAGACCCAAAGTACACCAAAAAAAAACCGTAAAGCATAGAGGTTCGTCACTAATGGTTGTTGTTGTCGTTTTACCTCATGCGGCGTTGGTCCACTGGTAAGAATCGATGGGAAAATGACTGGGGAAATGTATAAAAACATCCTACAGAACAATTTGACTAAAGATTATGAGGACGAATATCCACTAGCGTGGATATTTGAGCATGATAACGACCCGAAGCTTACATCTCGGGTAGTTAAAGCTTGGTTTGCTGAGGAAAAAAATAAGGGTTCTTGATTGGCCATCTCAAAGTCCCGATCTGAACCCTATTGAAAATCTTTGGGGGATCATAAAACGAGCAGTTGCTGTCAAAAAACCTAGCAGCACTTTGGCAGCTTATCCAGGTAGAATGGAATAACATTAGTCCTGACAAGTGTCGCAATTTAATCAACTCAATGCCACAAAGATGTACTGAAATATGGCGCCAAAAAGGGTACCCCACAAAATATTAAAGGTTCAAGATAGTTTGGGGGAAAAATAAAGCAATTAAATTAAATTTTCAATATTTTTTTTCAGATAACTTAATTATGTGTCCACTTAAATTTTAAGTCTGATATCAACTCCGTACGAAAACATTTTTTATAATGAATAACTATTTAAGTTTTTGTTGTTAATTAATTATTAAGCATGTGAAATTAATAAATATTAGTTGTTTTTGTTTCCATTTTTCTTAAATCTTTTTAATTTTTGCAAAAATGAAAAATGTTACATAAGTGACTTAATTGTGTGTCCACAACTGTATGCACTCTGATTCATACGTACTCACTACAACGTTGATTTATAAGTGCAGGTTGCAATGAGTATGAGTACAACGTTGACATCAAACTCATACCATTCGAAATATGTTGGATACATAAGCCTACTCATTTAGATTTATAACTTTGGAAAAATACTTATAAATAATTCGAGTTACTCGAAATTTACAGTCTAAGCTATTATTGCATTTACAAAAAAAAAAAAAAAGACAGAGTAGCAAGCAGAGCAAACGCTCAACCTTCTAGTGAGTATTGTAGCGTTCGTATGCTAATCATACTAATTTTGTAAGTCTGGTAAATATTGAGTTATGGAGAGTCGAAATCAACAACATCATACGTGTTGTTAAGTATTCAGTGTAGAAGTTTACATATCGAGCCATATTCGCCAAAAAGATGTAACCCTTAAAGTTAGAATTTTACAGGAGAAGGTTTATAAATAAATTCAGTTTTAATAAAGCTATTCCTTTGAAATTTAGAATTCAAGCTTTGTTTTGTGCGATATATTTAATTTTAATAATTTTGATTCGATATTTGCAATGTAACGGTTGTTATTGCGGGTTACATTTTTTTCGCAGTTCTGCCGGCAACCTACCAGTAAAAAAAGTGTGGGTTAACACAAAAATTTATTTTAAGGAAGTGGCTTTCTGTTCTTGTTTTATTGAATTTGCTTAACTTTTTCGTTCAAATTAAATTAAATTTCACTTTTTAAATAAAAATATATAGGTACATTTTGGAATATACATATAACGTAAAACAAAAATAAACATATTAAAAATTCGTAAATAGCGTTCGATACAAATATTTATATGTTTATTAGGAATGAAGTATCTACCAATTCTAAATATTGTCTTTCTGATCCATCTCAGGCAGCGAATCTTTGATCGATTTATCCCATTTTTAATTTCAAAAAATTTAATTAAAATCTATTCAAATCCTTGTATTTAGCGGAAAAAATCTTTAACCCTTTCCCAGTCCACATACAAAAACCCCCCTTATGAAACCAACTTGCTGCGCATCATATGTGATGCAGAGGACAGGGAAAGGGTTAAGATGTCATCGTCCCTTAGAAATGATTTCAGAGTTTCGTCTGGATCGTGGAATTTAATTTAGATCATAACTTACGGTTTCAGATTCATCAAAGTACCCATAGTTAAGAGTTATATTTGAAGTATTTTTTTCTGAATATTGCAGAACGCAATTTTGTTAATTGAACTTTCATTGAAAATGTCCTCCAGCCTTTGAAATCGCTATTAGTTAACTCAACACAATTATACTTTTTTTGGGTTAGTTCTTGCGTTTGAGATTATAGTGTACCACTCACTTGGCACCCAAACGGTTCTACTCCGAATAAAGGATTCAATTGTATTAGATTTTGTAATAAAATCACGAAGATACCTTTGACATATTGATTAAAATCTTCCAAAACACGAATTTTTAATATATTTCTCAAATAATTGTGTTTTTTTTTGCTTACTGTTTCACTTTGTTTCATTTATTTTAAAAAAGAATTTAAAAGTAACCCACATACGCGCTCTCCAAAAATGTAAACAAACTCACCATATGCGGTTACATTAAAATTGTTTTTGTTATAAAATCATAACGGTTGAATCTACAGCCATGCAATTTTTGCATATTTATCGATTTCGATAAATCAATTTGGCGAATATGGCTCGATATATGTATGTTCAACGAATGATTTGTTTTCTTTTCCTTCAGGTAACGACAAAAAATTGCAAATCCTTCAATTTTATCATCAAAATTCGTGTTGTGAAAGAAATATGTTTCTATTGAAAAATTATCTTCAGTGTCGAGTTTCATTTTTGGTTTAACAAATACGTAACAAACAGAATTTCGTTTGAGGCCATTCTAAATCTGCCAATGGACTTTGCAATGTTCACTGTGCGATGAATTTGTAGACAAGTCTGTGCTTCTTCAAGAACAACGAAAATCGCCATGCCACTGTCAATGTATCAAACTTATGTGCAATGATAACAGTGCTTTGTTTTTTCATCCAAAACGAAAGCATTCATTTTAACCAGATGGTACTACATGCCATAAACAGCACAACACTTGAACCTTGTGTTGGATAAGCAATTAAATTTACTTTTTGAGCAGTGCATTTGCCGCCATAATCCTGCGATTTAATCGCAGTCGTCTACTTTTTGTGCGAACATTCGAAGTCTCCTCTCATGTATAGAGAGAAGCCAGCCACAGTTGCAGCTTTCGACGACAACATTGGAGCTCTTTCCCTCCACATCGCATTACTCTGAGTGTAGGTGATTGAAGTGACATGCTGGTGATGTGGTTATGACTGTGCTCATATTGGAATTCAGGAGAAGACAAATAATTTTCTAACTTATTTTCGTTAACATTTTGGATCAGTCAGGATTACGATCAAGCTGCTTACACCACTTATATTGTGTGTGTTAATTTTATGCATATGTGGCGGTATTTACAATTCAAAGTCGGCTCCGAACGACAGATATTTTGAGAAACTTTTTCATGGGAATTTTACTTACTATCAGACTTTGTGACAGAAAAGAAGTCGCCGTAGTCTAGTAGGTAGTGTGTTGGCTTATTAGACGCAAAAGCCTGGGTTCGAGCCCCAGGCCAGGCATCAAAGACAAAATACAAAAAGTATTTTTTCGGCGACTTCCTCTCAGTAGATTTCTGGCAAAAACTCTGAGAGTAAATAAAAATTGCCATGAAAAGTTTCTCAATAAATAAAAATCTGTCGTTCGGAGTCGACTTTAAACTGTAGGTCCCACCACTCATGTATAAACTTAACACACACAACATAAGTGGTGTGAGAAACTAGGACGTTGTACAATGGGTCAATTCGACCTCCGGGTACTGTATTTGTCTTAATTGACAAGTACACGTTCTCTAACCTAACCTAACCTTGTGACAGAAATCTCCTGAGATTAAGTCGCCGAAGAAGTATTTTTTCATATTTCGTTCAGTTGGAGATGCCTGACCTGGTGTTTGAACCGTTACCCACAACACGCTACCTACTCTTAATCAAACTCTCAAAACAAACCATTCGGAAAACCGCCTTATTACCAGGAAAGATAAGATTAACAAATAACATTATAGGAAGGTTGGACATGCAATGACCTTTGATTAAATTTATTCAACAAAATTTTGTCAGATGTTTCGTGACAATGCCCTGTTCCTTTAAGTTTAAGAGGAATTGAGGTAAAAACCCCCAAAGAAGATCACATTTATTAAGATTTTTCAATAAAATTCATAATTAAAGCTAACATAGTTCTCTGACAAAGCTATCTGCCTGCCTATCTCCTTCAGACTGTACCATTTTTAACAGTCTAGTTCGGAATTCGAAATTAGCGATTGTGATCCATAATGATTCCATCAGAGTCGATTTCATTTGAAGTTGTAGTATGCGACATACTTTTCATCATCGTATACTCTCATGAGGTTTCCACAAAGAAATTATGCCTTTCTGAAGATATTCAGGGTTATTCTGAAATACGTGCTTCACTTCATTGCCGTCGAATGTTCACTTTCGACGGTTCGACGGCGATAAATTCTAAAATACACGCGAGGATATATCGATAAAATAATCGAGTTTTTGTGATCACTTGCAAATGAATTACAAAATAAATTATTACAAATTAAAACAAGCAAATGGATTCAATCCCTTATTTTTTAAATGAAAGTTATGAAAATAGCCTTCGACGCGTTTTAAAGACAGGTACAACAGCCTGGATGTAGTTGAGATGGATGATAAAATGTAAGTAATAAAATTAAGCATTCACACATCATGTATGTAACAATGTTTCATCCATATAGATTTGAAAAAAACTTCAGAATAAATAAGGACGCTTTTAAATATATTCTGAATGAAATAGAAGGCAAAATGCGCCCGCATCGCCTGGGAAACTTGTGACCAGTGGATAAATTGGCAGCTTGCCTCAGGTTCTTCGCAGGAGGCAATTACCAACATGGTGTAGGAAAAGATTGGCATCTCAACGTATCTCAATCAACATTTTCATTATCTTCTGAGTTTTTGTTGACAGTTGAACTGACTGTGATTGATTCTTCTTCTTATTAATATGCGTTCGATACTTTCGTTGGCTATAATATGCGTAGGATTATCCACATTCACGTAGTAAAATTTAATGAATAGAATTGAATATTTAACGATATTTTTGGTGGAGACAAGATTCATGTTGAATGTCCAAAATATCCGCATTGGATTGACTATCCAGGCATATATTAACACAGATTTGAAAGGCTATCGAAAAACTGTGACTATAAAACGATTTTAAAGGAAATGTAATAAAGTATGTTTTCCTTCCAAATAGACAAGGCTTTCCTGGTTATGTTGTCAGTGAAAAAAATCCTTTTCTCTCTTCCTACAGCGAAAAAAGATGATTAAATTTTAAATGTTAACAAATGTTAACAAACCCGACCTCATTTCCTACTATTATTTGCTTATTTAAACCAATTCTTTCCAAACAGTGACACACTTTCTCACATTATTCTCTAATATTTGCTCAAATGTTTTTTATTCTAAAAGAAATCGTGCTCAAGGTTGTCACCGTTATTTGACAACATGACTGACTATTTAGAAAAAAAAATTATTTCGCAATTTCGCAATTCATACTGTGGCTATAAAAACCACACAATTTGGCAAATACAGCATCATTAAGTTTTCAAACTTGCAGCAAAGCAAAGTTGCTACCATCACCACCAGAAAAAGAGAGGAAAAAAAGAAGGAAGATAAAATGAAATTCACTTTAGCATTGTGTCTCGTTGTCCTGTTGGTGGTATTCGAACCCATTTACGGTGTCAGAGTATGCACCCCTAATGTGGGAAATTGTAACGAAAATGTGCCTGTTTGTGGACGCTTTGGACGTTCGAAATTGTGCAAGAAATTCAAAACTGAATGTGATTTGGATTTTGAAAGTTGTATCAGTACGGCTGGTGAGTAATAAAATTCCATTTGAAGTGTTTTCAAATTGAAATAAGAAATGTTTTATTTTGTTAATATACCCCCTCCCCCAGTATATACTCCTGTTAATGCTGACATGTGTACTGGTATACCATTGAATACACGCCGCTCTTGTTTTGGTTTGAATAATAATGGCGGTGGTATTGGTTATCCGGGTTATAAACCAGGATTCAAACCTGGCTATAACCCAGGTGGCAAGTGGTCCCATTGGTTTGGCTATGGAAATGGAAATGGTGTTCTACCACAGCCCGCTGTCAAACCAATTGTCATCAATGCTGGCAAATAAGTTCGAGTGCTAAAAAATGCAAAAGATTTAACTGGAAAGTGCAAATGTAGGACACTTAGGCTTAAAAACGATGTTAAAAAAATAAAATAAAATAAAATAAAATAAAATACAAAAAGCAAATAATTTCATGTTATTTGGGCGTCTGGGGCCTGGTAAAGGGCTTCCTTCCGTCCCCGGCATATTCAAATAAGACACAAACAACAGCGGTCTCCAAAGCCAACATAATTTGTGCCATCTTTCCAATTCAGAGTGATTTATGTCTCAAAGCCACCCAGAAAACTCATGGTAGACATTTGAACGATATTATGTTCCACACAAACTGGCATCAACAGGTCTGCAGATTTGAAAAAAAGATGGAAAATTGGAAACCGTGTTGGGAAAACTTAACCAGGACAATAATAGGATGTATGAACGTAGCCGTAGTGTAGTAGGTAGTGTTATGGCTTACTAGACATGAGGCCTAGGTTCAAACCCCAGGTCAGACATAAAAGCGAAATATGAAAAAATACTTCTTCGGCAACTTCCTTTCAGCAGATTTTTGGCAAAAACTATGAGAGTAAATAAAATTGTCATGCAAAAGTTTCTCAAAAATCTGTCGTTAGCAATCGACTATAACCTTAGATCGAAAATTGTCATCACCCTTTTTCAGTCAAGGTATGAAGGTATCCCTGACTTGCATTTCTGCGAACAAAATGTAAAAACGTTAGCCAAAGTCTACAAAGAAACTATTTTGGAAGCTGTTGTATGTTTAAAAACCAGTTATGGTCTTTCGAACGAGATTATACGCTTGCTCACAAAGCTAAAACGCTGCAATATTAGACCCAGTAGTCGCCGTAGTCTAGTAGGTAGTGTGTTGGCTTATTAAACGTAAGGCCACAGTTCAAACCCCATGTCAGACATCAAAACGAAATATGAAAAAATATTTTATCGGCGACTTCCTATCAGCAGATTTCTGGCAAAAACTCTGAGTGTAAAAATAAAATTGCCATGAAAAATTTCCCAAAAATTTGTCGTTCGGAGTCGACTTTAAACTGTAGGTCCCGCCACTCATGTATAAAATTAACACACACAACATGAGGAATGTGAGAAGCTAGGCCGTAATCCTGACTGAAGGGTTGTCATTTACCACCATCCATCTCTTCTGAAAAATGGCCACCTGGCAGTTCTTAATTGAAGCATATGGACTAAAAATTGTAAACAATTTTAGAGGATATATTTTGAAACAGAAAATGCCTCAGCCTTGATTTATGCTGTAGCCAATTTTCTAATTAACAGAGTGCCTGAGTCTGTTAATAAATCTTCAGTCCTACTTAATACGTCCACGATTAAAAAAGGCGGACATTTCGTATAAATATTTGCTGTTTGCATACAACATGTACAGTGAGCGTCAAAAGAAACTGTACATTACAAAAAAATGTACATTAATAAATTACCGTTATTTTGATTTTAAAATTGTTTCATTACCAATCATTTCATTTAAAACTGAAACAAAAAAATTGTAAAATATTTGGAAATATGATCAAATTTTTTCGGACGCTCTCCTTAAGTAGTAAAAGTTGAGTTTAATGATTGTTAGAGTTTTATCCATAGTATTTAGTTTCTTTTGACGCTCACTGTATGTAAAACTAAATATAAAAAATATTTTTTTTGGCATAAAATGTGTGGAACGGTATATATGCCCCTACTAAGTCCAATACAAGCTCTTCTCTGTGAGGAAATTTAGTTTGTTAGTTAGTGAGATCTTTAAAACTCCTAATTTATTATGAGGTTAGGTATGAAGTTTCTTTAACTATTCCTTAATCGAAAAGCAATTCATTTAAATTTTGTATTTTATTAATCAAATTTTCTTTTCCATTGCAGATACACATTCACAAAAGGAATACATTTTAGAACGGCAACAAAGGCTAATAAAACTGAAAAAACATTCTACCAGACACTCAGCAAAATAGATCTGTTGGAGTAGCAGTAGCAATTGCTGTAGTAGTAGCAGCTGTCAATCAAAGTGCATCACAAGGAATAAAGCTTTAATCATACGCACAAGCTAAAGCTCAATTATTAGTTTCGAAGAAAACTAAAGAAAGCTTTTTCCTACACTTAGGCAACATCCTTAAGTTCGTTCTTAATGGATCTGTTAGACTCGATTTTCTTTATTCAAACAAAGGACGTCGTAAAAGAAATGTTCATGCTACAAAGCACATACTATTTGCTACAAATCATCATTGCTGCAACTACAACTAGCTTCTATTCAAGTTGAAAACGTGGTTCAGTTTATTTATTCCACTTGTGTATTGTACATACAAGCGTTTAATTATGCAAATTGAATTAAAGCCAACAAAAACAAGCATTAGTTAGTCAAAATAAATTCAAGTACAACTCAATAAAGAACTGAATAGCAGCTCAGTGGCTCAATGAATGACTGACAGACTGCCAGACAGAGTATATGACGGCCTTAGTAAAGGAGTTAAAGAAAATACAAAAGGCTGGCAGTATAGCTTGTAAAATTATAAACTTTTTCTTTTTAGTTTCTTGAGTATTTTTATACAAAAAATGTTAGAAAATGCCAGCAATATGATACATATGGCAGCAGCAACAACAAAAGAAGCAGCAAAAATTCAAGAGCATGAAACATCAAACGCAAAACAAAAAACGAAGATATTGACATCAAAACAAACAGCACAACTTGCAACAGCATCAAAAATTTTAGCACTGCCACCTATACTACCAACACTACCAGCTTTAAAACCAATGCCTGCAGCCGTATCCGTATCCTCCCTACAACACCCTACAATAGCGCCATTAACGCCATCATCACCAGCACCACTACCAGCTCTAATGGAGATGGCGGCATCAAGAACTGCTTTTGAATCCTTAATAACCAAGGAAACCACTTTAACATCAACATCAACATCAACATTAACATTGTCGTCATACTCAACTACGAGATCATCGTCATCATCTTTATTACGACCAGCAGCAGCATATACGCCATTAGCAGCAGCAACAGCAATAGCAGCAGCATCAAAAGTATCTTTTAAAGTTAAAGAAATTTTACAAACTTTAGCCGTAACTCTAGCAACAACGAATGTCAAATACACACATAGCTGCAATAGCAACAACAACAAAAACAACAACAATAGCAACCATTGCAGCAGAGGCTGTAATGTTGGCATTAGAAACCATAGAAACAAAAATATCAAAAGTTTTACAAATGAAAACGTCAGTCATCACATGATTCAGGGGAACGATGATAAAAATGCATTTCACCACCATCACATGCTTTCATTAAATCACCAAAATTGCACAAATGTTTTACAACACAAAGTGAAACGATACAGGCCTCAACGCCAACAACAACAACAATGTTGTTGCAACATAAAACAATTCTTGTTATTGCTAACATGTTTTGTGGCAATCATCACAATATTCTCTTTGCCTCAAACAGTAACAGCAACAGCAACAAACCTAGTGATAGAAACAGTTCCAACAACAACAGTTGCCCCTGAACGGGGCCCAACACCCTCTCTAACAATGGCAATTAATGAAACATATGAACATCGACTTAAGCACACACAACAACAACAAAAACAGCAACAGCAAGAGTTCTTGTTGCCTGTAATATCCTACTCAGTCTTACGCTCATCATCATCATCATCATCATCGAGTGACAACAATAGTAAAGACAATGGCAACAACAACAAAAACAATATTAAATCTGCTGACAACAATGATAACAATGATAACATTGATGATGTTATATCAACCCCCCACACTACCTTACTCCCTGCAATTGCCACGGCAATTGAAAATTCACTTGTAAACGATAGAAAAAACATTCAAAACATCACTAGCAACACATCGACTGGCAGCAGCAACGGCATCCAAAGCTTTTATTATCCTTTTGAAAATCATATTATTTCTCGTTTAATACGTTCATTAGATGTTAGTGGGTCCGTTAAAGGTCTTGGCAGCAGCAGCAGTGGTATCTCATCCATCTTTAGTCCATCGCCTGGCGGTGGTAGTGGCGCTGGCTCCGCAACCGGTTTGACAAACATTTTCAATCAAAATCTAGACACTGGCCTTAGCAACAACATTGAATGTCCCAGCTTTGATGAGAGTTCCGCCTGTCCGTGCTATAAATTTGAAGATGGTAAGTTGGCAGAGCATTTGATGTTTTGTTTATGAAAATTTGTTTTGAACAAAATTGGCACAGTTTTACGCCATAATTCTTTTTATTCAAACATTTATCGCAACATGTTGTATATCAATGAGAGTGTAGGAAAGTGATTCATACTCTCTCTCTATTAAGGTCCTATCAAAGCAGGGAGAGAAAAGATTAACGAAGCTATTTAAGTCAGTATTTTGAAATATTCACCACCAATAACGTCTTCTCCCATTCAAATGTGGCTCAAATCTGCCGCGATGCTGTATAGTTTAGAAGAATTCGAAACAGTTTCTGCTACACGGCTAAAAATCTATGGGTCATGCAATTCTGGATAAAGCAGGGACTCTTTTATGACTCTCTTTACCTGTAAACAAGCCATTGCCTTAGAGACAAAATCCTTTGCCAAATACTACCTAGTGAAGACAATAATAGAACCGCTACTGCCTTACTAAGTACAGGTTTTGTAGAAAACAGTTTTCAAATAACAGGACTGCAGGCTCCTAGGTGTATTAAGAGAGAAATCTTCAATTTCCATTGCTAGAGCCCTGCCACTATTATGTGCCAAAGCACTTTATGCCATTTCGAATATACTTTCTCTTGTGCTTCTCCGGGAGCAGCCTGCAACTTTTGCAGAGATCTGACTGAGCTTTCATTATATCGGAATGGCTATTAAATCGTTCCTTGGTAGCAGAAAATATGCTGAACTTCTCGAACAGCCACGTTAAAATCAGGTCCTCTGTGAACCTTATATTAACGTCTAAGCATGTCTATTGAAAGTCGTTTATTTTTTCGGGGATTGGTAGAAAAGGTTTGCATCACATTTGTTCTTGGGTAGAGGACTCTAACCAAAACTGTGTTTCCAACGTATCGGCCGTAACGGGTATAATCTGACTATAACTTGGGAATGAATTCTACTTCATACTTAACACTGTCCGGGTGTTCATACATACATGAATTGGTTATTACAACACTTCAGTCAGGATTACGACCTAGCTTCTCACACCGCTTGTATGTTAATTTTATACATGAAAGGCGGGACCTACAGTTTGAAGTCGACTCCAAACGGCAGATTTTTTGAGAAACTTTTCAAGGCAATTTTATTTAATCTCAGCGTTTTTGCCAGAAATCTGCTGAGAGGCAATCGCCGAAGAAATATGTATTTTGTTATACATCGTTTTTTTTAGAGATTTCTGACCTGGGGTTTGAACCGTGACCCCATGTCTAATAAGCCAACACACTATTTTAGACTATGACGACTTCTGGGTGTTCATTTACTACGTAAAAGTGGTCGAGACATAATAAAATACTACCATTATACAAGGAGGACAAAATACATTTTTCTTAATCGTCTGGACATTCTCAATTCTTGAGGGATATGTTATCATACGCCATAGTAGCGTCTCTAGTAACATGGTTGTCGGCTATTCAACCGCTCACACAATTTCTGCAGGATGTGATAATCGAAGTAGGATAAGCGGATTGCTTTCCATTAAATTTACTACTGGCCAGTACTTGTGAAATAAAGTCTGAAAATATTGAAAAGTCTAAGGATCCCTAACGGAACATTCGGAAGTGATTTTGAAAGACAATGCCCAGTCCAAAAGCGGATTGAAATGTCTCTATCCAAACAACCCTTCCTACTTATTTGCTTACAACTCTGTAACCAGTTGTGTGTGCTAATTTATTACATGAGTGACGGGATTACTGTTTTACTGTTTGTCGCTTCGAAAGATAGATTTCTTAAAGACGTTTCATGGCAATTTTATTTTACTCTCACAGAGAAGAAGGCTGTTGAGAGTAAGTCGCTGAAAAATATATTTTTTAAAATATCGTTTTTTGTTCGAGATGTCTTATTTCATGTACAGTGGACAGCAAAAGTCTTAGTACCCCAATACATTTTAGCAATTTCATGAATTTGTAGCAATAGTTTGTATAAATAACACAGCCTTGCATGGGTTTTGCAAATAAGATGGCTCCAGGTGTTTCCGAAGCCATTTTGGGTACTGAACACGAATCTGGTTTCAAAAACTTTTCATCACGTCAGGTTTTCGAGAAAAAGGGGGCCGAAACCCCTAAAAATAGCGTTTTTGGCCATTTTTGAAACATTGTAGAGCTAAACACTGACGTGCTAGAACCATCGCTATTGTCAGAAATTGACAATTGATCTTTGCTCTTTGAAATGAGCACAAATTGTTTGCATGCACCCTTAAAGCAGGGGGTGGGTTTATGTCAAGGGGTGCAAGAGAAAAAGAAACACATTACGGAGGTCCTTAAAAATTAATCAGATTCACTTGAAAATTGTTACTCAGGGGTTTTTGGGGTTGTTGATTACAGATCTTCATTCAGATTTAAAAAATTCAAAATGGCGGATTCAATATGGCGGTCGACTAATCTGATTAATTTTTATAAACCTCGAAGGCCATATTGGATCCGCCATTTTGAATTTTTTAAATCTGAATGGAGATTTTTGAAACCATATTCGTGATTATCGCCGAAAATGCCTACGGAAACACCTGGAGCCCTCTTATTTGCACAAAAAAAGTCCAAATTTGCAGGGCTGTGTAATTAAAGTTTTTATATTTATTATATTCATTTATTTCTGTTTTATTATAAAACAAAAATTTTTTTAATGTTTTTCACAAAACAAGAGAAAATAAGGAAAAGTTTTTGATGACTCCTTATTTTTGCACCGCAAAAGTGTAGGTACCACCAAGAAGAATTCAGAGTAAATTTAAAATTCAAAGGCCTAATATGTGAAAATTTTATCGCAGTAGTCTAGTAGGTAGTATGTTGGCTTATTAGACGCAAGGCCACGGTTCAAACCCCAGGTCAAACATCAAAACGAAATATGAAAAATATTTCTTCGGGGACTTCCTCTCAGAAGATTTCTGGCAGAAACTTTGAGAGTAAATAAAATTGTCATGAAAAGTTTTTTTAAAAATCTGCAGTTCAGAGTCGACTTTAAACTGTAGGTCCCACCACAAATGTATAAAATTAAAACAAACAACATGAATGGTGTGAGAAGCTAGGCCGTAATCCTGACTGAAGGTTTGTAATGGCCAATTATGTTGTGTACGTATAGAAAATCGATTCAAACTCGCAATAACGTGCAGATTACTTACGCCACCTTAATGAGCATACCGAATGACTATTAGATTGAACTGTAACTAGTTAATACTGCATCTTTCTTTATTTACGATGATATTTCCTGTAAAGAGATGTGCTGAAAAAATCATTTTCTTTTTTTTTTTTGTTGAAAGTTGAAAAATAAAACAAACAAAAAAACATTGGTTTTTAATCAAATGCCACGATAGCATATCATTTGAACACTTGTGTACTTATTACGTGACCACAACTGTTCATATGATAATTTATGAAATTAAATTTATTTACGTACGTTATCTTAAAATTCGATTACATGATGATGATGATGATGATGACGATTATAAATTGATTTCTACTTAATGTGAATTCGTTTCTTTTTTCTTCTCTTTTTTCTTCTTCTCTTTTTGTTTCCTCTTACAGGTTTATTTCTTGAATGCCCGGGTACAACAGCAACATCGTTGCGCACCACATTGGAACGCATTTCATCGCCGATACATTCATTATCCATTTATGATTTTGATCGTTCGGTCACGTCCCTATCACAGGATGTCTTTCAACCGGGTGTCAATATAAGACATTTACAATTCTCCCATTCACATTTGGAAACATTAAAAGAAAATAGTCTTAAAAATGTACGTGCATCATTGGAATCGTTGAGCATCGTTAATGGTAAATTAACACAGGTATGTATCGCTACATATGTATATATGTACGTATATATTTATATGTATAAGCAGTAGTAAATGGCAGTAGTTGTAGTAGTAGTGTTAAAAGTATTTTCATTGAACAATTTTCCCCTTCCATCAATACCACACACACGAACCCAGCAGTATATATATGTGTGAAGTATGGCATCTGGGGTTGGAGGTGTTGATAGGAAATAAATGAATATTTACTGCATTACAACAAAAACAACAAAAGAAAGAATAAAAGAAAACCAATGGCAGGTTAGTTTTTCCATGCTGTTCTCTCTCTTTTTCTTGTTCTCTTCATTACATACCAGCCGCCATTTGTGAATATTACTGCTGTTACGGCTGGTATCACTCTGGAGGCGAGGAATGCATAAGAAAAAAAATGTGTAAAATCACGTCGGTATGCGTGAATTTTAACGGAAACGGATGTGTTACACGCAAAATGTCGCTCGTTGTAACTACAGCTTAACACAATAAAAAATAAGAAATTTTTAATAAAATGTTAAAAATATCTGACGAAATTTTTAGTTAAAGACAGTTAAAGTAAGACAGGAAAAACCGAAACATATTATTTCTCTCCACACAGATTTTAAGTAAATTTAATATGACATGTTTTCCTTCAGATGTTTCTGATCTAATTTTGATTTAATTTCTGAAAGTTTTTGTTGTTGTGAAAATTCTCTGGTAAGTATTAAAACAAAATTGTCATATAACTTGACAAGATTTTCTAGTTAAACGCAAAGACAGCCAGCCGCCTTTGTAAACCAGAAACCATGTTTACTTGGTTTGTTGAAAATGCTTAATGACATCAAACGACACATGAAATTAACAAAAAATTTTGAAAATATATTTTATGCTTCTGTAACACTTTGTTAGACATACTCTATCCAATACACTCGAAGAAATAAGTTGGTAAGAATGAAAAATTTAAAATCAAATGTAAGAATAATTCAAAATTGAAACATGGCGTCTTTATTAACTGTTTCTTAAATTAAATTTAAATAAAAGGAAGTATGTGCCAGATATCATGGATAATTTCTTATTCATTTGAAAAACGATATAACATCGTTCAAAGATTCGCCCTGTATTTTCCGGGTGAAGCACCTCCGAAATGTAGAATATTTCATGACTCTGGCGCATAAATTAGGCTGAATTTGAACGATTGCATCGATTATAGACGTCGCCGTAGTCTAGTAGGTAGTGTGTTATCTTATTAGACGCGATGCCACGGTTCAAACCTCAGAACAGACATCTCCAGCAACGAAATATGAAAAATATTTCTTCGGCGAATTCCTCTCAGCAGAGGAAATGAATAATTTATCAAAATTCGACTCTAAACTTGAACTATAGGTTCTGGCACTCATGTATGAAATTAACACACACAACCATAAGTGGTGTGAGAAACTAGGTCGTAATACTGACTGAAGGCTTGTAATGTCCAATATGTATGCATGAGTTATGTCGCCTTTGAGGACCACTGTGGTTTGTGGCCTCTTCGCCTACACCTGCGACTTAAGAAAACCCCAAAAGAAAAAGTCTAACGAGGTCAATTCACACAATCTCTGTGGTTATTTTATATTACCTCCAAGTGAGATGACCATGCTCCCAAATCGCTAGTGCGGAATATCCAATGTGGCATTAGCTGTGTCGCACGTACCGTCATATGTTTTTGGTATGCACGTCATTCAATACCCGACGTTCGCAGTTATACCGTAGCTACCATCTTTCTTAAAGAAATAAAGTCCACCCCAAATAGTAACTTTTTTGTGATCCATTGCATGTGCCCATCCCACCAGAACTAGGCGTCATTGCAGAATATATTCCGATTAAAATGAATGTCAGTTGCTAACCACTTCAGAGGCCTGTCGGCCGACTTCTATGACAGTGCTTAATTTAATATGGTTTCACCCCCTGAGCCACATAAAGTCGAAGTGGGCAGCATGACAGCAATAATTAACCCCACAGTCAAGGGTTTCAAGTTATATCACTCATTGCATTGAAAAACCCTTTAAAATCTGGCGTTTGGAATCGACTTTCATTACACTCATCCGGGGTGCTAAGAGAAGCTTTGTCGTAACCCTGACTGAAGGTTTGTAATGGCCAATTAAGTCAAGTTAACTGAATTAAGTGAGTTAATATGCGACAACTTAGTTCTCTAAATAGACCTCCGATACGGTTAATAAGATTCCCAAGAAAGCCTTTGTATCATAGTGCGGTTAAATATCATTTTCCGGAAGTAAATCGGAGTGTACGATAGGAATTGCTCTAAAATCAGTTTTAAATTGTTTACGTTGTCTGTGGACGTTTTTCGAAATCCAAAATCTTCTTCCTTAATTTCCAACTCTGATGAAAGTTAGTCCGATATTCGGTTTCAATATTGGTTCATCAAATCCTCTATATTTAGCAGCTTAACTATGGTATCCTTATTGATGCTCATCAGTTTAAATAATGAATAATTAAATAATTAAATAATGTAATGCAAGAGAAATAAGATTAAGTATCATTTTAATTCATAATTGGTATATGCTTTGGTATTATCGAAGACGCCTATTTCTTGCGTAACAAATAGTTTTTCCGCAAAACTTCTCTGAGTGTATGATGTTAGAATTTGTAGGGGATACCATCATATATTTTTATCGTGACAATTTATGTGTCATTCATGGAGTAAATGAATTTCTGAATATGCATGCATGACGACTAGACGAATGCCGGCAAGGATTAATTTATCAGAGGGCGGAATATGTTTTTCCTGTTTTTTTGTCTTTTGCATGAAAAATTTGTTTATTTTACTTAATTTTTCTTTCAGTTTTTTTTTCATTCTGGTTAAATAATACATTCATTTGTAAATGGCTGCGTGTATAAGCGTGTGAGAGCGAGAGAGAGGGAGCCTGTGTATGTGTTAACAAAATGAATTACAAACAATTTTGTCACATTTCAACAATGTTTGCCCACATTTGTACATTTTAGTTCATTTCAGTCCTTCTTTATTTCAACTTTTTTTTACCCCGCATATCTGTAATTCTCTCTGGTATTTGCCAACATCAACGTCGTCGTTATTGTACAGAGAAAAAAAAAATACAAACACAAATACATATGTACAGCGGATGCGTATCTTAGTGCGAATAAAAATTAAAAATTTTGTTTTTGTAACTGATATCTGTATCCGAATGAATGCATATGCCTTCCACATTTCTCTTTCTAATATATGGGGGTGTACATTAGCAACAGAGCAAATTTTTTTTCATATGGTTTCTTCACAATCCCGCCATGGGTAAGTGAAAAACTTAGGTTTGTACAGCAGTAGAGTTATAATAACTGAATATGTAAAAGCAGCAGTTAATAGGATACGTAGATGGGCATTGATGAAAAATAAAATAATTTTTTGAAGAAAAAATCTTCTCACAACTTTTGTATATTGTTTTTCGATATACTGGCTTGCCTAACAAAAGTACAGTGGGGTGTAAAGATCACTATTGTGGGATGGTTGGCCATGTGGTTTATTCTTAACCATACGCGTAGAGCAGAGTTTAGCAATATCGCACGTAACCTCTTGGTACCAATGAGATTTAGCTTCCCTATAATAACTGTGGATCACTATTGTGGGCTGAATGGTCATGTGATTTAAGGAGCAAAGTAAATATTTTCAGTCAGGTTTACGACCTAGTTTCTCACACCACTAATGTTGTGCGTGTTAATTTTATACATGAGTGGTGGGACCTACAGTTTAAAGTCGACTCCGAACGACAGATGTTTGAGAAATTTTTCATGGCAATTTTTTTTACTCTCAGAGTTTGCCAGAAATCTGCTGAGAGAAAATCGCCGAAGAAATATTTTTTCATATTTTCGTTTTTATGTCTGACATGGGATTTGAACCGATGCCTTATGTCTAATAAGCAAACATACTACCTACTAGACTACGGCGACTTAATGATATCCTTGACTGATCAAAATTTTTCCTGAGAAATCCTCTACATACATGGACGTAGTATTGACGTAATATTGACGTTGAAAGTACCTTCGTTAGGAATTAAAATGCACCCTGGCTGTCCAATTAAATCAAAAGCTTTTTACGGAAATTCACCCTCCTGACAAAAATTGCGCCGCTTTTAAAATTTTCATGATCTATGTGTGGAAAACACTGCAGTGGTCAGGCAGCATATAAGAAAGTTGAATATCGGAACACTTAATAAACATACCACAGCCCGCCCTGTCTCTCTTCTTTGAACCAGCAATGTAAACCTCAAGGATCCAATTGAGAACCTTCGAATCATCAGAACCACAAATAGATCCGGATGTGTTCATGTCTTGCCATAATGCCAGCATGTCCATAGCCCATGTAGGGCTAGGATTTAACTGTATTTAACCTTACACAGCCACAGCAGAATATATCTTTATTGAGTACAGCAAATAATGGCCAGAAGTCCAAAGTTGGAATGATAAAATCAAATGTTCTATTTCGAAATTAATAAGGAACCATAAATCGAGTTGTATGTGTCTCTCTCTTCCCAGAATACCAGCATGTCCATAGTCCAGGTTGGACCAGGATTTAAGTGCATTTAGCCTTACAAAGTGTATATTGCGTACTCTGTCTATTAGTCGGCAGTGGTATTAGTGTTTGCATTCCGTCCGTTCTGTATACTATAAAACAAGTTTGGTTCCATAACTGACCCGATAGAGCCAGTATGTGATGGTTTGTTTGAAATTCCACATTTTGTCTATGTTCCTTTTGTTGGAGGTATTCAACTCCAAATAGTCGTAGTAATTAAATGGAAATCGACAATCTGTTTCATGCTACAGTATGACATGCTCAAATGTGAATCATTACACGACTTGCATTACCATATGCGTTAAGCGCAATTGTCAAATACATGACACAAAATGTCTACAATGTACAGCCAAAGAAAAAAGTCTACAGACACCGGTGTATGTAGACTTTGTGCCGCTGCTTTTTATCAAATTAAAAAAGATTTTTAAGGCATTTACGATCAAGAATATAACGTAGAAATTATTAGAAAAAAAAATAAAAGTTTATATACAACAGAGTATGTAGACTTTTTTCTTTGACTGTATGTGAACATTTTTGAATGAAACAAGGATTAAATGGGCAAAGAGAAAAGTTTGAATTGTGGGTTAAATATTGGAAATAAATCTCTAGCAAAACGAAATATGAAAAAATGTTCCTTCGGTGACTTCCTCTCAGCAGATTCCTGGCGAAAACACGGAGAGTAAATAAAATTACCATAAATTGTCGTAACCCTGTCAGAAGAGTAGTTATGACTAATTACACTATGCGACAAAATAAAAAAAAATTAAATACACTCAGCTAATGACATAGTGTAAGTTGCGAGTTTTGTTGAGTAGAACTCAAAAATATTTTTTTTTTACATTTCTTGAACCCTCCAAACTTGTTTTATTTGACAAAAACTGTTGTTTTAGACTTTGCGCACAAACCTATTGATTACACAAACCGAAGTCCAAAATTTAAACCTCGTTATAACGGAGTGGGATGGGCCTTTAAAACGGTATACATATATACAATATTTGAGTTAATATGAAATGAGGTTTGATGAGGTAAACTTGAAAAATGTGAATTTTTTTCATATTTTTCAAGTTTGTCCGTTCATAGTAGCAAACTTTAATTAAAAAATATGAAATAAGTGACGGTAACTACAGTAATTTTTGTCGGATTTGATCAAACAAAGTATCAATCTCTTCACAAAATCATACAATTTCAAAATGTCATCACTTATTTTATATTTTTTAATTCAATTTTGATATTAATAATGGTCAAACTTGTCATTAGCTCGAATTATTTTGACTTTCGCACCGTGTTATGTATGCATGTATCGGGTCCGCCATCTAACGTTTTTTTTAACTAGTGCTTATTTCGTGAATGGTAACACTTAGCTCATGTCTGATTTGACAGATAATTAGTTTCATCCTTCCGCTGAACGAATATGGACTATCCAATGCGTTTTCGCTTCGCTAAGTGGGCCTGCGATCGACTTACAGAAGATGCCGATTTTGGCAAAAAAAATCATCTTTTCAGATGAAGTTCATTTTGATCTTGGCGGGTATGTACACAAGCCAAATTGTCGCATTTGGGGCACAGAAAACCCACACGCATACATTGAAAAGCCGACGCACCCAAAACGAGTCAATGTTTGGTGCGGATTTTGGTCCAGAGGCATAATTGGGCCATTTTTCTTCGAAAATGAGCAAGGAGTGGCCGTTACAGTCAATGGCGATCATTATCGGGCCATGTTGAACGAATTTTTGTTCACAAAAATTGAAGAGGAGGATATTGGCAACATTTGGTTTTAACAGGACGGCGCTACGTGCCACACAGTCAAAGCTACACTCGATGTTTTGCGCCCTGTTTTTGAAGATCACATTATCAGCGGTTTGTCCACCTCGGAGCTGCGATTTGACACCGTTGGACTATTATTTGTGGGGTGCCGTCAAAGATAAGTGTTACGCCGACAAGCCAGAGACAATTGACGTTTTAAAGAACAATATTCTTGACGCCATTGGTGAAATACAGCTGCACACAATCGATAATGTGCTTATAAATTGGACCGATCGTGTAGGCTACTGCGTGGCCAGCCGAGGCAGCCATTTGAATGAAATTATTTTCCATTATTAACCGGAAGGATTGTACTTTCAAATAAAAAAAGAAATTTGAGTAAATATTCACTAGTTTTTTTAAAGCATTTTCAAAAAAAAAAAAACAAGTTATTTGGCGGACTCTTTATATGGGAGATAAATTGCATAAAATATTAAATTTTTCGATATCTTAACAAAATGTATGAATTTTTCATTAAGACTAGGGTATCTTAACAAAAAAAAAAAAAATAATAATTTTTTTACGTTTCCTAATTACATTCAAAATAAATGATACTTTGTTTTCAACCGCAACATCTTTTTGTTCTATACACACACACACACAGTCTACACAAAATAGCAGTCAAATATAGAATCTGTTGTTAATAAAATACCAACAAATTGCTTTCTAAACCATTAAGTACAATAAAATGGAAAATATCTACTAAAAATCGTCCATAAAATAAGTAACAACACCCCACCAAATATGCTTTTATTGTTATCAGTACATAAAAATATTAACAAAAATAAAAACAAACACAAAAACCAACAACATAACAAAAAAAACGTAAATGAATGAAACATTTGCACAAAACCAATAACGTAAATTGTATACCAAAAAATATTCGCTCGCTGGTTGGCATATTGTCGATTTTGTTCATTTCGGAAACCAACTCACCATATAAATATTTTTGGTTGGTTTATTTAACAACAACAAAAACAACAACAGCAAATAGCAGCAGCAAACAGCAATATGTACTAGCAACCAACATTTATGAACATTATCAATATAAAATACTCAAACAAAATTACCACACGCATACAAACAAATAAAAATTACACACAATATATACGAACGTGTGTATGTACGTGTGTATTCGATTACCACAAAATAAAGGAAGTGTTGGTAGAAGCATTACGACCATATTTGGCATAAAAATAAAATAATTTATACGTTTAGTGGCTGGGCACACTCTGTGGCTATTACTGTAGCTGCTCAGCTGACCTGTGCTGGGCTAAAATTATGCTCAAATTATGGAAATCTTGAAATTTCGATAAAAGCATTAAAGGATGTACAGGCATTTAAATAAAAATTCATATTAAATTCGAAATTGGCTTAGAGGAGCTTGACCTCAGTTATATTTAATAAGAAAACCAACATCTGTGAAATCCTCTCAAATGATCCTCAGTATATTGGAGGACATTATTTGCCATCCGGGTACTGAGCTGGTGGTTCAATCTTGGCTCAACCTATAATCAGTACATGCTAGGGCATACATTCAACTCGGCTACTTGGTTCCCTATAATTTTCTCAACAGAAGGATTTGATTTATAGCACTCCAATTCTTCTGGTCTGTAGATCGGAAGGTTCCCTGTAGTATCCTTGAGGTTTACACTGCTTATTCAAAGATGAGTGTGAGAACGGGCTGTGGCATATACCGATGGGTGTAAAATACTGCAGCATGATATATATTCAGGGTTCCGATATCAGATTTTCTCGTAATCTGCCTAAACACTGCAATGATATCCATGCTTGAGTCATAGCTTAAGTCATGAAATCGCGGCAATGCTTGCTGTGAGCTGAAATTTTCTCCTTGAAATCCCTTAATTTACTCGGATAAATAGTTGCACCCACGTTCCTAACGTATAACATCTTGTTGACTGTTCTCATTCTCGTATGCCAGGTATTAGAGGTTAGAGGACGTGAACTTGTCAATTAAGACAAGTACAGTACCCGGAGGTCGAATTGACCCATTGTACAACGTCCTAGTTTTTCACACCACGTATGTTGTGTATGTTAATTTTATACATGAGTGGTGAGACCTACAGTATAAAGACGACTCCGAACAACAGATTTTTGAGAAACTTGTTCATGGTGTGGGAAATATTTAATCATTTAAAGGCGAATATCGTCGCGATGTCTGTTTTCATTCACATATGCCAGGGATTTCCTGAACTTAAAAATGTCGTCGGAAATAATTTTCCTGAAGGCACACAGTTTATAATCTCCGCCAGGTTACACACATGGAATGCGTATTAAGATTGCTTCATTTAAACAAGATATTCTCCGGTTGTTAATAGTCGCCGTAGTCTAGAAGGCAGTGTGTCTTGGCTTATTGGACTTGAGGCCACGGTTCAAACCGCAGATCAGACATCTCCCATAAAACGAAATATATAAAAATATTTCTTCGGCGACTTCCTCTAAGCAGATTTCTGGTAAAAACTCTGAGAATAAATAAAATTGTCGTGGAAAAGTTTCTCAAAAATCTGTCATTCGGAGTCGACTTTAAACTGCAGGTCCCACCACTCATGTATAAAATTAATACACACAACATAAGTGGTGTTAAGAAGCTAGGTAGTAATCCTGGCTGAAGGGTTGTAATCGCCAATTATGTTATATGTCCTCCGGCAGATTTATAAGAAGGTTCAACCTCAATGCCAGCGGAAGAGCAATATTGCTAGACACAGCTGAACTAATATCGATCAGAAGAGGAGTTTTCTTTAGTCACATGGCCATCCATCACACCATTGTGGTTCCCAAAGGCCACTGCTTTATAGGAAAACATGCCAATAGACTTCAGATTCCTTCAAACGACATCCACAGAAGCTGTGGGTTTGAGAAAGAGTATGAGACTATATTTCACCTCATGGATCACTGCCGGCTCTTGTTATGATAAGGCAGGGAAGTTCACCTCTGACAGAACTCATCAAAATAAGGATTAATGCAATAGTATGATTTGTTTTGAGTTCAAAATTGCTTTGAAAAGTTTTCCACTCAAAGATTTACTCTGCCAAGTTCAGGTTACGGCACACAATTAAGGAATGCGGAGACCAGTCTTATCACTACAGACGTCAGGACCCGCAGGATTGTTTCCTACAGGAAATGTATTATTCGCGGGTTAAATATTGATTTGTGGATGGAACTAACTAACGTCCTAGGTAGGAAATTACTATTCAATAAGGGTGCCCGCCGCGAATTTTATTGAGAGGTTGGGCGGCCTGTGTATTTGGCCAAAATCAAGAGATATCGGTGCATTAACGTAATAATGGTGTAGTAGTTAACGTGCTTGACTAAAAACCTGGGCTGTCTATGTACGAAAAACGAAAAAAAGTTTTCATTGTTTTAGAATTTTAAAAATTAAGAGACTTCGTCAATACTACAAATAAAATGTACAGGAAACCATCTGACTCCCGACCTTCAGATATGATTTCATTGACAAGAAGATCAAATATCGTTGAGATAGAGTAGTTTCTCAGTTCTATGTTCAATTTATTGTTCTCTTCCACTGATAGAAGATAACCTTAAATGCTTGAAATATCATTCCTTGATGAATACTCATCTAATTCACAAACCTGCATAGTGTAGGATATTCGATTGAAACAATAAAATATTTGGCCGCCACAAAATTGTGGCACTAAATCAACGTCGCCAATTATGCGTATTTCCAGTTCATTTCCCTTTTTTGTTGTCTCAATTGCTTTGGTTTGACTTTGTTTTCATTACTCTTGACTTGTTTAAGGTTCTGCAGCCAAACAACAGTCTACAGTTCAAAGTCATAAAAAATATAAGAAAGTGGGAATAAAAATTCTACACTCGTGATGTCACAATTTTGTATTTTTATACCCCGAAAATTTATAAGAAAATAATTTGAGCAGTTTATCGATAAATGGAGAAAGTCGTACACATAAATTAATTAATTTTAAAACTAAAAAATAAGTGAACGAATGCATTTAGAAATATGAAATTAAAGTTTCAATTGGAAATAGTTGCTTAGTGAAAAGCTGTCGTTTCAATAGACAGGAGCTCATGAGTTTAAGCCTCAGATATGATATCTTGAAAAAGAAAAAAGAATATAAAAAATACACGAAAAAAGCTCCTCAAAACAGTGATTGAAATTAACGTAGATAATACGGAAGGCGTGTTGTCGCCGTAGTTTAGTAAGTAGTGTGCTGGCTTATTAGATATGAGGCCACGGTTTAAACACCAGCTCACACATCTCTCACAATACGAAAATATGTAAGAATATTTCTTCGGCGACATCCTCTCAGCAGATTTCTTGCAAAATCTCTTGGAATAAATAAAATTGTCATGAAAAGTTTATCAAAAATCGGTCGTTCGGAGTCGACTTTTAACTGTAGGTTCCGCCATTCATGTACAGTAAGACCCCGCTTAACGCGGGAGATACGTTCCAATAAGTTCCAGCGCTAAACGAAACAGCGTTCGTACTGTGATTGCGACTTTGGAAAATACAGTTGGAATCTTTATTCTGGACAGATTAACAAAAGAGCGTTGAAAAGGATACATAGTATACACCGTCGCTATATAGTGCACCGCTTTTGGTTGGCGCATGGCCGTTTCATTTGCACACATATACAACAAGTATCAATACAGTGTGCGATTTAGGGGAATCCCAATACTACCGCGTAATATTGGAGCAGCGTTAAGCGGTATCTTACTGTATAAAATTAATACACAAACTGCATAAGTGTTGTGGGAAGCTAGGTTGTAATCCTGACTAAAGGGTTGTAACAACCAATTATTACGAGATGAGTACGGAAGGTATGTATGAGTAACCAATTCGTAAACTCGAGTAAAATGTTGTAATGGCAAACAAAGTAATGTAACCTCAATTTCTTGCAACTTTAATAGGCGACAGATTCAAGCACATCAGGCACTATAATATTTCCAGATCTAGTGCTGTTTGAATTTGCAGATATCATGAGGGAGCGGATAATCGTATACGATTCCTTGTATTTCCTTTTCGCTTTGAACAGATTTCACTCGTGATATCATTTGGCTAATAGAAGAGGGGATGGAGTACATATTTTGTTTAATCCAGCCCTGGTAAGACCATACTGGTCGGTAAAAGTTTATACATCAACATTTCGGAGCTGCAGAATGAGCTCTAATTTCGCTAAGAAATGAACTTTGTAGACTTTAAACGTCAGTTCTTAGAATTTACGATAAATATCTGGAAACACAAACGTTTATTTTTTAGGTTGCGGTTCTAGCGAATCCACTTGGCTAAAGAAAATTTTGTCTGAAGCTACAACTTCTGCAGGTACTATGATAAACCTCTAACCGGTTTTGACAAATAGACAAGCCTAATAGTCTTCTCGAAACATCACATTAGCCTCTTATACCACAAAATCATTGTGTAGTTGAAAACTCTGTCGTATTAACTGAAGGCAGTCTAGCGAGCTGAGCACATAAACTCCTTCGGTTGTGACGGCATAATTCCTTTTGATTTGAAAAAGACCAAGAGTGGGCCAGCCACTGATTTGTGACATTTATAGAGCCTATCTGGAACTAGTTTAATAAGACTTTTAAGTGAAAATCACATCAGATCGAACTTCTTTCGAACTGTAATGATAAACATATTGTACGAGAGTCGAATACACTTAATCGAGTCGTAGCTCTGTGGTAAGCTACTTAACAGTTCTGGAAGATAATCTTCATCGAGAGGTGAAGATGACTTTAATAACATCAGACCTTTTGGCGTTACTGCAGCTCTCTGTGTAAGAAAAGTTGACAATTGTGTCATACAGCTTGCTGGTGATCTTCTGAACGGGATTTCTTTTCATCCATTTCATATGATTTTTGTCTAATGAAAGGTGCAAAAGAGGCCACGGTTTAAGCCCCAGATCAGACTTCGGCGACTTCCTCTCAGCAGATTTCTGGCAAATTACCATGAGAAGTTTCTCACAAATCTGTCGTTCGGAGTCGACTTAAAACTGCAGGTACCGCCAATCATGTGTAAAATTTACACATAAGTGGTGTGAGAAACTAGGTCGTTACCCTGATTAAAGGGTTGTAATGTATGTACATATGTATGTAAAATGTGTAAAATATTAAGAGGAAATCAATTCAGAATCAAAATTTGGTCACATAAAGATTTTCACTACAACTGACAAGTGGTGTCAATCAAACTTTGACGTAATTTTATGCCTTTTGACGTAAAAAAAATCCAAATTCTTACTGCTTTAATCATATTCTATCGTTTAATCATTTTTAATTTATGTTCCAATCATTTTTTTTTTGTCAACCTAACTGTTTATCCTTTCTTGGGTGCAGAACGACATTTTTGTAATTTACGTCCAGAACAGCGGCGTATATCAACCCATTCTATACGATTACGGGGATTTAAGCAATTATGACGTTCTACTTGGCAAGGTGTTAAGAGTTGGCAGCCATCCTGTCTATTGCGATAACAATTCAACTTTTTGTTGCCATCGGGACATTTAATATGACTGCATCTTGATTTGGGTCTGGTTGAACGGGGCCAACGTTTGACGTCACAACGTCCCGAACCAAGGGGGCCTTTAATGTTGCGACACAAAGACCAGCTGGTGGATGTAAGGCCTTAAAGAAACATGGTTTTTTAAGAGTAAACAAAATAGTTTTCTTATAGTTAGACTTACGTGGACGTTTATCTAAACGTCTGCGGCAATTTTCTTCATCAATCGAACACTGTCTGATTTTGCGGCAATGCGAACCTTCTCTTACACATCGTATGGGACTTTGTTGACCTTTGTGACACAAAGGACGACAACGATTTGCCTCGGCATAAGCGAAAGCGGCAATTAGAACAGCTAGTGGATATAGGATTTAAATTAAAAAAAAAATTAAATAAGTTCAGAGAGAAATAAACTTACCGAATATTAGTATGACCTTGTTCATGTTGATGAAACTTTATGATTGTAAATGAAATTTCAATGTCCTTATATAGTAAAATTAAGGAGGGCACAATTAAATTTTAATCTGTTCCCATTACGCCAGCTAAACAAACAAAGGGAAAGCTTATGAAATAATACAATAGAAAGAAAAGAAATTAAATTGAATTGAAATTATTTCCTTGTCAATAAAATGCAAAATGCAATTCAAAACGGTTGCTGGCAGACAGACAGACAGCTGGACAATCAATTGAATTCGGCAACAGTTGCTGTTCTATTATGTCATGCCAGGTGCATTGTTTCATAACTGAACGATTAAAGATAATATATTGTATGTACAGACAATGTAAACACAATAATATTTTGATAATATTTATTGAATAATTAACAAAAGCCATCGTATTGTATAATAACAAAACAAATATCCTTAAACAACAAGCCAAGGAACATATACACATGCATTTCGTATATAAAGCTTATCAACACGGGGATTAAATTATCAGTTTTGCCATTAACAGCTAAAACGTAAAGAATTTCGTAAAGAAACAAAATGAATAAAGCCATTATCGTTTTCGGTAAGTTTTGAAATCCCAATTCAATCTCATATAATTTAATAAAAATTTTTAAATTTTATTTAAAAAACAAATCAGCTTTCCTTGTCGTCATTTTGGCCATTGTCCATGCCCAGCGTCCTCAACGCCCCGACTGTCTCAAGTTGAGATGTGAAGACAACAGCCCGAAACTGTTGTGTGTACGCAGCAAGATGAACAATTGTCGCCTGTTGACCATTTGCAATGTGAGCCGTCAAAATTGTCAACGTGGTCCTTTGAATGCCTTATTCCGAGTTGAACCCGAACGCTGTCGTGGCATTAGACCTGGTCAAGTACAAAAATGTCGTGATTTACCCAGGAGGGGGACTTTACCCAGAGCTTGAATCGTTGAGACATGATATTATGATGCCTGAGTAACTTGTTGTATTTCTTAATAAAAAGCCAAAATTAAATTTAAAAAAAACAAAATTGTTCCAAAAAATAAAATGCTGTTCCAATATATCTATGTTGTTAAGTCAATTCGAGGTCTATGCCAATAATTATGCATTAAAATCAGTAGGTAGCAGTTTCAGTTTGAAATTAAAAAGACAAAAATGCAAGGACAATACCTACGGTTCTAAATAAGTTGCTGTCACTCAAATAGACAAAATTTCAAAACGGATGAAATTGGCACAAGAGATAAAATGGTTTGGAAGTCTAATTCTCGCTAAACTCAAGTGAGATTGTTTTGTGAGATTCAGCAATTCTAGGTGATTCAGTAGCTCAGCAACTGATATTGTAAATTTCAAGAAGGAAAAGAAATTATGGCGAGGAGTTATAGATTGAAATTCATAAGACAGAAAACACAGACTATAACCTTCGATTCACCGGAGTCTGGCAAGTAGCGTGTTGGCTTATTAGATGTGAGGGCTCGGTTCAAACCCCAGGTCAGATATCTCCAACAAAACGAAAAACGAAAAAATATTTCTTTGGCGGCTTCCGCTGCGAAGATTTCTGAGAGTAAAATTAAATTGCCGTTAAAAAGTTTATCACGCATCTGTCGTTCGGTATCGATATTAAACTGTAGGCCCCAACACTCATGCATAAAAATTAAGGCACACAGCATAAGTGGTATGAGAACCTAGGTCATAATCCTGACTTAAGGGTTGTAATGACCAATTATGAATTTATGTATGTATGTATGTATGTATGTACAACCTCCATACAGATGCAGATTTGTTGATGTGGTTTTATTAGATCCAAGTTTTCTTTTATAATTACGACACGATGCAAAAGTTCATCGGTATTACTGTTGAACAATGCCTGACACAAGTATCATTTGTTTTCTTGAACCGGGTTTGTGCAGACATAAGACGGCATTCAAAATTGAAATCACTGTGCCATATGAAATTCTTATGACTTCAACAATCTCTCAGACTTTCAATTTGTGATCGACTACCGCCATCTCATCAATGTTTTCAATTGCTTCAGGTGGAGTAATTCCAATTGAGAGTTCAAATTGTTCGGCCTCTTCGCGGCATGTATGGCCTGAACGAAATTCTTATTGAAATTGATTTTGTAGAGTTCCTATACTATTTTCAAGCTGAACCTTCGTTTGGCTGATGATAATTATTTTTTTTAATTTTGTTTGATGGGCACACGTAGTATCCACAAATCACGATTCAGTCTGCTATCAATGGCTGACATAAGCTAAATGACACACATTGTTCAAATTCTGGTAGGAATCAACTGACGGGCGCCTTTGGCGAATATAAGTGTTACGCTTTTATTTAAACCTCGAAGAATTTGAAAAGAAACGAACGAACAACCAGAACTCAAAGCATAATGCGAACGCTGATTTTGAATGCATATAATCGTTGCTTTTCATTGCCTTTTTAGCCAACAGATAATGATGGTCAGGGTTAGAAAGAAATTTGAAGATGTTGGATGTCATCAAAATTTATACACTGCCGAATATATAGCTTGTGGAAAAATCATTGTAACCTGTAAAGGCGACCGTTTGGTGTGCATTATTATTGGAAGGTATCACTCGGATGTTCGAAATGATTCTGAAAGAACTGCTACCATCTATTCAGAGCCCAATAGCCTCATGATAACCTTCAATTTGGTCTCCTATTGAAGATTATGAACCGCACACATGATCGATTTTCGCTTTATTGCATGAGAATGGGTGGAAACCACCATCTGTCAAGTGGTCGAAAATTAAATCAAAACGATCGAATACTACAACCCTTTGATATGCATTTCATTTCCCTTTCTTATAAATAATATTGAACTAAGAAGTCTCGATTATTGGTTTTTTTTAATTTTTATTAGAAACTTAAATACTAGAAAATTTTAGAAATATTTTTATTTTTTATTCCGAGTCATTAAGAATGATGACTATGACGTTCTGTTGGACGACATCTTTGCAATGCTTGACCAGCCCTCATGCCAGCACAAGCACGGTAAGTAGTCCGTTCCAAACGATTACCAGGACCGCGGCGACAATTAACACGAGCCAACTGGCAAGGAGTTAAAAGTTGACAATTATTTAGTCTGCTGCGATAACAGTTCAACTGTTCTCTTGGTATAGTACAAGGTATTCTATCGCAATTACGTATTGGAGCACAAATACCCGGACCCAAAGGTGTTTTAATATTGCGGCAAGCTTCACTACTGGTGACAATTAGGACTATGAAAATAACATTAAAGTTATAAGAGCATAAAAATAAAATGTAGCTACAAACAGACTCACGTTCACGTCCTGTTCCTCGGCGTTTACAATTTTCTTCTAAAAGAGTGCATAAACGAATTCTACGGCAAAGTTTTGCATCTCTGGCACAAACGATCCTGCTGGGCACATCTTTGCGGCATATAGAACGACAACGGCTTATTGAAGCGTCTTCGGCATATGTCAACGCAAACATGATGCAGCCTAATTTTTTTCATGAAAAAGAGAAAATTTTTAAGAACATTTCTTTATTTTAAAGGAAGTGTACTCACCGAAAATAATTATTGATTTATACATGTTATTCAACAAGAGGTAGTTAAGAAAACTGATAACTTTACACATAAAGTCATGGGCTTTATATGTGATTTCGAAAGTCCTCACAACTTTTAATGTGTTCAGAACAATATCATTTTAATATATTGGTATTAAACAAACAAATACAGTGTGAAAACATTTTATATTTTAAAAATTCTGCATATATGTATGTAGGCGTATACAAATATTGATTTATTAATTTTAATATTTTATTATTTAAAATTTTTATTTTTATTTTATAATACCGGAAGAAAAACCATATATTTTTTAGAATGAATATATTCTGGAATATTCAACCTGGTGAAATTTGTTTCAAGCAAAATACGACATTTTAAAAGGTTAAGCACAAAACAATAGGCTTTAAACTTACATTTTTTTGTTTAATATTACCTTTAAATACTTTCAAGATTTGTGGTTTGTAGTAGTTAAAGATAGATTTCCAAAATCAACAATAATTAAAAATCATTTGACCCTACAATTGGCGAAAAGTGTAAAAGAGAGGCTCATTTGCTTAGAAATGATAATGTTCGAGGCTTCAAATGTGAAAAAAACCATTTAATACCTGCATACAATTCTGATACCAAAGATAATAGCTAATAAACTTTTCACTATCAATGCTAAATTAAAGACTCATTTTGATGAGAATTGAGAGTTGACTTTGCATTAACTTGAGTTCATTGTTCTTGACAAACATAACAACACAACGAAGTCCATCTTTGTGTATTAGGATTATCACACCAAGTTTAATCCAAGGCGGTTATAAATAAATTTCTTTTAACGTCTAGCAAACAGAAATTAATTCACGATTTGCACTTAAACATACTGATGTCTTTGCCAAAACAGACTATTGTTGCCTAAACGCGTTTATCTTTTCATAATCGCTTCTTAAAATGTCTCTTACCTTCAGTATTAAAGATCTCGATTGAATTGATTATGGTACGAACAGCTAAAATTAGTGAATCCGTTGCTTGTTTTCAACGATCGATGAAGAGAAGATGAAGAGAGAAAAAGATTTGCAAAGAAATTATAAGTACAAATCATTGATAAATTTCTGTTTGCTGGATATCAGCCAAAGTTTTTTTATACCCATATATACATATATGTACATAATTGGTCATTATAACACTTTAGACGGGACTATGACCTAGCTTCTCACACCACTGATGTTATGTGTGTTAATTTTACACATGAGTGGTGGGACCTACACTTTATAGTCGATTCCGGACGACAGATTTTTTGACAAACTTTTCATGGCAATTTTATTTTGCTCTCAGAGTTTTTGACAGAAATCTGCTGAGAGGAAGTCGCTGAAGAAATATTTTTTAATATTTTCGTGTTGATGTCTGACATGGGGTTTAAACGGAGGCCTCATGTTACACTACCTACTAGACTACAGCGACTATTTATACCCACAGTTCGTTAAATTTGTTGTGACAATCGTAATATATGATTACTTAAGTTGCTCTATTCCTCACTTTTCACTTTTCACTTTAATTCGAAATCAACTCCTGATTCTCTTCGAACTGAGACGATAATTGAGCGTTGATAATGTTAAATTTATAGGCCCTTATCTTTGGTATCAGAATTGGATGCAGGCACTAAATAGCTTTTATCGCATGTTAAGTCTCCGGCATGATCATTTCTAAGCAAATGAGCCTCCCTTTTACACTTTTCGCAGACCCCAATTTTCGGGTCAAATGATTTTTAGTTTGGGGTTTTGATTTTCGAAAAACTATCCTTAACAACGACAAACCACAAACATTGTAAGTTCTCAAAAGCTAATATAGGAAAATGAAATGAAAATATCGACCTTCTGATGTTTGCTGCTGAACCAGGTTGAATATTTCAGAATATAGTCATTCTAAAAATGTATGTTTTTTAAAAGCTATTGTAATCGAGAATATTCTTCCGGTATTATAAAATGTTTTGTTATTTCTTTTAAATAATAAAATATTTAAATTAAGAAAATATAATAAAATTATTATCAGACAATATTTGTTTAATAACAATGTGTTAAAAAGTTATTATTGTCAATATTGTGAGGACTTTCGAAAAGTCGTATATAAACCCCATCACTTTATGTATAAAGTTATCAGTTTTCTTAACTATCTCTTCCTCTATAACATGTATAAATCAATAATTATTTTCGGTGAGTACAGTTTCTTCAAAATAAAGAAATGTTCTCTAAACTTTTCTCTTGTCAATGAAAAAAAAATAGGCTGCACTATGTTTGCGTTGACATGTGCCCAAGACGCTTCAATAAGCCGTTGTCGTCCTATATGCCGCAAAGATGTGCCCAGCAGGATCGTTTGTGCCAGAGATGGGCAACTTTGTCGCAGACTTCGTTTATGCACTCTTTTGGAAGAAAATTGCTTTCGGCGAAGAATGGTGCCACGTCAATGTGAGTCTGTTTAAAGCCACTTTTAATTTTTATGCTCTTATAACTTTAATCTTATTTTCGTAGTCCTAATTGTCACCAGTAGTGAGGCTTGTCGCAATATTGAAACACCTTTCGGTTCGGGTACTTGTGCTCCAATACGTAATTGCGATAGAATACGTTGTACTATACCCACCGGACAATTAAACTGTTATCGCAGCAGACTAAATAATTGTCAACTTTTAACTACTTGCCAGTTGGCTCGTGTTAATTGTCGCCGCGGTCCTGGTAATCGTTTGCAACCTACAAATTACCATGCTTGTGCTGGTATGAGGACTGGCCAAGCATTACAAAGATGTCGTCCTCTACTAAAAGATGATGATTTGGAACAAAAATAGTAAAATATTTTAAATTAAATATTTTAAAATTACAGAAAAAATATAGTTTTCTAATAATTTATAAAAAACGGCGGTGAGCGTTAAAATGGTCTAACTTTTAGTATATACAAACTGCAATAAAAATTACAAAATTTTATTGTTTAATATTTTCTAATATGAAATTATTGATTTTGAATGAGAGTCCTATTAAGGGGTTGTAGTAGTCTATCGTTTTGATATAATTTTCGACCACTAGGCAGATGGTGCTTTTCAAACATGCCTTTATGGGTAGTTTTTAACGTAGAACTTCAAAATTGGCAAATGGCGTCAAATGGCAAGTTTGTGGTATATCCCATTAATGTATGAATTTCCCTTTTTTTTGAAAGTTTATCATCCAATAAAGCTAACATCGGTCGTGTTGTTAAAGCCATATACTGTCCAGATCGTAATCTTCAATTGAACGCCAAAAAAATGGGTTATCATGAGGCTATAGCGCTGTGAATAGAGGATAACAATTCTTTGAGGGTGATTTCGAAAAATTGCAGCCCAATGACACCTTCCAATAAAAATGTGCACCAAATGGACATTTTTATTGGTTGCATTGGCATTTCCACAAGCAATATATATTATATTCGATGAGCTCCGCCTTTTAAATAAACGCGTAACACTTTTACTCTCAACAGACGCCCACCGGTTGATTTCTGTCAAAATCTGAACATGCTGCGTTATTTAGCTTATGTCAGCCATTGATAGCGGACTGAAGCGTGATTTGAGGATTAAATGGGAAAAATTGAATTACGTGGTCTTATTAAACCTGATTTTTGAAAAAAGAATTAATATCACCAAAATGAAAGCTAGGCTTGAAAATAGTATAACTCTGCGAAATCAATTATAATTACATTGATACCGTACGAGGTAGGAAAATGCCGAACTTTTTGGACGCTCAGTAGAGATTTCTTCACCTCAAACAATTGAAAACATTGGTGATATGGCGTTAGCCGATTAGAAATTGAAAGTCTAAGCGATTATTGAAGTCATAAACATTATATAATTTACAGTGGTTTCGAATTTGAATGACGATTTATGTGCTCAAGAGAGGCCACACATTTTTCCACCTCTGATCGTAACTGACAGGGGTGTTTTGTGCTGTTCAACATTAAAATTGTCGAACTTTTGCATCATGTCGTAACCATAAACGAAATTTGGTTTTAATACAACACCAGTAACCCTCCATTTGTATAGACGTTATCTTCTGTGTTTTCTGCTATTCTTACCGTAATCTGTTCAACCGAGATCTTCGGTACTGCAGGCATGAAACATTTTAAGAATCGACAAGGAGAAGATACACACGTTTAGGCAATAATAATCTTCTTCGGAAAGTTCAAGTACAAATCGTGAATTTATTTCTATTAGCTGGTTATCAGACGAAGTTTATTTGTATTGAAGTTGGGTTAAACTTTGCATGATAACTTTAATATACGAGAAAGTCCGTTACCACCCGAGTTGCTATGTTTGTCAGGAACAAAGAATCCACGTTAATGGAAAATCAACTCCTGATTCTCGCCAAACTGAGACGTTAATTGAGCATTGATAGTTGAAAATTTAGAAGTCCTTTATTTTGGGATCAGAATTGTACGCAGGCATTAAATTGCGTTTTTCTCATGTTAAGCTTCGAGCATGATCATTTCTAATCAAATGAGGCCCTCTTTCATAATTTTCGGTGACGCCAATTTCCGGTTCAAATGATTTTCAGTTTTGGGGATTTTGAAAATCTGTGTTTAACTACTACAAACCACAATTCTTGCAAGCCTTCAAAAGCTAATAGTAAACATCAAAATGTTAGTTTAAAGCCTAATGTTTTGTGCTTAACCATTCAGAATTTCGTAGAGCAAGCATTTGCTTGAGAAAAATTCCACCAGGTTGAAAATTCCAGAATATATTCTTTCTAAAAGTGTATGCCTTTCGTTATTATAGTCGGGAATAATCTTCCGGTTTGTTAGTACTTTTAAATAATAAATGATTAAAATTAATAAAATATAAATATTTTTATATATGTACATATACATATACAGAATTTTTTAAATATAAAAAATGTTTTCAGACAATATTTGTTTGTTTAATACCAATATATTAAGAAGTTATTGTTTTGAAAACATTAAAAACTGTGGGGACTTTCGAAAAATCATATATAAACCCCATCACTTCATGTGTAATTTATCAGTTTTCTTAACTTGTTCTATAACATGGATAAATCAGTAATTATTTTCGGTGAGTATATGTACTTCCTTGAAAATTACTTAGGTGTTATTTTGACTTTTTTATAAAAAAAAATTTGTCTGCATCATGTTTGCGTTGACATATGCCCAAGACACTTCACTAAGTGGTTGTCGTACTATATGCCGCAAAGATGTGCCCAGCAGAATCGTTTGTGCTAGAGATGGGGAATTTTGCCGTAGACTTCGTTTATGCACTCTTTTGGAAGTAAATTGCTTTCGTCGAAGATGGGTGCCACGTGACTGTGAGTCTGTTTAAAGCTACATTTCATTTTTATGCTCTTATAACTTTAATCGTATCTTTAATAGTCCTAATTGTTACCAGTAGTGAAGCTTGTAGCAATATTGAAACACCTTTGGGTTCGGGTACTTGTGCTCCTATACGTAATTGCGATAGTATACCTTCTTGTACTATACCCAGAGGAGAGGTAAACTGTTATCGCAGCAGGCTAAATAATTGTCAAATTTTGACTACTTGCCTGTTAGAACATGTTAATTGTCGCCGCGGACGTGATAATCATTTGGAACTCACAAATTACCGTGCTTGTGCTGGCATGAGGGCTGGCCAAGCATTGCAAAGATTTCGCCCTCTACGAGGTTGGTGAAGACTTGGAATAAAAAATTTTCTAATTAACTAGTATTTAAGATTCTAATAAAATTTACAAAAAACCAATAAATAAAATCGAATTTTCTTAGTTTAATATAATTTGTAACAAATGTCAAATGGCATGATAGTGGTTTATCTCATTGAGGTGTATACATACATACATAATTGTCATTTCCTTCAGTCAGGATTACGGACTAGTTCCTCACAACAGTTATGTTGTGTGTGTTAATTTTATACATGGGTGGTGGGACCTACAGTTTAAAGTCGACTCTGAACGACAGATTTTTGAGAAACTTTTCATGGCAATTTTATTTACACTCAGAGTTTTTGCCAGAAATCTGCTGGGAGGAAGTCGCCGAAGAAATACTTCTTGTATTTAATTTTGAAGTCTGTCCTGGGCCTTGAACCCTGGCTTTTCGTCTAATAAGCCAACACACTACCTACTAAACCACGGCGACTTGTGAATTTCAATTTTCTGAGAACTTCTCATGCAATAAAGCGAAAATCGGCCGAGTTGTGCAGTATCATGTGACTATAAAGCTATAAAGGTCATTAAAAAAAAACAGCCCAAAGACACATTTGAGCAATAATGAGCACCAAACGGTCATTTTTACCGTTTGAATTGGCTTTTTCACAAGTGATATATTCGGCAGTATATACATTTCGATGACTTTCGACCTCTAGAATCTTTATAAATTCGAAATATCCTAGCACAGCATACCGATTATGACCACCATAATTTCTTGACTAAAAGGTCAATGAAAAGCAACGATTACAGAGATTGTGCATTATATTTATTCAAAATCAGCATTCACATCAGTAGAGGTTATGCTTAGAGTTCTGGTTTATTACTTATCACTGATGGGTTAATAACAGAGATCAGCAATGAGTATTCAAAAAGATGAGTAGAATCGAATCATACTCAATAGTATAGTATAGTATTATAAGTATTTTTCTAAAGTTATGAATCTAAATGAGTAGGCGAATGAATCAAACATATTTCGAATGTTATGAGTTTCATGTCAACGTTGTACTCATACTCATTGTGCTCATACTTATTAATCAACGTTGTAGTGTGTACGAATGAATCAGAGTGCATGGTTAAATTTCAATATTGTTGACTCATTTATATTCAAAATTTCATGAGTGCTTATGAGTAGCGAAAAAACGATTTATTGCTAATCTCTGGTTAATAAGTTAATTTCTTTTTGAATTCTTCGCCTTTTAAATAAAAGCGTAACACTTCTACTCCCAACAGGCTCTCATCGGTTGATTTCTGTCAAAATTTGAACATGATGCGTTATTTAGCCTGTGTCAGCCATTGATAGCAGACTGAAACGTGATTTAAGGATTAAATGGAAACATTGAATTACGTGGGCTTATTAAACCTGATTTTTGAAAAAAGAATTAATATCACCAAAATGAAAGCTAGGCTTGAAAATGGTAAATCAAGTATAATTACGTTGAGGCCATACCAGCTAGGATCGGCATCTTCCTATTTTGGATACTGAGTAGATATTACTCCCCCTCAAACAATAGAAAACATTGGTGATATGAAGCTAGCCGATCAGAAATTGAAAATCTGAGAGATTGTTGAAGTCATAAGTACTTTATATGACATAGAATTTTCAATTTTAAATGACTACTTATGTCTAAAACAGCGTTCCTCAAGAGACGCCTCGGATTTTCTCTGTCGTTCAACAGCACAATAGACGAACTTTTGCACCATGTCGTAACCATAAACGAAACTTGGATCTAATAAAATATCAGCTACCCTCCATTTGTATGGACGTTATTTTCTGTGTTTACTGCTGTTCTTACCGTAATCTGTTCAACTAAGACCTTCGGTACTGCAGGCATGCAACATTTTAAGAATCGATTAGAAGAAGATACACACGTTTAGGCAATAATAATCTGTTTTGACAAAGACTTCGTAAAGATTAAGTACAAATCGTAGATTTATTTCTATTTGCTGGATATCAAACGAAGTTTATTTGTACTCAAGTTGGGTTGAACTTGGTGTGATAATCATGATACATAACGAAGTCCATTTCCATTTAAGTTGTTATGTTTGTCAGCAACAAGGAACTCACATTAGTGCAAAATCAACTACTGATTCTCGCCAAAATTAGTCTCTAATTGAGTATTTACAGTTGAAAATTTGTTTGCCTTCTTTTTGGTATTAGCATTGTATGTAAGCAAATGGGAACCTCTTTTATACTTTTCGGAAACGCCAATTTTCGGGTCAAATAATTTTTTGTTTTGGGGATTTTGGAAATCAGTGTTTAACTACTACAGTATACATATCTTTCAAGTCCAAAAGATAATATTAACAAAACAAAACAAAACAAATTGTAAATTTCGAGCCTATTGTTTTGTGCTTAACCATTCAAACCTCTGTATAGTAAGCACCAATGTGCTTTACTTGAGGAAAATTCCATCAGGTTGAATATTCCAGAACATTGTCATTCTAAAAATGCATTATTTTTAAAAACTATTGTGTTCGGGAATATTCTTCCGCTATTTTAAAGCCTTTTGTTATAACCTTAAAATAATAAAATATGAAAATTATTAAAAAACAATATAAACGGAGATTTTTAATATAATAAAATTATTATCAGACCACATTTGTTTGTTTAATACCAATATTTTATAAAGTTATTGTTTTGAACACATTAAATATTGTGAGGACTTTCGAAATCATATATAAACCCCATCATTTTATGTATAAAATTATCAGTTTTCTTAACTATCTCTTGTCCTATAACATGTATAAATCAATAATTATTTTCGGTGAGTACACTTCCTTCAAAATAAAAAAAATGTTCTTAAAACTCGCGTCTTTTTAAAAACTTAGGCTGCATCATGTTTGCGTTGACATATGCCGAAGACACTTCATTAAGCCGTTGTCGTTCTATATGCCGCAAAGATGTGCCCAGCAGAATCGTTTGTGCCAGAGAGGGGCAACTTTGCCGTCGAATTCGTTTTTGCAATCTTTTGGAAGAAAATTGCTTACGCCGAATAGTAGCACCACGTGAACGTAAGTCTGTTTGAAGCTACATTTTATTTTTATGCTCTTATAACTTTAATGTTATTTTCATAGTCCTAACTGTCACCAGTAGCGATGCTTGTCGTAATCTTAAAACACCTTTGGGTCCGGGTATTTGTGCTCCAATACGTAATTGCGATAGAATACGTTGTATTATACCCCGACAACAATTAAACTGTTATCGCAGCAGGGCAAATAATTGTCAACTTTTAACTCCTTGCCAGTTGGCTCGTGTTAATTGTCACCGCGGTCCTGGTAATCGTTTGGAACGGACTAGTTACCGTGCTTGTGCTGGCATGAGGGCTGGTCAAGCATTGCAAAAATGTCGTCCTACAGAACGTCATAGTCATCATTCTCATGACTCGGAATAAAAAATAAAAATATTTCTAAATTTTTCTAGTATTTAAGTTTCCAATAAAAATTACAAAAAAAAAACCAATAAAAAATTTAAGATTTCTTTGTTCAATATAATTTGTAAGAAACGGCGGTGAGCTTTAAAATGGACTAACTTTCAGTATATACAGGAATCAATACAAATTTCAAAGTGTTTTTAATGTTTTCTGATATGAAATTGGTGATTTGGAATAAAATGCTCGATCGTTTTGATGTACTTTTTAACCACTTAACAGATGTTGGTTTTCAACCACGTCTTCATGAATAGCCTTTAAAGAAGACGTTCGAAAAGATCTAACGACGTTAAATGGGATGATCATGGTATATCGCATTGTATGTAATTATGAAAAATGTGAATTTTCATATTCTGAAAACTTCTCATGTATACATACGTAATTGGTCATTTAAACTTTTTAGTCAGTATTACGACCTAGTTTCCCACACCACTTGTGTTGTGTGCGTTAATTTTTATACATGAGTGGCGGGAACTACAATTTAAAGTTGATTCCGAACTACAAATTTTTTAGAATTTTATTCAATTCTATTTCACTCTCAGAGTTTTTGCAAGAAATTTGCTGAGAGTAAGCCGCCGAAGAAATATTTTTTATTTCATTTTGTTGGAGATGTCTGATCTGGGGTTTGAACTGAGGCCTCACATCTAATAAGACAACGCGCTACTTATTAGACTCCGGTGACTTGGAAGTTATAGTCTGTGTTTTCTGTCTTATGAGTTTCAATCTATATTTCCTAACCATAATTTCTTTTCTTTCTTGAACCAGTACCAGTTGCTGAACTACTGAATCGCCTAGAATTACTGAATCTCGCAAATTCTTAGCGAGAATTTTTGAGAAATTTTTCATGACAATTTTATTTTTACACTCAGAGTTTTTGCCAGAAATCTGCTGAGAGGAAGTCGCCGAAGGAATATTTTTTCATATTTCGTTTAGTTGGGGATGCGTGACCTAGGGCATAAACCGAGGCCTCATGTCTAATAAGCCAACACACTACATACTAGACCACGCGACTTCTCATGCAGTAAAACTAAAATCAGCGTTATGTGTGGATCACGATACTGTCTTGTTGAAATTATGTACCAGTTCATAATCTCCAATTGAAAGTCAAAAAAAAGTTGGTTATTATGTGGCGCCATAGCGCTCTGAATAGAGGATAAAAGTTGTTTCGTGGACATTAAAAAAAATACATCCCAATGACACCTTTAAATAAACGGTCCCTTTGACTAGTTGCATTGGCTTTTCCACAAGCGATATATTCGGCAGTGTATACATTTAGATGACTTGGTACCTCTCGAATTTCTTTATATATTTAAAATATCTTAGCACAGCATACCGATTATGAACACCGTAATCTCTTGGCTAAAATCTCAATAAAAAGCAACGATTACAGAAATTTTGCATTATTTGTATTCAAAATCGGCATTCGTATAAGTAGAGGTTATGCTTAGAGTTCTGGTTCACAACTTATCACTGATTGGTGAATAAGTTCATTTCTTTTCGAATTCTTCACGTAACACTTCGCTCGTCAGTTGATTCCTGCCATAATTTGAACATGCTGCGTCATTTAGCCTGTGCCATCCATTGATAGCAGACTTAAGCGTGATTTGAGTATTAAATCGGAAACATTGAATTACCTGATTTTTGAAAATATAATTAACGTCACCCAAACTTGGCTTGAAAATAATATAAGAACTCTGCGAAATCAATTTCAATTTTAATTACGTTGAGCCCGTACGAGCTAGGAAGATGCCGAACATATTGGGCACTCAGTAGAGATTTCTCCACCTCAAACAATTGAAAACATTGGTGATATAGCGGTAGCCGAATAGAAATAGAAAGTCTGAGATATTATTGAAGTCGTAAGCATTTCATATGACACAGTGTTTTAAATTTTCAATGGCAACATCTGTTTGAAAAAGCTTTCCTCAAGAGAGGCTACGCATTTTTCCACGGCCGACGGTAAATGGTTGGGATGTTTGGTGTTGTTCAACAGCAAAATAGACAAACCTTTGCACCATGTTGTAATCATAAACGTAACTTGAATATTATAAAACACCAGTAACCCTCCATTTGTATGGACGTTATTTTCTGTGTTTTCTTTTGTTCTTACTCTAATCTGTTCAACCGAGATCTTTGATACTGCAGGCATGAAACATTACAAGAATCGATGAGAAGAAGATACACACGCTTAGGCAATAATAATTTGTTTTGACAAAGACTTCGGAAAGTTTAAGTACAAATCGTTGATAAATTTTTATTGTCTGGATATCAAGTGAAGTTTATTTGCATTCATGTTGGGTAAAACTTGGTGTGATAATCATAATACGCAACGAAGTCCGTTACCACCCGAGTTGTTATGTTTGCCAGGAACAAAGAACTCACGTTAATGCAAAATCAACACCTGATTTTCGTCGAAATGAGTCTTTAATTGAGCATTGATGGTGTAAAATTTATTAGTCCTTCTCTTTATCATTAAATAGCTTTTTCCACATGCAAAGTCTTAAGTATGATCATTTCTAAGCATATGAGGCTCCCTTTTACACTTTTCGCAGACGCCAATTTTCGGGTCAAATAATTTTTAATTTTGGGGTTTTTGGAAATCTATCTTTAATTACTACAGAATACAAATCTTTTAAGTCCTAAAGATAATATTGGCAAAACAAAACTAAATGCAAATTTCGAGCCTAATGTTTTATGCTTAACCATTCAAACCTCCGTACAGTAAGGACCAATGTGCTTCACTTGAGGAAAATTCCATTATGTTGATTATTCCAGAACATAGTCATTCTAAAACTGCATGCTTTTTAAAAGCTATTGTAATCGGGAATATTCTTCCGGTATTTTTAAAGGTATTGTTATTACTTTTAAATACTAAAATATGAAAATTAATTTAATGTCAATATTTGCATATACATACTATGTATATGCACAATTCTGTATGTACAATTCTGTACATATACATAATATATGTGTATATACAGAATTTTTTAAATATAATAAAATTATTACCAGACAATATTTGTTTAATAACAATGTTTTAAAAAGTTATTATTGTCAATATTGTGGCGTCTTTCGACAAATCATATATAAACCCCATTACTTTATGTATAAAGTTATCAGTTTTTCTTAACTGCATCTTGTTCTATAACATGGATAAGTCAATAATTATTTTCGGTGAGTACATTTCGCTCAAAAGAAAAGAGTTCTTGAAACTTATTTGGCCTTCTTAATAAAAAAAAACCTGAAAAATTAGGCTGCATGTTGCTGGTGCTGACATATGTTGCATCCTCTTCACAAAGCCGTTGTCGTCCTATATGCCGCAAAGATGTACCCAGCAAAGTCGTTTGTGCTAGAGATGGAAAACTTTGTCGCAGAATTAGTTTATGCAGTCTTCTGGAAGAAAATTGTAGACGCCGAGGATCACTACGTGAACGTGAGTCGTCTTAAGACAATATTTTACATTTTAAGCCCCCTTATAACGTTTATCATATTTCCATAGCATTGATTACCACCAGTATTATAGCCTGTCGCAATATTAAAACACCGTTGGGTTCGGGTAGTTGTGCTCCAGTACGCAAGCCCCGTCAGGAACCACGTCGCTGTGATAGAATACGTTGTACTAACCCCAGAGAAGAGTTGCACTGTTATCGCAGCAGGGAAAATAGATGTCAACGTTTGACTTCTTGCGAGTTAGAACGTGTTAACTGTCGTCGTGGTCGTGGTAATCGTTTGGAACGTACAAGAACTAGTGCTTGTGCTGGCATGAGGCGTGGTGAAGAATTACGAAGATGTCGACCTCGTGAAGAAGAATCGGAATAAAAAATAAAAAATTTCCCAATGACTCGTATCCAAGTTTTTAATAAAAATTACAAAAAATCCAATAAACAAAATCGAATTTTCTTAGTTCAATATAATTTGCAATAAACGGCGATGAGCGTTAATATGGTATAACTTTCTGTATATACAAACACAAACACAAATACAAATTTCAAATTGTTTTTTCTAATATTTTCTAATATTAAGTTGTTGATTTCGAATGAAATACATATCAAACGGTTGCAGTGGTCTATCGTTTTAATGTAATTTTTGACGTCAAATGGCAAGTTCGTGGTACATCCCATTAAAGTATAAATTTCCCTTTTTTGAAAACTTATTAAACCAATAAAGCTAAAATCGGTCGTATTGTGCGGTTTATGATAACGTCTTGTTAAAGCCAGTATGTCCAGTTCGTAATCTTCAATTGACCGCCAAAAAAAGTTGGTTATCATGAGGCCATAACGCTGTGAATAACAATTCTTTGAGGGTGATTTCAAACAAATACAGCCCAATAACACCTTCCAATAGAAATGCGCACCAAATGATCATTTTGCATTGGCATTTCCACAAGGGATACATTCATTAGTGTATACATTTCGATGACATTCAACCTCTACAAATTTTTTATAGTCTTGAGAAGCACTACTGTGGTCGACACCCTAATATTTTGGTTAAAAGTTAAATGAAAAGCTACGATTACAAAGGTTGTGCGTTATATTTATACAAAATCGGCATTCCCATAAGTCTGAGAGCTGGTTTATTACTTATCACAGATGGGTTTATAAGTTCGATTCTTTTCAAATTCTTCCAGGTTTAAATAAAAGCGTAACACTTCTACTCTCAATAGGCGCTAGTCTGTTCTATCCTTCCAAAATTTAAACACGCTGTGTCATTTAGCTTGCAAGTCATTGATAGCAAACTGAAGCGTTATTGGAGGCCTAAATTGAACCACGTGAGCTCTTTAATCCTTATTTGTAAAAATAACATCACCCAGATGAATGCTAAGCTTGAACATAGTGTAGGAACTCTATAAAATCAATTTCATTAATGATTTCATCGAGGCCCTACATGCCTCCACATGAAGCAAATGAAAACATTGATGACATGGCGGTAGTCGATCACAAATTGAAAGTCTAAGAGATTGTTGAAGTCATAAGAATTTCATACGGCACAGTGATTCCAATTTTGAATGCCGTCTTATGTCTGCTGCATAAACCCTGTTCAAGAAAGCAAATGATACGGGTGTCAGGCATTGTTCGACAGTAATACGAATGAACTTTTGCATCGTGTCGTAATTATAAAAGAAAACTTGGATCTAATAAAACCACAACAATAAACCTGCATTTGTAAGGAGGTTATACATACACACATACATTCATAATTGGTCATTACAACCCTTCAGTCAGGATTACGACCTAGCTTCTCATACCACTTATGTTGTGTGTCTTAATTTGTATGCATGAGTGTTGGGGCCTACAGTTTAAAGTCGATCCGGAACGACAGATGCTTGAGAAACTTTTTAACGGCAATTTAATTTTACTCTCAGAGTTTTCGATAGAAATCTTCTGAGCGGAAGTCGCCAAAGAAATATTTTTTCGTTTTTCGTTTTGTTGGAGATGTCTGACCTGGGGTTTGAACCGAGGCCTCACATCTAATAAGCCGACACGCTGCTTGCTAGACTCCGGTGACTCGGAGGTTATAGTCTGTGTTTTCTGTCTTATGAATTTCAATCTATTAGTATTATTACCATAATTACTTTTCCTTCTTGAACGTTATAAAACCAGTTGCTGAGCTACTGAATCGCCTAGAATTGCTGAATCTCACAAATCAAACTCACTTGAGTTTAGCGATAATTAGACTTCAAAAAATGTTTATCGCTGTTGCTAATTTCATCCGTCTTTAAATTTTGTTTATTTGAGTGACAGCACTTTATTTAGAATCGTAGGAGTTGTCCTTGTATTTTTGTCTTTCTAATATCAAACTGAAACTGCTACCTACTGATTTTAATGCATAATTATTGGCATAGGCCTTGAATTCACTTAACGTCATAAATATGTGCGTTCAAACAGCATTTTATTTTCTTGAAGCAATTTTTTTTTTAATTTTATTTCGCCTTTTTCTTAATATAACAATTTACTCTGGCATCATATTACAATAATTGATTACTTAACGATTCCATGTCTGGGTAAAATCTTCTTCTTGGGTAAATCACGACATCTTTGTACCTGACCAGGTCTAATGCCACGACAGCGTTCAGGTTCCACTCGGAATAAGGCATTCAAAGGACCACGTTGACAATTTTGACGGCTCACATTGCAAATGGTCAACAGGCGGCAATTGTTCCTCTTGCTGCGTACACACAACAGTTTCGGGCTGTTGTCTTCACATCTCAACCTGAGACAGTCAGGGCGCTGAGGACGCTGGGCATGGGCAAAGGCCAACATGACCACAAGGAAAGCTAGTTTTTTAAATAAAATTTAAAATTTTGTTAAATCATATGAGATTGAAATATGATTTCAAAACTTACCGAAAGCAATGATTGCTTTATTCATGTCTTTTCTTTCTTTTTTTATTTTTTGGAAAGTCTTGTACTATATCTGCTGTCAATGGCAAAACTGATAATTTAATCCTGTTACTCAAGGGGTTTTATATACGAAATAATTTCCTTTGATTTAAAATAAGTAGCACAATTGGTTTTTATTGTATTGTTTCTAGTCTCCCATTGTGTTATTTATTAATTATTAAATAAAAGTTTTAATTCAATTGTTTATGGCATCAGTATTATCTCTTATGGCTTTGTGTTACAGAATGCACCTGCATTGATTCAGGGGCTAGACGTTTTGAAATCAATTGTTCGGATGTCTGGCCAGATGTTAATATATTCTGCTTGACCTGATAATTATTTAATCTAGTCCTTAATAATATTAACACACGTTTTGTTGTGACATGAATATCTAACATTATGGTGAGCATTCATACACACTTTGTTAATAAAATATCGATTGAGCTTATTGGAGCTTTTGATCAGAAAGCATATCTATTTCGATTAAAATTTTTTTGTTAACAAATTTATAGTTTTCAATCGAAATAAAAATACGTACGTAGCTGTTCTTCAATATAGAAAATTTCTATATAAAAATCGGGCGGTATTTCCAACAGGGGTTCTTTCCACAGCCATGCAGGCCAAATTGTTTTGTTTCGTATACTCTACTACTACTTTCATTCTTAAACCTTTCGAGCTTGCGGTCAAGTTTGTCCGGTAGTTGAACAAACACTTCCATTTACTGTAGGCGCCTTTTGATAAGAGAGTGTGCCATAATCTTTGTCTCAATGTATATGGACTTGAATGTCTCAGGTCATACATATAGGACAGTCCACTTATGAGCAAGTTTTTCAACTTTATCGACACTAAAGTTAACTTGAAGTCGCCGTAGTCTCGTAACTAGTGTGTTGGCTTATTAGACGTGAGACCTTGCTTCAAATCCCAGGTCAGACATCTCCAACAAAACGAAATAGGAAAAAATATTTCTTCGGCTTCCTTTCAATAGATTACTGGCAAAAACTCTGCGAGTAAAATGAAATTGCAATGAAAAGTTTCTCAAAAATCAGTAGTTCGAAATCGACTTCAGACTATAGGTCCTGCCACTCATGTATAAAATAAAATTAGCACATACACAGCATAAGTACTGTGAGAAGATCGATCGTTGATCTTAACTGAAGTGTTGTTCCATTTGTGTACGTATGCATGTAAAGTTAATTGGGAAGCCTGATTCTGACTTCCTGACCAGCTTCGAAAATAAACGCACTGATGATAATGCCACCTTCATATCGGCAAATATCATTGTATTGCCACCTTGCCTGTTTGTTTCTTCATCCGAAGCAGTTTCTACTGTGAAGAAATCCGCATGAAAAAGACATTTATAATTTGGAGGCTTGTATTTCTCTGTAGACCTCTCCACTTATTCTGAAGTCATCTTAGCAGTAGTTGATGAAACATTTGAATTGTTCATTTACCGACTTCCCCTCCACCTAAATTTATAACTTAAAATTGTGCTCTTATAATCAGTAATTTTCGCAAACCTAGTGTGAATTTATTAATTTATTCTACTGCCTTGGCCGCTTAATCTGAAGCGAATTCTATTGCATTTGTAATATGGCTGCAAACAGAACTTTTTATTCTTGCAAAAAGAATTTTGATTAAAACGCGATTTCTGACGTATAAATTTGCAGTCGGTAGTAGGCAAGAGGTAGTCGATAGCAGGCAAATAAACAATGATTTAACTGCTTTGCATGCAGGTGACAACTTTGTTTAACGTAGAAGTAAGGCGCAGGCAGTAAATTTGTGTTAAAGATTTTAATTTTCTTAAGCCCCGGTTAGCTAAACGTCCATGAAACGTAATGCAACTTACAATCGTTTTTAGCACATGAAGAGCAATGTAAATGATTACTGAAATTACATTACGGTTCTGAAATCGCTCCCATTTCTTTTCGTATTCTAAAAACGTACGTACGTTTGACTAATCGAGGCTTTAGAGTTATTATTTTTGATTGTTCATCCGGCCAGTTGAGAAGCTTAGCCTTTTAGATGTATATTTTACTTACAGCAAAGCAAATAATGATGTACTTGAAATGGCATCAATAACTATGTTGCATAGGCCAGACGCAACTCATACTTCATCACTGTTACTGATGCGTTTCCTTTTGTCTTTCAATGCTCTGTTACGTAACGACATGAAGATATTTTTCCATTTTGCTGGAAGATTGCGAATGTAGCAACAATCTTACACAGATTGGTGTGAGATCAAGCACAGAGAGTTTTACTACTTTAGCAGCAGAGATGGAACACTGTTTCTTTTAATTTTTAGCTGATATATTGATTAATATTTTTTTATTTTTTATTTTTATTTAACAATGAATACATTAGGAGGATAAAACAATTCAAAATCATTCTCCTCTACTTCTTTCTAATATCACGGCATTGTTGTTTTCTGCCAGGCTTAATGCCACGACAACGGCGGGAATCAACTGCTACTAAAGAATTTAAGGGACCACGTTGACAGTTGATGCGACTTATTTGACAAGCGGTCAATAGACGGCAATTATTCTTCTTGCTGCGTGCACACAAAAGTTTCTTGCTGTTATCGGTACATGGTATTAATTTACATTTGGGATTGGGTGATGGTCTCTGGGCCTGTACATATGCGAAAATGCATACAAGTAGAGCTGGTTTTAAAAGAAAAGAAATTGAAAATTAATTTATTTTTCATACATATTTTTTTTAATTGCAGCACTTACCGCAAATAATGATGGCTTTATTCATTTTGAAAATGTTCTTCTGTTTGCTGTTTGCTTGATTGTGACAAAACTGACTGATGATTAACCTCTAGTTTTAGCAGCTTTATATACAAATTAATTTCCTATTTTAGCCTAGAATTTAGCCATCAATATGTTATTATGTAAAACATCTTTTGTTAATTATTAAACAAATATTTTGGATTGTATTGTTATTGCCTTCAATGTTATCTTTAATCGCTTTGTTTTAAACAATGCAACTGCACGAGCGATAACCGTGAAACAATGATGGTAACAGTTGTCGAGTTTAATTAGTTGCCACATGTCGCTTGTCTTTTTGAATGTCTCAGGTGGCATAAGAGAGTTTATTTATTTGCGAGCTTATCAGCATTATCATTTGCATGAAATAAAATTAAATAAAGAGAGCATTTGATTCTAAATGTATCAGTTTTTTTTTTGCATCGCGTGACTAGCTTCGATAATTACCTCGTCATCGACAAATCCCACCTGTAGTTATCTATTTTTTTGTTGTTTCCTCTGTGCCTTTTTCTATGTAGATGACCACCGCTTAAAGAACAGCTCACATAGTCTGGAAGCTGGTATAAGCAAAGCTTCTGTAAGTTTCAGTTTTTCATAGAAAATCCGGGCGCTGTTCTTACCATCTGTTCTGACGTTACCTGTACAGAGGTTAATGAAATATTATTCTCAATGGAATGAGAGGACAAACCAGTTTCAAACTAAATTCAAAGTTGTTGTCTTATTATCAACAATTATCGGTAAATCATTTGCTGTAACCATATGCTTTTTACTGCCATTGGCGTCTTGTACTCAATCTAACAGCATTTAATTATAGAAAGTGAAAAAAACCATGGAAGTATTTGGACATTGGAGAAAGTAACATATTTAAGGCTGCAGCTGTGGGCCAGTCTTCCTTTATATGCAATTGCCTTGTCTTGTATTGAGGAAATTCCTTTCGGTATCCCAACAGCAAATAATATACCCGTATATAAAAGTCGGTGCCATTATGTTTTTTTCGACGATCCTCCACATTTTAAATTCAAAAGTTCCTTAAATAATTGAACTCCTACGATTGGAAGATATTTATTCGGTTAAAATTTTCAACTATCCAATAGGAATTTATAGCTTTATGGGACATCTGAAGACTAGATTTTGCGATTTCTGATACCTAATTTAAAAGTAAAGCTTTCCAACTGCGGTATAAAAACGATGCGTTGAAATTTCTCATTCCGTATTGTCGTATTTTCGGATCGCGTGTCGCTATGAAGAGAAGTAATACAGTCCCTCGCGTAAGATTAACTATCCAAGCTATTTCGCTGTATTCACATATAGTACTTACGAAAGTTCTCAATGGACTGGAACTTTAGCTCCTGGCCAAGAATACGTTTTTACCTTTTAAAAATGTTTACACTTTCAGTTCGTAGATTGCAAATAAAATAAAAATAAATTTGTGTTTAGTTTTAATTAAATTTTTTATTATTCGCATAATTCTGTGTGCCACTGTTCACAACTTGATATAAACAACAACAATTGCTTGTCTTTGTTATTCTCTTTGCATAAACAATAACAATAACTAGACAATTATTCGACAGATCTTTGTAACGAAATTCTTCAAACCACTATTACTCTCTTCAAACACACCGCGTCTTGACGCAAGACTGACTGCATTTTTACTAACTCAGTTGCTTGCTTGCCTTTTATATGGCAACGTAAACAGTTTGATGAATGTTCGCGGCTTCGCCTTCTCAAGATCTCTATAAATGTAAACATCGTTGTTTAATTATTGTTGTTTGTGTATTTTGTTTACATTTACTCTTGTAGTGTTTGTTGTTGTATTTTTGTTTACTATTTTTTCATTTTTTTATGCTGGTGTTTGTTGGTATATTTTTTGTTTACTTGTTTATCATTTTTTTATGCAGGCGCGATAGATTGTAAACAAGCTCATTGTTTTCGTTTTTCTAGCTTTTGTTTATAATTTTAATGTTAAACGATGTCAAAGCAAAACACCAGTATTCTAGATTTTTCCATTTTCGTAACAATATTTATCTTTTATAATACCAGTAACATTAACATCAGAGGTAGACCTACAGTTTCAAGTCGACTCCGAACGACAGATTTTTGAGAAACTTTTTCATGGCAATTTTATTTACTCTCAGAGTTTTTGCCAGAAATCTGCTGAGAGAAAGTCGCTGAAGAAATACTTTTTGTATTTTGTTTTGATATGTAGCCAGGGGCTCGAACCCTGGCTTTACGTCTAATAAGCCAACACACTACCTACTAGACTACGGCGACTTCATATTGATATGCCATATTCATAACTACTAAAATTAGATTTTTCGAAAGTCATTCATTTATTTCATAAGATTGTATTCATACCGCTAGAAAAAACTCAGGAAGGCCTTCTATAAGAGAGAGAGATTATTCTAAAAGATTACAGTGGGTAATAAATTATTGATCATAGTCGTTTGCTGAAGAGCGCAACTGTTACTTTCTCCGTAGTACTAAATCATGCGAAAGTTGAATACGATCAGCAGGAAAGTAAATGCTTTTGGTCGTTCATTAAAAAGATGAGGGACAACAACGCATGCAAAAGACCCGTTAAAAAGGTTAACATTCTTACTTACCCGAAATCAATCGTCCACTGCACGACACCAAAAGAATATTAATAACCGTTCCATATACATATGTCTTCGAGTTAGGCTTGCCAGACGTACTGTTTTTGTACTTTTAACTGCATAACCCCTAATGAAGTACGCAAATGTACTTCTTTTTAGTTAGTATCTGTACTTCTTTTTGTACTTTTTTTCTACCTTTTTTGTACTTTCACCATAATTTTATAGAGGTAAACATGTCCATACAAAAAAACAAAACATAAATTAAGACTTATTTTTTGTCGCAAGATTGGTGTTCCCCTATTTTGCGCCAATTTTTCGAAAATTAAATTTCTGAAGCATACCTCGGTTTTGTCCATAATATAGGAAATACAATAATATCTGCTATTAAAAAGTTAGGAGGAAAAAATAGGCTTGTAATAATTGATATGTTTCAAATAATAAAACAGTTAAACGACAATTAAAATGATGTTTTTTAAATTAATTTTGAAGTATTAAACAATGAAAATGTGTTTTTGAGTTTTTATTCAGATAAATTAAAAATCCAATAATATGTACTATCATAATACATACATTGATTTTAGTCTAGTCTGAAATATATATATAAATTCTATAGATTTAAAATCACAAAAACTGATTTAAATTAAATTTTAAGTTCATTTTTTATATTAAATACCAATAGTTATGATCTCTTTTTTTATGTTCTTCATTGTTACTGTTGTGAACCATTTTTTGTTAGTTTTTTTTATTGAATTAAATTAATTTTGAAAGTAAACAATTGCACTTCTTTTTACTCACTTGTACTGCTTTTTTAACTTCGATGTACGTTTTTTGACGATTTCAAATCTGGCACAAATTACAAAATTTTTTGGGGATCTCAATGTCAACAATTTTTGTATATGGTATTCCAGTGCCCCTCTACGTAAGGTCTTCCAATAGTTTGCTAGAGAATCACTAATGTAATGTAAGTCATCAAAGAAAATTATGCTATAAACACAATAAATGCAACAATTTGCTTGTTGTCGCGTTGCCTTTACATAACTGGTCATTACAACCCTTCAGTCAGGATTACAACCTAGTTTCTCACACCACTTATGTTGTGTACAGTTTAAAGTCGATTCCGAATAGAGTTTGGGATCCGGGAATTCCTGGACAGGATATTTCCAGGTATTTCCCTGGAAATTTTTGTCGGGAATTTCCGATTAAGGGAAATTTTAAATTAACGTATTCTTGTACATACATAAGGAAAATAATCAAAATGTTCAAAAAAGTCCTTTAAAAAATGCTACTCTTCAAAAATATGTAAAGGAAGAATTCAATAAAGAGTATCATCTAATCCTAGATGTACGAACTAGGTGGAACAGCATGGTTGGAATGATACAATCATTTCTAGAAATTAAAAATGCAATAAAAAAGGCTGTAATAGATTTACATTTATCATCATTGTTTGTTGAAGATTATGTCCCACACTTGGAAACATTGGTAAACGCTTTGAACCCCATAAAAGATGCAGTGGAAGCATTAGGCAGGCGTGAAACCAATTTGATAATAGGTGATGCTAATACGAATACACTTTATGAACAGTTATTACCTGTTGATTCTATACTTTCGGAAAAAATGGTTCACACAACTAAAAGTAAAGTAAATGAAAGATATAAATTAGTATATTATCTAAACACTTCACAACACAATGATATTAACATAACAAAGACAATGTTAAAATCCTATGCAGAGCAAATGTACAAACGCCTATTCTAAGGTACTGAAATAACATCGGCTGAAGATGTGATGAAGACATTTCCGTTGCACAAGTATATCAATGTTTTAAAGAAGAGTTGGAAAACGCCATTAATGGGGCTAAAGAAAAAACAATAAATCTGAAATTAAAAACAGACAACTTATTTAAAAGAGAACTAGATTTATTTGAAGCTCGTACAAACAGAACTAGAAATTTAGACATACTTTTTAATGCATTGTTAATGCTAAAGCCCACTTCTGTAGAAAGCGAACGTGTTTTTTTCGGTAGCTGGTAAATTTTCAACAAATTTACGAAATAGAATGTCCGATGAGTTATTTAATGCACTAATAATTTTAAAAATTGATTTTTTGAAAACTTAGTTCCTCGAAAATTTTTTATATTTTTATTTTTAAAGAATATTTTTAATTAATTCTTATTGATAACTGATTCTCGGGAATCCCAGGAAATAGAATTTTTCATTCCCGTTTCCCGGCAAATGAAAAAGTCCGGGAATTCCCAAACTCTAATTCCGAACGACATATTTTTGAGAAACATATCATGGCAATTTTATTTACTCTCAGATATTTTGCCAGAAATCTGTTGGCATTTCATATTTCGTTTAGTTGGAGATGCCTGACTAACCTGGCTTTACGTCTAATAAGCCAACACACTATCTACTAGACTACGGCGACTTCATGTCGCGTTGCCTTTAAAGTAATTATTTTCATATACAGCCATGTATTCTATTTTTGTGAGATTGCTATGTTTGTTTGTTGTTGCATTGCGTTTTCATGATTGCGTAATTAACATCAGCTTATAATAGACGTGCTTATGTATATAGAAATGACCAGATCAGTTAGTACAGTTTCCATAATACCCATTTTAGCGGCGGCCAATTGCCCTTTACCTCTAAAAGTTCCATCACAGACTAGAATTTAAAAGAAAATTGTTTACTCAAGAAATTGTTTGGAAATCATTTTCCACATCATAGTCTTATTATTGCATCCTTATCTTCCATATTTATAAGGCAATTCAAATTCAATTTTAAATCATATCATAACTATACTTTTATATGGCAACGTAAACAGTGCGATGAATGTTCGTGGCTCCGCCTTCTCGAGATCTCTATAAATGTAAACATCGTTGTTTAATTATTGTTGTTTGTGTATTTTGTTTACATTTATTCTTGTAGTGTTTGTTGTTTGTTGTTGTATTTTTGTTTACTGGTTTATCATTTTTTTAGGCTGGTATTTGTTGGTACATATATTTTTTACTTGTTTATCTTTTTTGCGTTTATCTGTGCCATAATTTGTAAACAAGTTCATTGCTTTTATTTTTCTAGCTTTTGTTTATAATTTTAATGTTAAACGATGTAAAACTAAAACACCAGTATCTAGATTTTCCATTTTCGTAACAATATTTATCTTTTACTAGCTGCACCCTGTGCGTGTTGCTGTGCCACCAACTAAAATAAATTTGAAGGAAAGACATTACACAAATGTCCAATTAATTTTGAATCATTTTATTGATTTTGTTTCCCGTTGTCCTGATGATTCAGATGAACGGGCCTGAGTAGTACGCATTCGAACAGTTTATAATCTCACTTCTCGTTGTTCAAGTGGTTCAAGCGAACGGGTCTCAGTGGCATATACTCGAAGACTTTCCAGTCTCATTGCTCGTCTGATTCTGATGCTCGTAATGCTCTTTTCTTCCGTGCTTGAGGTGTAAATAAACAAACTCACAAACAAATAAACATACATTAATTTTTATATAAAAGATAATACCAGTAACATTAACATCAGAGCTAAATTTCATCTTTTTATACAATGCCAAGATAAAATTTTTACTTCCATATTCATAACTAGTAAAATCAAATTTCACCAATGTCATGCATTTATTTCATAAGATTGTATTCATACCGGTAGAAAAAACTCAGTAAGACCTTCTATAAAATATAGAGATTACTCTAAAAGATTACAGTGCATTATTGATCATAGTCGTTTGCTGAAGAGCGCAACTGTTGCTTTCTCCGTAGTACTAAATCACGTGAAAGTTGAATACGATCAGAAGGAAAGTAAATGCTCATTAAAAAGATGAGGGACAACAACGCATGCAAAAGACCCGTTAAAAAGGTTAACATTCTTACTTACCCGAAATCAATCGTCCACTGCACGACACCAAAAGAATATTAATAACCGTTCCATATATGTCTTCGAGTTCGCACAAATTACAAAATTTTTTGCGGATCGCAATGTCAACAATTTTTCTATATCGACGCCTCCGTTCTATAACATTATAAGTCGAAAAAGTGTGTTTTGAGTTATGACCTCTCAAAGTTTTCACGCGACATACGACTATATGTGTATTCTAAGAAGATTTTTCCCTATAACTTCGGAACGGATCGGCGCATCTTAACCAAATTTTGACAGTATTTAAGTTAGAGATATATTAAGTTAGAATTTAAAAATGCAAGAACATTAAAAACGTTCTAAGTGTACTTAGAATGGAGGCGTCGATATGGTATTCCAGTGCTCTTCTACGCTAGGTCTTCCAATAGTTTGTTAGAAAATCACTAATGTAATGTCAGTCTTCAAAGGAAATTATGCTGTAAACACAATAAATGCAACAATTTGCTTGTTGTCGCGTTGCCTTTACATAACTGATCATTACAACGCTTCAGTCAGGATTACGACCTAGTTTCTCACACCACTTCTGTTATGTGTGTTAATTTTATGCATGAGTGATGGGACCTACAGTTTAAAGTCGACTCCGAACCACAGATTTTTGGGAAACTTTTCATTGCAATTTTATTTACTCTCAGAGTTTTTGCCAGGAGTCTGCTGAGAGGAAGTCGCCGAAGAAATACTTTTTGTATTTTGTTTTGACGTCTGGCGTCTGGCTCGAAACTTGTCTTTACGTCGAATAAGCCAACACACTATCTACTAGACTACGGCGACTTCATGTCGCGTTGCCTTTAAAGTAATTATTTTCATATACACCCATGTATTTTATTTTTGAGAGATTGCTGTTTGCTGCATTGCGTTTTCACGTTTGCGTAATTAACATCAACTTATAATAGACGTGCTTATATATATACAATCAAACGACCAGATCAGTTAGTACAGTTTCCCAGTACACATTCTAGCGGCAACCAATGTCCCTTTACCTCTAAAAGTTCCATCACAGACAAAAATTAAAAAGAAAATTGTTTACTCAAGACATTGCTTGGAAATCATTTTCCACTTCATAGTCTTATTCTTGAGTCCTTATCTTCCATATTTATATGGCAATTGAAATTCAGTTTTAAATCATATTGTTACGCAAATCGAAACGACCTAATATCGTTTAACAACAAAAACGATAAACAAAAGCCACACGATACAAATACACACTAACACCAAGAATACAATGTATACATATGTAGAACGAACCTGGTTGCGCCTGGTACAAACAACAACATGCATGTAACAAAAAGGGATGGACAACGTAAGCAAGGTACACAAACAGCAATGTATTAGCAATAGAGCTCTCGAGAAGGCGAAGAGAAGAAGATCACGAACCTTCCACTTCAAGAATGTTCGTTAGACTGGTTGTGTCGGACTATAAAAGGGCTGGACAAAGCATGCAGCAGTCAGTTATAATTCAGTCAGCCTTGTGTGAAGACGCGTTGCGGTTTGAACGTACAAGTGGTATTGCTTGGAAAAAGGTTGTAAACAGAGAAGATCGAACAGTTGTTAGTGTTAATGCGGACAGAAGTGTGAAATAGAATAGTGTACAAGCAAATTATTGTTGTATCGTTAAGTTGTATACGGTGGCACACAAAAGTAGTGTAAAGAATAAAGAGAGTTTAAGAAAAACTAAACACATTTTTGTTTTTTTGTTATTTAAACGTTTTTAAAAAGGTAAAAACGTAACAATATTATAACTATACTAATACGGTACCAAGCTTTTGTAAAAGGAACGAAAGCGATCGTAGCTAAAAGGCTTAGAAAGACTGGTTTGACTACCTTAGCAGAGATGGAACAAGTTTAAGTTTTATTTTTTATTAGCTGATATATTTATTAATAATTTTTATTTTTTTTTTATTTTTAATTTTTATTTAGCAATGAACACATTAGGAGAATAATAACAATTCAAAATCATTTTCCTCTACTTCTTTCTAATATCACGGCATTGTTGTTTTCTGCCAGGCCTAATGCCACGACAACGTCGGGAATCAACTGCTACCAAAGAATTCAAGGGGCCACGTTTACAGTTGATGCGACTTATTTGACAAGCTGTCAAAAGGCGGCAATTATTCTTCTTGCTGCGTGCACACAAAAGTTTCGGGCTGTTATCGGCACATTTTATTAATCTACATTTGGGATTGGGTGATTGTGTCTGAGCTTGAACATATGCGAAAATGCATACAAGTAGAGCTGATTTTAAAAGAAAAGAAATTCAAAATTAATTTATTTTTCATACCTATTTTTTTTAATTGCAACACTTACCGCAAATAATGATGGCTTTATTCATTTTGAAAATGTTCTTCTGTTTGCTTTGCTTGATTGTGACAAAACTGACTGATGGTTAACCTCTAGTTTTAGCAGCTTTATATACGAATTAATTTTCTATTTTAGCTTGGAATTTAGCCATCAATGTAAACCGTTATTATGTAAACCATCTTTTGTTAATTATTAAATAAATATTTTGGATTGTATTGTTCTTGTTTTCAATGTTATCTTTTAATCGTTTTGTGTTAAACAATGCAACAATGCAATGTTGGCAACTGTTGCCAAATTTAAATTGATTGTCTTACTATACGTTTCTCTGTTTGATTTGCTTTTTCCCTGATAAGGAATTAATTTGTTTCATTTATTAACATGTGTACAAGTGAAATTTTTTAAAATTAATCTTGTTTACATATTTAAAACATTTCTAGCCTTAATGATCGAATTCTTTATGCGATATGGGATTAAGAAATTCACAAATAAGTTCCGACTTTATTGTTTAAAGAAGTATGAATAGAGGAGTGGGGTAGTATAAGCTGCCAATTTATTTTAATATTCCATTTCTAATTTGTAATTTTCAACCTATAATCGAAAGGGCTTGCGTTTATTTTTTGTTTAAATTTTTCCCAAGAAATTTTAAAATGAAATAAAAAAAATTCAAAACTCAAAAGACCCGTAAACTTAGAAATCAATTGCACTTGTTCTTGTTCTTTCTGTTCCAAGGATTATAAACAAGAAAGGCACAGTTTATATCAGCGATATGGGTCTGAGGAAATAAAAGGCTTACTAGGTGCGTGCAATATTGCCAGACTCTGCTGGACACGTATGAACATGTAAAGGACTGACTCACTTTTGTGTTCGAATCGTATGGGCATTCGTCACACAATAGCGACTCTTACGGGCCACTGTCCGTTTGGTACGTATGTCAAAAGACTTGGCGTTCTAACTAATGACTTCTGCAGGAGCTGTAGGTCTAAGGAGAAGGAGTTATGTAACAGTGTCCTGCTCTTGTCATGTCTGACATCGTTGACCGAGCTTTCTAATAAAAAGATTGCTACAATAGCAAGATTTATTTTTGACTCGGGGTGGTATTCTCTAGGGAATCACAATAGACCTAAGTACTGGCCTAAGTGGGACGTCTTCCTTCGAAGGTGTCCGCCACCTAACCTAACCTAACTAACTTCCATCAGTCCTACAGTCAATTTACGTATAGACTCTTGCTAATAGGGTTGGTGTAAGTGCGCATAAGATCCAATATTGTATACTCACAAGCGCGACAACAATATGATATCATCTGCAAATGTGTTGTTCGTATTGGGAAGTTAAAAAGCTCTTGGTGTTCTGGGCATAAAAATTCAATGTGATGTCCACTGATAACTCGTTTTTTTAAACGGTTCAAGATAATGTTTTCGCTATTGACACCACTTATGTCCCACCCGTGATGGAATACAAGCCTCATGGATGGGACAGTGATTCGAAGTATATTTTGAGACTTCTCGGTTGCGCACAGGAAAGGGCGAAAGTGCTCATTAATGACTGTAGAGTATCCAGCTCTATTGATTCATTTTAGTACCGCCATTATGTTTGTATTTCATTTACAACGGTTGGTGCTCTAGTAAAATAAAGGGACATGTTACCGAAATTTCGATATTTTTACGTAGTGTTCGTTTTTTCGTAGATCATAGCCGTTTCTGGTCGATTGATTAGTACAACGCACTATGCACTTACGTAGAAAATTCGTTCTTTAATCTCATTCTCCGTATGTGAAAATTCATTTCTAATTTCCTCTCTTCTACAAAATTTTCTCCTAGATCCTGCAATTCATAAGTAGGGCTCATCCGTTTAGTGTTATATATTTATTTCTGTTGTTCTAGTGTGGAAAAAAGTCGTTATTGTGAAACCAACACTCAACAAATGCAATAAAAACGTTTTTTTTTTTAGAATTTTTGGTCAACGGAGTGGGATATAAACTTCAATACGCTTTCTTAAATTTTTTTTTTAAATCTTTCATAGGCATCTGTCTGGTAACTTCTATTAAAATGTTATCAAACTGTGCCAGTTAGTTTGAGAAGAGAATTTCGTGTATTTATTAAATATTATTTTTCTCGGAAAAAAGTTATCACTCAAACCAAGACTAAGCAGTATCGAAAAACTTCACCATCAATTTCGGTAGTAAGAAAAACGTGGTTTAGTGAACTGCCATGTAGTCGTAGTGTCATCGATGCTATCGATCGTTCTGAACTCTGGTCTTCATCGTTCATAAATGCATGACAACTTTACAGGCTACTACTTTGACGTTATTCAGACTCAATATGAAATAGATTCACTTACATGCCAATCTTTTTTTTTATAAAATTGGAGAAAAGAGAGAATTTTTCATTCAAAAAGATATGATCTTGAAGTCGTCGTAGTCTAGTAAGTAGTGTGTTGGCTGATTAGACATGAGGCCACGGTTCAAACCCCATGTTAGACATCTCCAGCAAAATCAGTAGATTGCTGGCAAAAGCCCTGATAGTAAATGAAATTGCCATGAAAGGTTTCTCAAAAATCTGTCGTTCCGAAAATATGGAAAAATATTTCTTCGGCGAATTCCTCTCAGCAGATTTCTGATTAAAGCTCTGAAAGTAATAAAAAAATTTGTCATTTGGAGTCGGCTTTAAACTGTAAGTCCAGACCCTTATGTATAAAAGTTAACACACAAAACATATATGGTGTGAGAAGCTAGGTCGTAATCCCTATTGAAAGGTTGTCATGATCAGGGAATATTTTTATTACTGGGCTTTTAAGGAGCATACGAATGTCAAATGCTATCGTATTTTTTTATTTCCTTCTGTTGCCTTGAATTATTTTTTCTTGTTAGGCCGGTGATTGATGTATTGGTGTATAAGGTCTAGACACAAGACCCTTTGCACGATACTGGGTTTTTCTATTGGGAGTCCTACGTTTTGTTAAATATACATAACTCTCCTTTTCTATGATAACCGCTGTTGAAGTTGAACTTTATGGAGGCCTAGTTGTATCAGTTTTTGAAAATCAATAATTATTTTAAGAGCTCTAGAAAGCTCATTCCTTTAAATTGCCTAAAATGGCCAATAATAGTGATTGTTATTCTTAAAGTTCTTATTATTTTATGGGTCATATTCCGAAGCATGTGCTTGACATTATTTTCATTGCAACCATGTGTCAAGGTGTTCCCATTACAACGTATGAATTCTGTAATTACTTAAGTGTTCTTAGATTTCCATAAATAAATGACATTTTTTTCTTTCTACTTGTAATGTTTTTAACATAAAAATGGGTTGATAAATAATACAAATCTAGACGAACATGTGTTTTTAATCATTCTTTTGCTTTTAATTTGCAAATGAGAATTCCACAAAAAAAAACCCAGACACTATTGTCTTGAAGTCTTTTCACGCATAGCCATTATTCCAGTTTGTTGCACAATTAAATCAGTCGTCATCGTTTAACCAGAAGCCTCGAACACGCTCTATCACTATCACTATTTGCCAGATTTAAGGGAAAAAAGAAATTTAATTAAAGACCCTCAAGCTAAATGGGCAGAAATTGTCTGCGGCAGAATCCAACAGAAGCTGAAGCTGACACCGAAACGAAACGAACAGAACAGAAGCAGTTTTAACACGCGCCATAAATACAAACGACAACGACGAGTACAGACTGTGATAGTGTTTGCTGGTAGTGGTAGTACATACTCGTACATATAACAGACATAAAGTATGAATAAAATAATTCTAGTATTTGGTAAGCATTTCCCTACCATGTCTCTATTAAATGATAAAATGGTTGAAATTAATAAAAATATGGTTGCTGTGCTCTTTCCCTGCAAACAAATGTACGAAACATGAAATAAACGCTTCAAGTATTTGCCGCGATTGTAATACTGAATAAGGCTTTAGTGCTGGAGGCTTTGGGGAAGCCATGTCGCCGACAATGCAGCTCACGGATACCAAGTCAAATTGTATGTGCCCAGGATAAGGATGGCCGCAATTGTCGTAAGTTAAAAGAATGCAGACTACGTGAGCTAAATTGTCGTTTAAGAAGTCGCAAACAATCAAGTGAGTTCGGGATTTTTTTTATTTTATTTTTTTGTTAAAAATAAAACGAAAACTTTGTTGTTTTTTGTTGTTTTTTTTTTGGGATTAAAATTGTCAGTGATTTTATGACTGACAAGAACAAAAACAACAAAAAAAGAGAAGAAAAATTCTTATACTGGAGCTTATGTTAAAAGTTTTGTACGTTTTGTTTCACGTTGCAGTGCTGTTGCAAACGTATATGCAACGTTGCCGTTTTATAAAGGGTATGACAGGCGAAAATAAATGTGCGCCACCTTTACCAACAACGGAGGTAATAATGAGAGATGGTCGTGCACATAGAACGTGGTTGGCTGCCGATAAACGTTTGCGTTTACCTTGTGCCGTTGCTAATGGTAAACGTGCATGTTATCGGTGTCCTGGAAAAGGTGACATCTGCCAATTGCTAACTGCGTGCCAGGCAGAACGTGCAAATTGTCAGCGTCGTTACTAAAATCGTAAGTTTTACCAGGAATTTTCTTTTTTATACCATTGTCTATCTGCGTGTATGTCCTTTAAGTGTTCGCTTACCTTTCATTTCATTACATTTCGTTTCGTTTACGTCATATAACATAAAATTTCTTTAACTTTCTTCATTTATTTGATTCGATTCGATTCGATTTGGTTTGGTTTGATTTGATTTCTTTGCATTTTTCATTTTCCTTTTATTGGTGGCACTTTTGGTGTTTTGCCAGTTTAAGTCTCCTGATATCTGGAGTACATATGTATGTATGTTTCATGGTTTAACATAATTATTGTAATTTTTATTATTTGGTTTCACCATGATTTCTTCTTCTTTATGTTTTTATTACAGTCTTCCCTTTATAGAGCTCATTCGTTTTGATGATAATGAAGGTGCACATCTTAAACCAGGTCATGTGTGTAAACGTAAATAAAAAAAGGAAGAAAAAAATTCAATTAGTTTAGTGGCTTACATTAAATGATTTTGAATTTTCAAATAAAAGTCACAATAAAAATTGTTCCCCTCATGGAAAATAAAATCAAATTATGTGTATATTTTTTCCTCTTTTTATTATTAAAATGGATTTATTAAGTGGTAATGGATTTTACGTTTTTGAAATTGAATGTGTTACATTAGAAATAGTAAAGTTAATTAGGGTGGCTTAATACTTGAGGCTTACTATAATTAACAGTTCTTTTTTATTGGTACATACATAGAACAATCTGAGTATCATTTAAAATTGGATGTTAATAGTGTAAACACATGATTCTGTAAGAAAAATTTCATTTAAAATATGTGAAACGAAAAATTTAAAACCGGACTATAATCGTGTCCTTATGAGAAGAAAAATGAATTTTTTTTTGGATTTATTATACGTATTAAATTTGCTGAAAATAATCGCCAAATATTTATGCAAACACACGCGAAGTCTAGTAGGCAGTGCGTTGGTTTATTAGACGTGAGGCCTCGGTTCAAATCACCGGTAAGACATCTCGAACATAACGAAATATGAAAAAAATATTTATTCGGCGCCTTCCTCTCAGCAGATTTCTAGCAAAAAACTCTCACACTAAAATAAAATTGCCATGAAAAGTTTCTCAAAGAACTGTCGTTCGGAATCGACTTTAAACTGAAGGTCCCGCCACTCACGTATAAAAATTAAAGCACACAACGTAAGTGATGTGAGAAACTATGTCTTAATTATGAGTAAAGGGTTTTAATGACAAATTATGTATATATTAAACTTGCCGACAATAATTGCCAAATATATATGCAAATACACGCGTAGGATTAGTAAACATGAAACCGCCGTAGTCTAGTAGATAGTGTATTGGTTTATTAGACGTGAGGCCTAGGTTCAAATCCCCGGTAAGGTATCTCCAACAAAACGAAATATAAAAAATATTTCTTCGGCGCCTTCCTCTCAGCAGATTTCTGGAAAAAAACCCTGAAAGAAAATAAAATTGCCATGAAAAAGTTTCTCAAAAATCTGTCGTTCGGAATCGACTTTAAACCCGCCACTCATGTATAAAATTATCACACACAACATAAGTGGTATTAGAAACTAGGTTGTAATCCTGACTGAAGGGTTGTAATGACCAATTATGTATGTATTTATCTTTAAAACTGAACTGAAATAAAATCTTTCTACAGCCGCGAAGCACTTCAGTGAAGCAATTCTCAGTTGCAAGTGAAATATATAACCCTAGATAGACCAGTAACGCTAGACAGACCTAACCCCTATACTGATTATGTTACTTTTCGACTCTGGGGTAGCTTAGAAATTCTTTGGGAGATCAAATATTTATTAGACTATCATTTTGCCTCAGAAGTACAGATTGCTTCTACGCTGAATTATTAGTTTAATTTTTTACGTGGTCACTAATCAAGTCAAGTCGCCATAGGTAGTGTTAGGCGACAGCTCTAACCTCTTCAAACCTCTGCTCAGATATCTCAAACACAACAAATTGTGAAAAAAAAAATTTTTTTGGAGACTTCTCATCAGTCTTCTGGCATAAACTCTGAGAGAAAAAAAATTGCCATGAAAGGTTTCTCAAAAATTTGTCATTCGGAGCCAACTTTAAACTGTAGGTCCCGCCACTTATGGATAAAATTAACACACACAACATGGCTGGCGTAAGAAGCTAGGTTGAAGTCCTAACTAAAGGGTTGAAGTGACCAATTACAAAAATACTAATAGTATGAAACTCGCGAAACTAGCGAGACACTGTTGTGGTAAATAGCACATCTCTTGTAATTTTTTGCCAGGGTTTGACCTTCATATCTAGTACGTCAGGTTAGGTATAGAAAATATCATCCACATCGATGTACGCTTACTCCCCTGAATGAAATAGCTGACGCAGTTTGCATTTATGGAGAGCTGGGCAACTTCACAAGAAGTACTCAAGACCTCCTCTTCCGTATCACCACGGTAGGAACAATTTCCATCCAACAGTCATGGTCACCAGTAAACCTGTATACGCTAGTAACCTGGATAAATCCTTTGTACTGCGGCTTTTAAGCAACTTATTACGTCCGTTGTCATATTGGGGCCATGTTTGCTTTGAGATCTTACAGATATATTGCCCTGGAATTTTCATTTCACACAGTAGAAGTGGAGGACTATGGCAACTACAATTTCCATCCAACGGTGACGGACACTCTAAATGCCGGTAATCTAGATAAATCCTTTGTTCTGTAGCTTAGAGCAATATATTACGTCCGTTGTTGTATTGGGGCGATATCTGTCTTTAGATCTTATAGATCTATTGCCCTCCAAATGGAATTTGCATTTTCAAAGTAAATGTGGAGGATCCAATAAAGTTTATTTAAGTCAGATCGATAACAGTGTAGATCCCTGCTTAAAAAGAGGTAGAGTTAGAAGGAAGGTAATGGAGGGAGAGGCAATTGAGAAAACCATTTTGTTAGATAAAGCACAGTTTATCCTCATCTATATTTTAATATTGAATCAATGTCAGGTTCAATTGCTTCCTGTAAATGACTATCAAAGTAGAATTTTGGGGTGCTGTTCTCTCAGAAGAACATGATAATTTTGATATCGATAACTATGAAAAATTATTCGATCGCAATGAATAAAGCATTATTAATAACAATGATTGTTGATATCGATAACTATTTGAAATATTTTCAGTATTAAAAGAGTTTTTTTAGTTCCCTTAAATCATTTCCATTTCTTTTTAACACATTTACCTCTCTTTCTGTCTCTCTTTGCAGTTACCGTCTGGCGCCTTAAATTCAATGCATAAATTAAGTGCTTTAGATTTCGATTACAATGAAATCGCCAACATTAAAGATTATAGTTTCTATGGCCTGCGCTTATCTAAACTGAATATGAAAGGCAATCGTTTACAGGGTATACCGGAACATGCTTTCGTCGGCTTGGAGGAGTCAATACAGGAAATCGATTTTTCGGAGAATAGCTTAAGAACCTTTCCACTGTTGGCCTTAAGGAAACTCGATTATTTGCGGATATTACGTTTATCGAATAACAAGATCTCAACATTTTATGGTGACATTCAGCTGGCGACAAATAATGCCAGTGCAGCAGCAGCCTTGCGATTGCCATCGTTGACATTTTTGGATTTGAGTTCAAATCAATTTACCGAAATAGGGGATGATTGTTTTCGTACATTCCCGCAACTGAAGACGTTATCGATGTATGCCAACCAAATTGAAGTGGTTAAGCCGGAGGCATTTAAGAGTTTAAAGGAATTAATGTCGTTGGATATGTCCCATAATCGGATTATTACATTGGATGCGAAAATCTTTGAAAAGAATAAAAAATTGCAGACAGTGGACTTGTCCCATAATCATATACACTCGATATATGGTGTATTTTCGAATTTACCACATTTAAGGGAAATATTTTTATCGGAAAATAATATTCTGGAATTGCCAGCAGATGCCTTTACCAATTCCTCGAATGTGGAAGTTATTTACCTAGAGTCCAATGCCATTGCACATGTAGATCCCAATGTCTTTTCGACGCTGGTCAATTTGGATCATTTGTATTTAAGAGCCAACTTTATACCCCTGATACCGGTAACATTGCTGGATCGTTGCCATAAGTTGTCTTCCTTGTCGTTGGATAACAATGAAATACAGGATCTGGAGATTGGCATGTTTCGCAAATTGGAATTTCTCCGGGAAGTTCGATTGCATAACAATCGCATACGGCGCATACGTAAGGGAGTGTTTGAACCTTTGCCTGCCTTACAGGAGCTGCATGTTCAAAAGAATAACATTGAAGACATAGAACCGGGAGCTTTTCAAACATTAAGCAATTTGCAGCACATTAATCTGCAGGACAATCAATTGACCGTGTTGGAGGATATATTTCCCAAGGAAAAGGAAAATTCTTCCTTGTTAACCATACAACTGGAGGCCAACTATTTGAATAAAATACACACCAAAACCTTTAAGAATCAGAATAAAATACAAATCATGTGGCTGAGTTACAATGAATTGTCACGCATCGAGAAGTTTATGTTTGAGGATCAAGAGGATTTGGCCCGTTTGTATTTGAGCCATAATTTTATACGTGATGTGGATCGTGAGACATTTTCGAAATTGAAAAATTTGAAATTTCTGGACTTGAGCTTCAATCGCATAAAACAATTAAGGAGAGACTATTTCGCGGCCTTAGGCAGTCTGGAGGAGTTGTCTTTGTCTCAAAATTTCATCGAGGCCATTGAAGGTTATGCCTTCAACAAACTGAAAAGCTTGAAAATCTTGGATCTTTCGCACAATCCTCTGTACCAGATCACCAATGATGTCTTTCTGGAGGACTTGCTTTTAATGCATTTGAATTTGAAAAACTCCTCCTTAAGGAAAATTGAAGTGAATACGTTCAAGAGCTTACAAAATCTAAACGATTTGAATTTGGAATGGAATCTCTTGAGTCCAGTGGATATACAAAAACTGGAAATACCCGGTTTAAGGACCTTGTATTTGTCCCATAATAATTTTACCCATGTGGGCGGCAAAATCATAACGAATATGTTTGATAAGCTAAGGTCGCTACAGCACTTGACCATGGCCAATTGCAGTTTATCCTTTCTGCCCGAGGATATGTTCATTAAGAATACCAATCTAGTGAAATTGGATTTGTGTGACAATGTCTTAACCTCCATGGATCGTAATTTGTTTTATGGACTCAATGTCTTTAAGGAGTTGAAAGTATGCCGCAATAGCTTAAATGAGTTTCCCCACATAGCTTTGTATAATCTAAGTACCTTGGAACATTTGGATTTATCGCGTAATCAGTTCTCTACCATAGATTTTTATAAACTCAGTGGCACCATTAACTTAAGACACTTGAACTTGAAGGATAATAAAATCACTTCCTTGACAGGCTTCAATGCAGTCAACTTGACTCAATTGGATACCGTGGACTTGAGTGGCAATTTGTTATTGTCTTTGCCTGCCAATTTCCTAAGGCATTCCATTAATTTGCAGAAAGTCGATCTATCCAGTAATCGTTTCTTGCAAATACCTTCATCGGCCTTGTCGGATATTTCCATACCCCGGCTGTCATGGCTTAATTTAACCGCCAATCCAATAAATAAAATTTATACAGTCAAGGAGGAAAGATATCCGTACCTCAAGGAGCTGTACATCTGTCAAACGAATTTATCGATACTTACCTCCAAAGATTTTGAGGCCTTTCAGGCCTTACAGCATTTGCATTTGGTTAATAATCGCATTACGCGCATATCGCCAGGCGCCTTCAAGGGCCTTACAAATCTTTTGACCCTGGACATCAGTGTCAATGAATTGGAATTGCTGCCTAAAGAACGGTTGCTAGGCTTGAAGCTGTTAAGGGTATTGAATATTTCGAATAATGTTTTGAAAGATTTGGAAGAATACAGTCCGGATCTGGACCAACTGCAGGTTTTCGACTTATCGTTCAATCAATTGGATCGCATATCCCGGAAAACCTTTCGTAATTTGCATAGCCTGGTGGAATTGTATTTGATGGGTAATCGCATGACAGTCTTGTCAAATGATGCTTTTCGCTATTTGCGCAAACTGCATGTGCTGGACTTGAGGAAAAACTATTTTGAACTGATACCCATAGAGGCCTTGCAGCCATTGGAAACGAATATTAAAACCTTGAGGCTGGAAGGTAAGTATTGCCCTGCTAACTGTACATCAACAGCAGCCATTATGGTTGAAATTAATTTGAAAATTTTGTTTCCTTTTCTTGTTTTTCTTTTTTTCTTACCACACATTCCATTATAATCCCGTACAACTGTGGCAACATGAAAACTTCTTTATTGGAATTATATATGCGGCACTTGCACTCATTCATTCATTCATTAAATGGCTCAACAATAATTAAACGGCTTGGAAAAAAATAAAAATAAAAAACAATTTAATCCTGTGCAGAAAATCCACTGCATTGCAGTTGTGATGCACAAAAACTCTGGGAATGGTTGCGTGATCATCGCAAATGGTCCTCCTTGACGACTAGTTTAACATCATCCTCTGCCTCGACTTCAATTGTAACATCAAGTTTAATGTCATCGAACTTGCTGTCGTCATCATCGGGCGGTGCATTATCATCGTCATCGGTAATGATGTCATCGCTCGATAACATAAATTATCTGAGGTGCGAACATCCGGCCGAGTTGCGTGGCAAGATATTTGCCAAAATGGAGCCGCAACAATTCTGTGATGCACCATTAATACCGAAAATTGCCATACAGGATATACAACCGTATTCGGTTATTGTATCGTGGCAAAGTCGTGAGCATTTAGGATTAAATGGCTACGAAATTATTTACCATGCCATCAGTGATGGTCATGCAACGGGCACAAGTGGAGGTGGTGGAGGCAGTAGCAGTAGCAGCAGTAGCAATAGTGTTGGTGGCACGACAACGGGTGGAGGAGGGGGTGGTAGTGGTGTTAGCAGTGGTGGTGGTGGTAGTATTCCAGCCGATATAGATGAGGTAAGTTTACTATATTCACACACACACACACGTACACACCATATTTGCTTACAAACACTCTCGTTTGTAGCCGTTGCACACACCATTTTCTGTTGCTGTTATTGTTGTTGTTGCTATACGTTACGCAGCAACAAAATTACAGCAATAAAATTAACAATAATTATACATCAGGGGCATCAGCAGCACAGAAGAAAAGCAAAAGAAAAAAAATCATGTTGAAATGTTGGTCTATATTTGCGTGTGTGACACAGTTTTCCCTTGTCTGTTTGCATGTTGTTCGACAAGAAATGTGGCGGTGGCAGTTGAAATTCCAATGTGTGGCAAATATATGCGAAAAAGCTTTAAAACATGTACGAATTTCTGTTGATTGGTTGAATGAAATTTAAAATTTTCGTGTAAAGTTTTCTTGTTTTTTTAAATTGAAATTAAATTGGTTGAGTGAAAATTGGATTCTTTATTGGCATAGAATGTGAAAAAAAACACCAAAAATGATAATGATGGGATGAGAGATTTAAACCATTACATAAGCTTGTTGAGAGCTCACCACCGAGGGAAACCAAACATACTTTGCTTAGCTTCTACCAGTTCACTCTAAGACAAGTTATGTCTGGCAAAACAAAACATTTGAATATCGAGCTTTTGAATGTTGAGCATTGGAATCGACATCTCTACCACATACCCTGCATTCATCAATTTTCCACAAAGCCAATACCACTTCGGTATATAAGTAAGGCGGAGTGTCCCATGAGTACCTTCAAATGTAATGTACTCGAGTCGCTCTTAGACAGTTCTAATAAACTCATAGTTCCCCCCTTACAGTATTTTTGTAATGCTTCCAACTGAGTCCCGGTTCTATAATAGTCGATGCAACGATTCCACTCACTTCTTCAGCTTGATCTTTAATGCACTGAATGACATTGTCTTAGGCATGCTTATTGTCTTGTCCGGCTCTATTAGTCGGAATATTAAACCATTACATACCTAAAGTAATATGTAGCTAATCGCCTTTTTATATACCAGGACACTCCTTGATGCTATATTCACATTTCCACGCTATTACACGAATTGTCATTAGACTAACTGTAAAGATATTTAAATCCTTGTCCTTATTTTACCAATTACCACTGGCCTAGATCATATATTCCCTGATTGAGCATACCGGCTGCTCATCAAAAAAATACTTGTTTATCAGATGATTTCTATATAACCACTCGAAGCTTAGTTCGGAGTATTGGGCATATGTAGGAGCAATTAAAAGCCTAATTGATTGGACTTTTGTTATGGAAGTTAATTGTGCGTACATTTATCCGCACCATTCTGGAGGTAAAAGGTTTCTACTTGGCTAAGTGCAGTTATTTTTTGTGCCCTCTAAGTTGCTACAATATTTGACCTTTCTGAAAGAAGTCAATGTTACGTAAGCAATAAATGATCTACATAACCATGTTCACTGATAAAATCGTTTGCCACCGATATACATACATACATACATAATTGTTCATTACAACCCCTAAGTTAGGGATCTCACTTAACTTCTCACAACACTAATGTTGTGTGTGGTAATTTTATACTTGAGAGATGGGACCACAGTTTAAAGTTGAATCCGAATGTCAGATTTTGAAGAAACTTTTCAATGCAATTTTATTTTACTGCCAAAGGTTTTGCCTGAAATCTGTCGAAAGGACGTCTCCGAAAGAAATATTTTTTCGTATTTCATTTTGTTCGATTTCTCTGGCCTATGGTTTGCGCTGTGGCCTCACATCTAATAAGCCAACACCCTACCTACTAGATTACATCGACTTTACCCTATAAGTTGGTATAATATTTGCCTTTCGCAAAGAAGGCAATGTCACTTATGCAATAAATCGTCGTAATAAAGACGCCGTAGTTTAGATGCGAGGCCAGGGTTCAAACCCCAGAACACAACGAAATACGAAAAACACTGACTTACTCTCAGTAGATTTCTGACAAAAGTTCTAAGAGTATATGAAATTGCCATGAAAGTTTTGTCAAAAATCTGTTATTCGGAGTCCACTTTAAAACTGTAGGTCCCGCCACTCATATATAAAAATAGCACACACAACATTAGTGGTGTTAGAAACTAGGTCGTAATCAAGACTGAAGGGTTGTAATGACCAATTATGTAGGTATGTAGGTATGACTTATATTTTAATTTAAGTGGTATTAATCCCCACGAAATCAAAAACTACTGCGAAACTGCTACTCGATTGCATGCGGTATTTGTCTTGCAAAAACGTTCTCATATCCTAGTGGCCATTCAAAATCTATACCATCGAGGCATGTTAATACAGACCATCGTGGGTTTATAACGTTCATCAACTTCCATGTTTGTATTGTCTCCACGAAGCACATTAAAAGCTGAGCTTCGATTTTAAACTTCAGCTGTGACATCTTGAAAAAATTATGAAGAAAATCTTTCTATCGAAGATAGCACGTATGCTGAGCAGTCTTCTGGCAAAAGATTTCCCAGTAGCAATCCTGCATGCCATGAGAAGAGCTTCTCACATCTATGGGGCGTGATGGAGTCTAAATTAAAGACACTACATTGTACAGTCGCTGTGGTCTAGTAGGTAGTGTGTTGGCTTATTAGACGTGAGTCCCCGGTACAAACCAGGCATCTCTTACTATACGAAATATGAAAAAATATATCTTCGGCGCCCTGGGTGCCCTGGTAGTCTAGTGGGTAGTGTACTAGACTATTACTGTGATTGTCGATTCCCACCAGAGACTCTGGTCTGTGACACTACACCGAGCATATGGTCAAGCTACTCCGCTCCTATATAATTAGAATATAATTTGTAATTGTATTGAAATTAATAAATAAATAAATATCTTCAGCGACTTCCTCTCAGCTGATTTCTGGTAAAAACTCAGAAAGTAAATAAAAATTGCCATGAAAAGTTTCTCAAAAATCTGTCGTTCGGAGTCGACTTTAAAGTGTAGGTCCCGTCACTCATGTATGAAAATTAACGCTCATAACATAAGTGATGTGAGAAGCTAACGGGTTGTAATGAACAATTATGTATGTATGTGTGCACTTTGTACAGGAGCACGTAATCAGACGACTAAATTTCTTGCTACTGCCTTTAGTATTTATCAAGCTTAGCCTTGGTTTGAATGATGGACCATTTCTTACCTTACATAACACATTATCCCTGTTATAACTCGGAAATCATTCATATCTCAGAAAAATTATTTAAAATCTATATGAGGTTCCTATCGCAAGGTTGTAATTGTAATTTGTTACCATTTATCCCGCTCTTCGTAAGTATTAAAGTAGAGTGCTTAAACTTTGTTTGGACTGAATTATTTGTATCTCTTCTCTTCTATTTAAACAAAAATATAATACAATACAAAAATTATTTTGCATTTAAATTTCTTGCTGAAAGTTAAATAGAAATTTAAGCAAACATTTTCCCTCTGGCCTAGAACAACATGAACAAAAGTACTTGAATTTGAAAAAGAAAAAAGAGGAAAATGCGATAAATAAAACACCTTTTGTGTCCTTTTCTTCAAACACTATTTTTATACTTAGCATTTCGCCTAAATCTTACAAAAACAACAATTAATTTCTCTTTGTTTTTTTTCTCTCATTTCTTTGTTTTATTCTCGCAACAGATACGCGGCAAACGTTTAAATGGCTCTGCCAATTCGGCAAAATTAACAAAACTTAGCCCAAATACACGTTATCACATTTGTGTTATCGGTACCGGTAATTGGCTATCAGAGCCTGTAGCCATTGCTTTACAAAGGATACACTTTAATGACACCTTCCTGATGCCAAGAGACGAACCATCATCATCATCATCAGCGTCATCATCAGCATCCTCATCTTTTGATATAAATGATAATACGATTGTATCCTCTTCGACGCCTTATCATTTATCCTATACGGGAAGTTTTTACAATACAAATGGCATTATGACCTTTGGCGAACATTCATCGTTGGCCCAGCCACAACAACAACAGGCATTAATAGAAAACACAATTGTAACGGAGAATGCTTTACAGGAAGTGTTGAAAAATTCACGTTTTTCCACATGCACCGACGTACAAACACTGGACTCTACACCGAGTGTCATTACCGATGAGAATGGTCTGGCAACGAATGGCTTCATACATTCGATATTGACACGTCGACTGGGTCTCATTGTGGGCTGTTGTCTGGGCATTATTGTTTTTATTGTCATGATATCGGTGCTTAGCTATGTAAAATTGAAGAAACAACGCATTGAGAATGCCAAAAGACAGGCAAATATGCCACCCGATTATATGTCTTATCGCCATTTCTCCATACCGAATGAGGAGTTGCTACGGATGGGTGTCACTACAAGCAGCACCATTATGTCGAGTGTGCCGAGTGGCATTAGTGCGCATATAAGTGGCACCAGCTTAAGCACTAGTGCTACGACAACAGCAACGGCCACTACACCGATTGGTATTTTAAAAATAACAGAAAATACAAATGCTGGCGGCGGAATTGGTGGGGCGGCAAATGCAAATGTAACGAGTGGTGGTGATACAACTACAACAACAAAAACAAATACAACGTCAGCCGGTAACGCGGTTATGGCCGGTGGCAATGGTACTTTAAATTTAACCACATCGACCACAATTGCTACGTCGTCATCACCCTTGGCAGCAGGCTTAGCTACAGCAACAGCGACAACTTCTTCGGCATATGAAGTTGTAACGGCAACAACCGGGCTGGCAAATAACCACAGCAGTCATCATCAACATCAGCATCATCATACACAGACACATCACAACAACCATCATTTGCACCATCAGCATCAACAGCAACAGCAACACCAACAGCATCCACATCCACATCAACAGCACCAACACCAACAGCATCAGCTTTATCAAGGAAATGGTAACGTTGTTGGCGGTTATATGGCAGCGGGAGTAGTTTTAGGAGCAAATCATTTAAATAACGTCGCTTGTTAGTAGTGGTAGAAAAAAAAAAAAAAAATTCAAATAACAAAACAACAAAAACAACATAACGACTAAGTTGAGGTTTAATTCGAATACAACTTCAAAATGAAATAAAAACGAAAACGTCAACGTAAACAAAGGAACTAAAAAGAAAACAAAAAAAAAAAACATAGAAAATAAAGAGTATTTATGTACGTAAGTAGTTTTATAAGTGTATGAATGGTTTATACACTATCGGACAAAATAAAGTTTAAAGGTACTAACGATCTTTTAATTTTTATTTGTAGCCACTTTAGTAAAAAGTAATGTTAATTTTTTTTTAAATTAATGTACTCCTTTAAAATGCTTTACAAAAATAACAAAATAAAAGTATTAAACTTCATGTTCTTAAAAATAACCTACAATATTAGACTAACCTAATATTTCTCCACGACAAAATAAAGTGTAAAATTTAAATTATAAAGAAAATTAATATTTTGTTGCACCACCTTTATTTAAAATGACCTCCTTAAGACGATTGGGCATACTTTGAGCCAATTTTTTAAAAATATTTTGCGAAATCGCTCGCCATTCAACTTGCATTTTTTCCCAAAATACCTGAAGGTTTTTTCGCGATTCCATTGGAATTTGTTTATCCAAAATAGTCCAGAGATGCTCAATTGGATTCAAATCGGGGCATTGAGGAGGCCAATCTAATTTCTCTATGTTATTTTCCTCAAAAAAATTTATTGCCACCCTGCTCGTATGCTTGGGGTCATTATCTTGTTGAAAGATAAATTCCCGCAAGCCCATTTCCTCTGCACTGCTATGAAGGTTTTCTCGCAAAATGTCAACATAATGGTGTCCGGTAATTTTAGAATCAATTTTAACTAGACGGCCCGTTCCCGCTGCAGAGAAACAACCCCAGACCATCAGGCTTCCTCCACCATGCTTTACAGTATGTATAACATTCTTAGATTTAAGCCTCTGTGATTGTTCGCACCAGACTCGTTTGCGGTGTTTCGCATTTTTTAACTCATATTTAGACTCGTCGGACCAAATAATATGATTTCAAAACGTTTCTGGTATGTTTACATATTTTTTTGCGAAGTCCAGTCGTTTTTTAAAATTTGCTGCACGAAGCAAGGGTTTCTTCTTCGCAAAAGAGTTTTTAGGCCACTTTGATTTAATCTTCTTTGGATAGTACGAGTTGAAATGTCTAATTTTAGTTCTTCTTTTATTGTTCTAGCTGAAGTAAATTGATCTTTTTTGGCTAGAATGGCGATATGATGATCATCTCTTGCTGAAGTCTTAAATTTTCTTCCACAAAGTCTTTTTAAACTTTCGTTTCAAATATTTTTCTGGCTCCATTTATCGTAATATTATATTTTGTCGCCAAATCTTTATATTTCATACCGTTTTCACGGTCTTTCACCAATAAATCCTTGACATCTTTTGACAATGGCTTCATTTTAGCTTTCCTTAGTTTAAGTGATAAGGAAGCAATTGTTTTTATGGTTTTTGGAATTTCAATACATTTAAAATTAAATTTACGTCAAGTTTTTGTAAAAAATTTGAATGCTAATTTGTTTAGAATTCTCACTACAAAAAGTACACTTTATTTTGACGCACTGAAAACTTGGTTCAGATAGATTCAATGTTGCTTGGAGCAGAAAAAGAGTGAATAATATGGAAATTTTTACTTCTAGATTAATAACCACATGTTTCTTTATAACGGGACATTGATTCTTTTTATTAATATTGCCATATTTGAAAATTTTGTACACATTTTTGAAGATTTTACTCTTTTACACTTTATTTTGTCCGATAGTGTATATGAATGTATGAGTGTGTATCATATAGTAACAGAGTATTTGTAAGATTAAATTTTCGTTTCTTTTCTTTTTGTTTTGTTTTTTTGGTTCATTTTCATTTAAGCCATTTGAAAGGTTTGGCGTTTTGCTTTTTGGCTTAAAAACAACAACAGCAACAAAAACAACAACATTATTTTCAAGTTGTTTGTCTGTAACGTTTATTTTTTCTTTTTGTTTTTTGAAAAATCAATTTAGTTTTCGCGGTTTTGTTTGTCTATTCACTTGCCAACGTTCTCCATTTCAATTTGTGCTTTACCTTTTCACGTTGGCCTCTTATCTGTCTTAATTTCATCTTTTGTCTGTGCTTTGCCTTTAATAAGATTTAAATTTTAGAATTTCTCTTCATTTTATTTTGCTTTTTTGTTTTGCCTTCAATTGTGTTGCTTTAAAAGGACCCCAGAACTACGAAAAACAATCAACTTGTTTGAGGCCATTTTGAAGCAGCTTAAATCGCTGAAAAGTAAAGTCAAGTAATAGGCATTTTATTTTCCTTTCTGTTCTGCATGAAATTAGATTAAAATGGAGGAGGATTTACGTTCAAATTGAGAATTATTGTGGTTGATTGTGACGCAGGATTTCTGACAACCCTTTGTAAGCAAAAATATTTCAAGTGGATTATTATTTAGCCGGTTAAGGTGATTTAGTGGGGGGAGGGGGGTTTTGGTAAATTTTAAGAAAAAAAAATACAAAGTTTTTAAAGAACGTTATATTTATGCATTAAATTGTATTCTATATTTTGAAAATAATTATGAAAATTAGTTCTGCAGGTCAGGTGCCCTAGTGGGTAGTGTGCTAGACTATTAGCGTGAGGGTCGTGGGTTCGATTCCCACCAGAGACTCTGGTCTGTGACACTACAACGAGCATACGGTCATGTTACTCCGCTCGTATATAATTAGAATATAATTTGTAATTGTATTATAATTAATCTATAAATAAATAAATAGTCCTGCAGGTCTTTACTCTAAAATTATACATAAAATCTTATGTATGACTATTCCAAAAAATAGCTCCTACTCGTCATGATATCGCATTTTGTTCATATACGTCCACAATATTAAAACGTTAAAATACTTTCAATAGAATTTATATTACAATAATATAAGGTTTTAAACTTTTTATAATACTCGTATAATGTTTACTCTTTAGCTTCTAAATTTATAGCAAAGCAAACGAATAAAATATTAGCCTAGCCTAGCTTACGATTTAAGATGCATTTTTTAAAATTCTTCATTTAATTGCACCTTCAAAATGGACCACCTACAGAAAAAATCTCCGTCTTTAATTAAAGAAAAATTAAATCATTTTTGTGGCAGTACAGTAAGTAACACAAGTAAATTAATTTCAATTCAATCCTGTACTTTGAAGCCTCGTTTTGTGTAAAAGCTTAAGTATTTAAGCAAAGGTATCAAAAATCACAAAAATCATGATGATCGTCAAACTATAAATATTGAAAGAAATATTTCTGTGCATAATTATTTTTATTCTATTACCCATCTCCACCTACTATTGTTGTCACTACAAGAGGTAACGCAAAAGCAGATACTTCGATGTAAAATATTACTTTGGTCACGTATGATTACTTTGGCACTTGCAAAAATGAATACTGATTAGACTACAATCGTTTATCCGTATAATTTCATGTCAACAGTTATGTTGATGTAGCAGCTGCTCCGTTCTCCTAATAAGCATAGTAAACATCTGAGTAAACATCACTGTAAACATCTGAAGGTCGCCGTGGTCTAGTAGGTAGTGTGTTGGCTTATTAGACGAAAAGCCAGGTTTCGAGCCCCAGGCCAGACATCAAAATAAAATACAAAAAATATTTCTTCTGCAACTTCCTCTCAGCAGATTTCTGGCAAAACCTCTGAGAGTAAATAAAATTGCCATGAAAAAGTTTCTCAAAAATCTGTCGTTCGGAGTCGACCTTAAACTGTAGGTCCCGCCACTTATGTATAAAAATTAACCCACACAACATAAGTGGTGTGAGAAACTAGGTCGTAATCCTGACTGAAGGGTTGTAATGACCAATTATGTATGTAAACATCTGATATGATAGGTGTATATCGACGCCTCCGTTCTATAACATTTTAAGTCGAAAAAGTGTGTTTTGAGTTATCAGCTCTCAAAGTTTTCACGCGATATGTGTATTCTAAGTAGATTTTTCCATATAACTTCGCAACGGATCGGAGCATCTTAACCAAATTTTGACACTATTTAAGTTAGAGAACGGAGAATTTAAAGAACAAGAACATTAAAAACGTTCTTAGTACACTTAGAACGTTCTAGAATGGAAGCGTCGATATATGATTTCCTTTCGATCCAACACCCTGTAGTTTCATCAGCCTGCATTCTGTTTCAATGCAACCAATTGAAGTGATATCTTAAGCAGTTGTGTCACAAAGCCCATATACTCGTACATTAGAGAAAAGCCTTACTAATCCTAAGACAGTGTTCAAAATCCTAGAAAGTGTTCATATTGCTCCAACCCCGCCTTGATTGAATACCACAATAAAGATCTGTATAAATAAAGTCTACTGTGGATCTATCTCTCGTCACTGTAGATTTGCACTGGTGTATTCAGAAATTATAAGAACCCAAGTTGGAAAAATCTTTGGACATTTACTCTTAGGTACAGATATCCTTGCATGAGATCCACATTTATTTTCACCTTCACTCTTATCCCAACTTCAGAGCCTTGGCCTAAAATCGATTCCCCGATATCACGGAACATAACCTCGTACGGAATACCTATTTAGACTTAATGTGGTCAATGATTGATCACAAGAGCATAAAATTCGAAATACTTCCTATAACCATGTCAGGCCATACTATTTCGTGCCGTATCGTGCATCTACAAATGTACGTAAGTCAGCAGCGGTTCCATCAGCCTCTAATATACCACTGATACCCACTGAAGGTTTACACTGGTGTAATCTGATTTTAGAAGACCTCAGTTGGAAAAATCAATGGCCTTTCTTGTATGAGATCCACCTTTATTTCCACCTTCACTCTTTTCGTACCTTCAGGAGAAAATCAGAGAACATAACATCGTACGAAAAGCCTATTTAGTCTTAATGTGGTTAATGATCGATCATAAGAGCATACTTCCTAAAACCATGTGAAACTGTACTATTTCTTAGAGTATCGTGTGTCCGCAAATGTGCGTTGGTCTATCGCGGTTCATTCCGCCTCGAACATGCCACTGTAGCAGTATCCCAAATAAATTTGTTTCCCTCTTGCGTAAGTTATTCGGTAAAGTTCGAGTCGTCGATGATTTCCACGCCCAATTCAACAGTGATCTGTATCATCTCCTCAAGGACATGGATGCTGTGCAGCGTATGCAAATCCAGAGACTGCGCTGGCTCGACCATATCATACGGATAGAACAGGTTGTTCTGGTGAGACGAGTATTTGATACGAGTATCAGGTTATCCGTAGTATAAAAATAAAATCAAGGCAACTCTGTCATTGATTGGTGCCATCGATTGGACGCCTTTAAGGAAATGCTAAGGCAGTTTGAAATTCGATGAACGGATTGTTAAGGCCAATTAGCAAGATGCTAATGCTATGCTAATTTAATATGTGTTGTTTTATTTCGTAACCGACCCTATAACTTGGGTTTGAAGAGAGTAATTATGTTCATTACAGTTTTATTGGCTTCTAAGGCCTTACGAAGGATGACATATCTTTTATACTTCTTAATATCAAGCATGGTTTAGTCGCCTATAGTATTCGTTTTAATACCATAAATAAAAGAATATTTTTTGATATCTGAGAATCAATATCTGTCTTATTCCGAATAATGTTTCGATGATTTTTTGTGTGTTCACACGAGCCTGGAACGAAAAAAACCTACAGATCTACGCCTTTGCCCTCTGTCATTTATAAAAATGGCGCTACAGTAAATTTGTCGAATACAAGCAAAATTTGTTGTCTCAGCTACAGTGTAATCCCCAAATAATTCAGAAAACATGTGTTGGAGCAAAAGGGTTCAAAATAGAATACCTTTTAGAAAAGCTTTGATCTGTTAAAGTTCAATGCAACGCGACAGGAAATAATGCATATACCCAATACATTTAATACATATATATGTTTTGTGAAACTTACTGTATATGCCGATGTATTGAATTAATTTTTTGAATAAAAGTCTTCCACAAAGAAAGAAAGAAAAAAACGAATTTAATTTCATACTTTTTTCTGATGCAAATAGAAAAATAAATTCAAAAATTTCACTTTCAAATCCATCCTACCCATTAAAGGGACCAATTTATGATAAAACAATGATTTCTACTTCTCTTAACCGATGATGGTTGCATACTTCCTTAAAACGTATTCTGAATTTCTTTCTTCATATTCTAAGTCCCATGCCATACATTAAAAATTAAAAAAAATATTAACAATCAAATAAGCTTGGCAAAGAATTTAAAATTTTACAAGCAAAGCTATGCTTTATTTACTCTATGAATTATAAAATATTTTTTTTAATTCCTTTAAAATAAATTTATAAACAATTAAACGTAAATTATAATATATTATATAGAAACTAAATTAAACTTAGGAAAAATAATACATAAGAATTATAAATAAAATAACAAAAATCCGATTTCAGTTTGGCTTTGTTGACTCTTTAAGAGATGCATTAAAAATATTTAAAATGAGAAAAAAATTAATAAAAAATAAAATTAGGTAAATATACGATAAATAAATACAAATTAGAAAGAAAAAAATAAAATCAAATAAAAAATTTATTATAAAGGAAACTATTGTATAAGGCACAAACTAGGTTAGTGATTGTTATTTGGAATAAAAAAAAACGTGAATATTGAAGATTAATTTCAAAACTTTAGCAAATAATTTATTTATAATACAAGAAAACATATTAAAATGACATCATTTTGTATATAAATTTAATGAAAATAAATCATTAATAGTTTAGTTGTTATATTAATGAATTATTTAATTAATATTACACAACCAAAAACATGCATAGAACACATGACAGTCTTAGACAAACAAACAAAGGAAGGAAAGAAAATGAAAAACAGATAAAAAGCGCGGTAAAAGCAAAACTCTATAAATTAAAGTTTTAGCTGAGTTAAGGAAACATGTTATTAAATAATTAATTAATTTAATTAAAAATTTAACTAAATAAGCAAACGATTAAAATAAAAGGAAAAACTCTAACACTTTTAAAAACCATACAAAATGAAGTAAAAACTGCTTGAAACTAATATTTCTAAAAAATAATAATAAAAACAAAATAAAAATAAAATTAAATACTAAAAAATTAATTAAAAAATTAATTAAAAATTTAATTAAAATATTAATTAATAAATTAATTATTTGCTAAGATAAAACAGAAAGGTAGCAATTGTTTTCTTTTTTAGTTAATCATCATTAAAAAAAAAGAAATTGTAAAACTAAATAAAAAATATTCCCAAAACTCAAAGAGTTTCATTTGTAAAACGAAGAAAATAATTTAAAAATATTAAAAATAATAATAATAATAATACGAAATTTAAATAAAATAATTAATTTTTTTATGTAAAACATAACATTTATTAAAAACTATACATTTAATACAAAAAATAAATAAGATCAAAACAAAAGGAAAACAAAATTATCAAAATTAAACCCCAAAAAGGAAATGAATTGAAGGTATTAAATTAATATTAATTTTAAATATTTATTATAAAATAAATAAAAACAAAAACAAATAACAATAATAATAACAATGATGACAGCAATTATTACAACCAAAAAAAATATTTTAATAAACCATACAAAAAATAAATTAAAAAAATCAAATAAAAGCTCAAGAAATTCATATTTCATTATAATAAAAATCAAAACTAAAAAAAATGATTGGAAAGTATTTTTTGTGTTTTTCTTGCAAATAAGAAAAGTAAGTACAAATTCTCTACTAGTAATCCATGTTTAAACTTTGAAAAAGTCAAACAATTTTTAGTTATGATTTAAACGTCTCCTAAACAGTATCAACGAAATCTATGATTTTGAGTAATTCTTCGCAACTAGAATGGGTAATAATAGTGACATGAATAATTGGATCTACTACCTACATACTCTTTAACAGAAAGACCATTCTGTGGTACACCGACCAGTCTAGGATATATAGTGGCACAATCACACAGTGAAATATGCAGAGGAAACATGGGTTTACATCGTCGAAAGATAAGATCCAATCACCTTGGACAGGAAGTAGGACGTGCGACATAACAACACTTTTTTGATAGTGAGGTCCTCCTCCTCGTACTTAGTTCAGGCTGATTCGAGTTTAGAAAAGAAAGCAAAATCAGCTAGACACGTACTGAATTTCCAGTCACGTCGGAATTCGCAGCAATGTGGGAAGGGTCCACGCCAGACATCAAAACAAAATATGAAAAAATATTGCTTCGTCGACTTCCTCTCAGCAGATTTCTGGCAAAAACTCTAAGAGTAAATAAAAAGTGTCATTAAAAGTTTCTCAAAAATCTGTCGATCGGATTGATTTTTGGAACAACTGTAAGTCCCGCCACTCATGTATAAAATTAACGCACACAACATAAGTGGTGTGAGAACCTAGGTCGTAATCCTGACTGAAGTGTTTTAATAACCAATTATGTATGTATGTGGGAAGGGTAGCTTGTAAGCCAAATCGTCTTTATTAAGTTGGAAGAGAGGTTTGGAAGGCTATGCTTTGCGAAAGGAAAAATAAGGACAGGCGGATACTCTTCTCAAATTTGAACAGATTTGTTAAGTAATTACAATGAGAAATGATTTGTATTATACAGCAAACAATCGAGAATTAGCCTGTGGATGGTAACCAGTATTTCACCAGGCATAGTAGACCCAAAGAAAACTTGTTTAAGAATATGAATCAATTCAAACACAGTATGTTGACCATCTGATGAGAAGAACGAATCGCTGAAGGCATACTTGGAACCTATTCGACTTAAATGTACCTCAAAATAGAAAGCTAGTCGTTTATTAAGTAATAGGCAGGCTGTTATTCTTACTGACAAGATACATAATCTTAAAAAAAGTGCTGGAAATACGTCGAATGCCCCGATGGCCTTGTTTGTAGTGTGCTAAACTTCAAGTGCCTTGGCCATGGGTTCAATACCCAATAACTGGGTGTTTGTAATTGTCTGATTGTTTGTCTGGCATTATACTTGATTGATTACTTATACTTACTTGATTACTCACAATAGCAAAAAAGAAGTGAGAATTATTAGAAAAAGCAATTCACGAAAAAAGTGACGGACGTCAATGGTCTCTAAAAAGAAAATTGTCTCACTCTAACCCCTCGTTCCTATCTCCTATAAACTATTTTTCCTGTATTCCAACACAAGGCACAATGCATGAATAGGGGCCCTCTGCATGAATAGCGACCATCACCAGTGTTGTCTCAAAAAAAAAAAAAAAAAAAACGGATGTTCGCGGTACTCCTCTAGCTACGCGCAATATGACTACTTTCTGTTTTTCACTTTTGTTCCAAAATCAATCTATGCATAGAAAACATTGAAGTATTTTGCAGAAAATCGATATAACATACAGACATTGCATCAAAAACATACATGTTTTCCAATGTCTATACCGCATTTTGTGTCATTCAGCAAATCATTAGCGATGTTCCAGCGACTGTTTCGCTGTTCGAAATTGAAGGATTTCCAGTCACTTTTCTTTTGACATAACACGACTGAATTAATGCCATTCATAAGGAATTAAAAGATCTCTAGATCCTAGTATCAATGTACTAGCTCTACAACTAAATAGTTCGGAGTCCCATTGTAGAACACACTCCACAACAACTAATACAACCAATGAAACCAGCCCTATTCTATTAGATGACGATTAGATGGTTGAAAAAAATCATTAAAGTGTGAAATCATTAAATCACCAAGTTGTGAGTATCGAGCATGGTAGTGTGACCCTAGTGATTAACGTTAAAGATAGATTATCTTTTACGGGAAATATAAGTTCTAAAATGCATGACATATCTATGTGCCAGTTTAGGAAGTGAGGGAGATTTCCCTTTCTATAGTGATGATAAAGTATTGGATGCCTAAAATGCTTGCAGTAGGCATGCCTCTTATAATCTCTTGCTCCATGTCAAAAAGATGACATACTTAATTCACATTTTTTACTGAACTTTTTGACTGACGCTAAAGAACGCTAAAAATAATCACCTGTATAAAAAAGCTGTTTATTCCATTGCAGAGCAAAGGTATTGTAGTTTGAATTTATTGTTGGAGAATATTTATTTATGGAATGGATTTGTAAACAAGTAAGTATCAAACAATAGTTCATACATTTTATTCAATCTATAGCTGTATAATATTAATTAATTAAACAATTGATTTTTTGATTATTTAAATAATAAATACAAACACAACTGTTTACATATTAATATTTGAGTTTTTAAACTTAAAATAAATTGTATAAATTTATTTTGTTGTGTAAATATTTATTTACTAGGGCATTCAATTCAACTTCCATACATTGTTTACGACGACTTGGGTTTTTAGAATCAATGAAATTGTATAGAAATATTTTCATTCTCATTTAAACAAAAATTATAAGAAAATATTTTGTTTTGACATTAAACTTCCGGTATTTACATACATACATACATAATTGGCCATTACAACCCTTCAGTCAGGATTACGGCCTAGCTTCTCACACCACTCATGTTGTGTGTGTTAACTTAATACATGAGTGTCGGGACCTACAGTTTAAAGTCGACTCCGAACGACGGATTTTTGAGAAACTTTTCATGGCAATTTTATTTACTCTCAGAGTTTTTGCCAGAAATCTGCTGAGAGGAAGTCGCCGAAGAAATACTTTTTGTATTTTGTTTTGATGTCTGGTCTGACATCCAACACACTACCTACTAGACTATGGCGACTTCATACCGGTATTTACAAGTTTAAATTGTATTATTATTGCAATTTCCAGACTGATAGGGTTGCCATACTTACTTCATTGTATAGGAAAAATTTATCTTTAAGGAAATATGTTGGGTTGTTGTATTGTTTTTAGTAGTGAAGAACATGCTTTTTGAGAGTTACTCTTGCTCAAGATGAGGCTCTGCCTGAACTACATATTTTGAGCGTTGTTGAGGTACAGAGGTCTTGGGAAAGGAATCTTTGACAGCTACCATGAGGAAAATTTTTTCATTTTCATTTATATTCCACGCCGTCTTTAATTGTTTTCCATAACTTCACCAAGAGCTTTAAAGTTTTAAATATTTTCTATCACTACGCGAGTAAATAACTAATGATTGTGAAACTTTCCTTTCATTCGTCATGCCTTAATTTAAGAGCAACGTTAATTGGAAATAATTTAAAATCAAAATGCATAATTTATTCATGAGATTGCGGAACGAGACAAATCTAATAACGTGAAACATAAGAACGGCAATAAGAAATCCAATAAATAATCAAAACATAGGACTCGCACCACCACCAACAACTTTCAATTTCACCCAAAGTCTCTACACCATCTTAGAAAAGGAGTGACACATTAATTTTCTTTTACAAAAAAGAGAAAAAAACAGTTATTTCTGGTCATAAGCCGAAAGTTTTTCATGAAATTAAAATAAATAATTCTCCACAAGCATTTTATGATAATTACAATGAAAATTGTGCTGCTTTTAACCAAGAGCAAGGAGCGCAACACAATTTCCTCCTCACCACAACACCATGCCATGAAGACAACAGCAGAAAAGTCAACAACGTTATTAACAATGACTTTTCATTACAAAAACACACACACACACATACACAGATTATGTTCTCTACTACCACCAGTGCCCTGACAACCCTACTACTCCAGAATTAAATCCCCAAATAAAGGCAGCCAAGCAGATGTTAAATTTCAATAAAACTAAGGACCTAAGCAATGCCAAAAGAAAATGGTGTGTTCGGTGATTTGGAAGAAGGGAAAAGGAGGTCTCAAAGTACTTAAAAGTTAAATTTTGTAAAGGTAAGAAAGAAAGAAATGTAAATAATATAAAGCAAAATTTATTGTTGAAAAATCTCAGCCAAATTTTTAAACCGGGTTAAAATAAGGACAAGAATTATGTTTGACGTGCAAAAAATAAACTGAAAAATGTTTGCCAGTGAAAGCAAAAATTCAAATTTAATGCTTCCAGGAAAAAATGTGTGTCCTGTTCTTAGATATTTAATAACAAACATTAAATTGCTTACAAATCGCAGACTAGCCAGTCATCCCATTTAAAAGCCAATTATGCTCTAATAAGCCTACGCACAGGATTAATTGCAAATTAAATTTAACGCTGATTGTTGTTTGTTTTAATTGAAGATGATCTTGTTGAAATCGAAAGTCATTCTATGGAGAGTGAGGAATTCGGATAAATAAAGACAATGACAAGAATGCCTTTCAGAGTCCTATGGCGATATGATCGATAAATTGGAAATACTTTGAAAATCTGTTTGCATTTGTAATTATTCTTTTAATACCCATTGGAGCGTAGAGGTATCAGATATTTTACAACCTGATGAGGAAATTTTTGCGAAAATCATTCGCCTCATATTACATAATTGGTCATTACAACCCTTCAGTCAGGCTTATGACCTAGATTCTCACTTCACTTATGCTGTGTGCGTTAATTTTATGCACGAGTGGCGTGACCTACAGTTTAAAGCAATTTTATTTACTCTCAGACAGTGGCGTTATGGCTAATAAGCCGACACACTATCTACTAGACTACGGCGACTTGCTCGCCTCATATTTTTACACTTAATTGATCATTACAACCCTTTAGTTAGGACTACAACCAAGCTTCTCAAACCACCCATATTGTGTCTGTTAATTGTATCCATTAGTGGCGAGGCGTTGCCTCTGAGCGACAGATTTTTGAGAATTTTTGTATGGCAATTTCATTTACTCTCAGCCATAAGACTGCTGAGATGAAGTCGCCAAAAGAAAAGCTTTCGAAGTAAGAGCGATAAAGTCCAAGTTGATCAGCTGAATGTTCTACTTTTGTAGTTGCATAGAGAATCATGTGTTTAATTCGCAGTACTGCACGCAGGGAGAATCTCTGAATTATTCAACACGATACTTGGTGTATTGAAGGGCTATCTCTAATCAACTTTGCTACTTCTTATAGTTTTTTATGTGGTTTTCAGAAGGTGTGTTATCCAATAAGACATGTCTCGAATAGCTGAACTACAAACGCAAACACACACACAGAAAGGTGTGGACGAGAGAGGTTATACTAGACGTAAATGCTTCAATGTAAGATGCCATGAGCACTTCAAACAATTTCAGAATATAGTTGAGCCTCAATATTAGAGGAGTAAGACCATGTATGAATATAAAACTCTCAAAGACGTAAAAAATTCCCAAAACCATTTACACAGTTATGTAAGATCTGCAATCAAATAGACATCGCCGATAAACGAAGATATGTACTCGTACCTTATTTTACGTATGCATGTCAAAAGTGATTCGAAATAAATTTGGCATCTCTACTAAACGGTGCTTAACCCATTAGTGCTCAGTGGCAACTTAAGTTGCCAGCAGAGGTTGCCTTAGTTTTTATGCTCTGAGAGGAAATTGAGTGTAAAAAACAAAACGGTAACCGTTAAAAAAAAAGTAATTCGGGCATTAATGGGTTAATACGAATTCTTAAAATTTTGTGGTTAAGGACTATACGGCACTGGATACATATTGTCGATAACGCACATCATGTTACAAGAATTTCTTTTATATTAACGGTTAAGCGTACATCAACAATGTGGGTAAATGAGATATCTTGTCTTAAGTCAACAGAAGCGGAGAGAAATGGGAGAAACATATTACCAGCATAGCGTGAAGAACGATGCTCAGTAATAATAATGCAGGATTTTTTTTTGGTTTGTCTGTTCATGGCTTATCAGTCACTGTAGTGTAGTAGGAAATATGTTGGCTTATTGGGCGCTAGCTCGTGGTTCAAACCCCAGCTCAGACATCTGGAACAGGACGATACACATATGAAGAAATATTTCTTTAACGACTTTTTCTCAGAAGTATTCTGTAAAAACTCTAAAAGTAAATAATATTATCATGAAAAGCTTCTCAAAAAAATTTGTCGTTCGGAATCGACTGTTTAGCCTGTCACAGATGAAAAAAATTAACACATACAACATTGGTGGTGTGAGAAGATAGATCGTAATACTAAGTTACAACTCTTTATCTAACCAATTAAGTAAGTATCTATTCATGGTTTGGTTATGGTGCAACAATTCGGAATATTTTTTTTTTAATAAATAAAAATATTGTTACGTTTTTACCTTTTAAAAACGTTTAAAATATGAGCTCGTAGATTGCAAATAAAATAAAAAGAAATTTGTGTTTAGTTGTAATTAAATTATTTATTGTCCACACAATTCTGTGTGCCACTATTCACAACTTGATGTAAACAACAACAATTGCTTTGCAACAATAACAATTATTAGACAATTGTTCGACAGATCTTTGTAACGGAAATCTTCAAACACATAGCGTTTTCACACAAGACTGAGTGAACTTTTACTAACTACTACTAACTCTTTGCCTTGCCTTTTAAATTGGCAACGTAAGCAGTCTGAGGAATGTCCTTGAAGGCGAATGTTCGTGGCTTCGCCTTCTCGAGAACTCTATAAATGTAAACATCGTTGTTTCATTATTGTTGTTTGTGTATTTAGTTTACATTTATTCTTGTAGCGTTTGTTGGTGTATTTTTGTTTAATTGTTTATAATATTTTTATGCTGGTGTTTTGTTTTTGTAGTTTTTGTTTATAATTTTAATGATAAGCGACATAAAATATAAAACAAAATTCCAGTATCTAAATTTTTCCTTTTCGTAAAAATATTCTCAGGAAACATTGGGAAACTCTGTTTATCAGATTTCACTTGTTTTCATTTGAAAAAAGTACAAAAGTGGCTGCATAAGGACATATGCTGTAATAGAAAATATAAAGAAAATAAAATCTTCAGTATAGTCAGGAGAGTTGTAAATCGTTTTACGCCTCATAATCAAAAACAACAACAACAACAAATTAAAACATAAACACAAAAAACATGATAAACGAAACGAAAATTGTTCAAGAAATTTAGATGGACTTCACCAAAACAAACCCGAAACAAAATGAAAGAAAGCAAACAACAACAATCCTTTGGGCAACTAGGGAATCATGAGGAGTTTAAACGAAAGAGCAGGGGGTAGCAGCTCAAAGGTATCATTAGCAGTTGAGGAGGTAATAGAATAGAACGCAATGCACATACACACAACAGAACAGTACTCGTATATTGTGGTGGAATTAAAATGGAATAAAATTTTCAAATCGTCATTATTGTGATACCAACACCAACACCACCACCACCACCATTACCATTGAGCCAGGCAGCAGCACAACAAGAACAAAATTATGCTGAGCATAGTCCGAATTATAAATATTACGCTGTTCTCTGTTATTTTCAAATTCACTTCGTTGCCATTTTGATTATTTCAATTCACACAAACAGAACGAAGGACAGACGATCTAAATGGGAACGAACTGGTGTTAAATAACCCATTCGTTTATGCATTCACTCAAATGCTTAAGCACAGGCCGAGCAAGGAATGCGAAATATACAGCAGGACCAAATGAATATTTGTGAGAGAAGCTGTACTAGAGGGAGAATGTAAAGAAAATGTAGAGGAGGGAGGGAGGTTAAGGGTTGAGCTCGTAAGTGATTAGGTTGGCAAATGTTTAAAGGGATTTTACAAAGGACAACAACAACAACAACAACAGCAATAGCATTATATTAAAAGAAAAAAAGAAAATAAAAACTGAAAAATATAATAACTTTTCAACAGGGTGAGCGAGCCAGAGCATTACGCTTAACACAATAATACATCAAAAAATAAGGCGAAGAGAAATTGTGAAAATCATTAGACAGGTAGATTTATGTTCATCTTCATTTCTTTGCGTTTGTTTTATTTTATTTTTATTGTTATTTCTCATTTCGTTCTTCGTCTTCTTTATGCTGTTTAATGTTGGAATTTAAATTTTTTTTTTGTAATTTTTTAAGGCATTGCCGCAAGCCATTTTACAGTTGATTGTTGTTGTTATTGTTACCATTGTTGCTGCTTCTGGAACATTTTAATTAGTTTCATATAAAACGCTGTAAAATTTAAGGCCTCATTAAAGCCAAGAGCCTAATAAAGTGAAGATTGTCGGAAGACATTCCAAAATTTGTGCAATTAAAAATATTCCGTCCTTTTGAAATGTTTAATTGGAATAATAAAAATTGAAAATAAAAAAGAAAAAATAAACACAATACTCGTATAATTAATTGAGCGAAAACCTTCACTTGAAGTCAGTACTTTAAATTTTAATAACAGCTCTAGGTAAACGTAATGCAAGATGTAACATGAATCGATGTAAGTTTCATATTATCTTGCCATCGGGCTATTGAATACTACAAATTTTGCAGATTTTCTTTATTTTGCGCATTGAAAACAGCTTGGTGACGTAGTTTTTGTTTGAAACGACTTCTATGCCCACCATTTTATCAGTCCAATGTCCCCATTAGTTATCCAATATCCGTAGTTAGATAGTATGTCCTACTGACTGTTTCCCCATCTTTGAAACTACTTTAGTATAGATTTTTTTCTCTACTAGAAGTATGTATACTTTGCTTCGAAATTTCCCCGTTTTTTCAACAAATGGTTTAACTTATCCGCTACGTCTATAGGTATGACACTAGTACCAAATGAATTGTTGATATGGCCATTTGTAAGTTCAACAACAAGCTGCTTCATGGCTAACAGCTCACGATATTATAAATTTATTATCAGCAGAAGGATTTTAGCGTTGTTCTGGTAGACATGCGGTCACGTTTGTCTAGTAGTGGAAAATTGTGTTTAATTTTCTATTTTTTATCTTCTATCTATTCCAATATTTGTGAATGTGCTACACAGTACACGCCTGTTTTTAGACGCCTCATCGTTTTGCCGTGACAGATGTTAGATGATTTGTCGTCATGATATTTTCCTCTGCAGTTGTTTTTGTTATTTACTCTGCATGTTTTTCTATTGCAAAGCCATTCGTTTGACAAATACTGGAAAAATCTGGAAACTTGTATGACTCTACAAAGTTCAGTAGTTTGCAAGAAAGGATGCGCGGACCATTTCATATATTCTGGAACAATGATGAATCATAGACATTGTTTTACAGTATCTACTCTTCTCAATTGTTCAATTTTCTATAAATATTTGGTTTACTTAATCTAAACATTTCTGTAACCCCCATAGTTTCGGATGTAATTGACCGATTTCCCTTAAACGTATAAAATTTGAGCAAGAAGTAAATAAAGGATACAAATTATATGTAGACAGTACGTGAAATATCACATTAAGGCCATCCTTCCATCAGTGCTCCCTTTCCTCCAATACATCCAATCCCCTATATTCACTTAAGACTCTTTATAACATATTTCCTTTTGGTGGCATCCTTCGAGCCTGTGAATTCAAAATCAGTTTCAAATTTTTATTTCAATCCAGTATAGAATCAAGAATAATCCATAAATACTAAATCTTTGACAAAAGCTATAGGGTTACTTTCGTAGTAAAAGGAGGGAAGGAGGAAAACATCTTTACCAATCACTCATTGCCATTCCCCATGTAAAGTAAATAGTTTTTTCCTATCCTGTCTTTGCATATATTCAGACCTGTGGAAATGGTGTAAGAGCATGTCCATGGACTATTCTGATAAAAAAATTCGGTTTATTCCACACACTAACCTTTTGTTCTACGATCAATTTGAATAAATCAAGTGCCTATAGTATCTTGGCTACATAAGTGATACCATCGCAAGAGATGGTATTGTGTTCTTACCGTTCTCCAAAGGCTGTGAAACCTACGTTGTCACTGACAATTCTATAAACTGGTAGTTGCATAGAATATTCAAAATTTTCTAGCCTCTTATCATCTATGAGAGACAACTTTGAGCAACCGCAGTGGACGATATGAATTTAGAAATCTGAAGAAGTAAATTAGAGCGAATTGGTCATACACATCATAAACCACGTATGCAGTCTAGAAGGTTGTAGACAAAGAGAACACCTGAAGACGCTATGTTGAAACATTGTTACGAAAATGAAAAAAAATCTGTTTTGCTTTTACATCATTTAAAACTAAAATTATAAACAAAAGATACAAAAACAAAACAATGAACTTATTTCCAAATTATCGCAATATAACAGCAAATACCAGTATAAAAAATGGTAAGCAAGTAAACAAAAATACAACAACAAACACTACAAGAACAAATGTAAACAAAATACATAAACAACAATAATGAAACAACGATGTTTACATGTATAGAGATCTCGAGACGGCGAAGCCACGAACTTTCGCCTTCAAGAACATTTATCAGACTGTTTACTCTGTCATATAAAAGACAAGGCAAAGCAGGCGAGTGAGTTAGTAAAAGTCTTGTGTAACGACGCGGTGCATTTGAAGGGACTAATTGTGGTTAGAAGATCTCCGTAACAAAGATCTGTTGAACAATTGTCTAGTAATTGTTATTGTTTATGTAAAGGATGTAAATAAAGGAATAACAAACAAAGCAATTGTTGCTGTTACATTAAGTTGTGAACAGTGGCACACAGAATTGTGCGAATAATAAAGAATTTTAATTAAAACTCAACACAAATTTATTGTTATTTTATTTGCAATCTACGAGCTCGTACTTTAAACGTTTTTTAAAGGAAAAAAAGTAACAGTATGTATATATTCGATATTAATTTGATTTTATGAGCAATAATTGCAACTAGTCTGGAGGATACTCACTTTTAGTATTAACATAATTAAAAATTCCTAATTATTAATATTTGCAGGTTTTTATTTCATCAATAAGCTTATGAATATCACACGGTATTTGATAGGTACTTCATACCAATGATTTCATTTCCAATTTCAGTTTTAATTATTCAAAGACCAACAATTCGTATGAAGATGTAACACTGTCCATGTATTTGAATGACTCCTCATTGCAAATATTTAAACAGATTTTATATTTAGGGCCATTATTACAACTTCCTGTTAAAGTTGGGTTTAATTAAGGCTAACTTTAGCTAAAGTGAACTTTAAATTCACCTTTAACTTATTTTTGTCATTACAACCTAATGGTAAAATAAAATTAACTTTTTTAAAAATATGACAGTGACGCAACAATGTCGGTAGCACTGCTCAATTAAACAAGTTTTTTTTTTAAACGCAGTGGCAACGACGGGCTTCCTTTTTTTTGTTATATATGCTAATTTTGTTTGTCTTTGAAGTTGCCATATTGAAAATAATATATAATATGTATGGCAAGTTCAAACATAAACTTAACTTTAAAAGTTGACGGTAGGACCATCCTACCGGTAACTACCATATTGTCCGCTTATAATAATGAAATATAATTTATCTGCCCCTTAAAATCCTTCCTTTAGTTAACTGCAAGTTGTAATAATGGCCCTTAATCTCTATAAATAAGTTTATTTTAAGCTGTTGCTTTGACAAATTCTTTGTTTGTGTTCACAAGGTTAGATTTGTTGCAACTGATTTGTATGCCAGCAACTATACTAGCAAGTATACCTACTGTATGTTTACATATACCCCCTTTACTTAATATTTTAAAACTTAAAAAAAATAAACAAAGAAATGTTAGAATTATGTGCTAATTTTTGATTTTACTGTCAATGGATTAAATAAAATGTTTATAATAGATTAACTTTATTTCATACATCGTTTGTTTTTCGATTTAGTTTTTTAATTTTCTTTTTTTTTTTGCAATCAATTATTAAAATTTCGTTAGTAGATCATAAATCCAAACATATTTTTCAATTACATTACATTCTAAAGAGATTATTTGTGATTTTTGGTAAATTTTGTTTCTATTTTTTATTATTAAAATAAATTAAATTAAAAGCTGTTTTTGTGTCTGTTTCTCACCCCCTCTAACGTTATTTTTCTTTTAACAAATAACGAACAATTTTTTGTGAAACCCTCATTCATAAAAGTATTCATATTTTTTCATTGTTTTAAACAATTTTTAAAAAATAATTTTTATACTTTGAAAAAAAAAAAGTGGAGAAGAGAACGTGAATATAAAAATAGAATTTTTTTTAATAATTTAGAACAGGATACGCTATAGTTTACACATGTCAGAGTATGTGTGCCATTGTCTATGCATGTGTGGTGTTGTTGTAGTGTTTTTTGAACCATGACAAATTAAAAACAAATAAAATAAAAATTATTTTTTCTAAAAAAAACAGGAAAAAAAACTTTTCTCATGGACATATTCAATTGCTTTTTGTAGGAGAAAAAAAAAAAAGAAAGGAGCGGGACAAAAAATATTTTCATAAAAATGTTTTTGTTATATTTCCGGATCCTTTTTTCTAAAAAAGAGTTTTTTTTTATTTTTTTCATAAAAAGATTTAAAAACTAAAATTTTTTAATGAAACGAAACGATGAAAGTTAGTAAAACAGAAACATAAACGAAAACAAGAATATTAATATAAATTTAAAATGAGTACAATAGGAAGTTCAAACTAACACATACACACGCATATGCATACATGCATACAAATAGCCAACACATACATTTGTATATGGTAGATATGACAACGTCTTTGTATTTCATATTTTTGCAAATGTCCAGTTAAAACAATCTTGTTTTTTTTGTGTTTCATATTGTTTAAAGAGAGGGAGAGCGAGAGAGAGGGAGAAAAATATTCATTTATCCATAAATATACGGATATTTGCTTATATGTGTGTGCATATAAGCAAGATAGCATATGTGTGAGAGTATGTGTGTGTGTGGGAGTAAAAACACTTCCCCTGTACACATGTAAACACCATATGTATTGTATTTTATTGTTCAATTGTACAAAATGACATGGCGTATAAAATACTGTTGCTGAGTTTATTTATTTTACTCCTGCCATTGTAGAGTTCGTTTAAAGCGAATCACTTCGCAATTCAAAAGATGGCAATGACAATAAGAATGCATACATAAGATAACTGGTCATTACAACCCTTCAGTTAGGAATACGCCCTAGATTCTCACAGCACCTATATTTTATATGTTAAGTTTATACATGAGCGGCGGGATATAAAGTTTAAAACCGACTTTGAATGACAGATTCTTGAGAAACTTTTTCATGGCAATTTTACTTTTTCTCACAGTTTTTGCCAGAAATCTGCTGAGAAGAAGTCGCTGAAGAAAATTTTTTTCATTTGTAGTTTTTTCGATTACAGTAGGTGAGGGGATATTTGATGTATTCACAATTATTCTCAAACTATCAAAATGCTCTACAACAAACTTCGACTGCACTAAAAACATCATTCCACATAAAGTATGTTCCATTGAAACTCGCTAGAACTAACCGAAAACCACAGTGTGGTATGTAGCACCGTCCTATTGAAACCACATGTCGTTAATATCCATATCATTCAATTGAGGCTTAAAAAGTTAACACTCATCGACCTACAATCCATGCCGTTGATATTGATGGCCTGGTCACTATTGTTCTCAAAGAAATATACACCGTTAGCGGGACAGCGTTGGATCACATGTGGTTTGATGTGACCTCAAACTTGACAATTTTGTTTGTTCACTTACCTATTCATACAGAAATGAAATGGGCTTTTTCGGTGAAAATAAGTTTTCCACAAAAAAAAACGAACCAGTTGCCCAACTGTTCCAGGACCCATTCCACAAAAACAAGCCATTGCTTATACACGTTTATCTCCAGTTCCTGGCTCCAGTTTCTAATATCCATAATGTTCATAATAGCCATATTCAGCTGTTAGAACAAACTGTGATTAATAAAACTTATACGTATGGGTAAACAATCTGTTTTTTATTTGAAATAATTTTTTTAAAAATTGAAAACAGTGGTTGTGGAAACAAATTCCGTTATTAAAACTTATTTAAATTCAGACTAATTTGTATACATGACTTTGGGTATTAAAAAAAAGTAATTTTGCCTTATTAACCAAGAGAACTTTGCGTTTTAAATTATAAGTTTTGTATACACTTGATTGATGTTAGTTACCTTCTTTAGATTTGGCACTTCTGGACCTGTAAATTAAAGGTTGGTTTGAATGGGGTTCACTATCATGTAGTTCTGGATTTTGCTAACATTTCACGGTGTCCCCAGAGAATAAGGAATCTTAATTCCGACTCAAATTCAATATTTTATTGGAGTAACAGTTCCCCGACAAGGTTGCTGAAAAAAGAAGCCAGCCAGTGTTGTATGTTACTATACGTCCATACATTGTTAGTCATTACGATCCTTTAGTCAGGATAACAAACTAGTTTCTTACATCACTTATGTTGTGTGTGTTCATTTTATACACGAGTGGTGTGGCCTACCTTTTAATGTCGATTGCGAACGACAAACTTGAGAACCTTTTTTATGGCTTACTCTCAGAATTTTTGCCAGAAGTCTGCTTATCAGAAATTGCCGAAAGAAATATTTTTTCATATTTAGTTTTATTTGAGACGTCTAAGCCAGGGATTGGCTCTAGTTTAACAAATTAATACACCACCTAGTAGACTACAGCGACTATACGTTATCACCTCAATTATTAAACGTCGTAGTCGCCGTAGTCTCTATTCTATTCTATATCGCCGCGGGGTCTCTATTCCTGTTGAGAATATCTGGATAATCTCTAATCTGGATTGTAAGACATATTATACATAAGACAATGAGAACAAGTACAGAGAACAACCAACAACAATCCAACCACATACTTTATCCGAACGTTCTTTTGTAGAAGAATAGATTTTATTTACCACGGCTCTGTTATTTTCAATTCTTTACATAAATAATGCAATTAAAAAGGCATGTTTAACCCTAAGCCTCTAACAAAACGTATATCCGAATATGTAATAGAGGTGTGCTGTCCAAAATTGTCTTCCTTTGTCCCACTGTTTAGTGTTAAAAAAACAAAAAAAGGAAAACAAAAAATTATTCAAAATTTATTACTTCAAAAATAGTTATACGCTCTACTCCGTGTTCTTCTTTTTTTGTTATTGTTGTTTTAATTTATTTTTTATTTTATTTTGAAACTCTGACTGACTGTATATTTTTTTTCCATGCCTTGGCTTTGTTAACGTATTTATATTTGTTGGCATAACACCAAATATTTTTCACAGTTTGTTGGCCATTCCTTATTTTTTCATTTCATTCGACAACAAAAACAATAACAATTGAAAAAACAAAAACGATAAAAAATGGAAAAAAATCAAAAACAAGAATAAGTTTTAAGGCCGCAAACATAAGGTCCAAATAATTTTAATTTTTTTTCTTGTTTTTTTTTTTTTCTAAAACATTTGCAGGTTCTATGAGAAATGGAAGGACAAAATTGATTAAATTGGAAATGGAAACGGTACGTTACGGTACTATTTAGTTTTCGTCTCTTTTCTTTTGTTTTTTTTTTTGGTGCCTATTTTGATGGTGTAAAATTTATTTTGTTAGTTTTACGCCTAAAGTGATTAATATTTTTTTCTTCTTCTTTTATTTTTTAACATACGAAATAAAAAAAACTACAATAGAAACTATTGGAGAAAAAACAGTTTGAACTGTATATTCTGTTGTGTGATATCGTCACGTACCATAGGTTTTGTTTGCTGGCATAAGAGGATTTTAATTGATAAGGTTGGCCTGAGGCTGCTGTGGAAATGAATTTCGTTTTTTGTTTTTGTTTTTTTTCTACTTTTTATATGGAAAATATTTTATTTTCTGTTTTTTTTTGTATAATAAATTGTATTCGACAAAACTATGCTAGAGTCAGTCACACATGTTTTTATCAACTTAGTTTAGGTGCTTTTTTTCTTCTTTTTTTTTTATTAAAAAAAAGGTTTTTTAGAAAATTGGTACCCAATATAACAAAACGCTTGAGGGATTTAAAAGCGTCAGAAAACCACCAATTATTTAATGTTGTTGCTGGCTGGATAATAAAGTAATCGGGTTAAAAAACAAAAAAAAAAAAATTTGTTGTACGTTGGGCCTTAAGGACGTAAAGTATAAATATTTAAAATTTATTAAAAAAAGAACAATTAAAAAGCGAATACATACGCATATTTTAATTTTAAATAAAAAAAATCAAATTTGGTTTCAATTTTTTTTTACAAAACGAACAATTTGTAAGGTATTCTGCAATATAATCAATTGAAGTTATTAATGCTCTTAACACGTTCACGCCGGTGCGTACCACCGGTGGCCCGCACTAGACTGTCTTATCAGGCGGCGTGCAGCACCGTTAGCCCGCACTAGACTGTCTCATCGGCGTGTACCGTCGGTGGTACGCAATTGATCATTCTATTAGACGATACGTAATACCAAATATTTAGATCTTTAACAGTTCGACTGCCGAAAAACAAAATACCAGAATCACGTTCTCTTAAAAGCATTTATTTTTAATAACAATTATAATTAATAATGTCGTATAATAATAGCCGCCAGTAGGAGACAAGCATGAATTAAAGCGCCGGCGTTAAAGTGTTACCACTTTCACGATTTCAAGATTTTGTATAAAAAAGTTTGATAACAAGGTCAGTACTAGTTAATATGCCCTCACATTTTATACAGCGGTTCCAACGGAATATAATTCTTTTGTACAAATGCTCTTAAATTCAAAATATGAACGAATTTTTCCCTTTCAACACAGAAGAATATTAACAAGTATGACAATCTTTTAAAAACTAGCTATGCACACAACAATTGTGCCTATAAATCTCGTTCTAAACACAACTTTATAACAGTTAAGTTCGCACCATTTCCGGCAACTAAACCAAAGTTAACGCCCATAATTTACATGGCCTCAGCAACAAAGTGCGACAAAACCGTTGGAAAGTAATGCGCCGAGTTAAAAATATTAACAATGAGCCTAAATGCTGGTCTAAGTTCCCACTTAGGAGGAGGTTCCCCTCCTCCTTTGAGTGGGTTCGGCAACTAACTTGACAAAATGAAACGAATAATAATGAGACCCTTATTCATGCGAATTGCATCAATCAAACGAGTTTTTTGTGTAACGATTTCCTTACCTTATAAAAACATACCCAAAGAGTCACAATATTTTGTAAAAGTAACGACTGACAAAAGCTAGAATAGCATCGATATGCTTTGGTGTGCAATTCTGTGTCTCACTTCCATACAGCGTCTTCCAACAGGAATATCGGCTATTTTGTTAACGCTACAGCTGTCAAAATAGTTATCATTCATTCAGTTTATTTTGCAAAATGTCCATTGACGACCATAGACAACGATGTGTATTCTGTGAATGACCGTAAGAGCAGTTAACAACTGATAGTAATTTTGATCGAAAATTTATCTTCAGCAATGAAGTCCATTTCTTGATGAATGGGTATGTAAACGAATAAAATTTTAGAATTCGGAGGGAAACTGATCCACATGAGATCCAACAAAGGCCAACGTATCCTGGAAAAGTGACTAATTAGTGTGTATATTCGACTGATGTTGCATATTTCTTTAAAAGCTGACCAGGTCACCTCTATCAACGGCGAGCACTATAAATAGGCCGGAGTTGGATGATCTGGATGCCAACGATATTTGGTGTCAACAGGAGGGTAATAAGTATCACACAGCTAATGGCGCATTGGGTGTTATTCAAGAGCGTTTTGGGTAATGTAAACTGTTGTCCATTGGACTTTATCTTGTGGATTTGGTGTTCTCAGTATTTATTCTTATCTCACAATCAAACAATCTAGCATTCGTAGCTTTTCCATCATGTCGGTGAAATTGCGAGTTAGCAAACAGTTATGATCGGCTTTATTCCGGTTTTCAAAATACTCTCCATTACTGCCTCTATTAAACAGCAGTGAACAGCGGAAGAACCAGTGAAATACTTAAGTTTAACAAGACAATGCTGCGAATTCTAACAGGAATTCTAACGGGATACTGGTAGTTTCGTTGACAAGCTCGGTCTGCCCCACCAGGATTACTGCAGAAGCTGGCATGATATGGAAAACAATGAAATCGATATAAGTGCAAAAAAGTTTATCGGTTTTTAACTGACTGAACGTTTGACGATCTGGGCATGGTACCAGTGAGGGAACTGGTCCGTTTCATCTGGAGCTTAGGGTGGTGCAAACCCACAACTAACAGATCATGGTAAGGGAGCTTAACTCACACTGCGTGACACAATGCAATGATCCACCGAATGATCTGCTATCCGCTAACCTAACCTATCCTTGCCTGTATTAGACTATCCTTTTCTCACCATTACGTTGCGCAGAACCATTGTGAATCATGAAAGTAAAAACCTTGTTCGATGTCCATTTTTAAAGTAACCATATCCTAGAGGTGGTAGTCATGTAAGTCAAATCAATTAGTATCTGAGAAAAGATTCTTTACAAAATGTGTTCTTCCTCCAGCAGCACCAGAACAATAGAAAATACGTTATATTCTTAATGACTTAGTCAATTTGATCTGATCAATTGCAATACACGATGGCATATAACAACAAAAAGCGATTGCCTGGGTACTGAGTAAAGCTGGGTGTCCCTGTAATCAAATTTTTTTTGATATTGGTGAGGCTCGATCTACAATTAAACAGGATCCTAAGAGGATAAGCAAACTGTAAATTTGTTTATAAATTGTTTTTAATGCTCTGCTTGGTTTTATTCAGTTTACGACTTACAAACTTGGGCCTCCGATTGGGCTTACTAATGTCGGACTTCTTATCTGACCACATCCAGCTTAACATTCTATAGCTTTAAGGCAAAAGATTCGATGAACTAATGTTGAAAAGAGAAAATGTGCTGACGCAGAAAAAAAACAATTGTTTTGACTCGATTGTCCACATCAAATCCTACTTAGAGTGTCTATGAAGTATAATCTCAATCTGTCCACTTTATTTGCCTATGCATATACCTGTCAAATCTATAATGAATTGGAAAAAACGTTTAAAAATTAAAAAAAAGAAACAAAGTTATTATATGTCGTTCTTGTTCAATAATAATAGTTACAATATTTTATATTGAAAATAGAATTTAAATTGATTTCCTTCATAATGATGCCTAAAAGAAATTTGATGTATTGTTCTTCAAACGTTTTTTTGTGTCTTTCATCTGCACTACTACTAACATAAAGACAACTATTCTTTCTCTCTATACTATACTATACTATACTATACTATACTATGCTATATTATACTATACTATACTAAAACTAAACTAAATCTTTCAATTTCTATTTGAAATATTAAATAAATTTCCGGTATTTGATAAGGGATTCTGTTTTGAGGGTGAGTGGCATGGGGGGTATTAGAACAAAAGCCTGATAAACTTAATTTCCGTATAACAATGACTTCAAAAATATTTACAAGATATTCAATTTTGTTGCTCAACTACAAAAGAAGATTCCTGACAATCTAATGAAAAACAAAAGAAGCTAACACAACCAACATGTATTTAAAGTTTGCTATGAAGTAAATAAAGTTTCCCTCTCTCTCTCGCTCTCTGTCTCTCATATTTGATGGAAAATATATACTAAAAACATAAATTTATTTAAATAATATTCTAAACATGTAAATAAATTACTTCATATGTATCGTATGAAATAAAAAAAGAAGAGATTTTTTTTGTAATACTTTGCTTGTAAGCCATTAAGAATAAGAAGAAAAGAAAATTTTAATTCCTTAAATTATTTAAATTTTAAACAAAAATACCTATACACACAGAAACTGCATTACATTTACACACACTCGTAAAATAAGTTTCAATACTCCTACAAACTCATTAAAGACTTTGAAGTGTATAATAATAATTCATCGATTTGTTGTAAAATAAGAAAAAAAAGATATGAAAAGAAAAAGAATTCTGTATTCTGTGGTTGTAAAATTTTTGAAATATTAAATCAAATTGTGAAAATTGAGTAAAATACCAAACATTGACCAAAATAATGTCAGAGCTATTCAAAATATTTGTTTTATTCATTTCAATTTAATCAATTTTCTAATATATTTTATACTTCTAACAACGACTTAGTAATGTGAATTAAAAAAGAAAATAAAACAATATAAAGAGATTAAAATTTATTAAAATTTTAATTTCAAATAAAATTTTTTTGTCTATGGTGAACTGAAATTAAATTATAGGAATTGAAAATTAAATTCGTATTAAAAAATGAATTTATTTCAAGTTTTAATAGAAAATATAAAAAAAGATACGAGTTGAAAGTCCAGCTGGCTTAAGTTCAGGCTTCAAAATAAATTTTAGAGAATATAGAAAGAGTCGAGACAAGAGGAAACGATTGTCCCTTCCATCTACTTATTAGATACACAGCTTCTGCAGAATTCACTTGAGAGTATACCAAGTCTTTTGCCATGCCTCAAGCCATCTTTGGGCTCAATTGTACGATGGAATGTCATGTAATTTGAGAACAGATTTTATCCATTTCTGTTCAGCAAAACCTAGTTACATTGCACATTCCTTCCCGCTGCCAACGAATTTGATTCTATCAGTAAAACAGACTAAGAATACGCTGTTTAACCAAGTCCATCGGCCCGCATATGGCCTGTAACAACGTAGCGAGTACAAGTAAGTTCAGCAGCAATGCAATTTTTTTTTCGAGGTCACCATGTAACAACAATTACCTCTAGCTTCTCACACCGTTTATATTGTGTGTGTTAATTTTATACATGAGTAGCGGAACCCATAAGTTTATTGTCGACGCCGAATGACAGATTTTTGAGAACCTTTTCATGGCAATTTTATTCACTCTCAGAGTTTTAGCCAGAAAACTGCTAAAAGGAAGTGGCCGCCGAAATATTTTTTATTATTTCGTTTTTGTTGGAGATATTTGACCTCGGGCTTGAACCATGTCCTCACGTCTAATAAGTTCAACGCTCTTTTGTGCCGACTACGGCCAATTCTCGCATCAAATATCAGCCCCAGGATGTTCCAGTAACATCCTCTTCCATCCGACCGAAATAATCCGATCTAACTTAGGTGCTGCATATTAATGCGTTTATACAACGTTTATATCTGTTTGTATGAGGAAATTATCCTCAATTGCATAGCGTTAATGCACGTAAACAACGTTCTTATCATGCTACCGCATGTTAGTTGCTGTCGGCAACTATGCGGTCGATAACTATACTTTCGATGTTGTTAGTGAAATTATTTATCATTGTTTCGACGTTTTCTGTTCATGAGAAAATATTGAATCTTCTATTGATGCAGGGCACTGAGTTGGTATCAGTAATGCTTAAGGCAGTTAAGTCCTGAACCGACTTGAACTGTGGAAATACTGCAATACGGGGATCCTTATAATTTCCTCTACAAGGGTTTTAATTTTATTATTCCAATAATACGAAGCTACTCGGTGGGGCCTTTGAGATATATATCGATGACTCCAAAATGTTGAACAGAGTAGGCTAAAGCATACATATGAACATATAGTATTGCGAGGCCCTGCTGGATAAAAAGAGGCCTTATTATTTTCTCTTCCTGTGTCATATGGCAATTCTTGTTACCATTTCTAAGGCAAAACCGCCAGTTTGCCGTATGACATTTGCAAGAGTTTTCAATCTGAAAAGGAAAAGTAGACAGACCATCGGCTACCTGCGGTGCCGCTTCGCAGCTTCGAACCTCTGGCCTAATTAAAACCTTATTTTTCAAGAGGGTTCTCTACTTTACCTGGTTTTACGTATCGACTAAAAGCTACTTATCTATGGTTTAACACTTAATGTATGGATATGCACGATCTATTGATAGGGGCAACTGCAGACAGTAATCGACCACAAGCATTCAGCGATTAAAAATGAGAGCAGCATTGTGTCAGAGGCTAAAAGGGCTATGCTTCTCCGCTTACATCGAGAGTAACACGTAGGCCTATCCACCTTATCAGCCTCGTGTGGCAGTGAATATTTCATTTTTTTCTTTGTATTATTGTGTTTTAAAAGAGTTGCTTTAAAATTAACCCAAGTTATCAAGCGATAGTCGCCGTAGTCTAGTAAGTAGTGTGTTGGCTTACTAGACGTGAGGTCAGGATTGAAACCCCAGGTCGGACATCTCGAACAGAACGAAATATGAAAAAATTTTTCTTCGGCGACTTCCTCACAGCAGATTTCCATAAAAAAGTTATTCAAAAAAAAACTGTCGTTCGGAGTCGACTTTAAACTGTAGGCCACGCCACTCATGCATAAAATTAACATACACAACATAAGTGGTGTGAGAAGTGAGGACGTTATCCTGACTGAAGGGTTATAATTGACTAATTTATATATATATGTATATAAATAGAGCATACCTATTGAACTTGTCTTTACTGCTCCCTGAATATAAGAATATAAGAGCTGTGCTGTTGATTGACTGACTTAAGAAGAAAAAAAATCTGATTCTTAACCTAAAATAGTTTATTTGGATTATTTTTAAAAATAGAATTTCATTGTAATCAGATTAAAAAAAAAATACTTTTTATTCAAGTTAACATGCTTACATATCAAAAATTTCTTTTGTTCCTTGATTCCTACGAGTAATTCTTTTTACAATCTTTTGATTCATAACCTGACTGTTAACAATTTACATTTTTCCAAAAGCTTTTTTAAACAATTCAACGCATATGTATTTAAGTAGGTTCGCTTAATGTTTTTTTAAGCAATTTCTTTTTGTTTTTTTCCTTTTTTTTAATTTTTTATTGAAACATTTTAAGGTTATTTACATGCATAAGAGAATGTAAATGAAATATTTTTCAATACTTACACATGTTCTAAGAATTTAAATTGAAATTCGTTGTACAATATAAAGAAAGATTTACCAATAAAAAGGAATTAAATAAAATAAATTAAATTCTTTAAATTTGTATAAAAAAAAATCCTTATTTTTAATTTCATATTTTTTCTCTGTAATTCTGTCTTATGAACGAAAGAATAAAAAAAATTTTTTTTCGAAGAAAATCTCAATCAATGTGAATAAAATATTTTATCGGTTGATATACATTTGTATTTGAGACATTTCTTTAACTCGGTGTTTATGTTTTATTTTTCTCTTTACCAAATAAATCTTAATTTAAGATTTAAAAATTTCATTTTGAATGTTTCTTTTTTTATAGGTAATAATAAAAATATTAAGGAATTGTGTCAAACAAAATATTGTTTAATGATTGGAAATTTATGACACATGAATCAATATTGGATTTACAGTTCATAACAATAATTGTGGATTAAATTGTATTACTTTTTCTGTTTGTAATACGAGGGCAGTGCTAAAAATAGCTGATTTAATAAAGAAAACAACAAATTCTCAAAAATACTTTCATTTCTGGTGAATTTTCATATCATGTCCTAAGTAAGGATACTACGTATCATATATTGTTTTTTTTTTTCATTTTATCCCTGGACAGTTACTGTTCATCGAATCGACCAAGCTCAGTTACTCTTTATCATATAAATAAATATAAAAGATAATATAATAATAAACATAAAAGAGTTATGTTCCGGTAGTTGATAATGAAAGCTTGCAGTCAGCAGAAGAAAAAAACATTTTTTTGTTCGTCGATTCAACGAAGAGTAACCCTTGAAGTCGCTATAGTCTAGTAGGTAGTGTGTTGGCTTATTAGACGCAAAGCCAGGGTTCGACCCCAAGCCAGACATCAAAGACAAAATACAAAAAAAGTATTTTTCGGCGACTTCTCTCAGCAGAATTCTAGCAAAAACTCTGAGAGTAAATAAAATTGCCATGAAAAAAGTTTCTCAAAAATCTGTCGTTCGGAGTAGACTTTAAACTGTAGGTCCCACCACTCATGTATAAAATTAACACACACAACATAAGTAGTGTGAGAAACTAGGACGTTGTACAATGGGTCAATTCGACCTCCGGGTATTGTACTAGTCTTAATTGACAACTACACGTCCTCTAACCTAACCTAACCTAACCTTACTGAACAAAAATGACCATCCAGGATTTGAAAAAATTGGTGGCCAGGGTACGTTTACTCACTACAAGCTTTCGTTATCAACCATCATTGTTGATAAAAAGAGCGAAATTTGGTCGAACATAAAAGAATTATATGATAAAGAGTAAAAGAGCTTCGTCGATTCGACGAACAGTAACCAATTAGGGTTAAAGTGTTCATCGATTCAACGAAGAGTAACCTTAATGTACAAAATTGAAGAGTAACCGTCCAGGGTTAAAGATGTCAGTCAATAAAAATTATACATGAAAAAAACATGAGTATCTTAAATTTTTTTTACGAATTCTGTGAATAATCACAAAATTTTCCACAGAAAATTCTTCATAACCCTGTTTTTTTTCTACTAAGGCCAACATCATCCTTCCAGCTGACAATTTAAAAAAAAATTCACATCAATTTTCGCACGCTATTCGTTCTATAACTGCAAGTATTGAGTCCTCCAACAGAGATTTCCATATTTTGAAAGTTAACGACGACCATCTGGTTGAAGCTACATCTGTTGTTTATTTAGTCTGTTTTGCAAATTACCGCAAATGGGCCTTGAAGTAGTTGGCAAGGGTTTGTCATTGAAAAACCATCTTCAGCGAAGAGGCCTATTTCTGGATGAATGATTTTGTAAACAAACAAATTTGGGACAATTAACATGGGATCCAAAAACGTCGTATTTATTCCGAAAAATGCACTTTTTGACATGAATTTTGAGCTGGCGTCATCAGTTAGTATTGCTTTAAGAATGTCGTCTGTCAGACTATTACGTTCAACGGCAAGCACTGTAGATTGGGCCGAATTGAATGATATGCACACCAGAGATCAGCAATGAATCGCTTTTTCGCTACTCATAAGTACTCATGAAATTTACAGTATGAGTGAGTCAACAGTATTGAAATCCAACTTCTCTGATTCATTCGTAATGAGTAAAACATTGATTTATAAGTACAGGTTGCAATGAGTATGAGTACAACGTTGACAACAAACTCATAACATTCGAAATATGTTTGATTCATACGCCTACTCATTCAGATTCAAAAATTTAGAAAAATATTTAGAATACTCATAAATGATTCGAGTGATTCGACAGCAAGCAGAGCAAACATACAACCTTCTTGTGAGTATTGTAGTGTTCTTACGTGAATCATACTTATTTTGTGATTCGTGTATATGATGAGTCATGGAGAGTCGAAATCAATAACATCAAGCATATGTTATGAGTACCATGAGTATTTCAAACTTTGAGTATGAGTAGTATGAGTATGACATTAAAATAAGTATGAATAAGTGTCAGAAATTATAAGTATGATTCGAATCTACTCATTGTTTTGAATACTCATTGCTGACCTCTGATGCACACCAACGAGAGGGGTTTTAATAGAACAGCACTGCGTCCCAGATAACTCCTGAAACATTGAGTTTAAAGCACGAGCGATTCTGCAGATAGTCACATATTTCATAGAAATGGGTAAACATTTCTTTGTTCAGAATCGGTTTGTTTTGTTCTCATAACCAGTGCTTGTGAGTTACAATTACCAGCATAAAAGTATCATATCATTGGGGAATACATTGTATGTCTTTCGAATTCATTTACTCATTTAGTTTTAAGAGTTCATTTCATTTATTTTACAATTTTAATAAAATCTTTCAGTGTTAAATCGGTCTTTTTCCTTTTTGTAAATTGTATTCGTTAAAACAACGCCTTTTAGTCTTATGTATGGTATGCCCATTTCATAAAAATAAACACTTTAAACGAGTTTATGGCAGACATCCGTTTCCTTTTTATTTTAATTTTTTGTTTTCAAATCATAAAAAAAGATCTGAAATACATAAAAATGTAACAAAACATTTATGAATACAAAATATGAAGTCGAATAACACAAGGACAGGCTCGAAAGGACAGTAAAATTTCTTTTAAGAAAAATAACACCACGCTCTGGTATGTAATAAAAGGTTAAGGAACACAACAATTTGCTTCAAAAAGGCTAAAAGGAATCAAAACGTCTGTAAGGTGTAATATGTACATGAAATTGAAAAGAAAAGAGCCATCATTGAACCTGAGCAACAAAATATTTAAAATAAAATGATGAAATGACTGTGAGAGTTCAATAAAAAATTTATGCCAATAATTAGCATTTTTTTTTTGATTTTTTTCTTTTTTTGCAAGAGAATATAAAACAGGATCAAATGGATTTCAGTTGTCGAACACTTTTATTGATGGCCGTTATAAGAGCATTAAGAAAAATGCATAAATTTTGCAAAATAATGAAAAACCCACACAAACACAACAGAAAAAATAAATAAAAAAATTTCAATTTAAAAGGGTTTAACCGCTTACGTGTTCTGTTCATGGGAGAGGTGAGATTTAGAAAAAGAAAGGATGTTGAATTAATTAAAGTCGATTGGTAATAATTCTTTAAAAAAAAACATATTCTGGGCTAGTTCCTTATAAGAATTAAGGTTTATCTATTTCTACTTCTACCATAAACTCCTGGTAGGTTCTATTCGTCTGCATTTAAGACTTTCCCTTAATTTTCCGATTTGAACATAACCCAAAAGATAAAGGATCGATATTTCTCAAGTTATCTTGTGAAGATGACAATGATTTATTAAGGCATTCCCCAAGGCTTAATATTCGCTTCGTTTCTAGGGAACCTTATATGCAATGGCCCGATGAATGTAAGTTTATTACGGGGCAAGACATTTTTCGTATACGTAAATGAAGTCGCCGTAGTCTAGTAAGTATGGTGTTGGCTTATTAGACGTGAGGCTGTGCTTAAACACCTCGTTCAGACATCTCCAACAGAATGAAATACGAAAAAATATTTCTTCAGCAAATACCTTTCAGCAGATTTCTGGCAATTAATAAAAATTGTCATGTAAAGTTTCTCAAAAATCTGTCGCTCGGAGGCGACTTTAAACTCATGTATAAAATTCATACACAATATAAGTGGTGTGAGAAGCTAGCTTGTAATCCTGACTGTGGAGTTGTAATGACCAATTATGCATGTATGTGTGTTTGCTAGAATACAGCTGGCAGGTAGTCCCATATTTCTTCATATTTCGTTTTGTTGTGATGTCTTAGCTGTGATTTGAAATTAACACATTACCTACTAGATGAGATTCACGGCCTTTATTTCAACATGATTAATTCTGCAATAACCGGGTAGTTTAAGGCACAAATAAGTTCAAATGAGCCGGAATTATTACAATTTTCATCCTACCCCGTCATCGTAAGATATCAACGAGAACTTGAGGATTCTGTGGAAGGTGTAGTCCGTTTCGAAAAAGGACTTTTCTGGTATTACCACTAAGAACAAAAGAAAATTTTGAAATGAAAATGCTTTCCTGTAATATTTGCCATTTTATTGAATTAAGCTCTGTAGAGCAGATTTTCAAAAGTTCCTTAAAAATTATAAATGATTTTTCCCCATATTCGAATATATCAGGGGGGTTTCTCTGTAACTCTATACGAAAATTAAAATGTACGAACAAATTGTTGGACCGCCTACAATCCAGAGACAATTGACGCCTTAAAAGACAATATTCGTGAAGCCATTGGTGAAATACAGCTGCACACAATCGATAATGTGCTTAAAAATTGGACCGATCGTGTAGGCTACTGCATGGCCAGCCGAGGCAGCCATTTGAATGAAATTATTTTCCATTATTAATCGGAAGGATTGTACTTTCAAATAAAAAATAAATTTGAGAAAATATTTGATAGTTTTTTTAAAGGGTTTTAAAAAAAAAGTTATTTGGCGGACCCTTTATTTTCTAAGACCTATAAAAATGCTTCTTTGCTCAAACGAAAATTTTTAATCACCAAGTGCCACCAAGTTAATTTTTGGTTTTTCCCTTTATAACCATGAAAATTTTCGAACTATTTACAGAGTACGCTTTTGTTTACTTATCGAAAACACCTTTCGAATACGTTTACTTTTCGAATCGAGTTACGGAGTAACACCCCAGTATTTTTTTTTATATTTGTATTTATTGCTTACATTACTTAACATTACTTTCCGTCACCAAAAACATTTTATGCCATAAGAATTCAAACATTTTCATCAAACTTTAGTTCCTTCAAACAATTTTTAAAAATTACTAGGAAGACATGTTTTGTATATCAATTTAAGCTAATATATCTTATTAACTCGAAACTATAACTAGATACTTAGTGTTCCATATTAAGTTTTTATTTTATATTCCATTCCAAATTACATTAACCAGCTCTACGAAGACACAGTCTGTCGGGTACAACTCTGAATCCTAGATAATAAAAGATATTAAGGCCAGCATGGAAAATCTTATGATTTTGTAATACTTACTGGTACAATTTACATAATTATGGAGACTTAAATGACAAAGCGATTCAAATATCTGGAATGTAAGGCCGTCTTGACCACATATATTTTGTATCACTTCGGTTGCGCTACAGGCGACTGGTAGATTGCATAGGCCGGCGCGTCCGCCACGTAAGCACTGACAGTAAGAACGATTCACCAATTGCCATTCTAAATAAAGGAATTTCATTTAAAATTAAATTTATCGTATGCCTTCTTTTTTTTTCCATAAAAGTACCTCTGTTAGTGGTAGAAATAGCGCGATTAAAATCACATCTCGTTGTAAATAATTGACATCGATTGCCAGCCGTTCTACCACACACCGCTTGTTGCAAGTTTATGGTACAAACATTGATTTCATTTGTTCTGAATTGGCAACAATTTGTTAGGTCAGTGCGTTGCCAAACTGTTTTAATGAAAAGGAAAAAAGTGTTTTAAAGTATAAATTAATTTCATTAGTTAGTAGGAAGGCACTTACTATCATCTCTGCAAAGTGATTGCCGATAATCACAATCACTTCTAAAAAGTTTGCATTGACCATTCCTTCTACCACAAACCCTTACGTTGCGTATGCAGTTTAGCTGTCCCTGACACCTGCATGTACCAGAACTGTCAAAAGCAATACCCTGACACCTTTGTGGCTGAGTAAGAACAAGTTCTGGAAAGAAATTTTTAATTCGCAATTTCTTGCTCAAACACGCATTGCTTTTACTTACTTTGCCCCTCACATTGGGACCATCTCATATCGCATTCTGATCTAAAAGGATAACATTGATTTTGCGTTGTACGTCCGCATACGCTTGTTGTATTCGAGCATTGTTCCAGAGCTGGGCAATAGCATGAACGTGTATGATGCAAAGGGAAATTTCTACATTGTGCTTGGTCCACTGTCTTCCATTCTATAATAATAAAGGAACTCTGTTAGTAACTCCGATTAGAATTCTTTGAAAATATTAACAGACCTTCTCCAATGCATCGTGAACGTTCCAACTCACAGCTATTACGGAAGAGTTTACAGCCATCAAGATTTTGTGCACACACTTGGCTAGATAAACTTGTAATGGAAGAGCTTTGTTGACATGTTTCCAGTTTAGGACAAGTGCACATTTGTGCAGCATCCCCCAATTGGAAATGTTGACATTGTAAATCATCAGTTATAGTCCAAACTGAAAAGGAATTTTAATCAAATAAAAATATTTCTGAACATGCCTCGTACAACAAAAAAACAAAAAATATTTCCTTTACCTTCTCCTCTGCACCTGGCCAATTGTAGATCACAATCACTTCTCATTAATTTACAACCTCTGGGACCTTTAACACAAAACGATTTCGTTCTATTGCAGCAATTTAGCAAACGAGGACAGGCACACCAGCGCCATTCACCTTCCCTATAATGTTCACACTGTAAACTAGCAGTTGGAGACCAGGCTAAATGGGAAGAGAAAAAATATATCACAGAACTTTGAAAAAAAAAAAACGAATGAACATTCTCTTCCTACCCTGGCCATTGCATCTGGCTTTTTCCAAATCGCATTGATTTTTCATTACCCTACAGGCTCCTCTCCAATGAACACAAATATTTTGGCGATTATTTCGTGCACACGTTTGTAATCTGGGACAAGAGCATCGTTGCTGACGTCCCACAGGGAAATTTGCACATTCTTCAGCATTAGCAGTACACCAGGCTATTTGAAGAGAAAGGGGGATTAAATTATGCTTCAAGTATAATCTAGGCATGGTTTTAGAATTTACTTTCTCCTCTACACTTGGCCAATTCAAAGTCACAGTTATTGACCATTAGCTTGCAGGTTCTTTGATTGCGTACACATGTCCGGGTAGAATTGGAGCGAGAACATGTTTTTAATTCGGGACAGGCGCAGTTTTTCAATTGTCCCATAAGGAAACCTTGACATTGTAACCTGGAGGTGATGTTGAAAACTGAAAAGATAGGAAAGCAGGGATGAGTATTTTGTCCCCTTTAAGGGAAAAGTCCCAAGTACGTACTTTTTTAAAAATATTTCAATTTAAAATTTTTATAAAAGGCAGAAATTTCAAAAATTTATAAGAATACAAATTTGGTACTTTTTATAAAAGTACTAATTTTGTTTATTAAGAGAAAAGTACCAAGTACGTACTTTTAAAAAAGATTAGATTAATTTTGAATGTGTATTAAAGGCGTCAATTTCCAAAATTTATAAAGAAAACAAATTTGGTACTTTTTATAAAAGTACTAATTTTGTTTATTAAGAGAAAAGTGCCAAAATAGTATATCAATTTTGAATGTGTATTAAGGGCAGCAATTTCAAAAATTTATAAGAATACATATTTGATACTTTTTATAAAAATACTAATTTTTTTTATTAAGGGAAAAGTACCAAGTACTTTTTTTAAAAGAAAAAATATATTAGTTTTGAATATGCATTAAAGGCAGCAATATCAAAAATGTATAAGAATACAAATTTGGTACTTTTTATAAGAGTACTCATTTTGTTTATTAAGGGAAAAATACCAAGTACGGACTTTAGATCAATATATCAATTTTGAATATGTATTAAAGGCAGCAATTTCAAAAATTCATAAGAATGCAAATTTGGTACTTTTTATAAAAGTACTAATCGTTTTTATTAAGGTACCAAAGTCGTTCTTTTTTAAATAAAATCAAAAATCAATTTCATAACTAACATGAAATTAAGAATTGCATAATTCTTAAATTACATGAAATTTAGCGTACTTTTTATAAAAGTACAATTTTCGTACTTTTTACAAAAGTACAAATTTGGTACTTTTAATTAAGCAACAATTTGTAGAAAGTACCGAAATGTAAAACTCTATTATATAAATTGCCTAATTCTACCAATTCATATAAGTTACCAATTTGGTACATTTTCTAATTTGGTACTTTTTATAATTACCCTCTCCTTGGCATCTCATTTCCTCTAATTCACATTGATTTCTTAATAATTTACATCCCCTGCTTGTTTCTATGCAAACTTGTGTGGAATTTTCGCGGCAAGTCAACAAATTTGGACAAGCACATGACCCTGAATTTCCTGGACGTAAAGCTTTGCATTGTATAGCTGGTAAGATTTTTAAATCTGGAAACAAAACATTTTTAAATTTTTTTACTTAAATTTTTTTCTTAAAAATTTGTTTACTTTGGCCTTCACATTTCGCTCTTTCTAAATTACATTCGTTGCTCATCATCCTACAGCCTGTAGTGGTCTGCACACAAATATTGGTATTGTTACGAGAACAGGTTTGCAGATTGGGACAAGAACAGTTACGAGTTTGACCAAAGGTAAAGCCTAGGCAGTGTAGATTAGAAACGGTTCTAGTAAAATTTCGTTGACATTTTTCCTGTTCCAATTCGCACTGATTCCTTAGCAACTTACAGCCGGTAGTTAATCTGGCACACATAAAAGTGGATGTTCTCGAACAGTTAAATAAATTGCGACAGGAACATACAGTGGTGTTTTGATAAGTAAAATTGTGGCAATGTATGCTGGGTACAATCGTTAAAGCTAAAAAAATAAATCGTTTTTCAAAACATAAACACCTTTTTCCCTGTGATAAATACCCACCTTGACCTCTACATCTTGTCTGTTCCAATTCACATTGATTCCTTAACAAAGTGCAACTACTAGCGCGACCCCTTACACATAAATTGGTTGCATTGCGGGAACAATTTTGTAAATTCGGACAAAAGCAAGACCTCTCTTCGCGCTCGGAAAAACCCTGGCAGTGTATCAAGTCCACCACGGACAAAGCTGTTAAAAATAATTTCTTAATCATTAAATTTCAATAACCACACCCTATAAAAACTTACTTTCCCCTCTACATTTCGCGTCTTCCAATTCACATTGCGTTGTAAACACTTTACAACCTCTGCGTGTTCTTGTACATATTCTTGTTGAATTTTGTGAGCACGTTAATAAATTTGGACAGGTGCAGTTTCTCTCTTGGCCAATTAAAAAATTTAAACACTGTACGCTATGAGTGTTCAAGAGATCTTGAAAACAATTTAAAAATTATTTAAACAAGTGTTTTGAAAAGACTTCCGCGTTTTAAACTTACTATTGCCTTCACACCGCATCTGTTCCAATTCACATTCGTTGCTTACTAAACGACATTGATGCGAAGCAGCAATAACGCATATACTGCTGGAGTTACGATTACACGTACTTAATTTGGGACAATAGCAGCTGTTTGTAGAGTTAATTGTGAAATTACGACAGTGTATTGTAGCAACTCTTTTAATATCTCGACCCTCGCATATACTGCGTTCCAAATCACATTCGTTACGTATTAAAGAGCAGGTATTGTTGTTATTATTTTCACGTACACAAATATTTGTGGAGCTTACTGAACAGTTCCTTAGACGTGGACAGAAGCAGTTTCGTGTAGTGTTGACAGGGATACCACGGCATTGTAGGGGTTCGATTATGCTTAATGCTGATGGAAAGAAAATTTACGATTTAATGCGGAAAAAGTGCAATCATAAGGCCATTTCATAGATTAAAATATATTGGTAGTAGCCTAATTCTCTGATACCAATTTCTTGAATAGCAGATGAGGAAAATTATACGTCCGTTTTCGTGAAATTTTTTACTCGATTAAATTGTTTTGAAACGACTTTTACCCAAAACTTTTATTGTATATCCAATGTCAAATATCCTATATAGGGGACATTCCCTATCTTATCTAGACAAAAGTTACAGACCTTGACTTTAACTACCAGGTTAACTGGACGTATGTCTAATACATGCTCACTTTGCAAACATCAAACTCATTGACACTCCCTATAATGGGACTTCAACTCATCTGCTATCGCGGTCCTTAACAAAAAAGTTTGTAAAATTTACTTCCAATTCCTGTAATTAAAATTTTCCCAAATACCTCATTCTGTTTTCCAATGGCGTAGAGGATGCTGTATAAATTCTTTTTTATTTTCGATTCAACATGAAGTCCGCAGAATTTGACATTTTGAACTCATGTCAGGCCTCCAAAATGACTGAAAAAGTTATATATTTTTGCTGTCCTATAAAGCCTATAAGGATCTTAGAGAGAACACAAGTGTTACCGGTATTCTTCTACCACAAGGTCTCATCTTCCTCGAAAACCATAGCTCCATTACAAAAAGCTGGACTGCTTTTATATACACCCAATAGTCCTTTTCATTATTCCTATGAATTAAGACTTGACATTTGGGGAATTTAAATATCTTCACTGATAATTATATGGCAATGGCATCCAGGGACAAGAGATTAAGGGCTGCCCTGGATTGTAAGAACACAATCTACACAGGTATTGCACAGTACGCATTTAGTGGAAATAATTTGTGGCGATGTTGATAACTGGAAAACCATGAGTACCACAGATGGGCGGCCTTATAAGACAGTCCGCCCTACACATACACCTGCCAGATATCGGGATAGTAAATGCAGTGTTTATAGTTAAGACATTGAAACGTTGGTATAGTTTTTACGTCAGATCCAATATTTTACGGAAGACACTATACCAAACATAAGTACTCTCAGAGGAGTGGACTGGAAAAAGCTATGGGAGTTTGTATAAGATACAGACTTTAAATAGAAAGTATGGTTAGTATTGCTTAATGATGACTACACGCCAAGTCCACTTGATGACATAAATGTATGCTGATAGGAATGAAAGCCTTAAACGCTGTGGTTGGTTTCCTCTGCTTTAGTCTGCCCATCTAAATACTCTATAAAATCAAAGCTTGGAAGATCATTCAAAAATACTGCTAATGTTTTCGATCGGTCCGCCAAATTAAAAACTCGTCCAAGGGTCCTTTAAAAAAAACCAATTCAGAAAAAAATGCTACCTTTTTAAATCCATTAACAATTCTTCTAAAAGCTCAGTAAGTCTTATGTGAAGACGCGGTGTGTTTGAAGAGAGTAATCGTGGTCTGAAGATCTCCGTTCCAAAGATCTGTCCAACAGTTGACTAAGAATTGTTATTGTTTATGCAACGATTGTAAACAGAGGAATAACAAAGAAGAGCAATTCTTGTTCGTTACATCAAGTTGTGAACAGTGGCGCACAGAATTGTGCAAATAATAAAGACTTTTAATTAAAACTAAACGCAAATTTATTTTTATTTTATATGCCATCTACGAACTACTATTTTAAACGTTTTTAAAAGATAAAAACGTAACAACATTTCTTATCGAGCAATAAGATTTCCACTGGGCAGATTCTACTCAGCAAATATGGTAAATTTTAGTTGAAACAGCAGAGATCTAAAGATTTTCAAGATTTTCTCCTCTTTCTGAAAAGAGTTGCTGTCGATACCGTGCACTTTGATCTCATATGAGCTCCGGGTTTTAGTTTACAGTAAACCTGATAACGTTACTTAACTGAAGGTTTAACTGAGGCTGGTCTATCCAAATCGGTTGTGTCAGTTAACTTCTTGACCAATTTTCGTTCAGAACACACACAGCAACTTGTAAAAGAAATTGTTTAATAACATTTGTTTCTCCTGTTTGTCAAATAAAAGTTTGTGAATTTTTACTGGGGTTTAGGATTGCATGTTTTGCAAATAGGATGAGCTGCATATTGCAAGCTAGATAATCGTACGTTGGTTGCTACTTTTGCAAACGATGGTCAACAAGCAGAGTCACGAATATTGGACCTAAATTATCAAAATTGAATCTTCTACTCCATTTGGTTCATACAAATTGCAAGTAAAGCTTGGTACATCACAAATACTATATATACATATATAGAGAGAGATATTTAGTGCATTCGACAAATTGTCAGTTGCTTTAGATTCGTGGATTCTAGTACCGATGTTTTGGTTATGAATAGTTACGTCGATAATTAATGCATATAAATCGAACATTTTGGCAGCCTTCCTTCTACTACTGTAGTAGAACTGCATAGAAACTTTGTATTGATACATCTTGGAAGGCAGCCACTATCTAGATATGCAAAGTAACCAAACAATGCATCAACTATAACTCCGATTCCTGTTTGCTTTTTGACTGCGTTAAAAATACATATTGACGACGTTTTGAAATAGAATACATTGTATATATTTTGTGCAGCGGCATTATGAAACACGATACTTTTTTCAAACACAAAGCAACTAACATTTTGGAAGGCAGCCTTTCTGTGCTCAAATCAAAGATTTCTTATGTTTCACTTCCATCACAACACAATCATTACCTGTACACTGACTCATACGATTTATATTAAAAGTATCATGTAATACAAAGCACATGATTACCATGACTTATTGTCTTTAACATTACAACCTTAGCCTTTCGATTTTAGAGTTCATGAAATCATAAAACTTACCTTCTCCCCTGCATCTAGCTTTTTCCAAATCACAGCTGTTTAACACAAGTCTACATTGATTCCTCAATGAAGCCACACAAATATTCGGAGAATTTGTACTACAAATGCCCATATTAGGACATGAACAATTCCTCAGTTGTCCAGCAGAGAAATTGGTACACTGCACGCTATCCACAATGGTGAAATCTAAAAATGACATCAAAAAATTATTTAAAAAATGAAAATCAGAAAAGAAATTCAAATCGAACTTTTTCCTGCACAACGAGCTGCTTCCAAGTCACATTCATTTGTCATGAGCATACAGCCTTCTGCTGAACGGACACAGATATTGGTATTGTTACGTCGACAGGTATCTAAGCGGGGACAAGCACAAGGTTTACCTTCACCAGGAGCAAAACCTCTGCATTGTAGACTTGAAACTAGAGTGGCAACTGTAAAATGTTTTAATTAGAAAGCATATCTAGTGCCTAGCATAAGTTGTATGATACCATACCTTCTCCCATACAGCGAGACTGTTCCAATTCACATTCGTTCCGTTTCAAACGACAACCAACTCTGGTGCGTATACAAATATTGGTGCGATTAACTGAACAGCTAGCCAAAGCTGGGCAAGCACAATTTCCACTTTCACCGGGCCTTAAAGAACGACACTGTACAGATTGGGTGCGGTTAAGCACTGAAAGACCCACCATGATTAATGAAAAGTTTTCTTAAATGTTCTTAAAAATTATACCTGATCCTTGGCATCTAGCACGTTCCAAGTCACATTCCGTTCGCATCAATTGACATGTGTTCGCTGCATTTATCATACAAATATTTGTAACATTTTGTTGACATGTTAGCAAACGGGGGCATGTGCAAGTCCCATTAACGCCCACACTAAATCGCTGGCAATGTAAATTGTCCACATCCAATAGTCCTTAAAGCCAAAAAGAAAGACAACATTAAAGGACATTTTATTGAATGTCAATTGAGCATAAACAATAATAAAATCCACTTACTTTGAACTCGACATCTATTGGCCTCCAGATCACATTCATTGCTATAGAGACGGCAATTATTTGCATCCAATTGAACACACAATTGCGTCTGATTTCGTGAACACATTTGACTCTTGGGACAAGTGCAGTTACCTGTTTGACCGAAGCTAAACTCTCTACATTGCATGATGTCAAGTGGTTGCCAAACTAAAAGTGAATTCAAATGTAAAGTAAAACAGTGTGTATGTATGTATGCCGTTGTGTTTGTAACATTTTTTAAAAAATTCTTAAAGCTTCTTAATACTCACTGTCTCGAATACAACGAGCTCTAACCAAATCACATTCGCTTCGAAATAAACGACATATATGGCCGCCCTGATGTCCACAAATACCTGTAGCCGTTGTTCCAATTGTTGTTGCCGTTCGATTTGAGCATGTCCTTATTGCTGGGCAAGCACAGGGCCCTGTTGTATTGGCTCTCATATCTATGCATTGTACTGTATCAGTACGATTCCAAACTGGTGGCAGGGTAAAGTGGAGGTTTTTAAGTATTTGGAAAACATAAAACATATAAATCTTGTATTGTTTTTGTATTTAAAAGAAAAGAAAATATATTCTACACCATTTCCAATATGAAAAAAAAGATAATTTATTCTTCTTCCAGCTGCATTAACTTTTTGTAGCATATGGTCGAGTGTTGTACCAAATAAAAATGACACTCTTTAAGGAATACGAACAGCAGAACTACCATCATACGTCGGCGTAATGATATTTTTTTAACTTTACAGAGATATCCTTGATTTCTAGTGTCCTCCATGGAAAGCTTTCTTAACATCTATAAATTTTAGGCGTATTCAACGTAATTGACAAATCGTTCAAAGCTGTTGTATAACTAATATTGGAGAATAAAGCACTTTAGGATTTAAGAAAAGAGGTGCCTAAGTACTGAAACCATATGATCGATTGTACTCTCCTCCAAGTTTATAGCGTATCCCTATAATACCTCCCTCAAGCATAATGCCTGACAATTTTCGGGATGCTGCTCGTTGTCCACAATGACCATACGCTGCCTAGCACTTAATATGTCCCTCGATATTTCCTGCCGGGAGCCATTAATGTGTTGCGCTGTTCATACTCATCACCACAGAACCTACATGTTAGGCTCGAGACAACCCCCATCCTGAAAAGAGTACGTTGAGTCTACAGTACCCTGTCGAACGACCGCACTATGTGGCATTTACCCTGAAAAGCTGGCCAAAAAGGCAAAAATGAATTTAAAGAAATTTAAGAAACTGAGTATGCAGTTCGATAGACAACAAAATTCTGCATTATATAGTGAATTTTCACGACTTTAAGGTGAGATTTGTAGATTTGAGACGACGTCAAAGTCAAGAAAGTGAAGAAAATTAAATGCGTTTTTCGTGTTTTTTTTTAAATTTTAATAGGTTTATATGATATTTTTTTGTGGCTAAACGAATAGAGGTTTTATATTGATTTTTTTATTTGAAAGGTATGAGCAACTGCTACTTTCAGTTTTTTTTATATATATATCTCATATATTAATGTTAAAATTATTCGTTCAAAATTTAAAAATAATAAAAATTTCACATTTTTTTACCCTACACAAAAAAAAGATAATGTTTTTAAAGGTGAAAGTAATTTTTAGTAGTTTAATGTTATATGCCACAAGAAGTTACGAACTCTCTATATTCTGGAATAATTTTTTTTATTTGCGCAATTATTTTTGGCAATTTTTTGATAATTTTACTTTTTTTGGAAAATTTAAAAAAATTAGACGGTATGTAATAAAGCCATAGGCAATAAAGCCATATGGCCTTATTTCTCAAATTAAATGAATGAAGGAAATTCAGTAGAAGCGATACCAATCGAGATGTCCTGAATAGGTCACTTTTTAACAGTGGCCCTTTTATAAGCTGCAGTACACAAATATCGCGAAGGAATAGAAAAGCATTTTCATCAGATACTCTTAAATTACTCCTTCCTGACATTGATGATGAAAATGATAACGATTTTAACGATTGTAGTTGGTTTAAATTTTTAAGTATTTTTAAGTTAAGTATTAAATAATGTAAAATAAATATTATGAATAAATATTAATTATTATAGAAGTTTAAAAACTTAATTACATATGTATATCGACTATTATAACAATATGAGATGTATGTTTGATTTTCTTAATGGACCGTATGTGATACCTAGGGGCACTTATGATCCGATCATAATAAAATGTGATCATAAATGATTCAGATTCATATCAAACATGTTCACGAAGAATTTCATCGAGGTAATACAATTTTTAAGCCAATTATAATTGCTAAATATATTTTCTTAGGGGGCCCTATTTTGGGGGGCAATTATGGACCGACCATAACAAAATTTAGTAATATAATTTGGATTTACAAAATACACGTTACTATCGAATTTCATCACGATACGGATGTTTTTAAGCCATTTATAAACGCAAACGTGAATTTCTAAAGGGGACTTTATATGGGGACCAGGGTCAAATGTGATCCGATTTTCACCAAACTTTACACCATGATTTCTTAGTAAACGAAACTGATCCGTGCTACATAATTACCATAATTATGTGTAAATAAGTGCAATTTCGAGGGGAATTTGTATGGGGGCTAGGCGAAATCACGGACCGATTTGAACCAAAATCAGTTGGGTTCATCCTTGGGTCTAATTATCACTAACACTATCAAAAAATTCTAGCCATTAACTCATAAAACACTTCTATTAATTTTGGCCAGGTTTTCAGGCAAAATGCCTCATAGTGGACCGGTTACCAAACTCAAGTTATTTCTGAATAGTCTGATGCATGACTCAGTTTTCCTTTTATTGTATTTTCCCAACAAAAGTTTCGATTGCATCAAACCAGCTTAGTTTGATAAGAAACTTTGACTCTCTTTTTTTGTTATCGTTGAGCTTAGCTTACCAAACATCCGCTCCCACACCACGGAAGGGCTCTGATCCCCTTTGACCCTCTCTACCTTCCTTTTCATTGAGCATAGCTTTCCTTTCAAAACATGCGCTCTCACTAAATGGATGGGTTAACCCCCTTCTTGCAAGCATGGCTCATTGCTGCTAAATCCCACATTAATTGTACTGTATTTAAAAACGTTTGCATAAATAAACATAGAAAAGTCTTTACATTTTCTATGTAGCTGATTCTGATAGCCCCACACTATTTTAAGAGCCAAGCGATTGAGTGTGGGACTGACTGCAAGATAGTATTGGTATGTCTTGTCTTTTGTACCTCCTATCCCAGCTGACTTCAGCACATCTTTCGATAGTATTAACTACCACTTGGAAGGTACTCGCAAGTTTATCCATGGGTTGGACATATTTCTTTTTGGGACCAAAAACTTTTACTTCTGTTTCAAGATCCATTCTTGACCTCTCTATACATCACAAAATAGTTCCCCTTACATATGTACATATATAATTGGTCATTACAATTCTTCAGTTAGGATTAAGAACTGGCTTCTCACACCACTTATGTATGTTGTGTGTATTAATTTTATCCATAAGCGGTGGGTCCTACAGTTTAAAGTCAACTCCAAACGACAGATTTTTGAGAAACTTTTCATGCCAATTTATATTTATTTTCAGAGTTTTTGTCAGAAATCTGCTGAGAGGAAGTCGCCTAAGAAATATTTTTTCATATTTCGTTTTTATTGGAGATGTTTTGAACCGAGGCCTCGCGTCTAACAAGCCAACACATTACCTACAGCGACTGCTAAATCTGTCAAATTCTAGTTGTCGTTTATTCAGTCTGTTTTGCCAAATTGCCATGGGCGACCATTGATAACGGTGTGTGATAGCTGAATGGGCTCTAAAGTAGTTGGCAACTGATCCTAATTTTCATTGAAAAGCCTTTTAAGGTATGAGGCCCATACGTAGAGAAACAGAATTGACGTATTTGAGATGACATTTATTCAAATGTGGTCCAAGAACGTCCAACGCATTCCTAAAAGAATTTAGGCTGGCGACGGCTTCGGTACATATTTCTTTGAGGACAATGTTGGCCAGCCCATCACATATTTTGTCATATTTCGAGATGTCTAACCTTGAATTTGAACCGTGGCCATACGTCTAATAATACAACACACTACCCATACGATTACTAGATTACTCCCCCCTTCATTTCAAAAGGCTGCCATGATATTTACAGTGCCTGACGTAAAATTTCCAACGACTTATATTTCACTATAAAAAAAATAATTTTATTTTTTAAAAATTTTCTAGAGATCTCTGAGATCTCTGAACAAATATGCAATCTTATGGAAATGGTGTAAAAAAAATCAGACACATTTTTTTCACTTACCTGTTGCCACAGTAGCATTACAATTTTCCCTTTGCCAGGCACATTCATTAGAAAAACGTCTACACTCGAGACCATTTGTGCCGCATATATTAGCACTCGTTCTATTGCAAGTATTTAAATTACAACCTGGTCTAACGGTTTGAGATAAAACACAAGGATATAGAATACACAGGATCAATACACAAGCAAATACTTGAGATATTTGCATGGTTATGGGAATAACGCACGAAACTTTAATCAAGAATTTCACTTAAAAAACAAGAAGAGAAAAAACTTGCCCAACAAAACCTGTAGGAAACAGGCTTGAATGGTAAATAAAGTTGTATGAAATAATTTTTCTTTATTATGACCCGCCATATGGCTGGCTATATGAGGCGCAAAATTATGCAAACACTTGGTATTTTTTATTTTATTAAATGAAGTAAAGAGTATGAATTCTGTTTTATAAATATTTTTATTTATTTTCAGAATATGTTTTTATTGTGAAATTTTTCTTTGTGCTTTTGCCAGTTTATTGTGCATTTTTCTTGCTGAACTTTTATTCTCGTTTTTTTATTGTTCTTCTGGAGTAAGCGTGTGTCGTTGATATTAACCAATACCTGCCAATTGTATAGGATTTCCAATATGTTATGTATTTATTTACTTACTCTACTTACATATCTGCCTTCATATATCACAGTGTAACGCACAATATTCTATATTTTGTTTCCTTTTTTTCGTTCTTTAGAATATATTTGTAACTAAAGCAACTGAAAAATATCAGCAATAGCAGCAGTAGCTGGTCTCATAAAGAAAATAAAAATATTCCCATAAATATTTTCATTCTTTTTATGGAGTTCGTTCGTTTTGCGAAGAGCAGAAGAAAAAATGTCGTTTGATTTCCATATCAATACACCTGTTAAATATTTAAGTGTCAATAACAAAACAATCTTCCTGCACAGTTCACAGAACTGAACTGAGTTTAACTGAACTGTATTGAATTGAACAACTCCAGGTGCATAACGACTTACTTTTACTCATCTTATGCACTCACAATTGAAGCTGCTTCTTCAAAATCTTTCCTTAGAAACTTTTAAATCATAAACAACCATTTGATCCTGCTCATAACATATTAAATTGGAGCACTCCTTCCAGTTCTTCTTTCAAATTTTGGATCTTAAACTGATTTAAATTGCATTACAAACCTTTTGATGAAACATATTTATCATGACGTGTAATGAAGTGTCTTAAAAATAAACTGAAATGACAAAGAAATATTGTGAAAATAAGCAATAAAATACAATATATTTTCGACTTTCTTGTAATATCGTATCCGCATCCGTATCCATTCAACCATCCATCTATCCATACACCACTGCAAGTGTATAATTCAGAGAAAATAATACAAAAAGAAAAACCAACAAGACAAACTTTGACAATAAAAGTTTCATTAAGGTTTTCCAATTGTTTGTCTCCGTTTGCCTCCATTTGTCTATGTTTGTGTGTGTGTGTGTCGATTTATTCAAAAACATTTTTAATTTATTTGCTCAGTGGTGGTGAGTTCAATGTCCAATTTATCGTTCCATCTAAGATACGATGAAATGGCATTTTTATGGCATCAAAACCAATTGTGTTGTCTTCAATAGTTAGCAACACAGCAACAAAACACATTTAATTGTTTTGAAATTGCAATTCCTGGAAAGTTTAAATTCTTAAATAAATTTACGGTGAAAGGTAAGCAATTAAATATTAAATTGGACTAAGTTAGACATCTATCTTGGTCCAAATATCAAACTTCAGTTCCAACATTGGCTTCCGAACTTTAGCAGCTGATAAGGGTCATTTAGTTTCTGTTAAATTAGTTGCCATTTATTCTACTGTTTTGCCCAATCAACATGAACAATAATATACAACGATGTGTGTTAGCTGAGTGGGCTCTAGAACAGTTGGCTACTTATGTAGGTCGGTAGGTAGAAGTGGTTGTCCCCTCGATGGAGTCAGAAGCGGACACGCTTATGCCGCACATAGGTCCTATTTTGATACCACAGTTTCACATTCTAAACTAGTCCAGGAACTCGGAGGCTTCGATAAAGCGTCTCAGACTGCTAATATCCATGCATGTCAGTTCATCCAGATCCTCCATGTAGTAGGCACCCAGGAGTCTCATCCTCTTCCTTATCTCCACAGCTTCTTTAGAAATAATTTGCAAGTAGTCCAAGACCAATACGCCTTGCATGCGTTCGTATAGTACAATGCCCCGTAATAACCTTGATAACAGTGCTGAACCCATTTCTTTGGAGTTAAAGCAGAGCCGCGCGCCCCCTATCCAGCCTTGGTGAGATTTTTTGCGCCGTTCTACCCGTGTCCGAAGCTGCCCATCTACTGTTGACAAGGTCCACCATTGTATTGTCAATTATAAGCTTGCTGGTACCCAAATTGATCCCCAATTCAGAGAATTAATCAGAGAGCTTGATGGTCGTGCCTCTTCTGAACAGTTCATACGCTCTGCACTTACCGGGAATATCCTTATGTCCCGGTATCGATGTGATGTAAACATCATATCGATCCGCCACCTAGTTAAGACATCTGCGGCAGTCGTATACCATCCTGGAGTTCATTACATTAGAATCCAATGATCTGATAGCCGCTTGGCTGTTGGAAAGTACGGTAATTTTCTGGCTATGAAAATTTTTTCCACAATAATTTTCACCGCAGCCTGAATTGCCAACACTTCCGCTTGAAAGACGCTGCAGTGAATCGGTAGCCTTATAGACCGGGAAATTCGGATTGATTCCGAATAAATTCCACACCCAACGGCTCCATCCAGTTTAGAGCCATCGGTGTAAACAACTGCTCCTTATTTTCATTGAAAAGGCCTTTAAGCGATGAGACCCATTTCTAGATTAGACAATCATAATTGTCAAATTGGGGACGATACCAATTTATGTACATGAGATTCAAGAACGTCCAATGCATTTCTTAAAAGATTCTGTTTTGAACTGGCGGCAGCATCGATACATATTTCTTTGAGGACAACGTTGGTCAGCCCATCACAGTCAACAACCAACTTCTTTCGGCATGAATTGGATGATTTGGACACCAACGCCATGTGGTTTCAACAGAATGGCTGTAAGTGCCACACAACTGCTGTCACATTGGATAATCTGCACGAGCTACATTTGAAAGTTGGGGTTATCCCACGTGGAGCTAAAGTGGACTAGACACTCAGATCGAGCGATTTGTCTTCGTAAGACTTTTTCATGCGGTGTTTGCTTAAAGCGCAGATGTATGCCTGTAAGTAACTTGAGTAAATTGAACAAAAAGTGGTGTTATTTCTCTAAAATATTACTTGTTCAACACCGGCCAAAATCAGTTATTATTTAACTACATATTAATTTAAAAAATTAAGAGCTAGGGTATACGGCTGATAGCCATTTTAAAATAGCTTACTGCCACAAAACATTTTCTCCTTTTCATTTGGTTTCGGCTCTTATTTAGTCCGTTATCTTACTTCAGTTTCATTAATCAAGTTTCTTTTCTTCAGTTAAGCAGGTAAACGTTCCATTTTAAAGGGTATTTAGACTATCGCACAAGTCGTATGGCCTGTCAAGTATTTTGTGTTGGTTTCAGTAACACTAATATCGTGTAATAAAAACGTATAACATTCAGAGAAAATGCGAATAGAAATTTGGTTGACGTTTTCAGCTCTCTTTTTTTTTGAAAATTTTCAAATACCATCAGCCTTCATTAGATCACGGGTGCATTCACTTTGATCTGGTGATGTTCTTTCATGGTAAACGCAAAACGATCTGCCGTAAGATTTTTACAAACGGTGGCATTCGAAGTATTTTTTCTCACTTTATGTATGCAAATCCTTATCGTGTAAATTGGCCTTTGGTAGGTAGTAAGACTGATATAATCACCGTGGTCTAGTAGGTAGTGTGCTGGACACGGTTCACACCCCAGGTCAGACATCTGCAACAAAACGAATATGAATAAAAAATTTTTTCGGCGACTCTGAGAGTAAATAAAATTGCTATAAAAAGTTTTTCTAAAATCCGTTGTACGGAGTCGATTTTAAATTGTAGGTCCTGGTGTGAGAAGCTAGGTCATAATCCTGACTGAAAGGTTGTTATGTTATGTTATGTTAAGACTGATAAGACTGTTCTTTGTAAGAATCGATTGAGTTATTTTATTGTGTGTAGTGGTGAGCAAGTTTAGCTCTGTGAGTCTCTCCTTTTTCTTAAGAAATGTCCTGTTCTTTCCAATGATATTCGTTGTTGATGTTATTCTGTCAGAGATTATTATATTTCATGCCTTTGATTCGGTTTCCTTAATAAAGTTTTTTTCAGCTGTGAAGGCGATTGGTCTACCATTGCAAGTAATAGGATAATAGCACGGCTATCAGTTTTTTTCTAGTAACAACATCCTATTTGAACTTATAATGGGTGTTGAGGTAATAAATATTCTATTCGTTTTCAGGAGGTTATGTTGTCCAATCTTCCAACCTGGTGTTCATTGTTGTGCACCACTCTGGTATAGGAGAAGAGATGAGGGATAAGAAGGCTTCCTATCTGGATTATTCTTCTCTACTGTCGCCGAAGTCTGGTAGGTAGTGTGTTGGCTTATTAGATGTGAAGTTCCAAGGTTCAAGTCCAAGGACAGATATCTCCATCATAACGAAATATGAAAAAGTATTTCTTCGCCGACTTTCTCTCAGTCCATGGCAATTTGGCAAAACTGACTGAATAAACGACAACTAATTTGACAGATTTAGAAGTCGCCTAGTCTAGTAGGTACGGGATTGGCTTTTTGGACGTGAGGCCACGGTTCAAACATCTCCATCATAACGAAATATGAACAAGTATTTCTTCGCCGACTTTCTCTCAAAAGATTTCTGGCAAAAATTCTGAGAATAATAGAATTGCCATGAAAAGTTTTTCAAAAATTTGTCGTTCGAAGTCGACTTTAAACTGTAGGTCCCGCCACTCATGTATAAAATTAACACACACAACATAAGTGGTGTGTGAAGCTATGTTGTAATCCTGACTAAAGGGTTGTAATGACCAATTATGTATGAATATATTGAAACGCTTTCATTTTATAAATTTAAAAATCCTTCCAGGTTTGCCTCCTACTTGATAATTAATTCTTAAAAAAAGATGCTCTGTTCTGTTACTATACCAGTAATGAAAATACCGTCTACATTATGCAGTTACTATAACGCTGCCTAAATTCATTCCTAAAGTTTTAAAATTGTTGTTTTTAATCAATTACCCTGAAATAAATTTCATTTGACATGACAACATGTCAGCAATGAAAACACCTTAATAAAGCCGTTTAAATCAATTTCATAAAGAAAATATTTCGTCAAGAAAATAAGTTTTTCCCCCATAAAAAAGAAAACCAAAAAAAAAAAGGAGAACACATATCCCTTACCCCTTAAAAGCGGTTACAATGTGTTCTAAACGGGGCATTCCATTGAAATGGGCACACAAGCTGAGATCATCGATGCCAATTTTCTTTCTTTAAATCCAGAAAATTTTAATGATGGCAACAAACACACTTTCAATTTGTGTACAACAACAATATGAACAAAAAAAAAATAAAAATGAAAGGGGGGAATATAAAATATTGCAATATTTTTATGGCTTTTAACCCTTTTCGGCAGCATATTATTGACAGTGATTTGACTGTTTTTTAGAATCTTTTTGTTTGCCATCAGCCATGTCAATAGGCCTTCTTTTCATCAGCATCATCATGGTGAAGTGCTTTATTTGAAAAGCGTAAAATATATCCCCTCCAAAAGTTATTGACATATTCAATATAAAAACAGGCATGAAGAACTCATAAAGAAAAATTCACAATAAAAAATGAAAAATAAAATTTCCTCCTCCTATGCATTCATTCCTTTATTGTGTGAATGGCAGTGTATAAGGATTCAAAGAAGTATTCATCCTCCTTATATGCTTATATGCTCGTGTAGGTGACTTTGACTCTCAATGTGTGTGTGTGTGTTGGAGTGTGTAAATAAACAATTTTTGAATCTTTAGCAATATCCGTTTTAAGCCCTTCTGCAGAAAAAGGAAAGAAAATAACAAAAAAAACTGTAACGGCGTCACTAAGGATTTTCGCTTTTGTGTCCTATATCGTTTCCATTGTATTTGTTGTTGTTGTTGTTGCTGTTGTTGTTTGTAGTGTAGTTGGCAAACTCAATCTATTTGATTTTCCTATCTTTGCAAATTTACTGGCGAACAAGTCAGGTTTGTTTTATTTGCTGCTTGACTTGCTGTTACTGACTGTATGTACGTATGGTATGGTCTGAATGACTGACTGAATGGATGGATTGCTGTTTTGGTATAAAAGGCAATAAAATGTGGAAAAAAATTTAAAAAACAAAATCGAATTGAATTCAATTGAATGTGTCAACAATTTTATAAACATTCTATGATGTCTACAATCGCGGCATTCAAAACATGCATGGAAATTCACAAAACAGTGTTGAAAATTTCAAAGGTAAGTTGAAATATTTAAGGTAGGGACTTTACATTTTTATTTAAGTTGGAGTTTATTTGAATTGGAATATCTGTTAATGATGTAATTATTGTTTTGTTTAGAAAAAAGGACGGTTTCTGCAAAAATTTTATCAAAAATAAGTTTTGGTCAGAGAAATTCTTAAAAGAAACGTGTCAGCATTACCCTAACAAGCTCAGTTAAATTCGAGCACTAAAATACATACCTACATACAGAATTTGTCATTACAATCCTTCAGTCAGGATTACGATCTAGCTTCTCACACCACCTATGCTGTGTATGTTAGTTTTACAAATGAACGGCGGGACCTACAGTTTAAAGTCGACTCCAAACGATAAATTTTTGTGAAACTTTTCGGGGCAATTTTATTTATTCTCAGAGTTTTTGCCAGAAATCTACTGAGAGGAAGTCGCCGAAGAGATATATTTTCGTATATCACTTTGTCGGAGATGTCTGACCTGGGGCTTATATCGAAGCCTCACGTCTAATAATGCATCACACTACCTACTAAATTACAGCCACTTTATCCTAATAAGCTCGGTTTAATGTAAGCAATAAAATTTTTTTTAAAAATCCTTCCTAACATAGTGTGGTGTAGTGGTTAAAGATCTTGACTGCAAACTATAGCGGTCAATATTCAAACCCAGTCATTTATTACGGTTCTTGAATTAAAAAAAGAGGCTTCCCTGATCCCTCATAGAGGATAACATAAACAACAAACATCGGAGAAAGTTTAGGCAGCACAAACACTTGAGAATGATTATAATTTCGTTTGGAAATTTCCTCAACACTAAATTGAAATAAACAATTAAGTCAAGGGTGTCTCAGTTTTTAAATTTAGTGTCATTTTTTGCGTAAGTGGCAACTCTGGAATTTTTAAATAGTATTAAGGATTTAAATCTTATTTAAATAATTGATTATTACAACCATTTAGTCAGTATTACAACCTTGCTTGTCACACCACCTAAGCTGTGTGCGTTAATTTAATACATGAGTGGCGGGACCTTCAGTTTAATGTCGACTCCGCATGACACATTTTTGAGAAACTTTTCATGGCAAATTTATTTTACATTCGGAGTTTAGCCAGAAAACTTCGTATTTTTGCGAGATGTCTGAGCCCGGTTTTGAAACACGAACTCTTGTCTCATAAGCCAACGCATTAGCAGCGTCCATGCGTTATAAATATAAAAACTTGTTTAAAAATTTGGAAAGTTATGCTGAAAATGCTCTCAAACTTCGAAAAGAAAGTCCACCTAATGTGTCAACTATTTTAAGAAACTGGAAAAAACACTTAGGGCCATTATTACAACTTGCCGTTAACTAAAGGGAGGATTTTAACGGCCAGATAAATTGTTTTTCAGTATTATAAATGGACAATAAGGTAGAAGTGAGCGTTAAGTTAAAGGGAGGATCATCCTACCTTTAACATTTAAAGTTAAGTTTATGTTTGGACCTGCCATATTATATTATTTTTAATAAATATAAACAAAATGAGCAAATACAACAAAAAGAGCCCTTCGTTGACACTGCGTTTAAAAAAAATTGTTCCGACACTGCTATATTTTTGAAAAAGTTAACTATATTTTATTATTAGGTTGTAATAACGAAAAGAAATTAAAGGCGACTTTAAAGTTCAATTTAGCTAAAGTTAACTTTAACTAAACCAAACTTTAACGTCAAGTTGTAATAACAGCCCTTAGACTGGTGGATTTCTTGAAAGCATTGCTGCTGCGAATGAAATAACTCAATTGGGTATCGTTCTCAACAACTTTAAATTTCACGAACCTATACGCAATGAATTTAGACAACAAACCATCGCCTTTGCCAAAGCACCGGTAGGATTCTTGAAAACAATGTTGATGAAATGAAAGTGTCGCCCAAAACATGAGAACATCAATTCGGCACCATTTTCAATCACAACGGCTTACTTTCTTGAAGATCGGTTAAGGACGATTAGACTTTTGAACGTCAACGAATTTGGTGAGTTTCGCGAAAATATTGCTGACGAACGAGAAAACACCATTTTCTCCTATGAAGCATATTTCCATAAGAAGGGCATAATAAAAGTCCTATGCAATCCACGAAAAACAAATGATTCCACAACGAGAAACTGTCTATTGGTCAAGCAGGGCTTACTTTTTTGAAGATGAAATTGAAATTACAGTGATGGAAAGAAATCTGCAATCTAAACCCCTTTAAGCACAGCATTTTTACCATGAAAATGTCATCGTTGTTGTTTATAGCAAAAAATTCTGCAAATGATTTCGTCTTTTTTTTTTGAATTTTCATTGACTGGATTTCTTCGAAATTCAGAGGATAGGCAAAGCAAATAACCCTTAACATTCATACAAGTCAACTCATATTTACGGCATATGAATCCTTAAATGTCAGTCTTTCTGTCTATATGTCTGTACGTTTGTACATATTGACTATTTGTCAATGTTTATTTTGTGACAATATGTTGATGGCAAAACATTTTTCGTTGTCGTTGTCGTTGTCGTCTAAAACCTAAAAGTTTCACCTCTTCACACAAAATTGAATTTAAACACCCTTTTCATAGTGATGTCTGTCTGGCTTGTTTTTTTCTCTCATTCTTGTTTTTCTTTTGTAATTCGTTTGACTCTTTTTATTGTTATTTTTTTGCAAGAAGTATGGCATTTTGCTATTCTTTTACTCTTTGATTTTCAATATACGTAAAACATTTCATGGATTTTTCATTGATTTTATGACATTTTTATGTTTTATGTCATCATAATGTTTAGGTTTTCGTTAAACAAAAAAAAAACAGCATTTCAGCGTTCAATAGATTTCAATAACAATACAATGGCAAAAAGGGTATGAATTTTTCGTGTTATTTTTTTATAACATTTTATAGGTTTTTTATGCCAATAGCATAGGAAAGGGGGGGAAGGAGGGAAGAGTTTTACATGTACAAAAATATTTAAACAATGTTTTTGGATTTGTACAGATTTTCTACGTAATATTAAATATTGAATAAATTTTTACTAAATTCCAATGGAATTATTGAAATTTTCTAAAAGACAAACAAAAAAATTATTCTTATCCTTTGCTTTAGCAAATCTGCACATAATTATCTCAAAAATATCGAACAAAAATGTTGAAAATAAACAATTATTCGGTTAACAAGTCCAGTACTATTGCTTACTCCCGTAGAGATGGCATTTTGCAAGGTATCGTACTAACAATAAGGAGGAAAGGATATATCAACCAATGGATTGATGAAAACAGTATCCCGTTCGCTACCAACTGGTACTAAATTGGCAACGAGTAAAAAAACTAAAAGAAAAATTAACAGTAGCATTTTCTTAACCGATTTAAATAAGCACATGATTTTGTCTAGAGATTTATTGTTAAGATTGGCTTTAGAATACTGTTTGCAGAAAAATGAAACTGCAAATGTGTGAAAACTTTTTGAAAGGTACTACTAAGAATAAATAACGTTAACTTTGATAAAATATTGTGACATGAAATTGGCAATATTTGGAGCCACTTCGAAGTAGTGAAAAATCGGAACACGAGGGTGGTATTCGATCAATATTGTCTAAATAACAAAGGAATTTTGATTTTCTTTCGCTGTTGATTTCAACCTGTTTGATGGGCATAGGTTAGGTTAGGTTAGAGGACGTGTACTTGTCAATTAAGACAAGTACAGTACCCGGAGGTCGAATTGACTCATTGTACAACGTTCTAGTTTCTCACACCACTTATGTTGCGTGTGTTAATTTTATACATGAGTGGTGGGACCTACAGTTTAAAGTCGACTCCGAACGATAGATTTTTGAGAAACTTTTTCGTGGCAATTTTATTTACTCTCAGAGTTTTTGCCAGAAATCTGCTGAGAGGAAGTGGCCGAAGAAGTACTTTTCATATTTTCGTTTTGATGTCTGGCCTGGGACTCTAACCCTGACTTTACGTCTACCTACTAGACTACGGCGACTGGGCATAGTTGGATTAATTATTTGCAGGTGAATTAAAGTCTGAAGCACTTAAGCGCTACCATAGAGATTTCGGTATATGCAACAAATGAAGCGATAAAATACAGCTGAATACTGTCAATAAACTGTTGGCCACAGTGCGCCACACAGGCACAATTAAAGTCGAGAATGTCTTGTGTCGATCACAAAAATGCAAAGCAGCATATACCTGTTGCTTAGTGTATTTAAACTTGCATTCGATGCCGTATTCCGACTATCAATGTAGGGTGCACTGAGCAAATACGTTATACCGAATTTCTAAGTCTAATTCACGAACTCTTGAAGTCGCCGTAGTCTAGTAGGTAGTGTGTTGGCTTATTAGACGAAAAGCCAGGGTTCGAGTCCCAGGCCAAACATCAAAATAAAATACAAAAAGTATTTCTTCGGCGAGTAAATAAAATTGCCATGAAAAGAGTCTTAAAACTCTGTCGTTCAGAGTCGATTTTAAACTGTAGGTCCTACCTTTCATGTATAAAATTAACACACACAACATAAGTGGTGTGAGAAACTAGGTCGTAATCCTAACTGAAGGATTGTAATGACCAATTATGTATGTATGTATATAATTCACGAACTCTATGCAGTATCCTTTCGAAATTTGCACAGACTTAAAATATAATCGTTTTCTTGATCACGCATTATGCTTAGAGCTTTCGGACTGGACAACTCCATACAAAGAATGAGAGAATGTCTCCTACTCGGAGGAGTTTTAAAATCATTGCAATCTAGTTGGTTCTCGTCTAACCCATGGTTCAAACTCTAGCTCTCAAACAAAACGAGAAAATAAAATTGCCTCGAAAAGTTTCTCAAAAATGTGTCATTTGAAGACGATATTAAGCTGTAGGTGGATAAAATTAACACGCATAACATCGGTGTTGTGAGAAACTAATTTGTAATCCTGGTTAAGGGGTTGTAATGATCAATTAAGTAAGTATGTCGGAAAAGGAAAGTTGGCCAGAAATCTTAATCTTAAAATCTCGTGCTAAGATAGTGCTTCGACAATAATTTTCGCAGATAATCGAAGATTCTTTTCTCGGCAGTACCATCAGTAAAGGTGGTGGTTCTTATGAGTATTTTAAGAACCGGAAAATGTGAAAAATATATATCATTTGTAACACAGAATATGGTTTGCACACCATATTGAGAATCTTTGTCAGCATAAAATCTATATACGGATATACATCCGAAGAAAACTACAAATGCTTTAGGGTACTTAAAGAAAATTCTTCATATTTTCTGGTGGAATAAGTTCACAAATGATTTCTTACATTTATTAGTGTACAGAAAATCGATTGTATAAAATATCAACAGGCGTAAACGGACATGGGGATGGTACATATATTGCAAAGGTCATATAGCCCCATTGCGATCTAGTTTCTCACGCCGCTTATATTGTGTGTGTTAATTTTATATATGAGTGGCGGAACCTGAAAGTCGACTGTGAATGACAGATTATGCAGAAACTTTTCATGGAAATTTCTGTTTATGCCAGGAATCTGATGAGAGGAAGTCGCTAAGAAATATTTTTTTTGTATTTCATTTTGTTGGAGATATTATACAAGGAGTTTGAACCGTGACCTCACGTCTAATAAGCCCACACGCTACCTAATAGACTAGACTAGTTCGGAAACTAAGTCGCAATACTAGCTGAATGGTTGTCTAATTATGTATGTATGCGTATGGTATGGCTATGGCACAGGATTGGAACTCCAAGAAATTCTGGCAGGCCTCGAAATACATAGAATTGGCTAAGAACGAATACATACATAATTGGTCATTACAACCCTTCAGTCAGCATTACGACCTAGTATCTCACACCACTTATGTTGTGTGTGTTAATTTTATACATGGGTGGTGGGACCTACAATTTAAAGTCGACTCCGAACGACAGATTTTTGAGAAACTTTTCATGGCAATTTTATTTACTCTTAGAGTTTTTGCCAGAAATCTGCTGAGAGGATGTCGCCGAAGAAATACTTTTTGTATTTTTGTTTTGATGTCTGGCCTGGAGCTCCAACCCTGGCTTTACGTCTAATAAGCCAACACAATACCTACTGGAGTACAGCGACTTCAAAAAAAAGAACGAATGCTTATCTCATGTATGACATGAAACAATGGAACAAAGGACCTTAGCAAATAGCGGAGATAGTTCATTGATGGCTTTTATTCACAATTTTTTATTAAATGTTACTTTTACTCCTAGGCATAGGCATAGGGCCGTAAATAATTTTACTCAAAATTAAAAATTTTATTTATTTAAGTAAATGAGGGCTTAAAACATATTAAAGATGACTTCTCATATGCAAACAAAAATTTAATTTCAACTTTATTTCAATTTAAATATGATATACTTAGTACGTACGTACACATACATGCATATCAAATTCAAATGACATATTTTTCCGATTATCTTATTAGAATTTTTTTTCTATTCAATTTCCCCTTGACATTCCCTTCGAATATTGCCATTTGGAAGAAAATTTTTTATATACCTTTTGCACATATGGCTGCAGACATTGATTGTAAACGTCGGATAAGGTACATCCATCTGCCATAAAAGTATTTGTTGTTATATTTTTTCAATAAAAATATTTCTTTATTAGCATTTGTATACATGTATGTGTATACATTATGCCATAATACAAACAATATGTACATACAAGAACATGTACAAGAATATGAATGTATTAGTTGGATATGAATGTATAAGATGAACTTAATGTAAGTGTTTGTATGGGATTTTAAAGGTTATTGAATATTACCGACATATACTAGAAATATGGTACATATAAGACGTTAAGGTTCATGGCGATATGAAAGAAATCTTTCCGAAGATTTTGCTTAAATAATGCTCTTCAAATTCGTTATTGCCAGCTGCTGTCATATTGTATCTCCTGTTGATACTGTTTATGATACAAAAAACGAAAGTCGAAACAGGGAAAAAAGAAAAAATATTTGCCATCAAGTACAGTAAACACGTAAATATGTCTTTTGTCATCACATTTAGCCCGTTACGAGTACCTGTACGAGTATGTCAATGATAAAAATAGGTAGGGAGAGAGAGTAAATATAATAAGAGAAGAAGCATAATAACAATGTGTTATTATTTTAATAAAAATGTCGTTAGTTGTTTGAAGGAGCATTTCTTCCTCGTGTGATAACATTATAAATATGTTCTGCTGATTGTCAAGTGCAAAAAAAAAAGAAAACAATTTTCGTGGGGCTTGGGGTAGTATTTTACTGAGAAATATTATAAAAGTGTGAATAACGTTATGATAACAATGTAATCAAAGTCAGTCAATGTTATTATAACATACTCATGTAAAAATTGATACGTATACTCGTATATTTATTTATTTTCAATTTAAGACAAGTTAATAGACACAACAAGCATGCGATAATAAAGAGGTTGAGAATGCTAATATTTATTGAATTTTGTACCTGATAAGATTCTAAACGTTTGATGGAATTTCAAAAGTGCAGGATAAGCTTTACGCTCATTTAAGTTTTCAATATGGTGGTATGGTGTAGGGGTTAGAGTTTAATTTCGAAGGGAAATATTAAAAAAATTTTAAATTAAGAAGATTAAATCGCTTTGTAGATAATCCATATAGTAAAAGTCTGATTCCCAAATAGCATATGAAGAGCCACAGCCCCGTAAATTGTGAAAGACAGCGCTTAGCAGTTTACCTATAGCTTTCGGCAGTATATCAGTAAACTGAGGTGATTGATGATATTCCTTAAAGAAAATTGAAAGAAATGTGAAGTAATCCGGTACTGATTATCAAGATTCTAGTGGAATCTCTACAGAAACATGTGTGGTAAAGTGAGAAAGCAAATTATAAAAGAATATTACATATCATCTACATTACAATCCTTGAGTCAGGATTACGGCGTAGCTTCTCACACCACTTATGTTGTGTGTGTTAATTTTATACATGAGTAACGGGACCTACAATGTACAATGGGTCAATTCGACCTCCGGGTACTGTACTTGTCTTAATTGAATAAGTACACGTCCTCTAACCTAACGGGACCTACAGTTTAAAGTCAACTCCGATCAACAGAATTTTTAGAAACTTTTCATGGCAATTTTATTTATTCTCAGAGTTTCTGCTGAGAGGAAGACACCGACAAAATATTTTTCATGCTTCATGACATCTGACGTTGTGTTTGAACCATGGCATCATGTCTAATAAGCCAATACACTAACTACTAGATTACGGTGACTTCATATCAAATTTTATATCATTGGAAACAATTGCGCCTCAATCTTCAATTAAAATCAGTCATTCGTTCTGAAATGGTTAACATACATTCATAATTGGTTATGATAACCCTTTAGTTAGAATTACGACCTAGCTTCTCATACCACTGATGTTGTGTGTGTTAATTTTATACATGAGTGACGGAACCTACAGTTTATAGTCGATTCCGAACGACAAATTTTTGAGAAACTTTTCATGGCAATTTTATTTAATCTCAGAGTTTTTACCAGAAATCTGCTGAGAGGAAGTCGAATGAATGATCAATCGAAGAATGATTGATGTCTGACCTGGGGTTTGAACCGAGGCCTCAAGTCTAATAAGCCAACACACTACCTACTAGACCACGGCGAAATGGTTTACAGATAAAGCAAACATGATACAAATATTTCCGCAAACATTACCATTGCCACGGTGCTTCTATTACCCAAAAAGGGTTCTTAAAAACTAAACTATAAACAAGTCTTCTAGGCCGCCTACCATTCCAAAACTGGGCCTTAAAGCAGGTCAACTGGCTAACCTAGTCATATCGTGTCGATATTTCGCCAATATATTGAAAGATTTATAATGTAAAGCAAATCGCCAAAAAGGACTAACAAATGAGCTATTAATCCTGAAAACTAACACCAAAAACCTTTGTTTCTCACTTTCCATCTTTTTAAAACGCATTCATAACCATGTAAAGCATGTTCAAGCATGTTCAAGCATGTCAATGCCTGAAACAATCTGATTAGCGATAATCAATGCAATTGCAGTAAGAACAGTTCTATTGCTGGCTGGCCTATTGGCGTATTTCCGTGCAAAATGAAATAAAATCTCTCAATGCTTTAATAAGAATAATAATGTAGATCCATACGTCTCCAAAGCTTTTACCAGAGCGTGGAATGCTGCACCGTATCGGTAGTTACTTATGTCGAATATTAACCAGTATTGACAGCGTTGAGGCTATACGTAGATATGAAGTTTCAAGGAGGCAAGAGTTTTCCTTTGTTTTTTTCAACTCAGGGGATGAGGCCCATCTTATGCAATAAATTTTGTTAAGGCTAGTAAAATAGGTTTTAGAAGAAAGGAAGGATGAAGGCAGCAGCATGTATAAGTAATAGGAAAGGCTTATACAGAAAAGATATTGTATATACGGATAGTGCAGCAGCTAATGAACGACTTGTCTTCGTAATGCATTATTCGATTCACTGATCATTCAATAACGAAAAATATGCGACCAAGTCCATTAATTTCCCTTCAGAATATTCCGTTAAGTAACGATAAAACAGCGATGGTGCTTTATTGAATCAGTAGACGTGCACGTGGACGAGAAACAGAAAATAAACTACCAGGGATTGACACATACATGAGCGTTACATTCTATTTTCGAACTAAACAGTACGGAAATCAAATGAAATTAAGCCAGTCTTTCGACACTTGAATGCTGGATATAGCGTACAATTGTCACCCAAAGTGTACAATCTGGATCCAAAAACTTTATGGACACTTTCTCACACATCTTTATGTAACTTAGAGCTAATTTCTGAAAGTTCTTTAGGTTAAGGTAGATTGCCGTTTACAGGCAAGTTCACTCGGTGGCCCATAAGGCCTATTGTGTTAGGTTAGATTAGAGGACCCGGAGGTCTAATTGACCCATTGTACAACGTCCTAGTTTCTCACACCACTTATGTTGTGTGGTGGGACCTACAGTTTAAAGTCGACTCCGAACGACAGATTTTTGAGAAACTTTTTCATGGCAATTTTATTTACTCTCAGAGTTTTTGCCAGAAATCTGCTGAGAGGAAGTCCCAGAAGAAATACTTTTTGTATTTGGTCTTGATGCCTGGCCTGGGGCTCGAACCCTGGCTTTACGTCTAATAAACCACCACACTACCTACTAGACTACGGCGACTTCAGGCCCGTTGTTATACCCAGTGTATATTTTAAACAAATCCTTTAACCGCCTCCGTAGTTTAATTAACATTCTATTTCTAATTATTGTGAATCTTCATTAGAATCGCAATCATGCAGTTCACCACCTGATAGTTTTTCTTCCAAATCAGCTCATAAATGAAAAAAATGGTGAATGGAAACGTAGCAAACAAGTTTGTCAAATTAGCAACAAAATCTGTTGAGCATGAAACTTTTCATAGCGCATTCATAATTTGATCATTAACAGTTTCCATTTGCAGTTAAAATTAATTTTCATACCAAAACCGAAACGAAGCAAACAATTTTTCTCAAAACTTGTTTTCCAAACCGTCTTTAATCATTAGCTATTAAAAGTTTCATAAAAATAAAGAAAACAGCAAAGAAGAAGAAGAAAAGGAAAAACAGAAAAATGTAGCGAGAAAATGAGAGAAACTTTCGAATAACACCGCAAAACATTGTTAGGAATGTTGTTATGTTGTTGTGTTGTTATGTAGTTATGTTGGTTGCCTTATCTGAAAACCGAAAAACTTGCCACAATTTTGCGTGATTTTTATACACAATTTTTTACTTCCAGTCTTTCTTTGTTGCACTCTCATCTCATTAAAGAGTTTTCGATAATAAGAGTAGCAACAGCCAAAGCCAACAACATGTTTCTAAGTTCGAAAGGAGTTTTGCATACAACAGATGATGAATTCAAAATTAAAAATCAAAGGAGAAAGAGAGGGGGAGAGGTTTTCGTTTTTTTTATTTCTTTTCAGCAACTTTTAACTTACTTTGCAACGTTTTTGTGGGGTGGGGAGTGTGGAGAATATAAATCGTATTACTCTTTACTGTAGTCATGTTAATAATGTTGCATCATGATTTTCATCTTGTGATGTCATTGTTGACTTTCCGTTTTCCTTTTTTTGTTTTCTCCATGTTCATTAAAATTACATCACTTTCAACATTTGCTAACATTATCGTTGTTGTTATCGTCTTGTTATTTTACAATATTTGTTAGTTAATCTTCGTATAAACGTATTTACATACAACGCAAGCAACTACAGTGAAATGTTGCAGGAAGAGAACTACGAAAATTTAATGAATTAAAGGCATCCTAACTGAAACCAATTACTGAATTTTTGAATAACATGATCATATGCATACCATGTATTCTGTTAAACACATAACATTGCTCTGTTCATTACATTGGTCGATTTACATTCACACACACTACGGCTGCAGTCGTTTGTGTACTTCATTATTAGTTGTTCGAACAAATAACAAAGTCCCCGTAAGTATATTCGATAGTAGTTCTCATTTAGTTCATTAACATTTATGAATAAATAAATAAAATTGTGTGAGGATGGGTGGTGGGTTTGTGTGCTCCGTGGGAGGTCAAATAAACCATTTGAAATATACCAGTAAATCGATTGTAGTACGCAACCCTTGGACTACAATTCTCGTATAGCTTGATGCCTCCACCACATCCCAAAGCTCTACAATTGTCCAGCATCTTCTCTAGAGTCCCAGTAATTACTTAAAAGCATTGTAATCCTATTAACAATCATTAAGTTATATTGGAATAAAGTCGCCGTAGTGTAGGAGGCAGTGCGTTGGCTTAGTAGACGTAAGACAACTATTCAAACCCCGGGTCAGACATCAAAACGAAAATGTGAAAAAATATTTCTTCGGCGACTTCCTCTCAGCAGATTTCTGGCAAAAAAATCTGAGAGCAATAAAATTGCCATGTGAAGTTTTTTAAAAAATAATTAAAAAAATATTTTCTTGGGGCTGAATCATAAAAATATGTCGAAGGGGAAACCAATTGGTAGATTAATTCATGGATTATTTGATGTCTTTGTAAGGAAATTACTTATTTCACTTTTTCGTCTACTATTACTGGCTGTCTTACAGAAACCTAAGGACTCATTTTGTTGACATTTGGATAACAGTCAACTGACAGATGCTTTTCGACAGCAGCGGTACTACATTTTCGATTTTGAAGTCACCGTAGTCTAGTAGGAAGTATGCTTATTAGACGTGAGTTCACGGTTCAAACTCCAGCTCAAACTTTTCGAACATAACGAAGTAGGAAAGGAATATTTCTTCGGTGACTTGTTTCGGAAGTCTTTTCACAAATACCCTAAGAGTTAATAAGGAAAGTCCCTCAAAAACGATTCTTTCGGAGTCTACTTTAAACCACTCATGGATTAAATTAGCACACACAACAGGTGTGGTATGAGAGCTAGGTTGTAATCCGGACTGAAGGGTTGTAATGACTAATTATGTATGAATGTATGTATATATGGAAGGTTTCTCAAAAATGTATTTTTCAGAGTCGACTATAAACTGTAGTAAGAAAGTAATCACAAGAAGTGGCAAGTTGCGATGGACTAAATTTGAAAAATACGAAATTGGTACGTATAACCGTGCGCTCACTAAGTGTCTCTGTAAACTAGGCGATGACGTCGAAAAAGTTGACTCTGTAAATTCTTATGGATGTGAGTTATGAAATGCAAACCATGACTCAAAATCAAATCATGACTTAAATTCAAGACAAACTGACTACTTACTTATAACGTCTAATAACGTCTTGCATTTAACAATAATACACCAATGAATGCACCTCGATATCAAAAAGAAGTCGCCGTAGTCTATTAGGTAGTGTGTTAGCTTATTAGATGTGAGGCCACGCTACAAACCCCTGGTCAGACAGATCTCCAACAAAACGAAATAAGAAAAAATATTACTTCAGCGACTGCCTCTTAGCAAATTTCTGGCAAAAACTCTGCGTATAAATAAAAAATGCCATGAGAAAGTGTCTCAAAAATCAGTCGTTTGGAGTCGAATTTAAACTGTAGGTTCACCGCTCATGTATAAAATTAACACTCACTACATAAGTGGTGTGTGAAACTAATACGTTGTACAATGGGTCAATTCGACCTCCGGGTACTGTACTTGTCTTAATTGAGAAGTACACATCCTCTAACCTAACCTATAGCATTTATTCAGTTAAGGAAAAAGAAAAATATGCCAGGTACCCATTAAAACCTTTACATGAGGAGAGTATTTTGAATGCCAGAGCTATTAAGGAAAACTGTGAGCAAAAGTTTTACATTTAATTCAACCTTACGTTCTCTTGGTTACTTTGCCAACATCAGGTTTAACTTTAACGAAGTTTCTTGTTTGGATTTATTCTAGTAAGACTAGTCTCAAGTTCTTTCAAGCAAGTTCTTTGATAATCTTTTTCAAAAGGCCTTCTATTTTCATAGAACAGACATAGAGCGCCGTGCAGTGTCGATCCAACGCTCATAGGTATTAATTCTGATGACAGACATACCCACCATTTGGTCCACTTACATATATTACTTCTGATAAGCTCATTCCATATTTCATTTATTAGTGTCATCACTTTTGGCCCGTTGTTTACACACAACAAACAATACTTTGAGTGAAGATTTGCAGTTACTGATCATAATTTTGCTTTTGAATTTTAATAAAAAATAGCACAACCCATATACTCCATATATCACGACACACACGCACACATGTTTCCTTTAGCAATGACATGTCAACAGTGTTCGTAAAGGTATTGTATGCCGTGTAAAAAAAATGCAAAACAAAATATGAACGAAAATTTTTAACCACTTTTATTCATAATGAGGATGTTGTAAAGGAAAGAAAAACTTAACAAGAAAAAGAAAAACCCGCATACAGTGTCACTTGCACCCTTCATTTCTTCAACGCTGTCATACCATTCCATTATTTACTATGCTATACGTTGTATACGTACGTTGTATATCGCGGTGTTAGAGTATGTGTCTCCTTTTTTTTAAATATGGAATGAAGGATGTAAAACATGTCAACGGATGTCAACTTACTGTTCTACACGAAAGATGATGAGATAATCAACAACGGCAACAACAATAACATTCAACTTGTTTGCTTGCTTGTCTCTGTTTGTTGCAAACATGTTACTTTTTCATTTGCCACCCTCCCTCCCCCTTTCAATTTTGTTCATTGTTGTTGCTGCCACTAACACTGTTTTAACAGCTATTGTTACCATTGCTATGGCAGTTGAGGTGGCAAATTCCTTTATTTTCCTTCCTTCGTTTTTTTTTTCGTTTTTTCGCAATGTTTTGTGGAATGTTTGTGTTGGTGTTGGTGTTGGTTTTTCTTTGAAAAATTTGCTGCTGTTGCTGATGCTGTCGGTGTTGTTCTTGCTGCTACATAAGCGAAATTTTTGTGTTTTGTTTGTTTGTTTCTTTTACAACAGGATGACAATAATAATCAAAATGACAATGTGTCACAGCTTGTATGTGTTTGTTTTCGTATTATACTCTTGCATGGCAGGTTGGGGTATATTATCATCCGTTTTCTTGACAACAACATGTTCAAGAAAGTTGAGGGATTTTTTTCTTTTTCGTTACATTCAAATACCTTTTATCCGTTTCACTCATTCACTTTTTTTTGTTAATAAAACATGTTCCAAACGGGTGTTTATCTCTGCAATATTTCGTTTTTGTTGTTATTATTTTGATGATGATGTTGAAGTATTATAGTCATATTTTTCGTTATTGTTTCATATTCTCAGAATTGTTGTATTCTGTAAGACTTCCAACGAAGAAGTTGTTCTTACTACAGTTTTTTTTTATTGAAAAGACAAACGTTCTCAGAAGTACTAGAGCAATTCACTTGACAGCAGCTTGTTAAGAAAGTGAAAAAAATATGGTAATAACGTTAACCAAGAAAAACGTTTAATCTAACAACCTTTAGAGTTAAAAGTTAACGTTACTGTTAAGTAAACTGTAATCAAGAATATTTTTAATAACGTTAAGCATTATAAGTGTTAAAAATGGAATTTGGTTGCATTTACATATATTGGGTGTATGGCAAAAAGTAATATGATTATATGAACTTTGAATTGGTTTTACACACATACAGCATTCGACATTACAACCCTTTAATCCGGATTACAACCTAGCTTCTCACATGTTGTGTGTGTTAATTTTATACATGAATGGCGAATTCCGAAAATTTTAGAGAAACTTTTCCTGGCAATTTTGTTAAGAAAGTGTCCGAAGAAATATTTTTTCGACTACGAAATATTTCCTTACTTTTGTTTAGGAGAGCTGCCACTAGGTTTCTTCAGTGATTGCCTTCAATTGCTAACTAATTTATTTAATTAATTGCTACTGTTTCCAATCATTCACATCCCTAATTATTTTCCAATTTCACTTTTGTTCTTCTTTACTTGATATCTTTGTTGCTGGTAGTGTTGGACTAGTGTTGGAGCATAATAATTTCATGCAGTTATCGATGAATACCAGTGCATTTTGCACTACGTTTGTTTTGTTGCCACGCAGTCTGTTTTGAGGCGTATATGAGAGGGCATAAGTGGTTATAAAAGTCGCAATGTGCCTTATGTTAAATAGTTTTATCGATACTAGAATAACATGTCGTGATGCTGCAATAGTATATCAATGAAAGCGGGAACCTTTTCCCAAAAATTTTTCATTATTGCGTTGCAGTAGCCTTCTTCCGCAGGTGCACTCATTTGTATTACATCGATTAAACGTCTACTATGGCTTCCATGACCCTGGCGCATAGATCAGGCATCGGCTATGTTCACTTTAAGAACCGCTGTGGCTTGTGACTAAAATAGCTTTATGCCTGCAATTTGTTCTTTTTAGGTAATGGTCGCAAATACCTCTTTTGATCAACGTATAGCAAAAACAATCGCTATCTCCTTACTATGCATCATAGTTATTCAAAGCATCATGCCGAAAGTTACATCTAACTGCACGCCTGCGTGCCATTAAAAGTTTCTCAAAAATCTGTCGTTCGGAGTGGACTTTAAACTCTAGCTCCCGCCACTCATGTATAAAATGAACAGACACGACATAAGTGGTGTGAGAAGCTTGGTCGCAATACTGACTAAAGGGATGCACATAATAACTAATTATGTAGGTATGTTAAGCTGGTCGCGATTTACTGCATTGTGAGTAATCAAACTCGAAACTATTTAAGATCAAAGCCGTATGGATATTTTTTAACCGTGTCTCCGTTGTTTACTCACCATTTTAATTCCACCTCAACTGGTTGTTTTTGTAATGAATACCGGCAAATTCTTTTAAAATCAAAAAACGAAAATGGTTCTGTACTGGGAGAACAACTTTACCAGAAATATAAATATAGTTTCCAATTCAGTCACACCAAAGAGCGTACGCATTACACCTATCGCAGACAACTAAACATGAAAGCGCCAGGAGTTAACAAAATATATAAAATGCTAACGATAAGTGGGAACGGCTCCTGATTGGACAATGAGAACTGAGATTATTTATAAAATTATAGTTATAATTTAGTAGCTATCAAGTTGGCTTATAGACGAGACCCCGTGTTTCACAAGGCTTCTCAAAGATGTGTCGTTCGAAGTGGTCGTTATACTGTAGATCCCGCCACTAATGGATCAAAATAACACACATAACATGGGTGGTGTAAGTAGCTAGGTTTTAGTTCTTACTAAAAATACACTTAAATATAAAAAATAATGTTTTTAAAGTACCAAATAATATCTACTTCATAGTAATTCTATTTGAAATCAAATTAAATTCTTTTAAGATTACATTTTGACCAAGACTACTTCTTAAAAATTATGGTTTATTTATTTATATGTTTTTAATTTAAAGAATTTAGGATTTTATTTGAATATTAAAAAAGAACCAACAAACAAACAAACAAATAAAACACTTAAAATTCTTTCATTAAATTTGAATTATAACAGTTAATCTCTAAGAAACTATTGCTTTTGTTGTGTTGTGTTGTGTTGTGTTTATAAAAACAAGATTGTTTTAGAAAAGAAAAGAAAATAAAGAGAGAAATTCCTTTACATACGAATAAAAAGAGCCAAAGGATAAATGAACACAAAAACCATAAGTCCTTAAAATTGTTTATGTAAATATAATTAGAAAACACGGACACACACACATACACACAGACAGAAACAAATATAAACAGACTTAATGTATAAAACAAATCCGTACACATATACATACATTAAACCACCCACAAAAGCATGTTAATGTCACAAGTCAAGTCCTTCAGAGAACCAGAACAGAAAGAAAACTAAAAATTAAAAACTACAAGAAATAAGAGAAAAAAAAAGAAGAAAAAACAAGTAAAACTGACCTCAACCTAAAACAAAAATATTTGAAAAAACAAACCGGAAGTCGTCTAACTTAATATAAACAAACACATACATACACAAACACATACCTACCATATATATGTGTGTGTACATATACTTAAACAAAATCATTATAAACTTAATGCTACACAGAGGCTATTTTGTGATTTCTATGGCATAAACACACACATACCCGCTTACCTTATACATACACAGTGATATATTTTAAGCTACTTAATTTACACACACAGAGAGGGATAGAGAGAAAGAGAAATTAAAATAACAATAAGGGAAAAAAACGTAAAGTAAATGGAAGGAAAGAAAATTAAAGTTTTTGTTTGTTTTACGTAAAAACTTTTAGATGTACCAAATGAAAAATAACAACAACAAAAAGAAAAAAATAAAAGGACACAGAGAGACTATTTTGAAGAAAAAAAAGAAAAACAAAAAATTCCAGTAAAATCTGTAAAAACAAAAGAAAGCAGCAAAAAAGAAAAACGGAATTTGCCATCAACCTCTGTGTTGATTTTTAGCCACTGAACGATTAGTAAAAGCCCCAAAATGAGCCAAAAAAGCAGAAAGAAATGGTAAAATAAATTGTGGAAGAGCTTTTGTAAATTGGTCAAGAGAAGTCCAAAATATCTTTATTACCGTATAAAGATGTTAATGACTTTGGTTGGTTTTTTTCTTTAAGCCAATAGCTGTGGTGGTTTAAAGGCAACTAGCCGGGTTTCGTTTTTAATATACTGAACCTTTCTATTTTCTTTTCCTCTTGCTTAGACTTTTTTGTTATATTTTTATTCAAAAGTCAATGTGACAAATAACTAGGGATTCTTGTGCAGTTTACTAAAGTGCACTTTAAAGAAATTGTTGGGTTATAAGAGAACTCTCCACTAAGGATATAGTCCCTAATAATGTAGTGGGGAGGATAAAGTTACTCCCGTTAAGGATGAATAAATTGTAAATGGATACTGCTGCTCAAGAACGAATTATCTTTGTACTGCGAAAATATTGTAAAGAATCCACAGAATTCTATGCTTAACTGACATTATTAAATATTTTCGGAATATTTGGTATACGCGCTAGAGATCAGCAATGTGTATTCAAAACGATGAGTAGATTCGAATCATACTTATAATTTCTGATGCTTATACGCATTCATACTTATTTTAATGTCATACTCATACTACTCATATTCAAACTTTGAAATACTCATGGTACTCATACTTAACAATACGCATGATGTTATTGATTTCGACTCTCCATGACTCATCGTATACACGAATCACAAAATAAGTATGATTCGCGTGCGAACTCTACAATACTCACAAGAAGGTTGTGTCTTTGCTCTGCTTGCTGTCTTTTTCTTTTTTGTTTGTGTCTTTATTCTTTCTTTGCAAATGCAACAACAACTAAGACTATAAATTTTGACGAATGATCCGAATCAATCGAATCATTTTTAAGTATTATTATTAATTCAATACTGTTGACTCACTCATACTCAAAATTTCATGAGTACTTATGAGTAGCGAAAAAGCGATTCATTGCTGATTTCTGATACGTTCCAGAAGCCTCAAAATTGTTTTCTAGACTAATACCTGAGTTTTTTTTTATTGATCAGGTAAAGAGGTTTAAATAATAAGAAGATTAGATTGAGTGAACCATTTCTTGTAGTGTTTTTGAAAGCTAGTTTCGACGTTTTAAAAATAAACCAATTCCAACCAACATTACATTGGATTTTCATGCCTTAATGGCAAAAAAAATTTTTAGCATTCATGAACCACACTTATTCTACCCATACATACATACATACATATATACATAATTGGTCATTACAACCTTTTAGTCAGGATTACGAACTAGTTTCTCATACCACTTATGTTGTGTGCGTTAATTTTTATAAATGAGTGGCGGAACCTACAGTTTAAAGTCGACTCAGAACGACAGATTTTTTGGGAAACTTTTCATGGCAATTTTATTTACCCTCAGAGTTTTTGCCAGAAATCTGCTGAGAGGAAGTCACTTTTTTCGTATTTCATTTTGTTGGAGATGTCTGACCTGGAGTTTGAACCAAAGCCACACATTTAATAAGCCAATACCCTACCTACTAGACTACGTCGACTAGCCCTTCATGAACAAATGGCAAGTCAGGTCGGAAATATATTTTAAAGAATATTTTCCGACAACCTCAGTCCGATACTATGAGAGTATCGTATTGTCATTAAAAGGTTTCGAAATCGATGTTAACACCATGGGTAACACCATGGGTGGGTGTAGTACGTTACTGGTGTCACTCTTCTAAAACGTATACCTGCATTGCATTAATCGTATGTAGAACATAAAATAAAAAACAAACTCATCAACTCATCATGGGATTTCAGATAAAGTTTCCGAGTCATCATTATTCCTTTAATTCCGGAACAATGTTTCCAAATTATGAAAATCTTCTTTAAAAAAAATTAATGTGATCTAGAGTTTCATAGACAACTCCGTCCGTTTAAGGTTAACATAATCGGTCTAAAGAGCAAGAATTTCATACAGTTATTCAACTTTTTTGCACTAATTTTACCCTTTCCAACTCAAAACCATTAGCAAGCGAAAGAAATGAGCATAACCAAGAGAATTTTAGTGCTACAGTGAGAAATCTTAAAAAAGACGCCGAAATGTTGATTCATCATCGTTCTCAAATTGTTGGACTTTATACCTCGACTATGTGGAAAATTGTATGTAAGCTACTGGGTTTAGGACCTTCTAGAATAAAGCCCGTCTAAGAATTGAGACCAAATGACCACCAGTTTTGCTGGTTTTTCTCATATTAAATTGATTGACCGAAGATGAGTATTTTTTGGTGTGTAATGGTGAAGTTATTTTTGGTTTAAATAGATAGGTCAATAAGCAAACAGTTACTGTGTCGTATAATTTACATGGTGCCGTCATCGGCCATTAAATCTTTAGAAATAAATTAAAGCTACTGTCCAGATGATTGGCGAACCTTATTAGATCAGCTTATTCAATTTTTGTTTTCAAAAATTATTCAAGTAAGCATCAAAGGCATCTGGTTTCAACAAGATAATGCCATTTGCCTTACAGTGCGCTTAACAATTGATTTTGAAATAAACATCCTTGACAACTTCCATTCCAGAATTTATCCTATTCACTGGCTCCTCAATCTTGCGATTTACCGACCTTGGATTATTTTTATGGGGCAATGTAAAGTGATTAATTTATATCGACAGTTTAGCAACTCTTAAAGCATTGGTAGCCAATATTCAAACCATCATTCTGTATCACTCACTTCTATGCAACAGAATTCTAGCATATTTATGTTGCAAATAGCAAATGAACAAATTTCTAATGCTTCTTCCTTTTTCAAAAGAAAATTGCAACGTGGAAAACTTGTGATAATTTAAACATAATACATAAGAATTAGGTTGACAAGTATTAACATAAAGAAGAAACGACATCTTTTTAAAAAATTCTTTTTACATGCTGTGCCTAGATCACTGTTGAAGTTTAAAAGTATAAGTTTTTAAAATTAATGTAAAAAAAACTAAAATTCTTGAGAATATTAAAGTCAATTATAATTTATTTGACAGTAATGTTGGCCAACTCTAAGCGGTCAGCTTTAAAATATTTACCATTAAATGGATTTCTGCCACAAAATGTGGCAAAAGCACAAATCTCTTAGCATAGCAAAAGCACAGCCAGCATTAATAATTTTAAGTGGTCGAGCATAGCAGTTAATCAGTCTTTTAACCACAACAGCTTAAAATATGCCTTAAAATAAAGCTTATTAACATGGCAAATGCATAAGAAAACATTTATACGTCTTTAATTACTTAAGAAACTAAAGGTCTTTGCCATACAATCAAGTGTGAGTCTTAAAAGAATTTAAAAGATTTGGGCAAAGTTTTTTATGGACTATGGGCTGTGGGTGTAGTAAATAAGGTTTTAATGGTATTTTCCGAATTGTTAATTTAAATGCATCGTTGTTTCTATGTCCTGTGTGAATCGCAACATGTTTTATAATTTTCAAGGTTTTAATCAAAATTCTAAAACTGAATGCAAATGTATTCCACGAGAATTGAAATAAAAATTGAAATTGAATTTAACAGAAATATTCTTTCGTATAACTTTCGCGTTCACTTCAAAACACAGACACACGCACACCCGCACACACACATAGAATCAAATAAATGCAATTTAAATATGGTAACAAATTAATATTCATCATACGTCATGTGGTGATGCAGTTGAGTTACTTGGCACACGTTCGCCTACACGTACAGAATTATAACTGTAATACTACAGTTATAATTGCAAACGTAAATTACGCGTAGAGAGCATATCAATGGTTCTTTTATAAAATAGTTTTACTCTCTCTCACTCTCTCTTTCTATCTTTCCTTTATTGCTTCTGCTTGCACTTACACCCGCACACAATTTCAGAACGGCTTATGCGTTTGTATGAAAACAGCAGAAGTACAATCTTTATTATACAACAAAGCATCAAATGTACACAAGCATACATATACATGCTTGCACTTTCACAAGCGCAGCTTGATAATTTGATATTTATAAAGTGTATACACGCGTACTCTACACGACATCTAGGCAAACTTTTCAAAACTGTGATAATTCTGTGGCTGTATTATGAAATGTCTTAAGATGCTGATCATTAGAGGAAATTGGAAAGTGGAGAAGTTAGTGTGATAATAATTAGTTTGTCAGGTAACAGACAACTGAAATAATGGATTGAATAGATAAAGGCGTTAATGATTCAAACGTTCATTAAGTTTTCACCAAGATACCGCCAGACATGTCCGAAGAAGTGATGGAAAACAATCTCAAAAGGGTCAACTGTGGCAACTAATTTAAACACGGACATTTCATCGAAATCATAGCTTCATTTTTGTTTTGTTTTTAACTGTTTAAATGAAACCGATAATGAAAACCCTATAAAATGCAGATTTTCGCATTTACAATTCTTGCATATCCAGTGCTGGTGACTAAAAATTTTGCTTATTGCACTTGTAACTCTACTTTCGACAGCAATTTCATCGCCATTCATTCATTCAAGCCAGTTCTTTTTTTTATGAGATAATTCTATAATTTGTTCTCCTGAGACTAGGCCAAAAGGAAATGCTTGTGATTCTAGTTAGTAAAACCCACGTATGTAGTTTGTGTAGGACTGTGTACCGGTTAGATGTATTAAATGGTTTGTGACTAGTGTATATAATCAGGTTCTTACAAGTCTTACTAATAATCAAACGATTACAAGCACTTGTGCAGAAGCCTAGATTTGGGAGAGCTATTCAAAAGTCTGGAACATGGTTGTCACATGAATTAAATCATAGAAAAACAGAAAAACCACTTGTGAAATATTGCTTCAAAGACACGATAGAAAATCAATGTTGCATCGCATTGATACTGACAATGAAAAATTGATTTATTTTCAGAATACGAAATGGAAAAAATCATGGGTTAATCGGTTACAACCATCAACTGCGATAGCAATACCATATCGATACAGCAGGCAGACAATGCTGTGTGTCGTACCACTAGTGCCTAAATCCTAGTGAAACCGATAACAGATAACACAGATCGCTACCAACAACAAAGGATCAGTTTGAAGCATGATTTGATTGAAAAATGATCAGTATAAGCCACAAGGCATGGCAATTTTGTAACATGACAATGCATCTGCACATAAAGTAAAACTGCCTCAGGATACAATCGAAGCATTAGGCTGGGAGCTGTTAATGTCGTATTTGGATCCTTTCGACTAGTATTTGTTAGTGTTATGGGACATGGGACACGCTTTGATAGAGCAACACTACGATTCCTTTGATGACAGGGAGATAATGCTGTGTGTCTGGTAGGATCAGAAAGATGTGAGGTACCACGAATGCCTAAAACCTAGTGAAACCGATCACACAGATCACAATCGACAGCAAAGGATTAATATGACCCAGGAATTGATTGAAAACCAACTAGAATAAGCCACAAGACATGGCAATTTTGCAGCATGGCAATGCACTTGCAGACAAACTTAAACCGATTCAGGACTTAATCAAAGCACTAGGCTGTTAGCTGCTAATGCCGTATTTGGATCCTTTCCTTCCGATTAATTATGACCCAGGAATTGTTTGAAAACCAACTAGAATAAGCCATAAGACATGGCAATTTTGCAACATGACAATGAACCTGGGAGTTGCTAACCTATCCGCCCTATTAGCCAGATTTGGATCCTCCCGACTATTATTTGTTTTCATCGGTGGAACACTCATTGACCGAGAGCATTGTGATTCATGGGTCACGGTAGTGCATCAAACCGGCAAGTTTTTATTTCATTTTTAAAATTTATTTTTAAAATATTTAGTAGAACGTGCCACATCTACAAAAACAAGATCTGGATCGGCTGTTAGTATTTAAAACAGAATTCATTTAGATTGTGGACTTGTATACATACATACATACATGACTGGTCATTACAACCCCTCAGTCAGCATTACGACCTAGCTTCTCACATCACTTATGCTGTGTGTGTTCATTTTATACATGAGTGGTGGGACCTACAGTTTAAAGTCGACTCCGAACGACAGATTTTTGAGAAACTTTTCATGGCAATTTCATTTACTCTCAGAGTTTTTGCAACAAAGCTGCTGAGAGGAAGTCACTAAAGAAATATTTTTTCGGCATTTCGTTTTGTTGGAGACGTCTGAGCTGGGGTTTGAACTGAGGCCTCATGGCTAATAAGTCAATACACTACCTACTCAACTGTGAAGTTGTATACGAAATAGAATTCAATTCCTCTGAAAGAAATGCCTTCAGTTGTTATATTCATAGTCGTTGCAAGCCACAAAAAAATTGAGTGTGTATTGCAACAATTAAATTTTACTGTTGCAGAAACAAAAAACACAACGGTTAACTCATTTCCTTCTTTAGCCTCAAAATACATATACAATTATGAATAGCAGACACACACACACACACACTCGTATACATACGTTTTTACAATTTCATTTCAAACCATATTGTGTGTCATTTAAATGTATTTCACCAACAACACCAATACAAACGTTAGTTAACCACTACAATTGAAATGAGTGTAACAGTTATAATGCCAAAGCAATTTATATAATATTTCAGTGTGTATTTATGTGTGTATGAGTGAATGTAGCTGTTGTATATGTATAGGTTTGAAATATTATAAGTGTGGTTAGGCACATTTCCGTTTAAATTGTGATTACTTCCGCAACAATAAAAAATAGGGGAAACCTCAAATATAGGTTCATTGAAATAAAATTGCCTCAAAACTTTGGTTTTCTTTTTTGCCTTCTTCTTTTTCTTCTGCTACCACTGTTGCCTTCTTCGGTTGCCAGCTTTTTGCCCCTGCTTAATAATATTATTATTTTTAATACACATTTACTGCCAGAGAGACTCATTCATTCATGCATTCATTCATTCATTCATGCCTTTATTCCATTATATTGTTAGATGATGAGGTTTTTATGGCTCAGTTTGTTTGTTACAAAAAGAAGAAGAAACAAAAAAAAGAAGGAAATTAGAATACAAGAGAAAGCAAAAGGACGCATGGAATGGAAAACAATTCACTTTGGTTACACGCTGCAAGCTGACAGCCAGGCTAAATGCTGCAATTATAATGATAAGTGGCATCTTTTGTTTAGAAGTGTACATACAACGTTTATGATGATGTTGACGTTGATGATCATGATGTTGCAAGTAATTACATTACAATGTAACCCAATGTAGCCTGTGTAATAATAATTGTTTTCTTTGGTTGCTGAAATCAATTTTTTTCATTTTTTCTTGCATTTCAGATTTTTTTTTTTTGTATCCTTTAGTATTGCATCCAGAAAAATAATGAATGAAAATTCTATTTTTTTGTGTTTAGTTTTTTTCTATTTATATTGATTTAAACAGAATTTCTTGTCTGAGGTTTGTGGTTTGTGTCTTGTGTTATAAAATGAAATCAGGCTGCACTTGTGCTTAAGAAGTGCTTGTAGAAAAAACTAATTGGGATTGATGCCTTTTACAGGCATTCATAATGAGCACAAGTAGTAGTATGTGTAGGAATTTTTAGAGAAATTTTCAAAATTGGCATAAAAACAACACAAAAAAGGAGAGAAAAAAATTCAATTCAATTCAAAATTTAATATGACTTATTGCTTACAGGCAAATTACAATTGCTTTTAGAGTTACATCACAAATTAAAAATTTGGCATTAATTCAATTCGCATATTAGTATAGAGTCTGTACCAATAAGACATAAGAGGATATTATTTAAATTAAATTTTTCGAACATGATTGATTAATAAAAATTTGATACCTTCATTGAAGTTGCCGTAGTCTAGAAGGTCGATCTAGCATCCGATTAAGATATCTCGAACGAAACGAAATAAAAAAAAAAATATTTCTTTCGACTTTTGACTTCTTCTCAGCAGTCTTCTGGCGAAAATTCTGAGTGTAAAAAAATGCCATAAAAATTTTCTCAAATCTATCGTTTGATGTCGCAATTAAATTGTAGATCCCGTCACTCTTTGATAAAATTAACACACACATGATGTAAGAAGCTAGGTTGGGATCCTCACTAAGAAGTTGTAAGTATATTAGTATTACTACTCTGGATAGGTAATATCGGAAGGACCCAAGTAAGTTGCGCCCATTGAGGCAGCTTCCACTTCTACCCAACTTTCTCTTAATACCATCATTGAGTGTGTTAGTTTTTCATAAATATATAGTAGAGCCCAGCCAAAAATGCTGAGAATAAATAAAATTACCATGAAAAGTTTCCCAAAAATTTGTTGTTCGTGGTCGACTTTAAATTGAAGGTTCCGTCACTCATGCATAAAATTAACACACACAACATAAGTGGTGTGAGAAACTGGGTCGTGATCTTGATTTAAATGTTGTAATGGCCAATTATGTATATATGTAGTAGAGCCTATAGTTTGCTGTTAATTTCACAAACAAATTTGAGAAGGTTTTCTACATCAATTACTTCATCACAGATCTTTTACCAAACGATTGCAGAGAAGGCAACGTCAACAGGAATATTTCTCCGTCTTATTTTTATTTTTTTTCTGTTACGTTCAGTTGTAAAGCCAACATACCCCCAACGAGACTTCGACGATTCTAATAATTCGTAACCTTATTGACTACTTTAGTTTATGTAAGGTTAAATTGGAAATCACGCGAAGAGCGTAAGCTCTATCAAGGCGGTTATAATACCAACATTACCTATTCCGTCCTGACTCTTGTCTCTCCCGATAGTTTTATGAAGGTATGGATTTTATCTAAATCAACCTTGACTAGACATGTTCTGTCAACTATTTATTGGTGTCCGAAAATCCTCAATTTTACGTCCCCAAGTGTCGAGCAGAAAAGATGTTATGTGGTCCTCCCATTTTCCTCATTTTGATAGCTTCTGCAAATTCTGATGCAAGATTCGTTGATGGATGTTAATAGCCTCCGGCCGTCTGCACCCAGAGGCCAGTGTTCCGTACAGGTTTAATGCACTTTGTTCAGCCTTTATCCATATTGGACTACATGCAATTACATACATGCAATTAATAAACTACCGTTATTTTTATTTTAGAATTGTTTCACTGCTAGTTTTTAAAATTGAAAAAAACTACTAAAAGTTTCGAAATATTGTCAAATTTTTTCGCTCAACATCCTTAAGTGGTTAAAGTTGAGTATACGGTTTCTTTTGACGCTCACTGTACACATATAATTGGTCTTTACAACTCTTCAGTCAGGATTACTGACCTAGCTTCATACACCACTTATGCTGTGTGTGTTAATTTTGTACATGACAGGCGGAACCTACTGTTTAAAGTCGATATCGAACGACAGATTTTGTAGAAACTTTTTCATGGCAATTTTATTTTACTCTTAGAGTTTTTTCCAGAAATTTGCTGAGAATGAGTGGCCGAACAAATATTTTTTAAATTTCGTTTTGATGTCTGACTTGGGGTTTGAACCGTGGCCTTATTACGTCTAATAAGCCTTCACACTACTTTATTACTGGAGACAATCCCAATATAATACGGAAAAAATTAAAGGAAAAAATGATACGCTCCCTAGCAATCCTTTTCGTACAAATACGAAAAATTATTGACTGTGGTATTAATTTTTATACATGAGTGGCAGGGCCTACAGATTAAAGTCGACTCAGACCCACAGATTTTTGGGAAACTTCTCATTGGCAAATTTATTTCTCTCTCAGAGTTTTGTACCAGAAATATGCTCAGAGGAAGTCGCTTAAGAAATATTTTTTCATATTTTCGTTTTGATGTCTGACCTGGGGTTCAAACCCCAGTCTAATAATGTGGTCTCACGTCTAATAAGCCAATACAATCCCTTCTAGACTACAGTGACTACTATTATATCAGCTTTCTTTTGCAAATGAAAGAAATTTGTGTGAGACCACTTGCTTGACCCCTAACAAAGGAACGCCAATCCCACATATGAATACAATTGAAGTTCCATTGTGTCAGTTTTGATAACTTTAATCTTATATTTTCAGATGCATTATAGTACATCAATAAGGTACTAAATGTTTCACAGAGAATCAAAAAATTACTTATACAAACATTGAAAAGAGGCGAAAAGTAGTGGTTGAAGTGCTGCAGTCAAAACCCAAGTAACCCTGATTTAATAAAACAGAGCATTGGAAATAATAAAAAAAAATGGGGAGATGCTCTTGTGCATCAGCACGAAAAGGGAATAAATATTTACAGAAGCGTAATGAGTGACATAAAGTATAATTTCATCTGCCATATCAAGTGACGGTATGGTTTGTTGCAAGTAATATTCACTTACAAATCATAAAATAACTGCAGACTGTTAAATAAAATGATTGTCTTCATATTTAAGTGTCAATTAAAATTTAACAGCAATTTTATTAACATTTTCAATTTAACAATGCAGTCCCAGTGACATGTGGCAAAAATGTTTGAAAACTTTAAAACATTACAATTGAAAATCGAAACTGAAATGAAGGCAATAAATGCACACACAGACTATCATTTACACACTCGTAAGAGAAATAACTCGCATGTAATGACTCATGCTCCTCTATTGAATCGTTGCCCTACTCTTTCCCTATTACATCGTTACATATTACTTTTACTCAGCATTAAAGAAGTTTTCTTGCAACAACTTTATACATTACGGTAGACGATGCAACAGGAGCAGTCGTAGCAATAAAAATCTTAAAAAAAAAATTCACAAAAGAAATTAAAATGAATACGTATACGTATACGGAATGGGACAGGTTTTTTTTTGTTAATACTTTTGCAAAAATTCTAATTCAAATGGAAAATGTTGCAATAACTGTAAATGGATTCTCTCTTCTCTTTAAAAATGTTTTTTTCTCATCCAGAATTCCATACTCAGCTCCTAAGCTTTCTCAGCAATTGAATGTTTTATTTTTCCAAATGAATGTGAGTGCCATTAAGTGTGTGCCAATATGTGGGTGCAAGACGTACATGCAACTGTTGTGGACAGGATGCATAACAATTTGATCACAGACGTATTTTGAAACACAAACACTCGGGTATGAGGGATGTAAGTGAGAGACACATCAATGTAAATGTAAATGTGTTTTCAGTCTTGTTATGTGCATGTGTGTAAAATGTAAATCAGTTACAAGCAAAAGAACAGACGATCACAGGAACAAAACAGGAGTAGAAAAAAAGGAGTAGGTAGGAAGGCAAGCTAAATAAAAGATATGACAGCCGTTGTAGACATGCCCTCAAAAAAATTGTTTGTATTTTCCCTTTGAAATGAGATTGAGGACAGAGTAGACAGTTGGAAAATATTGAAAAAACATAGAAGTTCTTCCTCAGACCATTTCACCACTTCTACCAAAGCTGGGGTAAAACAAGGTTGCTTTTAACCTCAACTATTCACAATAAAATTGGACAATATCGCGAGCTATATATGTTCACAGATAAAGGCGATTTACATGAAGTCTTTCACGCCAACTGGAGTATTTGAATTTGGCGTATATTATTCGTGTAAGCTCTGTAAAGTTAAGCTCATAACTTGAAATTAATTTGAAGAAAATCTAGGCTGCCAATCTCTTAATACGTAAATAGCTTCTGGTAACTAGGAATTGTAGTCACAGTGCCTGGCAGCACGTATTCGAAACTACAGTCGCCATAGTCTAGTTGGCAGTGTGTTGGTTAATTAGACATGAGGTCCTCGGTTGAAGCCTCAGGTCAGACATCTTTAACAAATTTCAATATGAAAAAATATTTCTATCATTAAAATTATAAACAAAAGCTACAAAAACAAAAACAATGAACTCGTTTACGTGATAAACAAGTAAACAAAAATATACCAACAAAAACCAGTAGAAAAAAGGATAAACAAAAATGCAACAACAACAACACTGCAATAATAAATGTAAACAAAAATACACAAAGAACAATATTGAAACAACAATGTTTACATTTATAGAGATTTCGACAAGGCGAAGCCACGAACATTCAACTTCAAGATCATTCATCAGACTGTTTTCGTTGGCATATAAAAGACAAGACAAAGCAGGCAACGAAGTAAAAATTTAGTCAGTCAACTCATATTTTAAACGTTTTTAAAAGGTAAAAACATAACAATACTATGGGAGATCTGTAGTGTAACAAGAATGCCTCAAGTTTACCCACAGCTATTTCAAGAACTGGACGACGTTACATAGGAAAATGAAAACCATGCAAGCTGGTCATACCTTCTGAAAACTACATTCTCCTAAGAAGGGTAAAAATGAGGGAAAAACACACTTTCTTGTACACAACATTCGGAAATTCATTTTTACACTGAATTTTTCCCCAAGTGTATAAATATTGTGTATTATGGCTACTATAGCAACCACGGTAACAACTACTTACAGCCTGTACAAAAGTACATTATGAGTGAGTGAGTAAGAGTGTACTTGTGTGTTAGTGTGTAGGTGTGCCAGGCACATCAACATATATTAAAAAGAATTTGCATTTTAGATTGCAATGCGTAAAGCAAATGATATCCTTTCTAAAATTTCCTTTACTAACACATGCATTTCGAGAGCATACATACGTATATGGTACAACAATCGGCTACTTTACACACACGCATACATATGCAGGCAATGTAAGTATGAATGTATATTTATGAGAACCTAAGCATGTGTATTTCAGAAGCAATATTGTGTGAATAATTGGCGCATAAAAGTTATTTTGCATGTATCCTTTACCATATACGGACATATATACATACATGCAAACGGCTATATGCTAATAAAGACAGGCACGCATACACATAGAGTAACAGAGCAACGTATACATATTCAATACTAACATCAATTTTTATTTGAGAACAGATGTAA